>JAZHEH010002969.1:0-1264262 GCA_036589455.1 Ateles fusciceps | reverse complement strand
GTTTGGGCTCCATATGAGTTTTAGAAGAGTTTTTTCTAATTTCTAATTCTGTAAAAAAAAATGGCATCCATAGTTTGATAGAAATAGCGTTGAATCTGTACACTGCTTTGAGCAGTATGGCCATTTTAACAATATTGATTCTTCCTACGTTTGATGAGTTTTGATAATTGTACACACCATGTAAATACCACCCAAATCAAGATGTAGAACATTTCCAACTCCTCTCTAAAACAGAATGTCTTTCAATTTTTTCAATTTTTTATTGTGGTAAAAAATATACATGGCATAAAGTTGCCTATGTGAACCATTTTTAAATGTACAGTTTAGTGATATTAAATGCATTCATATTGTTGTACAATTGTCACCATCATCCATCTCAAGAACTGTCTTCATCATGCAAAAATAAAATTCTATACTCGTTAAACAATAACTCTCCACTCCCCTTTCACTGAACCCCTGGAATTTACCATTTTACTTTCTGTCTCTATAAATTTGACTACTCTAAGTACCTTATATAACTGAAACCTATGGGGGCATAGCTATTTTCTTTGCGTGACCATGGGGGTTACATTTAACATCCTAAAGTCATAGCACTCTAATTTGAATGTATACCACCTTAACTTCAATAATACACAAAAACTCTGCTTCTTTACAATTCCATCCACACCCTTTCAGTTGTCAATGTCACAAAATTAGTCTCTTAAATCATGTATAAAACAGAAAAATGGAGTTATAAACTATTGTTACAATAATACCAGCTTTTATACTTGCCCGGTGTATTTACCTTTACCAAGACTGTTATTTCTTTGAACAGCTTTAAGTTACTGTCTAGTGTCCTTTTATTTCACCTAGAACAGGTTCAGCAGACACACACTCCTTCAGCTTTTGTTTATCTGGGAATTTCTTAATTTCTCTCTCACTTTCAAAGGACAGTTTTGCTGGATACAAGACTCTTAGTTGATAGTTACTTTCTTTTAGCCCTTTTAGTGTATCAGCTCACTGCCTTTGGGCCTCTAAAGTTTTTAATGAGAAATTTGCTTTTAATCTTATTGAGATTCCCTCATATGTGACGAGTTGCTTGTCTTCTGCTGTTCTTAAGATTTTCTGTCTTTGACTTTTGACTGTTTGATTTTAATGTGTCTTAGTGTACGTCTCTTTGAGTTCATTCTACTTGGAGTTCGTTGAGCTTGGATGTTTATATTTATATCTTCATCAAATTTAGAGAGTTTTCAGCCATTATTTCTTCAAATATTGTCTCTGCTCCTTTCGCTCACTCGTCTTTTGCGATTCTTACAATGCTTATGTTGGCCCACTTAATGGTGTCCCACAGGTTTGTTAGGTTCTGTTTACTTTTCTTCAATCCTTTTTTTTTTCTGTTTCTTATACTCAATAATTTCCATTGTCCTGTCTTCAAGTTTGCTAACTTTTTCTCTGCCTGTTCAAATACGCTTTTGAGTCCTTCTATCGAGTGTTTTTTATTTCCTTTCTTGTACTTTTCAGTTCCAGAGTTTCTTATTGATTTCTCTTTTGGTTTTTAGCTCCTTTATTGATATTTCCATTTTATTTATACATTTGTTCTTTATTTTCACTACATTTTTCTTTAGTTCTTTGAGTATCTTTAAGACAGTTATTCTAAATATTTGTCTAGTAGATCAAGCCTTTTCGGGAGAGTTTCTGTTAATTTATTTTTTCCTTTGAATGGGCCATACTTTCATGTTTCTTTGTATGCCTTGTAATTTTTTGTTGAAAACTGGACATTTGAATCTAACAATGTTGTAACTCTGGAAATCCAGTTCCCGCTTATCCAAAGTTTGCAGTTTTTTTTTTTTTTTTTATGGCTTTTGATTTTTTTCTTGTAGACTGTCTCTGTACTGAAAATTAGCCTAAAGTATAAACTTAAGGTTATATCAGGTCTTTGCTGAGCCTGCCCCTTTGGGGGCATGTGTAGTAGTTTTTTAATTTCCTCCACAAATGTAGTTGCTTTTAAATGTCCTAGTGTCTAATATCTGGTCCCCAAAAGCATAAAAAGAAAAAAAATGAAGGGGAAAGTCAGATGTCCCACCCCCTTTAAGTACTCTGGAAGTGGCTTCAGCTGGAGGGAGAGGGGGCTTGCAGCAGTGAGGGGAGGTGTAACAGTAGTGACTGCCCACCTCTTTGGCTGCACCTCTGTGATTAGAAGCAGCAATCAGCAATGAGCAATCAGAGCACAGATTCCTGATATTTGGAGGACGGGGTTCCTTTTGCCTACTCTGGCTCTTTTAGCTGTTCCCAGAATGCATGCAAAGTTTCCCCACCATGGAGAATGGGTAGCTGCTACTGCACTAAAAGCTACAATTTACTAAAATTAATTGCAATTTATCATCCAAACCTTCCCCTGGAATTTATAAGCCTTTAGTAGACTCCAGAGTTTCAAAATAGGTATATCAGACAGAGTCTGGCAATTCAATTGTTGCTTAGGTGAGGAGACAGATTCTTGGTGCTCCTTATTCTGCCATGGCCACAGAATCTTCTATTTACTTAATTTTGTTACTTAATGTATATCTTTAAGTCAACTGCCCCTTTTCTTAGCATCATACTAAGCAATAATATCTATCTTTTATGGGAAGCCAGACCCAGCTCTGAACTGACACCAGGCCTCATTCTCCAAGTGGACCACCCACCATATTCCTCATGAGTTTTTCAAAAACATGCAAAGAAAAAAATGAAATAAAAATAAAATTCACTTTTTCTTTCTTTTTTCTTGTTTTATTCTTTCTTTTTTTCTCTCTCTTTACAAACAGGATCTCACTCTGTTGCCCAGGCTGGAGTGCAGTAGCACCATCATAGCTCGTTGTAACCTTGAACTCCTGGGCTCTAGCAGTCCTCTTGCCTCGGCCTGCCAAGTAGTTCGGACTACAAGCACTCACACCACACCTGTCTAATTTTTAAAGAGTTTTTTTAGAGGTGGGGTCTGACTATGCTGCACATTGCTTGACCTCCTGACCTCAAGTGATCTTCTCACCTCAGCCTCCCAAAGTGCTGGGATTATAGGTGTGAGTCACCATGCCTGGACCCAAAGTTCACTTTTTCTAATCAGCTTACTAAAAAGTGAAATAAGAAAATGTTTTTCCGCCTTTTAAAGAAAGTCATTTTATTTTTACTTTTTATTAATGACTTACACACTTATCAGGCCCGCCCTTAGCAATTGTCAGGCCGGGGCAAGGGTAGAAATGGAGGCTTATGAATTTGGTATGCAAATATTTAAAAGTCATAAGTCATGTTAATAAGCTACTAAAAAATATGCAGTCCCTGCTCCAGCCTTGACAAATATATATATTCAAAATGACCTAGAAGACCCAGTGTAAATTTTAGACAGCTTTAATTTTGTTTCATAAATAATAGTGTAGAAAAAGTCCCCTGCCCCTGGCCCTAGATCATCTGTATCTTCCTTCCCACCTGTGGCTCTGTGCCACCCTTCAGAGTATAAAAGGACACCTCAGGACTCCCAGTTTAAACTGATATCATAGAGTTGATCGCCCGCTTGTCCCCACTGAATACAACACTAAGCTCCAGAAACAACTCAAGAGGCAACCAAAGAAGAACCCTGAGAGGTGGTAAGAAGAAGATGAACTGGTTAGAGATCCCAGTGAAGAAACAGCACAGCAGCCAAGCATCTTAACTCACACCCAACAGATGAAGGTTACCCAGCCCCAGCCCCAGTACAGCAACTGAAGGTGGCTCAGGTTTTTGCAGGAAATATAAAAGAGAGCACTACCCCAGTTTTTATTGTTTGGTTGTTTGTTTGACTGCCTTTCTCTGGTTTTGGTATCAGGGTAATACTGGCCTCTGTCTTGTTGTGCATATAAATAGTTTGTTCCTCTTTGTAACTGCATACACAGTGTAGATGTACCATGGTTTAACAATTGGTCCACTGAAGGACTTAGCTGTTTTAGCTTTGGAGTATTGAGAATAAAGTTGCTATGGACATTCATGTACAGGTTTTAGTGTGAACATAAGTTTGCATCTCTCTAGGTCAAATGCTAAAGAGGACAATGGCTGAGTCATACGGAAATTGCATGTTTAGTTTTGTAAGAAACTGCCAAACTGTTTCCAGAGGTGCTGTATTATTTTATATTCTCACCCAAAATGCATGACTGATCCAGGTTCTCTGCATCCTGGCCGGCATTTGGAACAAACTGTTAATACATACAACAATTGGAAGAATCCCATGGGAGTTCCATTGTGTAGGAAAAAAAAGTTAACCCTAAAAAGTTACATACTGTGTTTCTATTTATATAACATTCTTGAAATGACAAAAATTATAGAAATGAAGAACAGCCTAGTGGTTGCCAGTAGGAGGGAGTGTGGGACAGAAGTTGATGAGGCTGACGTGGTTTTATGTTTATAAAAGAACATAAGAGATCCTTTTAGTGATGGGGTTGTTCTATTTATTGGCTGTGGTAGTGGATACACAAACCTACACGTGATAATATTTGCATACAAATAAACACACACACACGTCAGTAGGAGTAAAAACTAGGAAAATGTGCATAAGGTTGATGGGTTGTATCAATGTTAATATCAATGTGATATTGTACTGTAGTTTTACAAGGTGTTAGCATTGGAAGAAACTGGGTAAACAGTAACCTGGGATCTTTTTTGTGTTATTTCTCACAACTGCATGTGAATCTACAATTACCCCAAAATTGAAAGTTTAATTTTAAAAAGACACCTCAGCCAACATGTTCAAGTGCTATTTGCACCCATCACAAATAGCTGCCCTGGTCCATTTCTCAGGATCCGGAGGTATACGCAGCAGTGTTCAGTCCACCAGCAAAAAGACTGGCCTGGGAAAGAGACCTGTTTACAATTTAGATGCAGGCTCACAGCTGTTTTATTAGGGTATTCAGTGGTCCCTGACATGTTCTAGATAGAAGATGGGGTCACAGGCTCCATGTGGACATGGCCTATTGGCCCCACGGACTTCTGACCCTGTGGGGGAAGGATACAGTGTATGGCCCAGGTCTAAGAACGAGTCAAATATCTCTACAAGGTTTGCATGGAAAACATCACTCACTCCTCTTTCTTTTCCTCTGATTGCTCCCTCTCCAATGGCTACTCCTTTCCCTTTTTATGCAAGGCAGAATTCTAAGATGCTCACCATAATGGTTAATTTTATGTGGCAACTTGAGTGGACTGTGGACTTCCCAGATATTTGGTCAAACATTGTTCTGGGTGTTTCTGTGAGGGTGTTTTGGGTGAGATTCACATTTAAATTGGTAGGCTGAATAAAGCAGATGGCCCTCTCTAATGTAAGTGACCCACAGACAGTAACACCAGCTCTTCCTGATCCCTGAGCCTGCTGGCCTGCAGACTAGAACTACACCATTGGCTCTCCCGGGTCTCCAGCTGCTGGCTCACCCTGCATGTCTAGCACCTATCAGCCTCCATCATCACATGAGCCAATTCCTTTTAATAAATAAATAAATAAAACCAACTGGCTCTGTTTTTCTCAAGAACCCTGACTAGTACAACCACCAACGACCCTTGCCCTCCTGTTTGAGTGTGGGTAGGAACTGAGTATGATATCACTCCTGCGACTATGTTACATTATATGGCCAAAGGGAGAGTATTCCAGGTAGGCCAGATATAGTGAGCCCTTTTGAAAGCAAAGAGTTTTCTCTGTCTGGTTGCAGAAGAGGAAATGAGAGAGACCTGCTTCAGCTGGCCTGGAAGAAAGTCTGTACGAGCCACTTGGCAAGTAACAGTGAGTGGCTTCTAGGACCTGAGAGCAGTCCTTAGCTGACACCTAGCAAGAAAACAAGGACCTCAGTCCTACAACTTCCTGTTCCTCCCAGCAATCTGCATGAGCTTGGAAGAGGACCCCAAGCCTCAGATGAGAAGTGGCCCTGGTTGACAGCCTGGTTTCAGCCATGTGAGAATGTCAGCAGAGAATCCAATTAAACTGAGCCTGGACCTTCCAAAATTGTGGAATAGTAAATGCGTAGGTTGTTTTTGTTCTTGTTTTTCAGAAACAGAGTCTTATTTCACGTAGACAAGGTCATGATTTCTGGATATTCTTCCTCATGCTGCAGAATATAGACTTGTCCTATTTAGTTAATAACTCAAGTTAAAAAAGCTCAGAACATTTTCAAAAGAGCACCAATAAGCACACCCTTTCCTCCACTCTTAGGGTATTTTTGTTTGTTTGTTTGTTTGTTTGTGTTTGTTTCCTTGTTTTTTAAAGAGGAGCAGCCAAGGCGCAGTGGCTCGTGCCTGTAATCCCAGCACTTTGGGAGGCTGAGGCAGGTGGATCGCCTGAGGTCAGGAGTTTGAGACCAGCCTGGTCAACATAGTGAAACTCTGTCTCTACTAAAAATACAAAAAATTAGCCAGGCATGGTGGCAGGTGCCTGTAATCCCAGCTACTTGGCAGGCTGAGGCAGGAGAATCGCTTGAACCCGGGAGGTGGAGGTCACAGTGAGCGGAGATCACACCATTGCACTCCAGCCCCGGCAACAAGAGCGAAACTCCGTCAATAAAAATAAAAAAGAGAAGCATACTACTCTTTTTTTTTTTTTTTGAAACGGAGTCTGGCACTTTCACCCAGACTGGAGTACAATGGCACGATCTCGGCTCACTGCAAATTCTGCCTCCCGGGTTCAAGCTACTCTCCTGCCTCAGCCTCCTGAGTAGCTGGGACTACTGGTGCTCATCACCATGCTCAGCTATTTTTTTTTTTTTTTGTATCTTTAGTAAAGTTGGGGTTTCAACATATTGGCCAGGATGGTCTCAATCTCTTGACCTTGTGATCCACCCGCCTCAGCCTCCCAAAGTCCTGGGATTACAGGCATAAGCTACCAAGCCCAGTCTACTTCATTTTTTGGAATGGAATTAAACTGAAGAAAAAGAATAGAATTTCCTAAATAAATAAAAGTAAATAAGGTTATAATTCTACTTCACGATAGGTTATCTTAATCAGGTTAGTGGAGTGCTGCACACACTAACCCAGAATAATACTGTGCAATTAGATTATATGCTTTTCTAATTGAGGTGAAATTCGCATAACATAAAATTAACCACTTTAAAGTGAACAATTCAGGTGGCATTTAGGACATTCACAATGTTGTGCAAATGATGACCTGTACACAGTTCTAAAACATGTTCATCACCTTAGATGGGCGCCTTATACCCACAGAGCAATTACTCCTCATTCCCCACCTCCAACACAGCCCCCGGCAACCATTGGCTTTCTGTATGGTTTTACCTATTCCGGGTATCTCCTACAAAAGGAATCAGACAATATATGATTTTTGTCTGTCTTCTTTCACTCAGTATAATGTTTTTGAGGTTTAGTACAATTGTTTTCAAGGTTTACCTATGTTGTAAGGTGTATCAGTACTTCATATCATTCTTCAGCTGAATAATAGTCCATGAAGATTTCACAGTTTCTCCATTCATCTGATGATGGGCATTTGGGGTTGTTTCTGCTCTTCAGCTATTGTAAATAGTACTGCCATAAGCATGCATGTACATGTGCTTATTTGAATTTTTACTTTTTTTGAATATATTTACAAGTGGAATTTCTGGGTTTTATGATAATTCTGTTTAACTTTTGAGAAACAATGACTTTTTTTTCATAGATATTCTTTTAAGCTGCTAAGTTTGTGGGAATCTGCTACACAAAATTACACGATAAATTCAACTTTTTTGCCTAATTATTTTTACATTTACCTTCACACCTCTAAATAACATGCTCTGAGGAAGATAATTGCTACTTCTTGATTTGCCAGAAATATAGTGACAACTGTCCCTATGACAAACAAGAGCTGACTCCTCTCATATTCCCCACCACCATCACGCCAAGTATAGCCTTCCCATCGCCCATCCTCCTGATACTGCTATGTCATAACATTGGCTGGATTACTATCAGGTGCTTACCTTATTAAGCTTTGTAAATTCACAATTGATCCAAGTAGTAAAATCCTGTTTGCTTTTCCTTTCCTCAACAACATTTTGTTTTCCCTTCCCTGGAGTTAATGATCCAAAGTCTAGGCTTTATACTGGCTTAGTTTTCTACGTACCCACTAAACACTCATCAATTTTTAAAATAGCCTCTCAAGACTTTTAGACACACCAAGTGTTCTATCAGATTTAACATCCTGCGGAAGTTTTGCTTGGAGTCTTCTGATCTGTTGTGCCCTGGACTGATTGGTTTTTATGCCCGATTATCAGCTGATGTTCTGGGGCCTCCCCTTCAGCATCACCGTGGAATCTGTCTCCTTCTAAGCTGGATCTAGTGTTTCATATAGCAAATGTATTTTCTTCTCACCTGGCTTACTCTTGGTATGTTGCAGGATATCCTCCAGTTGTCAGCTGTCATCCTGGGTCTCCCTTCAGCATCACCCTGGAATCTGTATCCTTCTAAGTTGGTTCTATTGTTCCATGCAACAAACATATTTTCTTCTTACCAAGCTTACTCCTTGTATGTTGCAGGATAACCTCCAGCAACTGCTCAAGAAAGGGCCCTTAAAAGCAGGTCTTTTTAGACCTTGCATCTCTAAACATGTATTTTATCTTCACACCTGGGTTATAGTTTGGCTGGGTATAGAATCCTAAAATGGAAGTGATTTTTCCCTTGGAATTTTCTGCATTCTAGTGTTGTTGTTGGGAAAATTGAAGTGACTTCAATTCCCAGGTGTTTGCACCTGATCTATTGTTTTCCTCTGGAAGCCCAGAGGATCTTCTCTATGTCTCTAGTAGACTGTAATTTCACAGAATTTGACAAGTGCTCATTTTTATCCATCCTCCATTCTGTTTGACATTCAGTGACTCCTTTCAGTTTGAAAAGTCATGTCCTTTGGTTCTGAAAATTTGGCTTAAAATATTTTATTGATAACTTTTCTCTTTCTGCTGACACACTACCCCTCCCCCACAACCCACCCCCACACCGCAACCCCACCACTCACTTGCCGGCTCTTATTATATCTCTGTCTCTCATTCTTTCTAGAACTCCTATTGCCCTAGTATCTGCCTTGTGGATTGGCCTTCTGATTGTCTTTTTGTCTCTCAGACATCCTTGGTTTTGTTTTTAGACAACTTGCTAAGCAATGTCTTCAACTTTATTCTCCTATCTGTATACTTTGAGATTTTTTAATTTCTACTATCATATTTGTAAATTTCTAGAGCTTTTTTGGGGTTTAGATGTTTCTTTTTTATCACTGCTCTTATTTTATGGTTGCAATATTTTTTCACAGCTCTGAAAACATCAAGCATAGTTTATTTTCCCGAATGTTCTTCTCCTCATAGGCTGTTTCCTCTGAGCATCTTATTTTAGTATGGTTTTTTTTCCTTTCTCATTCATGTTAGAAGTTTTCTTTAGATGTCTGGCAATTCTTTTCTGCTCATATTTAAAAGTAAGGGCTAAAAAACTGATTGGGGCTGGGTGTGGTGGCTCACGCCTGTAATTCTAATGCTTTGGGAAGCTGAGGTAGGAGGATCACTTGAGGCCGAATTTAAGACCAGCCTGGGAAACATAGTGAGACCCCATCTTTACAAAAAAATTTTAAAATTAGTCAAGTGTGATAGTGTGTATCTGTGGTCCCAGCTCTTCAGGAGGCTGAGGTGGGAGGATCACTTGAGCCCAGGAAGGTCAAGGTGACAGTGAGCTGAGATGATGCCACTGCACTCCAGCCTGGGCAACAGAGTGAGACCCTTTCTCAAACATCAACAAACAAACAGACAAATACAAAACGGAAGTTCTGAGTGTGTGCTTGAGGGTGTCCCTGTAGGGTGACTGTGCAGGGCTGTGGAACTGAGGAAACTCTCGTGTCAGTATCTTTAAGTCTTTCCTTTGGAGCTGATGGAATCATGAGAGCTAATTCCTCCTGGCTGCCAGCATCATGGTGGAACACATGGGCATGTGAATGTGGATGGGCCATGTCTCAGCATCCAATAGATAAACGTCCCTTGAATACCCCATTTTTAGTGTACACCCCAGAACTCAGCTGAGTTTGCAGTGCTTCAGCCCAGAGACCCTCTCTTTTACTTCTGCTTAAGGCATCTAGGGAGCCTGGAATGGGGGCTTATGAGGGAGGTTGAGACCAACATGTTCTCTGTTTATAGACTTGTCTGGTTTGGCCTGGTCCTTGATTGGTGACAGTTGATGTGTGTCTGATCACATGTGGCTGCCTTTATTCCCACCACAGACTTTTGTTGGGCCAGGGAAAGGGCGGTGATTCTGCTCACAGAGTGTAGAGGGGGACCTGGGATCCGCCACTTCATAAATTTCAACCAATTCTTACTTTCTTACACAAGCCCCTCCACCCCAACCTCCATGTACAGAGAGGCATCTGTCAAATTCCAGAGCTTTTCAGCTCGCTGCAAAGGAAGATTGGGTTGGTTTTCACCACTGCCTGGATTTCTCATTGCCAGCTGAGAAATAGGTTTGTTTTTTTTTTTCCAGATCTGCTCATTATTTGCCTGTCTTCCCTCTGCTTTTCAGCTTTCAAGGTTTTGCTGCTGTTACCTTCTCTTTGATTCTCCCAAAGTCTTTCTTGCCATATTGGTGAGATTTCAGGAACTGACTGCAGGTATTCATGCCAGTATCTATGCCTGGAAGCCCCTTTTACTCCTCTGTTCTGCAAAGCTCTTGGTAAGGCATTTTTGTATTTTAGGAGGTGGCATTCATGTCTCGCTTTCTGGAGTTACTGGCCTGAGGGACAGCCATGCTGTACTGGCTGGAACACACTCAAAGCTGGAAGAGTCTCACTCCTAACCATTTCATCTTTTTCTTCCTTATCTCCCTTGAGAGTCTGAAACATTCTTTAAGCACAGGAAAGACTGGGGATTCGATTGCAAGAATACTTTTTCCAACTGATTTCCTTTTTTTTTTTTTTTTTTTAAATTTTGAGACAGAGTTTCACTCTTGTTGCCCAGGCTGAAGTGCAGTGGTGAGATCTTGGCTCACTGCAACTTCTACCTCCTGGGTTCAAGCAATTCTCCTGCCTCAGCCTCCCGAGTAGCTGGGATTGCAGGCACCTGCCACAACACCCAACTAATTTTTTGTATTTTTGGTAGAGATGGGGTTTCACCATGTTGGCCAGGCTGATCTTGAACTTCTAACCCCAGGTAATCCACCCACTTTGGCCTCCCAAAGTGCTGGGATTACAGGCGTGAGCCACCATGCCCAGCCCTGACTGATTTCCTTAAAAAGCACTTAAGATTTACAAGAAGAACATCATTCTCCCAACAGAATTAAATTACATTCATTCTGTTTCCTAAGAAAGTTTTCCTGGAAATGTCCTCTCCCAGCTCTGAGCTAAACCAGCTCTCTGTTTATACATTTCTTAGGAATCATCCACTTCTACCATGGGTTGTCACTTTTGTGTATTTGTTTTTCTTCTTACAGATATTGAATTCTTTTAAGGCTAGGAACTGTGTCTTATTCAGTTTTAATCCTTCCCTCTTCCCTACCATTATCATCTTGAATGAATGAATCAATCAGTCAATGAATCAATGAACAATTAAAAAGATTCTGAGCAAGGTAACGCCTGGCAGCACGATCAGATCTAACTCTTCGCTCTTCCACAGTGCTTTGCCCACGTAGACACTAATATAGGCTTGGCGGTTGGCCGGATGAAGTGCAGAATCTTGAACACAGTGATAACTGGAGCAGCAAAGCCGGATGGTAACCTCCTTGTGTTTCTGCCATGTCCATCCTTGCCGGTGGTAGTGCTAGCAGCATGATTAAGAATATAGATACTAAACTCAGACTCTCTGGGTTCAGATTTTGACTCCATTCATTATCAACTTTGTGAACTTGAGAAGTATGCGTATTCTTTCTGAGCCTCAGTTTTCCCTTCTGAAAAGTGGGAACAAGATTGGTGCCTAGTAGTAAGTAAAATGCAAATTGGAGCACCTCCTGACATGTAGAAAGTGCACAGTAAATGGTAGCACTGCAGTTCTCCAATGGGTAATGAAAAGATGACTTTTTTTTTTTTAATCACTGATCTAATAGTTATGAGCCCCGGTCCTGTTGGGTTCCAGGAAAAACGCATTTTAAACTTGGGTCAGTTACACCTTAGACTCTTCCAGTCCAGGTGGTCTTGTAATTGTGATCCAGCCCCTGCCACTTGAATGCTCAATCTCTCAGACTCCTCCTTCGGTTCTCCTCCAGGATTGCATCTAGGGATCCTGGAATGGGGGCTTACATGAGGGAGGTTGGGATCCACATGATCTCTGTTTATAGACTTGTCTGGTTTGGCCTGGTCCTTAATAGTGATAGTTGATGTGTGTCTGATCACATTTGGCCTTCTGGATGCGGTGCTGGCTCCCAGCACTGGAGGCTGTGGTCCCTGCCCTGTGCCTCCAGCTGAGAAGTCCTCACTTTCCATGGCTTCTGTCCCAACTCCAGGCTACTGCGGGTCAACAAGTCCTTTCAGCGTCTCCGTTCCCCTCCCTTGACCATATGGAAACTTCTGGATCCCTACCTGCCATGGACAGGAGGTTGGTTTCAGGCCTGCCTCTCAAGCTCCTCTCTCTGCAAAAGCGCATTTATTAAAAGGATAAAGGAGGACCCACAATATCATCAGGATCACTCAGCTTCCAGGAATAACATCCAGAACCTCAGAACTGGCTTGACGAGGAAATAGAAGCTGCTACCAGTGCTCCTGCCCCTGCTCTGCCAATCTTCCTCTGGGAACTTATCCGGCAACTACTAGTAAACCATAACCCCCAAGGAAGCTGGTCTCTGCCACCACCCATGCCAACAGACCAGGCTCTGACAAGGAGTGCATGCCATCCAATTGCACACTTCTGAGCTGGAGTCTTGCTTGCCTGGGCTTAATCTGAGGAGTGTGTGTAGCAGGCCTGTATCCTACCTGCCAGGGGAGACTAGGCTTTGAGTTTTCTGTGTTCTGGCTTTGGATGGTGGAACTATTGAGGCTGGAAATTTGCAAAATACAGCAAAGGTATTCAAAAGGGTCTGCACTGTGTGCAGTGGTATACACCTGTAGTCCAAGCTACTCAGGAAGCTGACATGGAAGGATCTCTTGAGCCCAGGAGTTTGAGTCCAGCCTAGGCCTTGCTTCTAAAAAAAAAAAAAAAAAAAAAAAAAATTAAATAACAATAAAAAGGACTGGGCAGTTAGACAACATGTTGCCACATGAAGCAAAAACCTTTTATTATTTTACTATGAAAATTTTCAAACCTAGAGCAAAGTAAAAAGAATTTAATAGTAAACACTATATGCCGCTCACCTAGGATTCTACCATTAACATTTTACTCTGCTCATTTTGTCACTCATCCATCCGTCTACTCATCCAGCACGCATCCATCCAACCATGGAATTTCTGGCACATTTCAAAGTCTATTGCAGACATCGGTACACTTCCTTCTTAATACTTCATCATGCCTATGGTTAACTAGAGTTTGAAATTTGTTTATTGTTTCTTGATGTTGAATTCACATATAATGAGATATACAAATCTAAAGTGCACATTTGCTGCATTTTAATAAGTGCCTGTGTAACCAAGAGTCCAATCAGGATGTAGAACAAATGATCACTCCAGAAACTCTCCTCGTGCCTCTTTCCAGTCTCTGTCTCTGCATCACCCCCAAAGGCAACCACTGTTCTGATTTTTTCCTGCCATAGGTTAGTTGGCAAAAACCCTTTAATTTTGGCTTTTCCCTGAAACTATGGAAATTTGGCAAAGGTGAGATCAGGTACAAAATCTGCCTGCTTCTCCTCCCTTGGTCTCACTTCTTTTCCCCACACTCAGCAGAGGTGGGCTCCCCTTCAGTGCCCTGGTGGAAAGGACCTCCCTGAAATGGTATATACAGGCCAGGTGCAGTGGCTCATGCCTGTAATCCCAACAACTGGGGAGACCGAGGCAGGAGGACCACTTGAGGCCAAGAGTTTGAGACCCTCCTGGGCAAGACAGTGTGAGACCCTGCCTCTACAAAATTAATTAATTGATTAATTAATTAAATTAAAATTAGCCAGGCATAGTGGCACACACCTGTACTCCCAGCTACTCAGGAGGCTGAGGCGGGAGGATCGCTGGAGCCCAGGATATCCAGGCTGCAATGAGATATGATACATTAAGCCTGGATCCTGATAGTTAATGGAAACTTCTAAACCCTTTCTTCACAAAGCCTGAATTTAAAACAACATTTTCTTATGAAGAACTAAGCAAAACAAAACAGAAACCAAAAAACCTGATTGGGCAGTCAGTGCTGGATGATGACCCACTGTAATTAGTCTCCTCTGCCCTTTCCCTGAAGCACAAAGACTCTTGGCTTCAGTGGGTGGGGAGCCCCATGACAACATTATTTACCAGAAATATGGCTGAAAATATTTCAAAAACACTATCCCCATCACAGAATGAGTGAGCCAAACTGAACCAAGCGGAGGATCTAGAATCAGATGACACCGAGATGTTGATAGAAAAAGTGTTATAACCACTGACATCTCAATAGATGCCACAGTATGCTCCCTTTAGCGGGCATGAAGAAGTATTTGCTGAATATGTTTTGACAGGAATGAATGACTCCCGAATGGATGAATGAAGAGGGGATCAAAAGTGAGGTAATCCCTGAGCATCCAAAGCATTAACACAGTGAGCTCAGAAGTCTTTGCAGCTTCAGAACCACTTGAAGGTGCCAACAATGTGTGTTGTACGGAAAGACAGCAACCGGACACAGGTGACGGGGATGAGGCCACCTCTTACCTCCACGTGTGCTGCACAGCTCTGGCCTGCACAAGTTGGGCAAGGACAAGGTCTGCTGATAGTACTAGAGCATCTTGCCTTCCAACTGGGTGAGCACCTCCCTGCAAGAGCTTGAACGCCAGCTGCCTGCCACCTATGTCACCGGCCACAGGAGTGACCATCAGAAGGAGGTGATATAGAGATGAGTTAGAGCTTCACAGTCTTTTATTAGTTGCCCAGTGACTTTGCCCAAGGGTGGGAGGGAACAGTATCATCTTCCACTTTATAGCCAGGTAAACAAAGGCCCAGAGAGGGGAAGGGACAGCCTGCCGCCCGACCAGTCCAGGTCTAGCTATGATAGGTTGTTCTGACTCATTGTTTTGTGAGGATGAATTCCCAAAACACGACAGATGACTCCCAGCCCGGAGTGCACAGGAGATCCTGTGCCCAGCTGGCTGCTTGGACCTTGGAATTTGCCCCTGGGCAGTACCAGGTCTGTGGTTGCTGGACCCATGGGGCTCTGGAAATGGGGGTTCCAAGCAGCAGAGAGGCCTAGGGTGCCACCCACAGAGCACAGCTACTCTGGATTTTCTGGCCCGCAGCCTCATCTTTACTGGAGGTCACAGCCTCAGGCCCCCTCCCCTGTGATTTGGGTCATCTGCAGTTTTCCCTGAAGGGACAGACCTAGAATCCTAGAGGGGACGTGCACTCTAGACCAGCAGTTCTCAATCAGCTGGGGCTCAAGACCCCTTTACACTTTCAAAAGTTATTGAAATCCCAAAGAGCACTTGTTTATGTGGGTTATAGCTATAGAAATTTACTGATTTGGAAGTTAACTGAGAAACTTACCAAAATGTATGCATTCATTCACTTAGAAACTAGAATAACTGTACTTTCCAAGAACAAAATAAGCATTAGTGGCATTGTTTTAGATATAAACTTTTTTTTTGCAAATGTCTTTAACCAAAGGGAAGTCTTCATAGAGAACAGCTGGATTCTCATAGCTGCTTTGCATTCAATTTCTTAGACGTTATATATCATGGAGCCTCTGGAAAATTCCACTACGCATTCAGGAGAAGATGAGAATTAAACAGGCAAAAAAACACAAACAAAACCTTAATAGTAGTCTTACAAAAATTCCCTAAAGAGTCTTGGGGACCCTGGATAGCCCTTCGGGGACCACCCAATGAAGTGTTAAAATGCAGATTCAGCTCAAGAGTGCACATTTCTATCCCACTCCCTGGTGACGCCAAGCCTGCTGCCGGAGAACCACACGCTCACAGATTCGCAGCTCTGCCTCTGACACACTCCGAGGCAGGGCTAGGGAGATGCTCTGAGTCCTGACAAAAATCATGATGCCCTCCCAATCCATATAATTAAAACAAAAATAAACCTGAAATTAAGTGAACACAACACAATTCTTATTTTCCCAAGGTGATTCTTTTGATTTTTTTAAATGTTAAAATATGTTTTAAAATGCAGGCCAGGCACGGTGGCTCCAGCCTGTCATCCCAGCACTTTGGGCAGACCGCTTGAGGCCCGGAGTTTGAGACCAACCTGGCCAACGTAGAGAAACCTCATCTCTACTAAAAATACAAAAAGTTAGCTGGACGTGGTGGTGCACGCCTGTAATCCCAGCTACTCAGGAGGCTGAGGTGGGAGAATCAACTCACTTGAACCCAGGAAACGGAGGCCGCAATGAGCCAAGATCATACCACTGCACTCCAGCCTGGGAGACAGAACAAGACCGTGTCTCAAAAAAAAAAAAAAATTGTTTGGTACTCACGCTTTACTGGTGTCTTAAGCATGTGAATAACTTATCATTGATCAAAGGGGAGGGACCCTGCCCAGGCCTCTGCTGCGTGGCTCCCTGGAGAAAGCCTCACTTCCATCCTCACTCCCCCACCAAGAGGCCCTTATTTCTCTGAAATCCTCTTCAAAGGACAGGGTGCTTTAGCATGACCTCCTCTTCATCAGATTTAGGGCTTGGTGCTGGGGAGTATATGGGAGGACGGAGAGACCTGACTCCCTCAAGACGTCCTCCTCAAGGAGGCTGAGGTGGGAAGGAAACAAGCCACTGCAGTGTGCGGTGTGCAGATGGACAGACAGATGGACGGATGGCGGACGTGCCCAGGAGCTCCGAGCAGGGACGACCCCTGGAGACCATGGCAGTCAGGCTTCCTGGAGGAACACAGAGCTGGAATTCAGTTTTTAGGACAGGAAAAGGGGCAAAATGAATAAGAAATTTTATTTTTTTCCCCTGACTTTAAAGATAATACATATTTGTATCCAAAAGTAAAGCAATAGAGAAAATAAGAAGAAAGTAAAAATAGTTCCAACTCACACTTGCTGGCTGTGTGCCCGGCAGTGTTCTAAGTGCTTTACATATACTCGCATTTAATTTTTACAACAACCCTATGAGGAAGGCACTACTTTATCCCTACACACATAAGAAAACTGAGGCCCAGATATGTTAACTTATTTGCCAGTAGGGAACTAAGTGATGAAGCCGAAATTTGACCTAGGCGGTTTCACTCCGGAGCCAAGATCTTAGGCAACCATCTAAACACAGGTAACCCATCTAAACGTTCATACATTGAGCATCTACTACATGCCAGGTACCCGCTAAACTCTAGATTCGTGCATCTGACTGTTGGCTGTGCTCACGTAGGATAGAAGCTCAAGTAGCTTGTTCAGCATCTTCATGCCATGGTGGGGTTGGGGATGTTGTGACGGGTGCTGCTGAGCCTGTGCGAGGCCAGGTATTCATGCAGAGAAACAAAGAGACTTGGGACAAATTAAGATTGTATTACTGGCTGAGCACAGTGGCTCAGGCTGTAATCCCAGCACTTTGGGAGGCCGAGGCAGGTGGATCATTTTAGGTCAGGAGTTTGAGACCAGCCTGGCCAACATGGTGAAACCGCATCTCTACTAAAAATACAAAATTTACCTGGGCATGGTAGCACGTGCCTGTAATCCCAGCTACTCAGGAGGTTGAGGCAGGAGAATCGTTTGAATCAGGAAAGTGGAGGTTGCAGTGAGCTGAGATCATGCCATTGCACTCCAGCCTGGGATCAAGAGCAAAACTCCCTCTCAAAAAAAAAAACAAAGGTTGTATTGCAAAAGGCACTGAAGGCCACCATAAAGAGTTTGAACCTTGGACCTTGTTGGGAGTGAGAAGCCACAAGGCCTTTGGAACCAGGGATGCCACAGAATGAAAATGGTGCTTTGAGAATATGTATGTGTCTAGAGGGAAATTTGGCAAAATATGCCGTAATTTTGCTTGTTTATTTGTTTTTAGGGAAAGTCTTGCTATGCTGCCCAGGCTGGACCCGAACTGGGCTCACCATATCTTCCCACCTCAGCCTCCCAAGCAGCTGGGACTACAGGTGTGCACCACCACACCTGGCTTGCTATTTGAAAAATAATAATAATGTTTTTGAAAGGTAGTATATACCCACAGTCAAACATTTCTAAGAGTTCGAAAATTAGGTTTCTCCCTGACTTCTCGTTTCTACCATTTCTTTTTTTCTTTCACCTTACTTTTTGTTTTTAACTTAGCAATGTACCTAGGAGATTGTTTAATATCAACATGTTTCAATCTGCCCCCCTCTTTCTAAATAGCTATATAGCATTTTATTACATGGATAGATCATAATTTATCCCACTAATGAAGACAAGAGAATTTGCACTCTGTTATAACTAATGTTGCAATAAATATCCTTGTACTTAAATCTCTCCACACTTCTGGATCCATCTGCCAGACAAATTTCTGCACGTGGAATTGCCGCTTGAAGAGTAGGTTCGCCTCAACAATTCCGCTTTGCAGAAATTGTCCCATCATAGAAGCACATAAAAATACATGCAAAAAAGTACATTTCTTTATAAGGGCAAAAAACTGGAAATGACCTAAATTCCTATCACTTTAAGAAGGGTTAGTAAAATTATGTAAATTCACACAAGAGATGGCATTAATAATGACAATGCAGAGCTATGTTCTGTGATTTGAAGAGGGAGCACCATAATTGGTCACACATAAAGGACGGGTTACAAGACAGTTTCTATCTATGATGCGACTCATGTAAATTTATTGCCGTGTGTATACAGCAACATGCATGTATGCTTTCTTCTTTTTCTGTATTGCTTGAATTTTGTACCTGAGTCTGTATTCTCTTTATAGCCAGAAGAACAATTAAACTGCTTTTAAAGCATCTGATTATTCCCCAGGCACCGATTTTAATTTGTGAAGCACCCACTCTATGCCTGGCATTGGGGTGCCCTGAACTGCCCAAGGCTTTGGCTCCTGTCATTTCTAGCCTGACCATCAGAATCAGAGAATGTTTGGACCAGTAACACCTAGTTCACACCCTTATTTTACAGATGAAGGCATTAAGGCCCAGAGAAGGTAAGTGACCTGCTGAAGATCACACTGCCAGTTTGGCCCAGAGATAACAGAACCCAGGACTCTAATACCAGGCTATGATGCTCACCTCTAAACCGATTATGGGCCAGGTGCGGTGGCTCACACTTGTAATCTCAGCACTTTGGGAGGCCGAGGCGGGCAGATCACCTGAGGTCAGGAGTTTGAGACCAGCCTGGCCAACGGGGTGAAACACTTCTCTACCTCAAATACAAAAAATATTAGCTGGGCATGGTGTGCGCATCCGTAGTCCCAGCAACTTGGGAGGCTGAGGCAGGAGAATTGCTTGAACCCAGGAGGCAGAGGTTGCAGTGAGCTGAGATCGTGCCACTGTACTACGGCCTGTGTGACAGAGCGAGACTGTCTCAAAAACAAAACAAACAACAGCAAACACTGAGCATGAATCATTATTTGCGGTCTCGAGGAGGAGAGGGCAGTGATTTTGATGCCCTGTGTTCTGGGAGCTCCCGTCCAGGCAAACCCAGGATGAAAGATAAAAGGGCCCTGAATAAGACCATCATTAGTGGGGAGGAGCCTGACCCTGCACAGGCAGAAAAGCAGCTTCAGCAGGGCCCGGGGTCTGCAGGGCAGCAGTCTGCAGGGTGTTGAGGAAGGAGCTGCCCTGGCCTGGTGCCGGATGTCAGTAATTATAAGGCTACGTGGGCCTGCAGACAGCCCATTAAAGATGCTTGATCTGCGTGAAACCAGGAAGCAGAACTCAGCCTCTTTGCCACTTTCTGTAAGAAATCCAACCATATCAAACACTTTGGGGTTTTATGCAGTTTTCTGAATATTGGGTTGATCCCATGGAGTGGTGTCATCACACTGTGCTCAGCACAGTCGTCTCCTTGCCCCTCCTTGTCATCTTTCCCTCGATTTTTACCTCCTCCCCCTTCCCATTCCTCACTGGCCCAGGCCACATCCAGCCTCCGATCACCCCAAGTCAGCCATCAAAGCATTTCTCCGACAAAAGAAACCTACCCCATCAGCTCCTGTGAAAACAAAATCCCCTCTATTTCATTACACAAAAGACTTTAGATGCCTTGAATTCCAGCATCTTCAAGCCCAGAATCTTAGACTTTGAGCTGGAATGGCCCTGAAGAATAATTGAGTCCAGTCTCTTTAGCTTATAGGTAGAAACACCAAGGTTCCAGGAGGGGGAGAGGTCTTGCCCAAGGTCACGGGACACCCACGGCGACCAGGTCTCGAAGCTCCTAGCTGGAGGCCACTCACAAAGTTGGGGCAGATGGGCCTAGCCTGTGAGTCAGAGCCAGCCCTCCTCTTTTCTTATCTACCTCCTCTCAGGAGTCTAGTGTCCACTGGGGGAGTCTAGCGGCCCTGAAGGAGGATGGTGGACCTCTGCCTCTTTAGATGCCTGCAGAACAGAGAGGAGCTGTGCACCCAGGAATCTCCTGGTCTCACCCAGGAGGGGAAAGGGAGCCCCAGACTGAACCAGCTCTGCAGGATATAACCATGTACCTTGGGGTCCTCGCGCTGAGCCTCCATTTTCTCATCTGAGGGCTGTTGTGAGGGTTAAAAATGGCCAACCATAAAACCTACTTCCCTCCCACTCTCCCTCTCCTTCCCCGTTCTGTTTCTTACCAGCCTTGTAATCTTTCTGAGCCTTAGTTTCTCCACAGTCCCGCTCCCAACTCCACGTTTCCAAGGTCTCTTGGTTGGAGCCACTCCCACGGTAAACCCCTCTAGGTGCACGCCGGAACAATTACTGGGTGATTCTGTGTCTCATGGTTGTCACTGCTGGGGTGGAGGGCCACGCCTCCTCTTTTGAATTCTGACTTTCCTGCCTAGGAGTGTCCCAAGGTTTTCCTTGTTAAAATTGGTCTGGCTGGCTGCTGTGACACGCCACACCGTCCTGACGGTGCACACACCACTGTGTGGAGGAAGGGGGAAGTCCAGCTGGCCATCGCATGGCAGGTGAGTGGGCAGAGCTTGGGGCTTTGGGGGACCAGGATTCATGAGAGGGGCTTCAAGAAACAGGGATCTGTGGGATGATGTGTGATCATTGATTGTTAGGATTTTATAGCTGGACCGTCCCCCATGAACACATGAACTCTTTGTGTATATTCCTGAGGCCCAGGATCAAAAAAACCAGCCCTAGACCACCCAGCAAGTCCATGGCAGAGGCTGGCTCAAGCACTGTCTCCTGGACTGGGGCCAGGTCTCACCCCTGTGCCTCACAGGGCGGAAGGAGGCGGGCACAGGAAAGCAGGGGGCAGAAGAAATAAAATCTTCTCGCACCCCATGCACATTCCATGGACCCAGAGACATTTCCGGGTATAGCTGGGGACTGTGGCCTGGGTGGGGAAGAAGTAAGCGGGCCCACAGGCTGCGTCTTCGCCTGATTCCCACCCCAAGCACTTGAGGGCAAGAGCAGCTCCGGCTGAGGTGAAAAGAGCTATATGACCTTGAGGAAGAAAATTTGCCCTTGGTACCTCTGTTTTCTGGTCTGTGCAATGGGGATTATAATGCAAATTATCTCACAGGCCTGCTGTGAGGAGTTGGTGAGACCACGTGTGCTGTTTCCTCACCACACTTCTCAAGTGGGGACTTGTAAACCACAGAAAATGTGAGTCAGGCATGGTGGCTCACGCCTCTAATCCCAGCACTTTGGGAGGCTGAGGTGGGTGGATTTCTTGAGCTCAGGAGTTAGAGACCAGCCTGGGAAACATGGCAAAACCCTGTCTCTACAAAAAAAAAAAATACAAAAATTAGCTGGGCATGGTGGTGGGCACCTGAAGTCCCAGCTATTTGGGAGGCTGAGGTGGGAAGATAGCTTGAGCTTAGGAAGTTGAGGCTGCAGTGAGCCAAGATCACACCACTGCACTCCAGCCTGGGCAACAGAGTGATACCCTGTCTCAAAAAAAATAAAGAAAGAAAATGTATCTCCCACAACCTCAATATAGTGAGCAGCAAATTCCCTCTGCAAGAACTTGTCTGTTAGATGCTGGGCCCAGTAATGAGCAAGTCAGCAGAACCAGGGGTCCTACACTCACAGGTATTCAAGGGGCGTTTCTGAGTCTGTGCCTGCCAGTTTTAATTGTTCAGCATTATGGTGACAGTTTTATGAATCAACTACTTGTTTTTATTGTACTTTAAGCTCTGGGGTACATGTGCACATCCCCCAGGGTTGCTGCGTAGGTACACACATGCCATGGTGATTTGCAGTCTCCATCCCCCCTGTCGCCTATGTCAGGCATTTCTCCCAGTGTTTTCCGCCCCCCAGCCTCCCCACCCTGCAACCTACCCCAGTGTGTCAACTATATTTTTTAACTTTCAAAGGCAGGTATTTTAATTTCCTCGTCATAGTCTAGCTTCCTCTTCATATTTCCTCCTGGCA
This sequence comes from Ateles fusciceps, assembly GCA_036589455.1. NCBI lineage: Eukaryota > Metazoa > Chordata > Mammalia > Primates > Atelidae > Ateles > Ateles fusciceps. Next base: position 1,241,795 of record JAZHEH010002969.1, on the reverse strand, counting down.
GTTAATAGCATTACTCAACATGCTCAGCCCTTCAGGCTCCTAGGATAGGTCTGTTCTCCTGAAGACCAGGCCTTGCCAACCCCAGCTCACAGCCTAGACTGCCTGTTTCCGGAGCTGGGGTTGCCTCCCTGATGGCCCGGGTACAGAGGAGATCGACTGCCTTTGTTCCTCCAACATCTGCTTTTCAAGTCTCCCCTAGATGATCCCTCTTCCCTAGGTATTTGATAATCTATCAGACTTAAACTTGACAGTGTCAAGGTTAATTGCTAAGGAAGGGAGAAAGTTGATGATGCCCATTGTTAGGTCTGTAACTAACTTGCTGGGTGACCATTCCTCTCTCTGAAGCTCTGTTTCTCCTTTTGTGAAATGTCAGCATTGGACTTGTCATGCCTATGTGAACAGACTATGTGTTGGATTGGATTCAATTCCCTGGGTCTTCTGGGTCCTGAGCAGTAGGCCATGCCTACTATGTGCTCTGTGTTCGAATGACTGAGACATCAGATAGAAAGTGTATTCGTCCTCCTGGAGCTCCTCCTATCCCCCTTCCCTCACTCCATCCATGGTGGACATCCCTCGTTGACCCCAGAGCTCTCCCCTCCAGAACCTGGATGTGGCCCCGGAATGCTTAACACATTTCTTCAAGTACCAGTTGATCAGGGTTGGCAAAGGAGATGAGACCCTTTTGCCATGATTAAATTACAATCATCTTTCATCTCAGAGGTTCCAAGAATTGAGTGGAATACTCTGTGTGACGCTGGCTCTGGCTGGGACGTTGGGTTGCAGCTGGTGGGTCACTGCCTCCCGGTGAGAGAGAGGCCAGCAACTTCCAAAAAGACCAGGAAGGAAAGGGAGTGGGACGGTGGCCCCAGAAAAGCCCCAGGCAACTCCCCGATTAATCATTTAGCCATGGAGCTCAGGCTCCATGATGCATACTAAGCATCGGGTCATAATGGGGCCCATTAAAAACCAATTAGGCTCAGTCCAGAGTCTGGGAGATGCTACTGGCTTCAGCAGAGCTTCCGGGGTTCAACCCTACTGGGTTGGGACAAAGAACTCGGGAGGATTGTATCACTCAGCTCTCTGGTATCACCCAAGGGCAGGAAGAGGAAGACGGATGAGCGATGAGCTGGCCTTGCAGGTGGGAGGGTGAAGAGCTGAGTGGGCAGGAGCAATGTTCTGCACATAGACACTTCTCTTTCTTAGGTGGAGCTCTGAGGCCAGCTGGTTAGCAAGTGAGCTGGGGAGAAGGGGGAGGAGGTCGGAGGACCAGGAGTGATGGGCAAGGCCAGACTGTCGAGGACCGTGAATGCCAACAAGATGGTTGTAGACTCCGTGGTGCTTGAGCAGGGAAAATGACATGCCGACATTTGGAAAAGCCCCTTCCCCTCCCTGAACCTCAGTTTCTCCATAGTGATGGGATGGATTGAACAGGATGAGCTGAAAAACACTCGGAGGCTGTTGGGGCCATGCAGTCATTTAAACCAGAGGAAAAGAGGGGAGAATAACATGAAACCCCATGTATGTAGGAATTGGGGGAGGGGAGGACCGAAGGGATGGGGGGAGATGCGGGGGAAAGGAGGTGACGATGTAAAAATCCCTGTCTGTAGAGCTCATCACTGTGGACCCAGCGCCAGGCTATGTACCTGATGAATAGGGAGACATTCATCCTGGTGGAAGCCCATTGCCCTAGAGTGTTTATTAGTGGCTTCTCCTTTCACTCTCAGAATTCTCTGGTTTCAGTGATGCATTTTATCATTACCATATTTATAATTACTACCTCATCTAATCCTCATCAAAACCCTAGAAGGAAGATACTATTATTGCCACATTCTAGAGAAGGAGCTCAGATCCTCAGAGAGGCCCAATAACGGATACAGGGCCACACAGCCAAGTAGATGCTTCGGGGTGGCATGAATTGGCAGAGCACTGGGATGGCAGCCAGGAGGTCCTGTGTAAATAGTGATAATAACACTCACATTTCCTGAGAACCTAGTATGTGCCCGGTACTGGTCTAAATACTCTATGTGAATTATTTCATTTAATCCTCCCAGCGTGAGGAGGTGGATACGATCATAACCCTCATTATCACCAGGAGACTGAGTTTCAGAGTTCACTCACTTGCCACACAGCCAACAAGGGGCAAAGCCCGCATTTGAGCTCAAGTGTATGCCTCTGAAATCAGGCTCTGAGTTGCTGTGCAGAGTGAAAAGAAGCCCAGACAAGACAGTGAGAGGGAGAAGGGGAGGAGGGCTGTCAAGGCGGAGGGGCTGTGAGGCTTGGGGTAACACACAGGTGGAGGGAGCTGTCTTACCACATCCTTTCCCTGTGCTTGGGGGGGCACAGCCTCAGCCCTGGGGTTGGTGAGCCTTCAGCCCTGGGCTGGGAGCTCATCCTGCGTATCCCAGGGGTGAAGCCCCCGGGGCTGACAACAGGCTGCTCATTCTGTCCTCAGGGCCTTGGGTGCACTGTTAACTGGAGGGGTCCTAGAGCAGATGCTGCCCAGGGGCTGTGTGACAATCTTCACATCAGCACACTTTGGTGGGGGGGAGGGGGCAGTCTTGCAGGGAGGAGGACTGACAGGAGTCCTTGGGGTAATCAGAGGCACTTGCTTCAGCAAACCACAGACTATCCAAATCATCAGAGCCCTTCTAGGTCATTTCACAGAGAAGGAAACAGATTCAGAAAGGCAGTGGGTAGGGTTGGGTGGTCAGTGGCTGGTCTGCCTGCCCCTGTCAGAGGCCACACACACCCTCCTCTTTCTCACTCTGTGGAAGGAAAGAAGTTAAGAAGGAAAGGCAGGTTTTGGAATGTGACAGCTTGAGAGAGGGATTATGGGGTGTGGACCGTCGGGGGTGTGGGCAGCTCACAGGGTGTGGTGCTGATCCTCGAGGGCGGGCCCAGGACGCTGCAGAGCATCAGCTCCCCTTTCCCATACCCCAGCCAAGGGATGGGGAAAGACATTCATTCATTTATTCATTCATCCAACCAACGTTCACTGAGCACCTACTATGTCCTGGGCCCTGAGCCAGGCTCTAGCAACCAAGAGAGGAGGAAACTCAGGCCTCACCTTCATGGAGCTCTCAGTCCAGTGGGGGGAGAGAGATATGTAAGCAAACAACTATAACATAGCATCCCTGATCAAGATTAGGGACAGAAGCCTTCGTCTTAGTAAAATTTGAGTAGAGCACATGGAAGGGGTGATACTGGGTTTATTTTAACAAGGGGCCTGGAAACCATCTTACATGCACATCTATCTCCTCGCCTTGGGCTGCCTTATACAAAGGAGCGTCTCCCTATGCCTGTCAGTCTCACTGTGCCCATGAGGGCTAGGGAGGACACTGGTTAGGACAGAACTTAGCTGTAATCACCAGTAGCTCCCCCTGAAGATTCTTGGACCCCGTTATTTGTGGCCATCACCCCACAAATGGCAGGTCATGGAGGTGTGATGCTGATGGGTGTGGACGACTTAGATCACCAAAGCAGCAGCTCCAGGGACACATTCCACAGAGACCCAAACAGTGACCGCCTGGGTTATGAGGCAAGCATAGAGTTGGGGAGGGGAGTTGCCGGGGGCTGAGGAGGTTGGAATTTCTAGGTAATGTTTCTGCAAAACCACCAAGGAGCAAAGGAAGAGGTGTGTACTATGGTAGTAATGGGGAACAGAATAGGGACAAATGGGGAGAAGTTGCAAGAAGAAAAAGCTTGGCTCAGCAGAGGGAAGGACTTTCTAACATTGGGTGGTAGGTGAGCTACCTCTCAGAGCTATGGCAAGCTGGGACCATGGTCAAGTATCCACCAAGAATTCAGCCAAGGGAATTTGCACCTTGGCAGGAAGTTGTGAGAGAGATGGTCTCTGAGATTCGAGGATAAAGATGATAATGGCAGTTCTGACTCATCCCACCTCCACTTGCCCATCTGTGATAAGGATGAGGATGCCTCAGAGGATGGGAGCTGCTTTGGGCTGTGGCAGTGAAGGGCAAAGGTGCAGGATCCATGGGGCTTGAACTCATGACCCAGGGTCCAGCAGCCCTCATCCAATCCCAAACTCCCCTTTATCCAGCCCAGGGGCATACCAGGGCTGAGATAATTACCATCCAACAACCTCATCCCCTGCTTCTGACTCATCCACTGAAAAAATAGCATCCTGTTCTGGCGTCTCCCTACATAGATTGCTTAGGAAGTAGCAACATGAATTGTGGGTTACAAATCCAGTGTGTCCTCAGGCAGAAAGTTACTTTCTTTCTATTTCTGGGTCTCAGTTTCCATGTCAGTAAATGGAGACCTGAGCGCCTAATGGCTCTTTCAGCTCTGCTATTAGACTTGACAATTCTATGTACAAGGTACCTGGTTGGGGGAGAGGGTCCTGCCTGTGTTTTCTGACTAAACCAAGATCATCTGAGCTCAAAGTTTTGGAGTTTCAAAGGTTTGTGCCTGCCCTAAAACGACTCGGGCTAACTTGATGTGAAAGCTTTGGTTCTACTTTCCATTGTGAGAGTCAGCAAGGCAATGGGAAAGCCCCCTGGCACTGTTGTTCCAGCTCACGCCACACAGGGTCTCTACTGAACACTGGTCCTGCACAATCTTTGCTCACTCACCACAGCAGGGTCTGCAGGCCCTCCCAAACCGGGGCACACATGTCAGCCATGTGAGTTCCTACCCACATGTTCAGTCATTATCCCCATATCATGATGCCAGCAGGGGCTTGCGGACTAGGCTAAGCTAAAACTAGTCTTTTCCATGCATCTCAAGCCTGAATATTGAGACCACAGCACCAGCCCAGACAGCTCACACGTGGAGAGCAGTTGGGGGTTGTTGGGGTACAGACAAGAATCTTGGCTCTCTCTCCATGTTTCAGTTATCAATTGCTGTGTAGCGAACCGCCTCAGCACTGAGGGGCTTCGGACAACAATCATTCTCCTGCTAAAGAACCTGCAGTTTGAGCAGAGCTCAGCAGGGACAGCTTGTGTCTTCATCAGCTGGGCAGCTTGCCTAGGGGGCTGGAGGACCCACTTGCCAGATGGCTCAGTCCCATGGCTTCCAGGTAGTGCTGTCTGTCAGCTGGGAGCTCAGCGGGCTGTGGGTTGGAAGCCTTGGTTCCTTTCCAGGTGAGCTTCTCCATGGGCCATTTGGGTTTCTTCATTGCATGGTGGCGGGGTTCTAAGAACAAGCAACCCAAGGGAACCAGGAAAAAGCTGTATTAACTTTATGATCTAGCCTTAGAAGTCATAATGTGTCAGTCTGTCTTAGCCACAAGTCTTCCAGGTCCAGGGGGTGAGAATATATACCCTACTTCTCAGTGAGAGGAGTATCAACATCATATTGAAAGAAGAGTATGTGGGATGGGAGATATTATTGCAGCCATCTTTGGAAAACACAGTCTGCCACATGCTATTAACCAAAAGATTGCACAAAGATGCTGGAATCTTTAAAAAGTCAAACATTTGACCAGCCCTGTCCAGACACTGGCCCAGACAAGCCAGTGTTCTGATGCCTGTGGTGAAGACTGTGTTAAATTTTAGAGTCTGGGACTTCTAAGCTCTGACTCCTATGGGGTCAAAAATAAAGGCACCACAGCCTGGGGATAGACAAGCCACAGACTCAGGAGGCAGATTCCCAGCTCCATCACTTAGAAGGCTGTATAACTTTGGGTCAGGTGCAGTGACTCATGCCTGTAATCCCATCACTTTGTGAGGCCAAGCTGGGAGGATCGCTTGAGGCCAAGATTCAAAACCAGCCTGATCAACATAGCAAGACCCCATCTGACTTTTTTCTTTTAAAAAAAAGGGCTGTGTAACTCTGTGTCTCAGTTTTCTCATCTGTGATATTGAGTACCTCCCTCATATGGTTTATTAAGATTAAATGAGCTAATATTTATGAAATATTGGGAAAAGTGCTTGGTTCATAGGAAGTTTTATTAAATAAAACCTATACAATGGCCTAGCCAACAATTACTGAACACTTCTTGTATGCTTGGCATCAAATAGAACACAGCCAGGAGTCGCATGACAAGTGTCCTTGGGTGGGGAGTACTTAGTGATATAACTTCAGTGTTTCTCAACTATGGCAGATTGCATTTCACAGTGTAGTCATATCAGTATACATCTCAGCTCGATGTTCTTTTTACAATGGGTCATTGGTACATTTTCAGCAAGAGATGGGGCGTCTTTCTTCTCTTTAAACCTGGGTAGACCTTTGTAACTGCCTTGACCCACAGAATAAGGTCGAGGTGACAGTATGTAACTTCTAAGGTTAGATCATAAAAAGCATTGCATCTTCCACTATGGTCTCTTAGATAATTTGCTCAAGAGAAACTAAGCACCATGTCAGGAGGACATTCAAGCATTCCCATGGAGAGACCCACATGGAAAGGAACCAAGGTCCCTAACCTGTATTCAGCACCAATTTGCCAATCATCTAAGTTAGTCACCTTTAAAGTGGATCTACCTGCCTAGTCAAGCCTTCAGATGAGTATGGTCCCAGCTGACATATGATTGCAACTGCATAAGAAACTCCAACTAAGGGCTGGCCGGCAAAGCTCTGCCCAAATTCCTGACCCACAGAAACCATGAAAGATAACATATGATTGTCATTTTTCCAAGCTAAACTCTGGGTTAAACAGATTGGTTAAGAAGCAATAGATAAGGAAAATATCAATTCTTTTGTCCCTAATACCCTCTCCATAAAACAAATATTTGATAGTGTCTCTTCACCAACCTGAAATTGAATTGACACATCTTACCTACCTCTATATGCCACTTTTTAAAAAATTGTATTCTAACTATAATATAAAGAGTAAATAAAAGGAAATCAATTTTTTGGTAAACATACTTAAGTATACAAATGCTTATTGAAACGTTAGCAGAAGACATGATGAAGTGATCAGACACCATCCTGTAACTGTAGCGAATCAAGACAAAGACAAGACCACTCCATAATCATGAGTGAACACAGACAAAAACATGAACATTGTCTGAGCCACAAAAATGACCGAACACCCCTATAGCTGGGCCAGTATGAATAATGGCTGCTTCTTTACCACTTATAACTCTGGGCTGGATTCATTCTTCCCACCTTCTACATGAGGACTATGAAGATACTCAGACATAGACTTGCCTCATTCCAAGAGCAGTCTCCAATACAGAGCAAAGCCCCACCTCTTTGAACTCTCCCCCAAAACCACCTAACACAGCTGCCATCCTGTAAGTCCTCTCTAATATCCTCTTCCTGAGATGTTCCGTGGTTCTTTGCGGTGAGCATTCTTCTCATTGCCATGAGCAATGAGCCTTTCCTGTTCCTTGTACTGATGTGTTCCTAGCGGTCTTTGGCTAGAGAGCTTTGACAGAAAAGAAAGTAAAATTCAGTATTTTTCATTCATAATGAGGGGAAAGGGTAACAAAACTTTTCTTTCCATGTATATCTGTGTATGTATATTTGTTTGCAGGCATATGGAGTATGGAACATGTAAAAATATTTCTATGTCAATCACAATAAACGTAGTATAACCACTGGCCCAGTGGTCAACAGCTGAAAGCCAGGATGCCCACAGACTCCACTCCAGCCCTTGATTGTTTGTGTGCCCTGTGGCAAGTTATTTCACTTCTCTTGCCCTCAGTTTCCTCATTCATTCATTTATACATTTAAGAAATATTTGTTGAGCACCTTTCATGTATCAGGCACTGAAGATTCATCAGTGAAAAAAAAAAAGGGGACATAACTCCCTGCCCTTACAGAGTTGATATTCTTGAAAGGGAAGGTAGGCAATTAAAATAAAGAAATAAAATATATTGTAAAATGTGAGTAAGTGTCGTGGAGGAACTTAGTGGAGAAGGATGGGATCATGGGAGGGGTGATTTGCAATTTACAAAGGGGTGGTCAGGGAAGGTCACACTGAAAAGGTGACATTTGAGAAAAGACTCGAAGAAGGAGGCAAAGGAGCAAGTTCTGCAGGAATCTGAACGGAGAGCAATCCACATAGCAGGAACAGCAGGTGCGAAGGCCCTGAAGAGGGAGCGTGCCTGCAGGTTCTGGGTAAAAGGCATACTCTTCATTCCACTCCAAGTGTTAGTGGTCTGCCCCCTATGAGCCCCTGCAACCTCATTGCCTTTCCCTCACATCTGCTTTCTCTCAAATTTAGAAGTCACTGTGCCTCCCTCCTGTCTCTCTGCCTAGCACCATAGTTGCTGCCTAGAATTCAAGGGTGCACACATCCTAGAGTTTTAAGCTGTTTCTTGTAGTACTCTGGCAAATAGTTTTGTTAATCTAACTACTTGGGTTTAGATGTTCTGTGCTCCCAGGACTCCCCCATGCCTGTCCCTTAGGGTTCGTCTCAAAGCTTTCCCCTAAATGTTTGAGATCTATGTGCTTAATGCCAGTCTTCTCCACTGGGCTATCAACTGCTTGATGTCAGGGCCAGTGGGTATTTGATGGACTGTTGGGTCTGTAGCACCCAGCACAGTGCCCAGCACTTGAATGAATGAACCCGGAATAGAGGAAGAGGATGCTTAGATTGAGACTAGATCCATCACTCAACTCTCTCCTGGAGACACCCATCCAATTTAAGACTCAGTTTCAATTCTCCCTTCTTGAGGAAGCCTCGTTTGTCACCCTTCAGAGCAGGCCAAGCCCTCTGTTACTGTTCTTTCAGCTCCTGCTCCTCTCCCTGACAGCATGTATCAAAGCAAGAATTAGTAATGTGGACTCGCCTACTTAGGTGTCACCCCTGGAACATAATAAATAACATGTACTGAGCTCTCATGTTCTGAGCACTCTAAATGACGGGCCATTATCCTCACAATCACGCCACAGCCATTATTATTCCCATTCTGCAGAGCAGGGAACTGAGATGCAGAGAGGTCAAGAAGGTGGGCCAGGAACAGTGGTTCATGCCTGTAATCCCAGCACTTTGGGAGGCCAGGGCGGATTTCTTGAGCTCAAGAGTTCGAGATCAGCCTGGGCAACATGGTGAAACCTGGTATCTACCAACAATAACAAAAAATTAGCTGGATATGGTGCCATGTGCCTGTAGTCCCAGCTACTTCAGAGACTTGAGATGGGAGGATGATCACTTGAGCCTGGGGGGCAGAGGTTGCAGTGAGCCGAGATCGCGCCACTGCACTCCAGCCTGGGTAACAGCAACACTCTGTCTCAAAAAAAAAAAAAAAAAAAAAAAAGGAAGGTGGTTCAGCCAGTAGCAGATGGCCAAGTCAGAATCTGAACCCATGTCAGCTCCCCCCAGAGGACCTGCTCCTGACCATTGGGCCATACAGTCTCACCGCACCGTGCATTGCGGCAAGCCCACATCTATCTTGTTTTCCAGTACATCCTCAGCACCAGACACCAGCCTGGCATAGAGAATAGACAGTCAATCCTCAACACCTGTGGATTCTGTATTTGTGCACTGCTAATATTTATTTTTAAGTCCAAAATCAATACTTGGCACTTTGTTGGCCGTTCAGAGATGTGCACAGAGTACAGAAAAATTGTGTTGCCTGATCTGACATGCACATTCCCAGCTGAAGCTGAACAGGCAATATTCTGCCTTCTCATTTCAGCTCTCATACTACAAACAAATATCCTTTCTCTGTCCATTTAAAACTAGGTTTATTGCATGTTTGTGCTTTTTTTGTGTGTGTGATTTCTCTGTTTAAAATGGCCCCTGAGCATAGTACTGAAGTGCAGCCTTGTGCTCCCAGGAGCAGGAAGGCTGGGATGTGCCTTACACGGAAACTACGTGTTAGGCAAACATGCCGGTATGAACCATAGCAATACTGGCCACGGTTTAATATTAATGAATCAACAATATATATTAATGTATCTCTTTTTTTTCCTTCTTTCTTTTTTGAGAGAGAGTCTCACTCTGTGGCCCAGGCTGGAGCAATCTTGGCTCACTGCAACTTCCACCTCCTGGGTTCAAGTGATTCTCCTGCCTCAGCCTCTCAAGTGGCTGGGATTACAGGTGCACATCCCCACGCCCCGCTAAGTTTTTATATTTTGATAGAGACGGGGTTTCCCCATGTAGGCCTCAGGATGGTCTCGAACTCCTGAGCTTGGACAATCTGCCAGCCTCGGCCTCCCAAAGTGTTAGAATTACAGGCGTGAGCCACCATGCCCACCCTAAATAATGTATCTTTAAACAGAAACACATATATAACACATACATGACCAATTGATGAATAAGTTGGGACCAGAGGTTCACAGGAACCTAAACCTGTATTTATTTTCCCTAAGAGCAGTGGATCAGTTCCTATTAATTCAACCTTTGCAGTGATTTTACAGAACTTAATGACCAAGAGGCCGGCCACAGTGCCTCACACCTGTAATCCCAGCACTCTGGTAAGGCCAAGGCAGGCGGATCACCTGAGGTCAGGAGTTCGACACCAGCCTGGCCAACGTGGTGAAATCCTATCTCTCCAAAACTATACCAAAAAAATTACCCAGGCCTGGTGGTGGGCGCCTGTAGTCCCAGCTACTCGGGAGGCTGAGGCACAAGAATTGCTTGAACCCGGGAGGCAAAGGTTGCTGTGAGCCAAGATCACGCCACTGCACTCCAGCTGGGCGATGTAGCAAGACCTTGTCTCAAAATAAATAATAAAAGACCTTAATGACAGAACAAAAAGAATCTCCAGTATATGATAAATAGCAGCTGGATGAACAAATGACTGGCAGGGAGTGAGGAAACGCCCAGAGTGAGTGAGAAAAACGAGCCCATGGCCTCATCTCCCTGTCCTCTCCCCCACTCAGGGATCAGAGTCACCAAGGTGGACTGGCAGCGGTTGAGGAATGGCGCTGCCCACCACACTCAGGAGTACCCCTGCCCTGAGCTGGTGGTTCGCAGGGGCCAGTCGTTCAGCCTCACACTGGAGCTGAGCAGAGACCTGGACTGCGAGGAGACGCTGATCTTCACGGTGGAGACAGGTAACTGGGCTCGCCGGCGCCCCCTGCTGGTCTTCAGCAGGAGGGCCCTGTCTTACGACCCAATAACCTGAGACCTTGCAGTCAGCAGCTCAGGCTCTGGGGGAAGCAGGTCCCTGTAGGTAGACGGAGCTTTGAACCCTGAAGACTTCTGGTGGCACCTTTCTGGGGGTGGTTAGGAGGTGCTGCCAGTAGACAGTGGGATGGATAGGATGACTTCTCTGGAATCTTCTGTGTACCAGACACCGAGGTCTCTGGAAGGGTATGAAAATCATCAAGCACTTTGAAGCCCAAGCTTTTCTTTCCTTTCCTGGCCCACCATAGGCAGAGTTGGTTTCAAAGGATCCTGTCACTTTCTCCTTGGCCTGGAAGTGGCTGGCGTGTCGGGACAGCTGAGGTGGGCCCGCACTCTGCTACTAGTCTTCTTGCTCTTGGTCAGGTCCTTCTCCCAAAGCCTCCCAGTTCAGAGAGTAAAGGTCGGGCTTCCAGGCCTGCAGCTTTTTTCACTTCTCTAAAGCTGGGTTTCCCAGGGGCAGGGTCTCCTGAGTCCCTCTTCTCTCTGCCAGGACCCCGGGCTTCCGAGGCCCTCCACACCAAAGCTGTGTTCCAGACATCGGAGTTGGATGGGGGTGAGGGCTGGACAGCAGCAAAGGAGGCTCAGATGGAGAACACTCTAACCATCAGTCTCAGCAGCCCTCCCAATGCTGTCATTGGCCGCTACCTGCTGAGCATCAGGCTTTCCTCTCGCCGTAAACACAGCAACCGGAGGCTGGGGGGAGTTTGTTCTCCTTTTCAACCCGTGGTGTGCAGGTAGGAGTGGCTAAGTCCAAGAAAGAGGTTTTTCCAAAAGACATCCTCAGAGGAGGGCCTGCCCTTGGAGGGGGGGCCTGGGAAGTGGGTTAAAGGACGAGAAGCTGAATGCCAAGAGCTGGGCAAGAACTTGGCCGAGGCAGAGGTAGGCAACAGTCAGAGAAACCTACAAGCAGGTGCTTCAAAACCTGTGCTGGAGGAGCCAGTGGGCAGGAGAGGCCCAGGGGTGCATACGAGCCAGGACTTGGGAATCAGACTGCCTTGGTTTAGTCCCACCTCTGCTAAGCTGCTCCCTCTACCAATTTCCTCATCTGTAATATGAGAAAAATCACAGTGCCTACCTCTTAGGACTATGGTGAAAATCTATAGAGCTAACGCTTGTAACATAGGAGCTACATCATAAGACCTTAGTAAGGGGTGGCCAGGATCAGTATTCTTATTAATATTTAAGAAATATGGGGTTACCATTAACATCAAGGAGGACCACCCAAAAGTGTCAGGACTCCTAAAATTCCCTCAGTCTTGGGCTGTGTTGGGATTGGTCCCTGCTTGGAGAAAGATTTGCCGGGAGGGATGGGTTTCGGCAGGGGAGGCAGCACAGGAGCTCGTCAGCCCCCTCTTGCCCTCTTCTGCCCCAGTCAGTCTCTGGGCACTGTCCTGCTGCTGAGTCCTCATGCAGCCCCTTCCCCAAGGCGGGCAAGGCTAGAGCCCCAGCCCACACCAGGCCTGATGACTGCTTTGCAGAGGACGATGTGTTTCTGGCCTCAGAGGAGGAGAGACAGGAGTACGTGCTCAATGACAGCGGCATCATCTTCCGAGGCGTGGAGAAGCACATCCGAGCCCAGGGCTGGAACTACGGGCAGGTCTCCCAGGGGCAAAGGCCAGACAGGGACATGGGCTGGGGCATGGGGAGGTCGGTGGGAGTGGAGTCCCTCTGTCTGCACACTCTTCTCAGGAGGGACAATGGGGGCTCACTCTTAAAGAAATTCCACTCGTTCATTCATTCCTGTACTATTCAATGGGCCAGGGGGCTGCACTGGGTCCTGGGGAAGGGGAGGTGTTTGGACACAGTTTGAACACAGAACAGGTCAGTATTGTTATGGAAAAATAAGTAACTCTGATCGGTGGTTTTCAAAACTCAAACATACATCAGAATCCCAGGAGGGATGGAGTGCTGGACCCCACCCCCAGAGCTGCCGACTGAGTAGGTCTCGGGCAAGGCCTGAGAATGTGCATTTCTAACCAGTTCCCAGGTGATGCTGATGCTGCTGGCCTGGGACCACGCTTTGAGAGCCACTGGCTTAGATGAGTAGTTCCAATGCCAGATGCAATAGAGGAAGGAAAAAGTCAGAATGATAGGGATGGAAGCAAAGGAAGTCCAGAAGAGGGTGAAAGGAACCTCTACCTCGGCCACTGTGGAGGCTTGCATGACATTGGGGTTGGATCTCCACAGTGAGGCTGGGTCTGCCCAGGCAGAGGGAAGAGCAGCAGAGCCGCACAGAGATGGGAAGTAGGGCGTCCTGAGTCTGCTAGAGGAGTTCTGTCTGCCCCAGCTCCAGGTGCCCAGCCAGATGGAAGATTGGACTTGACTGTCAGGCTGAGGAGTCACGCACTGCCCTGCAGGCCAGGGGTTTAAAGCATTTGGGATTCGGGTGCTGGGCAGGGAAGATACAGTGAAGAGTTTAGATTCCATCTAAGGGGTAGCCACTACTCAGCACCCACTTTTTGTTGCCAGACCTTTCAAATTATCAGAGACCAGAAACCTAAATGTGTATGCAAAAATCCCCCAGCTTTTAAATGTTGTTAAGTAATTTAGACGTGTTTGAAAACATCATGTAGACCAAAGGAGCGTATCAGTGAGGCAGACATGGCTCAAGAGCCACCGATTTTAGCCCAGACTTTACTGTGGGTAGTGGGAGCCAGGGGAGGTTGTTGAGCAGGGGAATATGCGATTAAGGTTGAGCTTCCAATTCCCAAGGTGACTCTTTGAGGAAGGGTTTCTGAGACTAGGGGGTGCTCTGTGATGTCCCTGGTGGTTGGAGGGGGAAGCAAACTGCCCCTGCACAGGTGGGGTGACTGACTGGGTGAGGGCTGTGGGTGGGCCTGGAATGTGGGTAACTCTAAGCACAGCGTCTCTGGGGAGCAGTTTGAGGAGGACATCCTGAACATCTGCCTCTCCATCCTGGATCGAAGCCCCAGTCACCAAGACAACCCAGCCACCGACGTGTCCTGCCGCCATGATCCCATCTATGTCACCAGGGTCATCAGCGCCATGGTGAGAAGCCCCTCCACCCCTGCATGTACTTCCTCAAGGATCCCCCAGCCAACCCCGGGGGATTCGGGTGCTGGGCAGGGAAGATACAGTGAAGAGTTTAGAGTCCATCAACTCTGTGATTCTTCCCATCACCCCCTGGTTTTAATTCACTGTTGTTGCATAACAAACCTCCCCAAAACTCAGTGGTGTAAAACAACCCTTTATTATGCTTACCATTTTCTAGATTAGGAATTTGGGCAGGGCACCATGAGAATGGTTTGTCTCTGCTCCAAGATGCTTCTCCTGGGGGTGTCTGAATGGCTGCATATGTCTGGGATGGTTTGACAGGACCTCTGTCTGGGACTTTGGTTCTGGTGGTTGGCAGTTCCTAGGTTCCTGTCCATGTCATGTCTCCTGGAACTGGAATGTCCAGAATGGCTTCCCCACCCTCATGTCAGGCCCTGGACTGGGGTGGCTGGAGCAGCTGGGACCCACCGGTCCTCACTCTTTCCACTCTTTCCATGTGGCTAGCTTGGGCTTCCTCACAATATGGCAGTCTCATGCATAGCAGTGGCTCCCGTATCCCACCTCCCTGCCCCAAGCAATTCTTCCAAGAAAGAGGAAGTGGAAACTCCCAGTCTTACAAGGCCTAGGCCCGGAAACTGGCACAGCATCACTTCAAATTATCAGATTATCATAGTCAGTGGTCAAGAAGTCAGAGCCCAGCCCAGACTCAAGAAGAGGAGGCATAAACCAACCTCTCCGTGGGGCGACATGACCATTTTTAAGCTATCACAGGCCTCAGGCCATGGTGCTTCCTCCCAAAAGGTGTCTGGAGGACCCACCAGCTCCCTCTACCACATGCAGCTGTTAAGGTCAGTGGGTGGGTATTTGAGATTCCAAAATTGCGCAAAGCTGTATTTCTCCTATTTGATAGTCTCAATTCCTCAAGACCTCAGAGAGCAGTTGGAGCACAGAGAATTAACTTGAGCGACAATCCCAAAGAGCAGAGCATCACAGCCCTGAGGACAGTGAAAGTCCTGAACTCCAGGCTCCCGAGTCCAAGTCCTAGACTCACAGATCACCACTTGGACTAACTTGCTGTGTGATTTGGGCAGGTCCCTGAACGTTTCTGAAGCTCAGTTTTCTTGTCTGGAAAAAAAAGGAGAATAATGGAATCTACATTGTAAACTTCAACAGGTTAATAGAGTGTGCACAAAATTCTTGGCATAGTGTCTGGCACACTATAAGCATTTAATAAATGTTAACTGTCCCTATAATTATTACGCCAGCAGTCCCCCAAAGCAGATCATTTAATGTAGGAAATGCTCTAAAGTTGTAATGATTTTTATGACACAGTGTCCAAATGGAAGATAATTGAAAATGACAAGTGCTACCAAGAAGTAGGTATTTTAAGGCAACAGACGCCCCCAATTTTCAGACAGTTAAAAAACAAGAGTGATCCCGAATGAGCTGGTGGTCCAAAGTTGGAGAGGTTTTCACCACGATGCGGTTCCTGAAGTGGGAAGCCCTGCCTGGTCGTGGACCCGTGCCCTCCTCTGCCCAGGTGAACAGCAACAATGACCAAGGTGTGGTGCAAGGACAGTGGCAGGGCAGGTACAGCGGCGGCACCAGCCCACTGCACTGGCGTGGCAGCGTGGCCATTCTGCAGAAGTGGTTCAAGGGCAGGCACAAGCCAGTCAAGTACGGCCAGTGCTGGGTCTTCGCCGAGTCATGTGCACAGGTACTCTGGGAGAGAAGGGCCCTCCCCCAGCCTCCTCTATCTAAATATATTTACATATATTTGCATATTCTGCAATCCACCTTCAGAGATGGATTCATTGAGGGGGAGATCGAAGTCTGGCTAATGAATAGAGAAGCCAGAGAATGTAATTCAATGACATCTGATCTTTTATTTTAAAGGAGTCCTACCTCCCTCTGTCTCTCATTCATTGAATGCTTTGGGAGAGCCCTGTGGCCCCCTTGGCCTCCAGTCCCCCTCAGGAAGATGAGTGGACTCTATCTAAGTGGCTTCCAAGGCCCTGCCAGCCTCAGAGCCTATCTACTGACATGGGGTGGCAGCGGCGTCTCCCAAAGTCCTTGAGACAATGTGCAGGAGATGGTGGCATTTCTGAGAGTGGCGATGGGAGTCTCAGCCCCCGCAACCTGCCAAAGTAGACAGACAGACAAAGATGGGGTAGCAGAGGGCTTTGGCCACAAATGAGCCAGGGCACCTGCTGTGGAAGCCAGGACCCTCTCTCAGGGGCTGAGGTCCTGCCTGCTTTTAGCCTCCCAGCCTCTGCTCTGCAGTCCTCAGGTGCTTGGGGATAGCCACACGTGTCGTGTCCAACTTCAACTCAGCCCACGACACAGACCAGAACCTGAGTGTGGACAAATACGTGGACTTCTTCGGGCGGACCCTGGAGGACCTGACAGAAGACAGCATGTGGTGGGTCCTGTCCCCAGCCCAAGCCCCAGGCTCCCGAAGCCCAGCAGGTGGAGCCAGGCGTCTGCTCTCCTGAATCTAAGCTGACTCTGGAGGGAGTGAGAGGTGCCCTGCAGATAGGGTGGTCCCTCTTTCAAGATGTAGGGTCTGAGGTCAGGAGATGTAGACTCAGAGGGCAGGAGGGGCCTCAAGATTTGATTGCCTTGAACGCCTGATTCTACTCTCTCTGGGAATCTGTGGCTTCCTGGGGTGGGGGATCTCCATCCGCACAGGTACCTCTGGATGAGGCTCCTGCTTCCATATCAGCTGCGGTTCTCTGTGCTGTGTGTCTCAGGTGAGAAACAGCCTCCTTCCTCAGTTAAAATAAAATTTGTCACATAAAGCTTTAAAAAATTCATTCTAGGTGAGGTGTGGTGGCTCACGCCTGTAATCCCAGCACTTTGGAAGGTCAAGGTGGGCGAATCACCTGATGTCAGGAGTTCGAGACCATCCTGGCCAACATGGCAAAACCCCATCTCTATTAAAAATACAAAAATTAGCCAGGTGTGGTGTCACATGCCTGTAATCCCAGCTATTTGGGAGGCTGAGGCAGGAGAATTGCTTGAACCAAGGAGGTGGAGGTTGCAGTGAGCTGAGATCACGCCATTGTACTCCATCCTGGTCAACATAGTGAAACCCCATTCCTACTAAAAATACAAAAATTAGCCAGGCATGGTGGTGGGCGCCTGTAATCCCAGCTACTCAGGAGGCTGAGGCGGGAGAATTGCTTGAACTTCGGAGGCGGAGGTTGCTGTGAGCCAAGATCACGCCACTGCACTCCAGCCTGGGCGACAGAGTGAGACTCTGTCTCAAAAAAAAAAAAAAAAAAAAAATTCTAATTTAATTTTCTAAAATAGGAAATACGTTAATGTGACTTAACATTCAAAAGGTACAAAACGGGTTGCAGTGACGTCTCCTTCCCTCCCAGTTCCCCAGCCTCCCCAGCCTCCTCCTAGAGGTGACACTATCACTGTCTCCTATGCCTCCTGTCAGACGCTCTGCAGACAAGAACATTCAGGCCAGGCGCGGTGGCTCACACTTGTAATCCCAGCACTTTGGGAGTCCAAGGTGGGCGGATCACAAGGTCAAGAGATCGAGACCAGCCTGGCCAACATAATGAAACCCTGTCTCTACTAAAAATACATTAAAAAAAAAATTAGCCGGGTGTGGTGGTGCACGCCTATAATCCCAGCAACTGGGGGAGGCTGAGACATGAGAATCTCCTGAACCTGGGTGGTGGAGGTTGCAGTGAGCCAAGACTGTGCCTTGCATTCCAGCCTAAGTGACAGAGCAAGACTGGCTCGAAAAAATAAATAAATAAAAATAAAGATTAGGAGAGATGGTGAAGAGAAACACAACACAGAGACACAGAGAGCCTTGTATCCTTGTTCCCCCAGAGGTGCGTGCCAGTAGCCCTTCCTGAGCTCGCCTCCAGCTCAGGCCATCTCTCTGCTCCCCCTTTGCCTCCCCCTCTTTTTTGGTTCTCTCATTCCCTCACCCTGGAAGCACAAAATACTCACATTCTTCTCTTTTCTTCAGGCAGAAAGCACAGAGACTTCATTTTGATGTTGGGGACTCTGTCACCACCCAGGTTGTCAGGGTCCCACCTTTAATCCCCAAAAGCTAATCAAGAGACTTTCCCCCAACAAAGACAGTTACCTGCGAAAGTGGAGTTCTGAGGCCCGCTGTAAAGATGGCAAGTCAGGCAAACCAGGAATCAGGTTTCTCTCTGCTGCTTTCTTTCTGCAAGACCCTGAGCATGTGATGTCACATTTCCTACTCATAGTCTCAGCTTTAACACAGGGAATTAAAAATAAGGCTGGAATTCCTTACCAGGGCCTACAGAGCTCTGCACAGTCAGAACTGTACCTACCCCCTCTGCTGACCACCTCCCAGAGACACTTACATACTTTCTGCTCCTTGGACACACCAGGCTTTTTCTTCTCTCAGGACCTTTGCACATGCTGTTCCTTCTGCCTGGAATATTGTTCCATTCACTTTTCCTATAGGTTATTCTTTCTCATTTAAGGCTCACCTTCAACATCATTTACCTAGAGTAGGTCTATAGGGGTTGTTCTCTAGCTCCAGCCCCTCTTTTTCTTCATGGCGTTTATTGCTGCTTGCATGTGTTTGATTTATCCGCTGACTTAGCTTTGCCCGTCTCCTTTTTTAGAATGTAAGCAGCGTAAGAGTAAGGATCTTCTGTCTTAGTTGCAGTACCTTGAATCTTGATAAATATACACACACATCTATATACACACATACACATATATACAAACATATATGAATGCTGTGTGCTCATTAGTGTGGTTGAATGAATGATTCATAGAGATGCGGTCGCAGTTTCCGTGAAGATTAGGGGGCCCAGGGCCTGCCTCTCAGTAGGATCTTCCCTTCCTATGACCTCACTCAAGGCCGCTTCACCCATCCTCTCTCTGTGACAGGAATTTCCATGTCTGGAATGAGAGCTGGTTTGCCCGGCAGGACCTCGGCCCCTCTTACAATGGCTGGCAGGTTCTGGACGCCACCCCTCAGGAGGAGAGTGAAGGTACGCTCAACTGGGTGGGGTAGATTCCAGACCCCTGATTTTCCTTACCCATGCTGCTCACACCCACTCCTCCTGCCCAGGTACGTTCCGGTGCGGCCCAGCCTCAGTCACCGCCATCCGCGAGGGCGATATACACCTGGCCCACGATGGCCCTTCGTGTTTGCAGAGGTCAACGCCGACTACATCACCTGGCTGTGGCATGAGGATGAGAGCCGGGAGCGTGTGTACTCGGACACGAAGAAGATCGGGAGATGCATCAGCACCAAGGCGGTAGGCAGCGACTCCCGTGTGGACATCACTGGCCTCTATAAGTATCCGGAAGGTAAGGGCCACATGGCAACCTTTATTACCTTCCCCAGGATGGCCCAGCTGCTGCAGAGAGCCCACTGCGGGTGGCCTGGGGTCAGGCCCCACCCCATGTGTATGACGATGACAGCAGCTTCCATTGGCATTTTCTCTGCGCTCTGAGCCAAGTGCCTTTATTTAGGCTGTATTAATAGCTTCCTCTGTTTGCTAAGTACCCTCTTCTTCCTTGGAAGATTTCCCATATGTAATAATAACAGCTACGTTTCCTTGAATACTTGCTACATACCAGGCATTGCATTAGGTATATTCACATATAGTAATAATCACTACTAGTAATAATGATGATAGTAGCAGGTATTTTTTATGAAACACTTAGAACAAATGCATGGCACAGGCCTGGTTGAAACTAATAATAATAGCACCTCCTGTTTAGCATCTGCCAGGGCCTGTGCCATGATACCGGCTTACAGCCACTGGTTCATTGAAGAGCCTGTACTTGTTCAGCTACAAAAACAAAACAGTTTTATTTTTCCTCATAGCTACTTCCAACTATATACTTTGAAGTCTCCCTTTCCCACTGGGTAACAGGTTCCTTAGCAATGTTGTGATCTGATTAATAGATTTTCAAGCATTTCTGCTTGCTAAAACCATGTTACCAAGTAATTATGACTTCAAGCTCAATCTTGAATCAGACCCTGTCTCCTCCCATCCCCCGAGCACAAGCTAGAGCAGTGACCCTGGAAGGTTGCTAAAGAGGAGACACAATCTGCTCTGAACACCTCCTCACTTCCCTTTTCTGTTCTCTAGCATCATGTTTTGCAGCTCTGGTTGCACTTTTTTTTTGTTTTGTTTTGTTTTTTGAGATGGAGTCTTGCTCTTGTTGCCCAGGCTGGAGTGCAATGATGCGCTCTCTGCTCACTGCAACCTCCACCTCCTGGGTTCAAGTGATTCTCCTGCCTCATCCTCCCGAGTAGCTAGGATTACAGGTGCCTGCCACCACACTCAGTTAATTTTTGTTTTAGTAGAAACAGGGCTTCACCATGTTGGCCAGGCTGGCCTTGAACTCCTGACCTCAGATGATCTGCCCACCTTGGTCTCCCAAAGTGCTGGGGTTACAGGTATGAGCCACTGCGCCCAGCCCCTGATTGCACGTTTGAATTACCCAAGGAGCTGTTTCAGTTATATGTCTTAAACAACAAGTACTTATTTGGTCAATTCTGTAGGTCAGCAATTTGGGCTGTGCTCAGCCAGTTTGGTTCATCAACTCTAGGTGGTGGTGGCTGGGATCTCACATATGTTTGTCACATGGGACTGCTGAGATGACTGTCTCCCCACTTGGTCTCTCATATCTCAATAAGCCAGCCTTTGCTTTTCTGAATAGCAGCAGCATTCCCAGAAGGTGAAAGATGAAGCTGTGAGGTTTCTAGAGGCCTGGCTCAGACTTTGCACCATGTCATTTCTGCCATATTCTAATGGTCAAAGCAATTCATGAGCCCAATCGAGATTCAAGGGGTAGGAGGTTCCAAGGCATTATGGCCATTTTTAATCTACCACAGCAGGCCAGATTGCACCCCTGACTAATTGAATTATAGTCTCTATGGGATGTGGTTCTGGCATCAGGACTTTTTAAAGCTCCCAGGTGGTCTCTAGTGTGCAACCAATGCTGAGAGCACTGTTAGGGGATAAGGGGGAGGAAGAACAGGAGAGAAGAGAGCAGATGCCTTTGTCTTAACTGGGTGAGGATTCAGTGTCGGCTCAGTGGGCGGGTGCTGCTGCCCTAGTTTCCTATCTATGCTTGCTAGGACAGATGGTGACTCCATCACAACCTGCTGCCATTCAGACTGATTCCTGTGCTGTTCCTCCAGACACTGCTGATTTCTTGTGCTATTTGGCCCCTTTCAACACACCTTCTTTCTGATGCATGGTGATTGTTGTCCCCAAGTTCTGCAAAGGTTTTACAAGGCTGTGGCCCCCCGACCCTCACCTCCACTGTGTCCCACTCCAAGGCTGGGAACTGAAACCTGACACTTGTGGGTAGGAGGAGCAGTCTTCACTGGCTGTCTCCCTCCAGTTCTCTTCTCCCTGCTCAGGTAGTACACGGCTTAGTAAGTAAGATGAGATAAGGAGATCTCCCACAGGGAGGGGAATACCAACTTCCCTTTCCATAGGCACCCCCAATCTTGACCAGCCAGCCCTTTCTTGCTGAAGACACCCCCCAACTTAACACTGATTCTTTTAAACACCTACATATACCCCCAACTCATACCTTAGCTCCTATCTCTGGGAACATGGCACTTTCTTGACTGTCAAAGACATCTTCCACTTTAGTCATCTTCTTACTGTCTTGGGGGGTGGGCTGTGGATGAGGGGGAGTACATGGTAAGACCTCTTCAGAGCTGGCACCTCTCTGATAAGACCTGCAGATTGATGGCTGGGTCCCTTCTGCTGGGAGCTTCTGGAACTTAGAATGTAGTCTAGCCTGGGCATCATGGCAAAATCCCATCTCTACAAAAAAGGCAGAAGAATTATCCAGGTGTGGTGGCATGTGCCTATAGTCCCAGCTACTCAGGAGGCTCTAGTGGGAGTATCACTTGATCCTGGGAAGCGGAGGTGGCAGTGAGACAAGATTGTGCCACTGCACTCCACTCCAGCCAGGGCAACACAGTGAGACACTGTCTCAAAAAAAAAAAAAAAAAAAAAAAAAATGGAACATGAGGTCTGTGGGTCTTTGTCCCAAGGTTTAACCATGGCCACAGGAGAAATTAACATCCTATTACATGATGACAGTGATGGCAATCGCTCCTATTGAGCGCCTGATATGGGCTGGCCATTTTCACATGTTATGTAGCTATTTTATTTAACAAATGTTTACAAAGCCCTTACCATGAACTTTTAAGTGAGACACTGGTACAACATTTATTTTACAGAGGAGAAGGCAGATACACAGAGAGGCAAGTTGACCCAGCCAGGGAACACAGCTAGTAAGGGAGAACTCTCCTGCAGAACCCAGAGCCCATGCTCCTCACTCTGCACTGCACTGACACTATTTAATTATAATATTGTCTATGATTTAACATTGACCAGCTACTGTGGGCTATGTGATTTCAAAACAAAATAAAATAATAACAAAAATAATTTAAACAAAAATAACAGTATCTAGAACTTGCTAAGCAATGTCCATGCATTATTTCATTTAATATTTATTTTAAAATCATTTTATGAGCCAGCATGGTGGTTCACACCTGTAATCCCAGCACTTTGGGAGGCAGAGGTGGGGAGATCACCTGAGGTCAGGAGTTCAAGATTAGCCTGGCCAACATGGCAAAACCCCATCTCTACTAAAAATGCAAAAGTTAGCTGGGCGTGGTGGCGGGTGCCTATAGTCCCAGCTGCTCAGGAGGCTGACGCAAGAGAAACACTTGATCTCAGGAGGTGGAGGTTGCAGTGAGTTGAGATTGCACCACTACATTCCAGCCTGGGCTACAGAGAGAGACTCTGTCTCAAATAATAAAATAAAGTCATTTTATAGATAATCAAACTGAGGCACGGGGAGGTTAAGTAACTTCCCCAAGCTTTCAAAGCCCAGAAGAGCTGGTATTCTAATGAGGCAGTCTAATCTCAGGGCCTCGGCCCTTCCCACTATGCTAGACTGCCCCTCTTCACTGAGTAGCTTCAGTATGCCATACACCGTGCTAGGATTTTTCATGTGCTCTCGAAGTATAGAGCTTCCTGAATGCCAGGCATGATTCAGAGGCAAGGGGACAAAGAGAAGTCCCCAGAGAATTCATCACATGATGAGCTGACAGCACAGAGCAATTCAGAATGACTGGCACTGTACTGGCGTGTCCAGAGGCCAAAGGAGCGGAGAGGAGGAGTCTCTAAATCGGCCAGGGGCAGAAGGTATCAGGAAAAGCAGGCTATGAGCGGGAATGCTGAAGGGAATAAGATTTAGCCAGGAGATGAAGGGTTGGGAAGGCATTCCAGGAAGTCAGGGTCCAGCCTGATTCCAGACTCATCCTGTGCAATACTGCTCATGCAAGCTAAGACATCCTTGACTTGCAAGATCAGTATTCTACAGATGAAATGACGGGGTCTTGTGCCTCTCTGAGTGATGAGCCCTTGCTCTGTCTGTGGAACCAGGACACATGCTACAGCACAAAGATCCGGATCCCCTGGGTACAACGTGCTTTGCCCATACTCCTGAGACAGCCTTGGAGACTAAGCAAAGAGAGGATGAACCTTCCAAGCAAAGGAAATACAAAGCCAAGGTCTTAGTTGGTCAGGCTGGTACCGGCAGCCAGCAGGGAAGCAAGGCTGGTGCACCTGTTCAGCCATCAGCCTCTGGGCCTGTGTTAGTTTCCTGGGCCTGCCATAATAAGTTACAACAAACTTGGTGGCTTAAAACATCAGAAATGTATTCTCTCACACACAGTCTGGAAGCCAGAAGTCCAAAATCAAGGTGTTGGCTGGGCCATGCACCATCCAAAGGCTCTAGGGGAGATTCTTTCCTTGACTCTTCTAACTTCTGGTGGCTCAGGCATTCCTTGGCTTGCAGTCACATCACTCCAATCTCTGCCTCCATCTTCACATGGCCTTCTTTCCTCCTTTGTGTTTCAAATTCCCATCTCCTTTCTCTTACAAGGACAAAGTCACTGGATTTAGAGCCTACCCTAAATCCAGGATGATCTTATCCCAAGATCTTGAATTACATCTTTAAAGATCCTGTTCACAGGAACCAGAGGTTAGGACTTGGGTATATTGTTGAGGGGGACAGTGTTCAATCCACTACAGCCTGTGTGAGAAGACCAAGCACCTGCTGCCCAGGGCCTGGCTGGCCAAGCAGGCAGGAAACAGTGAGTGCAGTGGCTGTGGGGCCGCAGCCGCTGAGAGGTTGATGCAGAGACCCTGTGACCAGCCCAGGACACTCTTCTTCCACATTTTCTGTCTGTCTCCCAGCAATTCTGCTCTCTGCCTTTCTACTGTGCCTTTCTCTTTCCCCTCCCTTCTTGCATTTAGTGGGTACCCCCAAGTACCAGGTGGCAGGGTGGACAGGAAGCACAGGAAAGCAGACAACCCCAATGCAGTGTGTTGAGGTCAGGCTGCCAAGGTGCAGAATGATCAGGGAACAGCAGCAGGGAGGGCAGTGCTTGTTCGGGTAACAGCAAGAGGGAAAGGTCGTCAGCAGCTCTTTTAAAGGACTTGGCACAAGATGCTTTCTTTGCCTGGGAAGGACCTGCTGACTTCACCCCAAACTTTGGCCTGACCAGGGGTCTCAGCACCCTATTGATTTCCTTCTAAGCACATTATCACTACTTGATATTTGCTTGAATCTTTATTGTTTCCCTACTAGACTGTCTAAAAGGTGAAAGCAACCCAAATGTCCATCATTGAATTAATGAATAAACAAAATGTGATATATACATACAATGGAATATTATTTAGCCTTAAAAATCAAGGAAAAGCTAATAAATGCTGGAACACAGATGATACTTGAGGACATTATGCTAAGAGAAATAAGCCAGACATAAAAGAACAAATATTCTGTGATGCCGCTTATATCTATGAAGTACCTTGAGTTGTCAAACTCATAGAGACAGAAAGTAGAATGGTGGTTGCCAGGAGCTAAGATTTGGGGGAAAATGGGCATTATTGTTTAATAGGTACAGAGTTTCAGTTTTGCAAGATGAAAAGAGTTCTGGATAGATAGTAGTGATGGTTACACAACAATATGAATGTACTTAATGACACTGAAGTGTACACTTAAAAATGGTTCAGATGGTAAATTTTATATTATGTGTTTTTTATCACAATTTTGTAAAATAAAAAGAAGAGAAAAGAATGGAGGTACAGAGAGAGGGAGGGAGGGAGGGAAAAGAAATGGAAATAAAGAAATTTCCAAATTGGAAAGAAATAAAACTATCTCTGTTTGCACACAACATAACCTTATGTATATAAAATCCTAAGGAATCCATTAAAAAGTTATTAGAAATTATAAACAAGTTCAGCAAGTTTGCAGAACACAAGATCAATATATAAAAATTAATCACATTTCTAGACACTAGCAATTAATAATCCAAAAGTAAAATTAAGAAAACAAATCCATTTACAATAGCATTAAAAAGAATAGAATACTCAGGAATAAATTTAACAAAAGAAGTGCAAGACTTATACACTAAAACTACAAAACATTGTTGAAAGAAATTAAAGATCTAAATAAATGAAAAGGCATCCTGTTTCATGGATTGAAAGAGTTTATATTGTTAAAATTGCAATACTTTCAAAATTGATCTACAGACTCAACAATATTTCCATCAAAGTTACAGCTGAGTTTTTTTCCCCAAAATTAGCAAGTTGATCATAAAATTTATTTGAAAATGCAAGGGCATCCCAAATAGCCAAAACAATCTTGAAAAAGAAGTTGGAGGGCTCATACTTCCCAAATTCAAAACTTACTACAGCCAGGCATGGTGGATCATGTCCGTAATCCCAACACTTTAGGAGGCCAAGTCAGGAGGATCACTTGAGGCCAGGAGTTCAAGACTAGCTGGGCAACATGGAAGACAAAAAATTAGCTGAGTGTAGTGGCATGGCTACCAGTTAGTCAGGAGGCTGAAGTGAGAGGATTGCTTGAGCCTGGGAGGTTGAGGTTGCAATGAGCCTTGATTGCACCACTGTACTCCAGCCTGCATGACAAAGTGGGATCCTGTCTCAAAAATAAACAGACAAACAAAAATTACAACAAATATACAGTAACCCCTACAGTGTGATACTGGCATGAGAATGGACATATAGATCAAATAAATTGAGCTAAGAGTCCAAAAATAAGCCCTTAAAATGATGTTCAATTGATTCTACAAGGGTGTCAAGACAATTCAATGGAGAAAGAATAAGAATAGTCTTTTCAATAAATGGTGTTGGGACCACTGTATATCCCCACATGCAAAATAATGAAGTTGTTATACCCCACTGGTCACATGAAAAATAAAAAAAAAAAAAGAGAAAGAATCAAGTTGTCCTCCTATCTCACACAATACACAAAAATTCCTCAAAATGGATTATAGACTTAGAACTAAAACTGCAAAACTTTTAGAAGAAAACATAGGAGTAAATCTTCATGACCTTGGGTTAGACCAAACCTTTCTAGATGTGATATTGAAAGCACAAGTAACAAAAAAAATTGGATTTCATCAAAGTTAAAAACTTGTGCTACAAGTAGTACCATCAGGAAAGGGGAAAGATAGCCCATGGAATAGGAGAGAATATTTGCAAATGATGTATTGAATGGATAAAGTACTTTCATCTAGTATATATATATAACTGTATATATATATATATATATATATGTTTGTAACTCTTACAACTCAACCATTAAAAAAGTAATTTTTTGAGAGCACTTAGAAGGCAAAGTGCTCCTCCCACCTTGGCCTCTCAAGGTGCTGGGATTACAGGCATGAGCCACCATGTTTAGCCCATCCTAGCACCTTAAGAGGCCAAAGTGGGAGGAGCACTTGAGGCTAGGAGTTTGAGACCAGCCTGGGCAACATAGCAAGACTCCATCTCTACAAAATAAATAAATAAATAAATAATCCAATTTTAAAATGGCAAAGGATGTGAATGAACATTTCCCCAAGGACCATATACAAATGGTCCATAAGCACATAAAAAGATGCTTGATATCATTAAGTCATTAGGAAAATGCATATCAAAACCACAATGAGATACCACTTCACATCCACTAGAACTACTGTCATCAAAAAGATAGACAAGTAGTGTTGGTGAAGATATGGAGAAATTGGAACTCTCATACATTGCTGGTGGGAATTTACAATTGTGCAGCCATTTTGGAAAACACTCTGACAGTTTCTCAAAATGTTAAACATGTGTTACCATGAGCCAGCAATTGCACTCCTAGCTGCATACCCAAGAGAAATGAAAACAAACACCTGCACAAAAGTTTTACATGAATATTTATAGAAACATTGTTTAAAATAGATAAAAAGTAGAAACAACCCAATTACCCATCAATAGACAAATAAAATGTATATCCATATGATGGAATACCAGTCAGAAATAAAAAGGAATGCAGTACTGATACATGCTACAACATGAACGAACCTTGAAAAGATTATGTTAAGTAAAAAAAAACTTCACAGAAGACCACATGTTGTATGATTCCCTTTATATGAAATATCCAGAATAGGCAAATTGGGAATTAAATTAGTGTTTGCCCAGGGCTGGGGTTGGGGTGGGGAGGAATGGGAAATGACTGCTGATTTTTACAGAATTTTTTTTTGGGGGGGGTGACAAAACCTTCTAAAATTAGACTGTGTTGATGGGTGCATGAATCTGTGAACATACTAGGAAACATTGAATTGCACTCTTAAAATGGGTGAATTGTATGTTACGGAATTATATCTCAACGAAGCTGTTCAAAAAATCAGGCAGTCTGAGAAGATGGTATTAGATTCTTTGGCAGGGAAATGAAACATTTTCATAGTAAAAATATATTGTGTAGTAGCAAAATTCACATATGTTTTAATAATACAACATGGAATGTTAAAGAACCTTGGTGTCCACAGCAACACCAAGAGATCGCCAAGTGATCAGACCAGGGTCACACAGTATCAGGGTACCTTTGGGGAAGAGTGATGTGAAGATTGCATGCCACAGGTTTCAGGTAGGGAAGTGGAGCCATCACAGCTGGATTTTGGAATTATCAGAGTGGAAACAGAACTGGAGTGGGGGTGGATCCTACATTTCTCAGGAAGGGAGGGGACATTCTTGAGCATCATGCTCAGTGCCTTGCCTGTGGGCCTCTTGTCCTTACTTTACAGATAGGAAAACTGAAGCTTGCAGGGAAAGAGTAATGAAAACAGTAATAAAAGCTCACACACTGACCTCATGGTGAGGCGGTTTGTATGGTGGTCTGACGGGGAAAGAGAGATGAGAGAAAAGGACAGATTCCAGAGCCTAAGGAGGATGGTCAGCAGGACCTGGAGAGGGCTCTGCTGTGAGTGATGAAGGCGAGAGAAGAGTCAAGAACACCCCCAGGCTTCTGGCTTGTCCACATGTGCACATGGCTGTGCCACTGGCTGGGATGAGGAATGCTGCAGGGCAGTTGGTGGGTTTGGTTGGATTTGAGGCACCTGTGGGACACCTGGGGGTGCTGTCCAGTTCTTTGTATTGTTCTGGAGCTCAAAAGAGGTCTGTGCTAGCCGTGGGAAAACTGGTGTATCAGGGCCCTAAACTCACACGTCTACAGGAGCCCCACAGATAGCACCCGGAGAATGAGAATTATAAGGTGAAGATCATGGACAACCAGAGAGTGCATTCCCTCTAGGAGGGCTGCCATTGCTCAACTCTAGACTGATGCAGAGCACATGAGCCCCAAAAGTGGGGCTTAGCCCAGGAGGGTTCTGGCATCACCCAAGAAAGAATTCAAGGGTGAGCCAGTGGTGTTAGCAACTTTACTTAAAGCAGCAGTGTGCTGTGCAGCAACAGCAAAGGCGCTGCTCCTTGAGGGGCGGGGGCTACCCCATAGGCAGTATGCCCAGTATAGCAGCTCTGGGTGACAGAGTGAGATCCTGTCTCAAAAACACACAGACAAAAAGTGCTACAAATACACAGTAACCCCGACAGTGTGATACTGGCATGAGAATGGACATATAGATAAAAGAAATTGAACTGAAAGTCCAAAAGTAAATCCTTAAAATTATGTCCAATTGATTCTACAAGGGTGTCAAGACACTTCAATGGAGAAAGAATAAGAATAGTCTTTTCAACAAATGGTGTTGGGACCACTGTATATCCACATACAAAAGAATGAAGTTGTTATACCCTACAGTTTTGTAATCATATTTGTACTCAGTTTTAATTACATGCAAATTAAGGGGCAGATTATGCAGATATTTTTAGGAAAAGGGTGGTAACTTCAAGGTGGTTGCCTTGAAAAGGGGGTGATAACTTCAGGATGCTGCCATGGCACTGGTGGGCTTGTCTCATAGAGAAGTGCTTTTGCCTCCTCACTGTTTCCATTCATCTTTAATCTGGTCCTGAGTTTGAGCCCCAATTCCAGAGTCAAGTCCCGCCTCCTGCCTCAAGGCCATTATTGCCACGTAGGGAGTGGTAAGGGAGCATAAGTGGAATTTGGAGCTTTACTGCCTGGTTCAAATCCCAGCTCTCTCACTTACCACATAGTCTGTGTGACTGAGGAGTTACTTTACTTCTCTGTGTCTCAGCTTCCTTATCTGTTAAATGCGGGTGATAATAATACCTCTGCAGTACCTCCTAGGGGAAAAAAAAGCACCAAGTGCTATAGTGCCTGATACATAGCAAATCTGCAAAAGTGCTAGCTATCATTATTATATGAGGTTTTTGACCCAGCTGTCAGAGAAGCTGGAAATTTGCCTTTTTTATGTGAAATTTCCTGATCTGAAGTTGTTGGCAACTGATTTAAAATTTTATTTACATAATCACACACAAGGCATGTGGCTGCAGTGTGCATATGGCTCTTGAGCTGCCAGTCTGACTTCCACGAGCCATGGTAAATTAAAGGAGCAAGGGGGTGCCTACCACTGACGCTGTGTGATGCCCTGCAGGGTCCCGGAAAGAGAGGCAGGTGTATAGCAAGGCAGTGAAGAGGCTGTTCAGCGAGGAAGCCTCTGGAAGGAGAACCCAGATCCGCAGGGCTGGGGGGCGCTGTCTCTGGCGTGACGACCTCCTGGAGCCTGCCACCAAGCCCAGCATCACTGGCAAGTTCAAGGTGCTAGAGCCTCCCATGCTGGGCCACGACCTGAGACTGACCCTGTGCTTGGCCAACCTCACCTCCCGGGCCCAGTGGGTGAGAGTCAACCTGAGCGGTGCCACCATCCTCTACACCCGCAAGCCGGTGGCAGAGATCCTGCACGAATCCCACACCGTGAGGCTGGGGCCGAAAGAAGGTAAGTGCACCCTGGCTTGGTGGTATCAGGCGAAGCCACCTCCTTTTTCAGGAGGGTTGTGGAGGTCAGGGGGATTTCCCAGGATCTGCATTCATCCCCAGGAAGGAAGGGGACATTCCTGAGCATTGTGCTCAGTGCCTTGCCTCTTGCCCCCACTTTATAGATAAGAAAAGTGAGACTTGGTGGGACGAAACAATAGGAATACAAGTCCACATGCATCTGGTGTCAATCTGATGAAGATGTGATTTATAGTTTTATTTTTAATTAGAATGAATATTTACCCACCAAATAAATACATGCTGGGGGTATTTCAGCATATATGGAATATGCCATGCATTACTTTTCTAAAATTAAAAAAAATATCTGGAGCCCATTTGGCTCCAGGCATTCTCTGGAAGACGGCTGGACCAGTAAGAGATTATTTTCTTTGTTTTGGTTTGTTTTCATTTTTTGAGATGGAGTCATGCTCTGTCACCCAGGCTGGAATGAAGTGGCATGATCTTAGCTCACCGCAACCTCCACCTCCCGGGATCAAGGGATTCTCTTGCCTCAGCCTCCTGAGTAACTGGGACTATAGGCGTGCACCACCCGACCTAGCAATTTTTGTATTTTTAGTAGAGCAGGGGTTTCGCGATGTTGCCCAGGCTGGTCTCAAGTGATTCGCCTGCCTCAGTCTCCCAAAGTGCTGGAATGGCAGGAGTGAGCCATGGCGCCCGGCAGTTTTTGTATTTTCTAACTGACCTTACTCCAGTTGCTTCTTAAAAAATATATTAAGGGTGTTTTTGTGATTCTTGAACACACAGCACTTTATGGATTATTTATTTATTTATTTATTTATTATATTGAGATGGAGTCTCACTCTGTCACCCAGGCTGGAGTGCAGTGGCGCAATCTTTGCTCACAGCAACCTCCACCTCCCGGATTCAAGCGATTCTCCTGCCTCAGCCTCCCGAGTAGCTGGGACTACAGGTGCATGCCACCACGCCCAGCTAATTTTTGTGTTTTCAGTAGAGACGGGGTTTCGTCATGTTGGCCAGGCTGGTCTCCAGCTCCTGACCTCAGATGATCCACCCGCCTTGGCCTCAAAAAATGCTGGGATTACAGGCGTGAGCCACCACACCTGGCCACATAGCACTTCATGGATGATTTATTAAATGTATCCTCTTTGATTTATTCCTGAACTTTTTTCCTAGTTTGTCTGTCATTTTGCCTGTACCTCCCCTCTCCCTCTGTCACTCCTTCCCTCTGTCTCTGCCCCTTTGGCTCTTTTGTCGGTCTCTCTGTCTCTCTATCTCTCCCTCTCTCTCTGCCTCTCGGTCTCTCTATCTCTGTATCTCTATCTCTCCTTTGCCTCACTCTCCTTTCACATACTTTCTGAACTCTAAGGATTTAATTAAACAAGAAGTTGTTGCTCTGGACCAGTTTCTGGTAAGTGAAGCTTGTGAATTTTCACAGGGTGTGAAAACGTATGAAGGAGGTGTCACACTTTTTTAGCTTTTTTTGACATTTATTTTTCACAAAGTCTAAATCACAAAATAACACTTCATCATAAAATTTTAATTAACATACACTTCTCTCTGGCTTTTAACAATTTTTTTCATATTAAAAGTAATACATATTCATAAAGATTTGGAATGCAAAAGAGAAAAGTCACCTATGATCCTACCACCCACCTACAAACTGTTAATGTATTTTACTTCCAAATTTTTAATGCCTGTGTGCTTTTTGAAAAACAGTTCTAGTTAAATATTGCAAACAGTCATTAGTGCCCTGCTCTTTCCATATTACATTGTATTTTAAATATTTTTATAAGCTCCTCATAAACAGCATTTTAATAGATGTTTAAATAAATAGAATTTAATAGATCTTTAAATAAATATATGGTGACTTATCTTTTCTTTTGGGTAGTTATCAGCTTATTGCTATTAAAAATGACACTAAACTTTAGTTTATCTTGAGAGTGTCAGGCAAGCAAGTAAACATTTTGATTCAAAAAGAAATCTTTATTTTTTTTCTGCTGGATTTTGGACTCCTGTTAGAATATATCACAAAAGTGAAATTCTTTGGCCAAATGATAGACTATTAAAACATAATTTGTTAATATATATAACTTTTTAAATTAATAGGTTTTTAAGTAGTTTTAGGTTTGCAGAAAACTTTGAGTGGAAAGTACAAAGTTCCCATATCCCCGCCCACCACCTCTCCTGTTCTTCTGTTACTAACATCTTGCTTTAGTGTGGTACATTTGTTACAATTAATGAGCCAGTATTGACACAGTATTATTAACTAAAATGCATAGTTTACATCAGGGTTCACACTGTGTCGTGCATTCTATGGCTTCTGACAAATGAATAATGACATGTAACTAACATCACACTATCATACAGAATAGTTTCACCCCCCTAATATCTCCATGCTCCACCTCTTCATTCCTCCCTCCCTTGCCTGAACCCCCAGTAACCACTGATCTTTTTACTGTCTCCATGCTTTTGCCTGTTCCATAATATCATCTAGTTGACATCATACAGTATAAGTAAGCTGCTTCGGATTGGCTTCTTTCACTTAGCAATATGTATTTAAGGATCCCTCATGTTTTTGTGTCTTGATAGATCATTTCTTCTTACTGCAAAATAGTATTCCATTATATAGATGTACACAGTTTATCCATTTACCTACTGAAGGACATCTTGGTTGATTTCAAGTTTCGGCAATTACGAATAAAGCTGCTATAAACATCCTTATGCAGGTTTTTGCGTGGACTTGAGTTTTTAATTCTTTAGATAAATACCAAGGAGCACACTTGCTGGATCTTATGGTAAGAGTATGTTTAGTTTGGTAAGAAACTGACAGACTGTCTTCCAAAGTGGCTATACCCTTTTGCATTCCCACCAGCAATATATGAGAATTCCTGTTGTTCCTTCTCCTATCCAGCAGGTGGTGTTGTGTGTTTTGGATTATTAACATTGTAATAGGCGTGTAATAATACATTCGAATTTACTATTCACTAATGACATAGGATGTTGAGCATCTTTTTATATAGTTATTTGCCATCTGTATCTCTTCTTTGGTGAGGCGTCCAGATCTTTTGCCCATGTTTTAATGGGGTTCTTCATTTTCTTGTTGCTGGTTTTTAAAAGGTCTTTGTGTATTTTGGATAACAGTCTTTTATCGGATGCCTTTTGCAAATATTTTCTCCTAGTCTGTGCCCTCTCTTCTCAGTCTCTTCACAGTGTTTTTTGCAAAGAAGAGTTTCTAGTTTTAATAAAGTCTAACATCAATTTTTTTCTTTCATGGATCATGCCTTTGGTGTTATTATATATATAAAAAAAATTATTACCGACCAGGTGTGGTGGCTCATGCCTGTAATCCCAACACTTTGGGAGGCCGAGGTGGATGGATCACTTGAGATCAGGAGTTCGAGACCAGCCTAGCCAATATGGTGAAGCCCCATCTCTACTAAAAATACAAAAATTAGCTGGGAATGGTAGTGGGTGCCTGTAATCCCAGCTACTTAGGAGGCTGAGGCATGAGAATCGCTTGAACCCGGGAGACGGAGGTTGCAGTGAGCTGAGATCACACCACTGCCTCCAGTCTGGGCAACAGAGCAAGACTCAGTCTCAAAAAAGCACAAAAATACATACATGTATATTACCAATCTCAGGTCATCTAGATTTTCTCTTATGTTATCTTTAAGAGTTATGTAGTTTTTGCATTTTACATTTAGGTCAATGATTCAGTTTAGTAAATTTGTAAGGAATGTAAGGCCTGTGTCTAGATTTTTTTTTCCCATGTGGATATCCAGTTGCTTCAGCACCATTTGTTGGCTATCTTTTCTTCATTGTATTTCCTTTGCTACTTTGTCAAAGACCAGTTGACTGTATTTGTGTAGGCCTATTTCTAGACTCTCTTCTATGCTATTGACCTACAGGCATACCCCGGAGATATTGCAGGTCTGCATCCAAATCATCACAATCGTGGGAATATCGCAGTAAAGCAAGTCACAAATGTTTTGGTCTCCCCAGTGCATATAAAAGTTATGTTTACATTATACTGCAGTCTATGAATGTGCAATAGCATTATTTCTTTAAAAAATAAGTATAGACTTTAATTTCAAAATACTTTGTTGCTAAAAAAATTGCTAACAATCGGGGCCAGGCACAGGTGGTACATACCTGTAATCCTAGCACTTTGGGAGGCTGAGGCAGAAGGATCACTTGAGCTCAAGAGCTCAAGACCAGCCTGGACAACATGGTGAAACCCCATCTTAACCAAAAAAAAAAAAAAAATTAACCAGGTATGGTGATATGCACCTGTTGTCTCAGCTACTCAGAAGGGAGGTGGAGGATCACTTGCGCTCAGGAGGTCAAGGCTGCAGTGAACTGAAATCCTGCCACTGCACTCTAGCCTGGGCAACAAACCTTTCTCTAAAAAAAAAAAAAAAAAAAAACAAAAAAAACAGCTAACAGTCTGAACTTTCACTGAGTCCTAATCTTTTTGCTGGTGGAAGGTCTTGCCTCAGTGTTGATGGCTGCTGACTGATTAGGGTAGTGTTTGCTGAAGGTTGGGGTGGTTGTGGCAATTTCTTAAAATATGACAACAATGAAATTTGCCACATTGAGTGACTTTTCCTTTCACGAAGGATCTCTCTGTAGTATGCGATGGTGTTTCATAGCATTTTACTCATAGTAGTACTTCTTTCAAACTTGGAGTCAATCCTCTCAAACCCTGCCACTGATTTATCAACTAAGTTTATGTAATATTCAAATTTTTGTGTTGCCATTTCAGCAATGTTTACAGCATCTTCACAGAGAGTAGATTCCATCTTTAAAAAACACTTTCTTTGCTCATACATAAGAAGCAGCTCTTCATCTGTTCAAGTTTTCCCATCAGACGCAGCAGTTCAGTCACATCTTCAGGCTCCACTCTAATTCTCTTGCCGTTACCTCCACATCTGCAGTGACTTCCTCCACTGAAACCTTGAATCCCGCTAAGTCATCCATAAGAGCTGGAATCAACTTCTTTCCAACTCCTCTTAATGATGATATTTTTACCTCCTCCCATGAATCACGAATAAACTAATGGTGTCTAGAATGACGAATCTTTTCCAGAAAGTTTTCAATTGACTTTGCCCAGATCCATTAGAGGAATCACTATCTATGGCAGCTATGGCTTTATGAAATGTATTTCTTAAATAAAAAGACTTGAAAGTTAAAATTACTTCTTGATTCATGGTCTGCAGAATGGATATTGTGTTAACGGGCATGAAAATAACATTAATCTCATTGTACACCTCCATCAGAGTTTTTGTTTGTTTGTTTTTGAGATGGGGTCTCGTCTGTCACCCAGGCTGGAGTGCAGTGGCACGATCTCGGCTCACTGCAACCTCTACCTCCCAGGTTCAAGCGATTCTCCTGCCTCAGCCTCCCAAGTAGCTGGGACTACAGCCACCCACCACCACACCCAGCTAATTGTTTGTATTTTTAGTAGAGACGGGGTTTCACCATATTGGCCAGGCTGGTCTCGAACTCCTGACCTTGAGAACCGCCCGCCTCGGCCTCCCAAAGTGCTGGGATTACAGGCATGAGCCACCACGCCCAGTCAAAAATCTGTTATTTTATGTACCCATCATCACCAATGATCTTAGCTAGAGTCTCTGGATAACTTGCTGTAGCTTCTACACCAGCACTTATTGCTTCACCTTGCACTTTTATGTTAGAGAGATGGCTTCTTTCCTTAAACTTTATGAACCAACCTATGCTAGCTTCACACTTTCCTTCCGTAGCTTCCTAACCTCTCAATCTTTAGAGAATTGAAGAGAATTAGGGTCTTGCTCTGGATTAGGCTTTGGCTTCATGGAATGTTATGACTGGTGTGATCTTATATGCAGATCACTAAAACTTTCTCCATTTTAACAATAAGGCAATTTTGCTTTCTTCTCATTCCTATGTCATTGGAGTAGCACTTTTAATTTCCTTCAAAAACTTTCCCTTTGCATTCACAACCTTGCTATCTGGCACAAGAGACCCAGCTTTTGGCCCATCTTGTTTTTCTGTGTGCCTTCCTCACTATGCTTAATCATTTCTAGCTTTTGATTTAAAGTGAAAGACGCGCAGACATGCGACTCTCATTAATTTGAACACCTAGAGGCCATTGTAGGTTTATTCATTTGCCTAGTTTCAATATTGTTGTGTATCCAAGAATAGGGAGGCCCAAGGAAAGGGAGAGAGATGGGGGAAATGGTCAGTCAGTGGAGCAGTCAGAACTCACACAACATTTACCAATTAAGTTCAACATCTTATATGTTTTGTGGTGCCAGAAAACAGTTAAAATAGTAGCATCAAAGATCACTGATCAAGGGCTGGACACAGTGGCTCATATGTAATCCCCATCCCCAATCACTTTGGGAGGCCAAAGTGAGAGAATTGCTTGAACCTAGGAGTTTGAGACCAACTTGGGCAACACAGCAAAACCCCGTCTCTACAAAAAATTAAAATAAAAATATCTGCTGGATGTGGTGGCGTGCTCGCATAGTCCTAGCTACTTAGAGGCTGAGGCAGGAGGATTGCTGGAGCCCAGAGTTGGAGGTTTACAGTGAGCTGTAATCACACCACTGCACCTACAGCCTGGGTAACAAAGCAAGACCTTGTCTTAAGGAAAAAAAAAAGATCATTGATCATAGATCACCATGACAGATATAATAATGAAACAGTTTGAAATATTGCAAGAATTGCTAAAATGTGACAGAGACATGAAGCGAACACATGCTGTTGGAAAAATGGCTCCTATAGACTTGCCTGACTCAGGGTTTCCATAAACCTTCAATTTGTAAAAAATGCAATATCTGCAAAGTACAATAAAATGAAGCACAATAAAATAAGGTATGGCTGTTCTTGTCCATTCTTTCACCAATACCACACTGTCTTGATTACTGTACCTTTATAGTAAATCTTGAAGTCAGGTAGTGCCAGTCCTCCAACTTTCTTCCTCTCCTTCAATATTGTATTGCCTATTCTGGGTCTTTTGCCTCTTGACATAAACTTTTTTTTATGTCATGGCTCTTTAAAAATTTTTTAATTCATATATCATAGTAGTACGTATTTTGTGGGTACACATGATATTTTGATACATGTATAGAAAGTGTAACAATCAAATCAGGGTAACTGGGATATCCATCACCTTAAACATTTATCTGTATCTTGTTTGTGTGTTGGAAACATTACAATTCGTTTATTCTAGCTATTAGAAACATACCGTAAATCATTGTTAACTATAATCTTCCTACCGTATTATGAAATATTAGTACTTATTCTTTCTATCTTGTCCCCATTATCCATCTTCTCTTCATTCCTGCCTCCCACTCACACATAAAGTTTGGAATCAGTTTGTCAATATCCAAAAAATAACTTCTTCAGATTGTATTAAATCTATAGATCAAGTTAGGAAAAACTGAGCCTTTTTAAGGAAAGGAAAAATATTGAGCCTTTCTATCCATTACATGGAATATCTCTCCATTTATTTAGTTCTTTGACTGCTTTCATCAGAGTTTTACAGTTCTTCTCATGTAGATCTTGTACATATTTTGTTAGATTAATGCCTAAATATTCCATTTTTGATGGTGCTAACATAAATGGTATGATGTTTTTAATTTTAATTTTCAGTTGTTCATTGCTGGTATATGGGAAAGCGATTGACTTCTGTGTGTTAGTAATCTTATGCCCTGTAACCTTGCTATAAACACTCGTTAGTTCCAGGATTTTTTGTTTGTTGTTGTTAATGACTCTTTTGGATCTTCTACATAGGCAGTTATATCATTTGTGAACAAAGACTGTTTTATTCCTTCCTTCCCAATCCGTGTACATTTTATCTCCTTGTTTTGTCTTATTGCACTAGCTAGGTCTTCCAATACGAGGTTGAAAAAGAATGGTAAGACGGGACATCCTTGCCTTGTTCCTAATTATCATGGGAAAGCTTCCGGTTTCTCACCATTAAGTACAATATTTGCCATAGGTTTTCTGTAGATGTTCTTTATCAAGTTGAGTAAATTTCTCCTCTATTCCTAGTTTGCTGAGAGCTTTATCAGGAATGGGTGTTGGATTTTATCAAATTCTTTTTCTGCGTCTATTGATATGATCATATTATTTTTTTCCTGTTGATTTGATGGACTATAATAATTGACTTTTAATATTCAGCCAGCCTTACATGCCTAGAGTAAATCTCACTTGATCATGGCATGCAATTGTTTATATATCGTTGATTCAATTTACCAATATTTTGTTGAGAATTTTTACATTTATGTTCATACTGATCTGTAGTTTTCTCTTCTTGCAATGTCTTTGGCTGATTTTGGCATTAAGGTAATGCTGGCCTCATAGAATGACTTAAGAGGTATGTCTCTGCTTCTATTTTCTGAAAAAGATTGTAGAGAATTGCTATAATTTTTTTTTTTCTTAAATGCTTGGTATAATTCACCAAAAAACCCATCTGGCCTTAATGCATTCTGGTTTGGAAGGTTAAGTACTGATTCAATTTTTTAATAGATATAGGCCTCTTCAGATTGTCTGTTTCTTCCTATGTGAGTTTTAGCAGATTTTTTCTTTCAGGAACTGGTCCCTTTCATCTAGGTTACCAAACCTGTATACATAATGTTGTTCATAATATTCCTTCACTATCTGTTTTTTTCCTAACTCCCCAAACATGTTACCTTTACTGTCTTCTTAACGTCCATGGGATCTGTAGAGATGCCCTCACTAGCATTTATCATACTAGTAACTTGTGCCTTCTCTCCTTTTTCTAAGTTAACCTTGCTAGTTGTCTTTACTGATCTTTTCAAAGAACCAGCTTTTGGTTTTGCTGATTTTCTCTATTGATCTCTGATTTTCAATTGTGCTGATTTCTGCTTCAGTTTTTATTATTTCTCTTCTGCTGCTTATCATGAGTTCTCCTTTTTATAGTTTCCTAAAGCAGAAGCTTAGCTTATAGGTTTTAGATCTTTATTCTTTTCTACCATGTGTATTGAATATTATAGACTTCTCTCTATGCACTGCTTTTGCTGCGTCCTACAAATTTGCGTGTTGAGGTGTTTGTTTGTTTGTTTTGCTTTGCTTTTCAGACAGAGTCTCATTCTGTCACCCAGGCTGGAGTACAGTGGCATGATCATGGCTCATTGTAGCCTCAACTTCCTGGGCTGAGTTGATCCTCCCTCCTCATCCTCCCAAGTAGCTGGGACTGCAGGCATGTGCCCACAAATTTTGATAAGTTGTATGTTCAAAACACTTTTAAATTTCTCTTGAGACACAAAACACTTTAAAAGTTCAAAACACTTTTAAATTTCTCTTGAGACTTCTTTGTCCCATGTGTTCTTCTAGAAGTGTATTGTTTAATCTCTAGGTTTTTTAGATCTTTCAGCTCTCTTTCTGTCACTGATTTCCAGTTTAATTTCATTGTGTTTTGGGGGCATATACTGCATAATTTCTATTACTTTAAACTTGGTAAGTGTCATTTGTGCCACAGAATGTGATCCATTTTGGTGACTGCTGCATGTGAGATTGAGAAGAATGTGTATCCTGCTGTTGCTGGACGCAATCTTCTACAGATGCCAGTTATGTCTAGTTGACTGACGGTGCTACTGAGAACCATTGTTCTAGGGAAAGGGGTCTCAGCTTTTATTAGATTGATGGTGGAGTCTCTGAGCCAGAAGACTTCAAGAAGTCCTGATCTGAACATTTTAAGGGGCTACTTTTCTCCTCCTTTCTCCCAGGGTCTGAACTGATGCCCAGAACTCTGCTCATGAGTATCATATGGTGGCATATGGTGGTTCTTCAGGTTGGAGACTGAGAATTTACATTTCTAACAAGTTCCCAGGTGACACTGATGCCGCTGGTCCCAGGACCACACTTGGAGAACTGTGGTCTATCACCATGCAAGGAGCAAATGATACATGATTTAATGTATATAAAGTATTGGGCATCGTCCCTACTACCTAATGAACATTCAATTTATGGTGTTTATTATCAGTGTTTTTTATATTATTATCAAAAGTTGGGGATAAAAATAATAATACCTGAGCCCAGGTGCAGTGGCTCACACCTGTAATCCCAGCACTTTGGGAGGCCGAGGCAGGCGGATCACAAGGTCAGGAGTTCAAGACCAACCTGACCAACATGGTGAAACCCCATCTCTACTAAAAATACAAAACTTAGCTGGGTGTGGTGGCGTGCGCCTGTAGTCCCAGCTACTCGGGAGGCTGAGGCAGGAGAATAGCTTGAACCCAGGAGGCGGAGGTTGCAGTGAGCCGAGATCGTACCACTGTACTCCAGTCTGGGCAACAGAGCAAGACTCCATCTCAAAAACAAATAAAAATAATAATACCTGCTCCTTGAATTGTTGTAAGGATTAAATGAGTCAATCCTTGAAAGCAGTTTTAAGTGCAGCACACTTTAATTCCTTAGTAAAAGTTAGCTTTTATCATTATTATTGTTGTTGTTATTATTATTTTGAGACAGAGTCTCACTCTGTCACCCAGACTGGAGTGCAATGGTGCAGTCTCGGCTCACTACAACCTCTGCCTCCTGGGTTCAAGCAATTCTCATGCCTGAGCCTCCCAAGTAGCTGAGATTGCAGGTGCATACTACCACGCCCAGCTAGTTTTGTATTTTTTTTTAAATAGAGACAGGGTTTCACCATGTTGGTCAGGTTGGTCTCGAACTCCTGACCTCAGGTGATCCACCCACTTCGGCCTTCCAAAGTGTTGGGATTACAGGCGTGACCCACCGCGTCCAGCCTATAATTATTTATTACTTTTATTGTAGTAAAGTTCTTACAGTAATGACCTACTGAACTAAGGGAGCCCATAAAACAAAATCATACTTGAACACACAAATCAATCTACTGGCATTCAGGAGAGTCTACGATGTGCAATGCCCTGGGGTAGCAGAGCACATGAGCCAAGTTGAGCCTTTTAAGGACTTTTTCCATTAGTTAAAAACTTAGATGCCTTCAGAGTCAGGAAGAGAATGAAATAAAGGAAGCAGTGGCAGTAGAACAACAGGGAACAAGAGGGCCTGGGAGCAAACCAGAAAGAGCACATTGAACCTAAAGAATACATAGTAGAAAAAAACAAATATGACTGAGGTTTGTGGTAATCCATGCTTACAAGAAAAGAACACATAGGCAGGGTGTTTATGAGGGAGATAGAGATGGCCAGGACCACAGGAGTTCAGAGAGCATGAGAGCACTGGGTGGAAGTATCAGTGAAGACTTCTCACAGTTGGTGGGGTTGACGAGGACTGAGCCTTCATGGAGGGAGGCATTTGGAAAAGTTGTAGGGAAATTGGCCTCACAGGATTGGAAGATTGAGGCAGGCCTTTGGTCTTCCTCTTCTCTGCACCTAGCACATAGTAGGTTCTCAATAAACAGTGAAGTATGTGATGAATAGCTGATGGGTTAAGAGACTTCCATCTTGAATAATTAGGGAAAGTTTGGAAACATCTCAGGGGGCTCTTGGAGAAATAATCTGGTATTGTGGTAGCTCCCTGGCCTGAAACTGAATCCCACCTCATCTTAATTTCTTGATTTACTTCCTATATGAGTTTGGACAAGAAAATACCCTCTCTGAGACGTAGGTTTCTTCATCTGAGAACTGAGGAGAATAAAGACTGTCTCAGAATGGTTGCAAGGACCACAAAGAATGGAGCTATTAGTTGGGCATTCTCTTCCTTCTTCCCAGTGCCAATGAAGAAAGACATCAAGCCCTAACTCCCACCTCTGCTTTCCCTTCCAGAGAAGAGATCCCGATTGCAATATCTTACTCTAAGTATAAAGAAGACCTAACAGAGGACAAGAAGATCCTGTTGGCTGCCATGTGCCTTGTTACCAAAGGAGAGAAGCTTCTGGTAGAGAAGGACATTACTCTAGAGGACTTCATCGCCATCAAGGTGACCTCAGTCTGCATCTACCATGCTGTTCCTAGCAGCACTCCCCACCCCCAGAGCTGGGAGAGGGTGTCAGAAGCTGGGGGTTTTGTGCCTTTAACTCCAGCTTTAGCTCTCAAGGGTGGGAGGAGTGGTTTGGACATAAGGGGTTGGGTGCAATGGTGGCACTCAGTAATGGGGTATATGGAGGTGGGGGTGGACAGGACTAATGGTCCATCCTCTAACTCAGACAGAACCATCGGTTTCCTGGAGGGAGGAGGGGGTAGGCGGGATGACTCATGGATGTGTCCTTTCAGGTTCTGGGCCCAGCCATGTTGGGAGTGGCAGTTACGGTGGAAGTGACAGTAGTCAACCCCATCTCAGAGAGAGTAGAGGACTGTGCACTGATGGTGGAGGGCAGCGGCCTTCTCCAGGGACAGCTCAGCATCGAGTAAGTGCCACCCTGGGGGGTTGGCAGGGAATGGGGCTGCCTTCCTTATGGATGAGCCAGAGAGAAGTTGCCAGGGATGGGCGGTGCGGTAGAGATTCTGGACCCCCCCAGGAACCAGCCCACAGCCTATACACATCAGCCTTCATTCACTTATTTATTTCTTCATTCATTTAATCATTCATTTACTCAATCATACAACTCGTTAGCTCAGTCATTCACTCATATCATTCATTCATGTTTTCATTTATTTATCCATTTATTTATTCACTCACTTTGATTCATTTGATCTCTCACTCATTCATTCATTCATTCTTGAATTTGCTTACTCATTTATTCACTCACTTGCTCATTTTTTCATTCACTTATTCATACATGTATCCTTCACTCATTCATTCACACATGTTCCCATTTGTTTAGGGATTCCTTTATTTACTTATTCATTGTGAATCATCCATTCACTCCTTCATTCTTCCATTCATTCACTTGCTGTTCATATGGTCCTTGATTATACTGACTTGTGCTCTGGGCCATGTGTAATTGTTAGGAACACTAAGATGGACAGGAGTAGTTTTGCCTGGAGAAAGGCTCTCAGATACAGATGGCCCTTCACATGAGGACAGTGATTTGTGGAAAAGACCTTGTCCAAGGTCTGGGGGAGCAAAGCAGCCCTTAAGTGAGGGTGGGGTGGGGTTAGGAAGAAGTCCCAGTGGAGCTGATGTTTGAGCTGAGCCTTAAACAATGAATTGAGATTTTCAGGTATCAAGGAGGAAGGACGGTTTGCCAGGCAGAGGTCTCAATGGCTGGTGTCATCAAGGAAGGTCTCCTGGAAGAAGAGAACTTGATCTGGGCCTTGGGTGAATTGGAATAAGGAAGTCGTCCTAGGTGGGAGGAACAGAGCAGATGAAAGCCCAGAGGAGGGAAGTTTAGGGCACAGAGAGAAAACTAGCCTGGCTGGGTGGGAAGAGTGTAGGTAGTAGAAGAGAAAATTAAATCGGGAACATGTTATTCGTGGGTTTTTTTGTTTGTTTGTTTTTGTTTTTGTTTTTTTTGAGACAGAGTCTTGCTCTGTTGCCCAGGCTGAAGTGCAGTGGCATGATCTCGGCTCACTGCAACCTCCTCTCCCAGGTTCAAGCAATTCTCCTGCCTCAGCCTCCCGAATAGCTGGGATTACAGGTGTGCACC
Source organism: Ateles fusciceps (assembly GCA_036589455.1). Classification (NCBI taxonomy): domain Eukaryota; kingdom Metazoa; phylum Chordata; class Mammalia; order Primates; family Atelidae; genus Ateles; species Ateles fusciceps. The sequence continues at coordinate 1,197,999 of JAZHEH010002969.1, read as the reverse complement.
ACCATGCCTGGCTAATTTTTGTATTTTAGTAGAGATGGGGTTTCACCATGTTGGCCAGGCTGGTCTCGAACTCCTGACCTCAGGTGATTCACCCGCCTCAGCCTCCTAACGTGTTGGGATTACAGGAGTGAGCTACTGCACCTGACCTGGAAACATGTTGATAAGGCTTGAATGTCAAGCCACAAGGTGAACTTGATCCTGAGGAGTCTGGGGAGCCATGGACTGGCAGGCCAGACTCAGAATGGCAAGACGACTGATGGTCTGCCTTTCTCCCCTACTTTTCCTTCAGCGTGCCCACCCTGGAGCCCCAGGAAAGAACTTCAGTCCAGTTTGACATCACCCCCTCCAAGAGTGGGCCAAGGCAGCTGCAGGTGGACCTTGTAAGCCCTCACTTCCCAGACATCAAGGGCTTTGTGATTATCCACGTGGCCACTGCCAAGTGATGAATCATGATGGACTGAGAGGGGACGTTTTGGCCCTTGTCCTCCTCCTGCCCATGCTTTGTCTCTTCCACATGGGAGCTAGGGGCCCTCAGTTAGTCCTGCTTCAACTTATGTGCTACTTTGTAAACTTAGGCAAATTCCTTCTCATTCTGGGCCTCAGTTTACTCTTCTGTAAAATGAGGTGTTGCACTCAGTAATCCTTAAACTTTTGGACAAGCATAGATGATGTAAGAACCTAGGGAGCCTCTCCAACCTTCATCTCATCATCCCCAGAGCTGGGAGGCTAATAGACCTGAGCATCACAGTAACCCTGGCCCATTCAGCTCTGCCATCTTCCACCCTTTCAGCTCACCAACACCCTGGCTGGCCCTTGGGCTCTCCTTGCTTCTCAAATGCCCTGGCCACATCAACAGCCAAGGATCCTCCTCATAGTCCTGACAGAGAACCCAGAAGTATCAGAGCTGGAACCTAACCATGCCTCAACACTGCCATTACAGAGAAGAAGGAAACTTGCTGAGGCTACACGGTGAGCTACAGGTAGAGTTGAGGCCCACGTGTGTGCCATTTACACTTCCTAAGTCCCGATCCTAAAAAGCATTAGATTTTAAGCAAAGAGAGATTTTTCTCTCTCAATGAAGACACAGGCCGAGGATCTAAGGGGTGACTGATGCCTGGGAGAAGCTAAGAAGACAAAGGAGGGGCCCGAACTGGATTGCATTCCCCTAAAATCTGCAGCCCCAAATCTGATCTAGTTATGGTCATTAAGGAGCTCACAAACCCACCCAGCTACCCCAGTGTGGACTTCTTTCTTTAAAACAGTGCTAACTTTGTAAAATATCCCCAGCAGTTTACACTATGCAAATCACAGACTTTGAGTCAAAGCAGGACACCGACCCCTGGGACAAGGACCAGAGTAGATACCACCAGGCCCTGAAGATAAACTGCACTAGACACGGAATCCAACTCTGAAATCTTCTAGTCAGCCAAAGGAATTACAATTAATCACATAATTTAGGTAATCTGAACAAAAACAATGAAACAGGCTTATCTGCAATGAGACGGCTCTTGAATATGAATTTAAGCAAGAACAATATGCAGTGAGTCTTCGCAAAAAACGGGGTCAGGTAAACACATGGACAGTGTTTGATGGATGATCCTGGCCATCCCTCAGTGAAGGCATTTCTCTGATGGTTCGACACATGGGGATGGGATTTGGAGAAGCAGATGAATGTATGCATTTAATGAGTAAGGCCTGTGGACTGCCTCAACTGTCAGACTGCCTTTTCAACCCCAGGATTTTGATACTGATCTCATATAAAAGGGGAAGTTGGGCACAAACCCATTTCTACAGGGTTGTGCAGCAGGAAAGGGGCATTGGGGACTAAAGACAACAGAAGACAAAATACTACTCCTAGGATAAGGATGCTTCTTCCAGCAGAAAAGGTCTATGTGTCAGCCAGGATGGGTCTCCCCCTTGTGGTGGCTTCAAACACCTCATCATTCCAGCAAATGCCAACTGCCTGTCTTCCTTAAGATTCTGAGATGGAGTTTAGAGTGCAGGATATTGATTAAGGAGTGACCTGGTGATCAACACCCATGGAAGGGAGTGAGGGAAGCAGAGTGGGAAGAGGGAGGAATCAAACTACAGTGCAGACCCAGGTCTTGAAGACTCCAGGCAGCTCTGGAGCTAGAATGGCCTGTCAGACTAAGCATAAGTGGTCTTCAAAATGTTCCTGGAAAATATGTATTATGAAAAATATATGCATGGATTTTAAAAGTTTATTGCACCAAAATAAACTCAAACTACCTTGTTATAGCATGTCTGAACAGGATTTAGTTTAGTGCCTGAGAATGATAAGATATCAATTTAAAAAGAGGCCCTATCAGAGCAACATGAATTCTGCTAAAATTAAAGCAAAATGAGACATCAGCGGTGTCATTGATGCTGAAGCTTGTGTGGAAGAATGGTGAAATCACTGATGCTTCACAAAACATTCACGGGAACAGTACCCCAAAGAAATCAGCAATTTACAAACGGATAAGTTATTTTGAGATAATGTTGAGGATGAAGCGCTCAGCAGCAGACCATCCACGTTGATTTGTGAGGAAAAGTGCCCTAATTGAAGAGGCAAGTGACTAACAGCACAAACAACAGCCAGCACCTCACCTGGTTCAGCCTACACAATTCTGACTGAACAATTAAAGTTGAGAAAACATTTCATTCAATGGGTGCCAAAACTGTTGCCCCCAGATGAGCTGCAGACAAGAGCAGAGCTTTCAGCGGAAATGGTAAACAAAGGATCAATATGCTGAAGCATTTCTTTAAAGAATTGTAACAGGAGCTGGAACATGCTTTACCCATACAGTCCTGAAAACAAAGCACAATCAAAGCAATGGCTACCAAGAAGGGGAAGTGGTTCAGCCAAAGCAACAGGGGATCAGCCGGCCGGGCATGGTAGCTCATGCCCGTAATCCCAGCACTTTGGGAGGTCGAAGCAAGTGGATCACCTGAGGTCAGGAGATCGAGACCTGCCTGGCCAACATGGTGAAACCCTGTCCCTACTAAAAATACAAAATTAGCCAGGCATGGTGGCACGTGCCTGTAATCCCAGCTACTCAGAAGGCTAAGGCGGGAGAATCACTTGAACCACGAAGGTGAAGGTTGCGGTAAACCAAGATTGCACCATTGCACTCCAGCTTGGACAACAGAGCGAGACTGTCAAAAAAAAAAAAATGTGAACCTGGCAAGCGCAAAGGTCATGGAAACTGTTTTTTGGGATGCTTAAGGCATTTTGCTTGTTGGCTGTGTGGAGAACCACAGAGTAACAACACCTGCTTATTATGAGAGTTTTGATAAAGTGAGCTGAAGCTTTCAGAAAAAGCCCCAGAAAAGCTTTACCAGAGAGTCCTTTTCCACCACAGTAATGCTCCTGCTCATTCCTCTCACCAAACAAAGGCAATTTTGTGAGAGTGTTGATGGGAATACATTAAGCATCTATCATACAGCCCTGATTTGGCTCCATCTGACTTCTTTTTGTTTCCTAATCTTTTTTTTTTTTTTTGGATATGGAGTCTTGCTTTGTTGCCCAGGCTGGAGTGCAGTGGTGCGATCTCAGCTCACTGCAACCTCTGCCTGCCAAGTTCAAGCGATTCTCCTGCCTCAGCCTCCCGAGTAGCTGGGATTACAGGTGTGTGCCACCACGCCCAGCTAATTTTTGCATTTTAAGTAGAGACAGGGTTTCATCGTGTTGGTCAGACTGGTCTCAAACTCCTGACCTCAAGTGATCCTCCCTTCTTGGCCTCCCAAAGTTCTAGGATTACATGCATGAGCCACCATGCCCAGCCTGTTTCCTAATCTTAAAAAACAAAATCTTTAAAAGGTGCCCATTTTACTTCAGTTAATTGTGTTAAAAAAGAAAAAGACTGCGTTGACATAGTTAAATCCCCAGGACCCTCAGTTCTTTAGGGATGGACTAAATGGCAGATATTATTGTTTACAAAAATGTCTTGAACTTGACAGAGCTCATGTTGAGAAATAAAGTTTCTGTTTTTTATGCTTATATTTTAATGTTATTTTTCCATTAACTTTTTGAAGTCCCCTTGTGGGTGTTTAGGGAGGGAACGTAGCTGAAGGTAGTGAGGTCACCTGCCACGCAACCCTGTTTACAGTACAATGCTCTTGCTCTTGGCGCCTTTGAGTAGCACTTTAATGGGCTAAAACTGGCCTCACTGGTTATTCCAGCCCCAGTGGAAAGCAGAAGCCTCCTCAACAGCCAATGAAAAAGCCCTGCTTGTGGGTGGGAGAGGTGGATAAATTGACAGAAGACAGCTTAGAAGTCCAAGGGAGAGTTTGAGTGGGAATGTGGTTTTGGAAATTACAAAGAAAAACGTGCAGGTGGGGAATACCTTTCAGCTGGTAGGGCAATACCCTGACCATGCCCTCAACAGAGGAAGGACAGAACAGGTAGTTCAAGACTGGGAAAAGCCTTAGAGTTGGCTACCCATGGGGCACTCAGGACACCAGCAACAGGCCTTTACTGAGGCTCAGGACTCCTGCCTCCACTGAGTCCCCCTGGTCTCTAAACACCATCTGAAACTTCACAGAGGCCCTTGACACCAAGTTAGGTCAGGAATCTGGGCTTCCACACACCAGAGGGGCCTCCAAATCTTTAGAACAGGGATTGGCAAACTTTCTGTCAATGACCAGGTAGTAAATATTTCAGGCTTTGCAGGCCATAGAGTCTCTGTTACAACCACTCAACTCTGCTGCTATAGCATGAAAACTGCCATACATAGTGCATAAATAAATGAGCATGGATGTGTTGCAATAAAACTTTATTTACTTATGATAGAACACTGCTGGTAAAGAAAAAAAATTTTTTTAAAAAACTTTATTTACAAAAACAGGTGGCAGGCCAAGTTTGGCCCAGAGGTTGTAGTTGGCTGACCTTGCTGTGGAATAACACATTGCCTCAAATCTTGCTCCAGGACTGAGCTCTGACACCAGGTTACACCCTGGCCTAGGATCAAGCCCAAACATGAACCAAGGCCAAGCCCTGAAAAAGCCCCACACTGAAACTCAGATGAAGCTCCAGCTTGTGCTTGTGACCCCAGAGACAGCCGTGACTCAGAGTCTGACTAGGTCATGACCCTGATGCTAGACGAACCCTAAACCTTGGCCTCACACTAAGCCCTGGATCCTATCATAGCTAAATCCTGACTTGACTCTGGCTCTAGACAGAGCTCTGGCTCCACATGGAGCCCTGGTCCAGTCCCAGACAGTCCTGATCCCAGACTGAACTCTCATCCCAACTTCAGATTAAGTCCTGACCCCAGACCGAGCTCCAATCCTAAGTGAACCCTGACCCCAGACTAAGCTATAACCTCAAACAAAGTTCTGACCCAAGGCTGGCATAGTTAAATCCCCAGGATGCTCAGTTCTTTAGGAATGGACTACATGGCAGGCACTCAGATCCAGCTGGGGTCTGGACTTAGCTTTGGATTTCCAGACTGATCTGAGTGCCCCATATCCCTGGTCACTGGGTGAAGAGAGCCTGTCCCTGAGCCAGGGGTCTGCATGCAACTTTCTTTCCCTTTCAGATACTTGGGCAGGAATATTTGAGAAACGTGGTGAACCCCTGGATCCTTTAGCTCTGTCACACAGTGAGAATCTACATTCATGGCCCAATCGTCATGGAGCATCTGACCAGGGTCCCCTCCTCTCATCATGCAGGTTCCTTTCTCCTCTTATGCATCTCCCACAAGTGAAAGGAACCATGTTAGCATCTTCCCTGGAACAGGAGGCCATCTGCCACTGCACATATAAGGACGTTCCTTCCCGCAGGGAGGCTCCACGTGTCCCAGATCCATTTCCCCTTGTGGTGGCTCCAGACACCTCATCTTCCAGCAGATGCCAGCTGTCTGCATGCCTCAAGCTCGTCTGTTGCAGGCTGAGTTTCCTAGGAAGCTGATTGTGAGATGGAGTTTAGGATGCAGGACATTGATCAAAGAGTGACCTAGGTTCAATACCCATGTAAGGGTATGGGGGAGCATGAGTGGGCAGAGGGAGGAATCGAACCATGGTACAGGCCCAGGGACTGCCTGTCCTGACCCAAGACATCTCTGGAGCTAGAATGGCCTATCTGAGTTGTCCAGTTTGGGTCAAGATCGCTGAGCCTTCCTGTGCCTGCCTTTGCTAGCGATTCACCCAGAAAGGGGCATGACTTTGGGCAAAACAGCTCTCTACAGCAGGGGCCAGCCCTGGAGCAGCTACAGCTAAGGGTCGTCTGCGTGAAGCACTCACAGTAATTTGGGGGACAAGCCCTCCATTAAGGGGGGTCTAAGTCATGTGTCTCCGTGTCCCCCACCTGCATTCTGTCCAACCCAAAAAACAGAGCAGTGACATGACAGGTCCCCTAGGCTCGTACTCCCGGGGATTATCCTCTAGCTGGTGGAGACAGGTGTTCAATCACATTTTAAAAGATAGGAAAAGTACAGTGAGAAATAAAAGCAAACAAGTAGACAAATTCATGAATAAATAAGCTGATTAAATGTAGTGAATAAATACCAAAAAGAAAATAAAAGCAACGGCCACCTCTCCCTGAGTGGTGGAGTTAAGATAGCCCTATAGCCTTACTTTATTTTTATTTATTTATTTAAGGCAGAACCTTGCTCTGTTGCCCAGGCTGGAGTGCAGTGATGCGATCTTGTTTCACTGTAACCTCCGCCTCCCAGGTTCAAGCAATTCTCCTGCCTCAGCCTCCTGAGTAGCTGGGATTACAGGCACATGCCACCGCGCCTGGCTAATTTTTGTTTTGTTTTGTTTTGTTTCTTTTTAGTAGAGACAGGGTTTCACCACATTGGCCAGGCTGGTCTCAAACTCCTGACCTCAGATGATCTGCCTGCCTTGACCTCCCAAGGTGCTGGGATTACAGGTGTGAGCCATTGCACCCAGCCAACATAGCCCTACTTTGGATGGAGTTTACCAGAGAAAGATTCTCTGAGGAAGTGATGTTTGAGTTGAAATGTTAGTAATTACAATACAAATAATGATTAAAATTTAACTTAATGAATGTGCTTCCTACCTGCCAGGAACTGTTTCAAATGCCTTACACATATTTATTTAATTTTCATAATTTAAGGAAGTAGGTGCTATTATTTTTTCCTCTTTCCAAATGAAGAACCTGAGGCACAGAGAAATGAAGCCACTTTATATGCAATTGCACAGCACATAAGAAGCAGACCTGATATCTGAACTCAGGCCAGCAGAGACTGCACTCTCAGCTGCTATGCTTTATTGCATGTGAAGAGCCAGCTGTGCAAAGACCCAGAGAATGCATGTTTTCCAGGCAGAGGTCATATGCATCAGTTTGAGGCCCTTCCAATAACACTTATAGGGAATCACCTTTCCCACACAGTCTTGCGGGGAGGTGACCCTTGGCTCCCATCTCCCACTGCCCCTTTCTCTTCCTCGGGCTGAGGAAGACGGGTCATTCTGCAGCCTGCCCTTAACACAGCCCACAGTGGGCGCCTTGACTCAGACAGTGCATATGCTCCCTCCTGGGACTTGGATCTTGAGAGATCATAACGGAGAGAAGCTTCAGAAGTCACTAGAGGTGGTGGTGGTGGTAGAGCCCTAGGCAGTGTTTCAAGCAGGTGATTTCTGCTGCTATGGTTGCTGTGTTCCAGTTACCAATTGCTGCGTAACAAATAAATGATAACTGAAGGCTTAAAATACTGAATCAGTTATTTTGTTCTTGAATCTGCAATTTGGGTGGGGCTTGGTGGGGACAGCTCATCTCTGGTCAACTCAGCAACAGCTGGGGTGGCTCAAAGACGAGGCTGGAATCATCTGAAAGCTCATTTACTCATTTACTCACCTTGCCGGGGGTTCATGCTGGCTGTTGGCTGAGCCCTAAGCAGTGGCTATCAGCTAGAACACCTACCTATGATCCCTCCACATGGCCTAGGCTATCACAACGTGGTAGCTGGGTTGCAAGGCCAAGCACATCCAGAGAGAAAGAGCACCAGAAGAAAGCCATCTCGCCTTTATGGCATTGTGTGGGAAGTCACCTAGTGTTGCTCCTGCCACATTCTATTTATCAAGGCAGTTCCTCCCAGTTCCAAGGAGAAGGGAAATAGACTCCAGCTCATCATAAGGAATGAAAAGATTCTGGAAGAGCTTATGGGACCGGAAATATTGCTGTAGCTATTTTTGGAAATATACAATCTGCCATGATGTTTCTTGCTGCCTGCTCTTGACCCTCTGGAAGTTCATGGGATCCAGTATTCCCTAGGTCTGTCTGTCTCCTACATCCTCTCCAATGCATGCTTCATTTCCACTTCATCCCCTTTTGCTTAAGCCAGCAAGAGTCAGTTTCTTTTGCTTGTGACAAAGAACCCTGACCCATCCAGGCACTGAAGTAGAGATGAGCCAGATGCATCTAAGGAACAGACAGGACGTGTATATAGACAGAAGAGAGTGATTACAAGGAACTCGCTCATGGGATTCTGAAGGCTAATAATTCCCAAGCTCAGCAGTTGGCAAGCTGGAGACCCAGGAGAGTCAGTGGCATAGCCTCAATCTGAGTCTTAAACCCTAAGAACCAGGAGAATCAATGGTGTAGCTTTAGTCTAAAGGCCAGCAGACTTGAGATCGAAGAAGAGCCAGTGTTTCAGTTCAAGCCCAAAGGCAGGAGAAAGCTGAGTTGGAAGGCAGTCAGGCAGGAGAAATTCCCCTCTTACAGAGGAAAGTCACCCTGTTGTCCCATTCAGGCCTTCAATTGATTGGATTAGTCCCGCCCGCATCAGAGAGGGCAATCTGCTTCACTCAAGTCTAGCAATTTAAATCTTGATCTCATCCAAGAACCCCTCATAGAAATGTCCAGAATAATGTTTTACCAAATGCCTGGGCACCCCGTGGCTCAGTCAAATTGGCACATTAAAATTAACCATCGCAGTGCTGAAGTCGGCTATTGAACAGACCCTGGAAAGCAGCGGCTGTCTAGGTTGGCTATTGATATTTGTAAAATTGGTTTGCATCAAACACAGGCATGGGAGGCAGGGAGTTAATATTGTCTAATAACAACAATATTTAATGAGGATTCCAGAATTACAGGACTTCCCAATAATCCCTCAAATTTTAGGATGCCTCCAGAACTGGGTGAGGTTCTAGAATCCTATCTATCTATCTGGCTTATCATGTGCCATATAGATAGATAGTATTGTTATCCCTACTTTACAGAGGACGAAGCTGAGTCTCTGAGATGTTGAGTAGGTTAATAAGTTAGTAACGGTGAAGCAGACAGTGAATTTAGGCAGTCTAGCTCCAGAGCCCATGTGCACAACCACCAGAAAGTAGGTTTCTTTTTTCTTTGCCTGGGACATTTCCCCCAATGTCTTTCTGGAATGAGAAAAGGGCAGTTCCCCTGGTCACTAAGGCAGGGTGAACACGCCATACAGCGTGTGTTTATACATGTATGTGCATGTGTCTTGCTGGTATTACAGCAACTGTTTGACGCTTGCATACTATGTGACACCGACTTCATTTCTTCCCTCTTTCAAAGGCATTGGCATTATCTGGAGAAGGAAATACTTAATCCAGATTACAGGAGTGACTCTCTTGGGGGGAATTTAAAGTATTAGCAAGGGAACCTATCTGGATTACAGGACTTCCCAATAATCCCTCAAATTTTAGGATGCCTCCAGAACCTGGTGACCAGAATCCTGTCTCACTAGACCAGGTCAAATGACGCAGCCCAGCCTAGAAACCAGCCTCTGTTTACTCCCCCTTCTCTCCAGAGAATTTGTCAGCCAATGTGCCCACAGGGAATGGATTGAGCTCCTGAGCTGTGTGAACCCAGGGATGTTATGCTTAGGGGAGACTGAGGCCTTTTTAATCTCCAGACAAGGGCTAAACTCCATTTTCAGGCCCCAGGCCATATGGCGGAATCATGCACTAACCTGGCCTGGAGAGATGAGAGGTTGGTATGGTGATGTACTTGCATTTACAGGTCTTCTTCTCTCTTTTTTTTTTTTTTTTTTTTGTGAGACAGGGTCTTACTCTGTTGCCCAGGTCTGGAGTGCAGTCATGCGATCTCAGCTCACTGCAACCTCCACCTCCTGGGTTCAAGTGATTATCCCACCTCAGCCTGCCGAGTAACTGGGACCACAGGTGTGCGCCACCACGCCCAGCTAATTTTTTTTATTTTTTGGTAGAGAGGGAGTTTCACCATGTTGGCCAGGCTGGTCTCAAACTCATGACCTCAAGTGATCCGCCCATCTCAGCCTCTGAAAGTGCTGGGATTACAGGCATGAGGCACTGTGCCCGGCCAGGATTTACATTTCTTGAGTACCCAAAGGCAGGAGTGGGAGTGGTGACTGGGAATGAGGAAAGTATATGCATTATGATTACTTCCACCTGGCAAGGTACTGGAGCTTCCAGTGCAATAAAGTGAGAAATAGAAATTTAAAACGTAAAGATTGGAAAAGAAGAACTAAACTTCTCTTTATTCATAGTCAACATGATTGTGTACAATTATAGAAAAATCCAGAAGTATCTAAGGATAGTTAGTAGGATTAATAAGGGAATTTAGTAAAATCACTGGATAGAAGGTTAATATAAAAGAGTAGTCATATTTTTATATACCAGCAACAAGATTTTTAAAATAAATTTTAGAAGATACCATTACAATAGCACCAAAAGTCACGAAATACTTGGAAAAAGGATATAGCAGAAGATGTGTAAGGCCTCTACCCTGAAAACTGTAAAACATTACTGAGAAAAATGAAAGATCTATATAGTTGAAGAAATATATCAGGTTCATGAATTGGAAGACTACAGATTGATCTATGGGTGCAGTGGAATTGCAATAAAAATTACTATCTATCCATCTATCTAAAATGTATATGGAAATGCAAAAATCCAAAAGTAGATAAGAGTATTTTAAAGAAGAACAAAATGAGAAGACTTTCCCTATTAGATATCAAGATTCATTATGATGCTATGTTGATTAATATGATGAGGTATGAGAGGAGGAAGATAAGACCAATGGAAAAAAATGGAGGCCAGAAACAGACCCATGGATGGATATTTGATTTATAATAAAGATTTAGTGACAGTTTTTTAAATGATTGATGTTGGGTCAGTTGAATATCCATTGAAAAGAACTAAAATCCAGCCAGACACATTGGCTCTCACCTGTAGTCCCAGCACTTTGGGAGGCCGAGGTGGATGAATCATCTGAGGTCAGGAGTTCAAGACCAGCCTAGCCAACATGATGAAATCCTGTCTCTACAAAAATACAAAAAAATTAGTCAGGTATGGTGGTGTGTGCCTGTAATCCTAGCTTCTGTGGAGGCTGAGACAGAAGAATCACTTGAACCCTGGAGGCAGAGGTTGCAGTGAGCCGAGATCATGCCATTGCACTCCAGCCTGGGTGACAGAATGAGACTCTGTCTCAAAAAAGAAAGACAAAGAGAAAGAGAGGCAGGAAGGAAGGAAGGAGGGAGGGAGGGAGGGAGGGAAGGAAGGAAGGAAGGAAAGAAGGAAGGAAGGAAGGAAGGAAGGAAGGAAGGAAGGAAGGAAGGAAAAAGTTAAAATCCAGACCTGACCTGTGGAGACAAACGTGGCTCCATCTTGGATGCTAATCCACCTTGTTGACTTCTGATTAACCTCAGTCTCATGAATACCTCCTGATTCCTACCTTATTTACCATTCTTAGTGTGAGAACATGTACTCACTATAAATTCTGCCTTTAAATCAAAGCAACCTTGATGTTAGCACACAAATCATAGGCTATGACACACACAACATTCTTGCCTGTTCTGCAGGGTTGCTTTTCATTGCCTTTATAGAACACATACATTCTTTCCCTATAGTATATAAGCTCTGATTTTAGGGAGTAACAGTGGGGGAAATCTACCTGCCTCACTGCCGCCAAAGACTAGGCTTCTGTATATAAGTTCTAATAAACCATCTCCTACTCACAAACTAGATTTGTCTGCCTCATTCTTTGGTTTATTGGCTCATTCTGCATTTGTGGGTCACTTTGCATATACAGCCCTTTCACAGAACAATCAGGGGTCACTTTACCTATCTGGTCCTTTTGTGAAACACTACCCCACAGCATTCACAAAAATAAATTCCAGGCGGATGACAAATCTAACTGTGAAGGGTAAGACAATAAAGATAACATAGAAAACAAACTGCTACCTTAGGATAGGAAAGATGTATTAAATGGTGCACTCAAAAAAGCATTAACCATAAAGGAAAATGTTAGTAAATAGAACTACATTAAAATTTAAGACCTTGCGTTAATCAAAAAACACCACTAAGAAAGTAAAAGGGAAAACTATAAAACGAAAGAAAATATATGTGACACAGAAAATGGATGAAAGTTTAAATCCAATGGATGTCTACAAATCAATAAAGAACAGACAGATAACTCAAAATGGGTTAAATACTTAAAAATGCACTGTGAACAAAATTTCTTAGAAAATAAATTTGGAGGAAAGATACTTTATTCCAGTGAATAGTTTGCAAACTGGGAAGACACACCCTTCATGTAAAATGAAAATGCTTTCCAGAGAACAAAGAGAAGGCTCAGGTTTTATAGCAAAAGTTCCCACCCCAGTTCCCAATTAGGTCCATTTATGCAAATGAAGGATTCAAACTTGCTTTGTTTTCATTGGTCAATACAGTTGAGCCCCTGATTGGTCAAGGCAGGTGACCTCTGATTGGTTGGTTCAGGTGAGATCTGAAAGTTCCAAAGTTAAAAAGGTTGAGCATTCTGGGAGTGCAGAGTACATGTATAACCTCTAGTCAGCAAATGGCTGCTTAGCTCTTTTATTTATTTATTTATTTATTTATTTATTTAGAGACAGAGTTTCACAATCTCGGCTCACTGCAATCTCTGCCACCCAGGTTCAAGTGATTCTCCTGCCTCAGCCTCACCAGTAGCTGAGATTACAGGCACCCGCCACTGAGCCCAGAAAAGAGGGAGCAAGGGGAGCATGAAAATGTCCACATTCCCAGGATGTCATCAGGAATGTCAGCGTACTAACCTCCAAATTCCACTCCTCCATTAAAGCAATAAACATTGACAAAAATTGTCAAAAACGAACTCTGTAAATTAACCAAAGGTTTGCAACAATCTGTGGAGTGCTTATTCAATTTTTAAAAAATGAATGTTAGAATGGTAAGAGCTTTGCAGTGGGTTTTTTCTTGTTTGTTTGTTTGTTTGTTTGTTTTCTGAGAGGGGGGCTCACTCTGTCACCCAGGCTGGAATGCAGTGGCCCAATCTCAGCTCACTGCAACCTCCACCTCCTGGGCTCAAGAGGTGCTCCCACCTCAGCCTCTGAGCAGCTGGTACTACAGGCACATGCCACCATGCCCAGCTAACTTTTGTACTTTTTGTAGAGACTGTGTACCACCATGTTGCCCAGGCTGGTCTCAAACTCCTAGACTCAAGAGATCCACCTGCCTCAGCCTCCCAATGTGCTGGGATTACCAGTGTGACCCTCCCTGCTCGATCTATTTGTAGTGTTTTAACTTCCCATTTCCTTGGTTGTCTTGAAAACCAACATCCCTGCAATTATGGTGAAAATCAGTAATTTGGCAGACACTGGAAAGGGCAGAACAGGTTTTGAGCTCCTCCAAAACATCATTCCCAGTGAATTATTATTATTTGACCTGTCTGGTAATTCCCTAAAATTTTCACTTGTAGGGCTTCTTTTTATTTGAGCTGACTCAGAGCTTGCTCAGTACAAATAGACTCTTTCCCCTAGGAGTTTGTTGAAAACAAGCAGCAGAAACTGTTTGACATCAAAACTACCTAAAGTTGGGGCAAATAGAGTAAACAAAAAGCTGACCAAAAATATTAACAGAAAAAGATGAGAAATGAGATGTCCATAGGGGACTTTGAAAAGCTCCAACATACATTTGGAAATCTAGGAGGCCATTTGCATGCACAGGACTGTGCACCTGCCCATGGCTTTCTAAGTTATTCCTGTATGCCTGTCTAGGAATAACTTCAGAAGCCCTAAATTTTCACCTCTAGCTGATCATAGGTGCTACACAAGGAGGAAGTGGAGAATAAGGAATAGTTGTAAACTTCCTGCCTGAAAATTGAAGGCATGCCCCAACATACACAAAGAGCTCCTCAATAAAGGTTGGGGAGCTTATTGGTTCAAGACATTTAAGAAAGTCTCTGTTCAATAATTAGCTGACTACCAAGCTAAGTGAGCAGAGACTCCAGTGGCAATACACAACTTTAAAGAATTAATACAAGAAAGTCACTAAATAAACAATAAAAATAAAGGAGAACAGTGAACTTTGGCTTCCAGAGTTGCCGCATTATTTTCAATGTCCAATTTTCAAAACGTATATGAGATATACAATGAGTAAGAAAAGGTAGCCTATACCCAAGAAAATAAAAGAACTCAATGATAACTGTTCCTGAGGAAGTCCAGATGTTGGATTTACTAGACAGTTTAAATCAGCTGTTTTAAATATGTTCAAAGAACTAAAAAAAAAAAAACTATATGTAAAAAAACTTTATGAGAAAAATGCTCACTAAATAAAGCATGTCAATAATGGATAGAAATGGACAGAAATCATACGAAAGAACTAAACAGAACTTCTGGAGTTGAAAAATATAATAAGTAAAATAAAAATTTTAATAGAGGGACTCGAGAACAGATTTGAGCTGCTGACAGAAGAAAGAATAAGCAAACTTGAAAACAGATTAATTTGAGGTTAGAGACCAGCAGGACTTGTTTTCTAGTCACAACCCTGCTGAATAAAATAGGTCCAGACAGGATGAAGTAAAGAAAGTGGCTAAAACCAGCAGATGGTGATAAAAGGAATCCTTAGCTGCCCTCATTGCTCATTAGCATAAATCACTTCCACCAGTGTCAAGACAGTTTACAAATGCCATGGCAACAATGCAGCAGTTACTACCCCTTTCCTACAAAGTCTAAATAGCCTGCCCCTCAATTTGCATCAACCTGCCCTTCATTTGTAATTTTAAGTGTGTAAAATGCAGCTGCCAACAGCCCACACCTTGCTGACTCTGGGTGCACTGCCTATGAGTTAGCCCTCCTCCTCAAGAGCAGCACCATTCAATAAGAGATTGCCATCTGGCCAGGCACAGTGGCTCATGTCTGTAATCCCAGCACTTTGGGAGGCCGAGGCAGGCAGATCACCTGAGGTCAGGAGTTTGAGACCAGCCTGGCCAACAGAGTGAAACCCCGTCCTTACAAAAATCCAAAAATAATTAGCCAGGTACAATGACAGTTGCCTGTAATCCCAGCTACTTAGGAGCCTGAAGCCAGAGAATCACTTGAACCCGGGAAGTGGATGTTGCAGTGAGCCAAATCGCACCATTGCACTCCAGCCTGGGTGATAGAGTAAGACTCTGTCTTTGAAAAAAAAAAAAGAAAAAGATTGCCGTCTAACACCACTGGCTTGCTCTTGAATTCTTTCCTAGGTGAAGCCAAGAATCCTCCCAGGCTAAGCCCCAATTTTGAGGCCCTCCTGTGCTGCATCAAATTGCAATTATCCAGTGTTTGAAACCGAGAGAAAAATCATAAAGGAAAGTGATTAAAGCCTCAGAAACCTGTGGAACACCATTAGGAATACTGACATACATGCAATGGAAGTCTCAGAAATAGAAATAAAGGATAATAAAAAATACTTCATTGCAAAACAACATGCTATAAATAATAAATATTTATGACTTTTGTCAGAAAAAAGAATACTTGAAAATATAATGGCCAAAACTTTTTAAATATGATTTGAAAAAGAACTCTAATCTGAATTATATTTTATGGTCAGGTACAGCGGCTCACACCTGTAATCCCAGCACTTTGGGAGGCCAAGGTGGGCAGATCACATGAGGTCAGGAGTTCAAGACCAGCCTGGCCAACACAGTGAAAATACTAAAAATACAAAAATTAGCTGGGCATGGTGGTGCACACCTGTAATCCCAGCTCTTCAGGAGGCTGAAGCAGGAGAATCACCTGAACCCAGGAGGTGGAGGTTGCAGTGAGCCTAGATCATGCCACTGTACTCCAGCCTGGATGATAGAGTGAGACTCCATCTCAAAAAAAAAAAAAAAAAAAAAAAAAAAATATATATATATATATATACAGTTTTTTATTAAAAAAATACAATTTACATTAATCAGTTGGAAAGTGAACAACACACTTCCAAGTAATTCATGGATCAAAAAGGAAGGCTCAAGCAAAATTAAAAGATGCATTGAATTGAATTAAAATGAAGATACCACGTATCAAAATTTGTGGGACCCAACTAAAACAGTACTGAGGAAAATTCATAGCACTGAATATTTACATCAGAAAAAAATGAAAAGCCTCAAATCAACAATCTAAACTCCTATCTTATTCAGAACCTAGAAAAAGAAGGGCAAATTAAACTCAAAGGAAGCATAAGAAAGGAAATAATCATCAAAATCAATAAAATAAGAAACAGAAAAACAGGCCAAGTGCAGTGGCTCATTCCTGTAATCCCAGCACTTTGGGAGGCTGAGGCGAGCAGATCATTTGAGGTCAAGAGTTCAAGACCAGACAGGCCAACATGATGAAACCACATCTCCACAAAAAGTACAAAAATTAGCCTGGCATGGTGGTGGGTGCCTGTAATCACAGCTACTTGGGAGGCTGAGGATGGAAAATTACTTGAACCCCCCAGGAGGTGGAGGCTGCAGTGAGCAGAGATCACACCACTGCACTCCAGCCTGGGTGGCAGAGTAAGTGAGAAAAAAAAAAAAACAGAAAGAGAGAGAGAGATGAGAGAGAGAAAGAGAGAGAAAAAAGAAAGAAAGAAAGAGAAAGAAAAAAGAAAGAAAGAAAGAAAGAAAGAAAAGAAAGAAGGAAAATGAAAGAAGGGAGGGAGGGAGGGAAAACAATAGAGAAAATTAATATAACAAAGAGTTAATTTTTTCATAAACTTCTAGCAAGACTGCCCCCCCCCCCAAAATTGAGAGAATATATAAATTACCAATATCAGGAATGAAACAGGGCATAGCACTGCAGACCCTAAAGACATCAAAATAATGTTAAGAGAAAATTCTACAACTTAGAAGAAATGGACCAATTTCTTGAAAAATATGCTACTGCAAGTCACCCAATATGAAACAGATAATTAAAATAGCCCTATTATTATTATTAAGGTTTTAATTTGTAATTTTTAAACTCTCAAAAAAAACCCTCCAGGCCTAGAATATTTCACTAGAGAATTCTAACAAATGTTAAAGAAGAATTAACACCAATTCTACACAATCCCCTCCAGAAAAAGAGAGGGAGATGGCATTCCCATCTCATTTTATGAAGTTAATATTACCCTTCTACCAAACATAGTCAAAGAGAGCACCAAAAAGAAAACTATAAACCAATAATCCTCACTGATATAGATGCAAAAGTCCTTAACAAAATGAAGAAATAGAAGCTGAGGGTAAAGCGATGAACAAAGGTTCCAATATTCCATTAACACATCGAAAGAGGCTCAGAGCAAGAGATGACAGTAAAAAAAAAAAAAATCTAATTAAGAAAATAGCCAGGACTGTTGGCTCACACCTATAATCCTAACACTTTGGGACGCCGAGGCAAGCGGATCACTTGAGGTCAGGAGTTCAAGACCAGCCTGGCTAACATGGTGAAACTTGTCTCTACTAAAAATACAAAAATTGCTTTTTCACAACGGGTTTGCCGCCAGAACATAGGTATCGTTAAAACTACCCCTAAAAGCCAAAATGGGAAAGGAAAAGACTCATATCAACATTGTCGTCATTGGACACGTAGATTCGGGCAAGTCCACCACTACTGGCCATCTAATCTACAAATGCGGTGCCATCGACAAAAGAACCATTGAAAAATTTGAAAAGGAGGCTGCTGAGATGGGAAAGGGCTCCCTCAAGTATGCCTGGGTCTTGGATAAACCGAAAGCCGAGCGTGAACATGGTATCACCATTGATATCTCCTTGTGGAAATTCAAGACCAGCAAGTACTACATGACTATCATTAATGCCCCAGGACACAGAGACTTCATCAAAAACATGATTACAGGGACATCTCAGGCGGACTGTGCTGTCTTGATTGTCGCTGCTGGTGTTGGTGAATTTGAAGCTGGTATCTCCAAGAATGGGCAGACCCGAGAGCATGCCCTCCTGGCTTACACACTGGGTGTGAAACAACTAATTGTTGGTGTTAACAAAATGGATTCCACTGAGCCTCCCTACAGCCAGAAGAGATACGAGGAAATCGTTAAGGAAGTCAGCACTTACATTAAGAAACTGGCTACAACCCCGACACCGTAGCATTTGTGCCAATTTCTGGTTGGAATGGTGACAACATGGGAGCCATGTGCTAACATGCCTTTGTTCAAGGTTGGAAAGTCACCCGTAAGGATGGCAATGCCAGTGGGACCACGCTGCTTGAGGCTCTGGACTGCATCCTACCACCAACTCGTCCAACTGACAAGCCCTTGCACCTGCCTCTCCAGGATGTCTATAAAATTGGTGGTATTGGTACTGTTCCTGTTGGCCGAGTGGAGACTGGTGTTCTCAAACCTGGTATGGTGGTCGCCTTTGCTCCAGTGAACATTACGACTGAAGTGAAATCTGTTGAAATACACCATGAAGCTTTGATTGAAGCTCTTCCTGGGGACAATGTGGGCTTCAATGTCAAGAATATGTCTGTCAAGGATGTTCGTCGTGGCAACGTTGCTGGTGACAGCAAGAACGACCCACCAATGGAAGCAGCTGGCTTCACTGCTCAGGTGATTATCCCTGAACCATCCAGGCCAAATCAGTGCTGGCTATGCCCCTGTACTGGATTGCCACACGGCTCACATTGCATGCAAGTTTGCTGAGCTGAAGGAAAAAATTGATCGCCGTTCTGGTAAAAAGCTGGAAGACGGCCCTAAATTCTTGAAGTCTGGTAATGCTGCCATTGTTGATATGGTTCCTGGCAAGCCCATGTGTGTTGAGAGCTTCTCAGGACTATCCACCTCTCGGTTGCTTTGCTGTTGGTGATATGAGACAGACAGTTGCCGTGGGTGTCATCAAAGCAGTGGACAAGAAGGCTGCTGGAGCTGGCAAGGTCACCAAATCTGCCCAGAAAGCTCAGAAGGCTAAATGAATATTATCCCTCATACCCGCCACCTCGGTCTTAATCCGTGGTGGAGGAAGAACGGTCTCAGAACTGTTTGTTTCAATTGGCCATTTAAGTTTAGTAGTAAAAGACTGGTTAATGATAACAATGCATCGTAAAACCTTCAGAAGGAAAGGAGAATGTTTTGTGGACCACTTTGGTTTTCTTTTTGCGTGTGGCAGTTTTAAGTTAGTAGTTTTTAAAATCAGTACTTTTAAATGGAAACAAATTGACCAAAAATTTGTCACAGAATTTTGAGACCCATTGAAGTTTAATGAGAAAAAAAAAAATACAAAAATTAGCCAGAAATCACTTGAACCCAGAAGGCAGAGGCTGCAATGAGCCGAGATCGCAATACTGCACTTCAACCTGGGCAACAGAGTTAGACTCCATCTCAAAAAAAAAAAGAAAGAAAAGAAAATGGCCCATAAACTTTTCATTGAATAGAATGTGCAGATGGTAAATAAGCACATGAAAAAAATGTTCAATATTATTAGTCATTAGGAAAATGCAAATTAAAACCACAAATAAAATATTGCTATATAAAAACAGAATGACTAAAAAAAAACAAAACAAAAGAAATTGTGACAACACCTTCCTTCCTGGCAAGGATGCAAAGAAACTTGATTACTCATCTATTGCTGATGTAAATGTAAAATGTTATAGCCACTCTGAAAAATAGTTTGGCATTTTCTTAAAACAACTAAACCCTCAATTAACATATAACCCAGCAATTGCACTCCTGTTCATTCATCCCAGGGGAATGAAATTTGTGTTCCCACAAAAACCTGTGCATGAATGTTTGTAGCGGTTTTATGCATAATAGCAATAAATGAAACAACTTGGATGTCATTCAACCTGTGAATAGTTAACCTGTGGTACATCCATGTCATAGAATAAAAAGTGACAGAAAGGAACTTCCATAAAAGTAGGCTGAATGAAAAAAGGCAATCCTAGCAGGTTACATACTGTATGATTCCATTTCTGTAACATTCTTGAAACAACAAAATTATAGATCTAGAGAACAGATTAGTGGTTGCCTGAGGTTAAGGAGGGTGTGGGAGTGAGAGTGAGTGAGTGTGGTTATAAAAAGACAACACAGCCACACAAAGATCCTTGTTATGACGCAAGTGTTCTCCATCTTGACTGTATCAATGTCAGTGTCCCGGCTGGGATATAACCTGCTTGTGTTGATTTACTATAGTTTTGCAAGATGTTACCATTGGGACAGATTGGGTAATATATAAGTATATCCCTCTATTGTTTCTTATGAAGACATGTGAATTGATAGTTATCTAAAAATAAAAGATTTAATTTAAAAAATTACAGGCCAGGTGCAGTGGCTAACACCTACAATCCCAATATTTTGGGAGGTCAGGGCAGGAGAATCACTTGAGGTCAGGAGTTCAAGACTAGCCTGACCAACATAGCAAGACCCCATCTGTACAGAAAACATTTTCAACTTGAGGCAGCTGATTGAAAAATATAAATATAAAAAAATTAATTGAGATGTGTTGTGTTGCCTAGCTTGTCTATTCTTGAGAATGTTCATTGGGTGCTTGAGAAGAGTGTATTCTGCTATTGCTGGGAGTTGGAGGATGTCTATAGATTTGTTAAGCCAACATCTTTATAATAGCTGCTTTGAATCTTGTCTGCTAAGACTAACATCTGGGACCTCAAAGATTTTGTATATTGACTGTTTTTTTCTGTATATGAGTCATACTTTCCTGGTGTGTGTGTGTGCGTGTGTGTGTGTGTGAGAGAGAGAGAGAGAGAGAGGAGAGAGATAGGAGAGAGAGAACTGCATGCCTCTTGATTTTTTGTGAAAGACTGGACATGTTACATAATACATTGTTGCAACTCTGAATTCTGATTCCCCCAGGGAGGGGTGGTTGTTATTGCTGTTACTTGGTTTTTTTGTTTCCTGGATTTGGCTGGATTAATTCTGTGGAACCTATTTCCCTAGCACTGGGTGAGGGCTGATGTCTCTGTGTCTCTCTCTTTTCTTTAATTCTTTTTATTATTAAGTCTCACTTCCTAGAAGTCACCTTGGGTCAGCATATGATTAGTCAGAGGTTGTGCTTAAGCACCTTGAGCAAATAAGCTCCATCCTTTGGTAGATTTTCTTAAATTAATGTTCCTCAATTTGTTATGTGTAATTTAATACATCCAAAATGGAATCCCGATTCTTGTCCCCCTCTCACTGTCAATGAAAACTCGATCATTTTAGCTCTCTGGGTCAAAACCACTGAATTATTCTTTATCCCTATTTTTCTTCCTCATCTCATTAAATCCAACTTCAAATCCTGCCAGTTTGATCTTCAAGAGGTACCCAGAATCCATGTGTCTCTCAACACCACCACCAAGCCACCCTGATCCAAGCCCCCATCATCCGTCATTTGCAATATACCCGTAGCCTCCTCTCTGGTCTTATCGCTGTGCTCCTACCTCCCTTCCTATTCCCTCTCATCCTTGTAGGCAGCCACAGGGAACTTCTCAGAAAACCTAAGTCATATCATATCATTCCTTTGCTCAAATCTCCTCCATGGATGGCCCCTATCACTCAGTGAAAGTAAATGTTCTCCCAGGAACCCCAGTTCCTCTCTGACGTCATCTCCTACCCTTTATTCTCTTATGCCTTTAAAGCTAGAGTGACTGTATCAGTCAGGGTTTGCTCCTAAGATAGAAGCCATGCAGTAATTTGTGTGGGGGGAGTTTAATATACAGAATTATTTACCGTAACAGGGGTTTGGAGGAATTGGAAGGTGTTGAGGTCAAAATAAAAATGCAGAGATGAATCCCTACATTTAAAATGTTTGTTTGGAAAGCAAGAATTGCAACTCAGGACACACATACAGACCAGAGTGTCTTCAGTATGTTCAAAGAACAAAGAGAAGGTTGGGAGTTTAATTGGAAAAAAGTAATGTTATGTATTGAGAAAGTTCACTGGCATTAGAGGAGCTTTGGGGCGCTGGCAAGCTCTGATTGGTGAGTGGTGGCTGTAGGTGAAACCAGTCTTAGAGGCATGGCAGGTTGTTTCAGAAGCTACCAGGTAGCACTGGTCTTAGCGTTACAGCAAGACATTTAGCAGCTGGGTGTGTGGAAAATTTAATTCTTGGAGCAGGTGCTATGTGCCCAGTGTGATTTTTCCTTCTGTCCCCTCAACTCTGATTTAGTTGGATGTGACAAGAATGGCCTCAATTTGTATAAATCAATGTTAACAAGGGTTAGCTAATAAGAAATAAAGAGAATGCCGAAGAATGTAGGCATTGCAGAATTAAGGAACATCTACTATCCCTAGAGTGCGCAAGGAAGAGCACGCTCCCCTCACCCCAACAAGGTTGAGGGCCAGGCTTTGTCGGACAGGGCATGCTGTGGTTCAGTGGATCTCAAAGAAGCCACTGTGGTGCCTCACTGGTGGAACCTGCTGGAAATGTGCCCTGTGGCAAAGCAGGGAAAGCTTCTCATGGTGAGCCATCTCCCCCAGAGGCACTCTGTTACAAAATCATCCCAGAAGGTGCCAGTAGCAGCTGCTGGTTGCTGGGTGCTGATGGCCACCGTGCATTGCAAAAGCCATCTTTCTTACAGAAGTTTGGGGCTGGAGAAATCACTGAGGCAGTTAGCCAGGCCCTGGGGGAGGCAGGGCAGGCTGCAGAACTACGAAGACAGCACTGCAGAACCAGGAAAGCCTGTCTTTCTGCAGTGTCTCTTCAGCACCCTCTACCGGCCAACCTTAACATCGTGCCAGCTGACAAAAACTATTTTGAGACTATCCAATCTACAGAGCAGGTGCTGAAGGATGGATTTGGAGCTGAAATGCAATAAATTGGTAACTGGCATTGTGACCTTCTTGATGTTCTCTGAAAAATAAAGCCAGCTCCCACCTCAATTCCTTTGCTGTTGCTCTACCCTCTACCTGGAATTATTTTTCTTAATTCCGAACCATATCAGCACAGCTTTTCCCTTATTTCCCACAGGTTTCCTCTCAAGCTGCTCTTTAACACTAGAGCTTTTCCTGACCACCCTAGTGAAACAGATCCACCTTCACGATACTTTCCATCTCCCCTCTCCATTTACTTTTCTCCATAGCGATTATTACCAGTTGGCATCGTTTATTTACATGTTTATTATTTATGTCCATCTTCCCTTTCTAGAATGTAAACTATCAGGTACAGGGAATTCTATTTTCTTCACTCTATACCCAGGAGAGTTGAACAGAACAGTACGTAGCACATAGTAGGCATTTAAATATGCTTTGGGTTAGTGAGAGATACAGGAAGAGAAGGGAAAACACCAGCCTTAGTCTCATCGCCTAGACACTACCACAGTCAACATGATGGCAACTCTTCCTTTAGGTTCTTCTCCATGGAGGAATTTACCTTTTTTTTAATTAAGACTAGTCAAGTGCAGTAGTGAGAAGGGGGAAAGTAGACCAAGGAATTCAATCTCTAGCTGACTGTGAACCATCAAGGGAGATAACTCACTACCTTCAGGCTAGTCCATTGTTGCTTTCTTTTGCTTTTTATTTTTTATAGAGGCCTAACATATACATTGAAATGTACGTATATCAAAAATACGCAGCTCACTGAATTTTTTCACAAACTGAACCCACCCAGGGAACCAGCCCTCAGATGAAGAAATAGAACATTATCGGCATCCTGGAAGCTCCCTTTATGCTCCTTCCAGGTAACCATTATCCTAAACTGTAGAAGCAAAGATGAGTTTTTGCGCTTTATATGAGTGGAATTGCATGGTATATATGCTTTTGTGTTTGGCCTTTGGCTTCTGTCACTTGACATTTTGTATGGTATATTCATTCATATCGCTGTGCGTTATCATGGAGCTTTTGTGCTCTTTGACGTGTAATATTCCATTGTTGGAAACACTATAATTTGTCCATTATACAGTGCTATTTGGGGTAGTTCCCAGTTTGGAGCTATTATGAATCTAGTTGCTACACATATTCTCATACCTGTCTTTTTGTGAACTCATGTCAGTATTTCTGTTGGATATGTATCTAGGAATGGAATTGCTGGATCACAGGATATGCTTATGTTCAGCTTTACCAACCAGTCCTTCCCCCCACGGATGTACTCTTTCCTTCATGTCAACTAGTATTTGCTGACATAACCTACATGAAGCATTGTGTGTAGCCTTCAATACTGAGGCCTCACTCCCTCAAACCATTTTGGACCTGCTAGGGAGCCTGCCCCTGCTCTCCCCAGAAATTCTCATGACGTCAATCTTTTCATACCTCTTGGTACATGTGTAGAGTCCTCAGTGGCAGATGACCAAACCACATTTAGATGGAGAAGGAAGTCAATGCCACCCTCCCGTGAGGCAACTAACTACAAGACGCATCCCCATTACATAGCTGAGGAAACTGGAGCTCGGAAAAGTTATCATTCATTCATTCACTCATTCATTCAATATGTATTGTGGACACAGAGCAATGGGAACAACATTGACAAATTCCCTGCCCCTCGTTACAGTGGGGGGAAGTGGTTCACAGAAAAATACGGCTTTTTTACTACATAAAAACATACTTAGCCTCCCTTATAACTAACTATATTCAAATTAAAACAAGGAGATACTTTTTATCAGAGTGAACAAGAGCTAGCCAAGTAACAATACACTGTATTGGCAAGGATGTTGGGAATAGGGATCAGTATACACTGTTATTAATAGCGTAGAATAATACAACTGGAGGGCTAGCTGTTCGGCATAGCTACCAATATTTATTTTATTTTTTACTTTATTTTTATTTTTTATTTTTGAGATGCAGTCTTGCTCTGCTCTGTCACCCAGGCTGGAGTGCACAATCTCAGCTCACTGCAACCTCCACTTCCTGAGTTCAAGTGATTCTCCTGCCTCAGCCTCCTGAGTAGCTGGGATGACAGGCATGTGCCACCATGCCCCGGCTAATTTTTGTGTTTTTAGTACAGACGGGGTTTTGCCATTTTGGCCAGGCTGGTCTCAAACTCCTGACCTCAAGTGATCCACTCGCCTCGGTCTCCCAAAGTGCTGGGATTACAGGTGTGAGCCACTGCACCCCACTGTCTACCAATATTTTAAATGTAACACCCCCCCCACCCCCACCCCCACTGCATTCCAGCCTGAGTGACAGAGACTCTGTCTCTTAAAAAAGAAAGAAAGAAAGAAAGAAAAGTAAAAACTATTCCTTAAAAATAAAAAGAATGGGCCAGGCGCGGTGGCTCACGCCTATAATCCCAGCACCTTGGGAGGCCGAGGCAGGTGGATCACGAGGTCAAGAGATCGAGATCAACCTGGTCAACATGGTGAAACCCCGTCTCTACTAAAAATACAAAAATTAGCCTGGGCGTGGTGGCGCACGCCTGTAGTCCCAGCTACTCGGGAGGCTGAGGCAGGAGAATTG
The DNA here is from genome assembly GCA_036589455.1 of Ateles fusciceps. Lineage (NCBI taxonomy): Eukaryota > Metazoa > Chordata > Mammalia > Primates > Atelidae > Ateles > Ateles fusciceps. Next base: position 1,172,487 of record JAZHEH010002969.1, on the reverse strand, counting down.
CTTGAACCCACGAGGCGCAGGTTGCGGTGAGCCGAGATCGGGCCACTGCACTCCAGCCTGGGTAACAAGAGCGAGACTCCGTCTCAAAAATAAAATAAATAAATAAATAAATAGAATGTAACAATATAACAATGATGTACGATTTTATGTACCATTCAGGAATTTAGATACAGAGGTATGGCTACACGACTAAAGAGAGACAGGGCCTGACACTTACTTCTCTTTTTAAATAAAGTATATTTTATTTCTATATAGGTCTTAGTAGAAAATGGGGACAATACAGAAAATGAGGAGGAAAAAAATCTAAGTCACGATCCCAGCACCCATGCTAAGGCTGAGCCCATGCGCTTGCGGCTCCCTCCTCCCTGCAGAGCAATGCTGCCCCCTTGTGGATTTGATGGGTTTTTTTTTTAAGTACACATAATTTCACAGTTTTTAAATTTTTTTAATGCAATTACTTTTTTTAACTAGGTAATGTACTTAATGGTTCAATATTTAAATGGTTCTAAATGGTATTCAGTGAAAAGTCTCCCTTCCTTTTCTAATCCTCTCGAATCAGGTTCCTTTCTCCACAGGCAACCAAATTGGCCAATTCCTTATGTATAGACTTCCAGAGACAGGTCATGCACATGCCTCGGTTAGTAAATGACAGTTTCCTTCTTTCCAGCCCCTGCCTTTGAATCATGATTGTTGCTCCTAAAAACTCAGAAACTCCAAATGAAAAACACTTTTACACAAATTATCCAGCATTGTCTGATTTACAATTATGAAAATTGGAAACAATATGAATTCCCAAAATAAGAGCAATGCCCAAGTTAGATTACACCCACTAGTAATCATTCCAAAGACTTGTGTAGCGACATGGAAAAATCACAAGTTTTTTTGTTTTTGTTTTTGTTTTTTGAGACAATATACAAAAGAGGATATAGGTAATTTAAAAGTAAAAACAAGCCTGGGCAACAAAGTGGGACCTTGTCTCTACCAAAAAAAGAAAAAAAGGGAAGAAAAGGAAAGGGAAGGGAAGGAAAAAAGGAGAGGAGAGAAAAGGAGGGGAGGGGAGGGGACAAGAGGGGGAGGGAAGGGGAAGAGAAGAGAGGAGAGGAGAGGGGAAAGGAAGGAAGGATGGATGGAAGGAAGGAAGGAGGGAGGGAGGAAGGATTCACTGGGCATTGGTGGGGTGCACCTGTAGTCACAGCTAGAGGAGGGGAGGGGAGGGGGAAAGGAAGAAGGATGGAAGGAAGAAGTGAGGGAGGGCGGAAGGAAGGGGTAGCTGAGCATTGGAGGGGTGCACCTGTAGTCCTAGCTACTCTGGAGGCTGAGGTGGGAAAAATCGGCTTAAGCCTAGGAGTTCAAGGCTGCAGTGAGTGAAGACTGCACCACTGCACTCCAGCCTGGGTGACAGGGTGAAACCCTGTCTCTTAAAGAAGAAGAGGAAGAAGAAGAAGAGAAGGAGGAGGAGGAGGAGGAGGAGGAGGAATGAAATGAAAAGTAAAACTATTCCTTAAAAATAAAAAGAATGTAACAATATAACAATGATGTACCATTTTTCAGCTGTCAAACTAGAAAGATGTGTTCTTAACGAGAATCATTAATTCTGAGGCATGTTGTGAAACGTATAGTTGTAATGTTTTAATGTTAAGAGAAATAGATAGTTGAGCATAGAGTAAGATGATGAAACCCACCAGGTAGACAAAAAGCTAGCATTGACTATTTGGAGGGCTGGGTCACCTCATTCTTTAATGAGCATGTTTATTTATATTTTTAAAAGAAACAAGGAGAATACATGAACTATGGAATAGTTCATGTGGGCCTGACCAAGCAGAATACAATTTTTTTTAAAAAAAACAGTCTTGCTCTGTCGCCCAGGCTGGAGTGCCCTGACATGATCTCGGCTCACTGCAACCTCCCACCCCCAGGTTCAAGCGATTCTTGTGCCTCAGCCTCCCAAGTAGCTAGGATTACAGGTGTGTGCCACCATGCCCAGCTAATTTTTGTATTTTTAGTACAGACTTGGTTTCACCATGTTGGCCAGGCTGGTCTCAAACTCCTAGACTCAAGTGATCCGCCCTCCTTGGCTTCCCAAAGTGCTGGGATTACAGGGGTGGCCACTGCTCCTGGCCAGAATACAAATTTAAATTCGACAGCAAACCTAGTGCCTTTACTCTATGACTTAGTCCTCGCAGCCACATACCTACCAATTTACTGACATGAATTAAGGTTATAGAGGCTTACTATAAAAACTGGAATAGAATCCACATAGGTGAGAGCACATTCAATCTCCATCCAAACTTCTTTCACCACCAGAGACTTGGGAGTTACCTTAACGATACAATGATCAGACTACCCAGATGTCTGATTACAGACTTTTCCTTTTGTTCTTTCTCTTTGTCAGTGAGTCTCAAAAGCCAGCGTGCCTTACGATTTTTGTGAAGGGTTATATACACAGAACCATATATGCTGTACTTCAAGAGAGTTTGAGTAGATTTTCAAGAATAGTTTTGAGGATACAGGATTTTTGCTTTGCTAACCATTAGGTAACATATAACTGCTTTTTTTTCCTTTGTATGACTATACTTATTATTTGCATAATAAAAATAAGAGTTCTGGCAGGGCACGGTGGCTCACACCTGCAATCGCACAGTGGGAGGCCAAGGCAGGCAGACCCCCTGAGATCAGGAGTTCGAGGCCAGCCTGGCCAACATAGTGAAACCCCATCTCTATTAAAAATACAAAAATTAGCAGGTGTGGCGGAGCATGCCTGTAATCCCAGCTATTCGGGAGGCTGAGGCAGGAGAATCGCTTGTGCCCAGGAGGTGGAGGTTGCAGTGAGTGGAGATCGCACCACTGCATTCCAGCCTGTGCAACGGAGAGAGACTCCATCTCAAACAAAAAAGAAAAAGAAAAAAGAAAAAAAAGAGTACTGCCTTTTAGCTCAGGCTGGGAGTATAAAACCCTTTTGGATCACACCTGGAAGGGAAGGGCAAGGCTAGCTAGCTTTGCAGTTTATGCTGCTTGGGGTTCCTGTGACATTGAGCCGACCATTGGTTCTTCTACCAAAAGCTGCCACCAAATTCACCTCCTTGATGTCCTTACTCTAATAAACCTGGACCAACTTCATCTTTGCTCAGTCTTTTCCTCCGCTGGGAATACCCTTTCCACAACAAAAAGCCTTAGCAAACTTTTTCTGTGAAGAAAGTTTTTTTTTAGATGAAATTCACATAGCAACAATTGACCATTTTAACAATTACAACTCAATAACTTTAGTGTATTCACAATGTTGTGCAACCACCAGCTCCCACCCTATTCCCATTAGGTAGGCAAATCCATTTTCCTGCGGCTCCCACCCCCTGGAAACCTCTAATCTGCTTTCTGCCTCTACAGGTTTGTCTATTATGGGTAGCAAATATCCATTTAAAAGCAATTATATAATAGGTGATCTTTGTGTCTGGCTTTTTTCACATAACACAATGTTTTCGAGGTTTATCTACATGGTAGCATGTATGAATATTTCATGCCTTTCATGGCTATATAATACTCCATTATATGTATTGTGAAAGTTGTCAGAACCAAAATGGAGTCACTTGTATGTTTTTTTTAAAACCCTGACAAAGCCCAAAAAGTCCATGAAGGGAGGATTCTCCTGCATAAATGATAACAAAACTATTACAAAGGATTGTAAAACACAACCTTGCACAAAGGCCATTGCAACCTTACAAATGTATTTCTGCAAGGACATTTGCCCAGCAACTACTTGTTCAATCTCAGACTGGTGCCACCCCGGACTTATTATTGATTCTTGGAGTTAAAGATAGTTATCCCAAGACAAGTACATAATCCTTGTTTTTCCTTTTAATCTTTCTTTTTACCTCCCTGAATACACATACTTTACTATAGCACATGGACTCACATCGCAATGCCCTATTCATGAAATCATGTTTTCTTTTAGAGCCTCTAGTTTTTGTTTTGTTTTGTTTTTTGGTGTTTGGTTTTTTTGTTTTGTTTTGTTTTTTTTGAGACAGAGTCTCACTCTGTCGCCAGGCTGGAGTGCAGTGGTGCAATCTTGGCTCACTGCAACCTCCAACTCCGTGGTTCAAGCAATTCTCCTGCCTCAGCCTCCTGAGTAGCTGGGATTACAGGCACTTGCCACCATGCCCAGCTGATTTTTGTATTTTCAGTAGAGATGGTGTTTCACCATGTTGACCAGGATGGTCTCGATCTCCTGACCTTGTGATCCGCCTGCCTTGGCCTCCCAAAGTGCTGGGATTGCAGGCATGAGCCACCACGCCCAGCCAAGCCTGTTTATTTAGGTTGATAGTATCACCACAATTTATCCATTATATGTTTAACATTTTGAGTTGTTTCCACCTTTCGGCTGTTATGAATAATTCTGCTATACACACTTGTGTACAAGTTTCTGTGTATGAAACTGCCTTTGCAAAAGTGACAGTATGAGAAATCTGACATGGCTAACTCCTTGCTTCTGACATCACAGGCCTACATCTTAGTAGAATTCAGGCTCCTCTCATACTCCTAACTTGAGGGCCTTTCATTAATTTTTGGTTTTGTTTTGTTTTGTTTTTTGTGGGGTTTCTCTTGAGCCAGAGTCTTGCTCTGTACCCCAGGCTGGAGTGCAGTGGTGCAATTTCAGCTCACTGCAACCTCCGCCTTCCAGGTCCCAGTTGAAGCAAGTCTCCTGCCTCAGCCTCCCGAGTAGCTGGGATTACAGGAATTCACCACCATACCCAGCTAATTTTTGTATTTTTAGTAGAGATGAGGTTTCACCATGTTGGCCAGGGTGGTCTCGAACTCCTACCCTCATGATCTACCCACCTCGGCCTCCCTAAGTGTTGGGATTACAGGCATGAGCCACTGAGCCCAGCCGTTTCATTAGTTTTATAAGGGCAGTTTAGCTTTTGGAAGGATTTCACCAAATCTCATTGCTGACAAGTTTTTATAGAGCTTTATCTCCAGCCACCTCTAATCCTGGAGGCTGGTGGGTGGGATTGAAAGTTCCAACCTTCTCATCACTTGGTCTTTCTGGTGGCTCACCCCATCCTGAGGGTAGCTAAGGGCCCCACTCTAAGTCACCTCATTAGATGAACTCAGGTATCAAATGAACTGATTACAAATAAGATACTCCCATTACACAGGAAATTCCAAGTGTTCTTTAGGTGCTGTGATAGGAACCAGAAACAAGGCCAAATATATTTCATATTATTACCACAGATATATATACCCAGGAGTGGAATTGCCATTTTATATGGCAATTCTGTCTACAGAACTGCCACTGTTTTCCATAGTGGCTGGCTACACTGTTCTCACCTCAAAGCATGAGGGTTCCTATCTCTCCACATCCTCACCAAGTTATTCCTTGTTTTCTTCATAAATGAGCCATCCTCATAGGTATGAACCAGCATCTCATTGAGGTTTTAAAATGCATTTCTTTAATAACCCATGATGTTGACCCAGTTTTTATGTGCTTTTTGGCCATTTGTGTATCTTTGGAGAAACAACTGTTTAATTCCTCTCATTTTTGAATTGGGTTATCTTTGTATTAATAATTCTTTATATGGTTCAAATAGCAAGCACTTATCAGATTTCGTTTGCAAAAACATTCTCCCCTTCTGTAAGTTGTTTCTTCATTCTTCACCACATTCTTGGATGTACAAGTTTTAAATTTTGATGAAGTCCTGTTTACATGTTTTTTTCTTTTGTTGCTTGTTTGCAGTGTCTAATAATCCATTGCCAAATCCAAGGTCATGAGGACTTACCCGTTTTCTTCTAATAGATATAGCTCTTATAGATTGTTTACCAATTTTGAGTTAATGAGTGATATATGAAGGTATATGACGTAAGAGCTCCAACTTCATAGTTTTCCATGTTGTTATCCAGTTGTCCCTGCACCATCTGAAGACTACTCTTTCCCCAGTACATGGTTCTGGTACCATTGTAGAAAATCAATTGACCATATATGCAAGGGTTTATTTCTGTACTCTCATCTATCCATGGTCTATCTTTATGCCAGATGCAGTTTTGATTAAAAACTTTGTAAGTTTTGTTAGACTTCTAACATGATCAAGATTGTTTTGGCTATTCGAGGCCATCTGCAGCTTCATATATATGAGGATTAGCTTCTCCACTTCTGCAATGACCACTTAATTATAGGGATTAAATTGAATGTTTGGAGACTATTATTTGCTACTATAATAGTAATTCTGCTGAACCATGAACATGTTATGTCTTTCCTCATTTAATTTTCTTTCAGAATTTTTGTAGTTCTCAGTAGTCTCACCGCCTTGGTTTGATTGATTCCTGGGTATTCTGGTACTGCTTGCTTTGATTCATAGGTATTCTTTATGTTACTATCCTAACTGGAATTCTTTTCTATTTCCTTTTCAGATTGTTTGTTGCTGGCATATGAACAGTTTTTGTGTGAGTTTGTACCCTAAAACTTTGCTAAATTCATTCATTAGCTCTAGTAGCCATCTTGTAGATGTTCTGGGGTTTCCTACATACAAAATCGTATCTTCTGCAGAGTTAAATTTTACTTCTTCCTTTCCAATTCCAATTCTTCTTTTTCTTGCCTAATTACTCTGGCTAGAACTTCCAGTACAATGTTGAAGTGGCCAAAGTGGAAACCCTATTCTTGTTCCTAATTTTAAGGGTCAAGTTTTCAGTCTTTCACTATTATGTTAGCTGTGTTTCATAAATTTCTTAATCTTGTTTAAAAATTGCCTTCTGAGCTGGGTGTGGTGACTCATGACTTCAATCCCAGGCAGAGGCAGGAGTACCTTGAGGTCAGAAGTTTTTTGAGACGAGCCTGGGCAACATATTTGAGATCCCCATCTCTATTAAAAAAAAAAAAAAAAAAAACTCCCTTCTATTCCTAATTTGCTGGGTGTATTTATTATGAAAGGGTGTTGAAATCATCTCAATGTTTTTTCTACATCTATTGAGAAGATCCTATGAGGTTTCTCTTCTGTTAATGAGGTAAGTTCTGTGGATTGCATATCTTCCCTACACAGTAACTTTAAAACACAGTGTTCTTATTTCTGTACCCTTAGAGCTTGATTCACTAAGTACTAGAGTACTGCTCAGTGAACACAGGCTTTGGGTGGAAGAAATCATGAAGATACCACAACCCAAAAGTTGTATTAGGTTATATGTTACGTGTGTGACCTTGGCAAAAAGTTACACCAAAATTGTTCCTCTCCCAGTAGAATTAATTTTCAGTTTTAGCATTTGCTTCCTGGAGGAGTTATCTAGAGAAGCGCCTTCCCAAGAGGATATTATGGATACTGATTTCAACAAAACTGATCTTTGAATTTGTAAGTGAAATGTTCAATTTTGTAATTATCTTAGTGTATGAGCGTGTACAGATGCAAATGAGTAGTAAAATATTTTATAGGGGAAGAAGCTAAGATCAGGACTAATTTTTTTCCAAGGCAACCCTTCTTGACTCATTAAGCACCCAATATATCAAAGATGTTTATAAAAATAAAGATACATATGTGCAATTATAATGTTCTCTTCAGAGTTTATTATAAACCAGTTTCAGAGGCCACAAGGAAATAAAAGGACTATGTACAGCCTTACGGGAAACAGGCAGGGAGCTGAGGAGGGCCAAGTTGAGTCTAGGGCCTTGGTGGGCGCATTCCCGGGGGAGGGGGCCCTGTAAGGGAAACCAGACAACCCGGTGAGACTCCGCGAACAACAGCATAACAAACAAACAGGTCTGTGGTAACGTGGCCCTGAGGAATCGAGCCCACATCTCTGCGGAGCTACTTCCATACTCTGTGGCCAAGGGTCAAAGAAGGCCTGAAGTAAGAGTAAGAAGTTTAGTCAGTGCCTGATCTGCAACTTGAATCCCCAACCCTGCCCCCAGCCTCCCCCACCCTGCAGTCATGAAGTGAGCAGAGGGGTGTACATGGCATATGTGCTAGCTAGGGACTTCTCTGAGGCTGACTGGGTTCCTGTAAAAACCCATAAAGGAATAACCCAGACTAGAGAAATAGGGATCACAAAATTTGGCCATGGGTTATCTAAGGGGAAAGAACACTAGGCTTGGAGTCCACACTGAGCTCACTGGGGCCCTATTTCTCATCCACATGGGGACTGATCTCAGAATTTCTCCAACTCAAGTTAAAGAGAAATACATAATAGTATAGCAAAGCCCAGAGCCCCTCTTAATTACTAGGCACTGTTGAACCAAAAAGCATAAGACAATCTCATAACTTTTGTTAGAGATACTAGAATGCATTAGCCCTGAAGCCACTCCCTCAGATATTGAGAAATACCCTGGGTACAGGGCTGCTCTAATTGTTCTCAAGAGGGGAGGTAAGCCCAATTTCAGAAATATGTGTTCCCTCTTCTCTTTCCTTTCTGGACAAAGTTCTCCTCCAAGGGTTGATTTCCCTAGACTTAAGGCTTGAAGGCCCATGGAATATGGTTTAAATGCAAATGCAACCTTCTCTCCATTTCCTGTCCCACTAGGCTCTAGGGAAAGAAGCCAAAGCCACCGCTGCAGGCACTTACCTCGCATCCCAGGGGGGAGGAGGCCGCATTCCCGGAGGGGGCATGCCCATTGGAGTCCCTCTTCCAGGAGGGATCCCCATTGGGGGGACCCATAGGAGGCCTCATACCAGGAGGTGGGCCCATCATGCCTGCAAAAGAAAAGCCCCAAGAACATAGCTCAAGTGTTTAATCTTGAAAAGGTAGCAAAAAAACTACAAAGCTGCCCACCAAGTTCTGAGACAGGTGGACCATCCCACCCTCTCAGCAGCTCCCAGAAAGCTGACATTTGAGCCTAACACCTAGGGCTCCCAATGGCTCTTGTCCAACTAGTTTCATCAGTCACCCACACTGGATCTCAGAGTAATCCTGCTTAATTATACAAACTCATCATGAGTTTCAGTCAAGGTTATATCTCATCATGAATCCAGCTAAGGCATCTTCTATCAGTTAGCACTGATCTCCTTACGGGCTCCTCACCTGGAGGGGGGTGCTCCTCGGCCATGGGAGGGGGGAGGACCCCCACGGCCAGGTGGGTACTGGGTCGGGGCCCCGGCAATACTGGCTGTGGCAGCAGCTGCAGCGGCTGCAACAGTGCCCCTTCCCTGTGGGGTCATCACCTAAGAAGACATAAGAAGAAAGAGTTAGAAGAGTACAGTACAATGCAGCTTCCCACTTCCCCAACTTGGGGAAGGACAGCAGGAAATAGCAGACACCAAATCCCTTAATACTACAACTCTCAGCACCAGACTTCCTATCCAAAATCACATGTCTGAAAGATTAAGCTTGAATGCTCAAATCCCATCTTCTAAACCTGAATGTAAGGATTTCCAATCCCAGTGAGAGAAGGCAATCACATTTTCAAATATGACTCATGATTTCAAACGTTGTCATGGAAATATTTTTCTTAAATATAGTTGGCTAATTCATACACCTCTTTAATAGCATCAACGTAATTTGCAATGGCAAATTTTCCTTTTCACTTGACTCTAGGGCCATGTACAAAGCACAGTGACACACTGATAGTCTGACAATCATAGGTTGGTCACTCTGGACTCTTTTGACTGTGGGCCCTCCCCTTTATCCTTTATTTCAGCCACCAGAAGGTGATCCCTTTCCCCCAACCCCTTACCTGTTGAGATGGCCCGCCAACCCCACGGACTGGCCCAGCAAGTCCTGCAGGAGCCTGGGGCATGGGAACCCCAGCTGGGATTCCTCTGCCAGCAGCCCTGCCAATCCCTGGACCCCCAGCAGCTCCAGCAAGTGGTACTCGAGCAATACCCGTCTGAAAAATAAGAAACATGCTCAAATGCCCAGTGGCCTGAAGAATCAGACCATATACACTTTGGAATACCATTGACAAGAGAGCCCCTCAGATTTAGAGGGCATAGAAACAGCTCATAAATACTACCTTTTCATGTGTGCTAACACCATTCTTCCTCCATCCAAGACTATGAGTCTACTGTTATCCCTGAAGCAGGGTAGAACTTAAAGAGTAAGTCTAGAGAAACATGCCACAACTCAACCAGCTACATGCACTCCTGTGAAAATTAAACCAAGAGTAAAGGGCCAGGGTTCCACTCAGGGTTCAGTATGCAAGGCATTAAAGGGACATGAGATCCATTCCCAGCTGATTCTAATCTGCTAGGTGACAACAGGCAAATAATCCCACAATCCTGGACTGAGTTGCCTTATCTGCAAATGATATGGTTATGGTACAACTGGTTGTGGTACCAAGGCTTACAATGGGTTATATTAGAGCAATCAATTCTACTGGAAGTAGGTACTAAGAGATTTGAATACGTACATGTGCTTTGAACCAAGATATGCTAACAACCCTTCCAGACATTTCTAATTGGAAAAGGCAGAAATGTAAAAATCCCCAAACAGAAAATGACTAGGATAAACTACTCTGCACTCACTTAAGAAATCTTTCAGTCATTAACTTGACTTTAAAAGTATAAAGCAACTAGAAAAATGTTAACATTAAGTGAAAACGCAAGAACATAATACATGCATGTTATGTGTTAAGTACAAAAAAACCCATTACATATGTAGTTTTAAAAAAAGCAAGAAGATTATTCTCTTGATTAAAAATGTCTTGGAAAAGGGGAAAGGGAAAACAAATTTGACCAGATCGCTAAAGGCTGCTCTGTTTCATGTGTAGCTTGGTGTTTACAGAATCAAGATTGTCTCAGATCTAATGTCAGTTTCACCACTTAGTAGCTGTGACACCTTGGGCAAGCTACTAACCCCCGGTTTATTCTATTTATAATGTGAGAATTTATCTCTAAAGACTTACAAGGACCAAATAAAATAATGAAGTGATTGGCACAAAGCAGATTCTCAATAACTATGAACTATAACTGTACAAAACAAAATACATATTCTACTGTTTTGTAGTTAACTTTTTAAGATCCACCTAGGCTTTGTGGTCACATTAAGAACTACCCAGATGGTCTCAGGTGCTTCCTCCACTGACTTACTATCTATATCAACTGAGAAGAGGAAGAGCTTTAAAGTCAGAAATAGCCAAATTCTAGTTCCCTTTATCCACTTTCTTGCAGGGTGACTTCTTTTGGGATTCCATTTATTATCTGGAAAAGGAGGCAAAATCCAGAGCATGCCTGTGAGAACTGCAATGAAACAGAATCTAACACAGAGCCTGGCTCACGGTAGGACCTCCTTCCTCCACAAGGCTCTCTGCTCTGACTTACATCTTTGGGAGGAGGTCCCTCTACTGTCATTGAGACCAGGTTCTCCCCTCGCAGCAGCACCAGACCAAGGACTCGCTTCTCTTCCCTTTCAGCTTGTTTGGAGTTCTTTGGCCTAAAGAGAGGTTTAGGAGAAGAAACAAAAAAGTGTTAGAGGTGGGTAAAGTTCACCTGCCTAGTGGCCTCCAAGATTTACTTTCACTATACCTCCTAACAAATGGTACACAAACTTTCCCAAGATAGCCCTTCTGGACAGTCTCTGCAGGCTGAACACATAACCTCTTAGGTGGCTGTCTACCTGTTTCTACCATGTCAAGAGGACACACTGACCAAGAGACAGGACGGGGTCAACAATGCCCAGCCCTGGCCCAAATGGTAGTCCACATCAACTGCAAAGGCCCTTCCCTCAGCCAAGTCTTCTTCTTATGACCCTATTCCCTCTCTTTAGCTTAGGCCTCACCAACATCAGGAGAGCTACCTCAACAATTCCAAATGAATCCCACCCACCTCACTTACGCAGTGTCCTTCTATTATCAATTCAACTGCATAGGCCTATAATTCTGCCCCTCATCTTACATGAAATACAAGCCATAGAAGGAAAAGGTTAAGAGAAATTTCACATACACAGAAATTGAAATTTCACATCTGTTCCTCAAAAGCACAAAAACAGAATCCCCCCCAACAGTAACAACCAGAAAAAGATGAACAAAATATAAATGTGAAGTAAAAAAATAACTGCAACATAGTAAAGTGGGGGAAAAGCTAAAGCTAAGATCCTAAAAATAAAGGGGGAAAAAATAGCCTGATTTAAAAAAAGAACTCAAAAGATTTTGTTTTGATATTTTACAGTATATTAACTGGTTGTCTATGGATGGACAGTTTTTCCCTTTTGGCTCACATTTTCTTTCTTTTTTTTTAAAGATAATAACCATGTATTGTCCTTTCATAATTAGACCAAAAAAAAAAAACACCACACCCTTCTGGGTATTTTACTTTCTACTCATAGACTTCTTTGTATTTTCAAAAATACTTTCCAATAAACATTTTTTATCAGAAGGGAACTCTGGAGTAGCTCCATACTCATCTGTTGGCCCCTCTCTAGTATGTACCTGGCACCCAGGCATCCCTACCACATTTTTAAACTATACTTCTTGACCTTGGGCCACAGAAAAATCAGCCCCAAAGAGATTCAAAGGGAATTCAAAGCAAGTGACTACATAATATGGACAATGTCTATGACGAAAGAACTGATGACCACAGAAGTCACATCATCTTTTTGTGCCTCAATTAGCCTTGAATGTAAAACATGATGGGAAGCTATATCATATCTTTTAAGGGGCCAAAAGCTTAAGATCTGTGAGACTCTAGGGAGTTAGCCTGTAACTTTAGAATTGTAGCAAAGTAGAAAATATCTCCAGTTGTTTGTATAAATGGCAACAAAATCACTGGCCCCAAACCCACATGGGGGAGCTGAGCACTTACCCTGAAGAGGGTCAGAGGCTTCTTAAAGCAGTTTCAGACCAGGCTGCATTGGGAGAGCCCTTTAGGCTACAGCTTTACAAATAGGCAATGAGGCCAGAAACTCAAGCTCTCCCCCCTCACACACCTGTGGGTAGAACATGAGAGCCCTTTACCCCAGTACCCAGGGGCACACAAAGTCAGAGAAACAAAAAGCCTAGCAGCCCTTCACAACTTGTACTTTGCTAGACCTAGAGAGCAAGGCTTGCTGGACTGAAAAAGATTTCTTAGTGTTCAATGTCCCCATTTAAGTCTGCCCTCTAAAACTGGAGAATAAACAGAGAAGAACCAACTAGCTACATCGTAACCTCCATTACTTGGCCCACCCACTCAATCCATTCCCATCCTCCAGTCCCCACCCCCACTACAGTCCACTCCTCACTTGATCTTCCTGAACTCATCACAGTCACAGAGGATCAAATTCATGTGCTTGTCAAAAGCCTTGAAGGTGCCAATGAAGATCCGGCCGTCCTGCAGGATGCACCTCATCCTGTAGTCAATATGCTGCAGCATCTTGCTGCTCTTGCCCACCGTCTGCAAGGAGAAATGGACAGGGATGAGACTGCTCTTTTGGACCCAGGCACCTCTTGCCCTCCCCAAAACTTCCAACACGGCCTTCTTGTCCATGTGTCCATCTTTCTCAATAGATTCTTAGCTCAGTCTTCCACCCACAGCCCTTTCCTAGGAATTCTCCCATGCTACCCTGTTTTAGCCCTGATCTCTACCCAGTAATCTGCTATTCGCTCTTCCCTTAAAATCAGTCTTTCTCATATTATAATTGCCTTTGTCTATGTTGTGTCAATTGCAGGGATGAGAGTATAGGGTGTCGCCAAACTAATCCAATCTATCCATACTAGAGCCATCTGCCATTGTGCAAATAAGTGTGTGACTCAAGTGCTGTGAACACCCAAATCTCATTAAAAAGACTGAGTAAAGGAAGAGCTAGAATGGGTCTGAAACTAAAAATCTAATCACCAAGAAGCTTGTTATCAGGAAGGAGATTAGCTTCAAGGTGGAGGATAAATCCCCCAAATCAAGAATTTGAGGCCGGGCGTGTTGACTCACACCTGTAATCCTAGCACTTTGGGAGGCCAAGTCGGGCAGATCACCTGAGGTCGGGAGTTCAAGACCAGCCTGACTAACATGGAGAAACCTCGTCTCTACTAAAAATACAGAATCAGCCAGGTGTGGTGGCACATGCCCATAATCCCAGCTATTCAGGAGCCTGAGGCAGGAGAATCGCTTGACCCAGGAGGTGGAAGTTGCGGTGAGCCGAGATCACGCCATTACCCTCCAGCCTGGGGAACAAGTGCAAAACTCTGTCTCAAAAAAAAAAAAGAAAGAAATTTGTTAGTGTACCTCCAAGACTATATTTGGCAGAAGGAAACTTCTGGTGGTCCGAGTGCTAATCAGTTTGGACATATAATGGTCTTTAACCCAACAAACAACATTTCTACTTTTATAACCTGGGTTCCAACATGCTAAAATAAAGAAGGGACTATGTAGATATCACTATGTGAACTGTCAGGCACCCTGGACAGCTGTATTTCTCTCTAGAAACAAATTACCTGACATTTGATCTGTATATCATCTTCCCATCAGTCTGACTGCTGTATCCCAGTCCTAATCCACCAAGTACCTTCTATGGACCTCTGTTCATCTCTGTGAGCTCAGAAAACAAAGTTCTGAACCTGTAAACATGGAGATCAAAACCTTGACTCCATGGCTGGGCTCAGTGAGTGGCTCACTCCTGTAATCCCAGCACTTTGGGAGGCCAAAATAGGCGGATCACCTGAAGTTAGGAGTTCAAGACCAGCCTGGCTAACATGGCAAAACCCTGTGTCTACTAAAATTACAAAAATTAGCTGGGCATGTTGGCAGGCACCTGTAATCCCAGCTACTTGGGAGGCTGAGGTGGGAGAATTGCTTGAACCCAGGAGATGGAGGTTGCAGTGGGCTGAGATCATACCATTGAACTCCAGTCTGACAACAGGGCAAGACTCCGTCTCAAAAAAAACAAAAACAATACCTTGACTCCACACAAAGATACTGCCAGCCACTCTCAGGTTAAGTGGTTCAGTTTCCCTTTAACGACCCTTTTAATCATCGTCTAACCACGTGGGATGTGAACCTTTAGGACAATTCACTGGTCCAGTTGAACTAATGTTTACTGGGTGCTCACTATGTATCTGGCACTGTGATAAGCACTGTACATCTCATTTAATCCTCAAAATTGGGCCCATTATTATCCCTATTTTACAGACGAGGCCACTAAGGCTGGAAGAAGTAACTTGCCCAGTTTCACAGCTGGGAAGCTGTGTTGGAACCTAGACAGAATCAATCAAGTGCCTATTCTAACCGATTATCCAAACAATATCCTACCAGGTTTCCCTGCTTCCAGTCCCATCGAATATACATCCCAGAGCTAGAGCGATCTTTCTAAACACAACTAAGTTTGTGTCACTTTGCTAGTTAAAATCCATCAGTGGGCAGAGCGTGGTGGCTCACACATGTAATCCCAGCACTTTGGGAGCCCGAGGCGGGTGGATCACCTGAGGTCAGGAGTTCGAGACCAGTCTGGCCAACATGGTGAAACTCCGTCTCTGCTAAAAATACAAAAAATTAGCCGGGTGTGGTGGCAGGCGCCTGTAGTCCCAGCTATTTGGGAGGCTGAAGCAGGAGAATCGCTTGAACCTGGGTGGTGGAGGCTGCAGTGAACCGAGATCGAGCCACTGTACTCCAGCCTGGGCAACAAAAGCGAAACTCCGTCTCAAAAAAAATAAAAATAAATTAAATCCTTCAATGACATGCCTCACCACCAACAGGGTAAAATAACATGCAAGGCTTTTAGTAACAAGCCTCCTGCCAATTCTTCCCATCATCCCTACTCTTTCTTCCTTTCTCCTCCAGCAACTTTTTCTCAGTCAACAGACGCAGAAAAATCCGGTAACTTTTTAAAACCATGCTACCTTTCAGCCTTTGTTCCTTCAGTTCTGCAGGTAATATCCCCCCATTTTCGCCGGGAACATTCCTGCTAATCTTTTAGGAATCTGCTCAGGAACCATCTATTTGAGAAAACATTCTCACTCCGCCCCCCACCGTTACTTTTACCGAATGACCACACTGAATTATTTTATGAGTCTCCAACTACTTCTGTGAAGGAAGCAAACATTTCATAGAGTAGCCCCAGCGCCTGAGAAGTCAGACACAGGCAAACACAGAAATATGATGAACAACTGAGTCCAACTCTTCCTCCAAACATTCTTTACAGTGGACCTAGCAAGACTCTAACGTGGTCCACAAGCTCTTCCACCCACTTCCGCAACTCTTTCTCAGACTCACAACCTTTCACAAGTCTGAGCCTTACCGGGTCCCCGTGCGGCTGCAGTGCCTGCTCCGAAGCCCGAGACATATATTTATTCGACAAAAGTTAACTCAGTGCCTACAGGGTCCCAGGCATTATGGCTACAGTGGTGTCGAGAGCCGCGGTTCTACCCTCGCCCCCAGTCGAGCGACCTCGGCCTCCGTCCCCTGGTTCCAACCTTTTCCTCAACCCCATGCTTAGCCTAACCGCCAAGGTCCGGGTCTTTCCCGCCCAGACCGAGCGGCCTCGGCCCAGGCCTTCACCGCCGTTAAGTGACTCCAACCCACGGCTCCCTCCCCAGTCAGTCGCGGTTCCCACTACACAACAGACTCGAGAGCTCCCGCGCCGCCAGCCTGTGCCCTCCTTACCATGGTGGCGGTTCTGATGGCTCCGATCCCCCGCTGGATTCGCCTCCACAGAGGCCTAGGCTCTCTCCTGCTGCCCGATTTCCCGCCGCTGTTACCGGAAATGCAGCAACACGTAAAATGCGGTCGGGTAGAAATCTACTTCCGGTCCGGACAAGGAGCCCTAGAGTTCCGGCCCCGGAGCCCTAAGTTCCGGCCCTGGGAGCGGAGCTTGGGCCGAGCAAGGGCGGGGCCTGAGGACCGGGCGTTAACCTCCAGCTTTGAACTAATAGGAGAGCTTTTATAAGTTCCTGTTTGTACACCCTCCTAGCTTAAATCCGTACTCAGGGCTGCTCTGTGTTATACTCATCTCTCTTCACCCTACCCTTCCCATTACCCTCTTGGTCCTCATTTCCCATTACCCTCTCCCGGCTCTCTCCCCCTGCAGCCAATGTCCTTACTTTCTCCCTCCACTGGCTTGACGTGCTCCTGCTTGAGCTCCTCTGCGTTTGCATTTGCCTCTGTCTGGAATGCTAGGCCCCAAGGTATACCAAAGGCTCCTGCCCTTACCCCTTTCAAGACTTAAGCTTAAAAAACACTGTCCCAGTGAGGACTTCCCTGGCCATCCTGTAACCTTCCCCACCCACCTCATCCTCATCTCTGCTGTAAATCCCTCTTGCAATCTAACATGGTGTATATTTTTGTTATTTTATTATCCCCTCCCCATTAGAATATAAGCTCCATAAGGGTGTGAATTTCTCTTTGTGTATTACTTATTGCTGTAGTGCCTAGAACATTTTAGCACAAAACAGGGGCTCTATCCGTATTTATTGATAATCTCATCCAGTCCTATGACGTTTATTTTTTTTTCTATGACTTTGTTTTTTTTGAGAGTCTCACTCTGTCACCCAAGCTGGAGTGCAGTGGTGCAATCTCAACTCATTGCAACCTCTGCCTCCCAGGTTCAAGCGATTCTCATACCTCAGTCTCCTGAGCAGCTGGGAATACAGGCCTGTGCCACCACGGTAGGCTAATTTTTGTATTTTTAGTAGAGGCGGGGTTTCGCCATGTTGACCAGGCTGGTCTCAAACTCCTGCCCTTAAGTGATCCGCCCGCCTCGGCCTCCCAAAGTGTTGGAATTACAGGCGTGAGCCACCACACCAGGCCTTTCCTATGACTTAAATACAACGTACACACCCAGGGCTTTCAAGTTTGTTGACCTTGGCCTTTTCATTTAACTGTTGGCCTTTTATATCCAGCTGCCAGCATGATGTGAATGTCTAATGAGTATAACAAAATTTAGTATGTTGAAAACTGAATTCTTTATTCTATTCACTCTTTCCAAAACCACTTCACCAGTGTTCCCCATCCCTGAAGTTTCTTGCATTAAAAAAGGAAAAAAAAAAAAAAAGAAAATTACAAACTTGAAGCATGCTTCATTCTTCTCTTTCTCTGCCATCAAATAATCAAAATTCATCTGCAAATCCTGTGGCCCCCACCTTCAAATCATGTTGAATATGACTGTTGTCACCCACTCCACTGCTTCCACCCTAGTCATAGCCACCATCGTCTCTGTCTTGGATCACTGAACAACCCTTAACTTGTCTCTTCACTTCCTTTCTTGTTCTCACAGCAGCCAGAGGGATCCTTCTAAATGTACTGGGATAGCAGATGATGTCATGCCCTAGTCTCTACTTCCCAAAAACTTCCCAGCACATGTGGAATAAAATCCAGCTCTGCATTCCTCTCCAACCTCACTCAGGTCCTTCAACATTCCCCTCATTCATCATTCTCCAGTCACACTAATCTCCTGTTCCTCAAACCCAGCAAGGAAAGCTTCCACCTTGGGGCTTTGTCACCTTCACACCATCTTGTCCTGTTTCTGTCACCTATAGATGAAGAGGTGAAGCCTCATAGAAATGAATTATGTTGCCCAAGGTAGCAGAGTCAGAGTGGGAATATAGGTTCATCTGGCTCCTCAGCTGTTCATCTCGCCCCCACCTTACCCAGCTGCTTAACACATCATTCATGCATGCATTAAAAATAATTTTTATTTAGCACCTACTAAGGCCATGCACTGTTATTGGGATAGAGTCCTTTCCCCTCACTGAGCTGTACATTCTAGTGAGAAAGACAGATAGTAAACCAAGTAAATAAGTATGCAATGTAACATTAGAGTGATATGAAAAAAATAAAGGCAGAGGACTGAGAGGGTGGGGTACAATGTTCCCAGGTGGTCAGGGAAAACTTCTCTGAGGAATGGTATGTGAGTAGAGACCTGAACCTACACTCAGGTCTATCTGAAGGATGAATATTATGAAGGACATTCTAGAAAATTCATATAAAGGGAATAGGCTGGGCGCTTTATATTTATATAAAGGGAATAGGCTCACACCTGCAATCCCAGCACTTTGGGAGGCCGAGGTGGGCGGATCACGAGGTCAGGAGATCAAGACCATCCTGGCTAACAAGGTGAAATCCCATCTCTACTAAAAAAACAAAAAATTAGCCGGGCGTGGTGGCACGCACCTATAGTCCCAGCTACTCAGGAGGCTGAGGCAGGAGAATCGCTTTACCCTGTGAGGCAGAGGTTGCAGTGAGCTGAGATCACGCCACTGCACTCCAACCTGGGTGACAGAGCAAGACTCTGTCTCAAAAAACAAAAGAAAAAAGAAAAAGATTTTCTTTTGTTTCCACCTTTTGGCTATTATAAATAATGCTGCTGTAAACATTCATGTACAAGTTTTCGTGTGAACATGTTTTCATTTTTCTTGGGTATCTAGCTAGGAGTGGAATTTCCGAGTCATATGATAATTCTGATTAATCATTTGAGGAACTGCCAGGCTCTTTTCAAAAGTGGCTTCACCATTATACATTCCCACAAGTGGGTATGAGGGTTCTGATTTCTCCAAATCTTCACCCATATTTGTTATTATCTGACTTTTTGATTCAAGCCATCTTAATGAATGTGAAGTGCTATCAATTTCATCATGGTTTTGATTTGCATTTCCCTCATGACTAATGATGTTGAACATCTTTTGATGTGCTTTTTGGGCATTTATATATCATCCTTAGAGAAATGTCCATTCAGATCCTTTGCTCATTTTTTAATTGGACCATTTGCCTTTTATTATTGAGTTGTAAGAATTCTTTCTACATTACAGATACAAGTTCTTTGTCAGATATGTGGTTTATACAGATTTTCTCCCATTCTGTTAGATTTTTTTTTTTTTTTTTTTTTTTGAGACAGAGTCTCGCCCCATCACCCAGGCTGGAGTGCAGTGATGCAATCACAGCTCACTGCAGGCTTGACCTCCTGTGCTCAAGTGATTCTCCCACCTCAGCCTTTTGAGCAGCTAGGACTACAGGTGCATGCCACCACGCTGGCTAATTTTTGTATTTTTTTGTGGGGACAGGGTTTTGCCATGTTGCCCAGGCTAATCTTGAACTCCTGGGTTCAAGCATTCCACCCTCCTTAGCCTCCCAAACTGCTGGGATTACAGGCATTACTTCATTACGATGCCTGGCCTTTTCAATTTCTTGATAATATCCAGTACAAAAGTTTTTAATTTGGATGAAGTCTAATTTATCTTTTTGTTGTCATTGTTGCTCATGGTTTTGGTGCAATAAGAAAAATCTTTTTTGCCAAATCTATGATCATGAAGATTTACCCCTGTGTTTTCTTCTAATAGTTTTATAGGTTTAGCTCTTACATTTAGATTTTTGATATATTTTTAGTTAATATTTTATATATGGTATAAGGTAGAGTCAAACTTTATTCTTTTGTAAGTAGATATACAGTTATTTCAGCATCACTTGTTAAAAAGACTCTTCTTTCCCCCACTGAATAATCTTGGCACCCTGGTGGAAAATCAGTTTTATTTCTGGACTTCCAATTCTATTCCATTGATGTACAGGAGTATCCTTATGCCAGTACTATACTATCCTGATTACCATTTGCTTTATATTAAGTTTTGAAGTCAGAAAGTATGAATCCTCCTCCTTTTTCTTTTTCAAGATTATTTTGGCTATTCTAGATCCCTTGCAACTCAATTAGTTTGCCAGTTTCTACAAATAAGGAAAAAGGGGTCATGAATTCAGAGCAGGGGACTAAACAGGCAATTCATTTGGTCTTTACTTGATAAAATGGTCCCAAGTTTCAGTCTAGATCAAAAGTGGGCAAACTTTTTTTAAATATGTTTAAGACTGGTTAGTTTCCAATACATTTTTTGTTAAGGGCCACAGAGTGTTTTAGAGTTGGCGAGCCATTCGGTCTCTGCTGCAGTTACTCAGCTTTACCACATAGCATGGAAGCAGCTATAGACAATACCCAGCAAATGAGTGTGATTGGGGTTTATTATTTTTATTTTTTATATTTATTTGTATATATAAATTTTATTTATGTATACAAATATATGTCACAAAATATTATTATTCTTTAAATTCTTTGCAACCATTTAAAATGTAAAGACCATTCTTAGCTCAAGGCCACACAAAAACATGTGATCAGCAAGGGTTGGCATTTAGGCTGTAGTTCGCCAGCCTCTGATATAGACCATTAGATTTCTGTGTCTAGATTCAAGGTCACAGCCCCAGTTGAGTATTCATAATTAATAGTTTTGACCTGCATTATTTCTTTGGCTTATCTCTGGGTTCACTAAATAAATGCAGTCAAAATTCATGTCTTTGTCCTCATTTTAAAAACACACACATATACGTTCACACCTGTATCAATCTGGGTTTGACGAGGAGACAGAAACCATACAGTAATTTAGAGAATTATTTTGCCAGGCATGGTAGCTCATGCCTGTAATCTCTAGTACCTTGGGAGGCTGAGAGGGGCAGATCACCTGAGGTCAGGAGTTCCAGACCAGCTTGGCCAACATGGTAAAACCCCATCTCTACTAAAAATACAAAAATTAGCTGGGCATGGTGGCGGGCACCTGTAATTCTGGCTACTCAGGAGGCTGAGGCAGGGAGAATTACTTGAACCCAGGAAGCAGAGACTGCAGTAAGCCGAGACGTTGAGACTCCAGCCTGGGCAACAGAGCAAAACTTCGCCTCAAAAAAAAAATTATTTTGCAAAGATAAATATAAATACTGAAAAAAAAAAAAAAATTCCCACAGCTGAGGGGGATTACCCAAGGATAAACTTGGAAGGAGGATCCCCTCCCCAAGTCTTAGGGTTCAGTCTTATTGGAGATGTGGTTGCAGCCTACTGGACAGCAGAAAAGTTTGAGGGGGAAGGTTGTGCAGGCCAGAGTTGGTCCACAGTCACCAGGCAAGCAGGAATAACCCTTTGGGGCACAGGCAAGCCTTTTTTATTCCATCTGATTCCAAGAAGTAGAAAAAATGGTTATTTAACAGTTACTGCCATCTTCACACACATACAGAGTACATGGTTCAGTCAAGACAACCCCTCAGAGGTGAGTGAGGTAGTGACTTGGGGTGGCAAGACTGTCCTCTTAAGTCAGCTGAGGAGCGGCATTGGATGAAGCTCCACCCACAAGCTCTGCCCACACAGGTCTTCTCCCTGAGTGTGTCCTCCTCTCATACAAGATGAGGTTTAACTTATTGCTAGTGTGTTTCACACTTTCCCTCCCCACCCATGTAAAGTTTCTCCCAAAAAAGCTGTTCTTTGATGAGGTGCGCCTTTTCTAAGTCCTTGTCCATTCTCCCCACACATGCAGAGGTATTTCTAGTTTATATACTCTGGGGTTTAGTAAGGGGTCACTCATGGCTGAAGCCTTATCCACATTCCTTACATACCTAACATGTCTTAGAATCAATTCTCTGGAGAGACAATGAGATGGAAAATTGAGGATTCATTGGGGAGTGAGGGCAGGACTGGGCAGAGAAAGAGGCTGACCTGCAATGTGTCTGCAACCCAGTGATCCTTCAGTTCGACTGGGACCTCTGGATCTGGAATGACGTCTGGAGTTGTCCCAGTTGAGTCAAGGGGTGGGGCCAGGAGCTACCCCTGCGAAGATGCATACCCCCAGGGTATGCAGCTCCCTGTGGCTGAGAGTGAGTTCCAGAGTGGAGGGCATCTCTGCCAGCAGCAACACTGTTCTCTCAAGCAGCTGAGCTGTTAGCCCTGAAAAGGTCATCTGGGCAGAGCTCCACAGTGTCCCCACATGCCAATTCTCCCTGTGGTGTGTGATCACAAAAGCTTTGCCCATACACCCTGCAACAAAGACCTCCTTCCTGAGGGCCACTTTGTGCCTGACTGTCCATTCTTTTGCTCGCCAACACTCCCTAGACAATGGTGCTTTCCCCTGAGGCTGTCATTGGATGTTTGGTAAATGTTGATTATTGCTAAAGCCTTACCCACAGTCCCTACACAAATGAAACTTCTCTCCTCAGTGTATCCTCTGTGCATGCTGAAGGCTGACTGATGGCTACAGCTGCCCACCCTCTATATTCAT
The DNA here is from genome assembly GCA_036589455.1 of Ateles fusciceps. NCBI lineage: Eukaryota > Metazoa > Chordata > Mammalia > Primates > Atelidae > Ateles > Ateles fusciceps. Next base: position 1,149,608 of record JAZHEH010002969.1, on the reverse strand, counting down.
AAGGCTCCTCTCCTGAACATGTCCCTCCCATGCCAGATAAGGGTCGACACATCTCTGGAACTTCACTCACATTCTGCATACACAGGGTCTACTCCCCATGTGTCTCTCTGGGGTAACATGAGGCTTGACTGATCACTCGTCTTCCACGTGACCCCTGCATACACAGGTTTCTCCCATCGGTGTGTTCTCTAGTGCCTGATGAAATTTGACTTACGACTAAAGCCTCACCCGCACTCCCTACAAACATAATGCTTCTCCCTGAGTATGTCCTCTGGTGGACAAGGAGTGACTTCTGGCCAAAGCCTCGGCCACACTCACCGCACACGTAAGGCTTCTCTCCTGAGTGTGTCCTCTCATGTACAATGAGGGCTGACTTGTCACAAAAGCTTCGCCCACATTACCTGCAAATATAAAGCTTCTCATTTGTGTGTGTCCTCTGGTGTCTGGTGAGATTTGACTTCTGGCTAAAACCTCGCCCACACTCCCTGCAAACATAATGCTTTTCCCCCGAGTGTGTCCTCTGGTGGACAATGAGGAATGATTTCTGACTAAAGCCTTGTCCACACTCACCACACACAAAAGGCTTCTCTCCAGAGTGTGTCCGCTCGTGTATCATGAGGGTTGACTTGTCGCAGAAGCCTCTCCCACACTCTCTGCAAATATAAGTCTTCTCATCCGAGTGTGTCCTCTGGTGTTTGATGAGATCTGAGTTCTGGCTAAAGCCTCACCCACACTCCCTGCAAACATAAGGCTTCTCCCCTGAGTGAATCCTCTGGTGTTTTCTGAGGGTTGACTTATCACAAAAACCTCATCCACACTCTAGGCACACATAGGGTTTCTCACCTGAGTGTGTCCTCTGGTGTCTGATGAAGGATGACTTCTTGCTAAAGCCTTGGCCACACTCGCTGCAAACATAGGGCTTCTCCTCTGAGTGAGTCCACTGATGTCTACTGAGGATGGACTTACTTCTAAAGCTTTGCCCACACTCCCTGCACAAATAAGGCTTCTCTTCTGAATGTTTTGTCTTGTATCTGTTGAGGTTATACTTCTGGCTAAAACCTCGCCCACACTCACTGCACACATAAGGCTTCTCCATCGAGTGTGTCCAATGCTGTCTGATGGGGTTGATCTATCTTTAAAGCCTTGCCCACAATCACTGCAAATGTAGGGCTTCTCCCCCTAAGAAGGTTCTTGGGTTTGTAATAAAGTTTGATTCCAGGCTATGGTCTGGTTCACACTCTCTACAGTTAATTGCTCCAAATCTCAAGGTTTCCAATTCCTTCAAGTCTTTGTCTGGCTGCACAGGGTTTGTTCTTTGGGCTGAGCTGGACTCTATTTCTACCACCATGTTGCCCTCTCTAGGACTTGCTGACTGTCTTTGGAGTAGGCTGGGGAATGCCCTTGAGGTTTCTCTCTCCTCTGTCCTTGCAGACCAGGGTTTGGAGCCACCTCCTCTCTCCTGATCTTCTGTGTTTTCATACCAGCAACTTTGATGGGAATACTGCTGCCCCTGCTGTTTCCAATGCCCTGTGCTAGAATTCCCTGGATGGAAGTGATTTTCTGCACATAAGCCCAGAAAGATCTGAAGCACGTGTTGGCTGAGGAATTGCTGACAGGAGGAGGCCAGAAGGCAGGAGGAACAAGGGTAGATTTCTGGCTTTGGCTCTGCTAAAGAAATAAAGTTTTCAGTTAGAGTAGCCATAAGTAGGGCTGCTGGGCTCTTCTCCCTTGTCCTAGGACAGAGAATGTTTTGCTGCCATGCCTGTAATTGATAATATAAACACAACACAATTTGCTTCTGAACAATGATTTCTTTACATTCCATCACATTTTCTACTGCAATCCAGAAAATCCACACCAAAAACATCTTGAGATCAGGAACCTCTCAAGTGAGTATTCTGCTTGTAAATAGCTTCAATTATAGTTAGCCTTCTCCTTCTTCTAAAATCTTCTAAGCCATAGACATTCACATTGGTATATACTGTCCACAACTCTTTGTTCTGCTTGGAGATAATGGTCTCTATGACACATGGAAATCTCCTTCATGACTGTTCTTATTATATAAAAAAGGGTCTGATAGGCACAAAAGTCCCTCAGTCTGGAGGGTTTCAAATGTGGGAGGGCTTCAAATGTAGGAGAAAGTGTATGGGATACTTATTAAAGAAATTATAGTATACAAAACAAATATAAATTTCAGGCTGCCCACCTGTAAACAAAGACTTCTTAGAAAATGTCGAAGTACTAGGTTCTCTACTAAGTATTATGAATTCAGCAATGAACAAGAAAGACATGGTCCATGATTTTAGGATTCTGACAACAAACCAAAACGACAAAGTCTGCCTTTCTTTCCACTTTTCATAAATTAGTAAAAAGACAAATTTTTCATTTACAGCAGCACCTGCCTACAAAATATCAAAACTAGATGTTGCATTTCATCACAACTGGATCTATCCAATTGATGCTGAGAAATAACCACTTCCTTGGCCCCAGACCCTGCTGGGCCAGATTGAAGATTTCTGCCTAACTAATGAACACTGGAATCTTTATACTCAACTCTGTCTGTCCCTACAAACTCATTTTATCCTATCCAGAATGCTAGTTTTCAAACCTTTATTAGCAAAACCATCATGAAACTGCTCTCTAACAGTAAAACATTTTACTTTTTCCCCCCTCACCAAACTATACAGTGAATTTCTTCACTGCTGTGTCTTCTAGTCTCTTATGTAAAGGATTTGTGCCTTTTGATTTTTTGACCTTTTGTGTTCTTTGTTTTAGTTTCTGACAATGTGTTTTCCCATTGGTTGCTTTGACAAGGCGCTCACCAATGCTGGAACTGCTGGACTGCCAGAGGAACACAGCTGTGCATAGACTGAGCCGTATGTGCTCAAAGCTGCTTGTCTGGCGGCCTTGCCGTGGGTGAGGCTCTCAGTAGCCATTAGGCTCTGCTTGCTGTCACTGAACACTCCCTGAGCTTATTTGGTTTACTTGGGTTCTTAAAGTAACTCATTATTTGTTTCTATTTCTGGCCAGTTATCTCTTATAAGACTTGTGGTCATTTTAGTATTTTGTGACATGAACGTTTAGTCTTGGTACTTTGACGGTGACTTGCTGCCATCTTTTTGGCTTATCTAGAAGCATACCAGGTCATTCAGACTACGGTCTGAATATATAGATGGTATATAGCAGTGATGTAACACCCTACATCACTGAGAAGTATTTCAGTAGAAGAAGAAATCTCATTTGTGTCTATTTTGTGTTAAACACAGGAACCAAAAGCTCATTACACTTAACACCCTGGTAAGTGGGCCCCATGTATACTCATTATGATTCTAATCCCTATGCTTTACTAGGAAAGTGTCACCATTTCACTAAAGATAATTTAGATTTACAGAGGCCATTTTGAGGAACTCTGTTTTCTATCATGCTCCTTTGCTATTTAATAATTCAGTATATATTTCTAAAGAACTATACAGTTAAGAGATCTGGCTTGCATCATCAGTACATTTACTCATTTGCTTAATCTTAAAATGCAAGGAATAAGGCTGGGCACGGTGGCTCACACCTGTAATCTCAGAACTCTGAGAGGGTGAGGCAGGCGGATCACCTGAGGTCGGGAGTTTGAGACCAGCCTAACCAATATGGAGAAAACACATCTCTACTAAAAATACAAAATTAGCCAGGCATGGTGGCACATGTACTGTAATCCCAGCTACTCAAGAGACTGGGGCAGGAGAATTGCGTAAACCCGGGAGGCAGAGGTTGCAGTGAGTTGAGATCATGCCATTGCACTCCAGCCTGAGCAACAAGAGTAAAACTCCATCTCAAAAAAAAAAAAAAGCAAGGACTATACTTTCAGAATTGTTGACCCATATCCTTATAAAATACATACAAAATACAGTCCATATAGTTTAAGATTTGTTTGCAGTTCTTCTTTGTGAACAGAGAAGGAGTTGGCCAATTTTTTCTGTAAAGAACCAAAGAGTAGCATGGTGGCTCATCTTTGGGAGGCTGAGGCAGGTGGATCACGAGGTCAGGAGTTCAAGACCAGCCTGACCAACATGGTGAAACCCCATCTTTAAAAACTAAATAAATAATAAAAATTTAAATAAAAAAAAAAAGAACCAAAGAGTACATATTTTAGGCTTTGTAGGTGACATGGTCTCTATCATGACTGCTTAACTCTGACAATGTATAACAAAAGCAGCTATAAATAATTCATTGTTCCAAAAAAAACTTTATTTACAAAAACAGGCAGTGAGAGAGATTTGGCCTGTAGACCCTAGGTTTGCCAGCTCTCTCTTTACTATGGAGTATGGTCAAAGCTCTCTGTTAACTGGGTTGTTTTCCCCCTGTTACTTGTGGTCGTGTTATTATTTTGGAACATAGGTAGATTTTTTTTTCTCTTTGTATTCCAGTTTGGGGATTTTCCCTCTCTTTGTTGATTTAATTCCTTTCTTTGGGTATGTAAAACATAAATATGCTCTAAAAGCGCAAAACTATTCAGAAAGGTCTCCTCAGAGAGGACATGCCTCTCCCTTCCATAGCCTTCCAGCCAAATTCCACATATAACGTCACAGCTAACCAATCTCATTAGTTTCTGGTTTATTAACCCTGTGATATTTTATGGATTAAAAAAAGAAGAAACATATGCATATGCTCATAATTTCTCAGAATTTACTCCCTATCAGTTCAGAGGAGCTCTTCCTCATTCTGGAAGGATGTACCATAACTTCTTCAACCAATTTACTACATAAGAGCAATTAGGTTACTCTAATATTTTATATAGAAACAATGCTATAGTGAATAACCTTGTACAAATGTAATAACTTTGGAGATGAATCTTCAGAGTAAATTCTTCTAGGTAGGATTGCCAGGTCAAAGCACAGGCACATATAGTTTTGTTACATATTGCCAAATTTCCCTCCATAATGGCTGCAGCATTTCTGCATTGCCATCTACAGCGTATAATGTCGCCTATATCCCTCAGCTTTGTCAAGTATTTTGTCAACCCTTGAAATGTTGCAAATGATACATTAAGAATGGTGTATAGTTTTAATTTGCATTTATCTAATTAGAAGTGAAGTTAAACACCTTTTCAAACATTTAAGGGCCAATGTTATATTTTATTTTGTGAACTGTCTATTTAGGTATTTTGCCTATTTTCTTCCTATCTGGTTTTAGAGTTCTTCTTCCTAAATTTTAAGATTCATTCTATATTATGGAAAATAACTCTTTATATGTGATATGCTGTCTGTGACAAATATTTCCTGGAAATTTGACCTTTCTTTTGACTTTGCTTACAGTATCAAACTTATCACTCTTCTCCTCTAGGCATCTGAATTTTTAGCCAGATTTAGAAAACCTTTTCCTATGTCCAGGTGATAGAATATTTACCCCCATTCTATCCTAGTATGTTTACGGTTTAATTTTTTACATTTAGAGCTCTAGTCATATGGGATTTTTTGTGTGTATGGTGTGTGGTATATGGTCCAATGTTGTTTTTCCAAATGGAAATGGATATCTAGTTGCCCAACACCATTTATTAAAATGTCCATCTTTACTCCAGGGATTTGAGATGCTACCTTCATTGCATACCAAAGTTCCGTAAGTTCTTGGGTTGACTTCTTGACCTTCTCCTTGATTCCACTGGTCTATTTTGTCTAGTCATGGGCCAGGACCACAATGTTTTCTTTCTTTATTTTCTCCTTGCAGCTTTAACTCAAAGGACATATTTTAATTCTAAAGGTTTTGTAGTATATTTTAGTGTCTGATAAGGATAGTACTCTGTTATGGCTTTTATTTTCCAGTGTATTCTTGACTGTTTTTCCACATTTATTTTTCCATGTGAATTTCACAAAAAAGCTTGTTACTACTTTTTTATTGGGATATGTTAACTTTATGAATTACCTTAGGGATAACTGACAACCTGATTTTAATCTATAAAAGTATTTTTTGAGGCCAGGCATGGCTCACACGTGTAATCCCAGCACTTCAGGATGCCCACATAGGTGGATCACTTTAGACCAGGAGCTTGAGACCAGCCTAGGCAACATGGCAAAACCCTGTCTCTACTAAATATACAAACAGTTAGCTGGCATGATGGCATGTACCTGTAGTCCCAGCTACTAGGACGATTGAGGTGGGAGAATCACCTGGGCCCAGGAAGTCGAGGCTGCAGTGAGCTGTGATCATGCCACTGTACTCCAAGATGTGAGACCCTGTCTCAAAAAAAAAAATATATATATATATATTTATTTATTTATATATAATATATATTATTTATATTTACATATATTATATATATTATGTTTATATATTTATATATAAAATATATCTATTTCTTTGATTAAAATAATATATAAATATATTATTTTATATTTATATAATATATACATATATTTTTATTTATATAATATATATATAAATATATATATTATCTTTAATTAAAGAAATTTTAACATAGATTTGGTATTAGATGATTCCATTAACTTTGTTGAATATAGTAGTGGTATTGTGGTTATGTAAAAATCCATTTTTAATTTTTAGAGAAATGTGGTATATTTAAGGGTATCACGATATTTTGAATTAACTTTAAAATAATTTGGCCAGAAAGGGAGAAGGGAATGATAATGCCAGCAGGTAATGGGTTAATAACTATTAAATCTAGATAATTCATGTTCCTCCTTGACCTATAAGCCCTGAGAACACTTATTTCTAAGATTCAACTTAAGCTCCCCTTTTGCAGTAAACTGTATTTTGGTCACAATATCTGCTGTTCCTCCCCACGGGGCCCACCTCTGAAGAAGGATTATCTTTCCCACCACAATGACATCAGACTTGGCTGTGGGATTTGCTTTGCTCAACGAAGGTTAGTGGGAAGTTAGTACACTTTCAAACAAGTTTTAAGAGCCACCGTGTGGTCCCATCTTTGTTCTTTTTCCTTATACCTTGAGAACCCCATGATCCAGATAGAAACTGCTCCTTTTGCTTGGATCCCAAAACCAATAGAGTTGAACCACACCTGAAGTAACCCAGAGAAAATGTAAGTGAGAAATGAACATTTGCTATTATAAGCCACTAAAGGATAGGGGTTGTTTATCACAGTATTAGCTGGTCTAAGCTTCCTAAATTATCTCCCCTGTGAAGGCTTTAAAGATTATTTCAGAAGGAATTGGCCCATTTATTTCTAACAATGCCCTTGAAGAAAAGACATTAACATGAATATGTGAAGAAAGAGAGAAAAAGAGACTCAGGCTGGGCACCATGGCTCACACCTGCAATCCCAGCACTCTAGGAGGCAAGGGTGGCCAGACTGCTTGAACCCAGGAGTTCAAGACCAGCCTGGGCAACATGGCAAAACCTTGCCTCAAAAAAAAGAAATAAAATAAGGAAAGGAAAGGGGAAAGAAAGAGACTGGTTTAGGAAGAAAAACAGTATGCTCTCAAGAAGACTTTGAGAATAAACTTTTGGTTGCAGGCAAGGAGAAATATGGGGACAAAGCACAGGTGAGACAGTGATAGATAATGGGTTCGTTATAATGTGTGATGGGGGAAATTGTTAAAGTTCACAAATTGCTAAAGGGTATGAATATAAACACAGAAAAGGAGTATGTGACACTAATTCCTATGGACCCCTGCAGTCCAAAGAAAAGAAAAAGAAGAGAATAGTCCAAAAGAGAGATGTAAGAAGCTGGAGACTGCGGAACATTATGGTGTCAAGCAAGACAAAGGAAACAATTTCAAGGAATGCTACTGGCATCCAGGTTTTCCATATCAAGGTTCATTTAAACTAGGTCATTTTTTGTTTGTTCGATGTTTTTTGTTTTTTTTTTTGAGATGGAGTTTTGCTCGTTTCCCAGGCTGGAGTGCAATGGCACGATCTTGGCTCACTACAACCTCCGCCTCCTGGATTCAAGTGAATCTCCTGCCTCAGCCTCCTGAGTAGCTGGGATGACAGGTGCCCGCCACAACACTTGGCTATGAACCAGGTCATTTTTAACATTTTCCTCTGAATCAGTTATATGTATTAACAGTGGGAGAGAAAACAGTATGACCAGAGAAAAATAGAAATAAAAACAAAACCAAGTTGGACTAACTAGTTAAGGCCAAATCAAAACACACAAAACCATTTACGAAAATAATAAATCATTTTTTTTTAAAGGAAAAACACAGCCCACACAGAACCAGTCTGAAATGGATGAATCTATACTGATTTAGATGGAGCCAGGTCAGATGGGCGCTAGTTCAAACCAGAGGGAATAATATCAAAACACATCAAAGAAGATGAAAATGGAAAAAAGTAAATCTGATTAAATCATATCAGGGAAACAGCCATGCCATTTGGAGGAAAATCCCAAAGAAGCTCCTGCCTGAAACTGGTTTGTGTCTTCAAAAATGTAATTTTTCTCTACATGTTTTATCTAGAAATATAGGAATACCTAGAACAGTACTATCCAGTATAGCAGCCACTGGCCATGTGTTTATTGAGCACTTAAAACATGGCTAATCTGAACTAAGATGTACTCTAAGTGTAAAATACACACGGGGTTTTGAAGACAGTCCAAAAAATAAGTAAAATACCTAATTAATAAGTTTTGTTAATTTCATGTTAAAATGATATTTTAATATATTGGATTAAATAATATATATATTCTTAAAGTTGATTTCACATTTTAAAAATGTAGTTGCTAAGAAATTTTAAATTACCTATGTGGCTCACATTATATTGCTACTAGACAGCACTGATGTAGAACAAGGAGTAGAAAATGCCCACAAGCTAAATCCAGTCCTTTTTGTATCAACTGCAAGCTAAGAATGGTTTTTACATTTTTAAATGAGAAAACAGTAAAAATAGTAATATTTCATGATACATAAACATTATATGAAATTGAAATTTCAGTGTGCATAAAGGAAGTTTTATTGGAACATAGCCATCCTCATCTGTTTACATATTATTTATGGCTGCAACTCAATGGCAAGTTAAGGGTTGTTACAGAGGCCTTATCACCTGCAAAAACAATTCTTGTTTGGCCCTTTACAGAAAAAGGTGGCCAACCCCTGATCTAGAGTTATGTTGCAATTGATAACATTTATCAACCCAGATTTAAATAATCATTTTAAGTTTGTAAACAAATGAAAAAGAAAAAAATATGGTTTATGAAACCCCCAAACCACAATAAACTTGGCTCTTAATTTTAACTTGTGTCACAGAGATGCATCTCTCCCTACTCTGCGCCTTGCAAACCATGCCCCAGCCTCACTGGCCTCCTTGCAGTTTCATATACTGGGCAGGTACATCCCCCTCACTAAAGTCTTCGTGTCTTCGTGTCAATAATTCCCTCCACCTGAAATGCCCTTACCCTAGATACTAGAGTTCTAACCTCCTCACCACATTATGTCTTTAGCCAAATGTTACTTCACTGATTTCAAATACCCAGTTTTAAAATTCAACCAGTCACCCTATCACACCCAACACCCCTTTATCCTGCCTTATTTTACTATTTTTTACTATGTTTCACTTACCACCTTTTAACATACCATATTATAATATCCCTGTATATAGAGCTTTTTGTTGTCTATCTCCTGACACTAGAAAGTAAGCCCCATAGAGGCAGGGATTACGATTTTGTTTACTAATATGTTGTAAGTGTCTAGAACATTTTTTGTGGTACACAGTAGGTGATCAATAAATCTCTACTGAATTAATGAAGGGAAGGAAAGAACACAGCCTCACCCAATGAGAGAAGATTCCTGTAATTCTCCAGCATCACTTCTTTGTATAGATTCCTCTGCTCTGGACTCAAGTCTCTTCCATTCTGCTTCCGTGAAGATCACAGTCACATCCCTGAATGTAACTGGTACCTACAAACAACCAGTAAATTAATGTATAGCAAGCCACCAATCTTCCCTGTGTGTGGAGCACAGCTGGTGGCCCTGGAGAGCCTGAATATGCAAGTTGATGTAATTTGTCAGAGTACACGGTTCTCCATATGAAGTTCTTTTGAGCACTACTGCATGCCTGGCTTTCTGTTTTTTGTTTGTTTGTTTGTTTGAGACACAGCTTTGCTCTTGTTGCCCAGGCTGGAGTGCAATGGCGCAACCTCGGCTCACCACCACCTTTGCCTCCCGGGTTTAAGCGATTCTCCTGCCTCAGACTCCCAAGTAGCTGAGATTACAGGCATGTGCCACCACACCCAGCTAATTTTTTGTATTTTTAGTAAAGACGGGGTTTCTCTATGTTGGTCACGCTGGTCTCGAACTCCTGATCTCAGGTGTTCCACCCACCTCAGCCTCCCAAACTGCTGGGATTACAAGAGTGAGCCACCACATGCAGCACCTGGCTTTCCGTTAAAACCTGTGAGGATCACAACTGAGCACAGAACACATTCTAGGCCCTCGACACATATTCCACTGGAGAAATGATTTGTGAATTAGTTTGCAAACCTCAGGGAGTGTTTAGGACAGTGATCTTGAGGATTCATAACGAAGGAATTCAGAGATGGAACAGCAGAGAATGGGCTGCAGAAGGAACAAAAGCATCATGGTCTTGGGGCTGGTGCTGGGCAGTTGGGAGTGGTGAAGATTTAGAGAAAATGGAAGAAAACTTTGATTACAGAGAAATATGGAAGTGAACAGATGGGGTCTGGAATGAGCATTATTTAAAAGTTTAGGTTACTAAATGAGATCTGTCTCTGCTATGTATTTTAACAACTTTTTTCAACAAAGCCTAATGCTTCACTCATCTACCCAGATGTTGACCACCTTCTCCCTTCCCAAGAAAGAAAATATACGTCTGTTCTCTGTGAAATGAGCCAGCAATTCAGGAAAAAAACGTAACCCCCAACTCACCACTATTTGGGCCTTTCCCTCCTTTTCCTGGGGCCAGTGAGTACCATTAGAAGGCAAGCCTAGGGGAAGAAAAAGAAGCCATGAGAAACCAGAACCCCCTCCCCCCCGCCACCAGGACACTCCCTGAGCAGCTCTTCTGAGCCTTAGGATGAAGGAAGGAGTCACTTTACTCAGAGGTGACCTCTGAAGCATTCTTAGGTGAACCTGAAGCCTTGGCTCCCTCTTCATCTCTCCAGCCCCTCAACAATTCTCAGCTTTTGTTTCATGATTTTGAGTCAATTTCTTCATGGTCTCTATATTTTCCCCATTCTATGAAGGGAAAATCTCCTCCCAGTCTTCGTCTCCCAGTGCTGAAGGATAAGGCAATATCATGGCCCCAGAGTCAGCTCAGTGTGTGCCTTGAAATTCTGCCAGAGGTCCAGGTGCATGTTATTTCATCTCAAGATGGATTCTGCTGCCTGTGGTGACTTTTTCCAACCTTGATTGTAAAAGCCCATCTTTTTTCCATGCAGCCAGGACCTGTGGGATGAAGAAGCAATGTGATATTGCTGGGGCTTTTATTGTGGGCCCTAGGCCTATGCCTCATCAAAGGGATCCTGTCTTCTCACACCCTCCTTATTCAACAAACATGGAGTCTCCGTCTATAGGGGTTCCCTGAATTTTCTACCTTCATTCACTCTACCTTCATTTCTAGGCCCTCATGCTTATATTCTGCCACCATCCCTTAGCTCTCAAAATTTATTTCTTCTGCCTCTGCACCTCAGATTCAAACTCTATGTTTTGGATCAGTCTCTGCTACTACCGGAAGCCTGAGTCAGAGAGAAGACAGAATATAACATAATGCCTGTGGAGAAAGAGCCTCTGAATGTTTCCTGCAGACCAATCAGTGCATGCAGAACTCAGCTTCTGACTCCCCTGCCCCAGCCCAAGTTTCCATCTATATTCAATTCCCTATGTCTTGGATGGGCACAGTGGCTTACATCTGTAATGCCAGTACTTTGGGAGGCCAAGGCAAGTGGATTGCTTGAAATCAGGGGTTCAAGACTAGTCTGGGCAACATGGCAAAATGCCATCTCTACAAAAAATACAAAAATTAGCTGGGCATGGTAGTGTATGCCTATAGTCCCAGCTACCCAGCATGCTCAGGTGGGAGGATCACCTGAGCTCAGGAAGTCAAGGCTGCAATGAGCTGAGATCATGCCACTGTACTCTAGTCTGGACGACAGGAATGAGACCCTGTCTCAAAAAAAAAAAAAAAAAAATCCTATATCCCTGTATTCTGAGGCATTTAGGAGATCAAAACTCAGTCCTTACTTAAGGGAGAGCTCCAGGTCTCACAATTACTCTGAAGAGATAACCCCGCCAGCTTCCATTTCTATGCATGCCTACCACATGACCTTATCAGAGATGTGCATTTGTGTATCCTGATAGGCCCAAGTCAAAGTCCTACACTGATGTGGTCCCAAAGAAGGCAGGTGGTATTAGGAGCTATGCCACCTTCAGAAGCTCCTCAGATGCTGTCTAAGATTTTACCCCAAATGACTACAGGCCTATTGTCGCCTAGTACCCTTCTGAGACTAGCTGGGGCCTCTAAGCAGCTCTTGTAATTCATCCCCCAACACCACAGGCAGAGATGATCACTCCCTCTTCTGTCAAACCTGCGCATCATATCATATTGCAATTTCTCTATTTACGTGACTGTCTTTACTAAACTGTGACACTTCTTGTAAGATGAAATGAATTTCAGTCTTTTTGCTAATCTAATTCTAGTGATAGGGATAAAAGAGGCCTTTGTGGTAGATTTTATCATCGTTCCCAATTACTTATTGCTCTATAAAAGGACTGTACTTCCCTGTCCCAGACATCAGGCTTGACCTTGGAACTTGCCTTGGAAAATGAATGTGAGTGAAAGTGACAATGCCATTTCTAAGCACTGCATAATTCCACCATTTCTCTTGTTCTCAGAACAGCATGTCCCCAAAGGGACTGTGGTTCTATTGTAAAAGGTCATGGTACAGAGCTAAAGCCAGCGTATAATACCTACAGTACGACTTAGCTGAAGCTGACAAAGCCTTTCTCCTAATAACATTAGTATCTGTAGCTAACATTTGTAAAGCAAGATCTGTACTAAGTGCAGATTTTTTTTTTTTTTTTTTTTGAGACAGAATCTCGCTCTGTTGCCCAGGCTGAAGTGCAGTGGTGCAGTCTCAGGTTCAAATAATTCTCCTGCCTCAGGCTTCTGAGTAGCTGGGATTACAGGCGCCTGCCACCATACGCAGCTAATTTTTTTTATTTTTAGTAGAGACCAGGTTTCACCATGTTGGCCAGGCTGATCTTGAACTCCTGACCTTGTGATCTACCAGCCTCGACCTCTCAAAGCATTGGGATTACAGGTGCAAGCAACTGGCCACTAAGTGCAGTTTCTGATAATCTTTATAACACAGACAAGAGGTGGATGCTGCTTTTCTTTCCATCTCACAAAGGAGGAAACGAGGGCACCAAGGGGCTGCTTTATTTGTCTTTAAGATTACACAGCTACCAAAAGTCAGAGCCTGGCCCAAGGTTGGGCTGAGTTATTCTACAATAATAACCTCCACACAATCTCAGTGACTTAATGTAATGAAGGTTTATTTCTCATCAGACTCCATGACTATTAACTGTCAACTAATTCATCTTCACTCAAGGACTGGGGCTAATAGTGCAGCCCCTATTTGGAAAATGGCCAGTAGAAGTGGAAGAGGAAGACAAAAAATGGAGAACCATATACAAGTGCTTAAAAATTCTACTCAAAGAGACAATTCTGACCATAGCTCACTGACAAATCAAGTCACCTGGTCACTCCTGAGCTCAACATGATAGGGTGTATACCTATAAGGTGTGGCCACACAATGGGGATGAAGCGTGAAACATGCTACTATAAGGACCCAAGCCCATAAACCCATTCTCACCCAGCCCTAGTCCCCACTACTGATTCAGCCTTCAAAGTACAAAGATTTGTGGTTGTGCCTAGAAGACAAAAATGAAGGACATGGTCCCATCACTTGCCATACCATCACAGAACAAGCAGGGATGCTGTCCAGGAGAACCTCATTCAGCACAGAACAGGATGCTGAATGAAAATGATGCTGCTATTTAGAGCATAAGATGAAGTCTGCCCATCTATCCAGGAAGAAACACTCCAGACAAAGGACAGTCTGATCAAGAAAGGAGAAGGGGCTGGATGCGGTGGCTCATGCTTATAATCCCGGTGCTTTGGGATGCTGAGGCAGGTGAATCACCTGAGGTCAGGAGTTCGAGACCAGCCTGACCAACATGCAGAAACAGAGTCTCTACTAAAAATACAAAATTAGCTGGGTGTGGTGGCACATGCCTGCAATCCTTGCTACTCAGGAGGCTGAAGCAGGAGAATCACTTGAACCCGGGAGGCAGAGGTTGTAGTGAGCTGAGCTCACACCATTGCACTCCAGGCTGGGAAACAAGAGCAAAACTCCGTCTCAAAAAAAAAAAGAAAGAAAGAAAGAAAGGAGAGGGGAAGGGGGCAGAGGGAGAGAGAGAGAAAGAGAGGGAGAAAAACAAAATGGGTAATTTCTTAGGAGAATAAAAATTGCCTAAAATCAAATACAGGTGAAAAAAATGAACAAATTATTAACCAACTAAAAAAGTGAAAAGGCAGCCAAATATCTACTCTACAAAAGGCATCAGCTTCACATAATTTTATTGTCCAGTTCAAGCCAAACTTTGAGGAGCAGGTAATTCCTGTAATAAATATTAAATCCCCAAAATATTTATTTAAATCCTTCCTAACTCATTCATCAAGGACACCAAAAATAAAACACTACAAAAAAAGAAAGCTAGGGGTCAATTCCATTTGTAAAAATAGATGCAAAAATCCTATGCATAAAACACTACCAAACTGAATCCAGCTGTACCTTAATGAAATAGTAGTACAGCATACCAAGTAGACTTTATCCTAAGAATGACAGGACAGTTTCACATCAGAAATGCTACTACAGGAGGGGAAACTTCCATTACTCTTTCATTAAACTGATCATTTGGAATACTTTTACCTGAGAAAAGATGACGTCATTGTTCACATTTCGCTCTATGTGCTTCATCACATCTATCCATACAGATAGGCGAGTATATGGACATTCAATGTATTAAGAGCAAATTTTTCAACTTTTGTGTATGCATGAAAATGTCACAAAAAATGTTAAGGGAAAATCAGATCCAAAAAGACTTAAGTATTTGCAAAATACATGATGAGTCTAAAAAAGCAATTTATATCTGCTTATTGATATTTCCCAGAGAAATCAATTTATCTGTCTTATTTTCATCCCAAAGGTAAATAAGTCTGTCTCTCGCTACATTATAAGAGACTTCAGGGATGAAAAGCTATCTGTGGCCATAAAGTAAGCATACAAAATCTGCAACAAACAAACACTGTAAGCACAACTTGCTGTATGAAATTCTGTCTCAGCCACCTTCATGGATATAATCTATTAGTTCCATTTGATTCTAACAGGGGTCTCAGAGATGACAAATGAAGTAAGTTACACAGTACACCCACATAAACGTCACCTTACCCTTTTGTTTGCCAACTCCATTGTGACAAATTGATTTCCTTATAAAAATACACATATTTGAAGTGCATAATCTTCTTTAGAAGACTACAGGAAAGTCCAGTTAAAGGGATCTCCCATGTCCAGCTAACTGTTTGATATAACACATAAACATCCCAACTTTCTCTAAATTCTTGGTCAGTTATTTTTTTCTCAAGAGCTCTCTAGCTATTATATTATTTATTTGTTCCCAATGCCCATAACACAGATGTTTTAAAGTGCACTGTCTCCGTGTCAGGCAGGCATAAGACGACAACCCAAACTCGATAACTGAGGAGAGTTTAGTAAATGAACAATTTACAAAGGCACAGTCAGGGTTAGGTGAAACAAAAGGATGCTGCAGTCCCATGGATGGTCACAAGAGCAAAGGGTCTTTACCAACACCAGGTCTAAATGGGAGGGAGTAGTTACCAGAACCAGGAGCTAGAACCATGTAGAAAGGACTGTTTGACAGAAGTTTTGGCCTTAGACAGAGGTGACCCAGTACAGACAGAGCCAAGGGACCAAACACATAACAACAGAGGAGGGAACTCTGAAGCTAGATAAGGTATCTGAAGCAAGTCTCCTAAAGCAAATGAGTATGGGATATTCTAATTCCGTCAACCCCTGTGAACTACAGCAGAATTTCTGGTATAGAATAAAGGAGATATAAATATGATATGTGATATGGTCTGGCTCTGTGTCCCTCCCCAAATCTCATGATGAATTGTAATCTCCAATAATGCAGGGGGGACCTGGTGGGAGGTCACTGGATCATGGCGGCAGATTTCCCCGTTGCTGTTATGAGAGTGAGTTCTCACATGATCTTGTTGTTTGAAAGTGTGTAGCACTTCCTCCTTCCCTCTCTCTTTCCTGCTGCCATGTGCAGATGTGCTTGCTTCCCCTTTGCCCTTCTGCCATGATTATAAGCTTCCTGAGGCCTCTCCAGCCATACGTTCTCTACAGACTGTGGAACTGTGAGTCAATTAAATCCCTTTTCTTTATAAATTACCTAGTCTCAGGCAGTTCTTTATAGCAGTGTGAGAACAAACTAATACAATATGGAAAAAGTTCATTCTGTAAAAACCCAGTAATCCTGAATTTGTAATGGAAATATTGGTATAAATTTACGAAATATTTCTTAGCTCTGTCTACTATAAAAGCCTAGAAACAACGATCAATTCAGTTACAATGATCATCCTCAATGCTCAGATTTTGATCCATTTCTTGACCTGGGTATTTACTTTATTCTAATTCACTGCATTATACATCTTTTTAGTGTATTTTTTGTTTAGTTTTATTTTTTTATGAGGTTTTGTGTGGTTTTAGGTCCTGGGCTTTATTTTATAATAATAAAATAAAAACAATAAAGACACAGAAAATAAAACCATGGTGTTAGTGCTTCAGTAGACAGAAGAATGGAACAGAACAGAGTCCAGAAAGAGATTCATGTATACTTTGGATTTTAATATACGGTAAATACAGCATCTCAAAAATAGTCAGGAAATGATGGCCTCTTCATAAAGGATTAAGACAAGCTGCTATCCAGTTAGAAATTAGACTCTTAGCTCATATTTTACATAAAAATTAATTCTAGGTAGAGTAAGTGCTAAAGATTAGAAACATAAAAATTTAGAAACATACAAGAGAATATACATAGGACCTTGAGGAAGGGCAGACCTATTTAAAAAAATCAACCAACCAGCTGGGCACGGTGGCTCACGCTTGTAATCTTAGCACTTTGAGAAGTTGAGGCAGGCAGATCACAAGGTCAGGAGTTCAAGACCAGCCTGACCAACATGGTGAAACCCTGTCTCTACTAAAAATACAAAAAATAGCCGGGTTTGGTGGTGCGTGCCTGTAATCCCAGCTATTCAGGAGGCTGAGGCAGGAGAATCACTTGAACCTGGGAGCCAGAGGTTGTAGTGAGCCGAGATCATGCCACTGCACTCCAAACTGGGCGATAGAGCAAGACTCCATCTCAAAAAAAAAAAAAAAAAAAAGGCTGGGTGCGGTGGCTCATGCCTATAATCCCAACACTTTGGGAGGGAAGGTGGGTATATCATTTGAGGTCAGGTGTTTGAGACCAGCCTGGACAACATGGTGAACTCCGTCTCTACTAAAAATACAAAAATTAGCCAGGCATGGTGACAGGCACCTGTAATCCCAGCTACTCGGGAAGCTGAGGCAGAATTGCTTGAACTTGGGAGGTGGAGGTTGCAGTGAGCCAAGATTGAGCCACTGCACTCCAGCCTGGGTGAAAAAAAAGAAAAAAAAAAAAAAAACCCAACACCGTAAATTCCAGAAGCCATTAAGGAGAAAATGCTGAAAAGGGAAGGATACAAGGACATTTTGGGGGGGTGATTGAAAAGCTTTATATATTGATTGGGGATATGGTTACATGGGAATACATATCTGTCAAATTTTATTGAAATACATACTTAAGATCTTTGTATTTTATTGTATATAAGTTATACCTGTTTTGTTTTAAAGAATAAATTTAAAAATCCTTCTCAGGGATACATAAAGTAACATATTTATAAATCAAATGACATGGTGTCTAATATTAGCTTTAAAATAATCCTGCAAAATAAAGGGGTGGAGTGGGGTGGTGAAACAACCTTGAACACGAATTGATTATTCTTGAAGTTGGATGATGAATTCACAGTGCGTATTTGGAAATTTTCCATCATGCAAAGTTAACCACAAAAAAGGCATTAATTATCTAATTTTGTTCTTGTCTGTTTTTAACTTAGAATGGAAGTTATCTGGCAGCAACAACATGCTGCAAAAGATGTGTTGATGAAATCAGCAGTGCACCTCCTGTCTGTCAGAAGTATCAAGCATGAACATAAGTTTATTTCTTATGAGTCAAAGCTAATGGACACTAGAAAGCCACAGTTTTAGCACTATTTATACCAGAGCTTTGGAATGGCTTCAGAATGCTGGAGAATGCTACAACCCTAAAAGTGGGAAGTCAGCTAAGCTACAAACGACTGTCTATAGTGATCATTTTGTTATTGTTTGTTTATTCTAGGAATCCAAAAACACCCCACACAGCTCCCAGAGCATGTTTCCGCCTGCCTGCTGGATACCTCACTTCAGCAAACACTTACTGAACATCTGCTACAAGCTGGGCACTGGGATGAGCTTTGCCGACATCAAGGAAACATGACAGAGTCCCTGTCATGGAGAACCCAGCCTGTCATGGAGAGCCCAGCCAAGGCGTGCAGCTCCGTGAGCAGGGCAGTCCACAAGTTGTCACATAAATGCCTAGTCTCCTTTCCTTCTCTTCCTGACCTGCTACTCCTTCTTGCCTTATCTCCTCCACCTGGAAGACCGCCAGTTCTGTCACCACACTTGATCTCTGGGTCATCACTGACTCCATGCCTCCCTGCCACAACTAACCAATTACAAAAGCCTGTAGATTCTGTCCACGTCAGAGCTGCCTCCCCCGTCACCCCATACCAGCTGAGAAGCTTAGACAACAGTGACAGCCTCCTGACCGGGGTCTCCACAGCTCTCCCCCACACCCCAGTATTCCTTATCCGTGCTTCCCACAGTTGACTCTACGTGCTGTTGACTGAACTATTCGATTGTTCCATAAATAATCCAGCCCCTACTGTATGCTAAGGATTGTTCAGACATTTGGGATATTGCCGCAAATGCAACAGAAAAAATGCCAGCCCTCATGTGGCTGCCATTTTAGTGGGGTGGGAGCAAGAAGATGGACAAAAATAAAATACACCTCAGAAAAGACACAAGATGTCAGGTGATGACAAGTACTGAGGGCAACAGAAAGATCCAGTGGGAAAGACTGGAGGAGTTGCAATTTTAAATCAAGTATTTAAGGAAAGCCTTTATTTATTTATTTATTTATTTATTTATTTTATTTTTTTTTATAAAGATGGGGTTTCACCATGATGGCCAGGCTGGTCTTGAACTCCTGACCTCAGGTGATCCACCCACCTCGGCCTCCCATAGTACTAGAATTACAGGCGTGAGCCACCACACCCGGCCAGGAAAGCCTTTTAAGGGTGATTACTTGAGATTTGAAGGATGTGAGGGAGTGAGTGATTCATGTGGGCAACTGTGTCAACAGAACTATAAGGAAAGAAACCAGCCCATTGAAGGTCCTAAGGCAGGAGTGAGTCCTGCTGTTTCAGAAATAACAAGTTCACTGTGGCAGGAGGGTGTGAGACACAGTGGTGGCAGCTAAGAGTAGTCAAGAACAGCGGCACCAGGGCACAGGCCATGTGCAGCCTTGGGCACGCTGGTTTTGATTCGGAGTGAAATGAGAAGCCACTGGAGGATTTTGAGCAGACAAATAACATGCTTGGATTTACATTTTAAAAGATGTCTCTGGCTGGTAGACTAGGAACAGACAAAGGGAAGAGGGGGAAAGGAGAGAGGCAAGGAAATCCTGTAAAGGCTGTTGAAATAATCCGGGTGGGAGATAATAGTGTTTTGGACAAAAGTGGACACAGCGGAGGTGGTGAGTAGCAATCGCATCCCGAATTTCCTTATTGTAGGTGAGTTGTGAGATGAAAAGAAAAATCAAAGACAATTGTTAAGATTTTTGCCTGGAGCAGATGGAAGGATAAGACTTACCATCACAACAGGTGTGAGGAAAGCTATAACAGGAGCAAATCTGGGGGCACAGAACAAAGTTTGATGTTTGAGACTAGATTTGAGATGCTTAATACAGGTTCAAGTGGAGATTACAAGTAGGCAATTAGTCATCCAAGTCTGAAGTGGAAGGAAGAGGTCTAGGCTACAGTCATACAGATGGATTTCAAGGCCTCAGAGTGGAGGAGATCAGCAACGCAGAGGAGGAAGATGGGAGAATCGTCAAGGACTAAGCTCTGGAGGACTCCACAGTTAGGAGGCCAGGAAAAAAAAGACCTGGCAAGGGAGACAGAGAAGTAGCCTGTGAGGGAGAAAGAAAAGGAGAGGTGCATACAGTTCTGGAGCCCAGTGACAAGGTTTGTCGAGGAGGAGGAAGAGATTGACCACAGGAACTGCTGCCAAGAAGACAGAGTAAAATAAAGACTCGAAATTCACTCCTGGGTGTAGCACAGTAGAGGTTGCTGGTGACCTTAACAAGAACAGTTTCTGGAGCGTGGGCTACAAAAGGATTTAAACAGAATGGAAAAATAGGAGCTGGAGGTAACAAGTATACACCATTCTTTTGGGGAGTTTTGCTATAAAGGAAAGCAGAGAATGGGGTAATAGCTGAAGGGAGATATCACACTCAAAAGTAGCTCAAAACCTTCAAGTGGTTCCCTAATGGCCACAGAATGAAGTCCAACTCACTAACTTGGTATCCTGGCCTTTCTTAATAATGGCCCAACCCACTTCTCAATCTAAGCCACCCCGCCCACCCCATCCCGGCCCATATGGCTCCTTCACAGCCAGGAAACAGGGCTGCTCAATGCTCACAAAGATTTATTTAGTCCTGCTCGTTATTAGGCATCATATCAGTGACACAAAATAAGCAAGAGGTCTCTGATCCTTAAAGAGCCACTTCATGGTCCAGTTCAACAAAGTACTCATATACAAAGTGCTTTATGCCAGGTTCGGTGACTAACGCCTGTAATCCCAGCACATTGGGAGGCCAAGTCGGGTGGATCACCTGAGGTTGGGAGTATTGAGACAAGCCTGACCAGCATGGTGAAACCCCATCTCTCATAAAAATACAAAATTAGCAGGGCATGGTGGCACACGCCTATAATCCCAGCTACTCAGGAGGCTGAGGCAGGAGAATCACTTGAACCCAGGAGGTGGAGGTTGGAGCCCAGATCACACCATTGCACTTCAGCCTGCGCAATAAGAGCAAAATTCCATCTTAAAAAAAACAAACAACAAAGAAAAACAAAAACAAAGTGCTCTGGTGCTAAAGAAGAGGCTGAGGACAACTTTGCCTGAGAAAATCAAGGCGTGCTTTGCAATGGAGTAAATATGTGACTAAATCAATAGGAGTTTGATTGCCAAGTAAAAAACCACAGAGGAATAAAACAGCACAGAATGGAATCTATTCCCACACGACTACAAGGGCACGACAAAGGGAGTAAGTTAGGGACAAGACTGAAAAGGTGAGTTGAGAGATAATTCAGATATTAATCAGATATCAATATTAACAACCACAGTCCATATTTAGTAAGCATATACTATGTGCCAGGCACTACCTTATAGGAATTACCTGCCAGACCGTATAAAAATTACCACATTTCTTCCACACAACTCCATGAGATGGGCACTATTATTTTCACCATTTTACAGATGAGGAGTAAAATGCACAGAGAGTGAAATAATGTTTCCAAGGTTACACAGCCAATGTGTGGTAAAGACGGGCTTTGAACCCAGGCAGTCTGTCTCCAGAGCTCACACCCAGGCTGGAGTGCAGTGGTGCGATCTCGGCTCACTGGAAGTTCCACCTTCCAAGCCCAAGCCATCCTCCCATCTCAGCCTCCTTAGTAGCTGGGACCACAGGTGTGCACCACCATGCCCAGCTAATTTTTCTATTTTAAGTAGAGACAGGGTTTCACCATGTTGCCCAGGCTGAGTTCAAGCGGTCCACCCCTTCAGCCTCCCAAAGTGTTGAAATCACAGGCGTGAGCCACCACTCATGGCCTCATACTCTAATTATTGAGTTTGGACAGAGTTGGAGGTAGGCAACAAGAAATGGCCCTCTTGAGTAGATGAGTGGCATGATCCTTATTTTTCCTTCAGAGAAGCAACTCAAAAGGCAGGATGGAGGGTGAACTAGAATGTGGAGAAGAGAAAAAAATCTGGGTAGCACAGCAGTGAGATGAGGGGGAAAGGAATAAAGAGATATGCCAAGGTAGAATGGAGAGGACTCCGTCACTAATTAGAAGGGTGAGAATTTCAGAAAGAACAAGTTGGCAAAAAGGACTCAGAGCTCCTGTTGGTGACCAGAAGTGGAAGGCACAGTCATTAACAGAAATTAGCAACAGGTAAAGAGAAAAGGGAGAGGGAGAATTGGCCTTGCTGAATTCCAAATACTTCTCCCTCTTAAACTTCTTACCTGAATCATTAGGTGTGTACAGTTTGAACTAAGCAATGGTACTTTTTTAGGAGAAATGGGCAGATTTTCAAACTGTCTAGGAATTAAGACATTAAGGAATTACTGTCAATTTTGTTGAATGTGGTAATATTATGGTTACATATTTAACAAATAGTCCTTCTCTGTTGGAAATGCATATGATAGTATTTATAGGTAAAATTATGTGATGTCTGGGATTTCCTTCCAAATACTCCAGTAGCAAAAACAACAAAATGAGGCAGGTGGGTGGGGGGCTCGATGAAACAGGGATTATAGAATGTTGATAACTGAAGAAGCTCTAAATCCTAATTCTACCCAACCCAGCCACATTGCCCAGGTAAGTTTTTTAAACTCTGTAACATGCCACTTCTTCTATCAATTTAGTTTTGATTCCTAACTTTCAAATTGTTGAGAGTTTAAAATATTGTGGAGACTATAAACGCAGTTGCCTGGCACAGAACAATGGTCCAATAAATGGTGATCACCACCATTTTTTATTTCACAGTAGCTGACAAAGCCCTGGGAATCCAGCAGCTAGGATGAAATATGGCTGGGGCAAGGATGGTGGTCACCTGAATGAAAGTACCAGTCTGTGGTGATATTCCCTTTGGAGATCCTTGCCCTTAAATCCTCCCAGTATTGTGGAAATACAAGCAAGGCCTTAAGCCTCAATTGCTAGGCTTCAGGGTACAAGACATCAGATGGGCAAAGGAAATTCAGACATGGTTTTGAGCAGAAAAGACATTATAGGAATATGAAAGGTAAGTGGTACCTACCAGACAGTAGGTTCTCAGGGGCACAGAACTCCTTCCTTTCTCAAGAGATAGTCCTCTCCTGGCAGACAGGGATTGGAGAAGGTGGACCTGAGGATGAAACAGGCAGTGTGAGCTTCAGGATCGTCTCCTAGCACCCAGATATGGAGGCTAGAAATCCCCAAGTTTAAAATGAGCAGGGCTCCTCTTCCTTTAACAAGAAAGCCTCAGATCTGTCAAAGAAGAGAAGAATGTAAACAGCTTGTAGGGGACAGAGCCACATGGGGACATCAGAATACAGTCTGCCCTGACAAGCTGCTATTACATATTTATCCCTTTAACGCCTATGGGCCTCAAGCTGTAATATTATTAGTAATAGTTAACACTTACTAAACTCTTACTGTATACCAGAGGCAATTCCAGACACCATACAAGTTTTACCTCCCCAAAACTCCATGAGTTACATACCTTCCTCAAAATGACAATGCTAGAAAGTGCCTCGATTTGAAGTCTAGCTGCGGAGTGCCACACCCTTAGCCAGTTGGGCCAGTAATAATGTCAGCAGTGACCAATCTCTCTGGAGTCTGACAATTCTTAAAGTGTATCCACACATAGGGTTGAGGGGGATGTAGACGAAACAAAATTGGCCATGAGTTAACAAATGTTGAATATGGTGACAGGTCCGTGGTAGTTCACTGTATGTCTCTACTGGGTAGACTTAAAATTTGTCCCTACCAAAAAATTAAAAATAAAATTAAACGCCTGATATCTGGAACTCACCATATGCCAGAAGTGATTTGGATTGTCAATCAAAAGGCCCCAGAGTTCCCCACCCTACCTAACACTTCACAGCCCAAACCAGAAATTTGGCCCTAACATGTGAGGCAAAAGCAGACAAGTAAAGAAGAAGTCAGCCAGACGGGTCACCCAGATTAAAACCAAACCCAGGATCTTTGCCGCAAAGTGCGGGGGCACCTGCCACATGACACATCTTGGGACACCAGGTCCCAGAGAAAAGACCTGCCCCCTATTCAAAAACCCTCCCTAAAAACCCCAGGGACTCCTGACCCAAGACACTCGCCCAGACCCTCTAAGGATATTTTGACCACCCCTGGAACCCCTAATAAACCAAGGCCCATCAAGCATCAAGGCCTGAAATGGCCTACCCCCTCACCCCACCCCCCGTCACCACTTGGGACATATCCAGCCCCACCCAAAAAACAGAAAAACAAAAAATAAAACCTTGGCATCTACGATCAGCCCTGTATTCCCACAACCATTCGGAGATGCAGGACTGAAAACGTTCCCTAGCCAAAACCACCCAGGGATGTGCGGACCTAGCCACGTTCCCCACCCTAGCTTCGGGGATGGTCGTCCATTTGGCCCTGGCTGAACTCATCCCCCACAACCCACAGAAACCCCAGGACGCACGACTGGGGCCGCCCTCCTTATTCTTAAACTGGTTGACCCAGAATAATCCCGCCTGGTTCAAGACAGACTCTCGTCCCAGCGGAGGAAGAAGGTCCGCGGAGGTCCCGGCGGCCCCAAGGTTTACCAGCGAGCTGGTGCTCACCCCATCGCCTGGCCCCAGTGGGCACCGCAAGCCGCGCCCCCTCCTCCAAAAACCAAATATTCCCAACCTGCACTCTCCATCGGCCACACCCTACCCCGCGTCCTAACCTAGGCCCGGCCCTTCTAGATCCTCTTTCCCCCACGAGAGAGGGCATCCTGGGGCCAAGGAGCAGTGAAGGCCGAGCTCACCAGAGACAGCGGGCAAGTTCCCTCAGACCTCATGCGCCGACCTATGCCAGCACTACAGTTCCAGCATCCTCGCCGGCTTCGGCTCCCATTGGTCGCCACGGAGCCGCTTCCGGGCCGTGCAACTGTTAATTTACCAGGACAGTGATACTGCAGTGACAGCCTCTGTCTCTTCTCTTAAAATACCCATGCTGAAAACAGGTTCTGGCTCCCGAGTGAAGTCTCTGTCCCCTCAACCCGGTCTTCAAAAAAAAAAAAAAAAGACTACACTCCCCCACAAGCCTCTGCGGGAGCTTCCCGCAGGCGCTTCCGGAAGCTGGGGTCAACGAGAGAAGCCATTTCCGATATGCGAATCTAGCGGGAGCGGTTCGTGGGCTGTTAGGCGTGCATTGGATACGGAGTTTCCTGCACCGAACCAGCCGAATTCCTTGGGCTGAGGCTCCATAGCATGCTAGCATGCTGACTGCTGTTACCGGGGGGAGTACCCAGCTTGTAGGTTCTTGGTCTCTCTAACCCCAAGAATGGGGAAGGGCCCGGAAGCGCAGTGAGTTTACCGTCTGAATAAAATCGTGGACCCAAAGAATTTTTGCGGAAGACCGATTCATTAGACAGAGAGAGAGAGACAGCTCCCACACTGTGGTGGGAGGGGGAACCCAGAAAGGAAAATCCGTTCAGGTAGGAGCACAGCTGAAGTTTTAACCCTTGAGTTATTCCCTCCCCATTCATGTTCTCGTCCAATGAGAGGAGTTCTTTTTTTTTTTTTTTTTATGTTTCGGAGCCTGGATTCTAAGAGAGTGGAGTTCTTTCAAACTTCCTCTGGAGTGATTGATCTTTGACTCTGATACCAGATTGGCTACTTGTTCTATAACCCTGCATTACAGAACCCCCTCCTCCCAGAGCTTTCCGCGGGAATGTGGGACAAAGAGCCCCACCCCGGTTTTCGCGATGCGGGGAAGATAGGACAAAGAATTTACCTGGCCCGCTTGGTGGAGGTGCTCAAAGAGCCCTAACCATCTGAGGCGGGGGAGCCGGGAAATTCCTGCATTTGAATCCCCTCTGGTCTCCCGTTGGAGGCGTGGAGGAGGTGCTCAAAGAGCCCCAACCGCCTGAGGGCGGGAGCCGGGAAATTCCTGCTTTTGAATCCCCTCTGGTCTCGGGATGGAGGCTTGGAGAAAGTGCTCCAAGAGCCCCCGCCTGAGGCGAGGAGAGGGGAAATTCCTGCACTTGAGACCCTTCCCCTAGCGACCAAGGGAGAAAGGTTTCTTTAACACCGTTCCTCACTACCTTAAGAGAACCATGTAGATTCGACTTCGTGCTGCCTGTGGGACACAGGCAAGGCAAAGCCACCTCCCAGCATCTCGGTTGAGCTCTTACCCTCAACACCAGTGCACTCCTGTGGGTGCCCTGTAGTCACCTTCTCTTGTCGAAGTCCTCGAAATTAGTGACAGACTCATCGAGTTCCGGGAGGATAGAAGCCTCACTCAGGCTGGAGTATGGCTCGATGGCCTCTTATCTAAGATCCCGGTTCAGATCTGGGCTACTAGAGCCGGGTGTGGTGGCGCATGCCTGTAATCTCTGTAACCTCGAGAGAGGCTGAGGCTAGAGGATGGCTTGAGCCCGGGAGTTATATATATATATTTAAAACTGGGCTATGGTACCTTCTGCAATGCGGCAATTGGGGTTTTGCAAATCAGATGGGAGAAGCATTTAAATAGTAATGGCAAATACAAATTGCCATTACTATTTCAGCTGATGGGAGAAGCATTTAAATAGTAATGGCAAATACAAATTGAATTAAATTTTGCTTGTTGCCAAAAGGGAAGTAAACCTGACCTCCCACTCTGGGAATATTTCCATGAGAAATCTGTGTAAGTGCCCTTGTGATATGTACCTGATACTTTTGAAAGGATGAATAAGCATCTGCCAGCTTTACAAAATAAGAATGTTTCCCCCCAAAAGCCTGGTGAGCCATCTCTTTGAAACATAAGCAATGAAGATAGTGCCCTTATCTCCCTGTCACCTTGTAACTTTAGCTTAGGTGTCTAGCTTCAAACTGGTAACCACCGGCTTGTCATAGATAAAAGTATTTTTTCTTTTTGAGAAAGGCAATTAACTAGTATAGGTGGCTACCCCAATTACCAGGTGATTTTAGAAAACTATGAAAAATTGTACAGCAAACGATGTCAAATCCTCTTACACGAGGGGCAAATTACCCTTAATTTTGAGGACATGTTTGTAATAGATTGTATCTTCTCAAGTAGATAAAAACTGAGATCTCTTTCTATCTTTGGCATCTGATTAGCAGATTGTCTATGATGTGCTTCACAGTCCGGTTTAATATTATTTGATAATAAAACTCTTTTCTTTCTTTTCTACATTTGCGAATGGGATCTTCTGGGTTAGCTGGAGATTTTGTTTTTATTTTCTCCAACACCTCCTTCCATCCTCTTATTTCTTTTCACCTTCCCAGCATCAGCCTTCTGAGACTTCTCTGTTTTTCAGTACTCAAGAGATAGAGAACATGGCCCCCAAGGCCATTGTGAGCCAGGAGATAGACATTTCTTGATATTCTGTCCTGGCTTTCACAGAAAGGACCAATTGCCTTCCCTTGTCTTGGAGGCTGCCATGTTAATACTGGGCAGAATCTGTTACTGAAACACCAGGGATTGGATCTAGGTCCTGCTGCTTGCCAGTCAGAAAGCCAATCACTGAGACAATTAGTATTGCAAGGGAAGAAGGCTTTAATTGAGTACTGCAGCCAAGAAGATGGGAGATCAGTCTCACATCCATCTCCCTGACTGGCCAAAATCAGGGGTTTGTATAGCAGG
The DNA here is from genome assembly GCA_036589455.1 of Ateles fusciceps. Classification (NCBI taxonomy): domain Eukaryota; kingdom Metazoa; phylum Chordata; class Mammalia; order Primates; family Atelidae; genus Ateles; species Ateles fusciceps. The sequence continues at coordinate 1,121,756 of JAZHEH010002969.1, read as the reverse complement.
GAAGAAATGTGACTGTGTGTGGGAAAACAGAAATTAGGAAGAGGAGTTGGAATAGGTGATTGGTTAGGCAATCATGACTAATGAGGAGTCTGGGTTCTCATTGCCCAGGTGCAATGATCTGGTAAGTTGCAGCTCCTTGATACTATCTGGGAGGCCTGAAGGAGGAATCCATTTCTTTTCTCTCCTTTTCCTTTTCTTTCTTTTTTTTTTTTTTTTTTTTTTAGACAGAGTCTTGCTCTGTCACCCAGGCTGGAGTACAGTGGCATGACCACCACTCACTATCTCACTATAGCAGTGATCAACCTCCTGGGCTTAAGTGAGTTCTCACCCCCAGGTAGTTGGGACTACAGGCGCATGCCACCACGCCTGGCAAATTTTTTATTTTTTGTAGAGATGGGGTTTTACCTTGTTGCACAGGCTTGTCTTAAATTCCTAGGCTCAGGTGATTCTCCCACCTCAGCTTCCAAAAGTGCTGGGATTATAAGCATGAGCCACTGCACCTGGCCTGGAAAGATCAATTTCTATTTAATCAAAGAAATGATAAACATCAGTTCTGTGGGACAATTGGGCCAGTTTCAAATGCGTCCCTTGATCTGGAGCCCTCCCTTTGCATCCCTCTCTGCTCCATGTGACTGTTATTTATCATGTGAATAAAATCTATGGGACAGTTAAATAAAGATACAAGGACAGAGGTGACATCAATGGGAAATCTCTGTCCCTTCTGTTTAATTTTGCTGTGGACCTAAAATTCCTCTAAAAATGAAGTCTATTCATAAAAGGGAAAAATTAGGAAAATTTTGCAAAGTTTTTACTTGCCCCTCACCCTGTTTTCCTCCCTGGCTCTTCAGCAGTCTCAAAGCCTACATTCACAGCATAGGATGCAATTATGACAAACCCACAGCTAACATGAGAAAACTGAAAACTTTTCCCGTAAGGTCAGTGACAAGACAAGGATGCCACTTCTCTTCAGCATTGTACTGGAAGGTCTATTTACAGCAATTAGACAAGAAAAAGAAATAAAAGTCATTCAAATGGGAAAAGAAGAAGTAAAATTATCTCTATTCATAGATTATGTGATCTTGTATATAGTAAACCCTACATTTCTATAACTAACAACGAATTGAAAATAAGAAAATAGTTCCATTTGCAACAGCATCAAAAAGAATAACATATTTAGGAATAAATGCAACCAAGAAGGCACAAGACTTGTACACTGAAAATTACAAATCATTGCTGAAAGAAATTGTATAAGCTCCAAATAAATGAAACTACATACTGTGTTCATGGGTTGGGAGACTTAATATTGTTAAGATGGCACTACTTCTCAAAGCAATCTACAGATTAAATGCTATCCCTGTCAAAATTTCAGTGGCCTTTTTACAGAAATGGAAAAGTTGATCCTAAAGTTCATATGAAATTTTAAGGGACCCAGAATAACCAAAACAATTTTGGAAAAGCACAAAGTTGGAGGACTCACTCTTCTTAATTTTAAAACTTAATACAAAGCTTCAGTAATTAAAACAGTGTGGTACCACCATAAGAGTAGACGTAGACCAATGGGTAGGATTGAAAGTCCAGAAGTGAAACCATACAGAAATGGTCAATTGCTTTTCAACAAGAATGCCAAGACCATTTAATGGGAAAAGAATAGCCTTTTCAATAAATGGTGCTAGAACAACTGGATAACCACAAGTAAAAGAATGAAGTTGGACCTCTACCTCCCACTATACACAAAAATTAACTCAAAGTCGATAAAGATCTAAATGTAAAGGCTAAAACTCTTAGAAGAAAGCATAGGTGTTAATTTTCATTACATTGCATCTGAAAAATTGTTTCTTAGATATGACACCAAAAGCAAAAGCAACAAATGGAAAAATAAATTGGGCCAGTCTCAGTGGCTCACACCTGTAATCCCAGCACTTTGGGAGGCAAGGCAGGAGGATCATTTGAGCTCCGGAGGTCAAGACCAGACTGGGCAACATAGACTCCTTCTCTACAAAAAAAAAAAAAAAAAAATCTCCCAAAAAAAATATCTGGGCGTGGTGGCAGGCACCTGTAGTCCCGGCTACTTGGGAGCCTGAGGTGGGAGGATAGCTTGAGCCTGGGAGTTTCAGGTTACAGTGAGCCATGATTATACCACTGCACTCCAGCCTAGATGAAAGAGTGAGACCCTGTCTTAAAAAAGAAAAAGAAATTGAAATGTATCAAAATGTAAAACTTTGTGCACCAAAGGACACTACTGGAAGAATGACAAGACAACCCAGAAGAATGAGAGAAAATATTTGCAAATCGTACTGGCCTAGTGCCCAGATAATGGCCTAGTGTCCAGAATATATTAGGATGTCTTATGACTCAATAACAAAATGACTAACAACCCAATTTTAAAATGGGCAAAGGACTCAAATAAACATTTCTTCAAAGAAATAACTGCATACAAAACAGCCAGCAAGAACACATAAAAAAATGCTTAATATCACTAGTCGTTAAAGAAATGCAAACTAAAACTAATAAAACACCACACCCACTAGAATGGCTATAATAAAAATACTTTTTTAATGGAAAATAAGAACTGTTGGCAAATATGTGGAGAAATTAGAACCCTTATACCTTTGGGGAAATCCATTTTGCAGTTCCTCAATAAGTTAAACAGAATTACCATTTGACCCAGCATTTCCAGTCCAAGCTATATGCCCCAAAGAATTGCAAACAAGTGTTCAAACAAAAACTTGTATAAAATGTTTATATCAGCACTATTCAGAATAGCTGAAAGGTGGAAACAATCCAAATGTTCATCAGTTGGTGAATGGATAAGCAAAATATGGTAAATCCATACAATCAAATATTATTCAGCGATAAAAAGGAATGAAGTATTGATACATGGTATAACATGGATGAACCTTGAAAACATGCTAAGTGAAAGAAGCCAGACACAAAAGACCACATACTGTATCATTTCACTTATATGAATTTATATCTCCAGAATAGGTAGATCCATGGAGACACAAAGTAGATCAGTAGCAGGGTCTAATGGGAAGGTGAAATGCAAAATGACCACTTAATGGGCATTGGATTTCCTTTTGGGGTGATGAAAATGTTCTGGAATTGCTATAACGGGATGTCTTGATTGGAGAATCACATAAAAGGAAAAACAAATTTAAAAATTAGAAAATAAATACAAAGGAAAAAAAGAAAATATTCTGGAGTTAGATAATGGTGATTGTTGGGCAATATTGTGAATGTACTAAATGCCTCTGTGCAACTTAAAATGGTTAAATGTTAAATTTCTTCTATTAGAATGAATTGAGCTAATAGAAGTAATACTTACATGAGCTAAAAGCTGAGGAACACACACTTGCCTCAACTGCCCTTTTCTTCTGCAAGTAAGACCAAATTAAATGTAGCTAGGGAGCATTTATGAAAATGAGCTTGAATCGCCCGTGTTCTCAAAAGAATCTTCAAAAGGATTCCAAAGTACTTAAGATGCTCAGAACTTCAAATGTCTTAGAAATTCTCTTATTGGGAGTTGTAAGTAATTACAGTGAATCAAAGCAGTTCTCAAAGAACCCTCTTGTTGCTAGTCAAATCAAAATAAGATGAATCCAGTCAGCATTTGTATAAATAAGCAGTCTAATTTAAAGAAGCTCAATATAATATATTTTTTTTAAAGATTTTTTTTTAAACTAATACTATGTGTTTAGTGAATTAGAAGTCAAAGCAGGCCAGGCATGGTGGCTCACGTCTGTAGTTCCAGCATTTTGGGAGGCCAAGGCAGGCAGATCACTTGAAGTCAGGAGTTCCAGACCAGCCTGGCCAATATGGTGAAACCCCATTTCTACTAAGAACATTAATACAAAAAACTAGCTGAACTTGGTGGCATGTGCCTGTTGTCCCAGCTACTCAGGAGGCTGAGGCATGAGAATTGCTTGAACCCGGGAGGTAGAGGTTGCAGTGAGCCAAGTGAGCTGAGATTGCACCACTGCACGGTGATACAGCAAGACACTCTAAAAAAAAAAACGAAGAAGAAGCCAAATCAGAAAAAGGAAAAAAAAAAAAGACTTTCTACTCAATTTATTGCTGATTAGAATACATTGATATTAATGTAAACTTTAAACAAACCAGGTGAGAAACACACTTTCATCCCCACTTTCTTATTATTTGTCAGAGCTATTTATGATATTTGTGAAAAGGAGTTCTGAATCCCATATTGGTTTTTTTTTTTTAGCCTCAGTATATTATCACATTAAGAATCCCATATTGTTCTTAATAAATTTACATATGTAGTCAAAAGCATTCAAAATATGTATTGATACATGGAGGAATTACAATGACTAAGCAGGATTTGTGAAATCAGCTCAGAATTGTTCTCCAAACAATCTTCAGAAATATTCCAAAAGTATTCAAAAGTACTCCAACTATAACTTCTTCGAACTACTACTGCTAACTAGATAACTTGTGATAACTTGAGACACGTGTGTCCTGGAGCTTTTCTTTTACTTACTCTAGTTATTCTAATTATATCTAGTTACCTAGTTAGTCTCAGTTATCTTGTTACCTCTACTTATCAATAATTCTCACTAGTTATATGAACAAGAAATAAGCTCTAGCTAACAGGAATGTATGGTTGAGGTTCTTTGCTTAATCTTTACCCTTGACTTTGACCTTGGGCATGAACTTCAACCTTCGACTGTGAGGGTCAATATGAGGGTGAGAGACAGGCTCAGGTGATGGTACCAGAGTGGGTATCACACAGATCCATATCTGCATCTTGAGGAGGATCAGAGGAAGGGTGAGTGTCAGGTTGTGATTTCGGGTAAAGGTGGGGGCTGCTTCTCTGGAGTCAAATGGGGACTCAGCGTTGGAAAGGATACAGTGGACTTTTTATCTTCTGGAAACAGAAGTAGGGCTGTAGCCTTTAGAGAGAGAGGTAGCAATTGCCTGTGGAGCCCAAATCCAGAAGCAGCCTCTGGAGGGAGAAGTAGGGCCCACACGTGTGGGGAGACCTCTGGGGACTCAGCTTCCAGCTCTAGAAGCAGAGACTTAGACTCAGGTGTAGGTAATGGGGTGTAGTCTCTGAGGCAAGAGATGACTTCTGCAGTCAGAATTGGGGCTCAGCCTCCAGAGAGAGAAGTGTGGACCTACACAGTGGGTATATGGTAGAGACTTAGCCTTTGGATGGAGAAGTGGAATCTTAGTCCTTGGTGTAGGAAATGGGGAGCTTCATTATGGGAAGTGGGGATTTAGCCTCTGAAATGGGAAATGGGGGCTTAGCCTCTGAAGCTGAAAATCTCGACTCAGCTTCTGGAAGGAAAAGCTGGGACATAGTGGTGGATGGCTGAGATCAAAACCAGTTCCACAAAGAAGGGTCTTTGTGCCAGTCTGGAGGGGCTCCCCCTAGTGAGTGAGGGAAGCAGGACACTTTGAGATGAATGCGTTTCTCAGGTTGTTTACACATGTAAAGTTTACAAAGCATTTAAGAAGCGTGTAAGGTTTGTTTAAAATGAATATGTTATTTTGAGCTTGATTTCACATAAACTCTTAGATATACTCTAAGTTATTGTAAGAAGGTCCTTTTGAGAATGCTTGAGTCTGCAGTTGTTTTAATATCAACTGTTACACATGAATTATCTCTAAGGACCATCAAAGGGTGGTTTAGGCTGGGCACTGTGGCTAATACCTGTAATCCCAGCACTTTGGGAGGCCGAGGCAGGCGGATTACCTGAGGTCAGGAGTTCAAGACCAGCCTGACCAACATGGAGAAACCCAGTCTCTACTAAAAATAAAACATTAGCCGGGTGTGGTGGCATATGCCTGTAATCCCAGCTACTTGGGAGGCTGAGGCAGGAGAATCACTTGAACCTGGGAAGCGGAGGTTGCGGTGAGCCGAGATCACGCCATTGCACTCCAGCCTGGGCAACAAGAGCGAAACTCCATCTTAAAATAAATAAACAATAAATAAATAAAAGTGTGGTTTAAAATGAATGAGTAATTTTGAGCTTGATTTTACCTATAATGCTTAGTATTGACTACATTGAGTCGAATTCCACATAACAAGTTAGATTAAGGACATGTTCCTTAATACTGCTTAGATTTATCTAAATTGGTTCTAACTCATTTTATTTACTTTCTCACCATTAGAAGTTTCCTTAGAGGGAAATGTCTGATTCTTAGCTTGTTTGCAAACACTCTACTTGTTTGTAAACATACACTTTCGTTTCAAAGTAATAAGGTACTTTGGAGTTACCGTAGATGTGATATGACACTGTTTTTATTTAACCTACTTAATTTGTTCCAACTTGCACTTAGATGATACTTTTCAGGTGACCGTGTTTCTTTTTTTTTTTTTTTTTTTTTTTTTTTGAGATGGAGTTTTGCTCTTGTCCAGGCTGGAGTACAATGGCGTAATCTCAGCTCACTGCGACCTCTGTCTCCCTGGCTTCAAGCAATCCTCCTGCCTCAGCCTTTCAAGGAGCTGGGATTACAGGTGTGCACCACCACACCTGGCTAATTTTGTATTTTTTTTTTTTTTTACTACAGATGGGGTTTCACCATGTTGGTCAGGCTGGTCTTGAACTCCTGATCTCAAGTGATCCACCTGCCTCGGCCTCCCAAAGTGCTGGGATTACAGGCATGAGCCACCGAGCCAAGCCAAGGTGACTGTGTTTCTGAACTTGTTTGCGTAAGTGCAATTTACACAGCCCTTACAAAGCTCATACAATTTATTTTAAATGCATGCTTTTGAGTTTGTTTTCACATAGATGTCATTTATCCTAATTTGCCATATGAAGTTGAGTTTGGGAATACTACTGAGATTTGTCTTCATTTTTCCAAACTTACAATAAGATATTTAGTTGGAGATGAGTCTTTCTGAGCCAGTTTGTTTGTCTTTCTGAGCTAATGTGCTCTAGTTCACAATAAGTCAATCTAGCTCAGTTTCAATTTTAACATAAACTGCTTAATTACATTTATATTTACTCCAACTCATAATAAAAAGTTACTTTTAAGATCAAAGTGTAAGGTTAGGCATGGTGGCTCACGCCAGTGATCCCAATATTTTGGGAGGCCAAGGCAGGCGGATAGCTTGAGCTCAGGAGTTCAAGACTAGCCTGGGCAACATGGTGAAACCCTGTCTCTACAAAAGATACGAAAAAATTAGCCAGGTGTAGTAGCTTGTGCCTGTGGACCCAGCTGCTTGGGAGGCTGAGGTGGGAGGATCACTTGAGCATGGGGGACAGAGGCTGTGGCAGCAGCATTTGATTCAGAGCGACTCCATCTTGAATAGGGACTGGGTAAAATAAGGCTGAGACCTACTGGGCTGCATTCCCAGGAGGTCAGCACAAGATTCAGGTCACAAAGACTTTGCTGATAAAGCAGGATATGGTAAAGAAGCTGGCCAAAACCAGAATGGTGATGAAAATGACCTCTGGTCGTCCTCGCTGCTCATTATACACTAATTATAATGCATTGGCATGCTAAAGATGCTCCCATCAGCACCATGACAGTTTACAGATGCCATGGCCATGTCAGAAAATTACCCTCTGTGGTCTAAAACGGGGAGGAATCCTCAGTTCTGGGAATTTCCCACCCCTTTTCCAGAACACTCATCAATAATCCACCCCTTGTTTAGCACATAATCAAGAAATAACTGTAAGTATACTCAGTTGAGCAGCCCATACAACTGCTCTGCCTGTAGAGGGGCCGTTCTTTTATTCCTTTATTTTCTTAATAAACTTGCCTTCACGTTATGGACTCGCAGGGAATTCTTTCTTTCTTACACATGATCCAAGAACCCTCTCTTGGAGTCTGGATGGGACACCTTTCTGGTAATAGTTGCAGTGAGCTGAGATTGTGCCACTGTACTCCAGCCTGGGTCTCAAAAAAAAAAAAAAAAAAATTGAAGTTGTGAGTCTGAGCTTCTTTTAAAATACTGCTTAGGCCAGGTGGGGTGGCTCATGCCCATAATCCCAGCACTTTGGGAGGCCTAGGCAGGAGTATCCCTTGAGCCCAGGAGTTCAAGACCAGAATGGGCAACATACAAAGACCCTGTCCCTCTACAAAATAAAAAAATTAACTGGGCATGGTAGCACGCACCTGTGCTCCTAGCTACTTGGGAGGCTTAGGATCTGCTTGAGTCAGGGAGCTCGAGGCTGCAGTGAGCCATGATCATACCACTGCTCTCCAGCCTGGGGGACAAAGGGGAGACCCTCCCTCAAAGAAAGAGACAGATAAATTATACTGCTTAAATTCATCTCAAGTCGCTCTCACAAATTCTTACCTGGCAGAGAACGTGTGATTTTGAGGTTGCTTTCACATACACCTACTAGTGTCCACTAGGTCCCCAGTTCCCACCGTGAGGCTGGGTTTCGCGTTCGCGTTCTGGTCCCAGGCTGCCCCCCCATTGCGTTCCTCTGCGGCAAATCGCGGGTTTTGCCGCAATGCCAAGTCCCAACTTGGCCAACAGGGGGCACCCGACCCAACCTCCGGGACCTAGAAGGGCGAGCTTCTAGGCCCAGTTCCTCAGGTTGCGCGCTCACCTCCCTATGGAAGCTTGGGAAAGTCAGGTCTCTGAGGCCACTGAAGCTGAAAGTGGGGGACTTCGCTTTTGGGCGACAAGTAGGCACTCAGCCTCCGCGGGGTGGCAGGTGGGGGAGGGAACGGGGACTCGGCGGCTGTCAGCCTGCGTCGGCACTATGGCGACAAATCGAGACTCATTCCCCTGAGCTTGAGGTGGGGGGCTTAGCCTCTGGGGGATGGGTGAGGACTCGGCCCCGGTGGCATAAACTGTCAATTAGTCTCGGAGTGGAAGGCAGGTTAGACCTAGGATCGAAAATACCGGATTCCTTTTCTGGGGTGAAAACTGCGGGACTGGCCTCTGGAGGAAACCGCAGGGCTGAGCCCCTCGGGGAGAGGCGGGGACTAAGCTTCAGGAGCGGGAACCCTCTGGAGAAGGGCCTCCGCTTTCCAATGGAGAGCAGGGACCTTGGCCTCTGGGCCCCGCGGAAGATCGGGGGCCAGCGGGCAAAGTGGCTCACGCCTGTGATCCCAGCACTTTGGGAGGCAGAGGCGGGAGGATCAGTTAAGGTCAGGAGTTTGAGTCCAGCCTGGGTGACACAGCGAGACCCTGGCTCAAAATAAAAAGAGAGAAGGGCTGCACGGCAGGGAGGGCGGGTCTGCTGCAGTTCCTCGGTAGGCGTCCAGGCTTCCGGTCGTCCCCCGCACCTGGCTTCCTTCCTGAAAGGCCTCCACACCCTCTGCGAAGGCCCCTTGGGTTCCCCCGGCGAGGCCCGCAGCTCTCGCCCACGCGGAACCTGAGGAACTGGGCCTAGAAGCTCGCCCTTCTAGGTCCCGGAGGTTGGGTCGGGCGCCCCCTGTTGGCCAAGTTGGGACTTGGCATTGCGGCAAAACCCGCGATTTGCCGCAGAGGAACGCAATGGGGGGGGCAGCCTGGGACCAGAACGCGAAACCCAGCCTCACGGTGGGAACTGGGGACCTAGTGGACACTAGTAAGTGTATGTGAAAGCAACCTCAAAATCACACGTTCTCTGCCAGGGTAAGAATTTGTGAGAGCGACTTGAGATGAATTTAAGCAGTATAATTTATCTCTTTCTTTGAGGGAGGGTCTCCCTTTGTCCCCAGGCTGGAGAGCAGTGGTATGATCATGGCTCACTGCAGCCTCGAGCTCCCTGACTCAAGCAGATGCTAAGCCTCCCAAGTAGCTAGGAGCACAGGTGCGTGCTACCATGCCCAGTTAATTTTTTTATTTTGTAGAGAGACAGGGTCTTTCTATGTTGCCCATTCTGGTCTTGAACTCCTGGGCTCAAGGGATACTCCTGCCTAGGCCTCCCAAAGTGCTGGGATTATGGGCATGAGCCACCCCACCTGGCCTAAGCAGTATTTTAAAAAGGCTCAGAATCACAACTTCAATTTTTTTTTTTTTTTTTTTTTTTTTTTTTGAGACCCAGGCTGGAGTACAGTGGCACAATCTCAGCTCACTGCAACTATTACCAGAAAGGTGTCCCATCCAGACTCCAAGAGAGGGTTCTTGGATCATGTGTAAGAAAGAAAGAATTCCCTGCGAGTCCATAACGTGAAGGCAAGTTTATTAAGAAAATAAAGGAATAAAAGAACGGCCCCTCTACAGGCAGAGCAGTTGTATGGGCTGCTCAACTGAGTATACTTACAGTTATTTCTTGATTATGTGCTAAACAAGGGGTGGATTATTGATGAGTGTTCTGGAAAAGGGGGTGGGAAATTCCCAGAACTGAGGATTCTCCCCGTTTTAGACCACAGAGGGTAATTTTCTGACATGGCCATGGCATCTGTAAACTGTCATGGCGCTGGTGGGAGCATCTTCCATAGGGAGGTGAGCATCTGGCATCTGGAGCCCCTGGCCCTCCGCACAGTCCCGAGGCCTCTGGGGGGGCCGGAGGTGGGGGAAGTGTTCCAGGACGGCAGGGGGCAATGAAGCCCCAAACCCTGAGCCACTCCTCCTGCTTCTGGCCTTAAAGGGACTCGCGCACATGTGGCTGAGAACATTTACCAGAAAGGTGTTACTGTTGCTGGAAAGGGGTCCTGATCTAGACCCCAAGAGAGAGTTCTTTGACCTCGGGCAAAATTCTGGACAATTCCATAAAGTAAAGTGAAAGCAAGTTTATTAAGAAAGCAAAGGAATAAAGAATGGCTACTCCATAGGCAGAGCAGCAGCCTGGGCCACTCAACTGATTTATAGTTACTTCCTGATTATATGCTGAACAAGGGGTGGATTATTCATGAGCTTTCCACAACAGGGGTAGGCAGTTCCCAGAACCTAGGGTTCTTCCCCCCTTTTAGACTATATGGGGTAACTTCTGGACATTACCATGGCATTTGTGAACTGTAATGGTGCTAAAAGAAAGACACTTGTAGCATGTTAAAATATTGTAATAAGCATATAAGGAGCAGTGAGGATGACCAGAGGTCACTTAACTGGCCATCTTGCTTTTGGTGGGTTTTGGCTGGCTTCTTTATGGCATGCTGTTTTATCAACAAGGTGTGTTTGTTTGTTTTTGAGGCTGGAGCTGTCACCCAGGCTGGAATGCAGTGGCATGATCTTGGCTCACTGTAACCTCTACCGCCTGGGTTCAAGCAGTTCTCATGCCTGAGCCTCCCAAGTAGGTGGGACTACAGGCGCACCTCCACGACAGATTAATTTTTGTACTTTTAGTAGAGACGGGGTTTCACCATGTTGCCAGGCTGGTTCGAACTCCTGACCTCAGATGATCTCCCCACCTTGGCCTCCCAAAGTGCTGAGATTACAGGCGTGAACCACCATGCTGGACTCAGCAAGGTCTTTATGATTCGTACCTTGTGCCTACCTCCTATCTCATTCTGTGACTTAGAATTTCTAACCTGGGAATGAAACCAGTAGGTCTTAGCCTTATTTTGCCCAGCTTCTATTCAACATGGAGTTGCTCTGGTTCAAACGCCTCTGACATTACCAAAAAGGAAATTGTAAACTATAATCACAGTCAGCACCAAATTAGAAAAATTTAGTGAAACAGTCACCTGTGAAAACCAGAGACAGATGTATGAATATACTAAAAAAACACAGAATTGTGCGCTTTAAAAGGGTAAATTTTATAGTATGGTCATTATGCCTCCATGAAGCTGTTCTTCAAAACAAACAAACAAAATAGACCCCAGGTTTTTCTACTTCTTTCCCACTTCTGCAGATTCAGTGTTGGCTCTCTAAGAGGCCGACATGGTAGAAAGCTCTAGTCTGAGGGGTCGTATACGTGGCCAAGGGCAAGATGAGAAACCCTATGAGAACAAGAGAACCGAGTGAAAATTCACCTCCTGAAGAGTAGACTCTTCCTCAACTTCCCAAACACTGACAGCCAAAGTGTATTCTCTGGGAAAGTGGGAAGATTTTCTCTGGCAGTTCTGCCCTGCCCAGAAGAAAAGGCCCATAAACACTGGGAGTGGGTGTCTCTTATCCCTGCCTCATCACCCCACAGCAGTGGGTCTTAAACTTGAGGGACACCCTCCCACCCCCAGCCCGGTCTTCTCTTGGTACGTTTAACAGAGCATAGAGATGCTGTGGGTTGTCTCACCTGGTAGGAGGTGGGTGTTACAGGTATCTATCACACAGAGGCCAATGATGCTGCTGAACATCTTACAACTCAAAAGACAGTTTTCACACAATCAAGAATTATCTGCTCCAAAATGTCCCTAATGCTGAGATTGAGAAACACTGTCCTAAAGTGAGGCCCACCCATCAGCAAGGCCTGCCCACATGCAGAATGCTTCCACATAGCTTTTCAGCACCTCACAATGAAATATGAGCAGATAGCCAAGCGCCCCCAAACAATAAAACAAAAATCAGAAGAGTGATGACTTAAAAGATTTTGCCGAAGTGATAGATCAATGTTGTCCCTGACACATGCATCTCAGTGGTGACGTCTCCCTGCATCCATTCCTGCTCCCTTTGCCAAGGTCAAAGCCCACTGAGCAGCGATCCAACCATAGGACTACTGGTTTCCAAGCAATCTTACAATAGGGGGAACTCTCCAGCTCAGTGGAGGTCTTCTCCACTCCAAACTGTATGCATGAATACTCTGACATTCTAGGATATCAGATGAGCTGAGTCTTGCTAGGGAGAGTGAGCTCTAGAAACAAAGTAGGAGGTAGAATTCAAAACATCCAAGGAGAGGGGTTAGGGAGGTGTTTCCCATGGCAGAAGTGGCTGAGAAACTTAAAGCAATTAAGTTGTCTCTGCCGGGGACTTGCCTGCCCTGCGCTCTGCTACCACTACACCAGCTTATCTCCAAAGGGTTGGTGATGAGCGATTGCACATCATAGCCTGGCTTTGTGCTGCTCTGTGGAATAGAGAAGAAGCCCTAGAGCCCAATAGGGTAGACAGAACACAGAAGAGGCTGGAGGTGGAGCAGCTGACAAAGCGAGGGCCTTATCTCTACCACTATGTGGCCATACCTTCATGAGGCAGTGAAGTAAGCTTTGTAGCAGGTGCATTGTGGAGCAGAAGAAAGGGTCAGGCTCGTTCATGCCCTGGCAAAAGTGGGGCCCAGACTCACCGAAGCTGGGAGCAAAGTGATGGTGAGCAGGAATCCCACAGGGGTCTCTCCTAACTCTTCAGGGCTTTGGGTGTTCTGGTTATGGCCATATTATCTCACTCAGTCCCCAAAGGGCTCTTGCAGTTGTAGCAGAATGAACTCCACCCGGCAGATGGAAAAAAAGGGGACAGAGAAAGTTTCAATAACTTGCTTGTGGTAGTGTGGGATGAAGAGGGGCTTGTCACCTGTCTGATTCCAGCTGACACCAAAAAATGGAGTTTGACTTTATGTGTTAAACACCTTTGCTTTGAGGAGCATTACAGTTGTTCCTTGTCCTTATACCGTGTGGGCAGAAGTAACAGAGCCCCTGAATCTAGGCTCCCTACTTTCTTTCTCTGACTCTGCCTCCTGGGTTGGTGGGAGAGAAGCAGACAAAAAACCATGATCCATAGTCACCAGCTGGCTGCAGTTTTCCCCTGTGGGCCATGTAGACTGTGCCTCTCAGTCTGTCTGGCTTATATCTGGTAGTAATCATCCCCTGCCCTGGGAGTAATGGGGGATGCCCTCAGGTCCCAGATACCTGGATCTCGGTCCAACTTCCTGCATAAGAGTCTGAGATGGCAGAGACAACCTCAGCAGGTTGAGGCAAGGGTTTCATGAACTCTTGGCCTCAAATGATCTGCCCACCTCGGCCTCCCAAAGTGATGAGATTATAGGCATAAGCCACCACACTGGCCCACTTTTTAATTTTTTTTAAGAGATGAGTCTCACCATGTTGCCCAGGCTGATCTTGAACTCTTCAGCTTATGTAGTCCTCATGCCTCAGCCTCCCAAAGTGCTGGGTTTACAGTCGTGAGCCACCACCCCCAGCCCAAAAGATAAAATTCTTAAGGATTTCAGCCAGGCACAGTGGACCCTGAGTTCAATGGACCCACTGAACCCACCTTCAGTGCTGACTGAGAAAGGTCAAGGAACCAAGACTCTGAGCAGACAAGCTTAGGAGCACTGTTCATATTACACAACCCAAAGCTTTCAGGGACACGCTGCTACCATCCAGATCCCTATGGCCTATCTCCCACCCTGTGCCACTAACTGCCACAGCACCGCGCTCGTTGGTGTGGGTGCGTAGGTGGAGGGCAGCATCCTTGAGATAGCACCAGCTCACGTTATCCAGCTAGGGTGTTAGCTGGCGTAACTGGATCCTCTCCCATTGTGCCAGTTTACAACGTTCTATGAGCGACACTGGATGTTTTGTAAGAAGATACGCACAGCTAATTATATATATAGGTATATACTTCTAATTGGAGAGACAAATTCACAAGATGGCCCAAGAAGCTTCGCCAAACCGGAGGTCTGGGGACAAAGCACCCCCTGGATTTGAACGCCCTGCAACTTTTGGTGGAGACTGCACATGTCATTTTTGTTGTTGTATTGGGTCTTGGGGTTTATTTTCTCTGAGCAAACCATATCCATGAAAGAGAATTAGTACAGAGCTCACCCTCCCTAGCACTAGCAATAGGAACGTTCACTATCCTGATAACATCAGAGCACAACACTCTGATATTATTACTCTTCAGAATAATGTTTGAGTTGAATGTCCTGTAAATGTTACTCAAATAATATTAGCCAAAGTCGTGTTAAGAACAATGAAGAAAAAGAAAAGGAATATTTCGCAAAAACTTAAAAGCACATTTTTGTGCCACTTTTCCTGTAAAGCCTGCAGATGTGTAGAATCAAAAGATTTCAAATTACAGACATGTCAAGACCACCATGGAGAAAAGGCAAATCTTGAAGAAGCAAAACCCAAGGGCAGAGCAGAGAGGGAATGTTCCTGGAGACTGGAATGCTTTGCTCAGACCCCAGACCCCGCCTGGCAGTTTGTTAGGTTTATAGCTCTGCTAGGAAACATGATTCCAAGTCATGTTGTAAAACGCGGGGTGGGCAGTGTGCCCAGGGCTCTGCCACACATCCTGAGGTCAGCAGTCTTCATAGTTGTGCCCCAGGCAGAGGGGATAGTGGAAGCAAAGACAAAGAGAAGTCATAGTACCGAGAGTGAAAGCAAGTCACGTTAGCGGGTAGGAATGGCCGGACCGAAATAGAGAGGCAGATGGGGCTGGAGGCTGTTGGAGCTCTCAAGGGCCTTGGATGGCACATTGGAGGGTCTGGGTTTTACCCCTAGGGCACAGAGTCCCAGTGAAGGGTCTCAAGTAGACGAGAGATGAAGTCAGACCTCTGCTCTGGGTGCTGCCCTGGCTGCCATGCAAGAGAGAAACTGAGGGGCAGGGCCAACAGCCCAGTGCCCAGGTGGGAGGCAAACACAGGACCTTTGGAAAGGAGGATATGGTGCAGTCCAGATTTTCCCAAGAAGTCAGAAGAGTTTAGGGAATAAAAGCCTGGGCTCTGAAGTAAGAACAGTCAACAGGGCTGAAGCCTGTCTCTAGGGACTGCTGGAACCCATCTTATCTCAGCCTCCATTTTTTCATCTGTAAAGAAAGATAATAAGATAATCTGCCTCAAATGGTTGTGGTGATGATTCAATAAGCCATTTAAAGGGGTTGGCAAGTGCCTGGCAGAAAAGCAGTGACAGGTAGCTGTCAGCTGTGGCTGCCTTGAAGGGTGGGTTTCCTGACTGTGCACCTGCCTAGCTGCTCATGGCTCCACACTCACAGGGGCCCCGCACTTGGCCTAGTACTGTGCTGACACCATAGTGAAATTCTTTTTTTTTTGTTTTCTTTTGTGGGAGTCTCGCTCTGTCACCCAGGCTGGAGTACGGTGGCACGATCACGACTCACTGCAGCCTCTGCCTTCCGGGTTCAGGTAATTCTTCTGCCCCAGCCTCCCGAATAGCTGGGACTACAGGTGCACGCTGCCATGCCCAGCTGATTTTTTGTATTTTTAGTAGAGATGGGGTTTCACCATGTTGGCCAGGACTGCCTTGATCGCCTGACCTCGTGATCCAGCCATCCTGACCTCCTAAAGTGCTGGGATTACAGGCGTGAGCCACCATGCCTGGCCGAATTTTTTTTTTTTTTTTTTTTTTTTTTTTTTTTGAGACCGAGTTTTGCTTTTGTTGCCCAGTCTGGAGTACAATGGTGCGATCTCGGCTCAATGCATCCTCCGCCTCCAGGGTTCAAACCATTCTCCTGCCTCAGCCTCCTGAGTAGCTGGGATTACAGGCAGATGCCACCACACCCGGCTAAGTTTTTTTAAAATATTTATAGTAGAAACAGAGTTCTCCATGTTGGTCAGGCTGGTCTCGAACTCCTGACCTCAGGTCATCCGCCCGTCTTGGCCTCCCAAAGTGCTGTCAGGAGTTTGAGACCAGCCTGGCCAACATGGTGAAATCCCATCTCTACAAAAAACATAAAAATTAGCCAGGCATGGTGGCACACACCTGTAATCCCAGCTATTTCGGAGGCTGAGGCAGGAGAATTGCCTGAACCCGAGAGGCAAAGGTTGCAGTGAGCTGAGATCATGCCACTGCATTCCAGCCTGGGCAACAGAGTGAGACTCTGTCTCAAAACTAAAAAATAATTTTAAAAAATTAAAAATTAAGTCCAGGTGCAATGGCTCTCACCTGTAATCCCAGCACTTTGTGAGGCCAAGGTGAGTGGATCACTTGAGGTCAAGAGTTTGAGACCAGCCTGACCAACATGGTGAAACTCCATCTCTACTAAAATACAAAATTAGCCAGGAGTGATGGCACACGCCTGTAATCCTAGCTATTTGGGAGACTGAGGCAAGAGAATCTCTTGAACCTGGGAGGCAGAGGTTGCAGTGAGCCGAGATCATGCCATTGCACTCCAGTCTGGGTGACAGAGCAAAACTTCATTTAAAAAAAAAAAAAATAGCTGGGCATAGTGGTGCTTGCTTGTGGTCCCAGCTCTTTGGGAGGCTAAGTAAGGCAAGAGGATCATTTGAGTCCAGTATGTTGAGGCTGCAGTGAATCATGAAAGAAGAAGAAGGAGGAAGAGGAGGAGGAGGAGGAGGGAGGGAGGAGGAAGAGGAAAAGGAAGAGGAGGGGGGGAGGAAGAGGGAGAAGAGGAGGAAGAAAGAGGAGGAAGAAGAAGATGAAAGAAGAGGAAAAAGAAGAAGGAGGAGGAGTCTGATGGGACAATGGGGTATGTACATGAGAGAGGAGATATGAACATATGCCACCCTATTTGCATGTCACGTATATGATGCCTCATGAGCATATAATTCCAGTGGGCCCACAATGCATGGAAGTTTAGCAAGACTTGAAAGCCAGTACAAGGCTGGGGTGTTATATCTGTGGTTAAATATGTAGAAATGCTTCCAGCCCAGAGGGGCTACACTTCCCATTTAAACCAGAACTTGCTTCAGATACTAAAAGAAAGCAGTGGTGTTCTAAGAAGCATGACAACTAAGGAACCCTATCCTATCTTATCCTTTTTCATTCGAGTTACTTCCCTGGATTAGCCAACCACCTAGGCTGACAGTAATGACCCAGAAGAAAAGGCAAAGTTAGAGCAACCTGTAATTCCTTTTCTTTTCAGTTCTTTTTTGCTCATCAGTAAGCCAAAGGCAGGAAACATTGGTAGAATGTGCACATATCAAGACATGAGTAAAACCATTGAGTTAGCTTTGTGCAGCATTTCTACAGTCCTGATAAGCCTGAAATCCTGCAGGTATACGAGCTATAAAATACAAATTGCATCATTTCAGTGATTCCACATAGGAGTCAGGTACTCTTATATTTGCATTGAAACCTGGCATTGCTGAATATACAGATGAACGGTGAGATGCATGCGAATAATTTAAATTTTTGAGTTTTCGCAGAATGACATTAAATAGCAGAAAGAAAGATTTTATATTTTAGTACCTTTAACTGTTTTTCTTGCTTTCTGGACAAGGGACACCACATTTTCATTTTCCACTGGGCCCTGCAAATTATGTAGGCCGCTCTGCTGCTTTTATTATTAGTCCTCAGGGGTGGGTAAGCGAGGACTGGGGAAAAGGCAGTAGAATCCTAATAGTCATTAGAGGCTGGCGGGACAGGCTTGCAATAGAACCCTTGCATTTGCTTCAGAGATATACCTTGGATTCTACGTCCAAGCAGATGGGCCAGCCTAGGGGTGCTCAGGCCTGTCCACCTTCCTCTTGGACCTTGTCTCCCCCTTGGTCTGAGTGAGCATCGGTGTCCTGCCCCTACTTCCCATACCCTTCCTTACCACCAGCCTGGCTCCCTTAGTTCCCGCCCCAGTCTATGCAGGAGGATGAGCAGCTGTGGCACTCTTTTCTAGAAAAGGCAACATTAGGCCTGGTTCCCTAACACCAGAGCCTGAGATGGAGCAGGTGGGGTGTTGGGGGGTGCTCTCAGGAGAAGAGGCAAGAAGCAGGACAGGGCAGGGGAAGGGATGAGCAAAGACCCCACTAGAGTCCAGCTTCTGGCTCATCTCACAGGAAGCTCTGGGATGCAAACGACATCAATACATTGTTCCCATTTTTGACACAGGTCGGGTCGTCATACCTCCTTGTTCATCCATCCATATATCCTTGTGGCTGTAGGCTAACCTGGGGGGTGGTAATGGGTTACCTTAGGGTTCAGCAGCCCCTGCTTGGCCAAGGGCAATTCTCCTCTATAGAAGGGGTCAGCTATGTGCCTTAGCCCTGGGGGATGGGTGCACTTGCTCTGAGAGGGAATCTGGGCAGATCACCGGCAGTGTCCACTTGCAGAGTCTCACCCCGAACAACAAGGAAACCACAGCCCAGAAGTGACCTTCACAAAGGCACTTGTGGATTTAATGGTCAACCCAAGTCAAAGCCACATATCCCAACTTCCAGGCCCAGGCTCAGTTGATCTCTTGTCACAGACCTGCCCAGGAGACACAAGGGCTCTGCATTTTTTTCATTTCTCCATCTGACACGTGGGGGTGACAACACTGTCCTCACCGTGAGAGGCTGGGGCAGAGTGACCTGGGCAGGACCTAGCACAGAGCAGTGTGCAACACATATGCAATGAGGATAATAGTTTTAAGACATCACTGTTTTCTTTTCACACTCTCCGATATGAGACCTTCTCCCTCTTCCCTGAATCTGTATTTATCTCAGGAAGCAGGGAATTGATCTAAGTGGTGCGCAAAGAAAAAAGCAAAATGCTCTGTTGTCAGCATCTGACTTCAAAACATGGATTTTTGAACTCCATAGAAATAATTGTAGAAAGCAGGGTTTGTTGTGAGAGAGAAGTCTGTAAATTCCTAGATCACTCCTTCAGACACCAACGGCTAAACCCAGCTACCAGACAGCAAAAACACATCAGCCCCTGAGGACAGGCATCTCTGTTTCATTTGCTGACAAATCCCCAGAGCCAAGAATTGGCTCTGACCCTAGTGGGTGCTCATTTTTTTTTTTTTTTTTTTTTTTTTGAGACAGAGTCTCACTCAGTCACCAGGCGCCAGGCTGGAGTGCAGTGGCGCGACCTTGGCTCACTGCAACCTCCGCCGCCCGGGTTCAAGCATTCTCCTGCCTCAGCCTCCTGAGTAGCTGGGACTACAGGCGCGCGCCACCACGCCCAGCTAATTTTTTTGTATTTTTAGTAGAGACGGGGTTTCACCATGTTGACCAGGACGGTCTCGATCTCTTGACCTCGTGATCCGCCCACCTCGGCCTCCCAAAGTGCTGGGATTACAGGCGTGAGCCACCGCGCCCGGCCCGGTGCTCATTTTTATCTGTGCGAAGGAGAAAAGTGGTGTAATCCACAGTTAGGCAGTCAGGTACAAGGGAATCTGATAGTCCTCTCTGGAGAGAATTTCTCTCCAAAGACGAAGCTGTTGTAGAAATCCTCCTCTGGCAACAGAGAACAAGAAGAGCAGGGCAAAGGGCTGCTGGGGGCCCTCACTCATCAGGGGAGAGGGCTCGGGGCACCCCCAGCAGGAACCTTGCTCACCAGTTCCTGCTCTGGGCCAGGCCGTCCTGTGGCTGCACTGCTCCTCACATGGATGGGGCCCTGTCCTCGAATGGCCCTGGTGGGTAGAGGGATTTGCTGCTCCAGACCTGCAGCATGGACACCAGAGAATGCGACTCGTTTGCCTCATGCCCTTGGGGCTGGGGAGGCACTGCAGGAACCAGCTGGGTCAGAGATCAAGGTGAGGAACAAAGAGAAAAGCTTCAAAGCTTGAGATGAACTGTTGCATGTGCATTTTAGAGGTAGTTCTTTTGCCTCTTCCCTTCACCGAGGTTACATGGGATGGACACTCCTACTCCTGACCCCTGAGGAAGTACATGGGCATGATCAGAGGCTGGGTCTGTCCTTGACACCCACAGGAGACTTGCCCTTGGGACAGGCTCTTGATTCTGTTGTGTCACAAAATCCTTTGGCATCCTGGTAAGGTCTATAGACCCCTTTTCATTTTCATTTATTTTTTTATTTTTTTGAGACAGAGTCTCACTCTGTCACCCAGGCTGGAGTGCAGTGGTGCGATCTTGGCTTACTGCAACTTCTGCCTCCTGGGTCAAGCGATTCTCCTACCTCAGCCTCCTGAGTGACTGGGATTACAGACACGTGCCACCACACCCAGCTAATTTTGTATATTTAGTAGAGACAGGGTTTCACCATGTTGGCCAGACTGGTCTCGAACTCCCGAGCCCAGGTGATCACCTGCCTTGGCCTCCCAAAGTGCTGGGATTACAGGAGTGAGCCACTGCGCCCGGCCACAGACCCCTTTCCAGAACATAGACTTTAAATCCATAAAACACTAGGATTACAAAGGATACCAGTGATCCTGAACTAGGAATCAAAATCACTTTAAATATCTTTCATATAATGACAATATATGCTTCCTAATTAAATAACAAGATCTCATGGCAGATCTCTATTACAATTTTAAAGTTGTAGTAACATAAATGATATTTTGAGACATCCCCCAATGGTTTAATTGGGGAATAAAATATCTGACTTTTGCTGGGACAAAATCACATCTTTGCTAACATTCATGATTGAAGGAAATGCTAAATCTCAGTTAAGAATAGGAAAAACAAAGATGTAATGTTTTCTCTGTCACGGTTCACAGACTCACAGAATTCCATCCACAACTCTGGGAGTTCCAGGGACTCCAGGTTAAGAACTCCACACTCAGACCTTGTGATCACCATTCAGAGGGTCCCTCTGACACTCTGGTGATGGTGTTTTTCTTTTTCTTTTTTTTTTTGGAGGAGTCTCACACTGTTGCCCAGGCTGGAGAGCAATGGCGCAATCTCGGCTCACTGCAACCTCCACCTCCCGAGTTCAAGCAATTCTCCTGCCTCAGCCTCCCAAGTAGCTGGGATTACAGGCACCTGCCACTGGGCCCAGCTAATTTTTGTATGTTTAGTAGAGACGGAGTTTCACCATCTTGGCCAAGCTGGTCTCAAAGTCCTGACCTTGTAATCCACCCGGCCTCCCAAAGTGCTGGGATTATAGGCGTGAGCCACTACACCCGGCCTTGTTGATGATTTTCAAAGAAGCCAAATCTGCCCTCCCTGAAGCCAGGGAAGAAAGCTGCAGAGGGAGAGGGTGGGGGATGAGCAGTAACATTCATCCGTGTGGGCTCAGGACTCCTGCGGCAGGATCCACAGGGCAGGCTCCCAGGCCTGGCACAGACTGATTGATTCCAACACCCAGTGCCACTCCAGGGAATCTCCATTTTATGTTTTTAAAATTATTATTATTTTTTCTTTTTGTGGAGACAGGGTCTTGCTATGTTGCCCAGGCTGGTCTTGAACTCCTGGACTCAAGCAGTCCTCCTGCCTCTGCCTCCCTAAGTGCTGAGATTACAGGTATGAACCACCACCTACCAGAATCTGCATTTTAAACAGAAGCCCAGGTAATAAACAAACATCCTAGCATTTCCCTGGTGCTTTGTCCCAGTCAGGGACTCAAGATGGTGGGAAAGAGCCCTGGGATGCTCCTCACACCTCCTCTGGCTAGAGTGCCAGTGGCATCACTGCCGGGAGATGAGCCTGCAGCTCCTGGCCCCTCCAGGGCCCCTCATGTATAAGTGATGCCTGAAACGTGAGGCCATGCTGCCTCTTTGCAGGGAAACCTGAGCAGAGGAGTGTGTGGCCGGATTGATGGGCCAGGAACTAGCCGCCTCCCTTCACCTGTCTCTCTCAAACTTCACCCACCTCCACATTCAATCTCAAACAAACCAAGAAGCCCTGGCTGCTGTCAGGTCTAGGAGGGGGAGACTGGCCACCATGACGGCAAGAACAGCCCAGGCTGAAGGCGTGCACCCAAGAGCACGCTGTGTGAGCCTGTGCGGGACCCAGCAGCACTGCTGACCATGAGCCACCAGGTAAAGGGCCTGAAAGAGGAAGGTGAGTCCACGTCCTGATCCTCTGGTGGGGGGGCCCCCCCACAGGGTTCCTGGGCAGCAGCAGGGGATGGGGGAAGCAGATGTGTGGTCTTAAGAGACATAGGGAGTGGCTCACACCTGTAATCCCAGCATTTTGGGAGGCCAAAGCCGGCAGATCACCAGGTCAGGAGATGGAGACCATCCTGGCTAACACGGTGAAACCCCATCTCTACTAAAAATACAAAAAAAATAGCCAGACGTGGTAGTGTGCGCCTGTAGTCCCAGCTACTTGGGAGGCTGAGGCAGGAGAATTGCTTGAACCTGGAAAGTGGAGGTTGCGGTAAGCCGACATTGCGCCGCTGCACTCCAGCCACCGCCCCCCACCAAAAAAAAAAGAGGCATAGGGAGGAACTGGGTTTGAGTCCAGGGTCTACCCTCTGCATGCTGAGCGACCTCAACTGGTTATTCACCCTCTCTGGTCCTCGTGCATTGGATGGAGGTAGCCATCACCTCCTTGCAGGGCTACTGGAAGGATTCGACCTGTGCATGGCACCTATGTTCAGGCCAGCACTGGAGGCCGTCCTGGCAGCTACATGTTCCTCAGAGCCTGCCGGGGCCTCTCAGCTTCCTAACTGTCTTGGTTAGGGTTGCCTATTCTTAGCAAGCCCCTCAGCAGATTTCTATCTGTCTCTCTCTCTGTCCGGGACAAGGGATGGGGGGTATTCTGACCTCATGACTGACAGTATCAGAGAAATGTCACAGGCAGGAGACTCTATAATTTGCTGAGTAAAATCACTGGAGCTGGGTTCCAGTTTCAGGCAGCCACAAACCAGCTGAGGGGTCCCACAGTGACTGGGGGGAGCTGCAGGGAGGGGGGACTCCCCAGAGGTCAGCCATGTGTCAGCATTCCTGTCTCTTACAGCACGAGGCAGAGTGAAAGGGCGGGCGAGGAGCGGATCTCCACCCACAGGTGAGATGGGGTGAGGGTCTCTGGAGAGCCCACAGTTCCTGGATGCCTTCTACCCAGCCCAGTGGTCCAGCCACCCATCCAACTTCTCTTTCACCTCCTTCCCTCTCATTCAACACCCTGCATGGAGCCTTCCTGGGAGGCAAGCTGTGTAACATGGGAGGGGGCAAGAGTACCACGCAGAGAAGGTGCCTCTCGGCCCTGGGTGTCAAGGGAGATTCCCAGGGTTAGTGACACTCTGAGCTGAGCCTTAGGAAGCAGTGAACATACACCAGACAGAGGGCAGGGAAGCTCCATGCAGGCTTCTGGTGGGTGGGTCGTGTGGCCAGACTCACACCCAGGTCCTGGGACTCTAGGGGGAACGCTCCTAACCTCCAAAAAGTAGCAGCCATAGTGGGTGCTCCATTGAGAATGTGACCACAGCTCTCCTGTGAGCCAGTGAGGGAGTCGACTTGCTCCAGGAGAAGCAACTCAAGGAAGCCACAGGCGGGAGAGAAAATCCTTGGTTGAGACTGAAGGTTCAGAGGAGAGGGGCAGAAGCCACACACACAGGCTGGGCATCTTCACGTCACAAAATATGGATGTGCTGCTGTTTTCTCCCCCTTCGCATCCCAGGCAGGGCTGGGTCCTGCACCCCACACTAGTAGGCACGAAACCAGAATCTTGGGGAGTGATGGAGTTCTGGGGGTTGGAAGAGATCTCCTTCCTCCCCCGTTCTGGGAGGGAGGGCTCTGTCCTGGCCCCCACTCTGACATGCCGTCAATGGAGGAGCTGGCTCCAGGAGCCACTTCATCTGTCCCTTCTGCCAAGCCCTTCCCCCTCTGGTGACCTGATACTCCTCAGTTGTGGGGGAGCCTGAGCCTCAGTGAGGCAGCCCTGTGATGAAGGGAGAGACCCAGGAGCAGGAGGCACTGAGGAGCTGGGCAGAGGCTGGCAGGAGATGCAGCCGTGGCATCTCAACAGCCCTTCCTGGCCCCCACCACGGAACTTCCCCTCAGCCACTGTCCCTCTTCCCACCCCACATCCACTCTTTACCTCAATCCAAAGATGTGGGAGCAAATGTGAGAAATGCCCAGGGTGGCTAAATGAGAAACCTTCCTCTGGAGGTCAGGCCACAGTGCTCCCATGGTGACCGCTGCCTCGGGGTGGACAGATGAGAAATCCTCCTGGGGGGTTGGGCCGTGGTGCTCCCGTGGTGACTGCTGCATGTTGGACGCTGGGGCTGGTTCTCCACACTCCACTCCCCCCATTGTCATCCAGATAGATACCGTCCCTTCTGCACCCAGCCTGGCCTTCCTCTTCCTCAGCTGCGGGGCTGTACCTGGTGGGACTCCCCTGTGGGCAGGAGTCCTTGAGTAGGACTGAAATGGAAGGTCATTTTGCCTAAAACACAAACCCTTTCCTACTGAAATATTCCACGTGGCCTCTGCCATTTTCCCTTTCCCATAGAACATAGAACATGTTCACTTCAGAGATCTAAACGGTGAAGGGACGCAGTAAAGTTAAATATTGGGAATATATCAAATGAACTGAAACCCAGCCCCGTGAAGGTTTCCATTTGAAATCTCCTCTGGAGTCACCTGCGAGGGAACCTGATATCCTGGTTTTTCAGTTTATTCTCTACCAGGAAGGGAAAAAAATGTTTAAGAATGCAATGTTCTTTTCTCAAAATAGCTACAGTTTGTACTGTGTTCTTTGAAAAGAAGGATGAGAACTCTCCCTCCTCCTGTATCGTTTGGTAAATGGCACTGAACTGTTGAGATCACCGGATTGGAGGGCAGCCCCAGCTTTTCCCCGGCCTGTGTTTGGCACTGTGAATTCTCTGATGCAGTCAGGTGCTACCTGGGAGGAGGCCTGTTACATTGAAGAGAGTGTGTGCTGGGCTTGGAGGTCTTCCTAGTAAGATAGCTGCCTTTCCAGCTCCTAAATTATGCATTATGTGGAGTCTGTTGAAAACTGATTATGAAAGAGAAAAAAGCAGCTTATTTTCTGTGTAGAAGAGGTCTGGGGAAGATTGAAGGGCAAATTCTGCCTTGTTTTCCACATTCCATGTGAATATATATATATATATATATATATATGGTTTTTTTTGTTTTTTTTTTTTTTGAGATGGAGTCTCCCTCTGTCACCCAGGCTGGAGTGCCGTGGTGGCGTGATCTTGGCTCACTGCAACCTCCTCCTCCCAGGTTCAAGTGATTCTCCTGCCTCAGCCTCCCAGAGTAGCTGGGACTATAGGCGCACGCCACCATGCGCGGCTAATTTTCATATTTTTAGTGGTTTCACCGTATTGGTCAGGCTGGTCTTGAACCCCTAACCTCATGATCCACTCACCTCAGCCTCCCAAAGTGCTGGGATTACAGGCGTGAGCCACCACCCCCGGCCCTAATAATTCTACTGTTGTCTAACATCAGGCAGAGCACCACCAGGACTCTAACATAGACAAAAGAGGAATTAACAAATCTCTGGATATAGAGCATACAATTGCTGAAATGTTCGAACATTTTACCTACAAAGTTAACCTAGAGAAGGCTAAGCATCTCCTCTGATTTAACAAGCTTTTCACAAAACCCTAACAACAATGTATCAAATAATCCTAATTGTTTCTGGCACCTGTATTTTAAATAAGTTGCAAGAACAAGTCTTTGTGGTCTCTTAGGGGCCCTCTGGGAAATCTCAAAGATAGTCTTAGGTAACAGATATTCTGAAAGTTACTTAACTTGAGAGTCAATCTTAGAAACAAAATTGTCTGGAGAGTTGAACACAGGAATAACATTTGGCTACTTATTTGAAAGTGGCGATAAAACATTTAAAGCATTTAAAAACAAGCATAGAAGGTAAGGGGATCACCCGCTAAGAACCTAACTCTTACATAAGTGAAGCAGCTTCATTATCTTAAATAAAATTTCCTTTCTGCAAACCTTCTGCTATTTTCTATTTCCATTCAGGTTTTGTCCTTCACAGTTCTCTTTACTACTCTGAAACAACCAGGCACTTTACATTAGGACAAAACTATTCTTTTTTTCTTAACAAAAACATATTTTATTACTTTGCATACAAAGTCGTACCTCTCTATCGAGATTGATCATAATAGAGTATCATTGAATTACAACTTTTACCAAAGGCTCTTCTGTTTCACAAAACAAACTGGAAGAATGGATCATTGTCAGCTGTCACACATCAGCAATTTAGACTAGCAGAGCTCACGAATATACTCAACACAACTTTCAACAAGCACACACATCCTGTATACAACTTCTCAGAAGGGCAGGTATGAACATGTATGTTAACAGGCCCAAACGTATAACTTCTCTGTAGCATGTTAAAAAACAAAAGAAGCAAAAGTAAATAAAATTAAAATTATGTTCAGGAATCAATGTTTCAGAAGCCTTTCTTAGAAATTAGTTAGGCATCTAATCAATATCCATAAACTCAATATCAGTCTAAGATTTCATGATACCTAAAAATCTTGGAAATTAATTTCCCAGCTGGCATACTACAAAATATAATTACTGTTGAAAAAAATGTTCAGAGTATGAATCATTTTAGTTAAGCACAAATTTAGTATTTTAAAACTTTCAACATCAAATGGAAGTAATGTTCATATAACCTATGTAAGTCTAGGAACAACATACTCACATAGAATAAAAACGTAAACTAGTCTTTTTTTTTTTTTTTTTTTGAGATAGAATCTCCCTCTGTCACCCAGGCTAGAGTGCAGTGGCACCATCTCGGCTCACTGCAACCTCCGTCTCCTGGGTTAAAGTGATTCCTCCTGCCTCAGCCTCCCAAGTAACTGAGACTACAGGTGCCCACCACCATGCCCGGCTAATTTTTTTGTATTTTTAGTAGAGACGGGGTTTCACCGAGTTAGCCAGGATGGTCTCAATCACCTGACCTTGTGATCCGCCCACCTTAGCCTCCCAAAGTGCTGGGATTACAGTCATGAGCCACCCTGCCCAGCCGTAAGCTAGTCTTTTACTTAATGCTGAAAAACTAAAGATGGCATAGTTGTTTTTATTAAATTAAACATAATAAATTAGTTCATTTGCTAAATTTTTACCTAATTTCTGGGATTTTTACAATTTATTTATTTTGTTTGTTTTTGTATTTGTTTAGAAACAGGGTCTTGCTCTGTTACCGAGGCTGGAGTGCACCGGTGCCATCATAGCTCACTTGGGCAATCCTCCTACCTCAGCCTCCCAAGTAGCTAGTATTACAGGCACTTACTGCTATGCCTGGCTCAATTTTTAGTTTTTTTTGTAGAGCCGGGGTCTCACTATGTTGCCTAGGATGGTCCTGAATTCCTAGGTTCAAATTATACTCCCTCCTCAGCCTCCCAAAGTGCTGAGATTATAGGCATGAGCCATGGCACCCAGCCTAAGCTTTTATTTATATCTTTTAAGCCAATTAAATGAGCTCTTTTATTTTGTTGTTGTTGATGATGATGATTTTTTGTCACTTTTAAAAAATATCTTTCTAGTCAGGCATGGTGGCTCACGTCTGTAATCCCAGCACTTTGGGAGAGCCAAGGCAGGCGGATCACTTGAGGTCAGGAGTTTGAGACCAGCCTGGCCAACACAGTGAAACCCCATCTCCACTAAAAGTACAAAAATTAGCCAGGCACATGCCTGTAATCCCAGCTACTCAGGAGGCTGAGGCAGGAGAATCCCTTGAATTCGGGAGGCGGAAGTTGCCACGAGCCAAGATCACGCCACTGCACTCCCGCCAAATAGGAAAAATATTTTTCCTATCCTTCTGCAGTTTGCATCTCCTTTATCTTCAGAAAAACTTCTCCTTGAGAGTTTCCTCAGAGCATCTCATTCAGCAACCATTTCATTTTTAAAAAACAGACTTCATGGCACATGCCTGTAGTCCCAGCTACTCAGGATGCTGAGCCTGGAGGATCGCTTGAGTCCAGGAGTTCTAGGCTGTTGTACGCTATGCCAATCGGGTGTCTGCACTAAGTTCAGCATCAATATGGTGACCTCCCAGGAGCTGGGGACCACCAGTTTGCCTAAGGAGGGGGTGAACTGGCCCAGGTTGGAAACGGAGCAGGTCAAAACTCCCAGGCTCATCAGTAGTGGGATGGCGCCTGTCAATACTCACTGCACCTGGGCAACATAGCGAGACCCTGTCTCTTAAAAAAAAAAAAAAAAGAAAAATTTTTTAAAAAAATCATTTTTAGAGTGGTTTTAGGATTTGAGAAAGATTTTGCAGAAATTACTAGAGTTTTGGCCAGGTGCGGTGGTTCATGCCTATAACCCCAGCACTTTGGGAGGCTGAGGCAGGTGGATCACCTGAGGTCAGGAGTTGGAGACCAGCCTGGTAGAGCTGGGTAAAACCCCATCTCTACTAAAAATACAAAAAATAGCTGGGCATGGTGGTGTGCGCCTATAATCCCAGCTACTCGAGTGGCTGAGGCAAGAGAATCGCTTAAACCCAGGAGGCGGAGGATACAGTGAGCCAAGCCACTGCACTCCAGCCTGGGCGACAGAGCCAGACTCCGTCTTAAAAAAAAAAAAAATAGCTCCATGCGGTGGCACATGCCTGTGGTTCCAGCTACTTGGGAGGGTGAGGTGGGAGGATCACTTGGGCGTGGGAGGCAGAGGCTATAGTGAGTTGACACTGAGCCACTGCACTCCAGCCTGGGTGACAGAGCAAGACCCTGTCTCAGAAAATTAAAATTAAAATAGAGGCCAGGCGCAGTGGCTCACGCCTGTAATCCTAGCATTTTGGGAGGCTGAAGTGGGTGATTCACCTGAGGTCAGGAGTTCGAGACCAGCCTGGCCAACATAGCAAAACCCCATCTCTTAAAAAAAAAAAAAAAAGAAAAAATTACACAGAGTTTCCATATACAACCTTCTTTCCTCCCTCTCACCAGTGTTTCTCCTAGCATCTCGAATTGGGTGTGCTGCATTTATTACAACTGATAAGCCAATACTGAGTGCATATTTTACATGAGCGTTCACTCTTTGTACAGTCCATAGGTTTTGACAAATACATAATATATCATGTATCCATCATCACAGTGTGAGACAGAATAATGTGCTCCCAAAATATCCTGTGGCCCAGCTAGTCAACCTTCTCTTCCTCCCACTGATCATTTTTTTGCTGTCTCTAGAGTTTTCTCTTTTCCCAGAATGCTGTATAGGTACAATCATACAGCATATAACCCTTTCACATTGCCTTCTTTCACTTAGAGATATGCATTTAAGGTTCCCTCATGTCTTTTCATCACTCGAAAATTCATTTTATTTTATTGGCCAGGTGCAGTGGCTCACACCTCTGATTCCAACACTTTGGGAGGCCAAGGTGGGGGGTGGGAGGATCACCTGAGGTCAGGAGTTCGAGACCAGCTTGGCCAACATGGCAAAACCCCATCTTTACTGAAAATACAAAAATTAGCCTGGCTTGGTGGCAGGCGCCTGTAATCCCAGCTACTTGGGAGGCTGAGGCATGAGAATCACTTGAACCCGGGAGGTGGAGGTTACAGGGAGCCAAGATCATGCCACTGCACTCCACCCTGGGCAACAGAGCAAGACTCCATCTCAAAAAAAAGAAAAAAAAGGAAAGTTTATTTCATTTTATCGCTGAGTAATATTCCGTTATATTTATTACCACAGTTCGTTTATGTATCCACTTTTGAAGGACATCTTAGTTGCTTCCAAGTTTTGATAATGATGAATAAGGTGGCTGTAAATATTTGTGTGCAGGCTTTTGTTTGGACATAAATTTTTCAACTCATTTGGGTAAACACCTAGGAGTGCAAATGCTGGATTTTATGGTCGATCTCTGTTTAGTTTTATAAGAAACTGCCATACTGTTTCCCAAAGTAGCTGTAACTATTTTGCATCCCCCACTAGCAATAAATGAGAGTTCCTATGTTCTACATTTTTATAGCATTTTGTATAAACAATGTACAATAAACATGTAATAGTATTTCACTGGCATTTTAATTCACAGTTCCCTAACGACATATGACGTTGAGCATCTTTCATATGCCTGTTTACCATCTGCATGCTTTCTTCGGTGAGATGTCTGTTCAGATCTTTTCTCCATTTTTAAATTTTTTATTTTTTTATTCTTGAGTTTTAGTGTGTGTATTTTGGATATAAGTCCTTTGTCAGATGTGTGGTTTGCAAATACTTTCTCCTAGTTTGTGGCTTGTTTTTTAAATTCTCTTAACATGTCTTTTGCAGAGCAGAAGTTTTTAATTTTAATGAAGTAAAACATCAGTTTTTTTCTTTAATGGATCATGCTTTTGATATTGTGTTTTATTCTTTGTTCTTGTTTTGTTTTTGTTTTCGTTTATGGTGTTGTATTTTTTTTTTTTTTTTTTTTAGTTAAGCATCCAGTGAATTCTTTTTTTTTTTGCCAAAATTATTTTCTTTTTTTTTTAAAGAAAAGAGAAAGAAGGAAGAAAAAAAAGAATGAAATAAAGAGAAAAAGAAGAAGGAAAAAAAGAGGGAGAGAGAACGGGAATCTTGCCTATTGCCCAGGCTAGAATGCAGTCTACAAATGGATATTAAAAGCTTTTTTATACTAATAATTGTGTTATACAATGGAGACAGGAAGGAATAAGGGGAGGAAAATAACAAACAAACAGCCAACCAATATTTCATTTAAACCTATGAAATGCTATGCAATTGCTAGGGAGTGATTTACTCCCAACCATGTGGTCACTTTTAGAATAAATGTGATGTGTTACTGAAAAAAAAATGTATATTTTGTGGATTTGGAATAGAGAGTTCTGTAAATGTTTATTAAGTTTACTTGTTTGAGGTTTAAGTTCAAGTCCCGGGTATCCTTGTTAACCTTCTGTCTCATTAATCTGTCCAATATTGACAATGTAATGTTAAAGTCTCCCACTATTATTGTGTGGGGAGTCCAAGTCTCTTTGTAAGTCACCAAGAAGTTGCCCTATGTATCCGGGTGCTCCTATATTGGGTGCGCATAGACTTAGGATCGTTAGCTCTTCCCGTTACATTGATCCCTCTACCATTATACAATGTCCTTCTTATCTCTTTCGGTTTCTATTACTTTAAAATCTATTTTATCAGAGATGAGAATTGCAACTACTGCTTTTTTTTTTTTTTTTGCTCTCCATTTGGTTGGCAAATCTTCCTCCATCCCTTTGTTTTGAGTCTCTGTATATCCTTGCATGTAAGATGGATCTGGATGTATGGTGTTGTATTTTAAAAGTCAGTGCCAAATCGAAGGTCATTTCAATTTTCTCCTTTGTTATCTTTTACAGTTTTATAGCTTTGTGTTTTACATTTAGGTTTATGATCCATTTGGAGTTGATTTTTGCAAAAGGCACAAGGTCTGAGTCTAGATTTTTGGTTTTGGCCTATGGGTGTCCAGTTGTTCCAGCACAATTTGTTGACAAAACTATCCTTTCTCCATTGTATTTTCTTTGCTCCATTGTCAAAGGTTGGCTATTTTTCAATTGTCATTGCTGGTATATAGGAGCAATTGACTTTTGCATATTATTAACCTTGGATCCTGTATCCTGCAACTTCCCTCTCCTGGATTCAAGCTATTCTTCTGGCTCAGCCTCCCAAGTAGCTGGGATCACAGCCATGTGCCATGACGCCCAGCTAATTTTCGTATTTTTAGTAGAGATGGGGTTTCACCATGTTGACCAGGCTGGCCTTGAACATCTGTGATGCTAGCTACTCATGAGGCTGAGGTAGGAGAATTGTTTGAACCTGAGAGGTTGCAGCAAGCCAAGATTGTGCCACTGCACTCCAACCTGGGTGACACAGCTAGATTCTGTCTCGAAACAAAACTGATATAAAGAGTTAGGAGTGTCTTCAAGGTTAAGAGTGTCAGAGTAACGATGTCCACCCTCAGATGGCAGTCACTGTACTATGTTCATTAACAATAGAATAGAATATTAATATCTGCATGTTACAGATGAGCTGAGACTCAGAGAAGTTAAGCAACCTGCTCAAAGACACCCAGCTAGTATGAGGTGGAGGGGTTGGTTATGGTCACCAGAACCTCATTATCTTTTCTCCTGCATTTGATTTGTAAATGCCTATAAGGATAGTTGTGCTTACACAAGCTGTTTAGCAAACTGATGGGGAAAGTTCATACTGTACAGTAGATTCAGTTCCACCAGGCCATTTGTCAAGGCTGTGAAGTCGCTGTTAAAAACAAACGGCTGGGCACGGTGGCTCACGGTGGTCCAGCACTTTGGGAGGCCAAGGCAGGCGGATCACGAGGTCAGGAGAGCAAGACCATCCTGGCCAACGTGGTGAAACCCCTACTCAGGAGGCTGAAGCAGGAGAATCACTTGAACCTGGGAGGCAGAGGTTGCAGTGAGCTGAGATCACGCCACTGCACTCAAGCCTAGCGACAGAGCGAGACTCCATCTCAAAACAAACAAAAAACAAAAAAACATGTAGGCAACGCAGAGGAACGGGACCTAACCTGTCTTGGCAGCTCTCACCCCACCCCGTTCCCTTCACCATTCAGCAAGGGCACATCCCCCTGGAGAATGGAACCAGCGGGCCCTGTCTCAATATTCAGGCTGACCAAACAGAGCCCATGCTTGGTCCTGGCACTGGGTGTTGGGACCTGATGCAGCTCTGACCCCAAGGATCAGTCCTTGAAAAGTAAATCCAAGAAAAGGAAGAACCCCTGCCTCGATCTCTACCTGAGGTTTAGGCAAGCACGTGGGAGAGCCAGCAGGCAGAGGACAGAGGCAGTCCTTCTCACCCAGTCAGGAGGGTTTCAAATTCGGTAGCCTTTGGACCTCGAGGGAGAAGAGATTTCTTTCCTCAACCATTGCAAAGTTTGTGGCTGAGACCCCAATAATGAAAGACAGATTAACAAGAGAAGAGCGTCCAAATTTATTTAATGTTAAGTTTTAGGAGACACAAGAGCCTTCAGAAATGAAGACCCAAATATCCAGGGAAAACTATTTTTATGGACATTTGTGCAGAAGTATGATTGGAGGACAAAAGGGTGTGATGTCATGGTAATCAACCAGGGGGGAGGTACCAAGGCCTGTTTGTTCAGATTCCTTTTGGCCTCTATGTGACTTTCCTTTCCTTGGGTATAGAGCAGGACACCTGTCACAGGAGGTCTTCAACGGAGAGGGGAGGAAGAAGGCCAGAGAGTGACCTTCCTGCTTCTGCAGTTTTCTCAGTTCTTTCCGCTTAAAATACTCAGTATGCCAAGGTGCCATATTTGGGGTGTCCTGTTCTGAGCCCCGCAGAGCTCACAAACTCTCGGAAGTACCTTGGACTTTTGATTTCTCACAGTCAGGGACATTTTCCTGGGCCGTTGGAACCAGACCTGTCCATTTCCTGCCCCTGCAGGTGACAGCTTGGGAAGGAGACCCTCGAGCAAGCGGGCTCCCAGAGCCCAGGGGACCCCGGGCAGGCGTGGAGCTCAGCGAGGCCAGAAGGAGCGCACAGGGGGCAGCCCACGCCCGGGGTCTTCCCAGAGGAAGCAAACAGAGCGCAGGAGACTCCGAGAGGAGCTGGGAGAACAGGAGCCGAGCAAGGCGGAGGGGACCTGCGAGGGGAGGAGGAAGCGGGACGAAGGTCTTCCCCTCAAGGAGCAGACAACACCTTCAAAGGACGAAAAGGAGATTCCGAGGAAGGAAGAGAAGTTGAAGCGGCAGAAGAAACCCAGGTGTGTTGTGGTTCCGATTCTGCACGTTCACTCCACGTGCTCACGCTCCTTCGCGGCCCTTCTCCTTCCCCCACGAGGGACTGATGACCCTCCCTGGTGAGAGGCAGCCCCTGCCCTCACTCTGGCTTTCGTGTCTCCCCCGCCCTTACCACTGCCCCGCTCTGCGGTGGGTTCTTCATCCCAGAACCCAGATGAAGCTCGCAGGTCGTCGCAGGTGGAGAGGCCACGGGCTCTCTCCACTCCAGCGTCTCATGGCACACTGCTGAAGTGGAGCGGAGGAGGTGAGGTGACGGGGCAGCAGGATGGGACAAGATCCCCGCGTCCCCTGAATTTCAGCGTGTGACTAACCCCAGCTCTTGAAGAGGAGGAGCTGAGAGACATGAACAAAATTGGAATTGGATTCAGGAACCATCCGAGGGCTTAAGCACACCCCTTTCCGGATTCCGGATCTGGGCCTGTTTCCTATTCTGAAAATGTGGCATTGGTCTAGGAGACCTTCAAGGGTGCTACCAGCTCTGAAATTCTGGGGCTTGGAGGTTTTATTTGTTTTGCCTCCTTTGTTCCATTACCATTACCACCAACTAGCACATGTGGGTTAGTGGACAGGGCCAGCTTATGGCATCAGAAAGGGGATTTGGGATTCATGTTTTTGCTATCAATTTTAATAGAGCTCTCTCTCTCTTTGCCTCCCTTTTTCAGTCATTGAGGGTAATAGATACCTTATTAGCTGCTCAGATTGTTTTAAGAATTCCTGGTGATAGAAATAGGAAAGCTTTTGCAACAGTTGGGAGTATTAGGATTATGGTGAAGAGCTGATGTTCCTTCGCGGTGGTTTGTAGCAAATCCTCTTTACCGACAGCCTCAGTTGGGTGCTCCCCCTTCCTCTCCACCTTTACAGAGGAATCTGAGGCTCTTAAACAAAGCCACTGGTTTTTTTCTGTTGCCATGCCAACCATCCTGGCTTGATTAGAGCCTTTGTCTGCTGTCTGCTTGCTGCCAGACATGAACTAAAGGGGAAGAGGGTGCGTCGTGCCCTTGGACATTTAAAAATAATTTGAATGCGCCGTTGATGGGCCCTGAGTGTCCTGAACTTTTGAGGGAGGCTGTACCATCCCAATAGGCCACAAAGACTCATTCGTGTCATTTTCAGCTGAGGGTAATGCTAGGGCACAGAGAGATAAAAACATTCAGTTCCTGTTGCCCAGATACCGACAGTGTAGCAGAGGAGATAAGACACAGGCATTGGTAATCCTAAGACAAGGCAGAAAGCAATATGCATGCAAGACAGGACTCGGAGTGCTGAATTCCGGGGGTGCTGGGCCATCAGGGCTCCTCCGTGGAGAAGGTAAACATCTTAAGGAGGCTTTGAAGAACAAGTGGAACAAGAACAAGCAATGACTGGATGCCCAACCCCCAAACTGTGGGAACACCCTATGCAGAGACTCAAAGGCAGATATCATTGATTGGGTGTGCATGAAGTATAGCAAAAAAAAAAAAAAAAAAAAATATATATATATATATATATATATATGTCTGTGTTCTAGGCTTTTCAACCTTCGAGGGCATCCTAAAACTTCTCATTTGCTCCCCCAGGAGTTAATCAGAAGCTAAAACACTCTGAGGCTGCTGCAAACTTGTCTCTAAGCTGCAATTACCCAAGCCCACACCCTGATGTTGCCATTTATGAAACGCCCTCAGGCTGAACAGCCATAACCCTTTCTTAGTCCTCTCCTTCACCTACCCAGTTGGCCGCTGTCTCACTCAGCTGAGTCACTATTTTTATCACTGAAGGAGTCAGAATAGGCTGGAGGCTATAAGGAGCACACACAGTCACTCGGATTTTGTGACAATTGAGCACATAGAATTATCTGGGAGATGGGGAGGTCCCCCAGCTGGAAATTCTCCATGGCCTTGCTGTCCAATATGACAGCCACTAGCCACATGTGGCTGCTGAGCACTTGAAATGTGGCCAGTGTGGAACTGAGGAACTGAACTTCTCATTTAATTGTAACTCAATGAGTAACTGAATTTCTCATTTCATTGTAACTCAATGTCAATACCACTGAGTTGACATAGGAGTTGGTAAATTTACTTCATTTGGACAGATGTAGTTTTGAAACTGATTTGATTTGACTTTGAAGCCAGAACAGTTCTTCTACAAAAAGACAGACTACTGCTGTCAATGCAGATGCAAATATCAAACGAAAAGAATATTTTACTACTTGATTCAGTTATTGAGAATCTTTTAAGTATGTCTAAAACAATTTGGGGAAATCTACCTTTTTCACCTATAAACTTATGAAATATAAATACAGATTAAATATGTCTGATGAAAGTTTAACATCTGAATAGCCTTACAGTTTGAGTACAAAATGAATACTGACCTTTGAAGACAGTATTTTTTTTTTCTGTTTGAGATGGAGTCTCACTCTGTTGCCCAGACTGGAGTGCAGTGGTGTGACCTCGGCTCACTGCAATCTCTGCCTCCCAGGTTCAAGCAATTCTCTGCCTCAGCCTCCTGAGTAGCTGGGATTACAGGCACCTGCCACAACACCCAGATAATTTTTGTATTTTTAGTAGAGATGGGGTTTCACCATCTTGGCCAGGCTGGTCTTGAACTCCTCACCTCATGATCCACCCACCTCAGCCTCCCAAAGTGCCGGGATTACAGGTGTGAGCCACCACGTCCAGCCTGAAGACAGTATTTTTTAGAAGACTGAAATATCTCTAATACTTGTATGTTGATTGCAAGCTAAATTACAGTTTTTAATATATTTGATTAAATAAACTATATTATTAAAATTGCTTTAATCCATGCTTTTTACCACTTCAAGGCGGCTACTAGAAAAATTTGCATTACAATAAGTGGCTTGTGTCCTGTTTCTGTTGGGGAACACCGAGCTGGCGTGTAGTTTGTGGGAGGACTCGGAGAAATGAAGAATGGGGAGGCAGCCCTGTGGGGCCCTGGGCTACAGGATAGAGTTTTGGCCTCTGCTGCCAGATGATGGGAGTCACTGAGGGCTTCTGTGGGAGCAGGGGGCAGGAGTGCCATCTTGCCCATGGGCTCCACCTCACTCCACAGCACCTGAGGACACCACCTCCTTTCCAACTCCCCCTCTGCCTCTGCCCTGGCTCTGCCTCCAGATCATCCTCGTTGGCCTCCAGTGGCTCTGGTGGGGGAGTCTCTGTCTGAGGAGGAACTGGCACGGATCCTGGAGCAGGTGGAAGAAAAAAGAAGCTCATTGCCACCATGCGGAGCAAACCCTGGCCCATGGCGAAGAAGCTGACAGAGCTCAGGTGAGCAGACTGCCGGCCGACCAGGGCCTCCTGATGTCCACAGGCCTCAGCTCCTTCTGATGGATGGGAGGCCCTCCCTCCACACTTCCCCAAAGGGGCTTGATGGGAAGGGGGATGCTCCAGAGAGGAGCATAGCACCCAGGGAACCTCATGAGAGCCAGGGGCAGCCCTGCTGTTCTCCAGCACCACAGGGCCTGGATGGGGAGCCAGGGAAGACTCAGAGGACTCCCGGCCTGTGCCCATGTCTTCCCCTGCCTGACTGCCCCTTTTATCCTATACCCCACCTCATCTGGTGGCTTCTGTGCCTCCCTCACAATCCAACACAGACGTTTCTTCCCCAGAAGCTTTCTAGACCTCCTCCTCCTCAAGAGCAGCTCTCTTTCATGTTCCTGCAGCACCCAGCGTCTCTCCATGTGTACACACTCTCTCGTGTGATTTGCAGAGTGAGCAGCAGAGGGTCTCTCTGAGCCACGGGCACATCCCGTTGCCTGGCACAAGCCCCCAGGCATCATGAATATCACTCTGTGAATGGCAACAGGCCTCCTGCCCATGCCACTCAACTTCTATTTTCTATTCAGCCACTTCTCTGGTTTCCATGCAAAAGGCTGATGCATGGAGCATTTGATGATTCTGGAGTCTGCTGCAGTTTTGAAATAACAGCAGTAGGCTGGGCGTGGTGGCTCTTGCCTGTAATCCCAACACTTTGGGAGGCCAAGGTAGGTGGATCACTTGAGGTCAAGAGTTTGAGACCAGCCTGGCCAACATGGTGAAACCCTGTCTTTACTAAATATACAAAAGTTAGCCTGGCATGGTGGTGGGCACCTGTAATCCCAGCTACTTGGGTGGCTGAGGCAGGAGAATCACTTGAACCCAGGAGGCAGAGGTTGCAGTGAGCTGAGATAGCGCCACTGCACTCCAGCCTGGATGACAGAGTGAGACCCCTGTCTCAAAAGGAAGGAAGGAAGGAAGGTAGAGAGAAAAGGAGGGAGGGAGGGAGGCAGTAGTTATATTACATAATTTTGGGGTTTCTGCTAAAATGTTCCCATCCAACATGACCATTTTTCCCAAGGACCCTCTGTTTTTTTGCCACAGCGCTGGGGGTGACACTCACTTCCCCTCTTTCCTCTGTAGGAAGCCCATGCTCCCTGGCTCCTCTCATATCTGAGCTTCCTCATTGCTCAAGTCAAATTCCTCACCCTTTATTAAGCAGAGCAGTTTGGCAGCCATGTTCTGACATTATTTACCCCAAGAGGCATAGCAAGGATCTAGCCACACTAACACTGTGCAGACCCTGATAAGGATTCTGGAAAGCAGAGCTTACCCCACAGGCTGCAAATTATTATGTCATCTCCTATGGAGCTGCAAGAAGAAACATCTCCTGGGGAGTGCCTCCAGGCCTATGCTTTAGGCCAGTGCTGCTGACCGCCAGGACTTTCTGCAATGATGGAAATGATTCTAAATTTGCACTAACACATAGCCACTACCACGTGTGGTTACTGAATACTTAAAACAGAGTTAGTACAACTGAAACATGATTTTTTTGTTTTAACTTTTATTTAAACTTAAATGTATGTACAGCATAATGAATATAATTAATAACAATGTATTGGATACCTGAAAATTGCTAAGAATAGACTATAAGTATTTTTACTGCACAAAAAAATATGAAAGGCAATGCATATATTAATCAGCTTAACAATTCACAATGTATACTTATGTCAAAACATCATACATAAATACACCATAAATATATACAATTTTTTTTTTTTTTTGAGATGGAGTCTTGCTTTGTCGCCCAGGCTGGAGTCCAGGGGCACGATCTCAGCTAACTGCAACCTCTGCCTCCCAGGTTCAAGCAACTGTTTGCCTCAGCCTCCTGAGTAGCTGGGATTACAGATGCCCGCCGCCATGACCAGCTAATTTTTTTTTTTATTTTTGGTAGAGACAAGGTTTCACCATCTTAGCCAGGCTGGTGTTGAACTCCTGACCTCATGATCCACCCACCTTGGCCTCTCAAAGTGCTGGGATTACAGGCGTGAGCCACCATGCCTGGCCACAGTTTTTTTTTTTAAGAGACGGAGTCTTGCTCTGTCGCCCACACTGGAGTGCAATCTGCCATGATAGCTCACTGTGGCCTTGAATTCCTGGGCTCAAGTGATCCTTCTGCCACAACCTCTCCAGTAGTTGGGACTACAGGCATATGCCATCATACCTGACTGATTTTTCAATTTTTTTGTGGAGAAGGGGTCTTGCTATGTTGCCTAGGCTGATCTTAAACTCCTGTACTCAAGTGATCCTCCCACCTCAGCTTCCCCAAGTATTGAGATTACAGGCATGAGCCACCACACCTGGCTCATTTGTCAATTAAATAATAAAATAACAGTAGGCCAGGTAATCCCAGCTACTCAGGAGGCTGAGACAGGAGAATGGCTTGAACCCAGGTGGCAGAGGTTGCAGTGAGCTGAGATTGTGCCATTATACTCCAGCCTGGGCAACAGAGTAAAACTTTGTCTCAAAAAAAAAAAAAGTAATTTAAAAAATTTAAATAGTCCTGGCCTGGCACGGTGGCTCACATATGTAATCCCAGCACTTTGGGAGGCCAAGGCGGGTGGATCACTAGGTCAAGAGATCGAGACCATCCTGGCCAACATGGTGAAACCCCGTCTCTACTAGAATACAAAAATTAGCTGGGCATGGTGGGGTGCGCCTGTAGTCCCAGCTACATGGGAGGCTGAGGCAGGACAATTGCTTGAACCCGGGAGGTGGAGGTTGCAGTGAGCCAAGATCGCGCCACTGCACTCCAGGCTGTCGCCTGGCGACAGAGCAAGACTCTGTCTCAAAAAAATTTTTTTCTTAAATAGTC
Organism: Ateles fusciceps; assembly: GCA_036589455.1. Taxonomy (NCBI): domain Eukaryota; kingdom Metazoa; phylum Chordata; class Mammalia; order Primates; family Atelidae; genus Ateles; species Ateles fusciceps. The sequence continues at coordinate 1,081,637 of JAZHEH010002969.1, read as the reverse complement.
CCATGTCTCAGGTGGTGACAGTATGGAAGCGAGGCTCAGCTCTGGGCTGTCTTCCTTTGCAGCCTCCTCTTTTTGAATCCTTTCTCCCTGCTCCCTCCATGCTGGGCTCCTTCTGCCAGCAGGGCAGAACAGCCACCTGTCACTCTAACAGAACCTCACTCCCACTCAGGTGTCACCAGAACACATCTTTTATTAACAGTGGAAAAAGTGCAACCCTGATGCCTATGGAAATGAGATCTCCCGCTGGCTGGAAGTCTCAGGGACCATGGCAATCCCTGAGGGCCCTTCAGCTGCCAGAGGAGAAATCTGACATCTCCTCCCTGCCTCTGAGGGGCAGAGTTCCTGGGGCTGGCAGGGTGGGCAGAGGCTAAGGCCTGAGAAGCCGAGGAGACCCATGCCTCTCTCACTGGAATGGGTCTCCCCAGCGAACAGTGGGTGTCCTCCCCCTGGGCCTCCCTCCTTTCCTCTTCCTAGCATCTTCCCTCCCTCAAGGCTCCTTATCCCCAGACTCTGGTTTAAGGCTCTCCAGCTTCTGAGTCTCCACCCAAGGTGGTGCCTCTGCCACAAGTGTTTGAGCCTTCATAGTTCAGATTTCCTTTGGTTAGGTGATAACTGAATTCCTGCTCTTTTTTTTTTCTAAGCAGGGAGGCCCAAGAATTTGTGGAGAAGTATGAAGGTGCCTTGGGAAAGGGGAAAGGCAAGCGACTATATGCCTACAAGATGCTGATGGCCAAGGTATGTGGGGTGGAGGCAACAAATCTGTGGGGGAGGGCTTGCTCAGTTTGGGAATCTGGGGGACCAACTCAGGCACCTGCCCAGCTTCACCATTTGTGTCCAGCTGCCCCAGAATCCTGGGTGTGAGGGCCACCTGACCATTCTGATCCACCTACGAATGGAAACCAATCATACATAGCCTGCCAATTTCTCCAATTGTGAGGGCTTCAACACATTTGAGACTTGTTTTCTCTCCATCGAATACACTTAGAGAACTAATGATGTTAAAACCACTGCGATTTCATTTTCCAAACCCCAAATCAGGACAGGTTGAGTTGGAGGAGACCCAGAAGGTCTGTGGTGTGATCAGGGTCACATGGATGACAAACAGCTATGTCCCCCAGAGGGATGGGGGGGCAGCTCTGTTTTGTTGAGTTGTATCATAATCTGGGCATCTGCTTGAAGTTAGGGCAGTGTTTCATGTTGGATATTTAATGTGAGACATACTGAAGTATCCTTCCTTTGCCCACTGATTTGAAAAACTACCATTCTCATTCACTTAATTCTTGTACAGAGCCTATTGCAGGGCTTTTGTTCTCAACAATCATTCGACGTCACTATCTCAGCTCTTAATTCTGATGCCTGGCAGTTCTAGGTTCCCTTTTTTACTTTTGGTTTTTTATTTGTTTGTTTTTAGAGACAGAGTCTCACTCTGCCACTAAGGCTGGAGCGCAGCGTCACCGAGCCAGCCTTAGTGGCAGCCTTGAACTCCTTGGCTCAAGAGATCCTCCAGCCTCAGCCTCAGGCTCTGAGGAGCTAGGACTACAGGCGTACCACGCCACACCCTGCTAAACCTTTGTTTTTTAAAAAAAGTTCCTTGGCTGTCTTGTCTGTGTTTCTACATGCATTTAAAAAATCGGTTTGCCGAGTTCCACTATAGTGTATTGACATTTTGGTTGGAATTTCTTTTAATCCTGTCTTTAATTTGGGACTTCCTTATGTGTACAATATTTAGTCTTCGCATCCAGAATACCATACATTTCTCAAGCCTATATTATATTCTTAAGCAAAGTTTGTCATTTTCTCCCTATAGATCTTTTCCATGTTTTATTTCTACATAGTTAATAGCCTAGTTGCTTTTGCAAATGGGATCATTTTTCAACTACTTAATAACTAGTTATTGGTAGTATGTAAAAGCTACAAATTCGTGTGCTCATTTTTTATCTGGTTCTCTTGTGGTACTCTCTTATTAATTCTAATATTTTTCATCTGATTATGTACATAAAGATGTTTTTGTTGGGTTCTCCTAAATGCCTATCCTAAAATGTGGGCTAGCAATCCTAGAACAGTATCCGTTGATAATGGTGATCATAGCTCTCCTTGTCTTTGCATCACTTTAATGAGAATAACTCTAATGACTTGCACATTAAGTTGATGGGAGTTGTTGGCTTGAAATAGATTTTCTTTGTAACCATAAAAACTTATTGTCAGCCGGGCGCTATGACTCATGCTTGTAATCCCAGCACTTTGGGAGGCTGAGGCAGGTAGATCACAAGTCAGGAGTTCAAGACCAGCTTGACCACCATGGTGAAACCCTGTCTCTACTAAAAATACAAAAATTAGCCAGGCATGGTGGCGCACACCTGTAATCTCAGCTACTCAGGAGGCTGGGGCAGGAGAATCACTTGAACCTAGGAACTGGAGGTTGCAGTAAGCCGAGATCGCACCACTGCACTCCAGCCTAGGTGACAAAGTAAGACTCAGTCTCAAAAAAAAAATTATTGTCTATTTATTGTTTAGTAAGACTTCCATTTCATTGAAAATAATTAGGTTTTATTAAACACCTTTTCCTTTACGTTATTACATTTTTTTAAATTTCTCGAATACCCTCAGTCATGGTACATTACTTTTAACTCCACGGACACATTTGATTTTCCAATATTTTATTTATGATTTTTACATACATTTTCATAAGATTGAATTCGTGTGTGTTTGTACACAAGCGTATGCATGTGTAGTATCTTGTAAGATTTTAACATTAGGGCTGCACTTGCTTTATAATTTTAAATGAATAGCATTACCTCCTCTTTATGTTGTCAGTCAGTTTTTGGAGCATTATAATACACTTTTTGTTAATTTTAAAGATGATACCCTTACAATGGTAGAGATCAGAGCCATTTTTATAGAATACCTTGAATTTTTTTTCAAGTATTCAGTTTGTTGGTGTACTTAAGTTTTAACTTTTTCTTGGGACTATTTTGATAATTCATATTCTTCCTGAAACTTGATCATTTTATTAACATTTTCTTATGTGTTAACAGAAAGTCACATATGGTAGCCCAATAATTTTTGTAATTATTTTTTATATATGTTGGGTTTGGTTTGAATCTTTTTTTTTTTTTTGCTCTGTTACTCAGGCTGGAGTGCAATGGCATGATCTCAGCTCACTGCAACCTCTGCCTCCTGGGTTCAAGCGATTCTCCTGTCTCAGCCTCCCAAGTAGCTGAAGTTACAGGCATATACTACCACATCTGGCTAATTTTTGTATTTTTAGTAGAGATGGGGTTTCACCATGTTGGCCAGGCTGGTCTCGAACTCCTAATCTCGGGTGAACCTCCCGCCTCAGCCTCTCAAGATGCTGGGATTACAGGCATAAGCCACGGTGCCCAGCCTGAATCTTTCTTATTTCTAATATTATTTTTCTCCTTTTTCAGTTATGCTTGCCAGACAACTCTCTGTGGGTCGTTTTATTAATTTTGTTTAGAGACTGTCTACCACTTACCAACTGCACACTCACATCTTATTTTTTCCAATGAGGAATGTGTTCTTCAAGTATATTTTTTTTCTAGATTTTTACTGTGACAAACAATGCTTTAACAAACACCTTTATACATTTATCTTGGATCCACCTGTTTTTTTAATTGCAACAGGACAGTCACTCAAATAGTACTGCTAGTTCAAAAGTGTGAATATTTTAAATTTTGCTACACATTTTTCAAACTATTTCTCCCAATTTGTAACAAATCATACTCAAGGGAACAAAGAGAATGACTTATCCTCCTCACTAGTTATGAATGTTATTGTCCATTTTACTTTGTGCTAATCTAATGGGTAAAAAACAGGTTATTATTCTTCCTTTAATTTGTATTCATTGTTTTTTTTTTTAATTGTAATAAGAACACTTGAGATTTACCTTTCTAACTAATTAAGTACACAATACCATATTGTTAAGCACAAACATCATGTTGTACAGCAGATCTCTAGACAAGTATATCTCTGATAAATGATTCTGTTCAGCCATGTTTCTGTTCACATAGTTCTAGCTTCCCGCTTAGGAAAGGATAGCTGCCTGCCTCCCGCCCTCCATCCTCCATATTTACTTTTCCACATAATTTTTAGCTCTTTGCTTCTTTCTCTTTGCAATCTCAGAAATTTATCACGTCTATTCTCAATATCATTGAATACATTTTCCTCTGTGTCAATTATAGTCTTTATTTTGTCTAATGTTTCCTTTCATTCAATTACTAACCTCTTAGCTTCCTTGTAATCCTTCCGTATCTCATCTACATTCTTTTAAATTGGTATCCTTAACTTTAGAAGCCATATTTCTTGCATCCTATTAAGAATACTGAACTGCTTTCTAGACTTTACGTATGTATCTTGGAGGAAATGTTTTCCACAAATATCAAAGAATGGCGTTCCTTTTTCCCTGTTCTGCAATAGTATTTTCCAGGCGTCACTTGTTATTTTCATGTTAGCTACCCAGATCCTGATTTTATTGACATGTAGCTTGCCTGTGTCTTGCTCTGCCATGACTTGAAACTTTTTTCCTATGTATAGCTGGAGAGCAAGACAGCATGACAACAAATAACCCATCCTAGGACCAGCAGCGACCACCACACACAGCCCTGAGAAAGGGGCTTGCAATCTTCTGCCCATGCCCCAGCCCAGTTTTCTGACTCTGTCAACCAATGAAGGATAAGAGAATCAGTACAGGAGCATCTCCCAGGCCTCTCTCTCCCCTCTGCTCCAGATCTAGGGCCTCACTTTTCAGTCCGAGATACCCACAGCCTTGAGGAGCTATCAGGTGGTTGCCAAGGAACCGACCGGCAGGCTGTGCCTCCAGGGGCCTCACTTGGCAATGTTCATTACCCCTGCTGGTCCTCAGCCTTGCAAGCCTCTATTTTATACTGATTTTATCAGCACCCTGACAAAGGATCCATCTCTCAGGGGAGGACTGGCATTAATAAAGCTTATGAGGCTGCTACATGAAACCAGATGCTGGATTATTAACTTACAAGAAGAAATAACTGATGCAAGATGGAAAATCGGAAGTCCACAGCAGCCGTGCCTTTTATTTTTGATAGCTCAGTTATATGGGAAGCTAAACCATCATCCCAATTCCTATCTATGAATTTGCAATGAAAGTCACTGCCATAGAAACCAAAATACTCAAGGCAAATGCTTTCCTTATAGGCAGACCTACATAGGAAGCCAAATAGTCAAAGAGTATTTTGGGGTTTGGGGATTTTTTTTTTTTTTTTTTTTTTGAGATGGAGTCTCGCCCTGTTGCCCAGGCTGGATGAAGTGCAGTGACGCAATCTTGGCTTACTGCAACCTCCACCTCCTGGGTCAAGTGATTCCCCTGCCACAGCCTCCTGAGTAGCTGGGATTAGTGGCACCTGCCACCACACCCAGCTAATTATTGTATTCTTAGTAGAGACAGGGTTTCACCATGTTGGCCAGGCTTGTCTCTAACTCCTGCCCTCAGGTGATCCATCCACCTTGGCCTTCCAAAGTGCTGGGATTACAGATGTGAACCACTGCCCCCAGCCTGTATTTATTTTTAGTAGAGACAGGGTTTCACTATGTTGGCCAGGTTGGTTTCAAACTCATGATCTCAAGTGAGTCACCCGCCTCGGCCCCCCAAAGTACTGGGATTACAGGCATGAGGCACCATGCCCATGGTGGCCCAAAGAGTATTTTTGAACACAGAATCAGAGCTAGGGAGGGTGGATGAAGCAATGAGACTGGGCTGCCCAGTGTCTGTCATCTTCTAATCCCCATATTCCCCATATCTTTGCCGCTGTTATCAACCAGTCTTTACTCATGGGCTTCTCTTCTCTTTGCATCTGTGACCATCTCCCTCTTCTGACAGCTGGTTCCCTTCTTTGTACAATCATTCAATCAGGAGATGGTCAAAACCATATCTGGAAAACCAGCTCTGGAAGCCTGTCTGATTCCTTCACAAAATTTTTCCCTTTTTAATGGACGTGGTGGCTCACGCTTGAAACCCCAACACTTTGGGATGCTGAAGGCAGGAGGATCACTTGAGCCCAGGAGTTTGAGACCAGACTGGGCCACATGGTAAGACCCTGTCTCTACAAAAAAAAAAAAAAAAAAAAAAAAAAAATTAGCCAAATGTGGTGGCTGCTTAGGAGGCTGAGGCAGGAAGATCACCTGAGCCCAGGAGGTCAAGGCTGCAGTGAGCCGTGTTTGCACCACTGCACTCATGTCCTGGGCAACAGAGTGAGGCCTTGTCTAAAAACAGAAATATTTCCCTTTCTCCTTTAGTGATTTTAGTTTTTGCCCCTTCTTTTCGCAGGTGTTGACTTTAGTGACTTTACAGGGGAAAATCTCATTTCCTTCATGAACAAGTTCTGAGGAGACCTTTTAATAATAGGAACTGGGCCAGACACAGTGGCTCAGGCCTGTAATCCCAGCACTTTGGGAGGTCAAGGCAGGTAGATCACTTAAGATCAGGAGTTCGAGACCAGCCTGGCCAACATAGGGAAACCCCGTCTCTACTGAAAATACAAAATTTGGGCCAGATGTGGTGGCTCACGCCTGTAATCCAGTACTCTGGGAGGCCGAGGTGGGTGGATCACCTGAGGTCGGCAGTTCAAGGCCAGCCTGGCCAACATGGTGAAACCCCATCTCTACTAAAAATACAAAAATTAGCCAGGTGTGATGGCGCACTCTTGTAGTCCCAGCTACTCAGGAGGCTGAGGCAGGAGAATCGCTTGAACCCTGGGGGCAGAGGTTGCAGTAACCAAGATTGCGCCACTGCACTCCAGCTTGAGAGACCGAGTGAGACTCTGTCTCAAAATAACAATAATAATGGGAACTGATCTTAGGATCTGCTCTCTACTACCTCTTATCCTTTTTATGAGTATTTCTACCTCAGCTTTCTATGAGTATTTGTTTTATTCCAAATCGATTTGTTTCCAGAGTGTGTGGTTGGTGGAGAGCAGCCCCTCCGAGAGTTGATAAAACAGCCAGCCATAGAAAGACAGCTGATCATGTTTCTGTTTCGTACAAAGTCTGGATGTCGGAGTTGGGAACGGACCACAGGAGGGGGCAACATGCCTTTCTGACTCCTTTCAGAAAAGCGAGGCTGTTGTTTCCCCCAGGAGAAGAATGGGCCCCCATGGGTTGACATCTCCTTATCGAGTTACACCACCCTTGCAATTTTGTGGCAATTCCTATCAGGCAGAGACACTTGGCTGTCTGCCAGACATGGGTCTGAGAGTTGCCAGATTTCCTTTTTCCTTTGAACTTTTGTTTTAAGATGAAAAAGGTCATATCAGAGATTGCTAATTCAATCAGACCCTCCAACACAGAAATCGTCCAGAGATTTTCTCACTTTATCTATACACTGTCCAAACCAGAAATTTTATCAGCACAGTAAGGGGTGGCCCTGGCTTGTCTCTCACTCCACACCTGACATTGGGGAAGTGAAGGTCTGAACACCTGCCTCTGGCAGACTGGGCTCAAGGACAGCAGGAGCTGGGGACTACAAGACAGCAGCCTCACCCACACTGACTCATGCTGACCTGCCAGCCTCCTCGTGCCCCTCATCACGCTCCTTTGTGCCCCAGCTAGACATGTTAATGAACTGAGAAGTTTTACCTCTTTTATTTCAGAAATGGGTCAAATTTAAGAGAGACTTTGATAATTTCAAGACTCAGTGTATCCCCTGGGGAAATGAAGATCAAGGACATTGAAAGTGAGTATGCTGGTGTCGCTGATTTTTTAATTGGTTTCCTAAAGAGTTTCCCAAGAGCTTGAATTGTTTCCTTGGCCCTCTAAATAGATTAGTTCATTGGTTCTGCTGTATTAGGAAAGAATGGGTTTTGAACTAGTCAAACCGAGATTTATTTATTTTTATTTTTATTTTTTATTTTTTGAGACAGAGTCTTGCTCTGTTGCCTAGGCTGGAGTGCAATGGCATGATCTCGGCTCACTGCAGCCTCTACCTCCCAGGTTCAAGTGATTCTCCTGCCTCAGACTCCTGAGTAGCTGGGATTATAGGTACCACCACACCTGGCTATTTTTTTTTTTTTTTTTTTGTATATTTAGTAGAGAAGGGGTTTCACTATGTTGACCAGGCTAGTCTCAAACTCCTGACCTCAAGTGATCCATCCACTTTGGCCTCCCAAAATGCTAGAATTACAGGCATGAGCCACCACGCCCAGCCCTGACCAAGACTTAAGTTCTGCTTCTTCACTTTTTGACTATAGGAGCTAAGGCAGGTTAGTTAACCCAAAGAGCCTCAGGTTATTCATCTAGAAAAAGAAAGGGACACAGATGTCATTCAACAGACTGATGATAAAACTGAATCCATCACACACATAAAGTGCTCAATAGTATATATTTTTTTCCTTCTGCAGCACTTAAACCCACCATCTTTTCTCTCTCTAGGTCACTTTGGTTCTTCCGTGGCATCATATTTCATCTTTCTCCGATGGATGTATGGCGTTAACCTCGTTCTTTTTGGCTTAATATTTGGTCTAGTCATAATCCCAGAGGTAAGAAAAACAACTTCCTAAATCTTTGGATAGAGTTGAGGCTTATGACCACCGTCATCAATTATCGACCAATACTTCCTGTTTTACAAAGAATCAGTCATTCATTTAAAATGCTATTAGGTTGGTGCAAAAGTGATTGTGGATTTTGCCATTAAAAGTAATTTATAAATTACTGCCATTAAAAGTAAATTTATGAAATTAAAAGTAATGGCGAAAATCGCAATTACTTTTGCACCAACCTATGACCTAATGTACACATCAATTGCCCAGATGGTTTAGTACAAAGAATGGAACCAAAATACTTCTGTTACTTAATAGGAGAATCTTATATTTTTCTACTTCTCATTGTACCTTAAGATCAGTGGAGAATTAATGCTTCAATGAGGTTTTTTTTACCCTAAAAATTAATACATCTATGAGGAAGAAAATACCAAATGCAGACATATTGTTCCTCTGAAAGCTGTTGAAGTAAACCCGCTTGTGTACCCAGCACCAGCACCAAGTATTTCAGTGAGGACTGTAGCAATTGTAGCAGTTGCTGTGCTCAGTGCTTAGTGAGCCACAGGCTCCTTGGAAAAGACCCCAGGCCATTATTCTGGGGACCTGGGATCCAATTCACAATGAACTTATTGTGTGATTTTGCACTAATTGCTTATTACCCCTTTTTTGTTTCTCAGTTAATCATCTGTAGATAAGGATCTATTTATATCCATAATAAGATTATATCTGGGGCCAGGTGCAGTAGCTTATGCCTGTAATCCCAACATTTTGGGAGGCTCCTGCCTCAGCCTCCCAAGTAGCTGGGATTACAGGCACCCACCACACCTGGCTAATTTTTGCATCTTTAGTAAAGATGGGGTTTCACCATGTTGGCCAGGCTGTCAATTGTGGTCTCGAACTCCTGACCTCAAGGGATCTGCCCGCCTTGGCCTCCCAAAGTGTTGGGATTACAACCGTGAGCCACCACACCCAGTCCTATAAGGTCTTCAAGTAAGCTGTGCTCTAGGTTTACATAGCAAGCATTTAGTCTGTAAACCTCATATGATACTTCTCTTTAAAAAATAACTATTAAGTTATTTTAGACATATGAAAAGATATAATGAATGAGCCTACTTTCTCATCAGTATGCCTAAAAAATAAAATATTACATGTACACTGAAGTCCTCTAATTAACTTTCCCCCAATTTTATTACCTACATAACACTCACTATCCTGAACTTTCCATTTCAACTTACATTTTAACATTTATTGACTTAAATGCAGTCATTTCTTATTTTCTAAAATCACAGTGTATCTAAAGGTGTATCCCTTTTTGTATTACAGTATTTTTTGTCACATTGACAGCAAAGGTTTTTCTTTTTTAGTTATTTTGTTCAAGAAAAAACTTTTGGCTTTGCTGATTCTCTCTGACATATTTTTTTAAATTCGGTCTTGTGGGGGCACAATTTAAATAAAGTAAAATTTACTCTTTTTAGGTATACAGTTCAATGACTTTTGACAAATGTATAATCAGGTAACCACCCCACAACTAAAATATAGAACATTTTCATCACCCCTAAATTTCTCTAGTACCCTCTTTGCAAGCAATCTCCTCTCCCAGCTCCCACCCCTTGACAACCAATGATTGATTTCTGATTTCTGTTTCTAAAGTTTTGTCCTTTTTCATAATATCATATGAATAGAAATATGTAGAATGCAGTTTTTTTTGTGTCTAACCTCTTTCAGTTGGTACAATGTCTTTGAAATTTATTCATGTAGTTTTATCAATAATTTGTTCCTTTATTGCTGGAATGGAATTGAAAATTACAATGGAATTGTAATATCCCATCGTATGGGTATATCATAGTTTGTTATCCATTTACCAGTTCATGGACTCAGTTGTTTCTGTTGGGAAGCTATTATGAATAACTCTACTATAAATATTCACATTCAGGTCTTTTTCTTATCTATCTTTATTTTTATATTACTAATTTCTACTCATATATGTATCATTTATTTCCTTCTAATTTCTTGGGGTTTGTATTTATTATCTGTTGCTGTGTAACAAGTTACTCCCTAATTTTTTGCTGAATATAACAACTATTTATTATCTTACGATTTCTGTGGGTCAGGAATCCAGAAGTGGTTCTGGCTTGGGGTCTCCCACAGGCTACAGCCTAGGTTTTGTCCAAGGCTACAGTTATCTTGAGGCTGAACTGGAGAAGATCTGCTTCCAAGCTCACTCACATGGCTATTGGTAGATCTCAGAAGATATGATTTCAAGCTTACTCACATGGCTTCTGGCAGGCCTCAGAAGATCTGCTTCCAGCCTTACTCATATGGCTGTTCCCAGGGCTCAGGTACTCCGCGGCTATTGGCCAGAGACATCAGTTTCTTGCTACATAAATTCTTTCACAGGCACATGCTCATAAGATGGCAGCTTTCTTCTCCCAGAAGGAGAGAATCCAAGAATGAAATACAGCAAGAAGAAGCTTCCCACATAGAAGCCACCATTTTTTATAACCTAATCTCAAAAATGACATTCCATCACTTCTGCCATATTTTATTCCTTAGTAGTGAGTCACTAAATCAAGCCCACACTCAATGGGAGGGATAATAAATACCATAGGCAGGGATCATGTGAGCCATCTCACAGGCTGCCTACCACATTCAACCCTCTGTTCCTCAGTGATTCACATCCCTTCCACATGCAAAATACACTCGCCCCTCCTAAAGGCCCCTAAAAATCTCATTCTGGTACAGCATCAGCCCAGATTCCAAACTCTCATTCTCTAAATCATAATTCAGGTGCAGGTGAGGCTCCATGGGAGTAGCTCTTTAAATGCAACTCCTGAGTCCAGTTCTCTTTACCATGAGACTGAAAAGACATGTTATCTGCACCAACACAACAAACATAAAATGGTAGGACAGGCATAAGATAAATGCTATAGACATGCCTGCGTTCAAACAGGAGAAAAATGGGAGGCACAAGGGAGTTACTGACCCATGGCAAGTCTCTAACTGTATTAGGCCGTTCTTGTGTTGCTATGAAGAAATACCTGAGGCTGTGTAATTTTTAAAGAAAAGAGGTTTAATTGGCTCGTGGTTCTGCAGGCTGTATGGAAAGCATAGTGCCAGCATCTGCATCTGGTGAGGGCCTCGGGAAGCTTACGATCATGGTGGAAGGCAAAGGGGAGCCAGCACGTTGCTTGGTGAGAGCAGGAGCAAGAGAGTGATTGGGGGAGGTCCTAGACTTTTAAACAACCGTATCTCTCATGAACTAACTGAGTGAGAACTCACTTATCACCAAAGGGATGGTGCTAAGCCATATATGAGGAATGTGCCCTCATGATCCAATACATCCCACCAGGCCCCACCTCCAACATTGGGAATCACATTTCAACATGAGATTTGGAAGGGACAAACATCCAAATGACATCAATAACACAACACTCATTTATAAATTTTCCCTCAATACTATTTTAACCACATTCCATATACTTTGATATACATTGCCATTATTTATTTTTAGGTAGTTTCTAATTTCCTTGTAATCCACAAGTTATTTATGAATATATTTTCAAGACTTTAATATATAGAAAGATTGGCAGCATTTTTTTTTTTTTTTTACTGGTTTGTAGTATAATTTTATGGTGATCATAGTGTATATTTAGTATGAAACTGATACTTTTTCATCACTTGGGACTTTCTTTATTTGCTTAGATATGGTTAATTTTCCTAAATGCTTATATTTTTTGCATGGTTCAAATATATTACTCATATTCTATAAACTATCTATAACCTTACTAATTTTAAAGTGGCATAATCAATTGCTAACTGAGATCAAATAAATCTCCTGTTGTCTTTTTCTCACTGTAATTATTATTTTTTGTTTCATATATGTTGATGCTATGTTATTGGGTACATACAAATTTAAGATTGTTATGTGGTGAATTAGACTGATTTATTTTCAAATGTTAAACCAGATTGCATTCCTGGAATAAACCCAGCTAGGTCATTATGTATTATCTTTTTCATATATCACCTGATTTTGATTTGTGAGTATTTAACTAGAACTTATGTATCCATTTTTGAAAGATTGGACTTGTAAATATCCTTCTTACAGTGTTCTTAAAATGTTTGGGGATCAATATGAGACCTCATAAAGTGATTTGGAAATACTTCCTTTTTTTATTCACTTGAAAAATTTGTGTAAATTTTCCTACGGTAGGCTTATGTGAATTTTTAAAAATTTATTTATTTTAATTGACAAATTGTGCATGTTTATGGTATACAAAATGCTGTCTTAGAATGTGTATACATTGTGAAATGGTTATATCAAGCTAATTAACATATGCATCACCTCATATACCTGTACTTACCAATTGTTTATGGTGAGAACACTTAAAATCTACTCTCATAGCAATTTCCCGGTATACAATACATTATTATTAACTGTAGTCATCATGCTGTACAATAGATCTCTTGAATTTATACTTCCTAACTGAAATTTTTGTATCCTTTGACTAACGTTTCCCAATCTCCCCAATTCCCCAAGTGAAGTTTTTGTTGTCATTGTTGATTTGTTGCTTTTTGTATATGTGGTAGGCAGAATTCTAAGAATGACTCTAAATGACCCTCGACCTTGTATAGTCCCCTCCCCTTTGAGTATGGACAGAACCTGGGAATGAGATATCACTCTGAGGTTATTTGAGTGAGCCTAATTTAATCACATAAGCTCTTCAAAAGCTAAGAGTTTTCTCTGGCTGGTTGCAGAAGGAATCACAGATATTCAAAACATGAGAAGGACTGAACACACCCCTGCTGGCTTAAAGATGGAGGGAACCAAGTAGTGGAGAATGGGGGACCCTCGAGAGGCTGAGTGTGGCAACCATATGCCACCCAGCAAGGAAACAGGGACCTCAGTCCTACAAGCACAAGGAAATCAATTCTGCCAACAATCAGTGAGCTTGGAAGAGAACTCCAGACCCCAGATGAAACCCTTAGCCCCTGCTGACTCCTTGATTTCAAACTGGTGAGAAACTGACCAGAGAATCCAGCCACACCATGCTAGACTGCTGACCTACAGAACTGTGAGCTAATAAATGGATGTTACTTTAGGCCGTCTTTGTGGTAATTTGTTACACAGCAATAGCAATCCAAAGCAGTAGATATCCAGCTTTGGATCTGTAGCACTTATTAAATCTTAAACTGTTTTTCATCACATTGGGAAAATTCTCTGCCATCATCCCTTTAAATACTGTGTCTGTGCCATTCCATCTTCTCCCTCCTTCTGGAACTACATATATGTGTGTGCATTTGTGTGTGTGTGTGTGTGTGTGTGTGTGTGTGTGTGTGCCTTGTCTCAGCAAGCCTTGTCTCTGTATTTCCATGTATGCCTTATGTTCTTTTCAGTATTCTCCATCTTTTTCTGTATATATTTAAGTCTGGACATTTTTAACCCCATATTAAAATTTAGCCATTCTCTTTTCAACTGATCTATATGTTCTTAAATCTGTCCACTGAGTTTTTAATTTCAATGATCACATGTTTCAGTTCTGTAACTTCCATTTGATCATATTTACAGTTTCCAGTTCTCTACCAAAATAATTCATCTTGTCCCTTAATTCCTTAAGCATGTTAATCAAACTTATTTTAAAGCTCGTAACTGACAACTCTCTCATTTGGACTTCCTGTGAATCTGTTTTTATTGTTTAATTTTTCTTTTGGTTTTTGGTCAAGTCTTGTCTTCTCTTATAACCAGTTATTTTTGACTGAGTGCTAGGCATTGTTTGCGAATAATTGTTGAGATTTACTTATTCCTCTGGTGGCAGAACTAACCAAGATGGTCTATATTTTTGTTTAATTTTACATTTCTGAGTAAAATGTTCCCAAGCCTGGGCTTTTTCCAGATATCTTCCTATTTGCCTTTTTTTTTTTTTTAGTAGAGATGGGGTTTTGCCATGTTGCCCAGGCTGGTCTTGAACTCCTGAGTTCAAGCAATCCACCTGCCTCAGCCTCCCAAACCTATTTGTCCTTAAATTTCACTTTCATGTCATTCTTCAGCCCTTTGATATTCCAAAGTTGCTGCATGCTTTCTTTATCTTTTAGCTGCTGTGATTGAAATCAGCAAATAACTCATGGGGAACAGCAATACACAATCACTTCTCCAGAATTTATTTATCTCCTGGATCTTGGCAGCACAAGTCACAATTGTCCACTTGTCTAGTTGTTCTCAGTGAAAGAGTTTGTCCAAAGCAACTTCCCCTCCTTTTGTTGGCAGTAGTGTTTGTAATAGTAAAATCTGGAAACAATCTAAATGTCTATGAAGAGTAGACTGTGTAAATACATTACAGTATGTCCATACAATGTAATATTATGTAACAGTGAAAAATAGAGAACTGTAGCTACACTTGTCAATGTCAATAATCTCAAAAGTGTAATGTTGTATGAAAAAAACAATTCATAGGAGAATACTTATGCATAATTCCATTTAACAGGCAAAACTAAACAGGCAAAGCTACACAATAAATGAGTAAAATATAAGACAAAACAAGGGAATTATTATCATAAAATGTACTGTATCTGGGCTGCATCTTAGGATGGAAGAGTGATATAATTCAGAAGAGGCTTATCCAGGATATTATAAAGTCCTGGAGATTTCCTGTTTCTTAAGTTAGCTAGTGGATATGTAGTAGTTAATTTCCTTTTTATTATGATCAACTATACATATATGTTATACTATTCTATGTATAACATATTCCCCAATAAGAAAGTGAATTTAAAGCAAAGAAGCAAAAAGAAATTACCTAAAAACGATGAACCTATAAATTAAGAAACAAAGTAATTCTCTATTAAATCCTGAAAAAGACTAAATCATGTGCTACAAAAATCAAAAGAAACATGGTATATCCCTATCTCCACTACTTTTCAATATTAATTTCTACCACCTAATGCAATGTCAGGAAAATTAACATCTTATACACTTTGTACAAAAAAATACAGAGTTATTGTGGTTTGCAGGTATGATTGTAAACGCCCCAAAAACTCCAATGACTTTATCAAAAACTACTAGAATCTAATAAACAAATATATTGAGATGACTGGAGTCATTTTAAAGACAAATGGCATTGATTCTCTGTATCCACTTTAAAATAGAATTTAAAATTTTGACATAATGCAATAAATCTATAAAATAACTAGTAATACATTTAATTAATTAGAATATTTCTATGAGGAACACTATAAAGAATTACTGGACAAAAATAAGATAATAAATGGAATAATATATTCTTGGAAGGAAAAATTGAATCTCATTAAAAAGTCAGTCCTTTCTGAATCAATATATAAATTTAATCCATTTCTGATTGTTTTTACAATTAAGGATATGAATAAGGGCACATGTGTAAGGGAATTATAACAGAATTATATACATGTGCAGAATTAGAAATACTCTAATGTCCAACAATAGGGGATTTGTTAAGTAAGTTTCTTGTACAGAATTTTGATTAGATATTTTTGAATTCATTTTATTTGGGGAAATACTTTATGATGTAGGAAATTGGTCACAATATTAGGCTAAATAACTAGATGAAAATATATACAGAACTCAGAATTAACTGAAAGAAAATATATAAATATCTAACAGTCATTATCTTTGGGTTTTGGTGGTGACAGACAACTTTTAAAATGCTCTTCTGGCTGGGCTCATGTCTGTAATCCCAGCACTTTGAGAGGCCAAGGTGGTAGGATCACTTGAGCCCAGGAGTTTGAGACCAGCCTGGGCAACATGGTAAAACCTTGTCTCTACTAAAATTACAAAATTTGGCTGGGCGTTGGGGTGCAAACCTGTAGTCCCAGCTACTCAGGAGGCTGAGGAGGGAGGATCATTTGAGCTAGGGAGGCAGAGATTGCAGTGAGCCAAGATTGAGCCACTGCACTCCAGCCTAGGTGATGGAGTGAGAACCTGTATCAAAAAAAAAGCTCTTCTGTACTTTTTCACATTTTTTACAATGAGTGTATGTTACTCTTAAAATCAGGAAAGTGATCAATATCATTTAAAGAAGAAAACAGGACTGGACACAGTGGTTCATGCCTATAATCCCAGCACTTTGAGAGCCCGAGGCAGATGAATCACCTGAGGTCAGAAGTTCGAGACCACCCTGGCCAACATGGTGAAACCCTGTCTCTACTAAAAATATGAAAATTAGCCAGACACGGTGGAGGGCGTCTATAATCCCAGCTACTTGGGAGGCTGAGGCAGGAGAATGGCTTGAACCTGGGAGACGGAGGTTGCAGTGAGCCGAGAACACACCATTGCAACCCAGCCTGGGTGACAAGAGTGAAGCTCCGTCTCAAAAAATAAATTAATAAAGAAAGAAAGAAGAAAATAGGTATGTCCCGCTCTGAGAAAGAAAGTATTTACCCCAGTATATGAATATCTCTGTGTGTTTGTATTTCTTCCACTCATACTTGTGTCATTGTGTTCCTACACAAGGTACTGATGGGCATGCCCTATGGGAGTATTCCCAGAAAGACAGTGCCTCGGGCTGAGGAAGAAAAGGCCATGGATTTTTCTGTCCTTTGGGATTTTGAGGTACTATTGTCAACATGCCAACGAACTTCCATTTGTGATTACGAAGCCTAAACATTGCATGGATAAGTATGAAATAGTGCATCTAATTATTGAAAATCCATTGCTTTAATAAAATAGGATCCCAGCACTAAGCTAAATGAACTTGCAAACCATGTCTCTGCACAGTCCTCCCGAGTCTCCTTCATGGGCTGCTCTCTCCAGCCACACTCTTGATGTATGTGGGCTTTCCATGCGGCCACTGCACCTCTCTGTCTGCCAGCTCTCTATAAGGTTTTCTTTATAAAACATACTTACAAAACAACTTAGAAAACATACTTATAAAAACAGTATGGTTTTCTTTCCTCATTCCCACATTAAGACCCCAGATCTATCTCCACTCCAGGCTTCCCCCCAAGTTTCACATGATATCTTCAACTGAATGTCCCACTTGCTCTTCAAATTTAACACCTATGCGCCAAAACCCACATCTCTTTTCCCTATTTCCTTTATTGGAATCACCATTCATCCAATCATCCACGTCTAAAGGCTGAAAGTCATCCCACATTTCTCCCTCTTCCTCACAAGCCACCCCACTGCCATCCAATTGACCACTAAATCTGAGCCTACCTACTAAATATTTCTTGAATCTTTTGTAAACCCAATTGTATTAGTTCATTTTCCCACTACTACCTGAGACTGGGTAATTTATAAATAAAGGGGTTTAATTGGCTCACAGTTCTGCATGGCGGGGGATGCCTCAGGAAACTTGCAATCATGGTGAAAGGTAAAAGGGAAGCAAGGCACTTCTTACATGGCAGCAGGAGAGAGAGAGCTCGGGGAAATGCCAGACACTTGTCAGAACAACCAGATCTCGCAAGAACTCCATCACTGTCATGAGAACAGCATGGGGTGAACCGCCCCCCCATAATCCAATCACCTCCCACCAGGTCCCCTCCCTCAACACCTGGGGATTACAATTCGAGATGAGATTTGGGTGGGGACACACAGCCAAACCATATAACCAATTAAGAGCATTGGCTTTTATTCCATTTGGGAATGGGAATCAATGGATATCTGAGGGGGAAGAAAATCAGTGAATATCTGGGCTGCGTAAGAAAAAGCCATGGAGTTTCTCATCCTTTGAGATTTCCAGGTGCTATTGTGAACATACCAATGAACTTCCATTTGTGATTGTAAGGCCTAAAGATTGCATGTATAAGTGTGAAACAGTGGACCTAATTATTGAAAAACCAGTGCTGGCTGGGCGTGGTGGCTCATGCCTGTATTCCCAGCACTTTGGGTGACCTAGGCAGGCAGATCACGATGTTAGGAGCTTCAGACCAGCCTGGCTGACATGGTGAAACCTTGTCTCTACTAAAAATACAAAAATTAGCCTGGCATGGTGCTGCGCATCTGTAGTCCCAGCTACTCGGGAGGCTGAGGCAGGAGAATCGCTTGAACCCGGGAGGTAGAGGTTGTAGTGAGCCGAGATCATGCCACTGCACTCCAGCCTGGGCAACAGAGTGAGACTCCATCTCACAAAAAAAAAGAAAAAGAAAAACCAATGCTTTAACCAAATAGGATCCCATCGTTAGGCAAAATGCTTTTTTCCATGTCTTTTACCTTTGCTTTGAAGAATGCCCTCACTTTACCGGGATTGCTGTCAGAATCATCTACTTCTCCTCTCTGCTTTGGCTTGGCTCCTAAAATTTCCACTCCCTTTGCTGCTGGAGTGATCTTTATAAAATGCAAATCTGATCCTGTCACTCTCCTACCTCAAATTTTCATTGATTCTCATTCCCGGTGGAATAAAGGTCAGGGTTCTTAATTGGGTTTACAAAAGAACTGTTCATGACCCCACTGCTCCCTACTCTCCAGTTCCATGTCCATCTAATACCTCGCACTTTAGTGCCCAATGCCACCGAGCTCTGGGGAAGTCCCAGCATGCATCACACACCACACCATCATTGCCTGTCTGCCTTTGCTTATGGCCTTTTGCCTGGAGCACTCTTCCCTCCTTTGTGAGCTTCACACCCCCATGCCTCTGGAGGCTCAGTTCGCAGCTCCAAGGGCTTGCTAAGGCCAGGAGGCATGGTTGTAGTGCCGCCCACAGCAAGTCATTGCTGCTGCCATCCCTCACTCTCAAAGTCAGAATCAAGACCCTTCAGAAAGTTATTTGGAACAGGGCTTCCAAACTACACTGCTACTAAGGATTTCTTTATTCTTCTTTTTTCTTTTTTTTTCCGTTTTTTTTTTGAGACAGTCTCCGTCTGTTGCCCAGGTTGGAGTGCGGAGGCATGATCTCTGTTCACTGCAACCTCTGCCTCCCAGGTTCAAGCAATTCTCCTGCCTGAGCCTCCTGAGTAGCTGGGATTACAGGTGCCTGCCATCACACCTGGCAAATTTTTGTATTTTTAGTAGATACAGGGTTTCACCATGTTGGCCAGGATGGTCTCAAACTCCTAACCTCAAGTGATCCACTTGCCTTGGCCTCCCAAAGTGTTGGGATTACAGGCGTGAGCCACCGTGCCTGGCCTCCACCTTTTTTTTTTTTAATGCAAGGATCCCTGTTGAAACATCCTATCTACCAAAAACAAACCCAATTTTTTCAACAATAATCCCTTACTTTTTGTTTACAAAGACATATACAAAACGTTAACAATCTAAGTTAATATTTTACTAAATAATTACACCTAAAAGTTGTACTAATTACAGCTTAAAATGTACTGATTATAGCTAAAGCCAATAGCACATAAAATCCCAAAATAAAACAAAACAAAATCCGAAGTTCAAGTTAGAGTGTGAGCCTTATTGCGTATAATTTTCTTCAGAGGTTTTGAAGTATTGAAAAAGCTCATAGACTGCTGTCTACGTCTGGAGTGTTACATAAAGACCCTGGGGGGTGGGGGAAAGTAAATGGGAGCTGTATATGCATGTGCACGCATGCACAGACATACACACACACGTGCACACACATACACATACATGCACAGACATACACACATACACACACATGCACACACACACATACACACACACACATACACACTATCCCTAATTTTGTTTTGTTTGTTTTTTTCCTGGTTTTTTTTTTTTTTTTTTTGAGACAGAGTCTCACTCTGTCACCCAGGCTGGAGTGCAGTGGCACAATCTCAGCTCACTGCAACCTGTGCCTCCTGGATTCAAGCGATTCTCATGTCTCAGCCTCCCGAGTAACTGGGATTACAGGCGCCCAACATCACATCTGGCTAATTTTTGTATTTTTAGTAGAGATGGGGTTTCACCATGTTGGCCAGGTTGGTCTTGAACTCCTGGCCTCAAGTGATCCGCCCACCTCAGCCTCTCAAACTCTGGGATTACAGGTGTGAGTCACCGCACCCAATCCCCATCCCTAATTTTGTCCCAAATGTTAGTAACACTCCTCTCCCTCCCATGTCTCCATACACTCTATATAATATGGAAATAGAGGGAATGAAGAAGAGAAAGAGGTGGAGATGTGGAGGGGCCCTGGAGCCACTGGAGGAGGTGAAGGGAAGAACAAGAACATCCAGAACTCTTCCTTCGACCCCTTGGGCTTGGTTAAGACTAAGAAAGAGATCCCTGGTAGAATGGGCGTGTCTGGTGACCACCAGCTCTGAGTTTACCAACCCAGAGTGTTTGGCTTTGCTGTCCCCCAGGGCTATATCAAGTACTCTGCGCTCTTCTATGGCTACTACAACAACCAGAGGACCATCGGGTGGCTGAGGTACCGGCTGCCCATGGCTTACTTTATGGTGGGGGGTCAGCGTGTTCGGCTACAGCCTGATGATTGTCATTCGATCGTAAGTATGACCGTCTCGTCCACAGGCTTTGACTTCACACGCAAGGCTCGCTCCCCTGAGCACTCTATGCCTGCCTCCCTTCTGGTGGGGCATTCAGAGAGAAAACAAGGAAATGAACGCAGAAAGCATATGCACATTGTAATTTGTGGTATGACATGAACATGTGGTAAGACATGAACCAGGTCGTGTGGGCTGTTCTGGGAAATGGGATAGAAACTCTTTCAGATAAGGGGTGAGAACACCAGCCATGCTGATATTCTGGGGAGCAGCATTTTAAACAAAAGAAGAGCATGTGCAAAGGCCCTGAGGCAGCAAATAGCCTAGTATGTTCCCCAAAACTGCCAAAGGCCAGTGTGGCTTGAGAGGGGGGCATGGTACCTGGGAGCATAAGGTAGGGCTAGAGGTTTGTCAGGCCAATTTTCTCCTGAGCTCAGCTTCCTCTGAAAAATTCTTCTCCCCCTTCCAAACTCTAGCTTATGTGTGAGAACCAAGCCCGACATACAGAAAGATATAACCAATAAACTTATACTAAATAAATGTATGTGGCATTGATTAACCATGGTGGCCTCTCTGGCCCCAACTCTACTTGATTCTGTGGTCAGAAGTGGCCTTTTAATATGTCTGTGCCTCTTAATTCATATTCTCTGAAGAAAAAACTTGGCCCAGCCCATGAATTGATTGCCTTCTTCAGGATCAGAGGACCCCATCAGCTGTGGCGAGGGGTTGCGGGGGTAGAAGGCACTGTCTATCCACCTGGATACACTCTCCTATCCACAAAACCTATCCACCCGGGCCCCTTCTCCCTTCAGCACAGACATGAAGAGTGTGGGTGGCTGTGTCTCCAGGAGAGGAGTGGAGCACTTTTGAAGCCTGGGTAGAGTCCCTGAGCCAGCAATGGGGACACAGGGCTTGGCTTTCTATCACATGGTCTCAGGCAGAAATGCTGCCATTCACAAGACCCTGCCATCACTCGACAGTGACCACTGGGTGATCTCTGACTGCACAGCACCATCAGGCAGAATAAAAAGAACAAAGAGACAGGCTTGGTTTGATTCTTAGCCCTCACGTTGTTACTTTTCCCCTGCTCCCATCCCAGTTAAGTACAGAAATACGGAATGTTTTCGTGACAACCAAAAAAGCTAGCTAAGCCCTGTGGATCAGCAAATCCAGAAAGCCAACATGTAGCACAGAGTTAGGAAGGATGACAAACCCCTCATAGTGTCTGATAGAGCCCCTGCTTGGAACTCTGTGATTCCCACAGGGTCAAACTCCAGGGAGCATAGGTTGAAGACAAGTAGGATGAAACAGGAAGGTCCAAGTTGCTTTCGGCCAAGCTCACTTACGAAAAGGATGTACGACCTGATTGTATTAGGTTGGTGCAAAAGTAATTGCTGGTTTTGCAATTAAAAGTAGTACCAGGCCGGGAATGGTGGCTCATGCCTGTAATCCCCAGCATTTTGGGAGACCGAGGCGGGCAGATCACCTGAGGTCAGGAGTTCGAGACCAGCTTGGCCAACATGGTAAAACCCTGTCTTTACTAAAAATACAAAAAATTAGCCAGGCATCGCGGTGGGTGCTTGTAATCCCAGCTACTCAAAAGGCTGAGGCAGGAGAATGGCTTGAACCCTGGAGGCGGAGGCTGCAGTGAGCCAAGATCGTGCCACTGCACTCCAGCCTGGGTGATAGAGCGAGACTCTGTTACAAAAAACAAAAGTAGCACTAACCACCTCAGTGTGTTTTGTGTTTTACATCAGAAAAAAAAATATGTTCTATCCAAGGAAATAGATGACTTAGAAGATAGTCCCGTTTGAGAATAGACTCCCTGTAAAGAGTTCTCCGACTGCATTCGCAGATGAGTCAAGCCACAGGAAGCTGGTGTAGGGGAAAAAAACATGGTCACATGTCCCGTGTTCTACAGGCTTTTTATTACCTAACTGGCAGCATGTGTGCTTGCAGAGGACTCTGAATTTGGGGGGAAAGGTTTCCTGGCTATCCTCAAAGCTGTCTTGGCCCATGTCCCTGCCAGGCTTGTTTCATCACTGAATGTCAGTTACCTGTTCATCTGTTACCTGTGTCCAAGACTGGCTTAGGCCAAGGTTCCCTGGGGGTGACATAGCAGAAAGAGGGCAGATGTCACAACAGCGCCGTGTGCCTTACAGGATGGCCAGCAATACCCAAGGAAGCACAGGCGAAGGAGAGAGTGACAACTTCACATTCAGCTTCAAGATGTTCACCAGCTGGGACTACCTTATCGGGAATTCAGAGACGGCGGACAACAAATATGCCTCCATCACCACCAGCTTCAAGGTAGTCACCCCAGGGCAGTTCCCATTTCCGGGGAACTCTGGGTCCCTCTGGTCATTGAAAGACTTCTCCCAGCTAGGACATAGAAAATAAGGCCTTCAAGAGCTTTCCCAGAAATGTGAGCCCAGCTTTCAAGCCCTTAAGCAAGAATGCTTGTGGCTGACACCCACTGTCTGTTTTTCTTTCTTTTTCTTTTTCTTTCTTTCCTTCTTTCTCTTTCTTTCTCTCTTCTTTCTTTGCTTCTTTCTTTCTTTTCTTTTTTTTTTGAGACAGGGTTTCTTTCCCATTGCCCAGGCTGGAGTACAGTAGCATGCTCTCGGCTCACTACAACCTCTAGCTCCTGGGCTCAAGGGATCCTCCTGCCTCAGCCTCCCAAGTTGCTAGCACTACAGGTGCCCGCCACCACACCCAGCTAATTTTTTTTTGTTTGTATTTTTAGTAGAGATGGGGTTTCACCATGTTGGCCAGGCTGGTCTGGAACTCCTGGCCTCAAGTGATCCGCTCTCCTCGACCTCCCAAAGTGCTAGGATTACAGACATGAGCCACCAAGTCCAGCTTGTCTGTTTTTTAATATGACAGAGTATCCTGGCTGCTGAGACCTGGTCCTGCCTGTTTCCACATGAAACACCTTTCTGCTGGAGGAGGTGGAAGGATTCATTTTGGGAAAACATTTCTCAACCTTTTCTGCATACTAGACTCACCCAAGGAGCGTAAAAGATCTCCTGGGACCCACTAACAGAGACTGATATAACTGGTCTGGAGTGGGGTCCTGACATTGGTTTTTCAAAAGCTCCCCAAGTAATTAGAATACCCAGAAAGAGTTGAGAACCCTGGTTTGGGGGTGTGGAAATAAAGCAATGAACCCAGTGGCTGCACCAAAATCTCAGAAATCATCACTAAAAAACGTATTCATGTAACCAAACACCACCTGTTCCCCAGAAAGCTACTGTAATGTGGCTAATCACAGTAACTATTCTACTGGTTTGTTGCTGGGATTAAGAGGAACGGTGCATGGAAAGTCCCACATCTGGCACACGGTGACTATTCAAGAAATCTCAGTTTTTCTTATATGTACTGGAATAGCAATAACAACAAATATATTTTTCTAAAGAAAATAAATCTCCATAGGGCACAGGGCATCACATCACCTCCTCTCTATTATTTCATTTCTAGAAATGTAGAAAGTACTATTTTCAGAACCAACAGCCACAGTGCTGGCATTTCTGGCCTGACATTTACACACATCTCATTTTCACACATTAAGGAATCAATAGTGGATGAACAAGAGAGTAACAAAGAAGAAAATATCCATCTGACAAGATTTCTTCGTGTCCTGGCCAACTTTCTCATCATCTGCTGTTTGTGTGGAAGCGGGTACCTCATTTACTTTGTGGTGAAGCGATCCCAGCAATTCTCCAAGATGCAGAATGTTAGCTGGTATGAAAGGAATGAGGTAAGAAGGACATCTCTGATGAAGTGAAGGTTGAGGGCAAAGACTGAAATCATTGGTTCCTATGCCATTCATTTGATTTATTGAAAGTCTGGATTATAGATTTGTTTTAATAAGTGAAATTACATCCCTTTCCAGTCAAATGACGTGACTATCCTGAACAAAAAGTCACCCGTTATTAGGTTTTGGGGGCTGGCTTTTACAACTAGAAAAACTGTATTAGCAACTGGATAGCCAACTGTGCAACACCAATTACTAACGAGGTGATCCTCTGCCCACGGCTTTGCAATGCCATACATCATAAATCAAGTGTTTATTAATGCACGGGTGTGATTCTAGGCTCTCTTTTCTATTCCTATTTGTCTATTTCTGCACAAACTAATATACTATGCATTTACAGTATGTCTTAATATCTGACAGAGTGAGTTTTCTCATCAAGCTCCACAGTAAAACACATTAAGGTTTTCTTGTGGTAACACAGAATGCATAAATCTCTTTTGGGAATTTGACTCCTGTGGTCGTTGGTGAAAATGGCCACAAATTCTTCCTATCCTTGTATGCACATCCTTTTGCTTTCTTTTGCGCATTCATGAAGAGGTGGAATCTGTGTCCCCTATCTTTTGAATCTAGCTTAGCTTGGTCATGTGACTTGCTTTAGCCAATGGAACAATAGCAACCATGAAACATGCAGAGATTTGACAAGTCCTTGTGTATTGAGACTTGCTCTTTTACTGCTTTGGGGAACCCTGAGACCTCCATCATGTGAATAATCTCTGGCTAGCCTCCTCGATGATGAGACACATGGTCCGGTTATCTCCTCACCCTAGCCGACAGCCAGTTAACCACCAGACATTTCAATGGAGCCATCAGCCATCAGCAGGTGAGGCCAACAGAAGAATCACCCAGTGAAGCCCAGTTTAAAAAAAAAAAAATGCTGCCCCACAGAATCATGAGCTAAATAAATTAATAATAAGAGTTTATCTTGCATTCAAACTGCAATTTAAAAAAAGATGAGAGTCTATCTTCCCCCAACAAAGCAAGAAAGGATATAAAAAAGGAAATATGGAATTGATGGGACAAATATAAAGCACAAAATCTGATTTAATTCTAAGTCAGTGATTCTAATAGATGTAAATGGATAGTACAGTTTGAAGGCAATAATAATTAGATCAAAAACTGTTAAAGCTATGTCCTATATATAATTAACTCATCTAAAACATTGGGACACAGAAAGCTTTAAAATAAATGGGGTCGGTTTCTGCTAATGTTGACCTAGGTTATTTGGATCAAGTAACCAACTGACAGCACTAAAAATGCTGGTTTAAAGAAAAAGCATACTTTGGAAAACACTGAGGACCTGAAGACACAGTGAGAGACCCCCAAGACCAATTTTAAGTGAAAGCCTATGACCAGAACTATAAGGGGAGTATCAGTGCCAAGTCTCTTACACTCTGAAGGCAACTGCTGACTTTTCAAACACTTGTACCTGTGTTCTAGTTCCATCCCACTAGGGCCAGTGTCTTAGCCTGTGCTGTGTTCATTAGGTTCCTGCAGCCTTGATGTGCTGACTCTGTCCTGAGGTGGGACATTTCACAATAGCCAATTAGCAATTCTTGAATTCCCAGTTTGTTTTGAGGCCTTCACACACCATCAGCCACTCCACTAATATTCAACACACAGGCAGTAATAAAAGAGAGGTAACAAACCACAACGATGGCTCCAGAGACCAACACATCAACAGATGAGCCAAGGGGGTCCAGAAGTCGTTCCAGAGTTCTCTCATGGGCAGAGCCTCTGAAGGCCTTTTGAACAAGACCAGGTCCTGGCTGCTTTTATGATCCTCCCAGATGGGTCTGTTCTCTTTATCTCAGCCAACCTTTCATGCTCTATCAGTTCATTTCAGGAAATACTAGGCAGCAGCAAGCATCATCTCAGTCCATTACATATACATGCTTATCACTTTGAGAGAGGGCAGAACAACTTCACTATGGGCTTCATGCTTTTTGACATGAGTGACTCCATTTTGAGACATTAGGATCACAAGTTATTATGATATATCAGTTTGCTAGGGCTGCGATATTAATATGTATTTCTTATTATATATTGGTCTTCTCCCAATTTCTGACACACAGCCCCTAAATCCCTTGGAATCTCTAAAGGGATCAGTGTTTTTTTGTAGGCCAGTAAGATGTCTGGTGGTTGGAAGCTCCTGGATAACCTCTGCATGTGGGCTGGTTACCAGGGGGAACCAGCCAGTGATTAGAAAATTGGAGGTGAGCCCTATCCCCTCACCTCCAAGGAGGAGAGTGTTTGAAGACCTTCTGGGTTGCTGAACACATGGAGTGTGGCTAACCCAGAAGGCATGGAAGCTCCAAGCACCTTGCCAGTACCTTGTCTTATGTATCTCTTCCATCTCATTGTTTCTGAGTTATATTCTTTGAAATAAACAAATAATCTAGTAATTAAACTGTTTTCCTAAATGATTTGATCACCCCAGCAAATGATCAAACCCAAGAAGGGGGTTTTGAGAATGTCTGCTTTAGAGCCAAATCGAACAGAAATTGCCAGTAACCTGGCAACCTAATAGCTGTCATTGGCATCCAAAGTGGGGGGCAGCCTTGTGGGACTGAGACCTTCTCACCTGTGGAGTCTGTGCTTACTCTGGTTAGTATCCTAATTGAATTGAATTTTACACTACTCAACTGGTATCGGAAAATTGGTTGGTATGGGAAAAAAATCCCACAATCTGGTGTCAGAAGTGTCCTGGAAGTCAAGTGTGGAGAGTATAGAAGGAACACCATATAGGCTGCTATAACAAAGTACCACAGGCTGGGGAGCTTAAACAACAGAAATGTATTTGCCCACCGTTTTGGAGGCCAGAAGTCTCAGATCAAGGAGTTAGCAGGTTTGCTTTCCTTTGAGGCTTGCAGGCAGCTGTCTTCTCCCTGTGTTCTTCTGTGACTTTCCATCTGTGCATGTGCATGGAGAGAGACAAACAGAGAGAGATCTGGTGTCTTTTCCTCTTCTTTTTTTTTTTTTTTTTGAAACAGAGTCTCACTCTGTCACCTACACTAAACTGCAGTGGTGCAATCTCGGCTCACTGCAACCTCAGCCTCCCGGGTTCAAGCAATTCTGCCTCAGCCTCCCGAGTAGCTGGGATTACAGGTGTGAGCCACCACACCAAGCCCCAAAGTGTTTTGAAATGTTAGGCAGATTCAAATCTTTTTTTCATCTAAGGGAAGACTTATCAAATTGCAGGTTTTTAAAATTTATTCTGTTGGCTGGTTTGGGTTTTCCTGTTTAGGAGCTCCTGTTATACTTACGTTGAATCTTCTTTATCTATCTTCAACACATCTTGTTTTCTCTGAAATTCTGTTAACTTCTTTCTTCATTTACTTTTATTTTAAAACTTCTCTCCTTTTTCATCTTTTTCTTGTCACTATCATTATATTTTTTAATTGTGATTCTCTTAGGTATTCTTCAATTTTAATATAGTTTTCCCTTAATTTCTGTTTTTCTTTTTTGGCAGTACTCTGTCACCCTTTTTCTGTTTTTTTTTCCAATTTTTATTTATGTTGTTTTGTGAGCTGTATTTTCTTAACATCTTTCAGTTTTCTGTTTCTGAATACAGATTATAATTTTTTAACTGTTTTGCATAAATTACTTTTTGGTGTGTTTTCATTATCGGAAGGGAATTTAACCTACTTCTTGTTCTCTTTTCTTTGCAATAACTTTGTATAGGATTTGACCTAGAAAAAATTTTTCCACTGTGCATTTTTATATAAGGTTAGTTTTGCTGAAGTTTTAGTGAGGCATGGTTCAGGATAACTTTCCTAATTTAATGGAGCTCTCTCTTCCACTGTTCTTGTGAAGTCTTCAAAATATATAGTGGCTTGCTTTCTGAGAGCTCCTGCCTCTCATCCCTTTTCTACTTTTTATCTAGACCTTCCCATTTCTTTCTCTATATTCCCCCTGCCTGCTCAATTCAATTCTGTTCTCAGAATAGTCTCCTTCTTGTTGTGCCCTGTCCTGTTAGGGAGCTTGATTGATCAATTTTAAAAGTTCAAGAGGCCCAGGCTGTTTTAGCTTATCTCCAGATAAACTAAGAATGACCTTGCACTCACCTATTATGGGACTGAGCAGAGTTCCTCACAGTTTAAGCTGCTGTTCTCAGATTGTTCCACTATGCTTTTCATTGAGTACCTATTAGCCATTTTGACATCCTCCTGTTCTCAGATTCATTGGACACCCCACTGTTTCTCTTGGCTTTCTCTCATCCAGACATGAACTCTGTAAGAACTTGTGGCTGTTGGTAATTTGCTCCCAGCCACTTGTATTTAAGAATTCATGAGGACATCTAGCTTTGTTGTCAATGAGTTTTTTGTTTTATTATTTAATTGCTTTGTCCAGTTTTACAAAAGAATTCAGGGAGATTGAAAAATCATGTTGTGGCTATCATTATCTTCCCAGAACTCCAAGTTATTATTTTTATTATGAAGATGCATTCACCATGAAAACCATCATTTCCTCTTAGGATAAAGTCCTAAATGGCTTTCCCTGACTTGCCTTCCCAGTTGTAAATTTATTTTTATTTATTTATTATTATCATTATTATCATTGTTATTTGAGATGGAGTCTCACTCTGTCATCCAGGCTGGAGTGCAGTGGCACGATTTCAGCTCACTGCAATCTCCACCTTCCAGGTTCAAGTGATTCTCTTGCCTCAGACTCCCAAGTAGCTGGGACTACAGGCATGCACCACCCTGCCCGGCTAATTTTCGTATATTTAGTAGAGAAGAGGTTTTGCCATGTTGGCCAGGCTGGTCTCAAACTCCTGACCCAGGTGATCCACAAAGTGCTGGGATTACAGGCGTGAGCCACAGTGCCCAGCCCCCAGTTGTACCTTTAGTCAGTCTTCCCATCTTCACTAAACTGCAACAACATTGGCCTCTGTTCTGCTGAGATGCCTTCTCTCACACACTCTCATCTCTCTTGAATAATTTCAGGTCTGAGCTTAAATGTTATATCCTTATTTCTATTATATACTTCACGTACTTACCCTCTGCAGCATTTTCACCTTTTTTTTTTTTTTGAGACAGAGTCTCACTCTGTCACCAGGTGCCAGGCTGGAGTGCAGTGGCACAATCTCGGCTCACTGCAACCTCCGCCTCCCGGGTTCAAGCTATTCTCCTGCCTCAGCCTCCCGAGTAGCTGGGACTACAGGCGCACACCACCACGCCCAGCTAATTTTTTGTGCGTGTGTTTTTAGTAGAGACGGGGTTTCGCCATGTTGGCCAGGATGGTCTCGATCTCTTGACCTCGTGACCCGCCCACCTCGGCCTCCCGAAGTGCTGGGATTACAGGCTTGAGCCACCACGCCCTACCAGCATTTTTACCTTTGTAATGATTAACTCATTATGGAATTATTTACATCTACTTTAAGTCCTTGTGGGCAGAGTCTGTGCGACTTTTTTATTCTTTGTTGCATCTTTAGAATTTGGCATAGTGACTCACACATCACAACTGCTCAGTAAATGAGAGATGGAGGAAAGACAAAGGAGAAAGCTATCAACTGAATACCTACAAGAGACCTGGGCACTCTATACGCATTATTTATGCCTCATAGCACATTGGCAGGGTAGGCATCCTTAGTCCTAGTTTTTCATAAATATGTGAGGCCCAGAAAGTCTAAGACATACAGCTTATTAGCAACGGAGTCAGGATTAGGAGCCAGTACCTGTCTGGCTCTGAGTCTTTCTCCAGGACCTCGTTCCTGATTGCCTAAACTTACCTCCAACCCACTCTGCATCAGTGCAGCTGGACATCAACTCAGGCACTCTCAATAGTAGATTAGAGGTCCCAGTGTAGCTCCTGACCTGGTCAGAATGGGTTTAGGATATGGGAAAGACAGGGACTTTGGGGGCTCCTCTGTAGGATGGGAGAACTGAGGAATAGAGTCATAAGGGAAAAACGTCCCTTCCACGAAGCTTTCACTGAGTCACTAACCTGTGAGAAGGACTCAAAAGATGCCCAAGATGGATTCCACCCTTAAAGGGATTGCAGTTTCCTTAGGATGCAGGCTCAACAAGAATAAACCAAAGCACAAGCCACAGTAGGCAGGAATACCATGATCAAATCAGAGGTTCTAGGTTACAGATGGAACTGTCCATGAAAGCTGAAGAGGTGGTGGAATTTTGTGGCAAAGGCAGGAATTAGGCTGAGCGTTACACAAACATATAATGAGGTGCAGTGGTAGATGTAGGGCAGTGATGGCTCTCCAGATGACAACTACATGGACAGGTATGGAGATGATGAGAAACCAAGCCAAGTGCTGGCACGAGAGAGTGGGAGAGTCAGGGCCAGCCCAGAAGAGTTGGCCAACTTGCAATTTGGTCAACAGTTCAAGGATTTACTTTCCAC
The DNA here is from genome assembly GCA_036589455.1 of Ateles fusciceps. Taxonomy (NCBI): domain Eukaryota; kingdom Metazoa; phylum Chordata; class Mammalia; order Primates; family Atelidae; genus Ateles; species Ateles fusciceps. The sequence continues at coordinate 1,050,563 of JAZHEH010002969.1, read as the reverse complement.
TGAGTGGGCAGTTTTAATTGCAGAGAAGTGTCCTACTGTGGTCAGATTCAGTTATATGAGTCAGGATTCTCCCAAAACTGGAGCCAAAATTGAGTGCTTGGTGCTTACCAGGCTCTGGGATCATAGATATACATATATTATCTCTTCTGATTCTCACACAAGGACTGTCGTCACCATTTTACCCATGAAGAAACAAGAAGCTCAGAGAAGTGATGTAACTTTTCCTAAGCTATAAAAACAGCAAATGTTAGAGCTGGGACTCAAACCCAGAGGGCTGACTCCAAATGCCAAACTCTTTTTTTTTTTTTTGGGGGGGATAGAGTCTCACTCTATTGCCCAGGCTGCAGTGCAGTGGCACAATCTCAGCTCACTGCAGCCTCTGCCTCCCAACTTCAGGTGATTCTCAAGCCTCAGCCTTCTGAGTAGCTGGGATTACAGGCCACACCCCCATGCCTAGTTAATTTTTGTATTTTTAGTAGAGACAGGGTTTCCTCACGTTGCTCAGGCTGATCTCAAATTCCTGGCCTCAAGTGATCTACCCACCTTGGCCTCCCAAAGTGCTGGGATTACAGGTGTGAGTCATCCTGCCCAGCCCAAATGGCCCACTCTTAACCATACTCCTAATCTCTACTGTTAGTTTCCATCTGTGATCTGAGCTGCCTGTCTTTGATGCTGTTTAGATGAGGGCTATCACAGTGACTCCCACCTAATTCACAACTTTTATAGAACACAAAGCACTCAGCTGGGCATGGCGGCTCACGCCTGTAATCTCAGCACTCTGGGAAACCAAGCCAGGCGGATCACAAGGTCAAGAGTTCGAGACCAGCCTGGCCAAGATGAAACCCTGTGTCTACTAAAAATACAAAAATTAGCTGGGTGTGGTAGTATGCGCCTATAATCCCAGCTACTGGTGAGGCTGAAGCAGGAGAATCACTTGAACCTGGAAGGCAGAGGTTGCAGTGAGCTGAGATCATGCCATTGCTCTCCAGCCTGGGCAATAGAGTGAGACTCCATTAAAAAAAAAAAAAAAAAAAAAAAAAGAACACAAAGCACTGCCCCATATGTTAACTCATTTGCTCCATAAAGAAAGTGCTGTTTTCATCAATACTAACAGCAACAACCATGATAGCAACTGGTCACACAGCAGTTATGATACACAAGAACCGGCCAACTGCTCAGGGCATGTTGATGCCGTTTCCAGGGTCACACGGCAAGCTGTATAGACCCCAGGGCATCTCCAGGGGCATTGGAGGGGGCAGTAGCCATGGGAGTCCAGGGATGGTGGCCAAACAAGTCATGCTGATGACACAACCCAGGCTTTCCTGATTCCTCAGGTAGAGATCGTGATGTCCCTGCTTGGAATGTTTTGTCCCCCTCTGTTTGAAACCATCGCTGCCCTGGAGAATTACCACCCACGCACTGGACTGAAGTGGCAGCTGGGGCGCATCTTTGCACTCTTCCTGGGGAACCTCTACACGTTTCTCTTGGCCCTGATGGATGATGTCCACCTCAAGGTAAAAACCACAACACCCCCACCCCACTGCAACTCCTGGTGCCCATAGTGTTTTCTTTTTAAATATAATAATTTCATTATACGTAATTTATATTAATTAAATAAATGTTATAAATACAGAAAAATAAAATTTAAAAAAAACTCCCCAGAATCTATGACCCAACGATGACCACTATTAACCTTTTCCTGTAGTTCTTTTCTGTCTTTTTCTCTGGTTGTCTTCTTTCACATCGTAAACATGTCATTTGCTACCTTAAATTTTTTCTTCAGCCTCTTCCTCACTGTTTCATAGGTGCCATAAATGATTAACAGCCAAGTAATTGTCCTCTAAGGTGCTATGTCATGGTTGATTTAACCGTTCATCAAAGCTCACCACACAATTATGGAGCACCCACAATGGCAGACCCTGGGGTAGGGCAGACAGGGGAGACACAGTCCTGTCCCAAGTGTGTTCACACTCTGGGCTGGGAGACAGACTTTATTACAGCATGCTGTGGGATATGCTTCAGTGGGGGGCAAGCCCAGGGCAGCATGGCAGCTCATAGGAGGGGCTCCAGATTCCACCCTGGGGACCTTAGCAGACACTGGGAAAGGTAGAGGGAACAGCTGGGTCAACAGGGAACTGCATGATGGCTAACAATGGAGTGGAGCAGAGGAGTGGAAAAATTAGACCACGGAAGAGCCTGATGATGCTGATGTCTCTCTTCTCCACCCCTTTTTCTCCTCATTATTGAGCTGTAGGAACATTGTCCTGATGCTAACAGAAAACTTCCAAGCATGGAAGTGACTGAATCTGGCCCTAACCTCCCTTCCCGCCTTATCTCTGGCTTCCCCTCCTACCCCAGGAGACTGCTGCACCCTCCTGAGCCTCACATTTCTGCCACAGGACAAAATTCTCTCTCGCCTCTCTCCATCCATCTTCTCATGTTTGACTAGTTGACTAATCCTCCTTGAGTTTTTGGCCCAGATGTCACTGCCTCCAGGAAGTCTTTTGTGGTCCCCATTGTGTGATGTGGATGCTCCTTCTCCCAGAGAGAATTTCCCACAGCTCATATTGCTCTGTTTTGCAATTGTCTGTTCATCTCCGTCATTTACTAGACTCTAATCTTTCTGAGCAAAGCTCCATCTCTCTTGGTCACTCCTGTATCACCACTACTTTATATATACAGAAGAGACCCTGAATAAATTATTTTCAAGAGAATAATCAATGACTGGATAGATGCATGGACAGATGGATGGATGGATGGATGGATGGGATGGATGGATAGATGAACAAATGGACGGGATGGACAGATGGACGGACGAATGCTGACTTAGAATAGAAGATAACTTCATGGGAAAGACCCAAGGACTACAGCCTCTCCTGTACATATTGAAAGCCTAAGGAGGGAATTTCTGGAGGGACTCTGTGCAGGAGAAGGGCAGAAGCTAGATGGTAGGGTTGTGGCATTTGCTAGCTTTCATTGTTCTTGTGGAAACAGCCGAACCATCCCTGGCTCCTTCCTACCCTACACCTCCATCTTCTGTTCTAGCTTGCTAATGAAGAGACAATAAAGAACGTCACTCACTGGACTCTGTTTAACTATTACAACTCTTCGGGTTGGAACGACAGTGTCCCCCCGACCACCCCTGCACCCTGCAGATGTGCCCCGGGGTTCTTGCTGGGAGACAGCTGTGGGCATTGTGAGTAGTTGTGCTCTCTGAAAAGGTGACCCCTGTTCTCAGTTCTTTGTTATTCCCTCCTATATGTCTCTGTGAAAACCTGTTTTATTTTCTCTCTATATATATATACACTTTAAAAAAAAAAAAATCCAGGGGCTGGGCGCAGTGGCCTTATGCCTGTACTCCCAGCACTTTGGGAGGCCGAGGCAGGCGGATCACGAGGTCAGATCGAGACCATCCTGGCTAACACGGTGAAACCCTGTCTCTACTAAAAATATGAAAAATTAGGCGTGGTGGTGCGTGCCTGTAGTCCCAGCTACTCAGGAGACTGAGGCAGGAGAATCGCCTGAACCCAGGAGGCAGAGGTTGCAATGAGTCGAGATCATGCCACTGCATTCCAGTCTGGGCTACAGAGCAAGACTCCATCTCAAAAAAAAAAATCCAACTAGCAGGAGGTGGAAAAAGTTAGGCACTGTCCCCAGTGACTGATGGTCACATTTAGTCTTAGTAGGGGCAGCTGACACTTCACAGTAAGTGGAGAAGCAAGGCCTTCAGATCCTAGTGATGATAACTATGATACATTGGGCATAGCCAATCTAACAGGCAATTTGCGTATGTAATTACTAAGTTTACCAATAGCCTTTAGAGATTGATATCAATATCAGCTTCAAGAGGTTCAGAGATTATTCCAAAGTCATACAATTAGTAAGCTGTAGAGCTGGGACCTACACATTTTCCAGAGCCAGGGGGCACCTCTCTTCACCACCATTCTGCCACAAAGAATCAGAGGGTCACAGAGACAAAGTCAAGTGGGTGGGGGGAGAGTTTATGAGACTCTCAACATACTCTCAGGGAGGGTAGGAGAGGTGGGCAAGGTCTCTACCCACCCCCCTTCCTGTGTTCCTCTGCAGGAATTCATGAGGCTGACAGTGTCTGACATGCTGGTAACATACATCACCATCCTGCTGGGGGACTTCCTACGCGCTTGTTTTGTGCGGTTCATGAACTACTGCTGGTGCTGGGACTTGGAGGCTGGATTTGTAGGTCACCACTTCATGGACATTCTGCAGAAAGGAATTTCAGCCAACCTCTCTGATACTTATAGTTAGATGCATTCTTGGGCATTTCATTTCTTTGGAGGCTTAATGACGGTCTCTGCTCTGTGGAGTAAAAAGTGTTTAATTTGTATTTCCTTTAAGGGTCCTATTTGCCTTCATAGGGGAAGCTGCTGTAATGAACAATGTGACCTTCTATTCTAGGAAATGGAGGCATTTGGCCTAGGGGAAAGTGGACCACACTTCAGTACTGAGCCGATGATTGATAGGGAATTGCACCTGAGCAGTCTCAGCTCTCATTAGGGAGGCTGGAATCCAACAGTGGAGGAGAATATTTCAGGAAGTCCTGGAACACACCAAGAATACAATAACCACTGGTCCTGTCTTCTGGTTGAAGCTTTGAGAAACCTCCTTTGACTCGTATTCTCTTACAGCCCTCTTCCTCACCTACCTGGTAGATGTGTATCATTTCCTCTCTTTAGTGGCCTTCTATGATCCGGCAGAACCTCTGGCTCAGGCACCTGTGCCATACATGTCTCTTCCACAACACCTCACTGGCCCAGCCTGCAAGCCACTGGTGTGCATGCATGGTACCTACCTCTTACCTGAGCTCCTGGTGAGAGGCTCCATAGGATTTTGACCTATGTAGCCCTCATCCTGGCCTGGCCCAGGTAAGGGCCCCAGTACAGGTTTCTGTCACATTTTTTTTTTCTTTCAGTCACCAGTCTCAGTTTTAAACAAGTCTACTGAACTCCTCAGCAGCCAGGAAAGCTTCATAATCTTGTCTGAGAACAAAGATGAAAGACCTTTGTGCTCAAAAAGGATGACATCTTTGACAGAAACACACGATATTGCTAAGAGGTCATTGTTCTTAAATTTGTAAGATCACCAAGATACCCAAATAATACTAAAGTTCATTTAAAAAATAAGCATGTGAGAGTATCCAGGAAAATTATTTAAAAAGAAGAAGGCCAGGTGTGGTGGCTCACACCTGTAATCCTAGCACTTTGGGAGGCCAAAGCAGGAGAATTGCTTGAGTCCAGGAGTTTGAGAACAGCCTGGACAATTTAGCAAGACCCCATCTCTACAAAAAATTAAAAATTACCTGGGTGTGGTGGTACACACCTGTAGTCCCAGCTAGTCAGGAGGCTGAGGCAGGAGGATTCCTGATCCCTTGATCACACCACTGCATTCCATCCTGGGAAATAGAGTGAGACCCTGTCTCAAAAAAATATAAAGAAAAAATAAAAAGAAGAATAAAAGGAACTAGACTTACCATAATACTAAAACATATGATAGCACTATAATAACTAAAACTAGTACTAGAGAATAGACCAACCTGTCAATGGAACAGAATAGAAAGTCCAGAAATAGATACTATCTATATGGGCCTTTAGTTTCTGATAAAAGGAGACTTTCAAACACCCTGGGGGGGAAGGATTATATTATATATATACACTAATTTTAAAATCCCTCATTCATTTTACCTAGATAAATTAATTGTAGTTGAATCAGAGTTTTAAACATCAAAAAAATGAAATTATAAATTTCTAAAAGAAAGCATTATGAACTTAAAATCTTGGAGCGAGGAACATTTGTCTAAACAGGACATGAAACCCAGTAGATAAGTGTTTTTCAAACATTTTAAAATTTAAAATTCCAGGCTGGGCACAGTGGCTCACGCCTGTAGTCCCAACACTTTGGGAGGTTGAGGCAGGTGGATCACTTGAGGTCAGGAATTCAAGACCAGCCTGGCCAACATGGTGAAACCCTGCCTCTACTAAAATACAAGAATTAACTAGGCGGGGTGGTGTGTGCCTGTAATCCTAGCTACTCGGGAGGCTGAGGCAGGAGAATCACTTGAACCAGGAGGCAGAGGTTGCGGTGAGCTGAGATCATGGCACTGTACTCCAGCCTGGGCAACAGAGTGAGAGTCCATCTCAGTAAATAAATAAATAAATATCCAAGTCTTTATCCCATGGTGTCTCCTCCTTCCATCTATTAATGCTGGCCCTTTCTTTTTCTCTTTGCTAACTTCTCATCTCTTCTTGTGTTCTCATTTCCCTTTATCTCCACTGCTGGAAGGCAAATTGGAATGTGGGCTTTAGCACGCTTCACGAGGACCCCCGTATCTTCGGTGCTCACGGATTTTATGTTCTTTAAAATATTGGACAAATCACAACATCTGAAAATCAGGCTGAAAATATGAACCAAGCTGGGTGCTTTCCTTTCCATGAACTGCTCTCAGACTAGAGGAAGAAGAGAAGGAGAAAGAAGAGTTGGAAGGATGATTTGGGTTTTGTTTGTTTTTAAGCTTTTTTTTCTTTTGACTCCTCATTTAATTATTTGCATTTCATTATTTATTAGATTTCTCATTGATTATAATTTCAAGTTATGTTTCTGATTAAAGCATTGATAAAATGTTCTCTTAGAGGCAAGGGTCTTCCCAAGAACACACTGTCAGCCTGCAAGTCCTGAAAGACAGAAACTCTCACTTTTTTTGGCCAGAATTCCAGTTGTGACATTTTAAAAGTTTCAGCTTTGAGAATGTCAAATTTTTTCTTTAAAAATTGAAAACGTATTAAAGAAATAGAATGCTACATCTAAGGTCCTTCTCTAGTTACCAGATCAGGCTCTTTGGGGTGGAGTGGCCTTGGCTTGACCAGTTGCTTGGTAGTAGGGTTTGGCTGACTTCACCAAACATGCTTTCTCTCTCTCCCCCTCCCTCCCTCTCTAGCCTTCATATGCTGAGTTTGATATTAGTGGAAATGTGCTGGGTTTGATCTTCAACCAAGGGATGATCTGGTGAGTTATCCATTTTTCTGGGGGATCACCTCATCTGAGGAATTAAAAAACTGGAATTCCAGATTTTGCAACTTAACTAGTTGGAAGAGGCTGGATACGTCATCTTCCCCTCTCTATACTCCCCTCTTCCACATGAAAAGTTAAGAGCAGGACTAGATGAGAAGCAGGATAGTTTCTGGCCCACCCATGTGCCATCATAGAAGTGGAGAGAGGGAGAGAGGGGGGTTGGGGGGAGAAAAGGAAAAAAGGAAGGAAGGCAGGAGAGAAGGTGGGGAAGAGAGATGAAAAGGGGAAGAAGGAAAAAAGACGAAAGGGAAAAGGAGGGAGTAAAGAAGGGAGGAGGAAAGGAAATAAGGAGAGAGGGGAAAAAAGAAGGAAGAGAAGGTGGAAAGTAAAGGAACTACAGAACTCCCTCCTCTGAAAAGCGAGTTCGAGGAGGCCACATAACTTCAGCCAAAGGCCTTTAAGGTGCTAAGGGCTCACTGCAAGCCACTGTTTAATTCTCTTGATTGAAGGACTTCAAATACTCTTCTGAGCAGCAATGCCGATTTATGGAAACCAAGTAGAAAGAGGCGGGAGACGGTATAATTTGCTAGGTGCCTGAGGCGAGGCAGTGGTAAAATCCTGGCCAGAGCTTAAGCCAGGAATGCTGAGAGTGCCTCCCACTCCTGGGGACTACATGGTTCTGGTTTGGTGATCAATATTCTGGTTAAATGGGAGGCCCCTTGCCTGGGGACTTGCCAGGAAAGCAGCTCCGCCTCATGCCCTTAACCCATCTATGCCATTTCCTTCTATCACCCTTCCCTCGCCTTCCCTGTTGTCTAGCCAACCAGGTGTTCGGTTTCTGCCCTTCCAGGATGGGCTCTTTCTATGCTCCGGGCCTGGTGGGCATTAACGTGCTGCGCCTGCTGACCTCCATGTACTTCCAGTGCTGGGCGGTGATGAGCAGCAACGTACCCCATGAACGCGTGTTCAAAGCCTCCCGATCCAACAACTTCTACATGGGCCTCCTGCTGCTGGTGCTCTTCCTCAGCCTCCTGCCGGTGGCCTACACCATCATGTCCCTCCCACCCTCCTTTGACTGCGGGCCGTTCAGGTGCAGAGTCTCTGTTGCCCAGGAGCACCTCCCCTCCCGAGGCAGTCTGCTCAGATGGCTTAGCCCAGAATTCCAGTTCTGGTTTCACGCCAGCCTGTAAAGGGCCATGGAGCTTTGGGTGATTCACTGATGCTGTTCAAGAGCGTTTTCTGCTAGGATGGAAATGTTCTGTTGTTCTGTGTCTGTGCTGTCCAATTCAGTAGCCACCAGCCACCTGTGGCTGTCGAGTGCTTGAAATGAGGAACTGAGAAAATGAATTTCTCATGTATTTATTTTTCTAATTTATTTAATAATGTTTAATTGATAGTTGTACGTGTTTTGGGAGTACATGTGATATTTGGATACATGTATACAATGTATAATGATCAAATCAGGGTAACTGGGATATTGATCACGTCAAACATTTATTTATTTATTTTAGACAGAGTCTCGCTCTGTTGCCCAGGCTGGAATACAGTGGTGCCATCTTAGCTTACTGCAACCTCTGCCTCTCGGGTTCAAGCAATTCTTGTGCCTCTGCCTCCTGAGTAACTGGGACTACAGGCATGCACCACGACGCCCAACTAATTTTTTGTATTTTTAGTAGAGACAGGGTTTCGCCATGTTGCCCAGGCTGGTCTCGAACTCCTGGCCTCAAATGATCCACTCTCCTCAGCCTCCCAAAGTGTTAGGATTACTGGCGTGAGCCAGTAAGACCATGCCTGGCCTAAACATTTATCTTTTCTTTGTGTTGGGAACTTTCAAACTATACAATACATGATTGTGAGCTGTCATCTCCCTGCTGTGCTGTGGGACTTATTCCCTCTATCTAACTGTATATTTGTACCAGTTAACCAACCGTGCTTCATCCCCTCTCCTCTCTATCCTTCCCAGCCTCTGGTCACCTCATTCTACTCTCTACCTCCGTGAGATCCAGTTTTTTAGCTCCCACATGTGAGTAAGAACATGCAATATTTGTCTGTCTGTGCCTGGCTTATTTCACTTAACATAATGACTTCCTGTTCCATCCATGTTGCTGCAAATGACAGGATTTCGTTTTTAATTTCAGTTAAAATAACCACACATGGCTAATAGCTACCACATTGGACAGCACAGTTCTACCCTTTAACACATGGATAACTTACTACCTGGGATTACTTTACCATAGGACAAGTAATGGTGGATATTCTGAAGATGAATTATCGTAAACTTACATGTGCCATTTAAATGTGAAGCAGCTGCAGAGGACTCTTGACAGACCTCAGCTGAGTGCTCTCTGCTTTCTAGAGCATTGGCCTGGGGGGTTCGATATAAGTCAAGCTGGTTAGGAGACTGGATATTGTATAAAAGGACAAATAGTTACGTAAGGAGGTAGATCAAGAGATAATGTGCATCTAATGTTCTCTTTCCAAATGCATCACCTTCTGAAAACAAAGCCCTCTGCTGACTCCATAAGGAGAGGTTCTGTGGTTAAAGCAGTTTGGGACATATTGCCCCCTCTGTCTGCCATTATCTCACTTAGAAATGCTTGATGCGCGCTCCTTTTTTAAAGGCTCTGAAGAATCAGAGGCAATGAGGTAACACCTGTAAGCTAGTGTCTCCATCCTTATTGACCACAGAACCCTTTCTGCATGGATCACTCATACAGGACTGGAAATAGGGTGTGGCAGGTGAGTGGCGCCCTACACTGCACATGAGCAACTCTGAGGGCATTACTTTCTTAAATTGTGCACCCAGGGCCTCACCTGCCTCACTCTAGTCCCAACCTTGCCTACCAATGAGGAGAAACACTGTTCTGTAAAAGGGTCGTATATGCAAAGCAGTCCCCAAATGCCCATAGAGCTGAGAACCCAAAGGAGGAAGGAGACAAATGCAGTTTTTCGGGTTTGGGTGATTTATTAGGGGTGACTTACAGACAGAAGCATGGTCACAAGGAGCTCGAGGTAGGTAAATCTCCACACCTCAATCCCCCAGACCCAGGGCTTATATCTTGGGGAAAGTATGCGTGCTCTGGAAGGAATGTGTAGGTGGCTCTGGACATCACAGCCTGTGATTTATGCAGCAGCACCAAGGGTTGTTTTGGAGGAAACTTACAGTAAACAAGAGTTCCTACTTAAAGAGAAATACATCCACTAGATGTGTGGGAGGCACTCCCAGACTCAGAGTTAGTTAGAAGTTACTAAGCAAATTAGCATGTAAAGTCAAGTCACTCATGTCCCCCCACAAGCACACTTTGAGAAATGTTGATCTGGTCCTTCTCAGTTTCTAAGGGACTTACCTAGATAGAGGCCTGTGATGGTCGGAGCCCAGCGATGTTAGCAGGAGTGCTCCAGCAGGTGCCACCTGGCAAACAGGGTTCACACAGAAGGAGGGGGATCAGTCTAGAGAAGGAGCATGTGGAAGTGCAGATGGCCTGAGATGCCAGGCTAAAGGGAGAACAGCATGGAAGAAGCCTCTCTTGGCTTCCTCCTAAACAAGGTTTGGAGGGCTGGGCCCTGGGTGCAAATGCCAGCACCCCTTTTCTCAGCTGCCCCCCTGTCCCTGGGTAGGAGGTTAGCAGGTAGTCCTCTGCCAAGTCTGGCCCTCACTATCTGCCCCACCTTTGCCTCATCTGCTGCCCTGAGAGGCCCTGACAACCCACACCCTGATCATAGGGGAAGGGGCCTGAGAATGGAGCTCGCAAGGAAACACAGCTGCCTCCTTTCTGTCACTCCTGTGATTGAAGGCCACCAACAGAAACGTTCATGCCTACAGCTGTCCTCTCACTTACCTCAGGTCTTTACTCAGAGATCACCTTCTCAGTGAAGCATTCCCTGGAGACCCTAACTAAACTGTCACACACAGACACACACACACATACACACACACACTTCTTATCATTGTTTCTGCTTATTTTATCTCCGTATCACCCTCAAACATGGTTTTTGCTTATTTACTTTGTTTATCGTCTTTCTCCTCCACCAGGACATCAGCTCCATGAGGGCATGAGTTTTGCTTCCTTTTTCACTGCTTTATACCCAGTGTCTAGAAGAGAACACCTGGCTTATGATCAATGCTCAAATTAGACCCAGAAATTCAGGACAGTCAGCTTCTATTTCTGACAAAAATTTATAAATTAAAAATGATTAAGTCAAGAGAGCAAATGAAGTTTCTTGTTGACACTACTGATTGAATCACACATGATAGATTCAAATATTTTTAGCAAATTGCTGGCTGACAAATAATCAGAGGCTGTAAACACCTAAAATTTCACACGTTTTGCAAATTTGTCCAGTTAAGCCTTTTGCTGCCCCACACATGTTTTGATGCCTATCGGTTGTAGCACATCACAGCAGATTCCACTTCAGGTTGTTCTGAACTAGTAGTTTCTCAATTTCTTTGAAAATATTCTCGCCCATATTTTTTCCACACAAAATATTCATAGAGGTTACTTTTTCAGTCATTTTAAACTTGATATTAACTCCTCAAATAAACAACAACTGAGCAATCTCAGCAACATCTGTTAACTCATCGAAAGCCAAGAAAAACCACCTGAAATCATTTGCCTTGTTTTTGAATACGGCATTGTTTTCACTGTCAATTATTTAAGCAGCTGCCCTTGCTGGAAATTCTAAAAGTCTTAAGCAAGTTTATTCTCCAGCTCCTACAATCAAACACAATTTAATTACTTTAACCACTGGTACATGAAGAACATGACTTGAAACCTAGAGGAAAGGGGATCTTTAGTATACAGTGACAGCTTATCTGAACCATCTTCTACAGTTGTATGGAAAGTTGAACTTACAAGAAAGGAACTTGGCTAGCAGGCATGGTGGTACATGCCTGTACGCTCAGTTACTTGAGAGACTGAGGTGGGAGGATAGCTTGAGCCCAAGAGGTGAAGGTTGCAATAAGCCGTGATTGCACAGATGATGAGATTTGGGGCTTTTGAGCTGATATGGATGAGCTTTTGGACTTTGAGTTGATTCAGTAATAAGTTGAGACTTTGGGGGATGGAAGGATAGAGTGCATGTGGAATGAATGTGAATCAGTGGATGCCAGAGAGAAGACTGTGATAGGCTGGATAATGGCCCCCAAAGATATCCAGGTTCTAATCCCTGGAACCTGTGAATGCTACCTTATATAGAAAAAGGGTCATTCCAGTGTGATTAAGAATCTTGAAATGGGGATATTATCATGGATTAGCCAGGTGGGCCCTAAGTCACAAGTGTCCTTATAAGAAAAAGGGAGAAGGAGATTTGACTGCAGAAGAGCAGGAGGTGATGTGACCATAGAAGCAGGCAGTGATTTAAAGATTCTATGCTGTTGGTTTTGAAGATGGAGGAAGGGGCCACGAGCCAAGGAATACAAGAATGCAGTTCTAGAAGCTAGAAAAAGCAAGGAAACAGATGCTCCCCTAGAGCCTCCATCTGAAAGGAGAGCAGCCCTAACCAACTCAGAGGGCAGAGCCTAGAGCCTAGAGGATTATTCTCAGGAATTCAAAACCTAATGGAGGCCAGATGCAGTGGCTCACACCTGTAATCCCAGCACTTTGGGAGGCCAAGGTGGGCAGATCACCTGAGGTCAGAAGTTCAACAAGACCAGCCTGGCCAACATGGAGAAACCCCATCTTTATTAAAAATACCAAAATTAGCTGAGTGTGGTGGGTGCCTGTAATTCCAGCTACTCAGGCTGAGGCAGGATAATCACTTAAACTCAGGAGGCAGAGGTTACAGTGAGCCGAGATCATGCCATTGCACTGCAGACTGGGCAACAGAGCAAGACTCCATCTTAAAAAAAAAAAAAAAAAAATGGAACTTGGCTGACTGGATTTCAAAATTGCTTGAGATTGGTGATTCCTTTCTTCCTTCCATTTTCTCCTTTTTGGTATTGCAATGTGTATAACTGTTACCCAACGCCTGCCCCAGGTTGGTTTCAGCCCAGTGAAACCCTTTCAGACTCCTGGCCTCCAGAACTGTAAGATACTACATGTGTATTGTTTTAAGCTACAAGTGTGATAAACAGCAGGTACTGGAATCTGATACACCATCTAATTCAATGACAAAATAATCTACACTCGACTGTCACATAAAAGCCTAACATGTAAAGTTCACTTTTCTCGTTTTTACATGGTGAGTACGCCCTGGTAATAATAATGATAATAAATTAAACATCGTGATACAGCGATGTGCCCAGCACTTGAAATCCTGTCATGTTATAACAGGATCATTGCAATTTGTGGTGTGCTGGGCCACAGCTGTAAGGCATGAGAGAGCCACAAATGGTCTCTGACATGACTGCTCTTCTCTGTCACTATAGCACGAAAAATGAATGAGCTGAAAACTTTATTTACAGACACTAAAATGTTAATTTTATACTTCAGTATTTACATGTCACAAAATAGTATTCCTGTTTTGATTTGTTTTCAGCTACTTAAAACTGTAAAAATGATTCTTAGCTCACAAACCATATGAAAATAGGTGACAGGCCAGGCACAGTGGCTCATGCCTGTAATCCCAACACTTTGGGAGGCCGAGGTGGGCAGATCATTTGAGGTCAGAGATTTGAGACCAGCCTGGCCAACATGGTGAAACCCCATCTCTACAAAAAACACAAAAAATTAGCCAGGTATGGTGGTGCGCACCTGTAATCCCAGTTACTCGAGAGGCTGAGGCAGGAGAATTGCTTGAACCTGGGGGTGGAGGTTGCAGTGAGCTCAAATTGCACCACTGCACTCCAGCCTGGGTGACAGAGTGAGACTCTGTCTCAAAAAAGAGAGAGAGAAGATTGTCTATGTGTCTCACAAGTGATCAATGGGAGAACAAGGATTTAAGCCAGGAATTTCAAACCCCATAGTCCACCTCTTGGCACCAAAATTACCAACCAAGAGCCAGCAGCATCCAGGAGTCTCTGGGCCAGCATTTGCAGAAGTAAATCTGCCTTATGCTTCTTAAGTATTTAAAGAAAATAAAAATTAGTTACGAACTGTCCAGGAGCCTGTCCTAGGTGATCCAATATCTCCTAGACTTACAATCTGAAGGTAAATTTTAGGCATTTCTGAGAGACATTCAGGTTGTCCAGGACATCAGCCTCTGCAGAACTGTTTCCAGACCCAAAGGAAGCTCCATGTTGGTCTGGTAGCTACAAACACAGGCAATTTCTCCCATTAGAATATCTGAGAAAACCCATTTTTTTCTGGCTGAGGAAGGTGTCAGACACAAAAGACCAGTGAAGGCTGAGAGGTTATAAGTTACTTAGGATAGAAAGCTCGTGAGCCAGTGTGCCAACACAACCATCAACCCTCGCCAGGACGGCAGCCCCTCAAGGGGAATTTTTCACTCACAGTTCATTTGGAGCAGAGCTCTGGTTCTTCCAGGAAAGCAGTGGTGAGCGGCAGCCCTGGACCTCAGGGGGCATGGACACAGTTGTGAATGCCACAGGCACTCTGCAGAATGTTATAATGTATCCTCTCCTTTTTCCAGTGGGAAAAACAGAATGTATGATGTCCTCCAGGAGACCATTGAAAACGATTTCCCAACCTTCCTGGGCAAGATCTTTGCTTTCCTCACCAATCCAGGCCTGATCATCCCAGCCATCCTGCTGATGTTGTAAGTTAGCCAGGACCCATGGCTCCACCCCATGGAAACCTCTCCTTGAATTCGAGACTTCCTTGGCAGGTCCTTTTCATCTTGCCTTCTTAGTCCGCACTCCCCAGAAGCAGACTCATCATGAGGATTTAAGTGCAAGTATTTTACTGGGGAGGGGGTAGAACTTCAGACAGGCAAGGGAAAGAAAGTGCATGGTTATCACTGGGAATTCTGGAAGGCAGTGTGCCTCAAAATTATCCCTCCCTAAGTGTGGAGGATCCGGGCATTTGTAGACCAGCTCCCAGCAGCATTCTTGGGTAAAATGGCTTCAGGGGGTGTCAGTGGGGGGTCCAAGATGAAGGGGAAGCTTCTGGTAACAGAGATGAAGGCACCAGCAAGGCCAAGTCTTTTGGAGCACACTGAAAATTTGAGTGAGCCCTGACAGTATCTCTAACTACTCCCGCTAAAATGCTCACTAGAAATAGCAAAGAACTGTGGGCTCTGAGCCTCTCAGGAAGTTGAACGGTGATTCGGTCTGACCCTGGCTGGGCCTACAGCACTACTTGATTGAGCAGCTTATTCACTGGAACAAGCTGGTTCCTTCATCGCCATCGCCCTCAACAACTGTTAAAGTCCTGAGGATAGAAAACGAGTTTGAAAATCTCTGTATCCCCAACACCAGCCTAACGCCTAGAGCATAACTGGCAAACAGTAAATGCTCAAGGAAGGAACTAGGGAAGAAAAGCAGGAAGCCAGAGTCTTGGATTGGAATTCCTGCCATCGAAAAACATGCTAGTAAAAATGTTAGCATTTTTCTTTATAAAAAACATTTTGGCATGCTTTTTTAAAAATTATGAAATATTCCCAGCATATAAATGAGTACAGACTACCATGTACACTATCACAAGAATAAACAGATGTTAACATTTTGCAATATTTACTGCAGGTTTATCTTTCTTTGTAACAGAAATAAAACATTATAGATACACTTCGAGACCCATCCAATCCTTCTTCCTTCCTCCCTCCCCAAAGGTAACTATTATTCAGACGAGATTTCATTATTTCCATGCATAGTTTATACTTTTAATCACATGTATATATACTACTCTTTACAGAGTTTTAAACCTTTTCATTAATGGTTCACATTATATGCTTCTCCCCAATCAACATTATACAGGGGGGATTTATCCATCTGGATACATGAGTACACGTTTGAAGGCTCTACTATGTTCCATTGCATGAATAAGCTACAGTTTATCCATTCCTCTGCATAGGGATAGTTAGGCTGTTTCCACTTTGGGCTGTTGCAAACTGCGCTCCAGCCAACATTTTGTATATATCTCCTTGCACAACCTAGAGGCAGAATTGTGGGTCACAGGCATGTGTTTCTTCAATCTTTTTAGATCTTACAGAATTGCTCTCCAAAGTGGTTGTATTTCCCTTTGACTATTATTTATCCCTTCCAACTCTCTGGTGAAATTCTCCAGCTTTCTATTTTCTTGAACATAGTAATTATAATTATTTTTAAAATCCCAGTCTTGATATTCCATTATCTGGACCACTTACATGTACTTTTGTTGTCATTTTTTTCCTCGTTTATCATCAGCCCTAATTTTAGCATGGCATGTAATTTTTACTAGCTTCCAGACATGTGGATAAAAAATTATAGAGGTTATGAATAATGTTATCTTTCCTCAAAGGGATGGGTTTTTTTTTTCCTGAAAGGCAAATGGAATACTAGATCACTTAATCCTGTCAAGGCTTGATATTTTAGCTATTATTACATAAGAAACAACCCCAAAAACTGAAAAATAATATTTTATTAGTGAATCTGCAATTTAGGTAGGGCTCAGTAGGAATCATTCTTTCCCTCTCTACTCAACTTCATCTGGGTCAGCTCAGCTGGAGGCTGGAAGGTCCACTTTCTTTTTTTTTTTTTTTTGAAAGGTCCACTTTCAAGATGGTCATTCACAGCCAGGCATGGTGGCTCACGCCTGTAATTCCAACACTTTGGGAGGCTGAGGCCAGCAGATCACAAGGTCAAGAGATCAAGACCATCCTGGCCAACATGGTGAAACCCCGTCTCTACTAAAAATATAAAAATTAGCTGGGCATGGTGGCACACACCTATAGTCCCAGCTACTCAGGAGGCTGAGGCAGGAGAATCGCTTGAATCCAGGAGGCAGAGGTTGCAGTGAGCCAAGATTGCACCACTGCACTCCAGCCTAGCAACAGAGCAAGACTCCATCTCAAAAAAAAAAAGATGGTCACTCACATGACTGGCCAGTTGGCACTGGCTGTCAGCTGGGAACTCAACAAGCGCTATGCACTAGAGGCCTCAGTTCCTTCCCACAAGCTGATGATTGGGCTTCCTCGCAGTATGGTGGCTGAATTTCAGGAGCAAGCATCCCAAGAGAATGCAGTGGATATGCATGGCATCTTTACTTACTCCCGCCATACTCTATCGAGGCAATCACAAAGGGATATCCAGGTTCTAGAGAAAGAAATATAGACTCATCTCTTGATGAGGCAATGGCAAGATTCTGGAAGCACATGTAAGATGGGAGTCATATTATTGTGGCCATCTTTGGAAAACAGTTTGCTATTGCTAGATTTGGGCTTTCTCAGGGCTGATTTATTTCAGTTTTGCCCTATTTCCAAGACACCAACCTTACTCCTACAATGTGATCCTTACTATTGAGCACAGTCTTTTAGGGGTCTCAGCTGAAAGCCTACAGTGTTTACCAATTCCCTCCACCTTGGCAGGGCTTAAGGCTCATTCTCTCTTTTCCCAATTCGACTGTGCAGTTTTTGCTCACTCTCTTTCTCCAGTAGTACTGCTACAGCCACTGTGAAATCTCTGCTCTGCTCTTCAGCCTCCCTGGTGTCATTTTCTTCTGGGCTTCCTGAGGCAATTGAAGAATTAGTCAGTCATTTGAGGGTAATTTGTATGCAGAGTTTGGCTTATTTATCTGCAATTTGTTCTTCTCTGGGATTCTGCCCCTCAAGTCCCATAGGGTCCAGCCCTACTGGTTCTAGTGGGTGTTCTCTATGGGTGCAGAGATGAGAGACTGTAGAAATAAAGACACAAGACACCGAGAAAAAGAGGAAAGAACAAATTTGGGCCCAGGGGTTCACTACCACCTAGTACGTGGAGTCCGGTAGTGGCCCCGAATGCCTGTACACTCTGACTTTCATTAGGCACAAAACAGGAGAGCAGGGCAAGTAGGGTGAATCTTCAAACAGATCACGTGTCTAAGGAACAAGGGGCCCAGGGCTTTTAAGTTGCCGAACAAGGGGGCAGCAAGATGCATCAGCACTTTATGTTATGCTTGCCAAGTAAGAACAAAGACTTCGAGAATTATGCTACTTCTTATTATCTTCAAAAGAGGAACCAGGTGCAGAAGTAGGAAGTGAAAGCAGACACAGACTGTGGCCAATATAGCACAGCGCCACATAGAGACAATTAAGCCCCCGGGTAGCTGCGGGTTGGGCTGGTTGATATCAATCTTTCCACAAGAGCGAGGGGGGAGTGGCATGTTCTCCAGCTCACCCAAGGACAGGAGATATTCCCTTCCAAGGTCTGCTGAGTAGCGGGTGCTTCCCCCAAGCACTGGCTACCGCAGAGATTTCAGATGCCCTCCAGCAACCCTTGCGCGGGGGGTGACAGAGGGCTTGGTTTCGGCATTCAACGGGTTATCTCTGCTGATCGCCACCAGTCGAATGTTCGACAGGTATTAATGCTTTTGCCTCATGGCCACAGTCATAGTGTCCCCTATCAGTCCTTGACCACAGCAACCTGAAGTTCCTAGATACTCATGCATACAGTACAAGAGGACTTTAATCAAGGCTTAATATTCAGTAAGACTAATATCTAATCACTCTTGATACTTAATATTCAATAAAACTAATATCTAATCACTCATACTTATTCCTAACTAGATTCTTCTTTCTATATTCTATTTATTAGACAGGAACTGCCTGAGGCTTCAGTCTCCTGCTTCGGCACTTATGAGACTTTCCTCCCACAAAGTCCCAAAGACTGGCAGTAATTAACTCTTACCTGCTTCTTCTCCACATTGTAAGATGTCCACTTTCTGCATGGACTCTGCTTCTGGGTCACAAATTGGAAAATACTCTCAGGGAGAAACCCTGGAGCAATGTGGAGCTCACCTCACATGCTTCCCTTCCCTCAAGCATCAAGCCCCTTTAGTCTGCCTGTCTAGTCACTCTCCAATGTCTTAAACTACAGTTTTGTAAATTTTACTCAGCATTTACAGTTGTTTTTCTCTGGAGAGCTGGACCAATACAAGTCCCTCAGTCAAGACCAGAAAAAGAGTCTTTCCTTTCTTTGCTCATTTGATTTTCCACAGAGTCAGAGTGCCTAGCACCAAAACAACAACAAAAATAATCTGTGACCATTTTCGTTAGAATTCAGAAAGAAGGCCAGGCGCAGTGGTTCGCACCTGTAATCCCAGCACTTTGGGAGGCTGAGGCGGGCAGATCACCTGAGGTCTGGAGTTTGAGATCAGCCTAGCCAGTATGGTGAAACCCTGTCCCTACTAAAAACACAAAAATTAGCCAGGTGTGGTGGTGTGCGCCTGTAATCCTAGCTACTTGAGAGGCTGAGGCAGGAGAATCACTTGAACCCAGGAGGCAGAGGTTGCAGTGAGCCGAGATCATGCCACTGCACTCCAGCCTGGGCAAGAGAGTGAGACTCTTTCTCAAAAAAAAAAAAAAAAAAAAAAAAATTAGAAAGAATTGGCACACTTACTTTGTTAAGTTTTCCAACCCAGGAATATTTTATTCTTTATCATTTGTTCATTTATGTCCTTCAGTAATATTTTTAAGTTTTCTTCATACATTTCATGAACATTTCTTATTAAATATATTCCTCTGCATTTCATCTTTTTGTTTTATACTAAATTAGAATGTCTCTTTCATTATACTTTCTAAACTAATTTTTGTTTTTCTATATAAATGTTATTTATTTTCTATATATATATTTTGTATTTACCTGGGTGCAGTGGCTCACACCTGTAATTCCAGCACTTTGGGAGGCCAAGGCAGGCGGATCACAAGGTCAGGAGATCAAGACCATCCTGGCTAACACGTGAAACCCATCTCTACCAAAAAAAAAAAAAATTAGCCAGGTGTGGTGGCACACACCTGTAGTCCCAGCTACTTGGGAGGCTGGGGCAGGAGAATCGCTTGAACCCAGGGGCAGAGGTTGCAGTGAATCAAGATCATGCCACTGCACTCCAGCCTGGGTGACAGAGCAAGACTCTGTCTCAAAAAAAAAAAAAAAAAAAATTTTTTTTTATTCAGCCACTGATATAGTTAGGTTTTGTGTCCCCACCCAAATTTCATCTTGACTTGTAATCCCCATAATCCCCACATTTCAAGGAAGGGACCAGGTGGAGGTAATTGGATCATGGAGGCAGTTTCTCCCATGATGCTCTTGTCATAGTGAGTGAGTTCTCACAAGATCTGATGGTTTCATAAGGGGCTCTTCCCACTTTACTCAACACTTCTCCTTTCTGCCACTTTGTAAAGAAGATACCTTGCTTCCCCCTTCACCTTCCACCATGATTGTTAGCTTCCTGAGGCCTGCCCAGCCATGTTGAACTGTGAGTCAATTAAATCTCTTTCCTTTATAAATTACCCAGTCTTGGGTAGTTCTTTATAGCAGTATGAAAACAGGCTAACACAGCCACCCTACGAGTATTGTTTATAATATTTATTCAACCAAAGTTCTTGAATCTTCCAGGTCATTTTCTCATTTGTAAACAATGAAAATGTTGTATTTTATTTAATTCTTAGATCTATTTTTTCTCTGTAGGACTAATTAGTACCTCCCAGGGGAAAAAAAGCCAATTTATATTTGGTGATAAAATATACTTTTGCACCAGGCACAGTGGCTCATGCCTGTAATCCCAGCACACTGAGAAGAGAACATAAGACAGTAGGACACCCACCCCCCACCCAGAGGCAAAGCCTTGGTAGCTATTCCAGGAATCCTGTCTTGATTCCCCAAGAAAAGCACCCAGCTCCTGTCATCTGCCAAGATCACAGAACCATAGGAGGCATGTTTTTCTCTTGCAGCCTGGCCATTTACTACCTGAACTCAGTTTCCAAAAGCCTTTCCCAAGCTAATGCCCAGCTGAGGAAGAAATCCAAGCGGTGAGTCTGTTGGGAGTTTCATCGTGGAGGGTAAAAGAGATCATGTTTTTGGTTTTTGCTAATTTGCTCTGTGCTCCCAGCTGTGTTATCTAAATGACTTTCTTCTAAACCAAATCCCAAATATCTGTATTATAGGAAGTAGACTTGTGAGATTCAATAGCATGCATTTATATTATTGAGGCTATTTGGTGATGTGTGACAATATGACTTAAATTTCAAGGGGTTGCTAAAGAACAGAAGAAATTCAGTGAGTTCAACCAATGCTCATACAGAAAAAGCCAGTACCCACAATAATCCCTACAGATTAGAGTGAATATTTAAATACTAAAGGAAATACTATTGTCAAAAATGACATATTTCTTGTGCCCCTTAGCCAAAAAGAGCTCCTGAATTCCCTTCACACATGGGAAGCCTCTCTCAACATCCCAGCTGACACCCTACTTCTGACTGCTCTCTACACACACACACACACACACACACACACACACACACACACCCTAAAGGTCAGACCCTAACCCTCCCTAACCCCTGTTCTTGCTTTCTCTGTACCCCTTCTGGATTGAATCTCATCTGTCTTGCTGCTGGTCCCCGCCACCCGCACCTTCTTCTGTTAATCTCCCTGGGCTCCTGCCCATGTATAGAAAACCATTGAAATAGAGGATTGAAAGGGTTGCTGTCCTCTGGCTACATGTTTCTTCAATTGCTGTGTGAATCTGAGAGCCTCAGGCTGCCCTCCCAATCAGTTGTGAGGACCAGTAACAGACAGTTTAAGGTAGTCACCAAGAACTGAAAACAGGCTGGGTGCAGTGGCTCATACTTGTAATCCCAGTACTTTGGGAGGCCAAGGCCAGCGGATCACCTGAAGTCAGGAGTTCAAGACCAGCCAGGCCAACATGGTGAAACCCTGTCTGTACTAAAAATACAAAAATTAGCCAGGTGTGGTGGTGCGCACCTATAATCCCAGCTACTCAAGAGCCTGCGGGCAGGAGAATCACTTGAACCCAGGAGGCAGAGGTTGCAGTGAGCCAAGATCGTGCCATTATACTCCAGCCTGGGAAACAAAGTGAGACTCCATCTAAAAAAAAAAAAAAATCCACTAAGCACCTCTGAGCCTCAAACACCCATCTCCTTGGCCAGGACCAACAGTTCATTATTTCCTGCAGCTCCGTGAAGTTGAGAAGAGCCACAAGTCTGTCAAAGGCAAAGCCACAGCCAGAGATTCAGGGGACACACTGAAAAGCAGCTCCAAAAATGCCACCCAGCTCCAACTCACCAAGGAAGGTAAGCGCTTTGTCATGATGATGTTTTACAAGACCACATGGAAAGGTGTAAAGAGCCTATGAAACAGTGTGAAATCAGACTGTTCTGCGATTGAAATCAGAATCCTAACAATGATTAGCTTATGAAACTGGACAGGTGAATATCGGGGTCAATCACAGCAGCTGCTTCATAGGATGGTGAAGCTGAGATGAAATCATGCATGTAAAGTGCCTACCAGAATTCCTGGCACAGAGAATGAGCCAATGAATACCAGCTGGCAGCAGAGCTTCATGCACCCCTTAATACCATTTGGATCAACCATGGACTGCATATAAAATGGTGGTCCCATAAGATCATAATGGAACTGAAAAATTCCTATTGCCAAGTGACGTAACTGTCAACATCATAGCAAAACACGTTATTCATGTCTGTGGTGACCTGGTCTAAACAAGCCTACTGAGCTGCCAGTTTTAGAAAAGTCTAGCACATAAAATTATGTATGATACAGAATACTTGACAATGATAATGTTACTGGCTTATATGTTTACTATACTATACCTTTTATTATTATTTTAGAGTGGATTCCTTCTACTTATATAAAAAAAAAGAGTTAACTGTAGAACAGCCTCAGGCAGGTCCTTCAGGCAGTATTCCAGAAGAAGGCACTGCTATCATAGGAGATGACAGCTCCATGTCTGCTACTGCCCCTAAAGACTTTCCAGTGGGACAAGATGTGGAGGTGGAGGCCATGATAATAATGGTCCCAACCCTTTGTAGACCTAGGCTAATGTGTGTGTTGTGTCTTAGTTTTTAACAAGAAACCTTTAAAAAGTAAAAAGAAAAAAAATTCTTAATTTGGCCAGGCCTGATGGCTTATGCCTGTAATACCAGAACTTTTGGAGGCCGAGGTGGGCGGATCATGAGGTCAGGAGTTTGAGACCAGCCTGACCAACATAGTGAAACCTCATCTCTACTAAAAATATAAAAATTAGCTTGGCATGGTGGCATATGCCTGTAATCCCAGCTACTTAGGAGGCTAAGGCAGGAGAATCGCTTAAACCCTGAAGGCAGAGGTTGTGGTGAGCTGAGATTGCACCATTGCACTCAAGCCTGGGCAACAGAGCGAGACTCTGTCTCCAAAAAAAAAAAAAAAACAAAACCTTAATTAAAAAATAGAAAAAGCTTATTAAATAAGGATATAAGGAAAAAATATTCTTGTACAGGTGGTCAGTGTATTTGTGTTTTAAGTCAACTGTTATTATAAGAGACAAAATTTTTTTTTAATTTAAAAGTTTATAAAGTAGGCCAGGTGCTGTGGCTCACGCCTATAATCCCAGCACTTTGGGAGGCCGAGGCAGGCAAATCACAAAGGAGGTTGAGACCATCCTGGCTAACACGGTGAAACCTGTTAACTTCTAACAATACAAAAACTTAGCCGGGTGTGGTGGCACGCACCTGTAGTCTCAGCTACTCGAGAGGCTGAGGCAGGATGATCACTTGAACCCAGGAGGCGGAGGTTTCAGTGAGCCGAGATAGCACCACTGCACTCCAGCCTGGGTGACAGAGTGAGACTCCGTCTCAGGGGAAAAAAAAGTTTATAAAGTAAAAAAGTTACAATAAGCTAAGGTTTATTTATTATGGAAGAAAGAATATATATTCTCACTCTGTCACCAGGCTGGAGTACAGTGGTATGGTCTCAGCTCACTGCAACATCTGCCTCCTGCATTCAAGAGATTCTCTTGCCTCAGCCTCCCAACTAGCTGGGATTATAAGCACGTGCCACCACACCTGGCTAATTTTTTGTATTTTTAGTAGCGACAGGGTTTCACCACGTTGGCCAGGCTGGTCTCAAACTCCTAACCTCATGATCCACCCACCTCGGCCTCCCAAAGTGCTGGGATTACAGGCATGAGCCACCACACCTGGCCTAGAAAAAGTTGTTATAAATTGAGTGTAGCCTAAGTGCACAATGTTTATAAAGTCTACAGTAGTGACAGTAGTGTCCTAGGCTTTCACATTCACTCATCCCTCACACACTGACTCACCCAGAGCAACTTCCAGTCCTGCAAGCTCCATTCATGGTCAGTGCCCTAGACAGGTTTACCATTTGTCATCTTTCATATACTGTACCTTTTCTATGTTTAGATACACAAATGTTTACCATTATGTTCCAACTGCCTACAGTATTCAGTAGAGTAAGTTTTGTGCAAATTTATAGCCTAGGAGCAATAGGCTAAATCATATAGCCTAGGTGTATAGGAGGCCATGCCATCTAGGTTTGGGTAAGTACATTCTATGATGGTCACACAACGACAAAATCACCTAACGACACATTTCTCAGAATGTATCCGTGTCCTTAAGCAACGAGTGCTATCGTTTATATTCTCTGAAAGAGAAGCACTGGAATATATAGGATGAAAGAGCGAGAAAGTCCGCATAAAAAGTTCCCAAGAAAGTGTCCTGAGGCTATTGCTCCTCGGCCTTTTGGCTAAGATCAAGTGAAAGTGTCCTGGGGCTTCACAGGGGAGTGATCATAGGCCACCTCAAACTGTCACTGCAGTGAGGAAAGGTCAAGTTGAAAGAGACCATCTCTGAGGTGATCCCATTTTCCAAAGATCATCTGTTTTAAAATTAAACAGTGTCAGCATGCAGACACTTTACACTTGGATGTGAGAACTATGCATAAGAAATGACTGACAGTTTAAGAATTTGAAGTTTTTGTTTTTGTTTTTGAGACGGAGTCTCACTGTGTTGTCCAGGCTGGAGTGCAGTGGTGAGATCTCGGCTCACTGCAACCTCCGCCTCCCAGGTTCAAGCAATTCTGTTCAGCCTTCCAAATAGCTGGGATTACAGGCACCTGCCACCATGCCTGGCTAATTTTTGGATTTTTAGTAGAGATGAGATTTCACCATGTTGGCCAGGCTGGCCTCGAATTCCTGACCTCAAATGATCAGAGCCTCAAACAGCCTCCCAAAGTGCTGGGATTATAGGTTGTGAGCCACTGCGCTCAGCCTGAACTTTTTTTTTTTTTTTAAGACAGAGTCTTGCTCTGTCGCCCAGGCTGGAATGCAGTGGTGCGGTCTCAGCTCATTGCAACCTCTGCCTCCCAGCCTCAAGAGATTCTCCTGCCTCAGCCTCCCCAGTAGCTGAGACTACAGGCACCCACCACTAAGCTCGGCTAATTTTTGTATTTTTAGTAGAGACAAGGTATCAGCATATTGGCCAGGCTGGTCTCGAACTCCTGACCTTGTGATCTGCCCTCCTCAGCTTCCCAAAGTGATGGGATTACAGGCATGAGCCCACCGTGCCCAGCCTTGAACGTTTTTTGTATACAAGCATTCTAATTTCTTAATAACTGAAATTTTATTGATTTTTATTATTATTTTTAAGTATTAGCTACAATAAAATGATACTAGCTGCTGCGACAAAGAGGCACAAAATGGCTAGCGGCTCAGACACAATAAAAGTTCACTTCTTGGCCGGGCACAGTGGCTCACGCCTGTAATTCCAGTACTTTTGGAGGCCAAGGTGGGCGGATCACGAGGTCAGGAGATCGTCCTGGCCAACATGGTAAAAACCCTTCTCTACTAAAAATCCAAAAATTAGCTGGGTATGGTGGTGCGTGCCTGTAATCCCAGCTACTCAGGAGGTTGAGGCAGGAGAAGAATCAGAGAGTCGAAGGTTGCAGTGAGCCGAGATTGCGCCACTGCACTCCAGTCTGAGCAACAGAGACTCCTTCTCAAAAATAAAATAAAACGAAAAAAGTTCACTTCTCACTCAACACAAAGTCCAAGTTGGGTGTTTTCACCTGACAGCCATGAGTGCTGATATGGGGACCCTGGTTCCTTCCATCTTGGGGCTCAGCCTGCATCAAGCTAATGCAAGGGGAAGAGCCTAGGGGACACACGTGGATGTGGTCCCATCACAGCCTGAAACTCCAGCACAGGCCACACTTATCCACAAGGGAACCAAAGCCCATTTCCATGTCCCAGAAGAAGAGGGACTGGGTTTGGTAAAGAGCAGTCATTGTCCCTAACTTGGAGTTAGGGGAGGGGAAGGAAACAATGAAAGATTGGAAAGCAGATCTGATTGCAAACAATTCCCATGGCCCCTTCCCTTCCATCATCACATTCGACCCTGGCAGTCAGCCTGTGAGGCTGCTGTTATTCCCGTCCCAATTTTATACTCTAGAAAACCCGGGATCAGAGAGTCTAGCCTAAGGCCAGGGTTCAAAATCAAGTTCTCCAGCCAGCAGACCATACTCCTCCAACAGATGTGTTTATGCAAAAGCCAGGCCAAGGTGACCCCGAGACAGCTGAGCGCAATCCGACACCTCTCGCATCACCAAACAGGACTAAAACCTACACATATCGCAGGGCGGCTCTGGAGAGCTTCAACTCAACCTGTATCAAATCTCCCACTTCCTCTTTCCTGTCTTGGTTCGTTTTCCAGAGACCAGTCCTCCCTCTGCCAGCCAAAGCCAGGCCATGGACAAGAAGGCACGGGACCCTGGGACCTCCAATTCTGCCAGGGGGACCATGCTGCCTGCCTCTGGACACCTTCCTATATCTCGGCCTCCTGGAATCAGAACAGATTCTGGCCACGCCCCATCTCAGACTCATCCGTGGAGGTCAGCCTCTGGGAAGAGTGCTCAGAGACCTCCCCCACTCACGGCTGGGACTCCAGGGAGCCCTGATCCTGGGGCTGATCCTCGAGTTCCCCAGTTTCACACACACCAAACCGAGGTTCTCTCCCTTCTTTCCTCTCACATACATGCTCTCTCTCCTCTCTTGGAATGTGAGAACTTTGATTCCTTCAGGCCCTTGTCAGCTACCAAAGGAGTAAGACAGTGGCTTCACCTGTCCTCCAGGGAAGCTGGGGCCATCTCTGCACCAACTGCCCTCCCCAATATCTTGGTTCAGACAGTTCTGAACCCCACACTCACAGTGGTCGACCTTGACTCCAGACTTTGGGAGTGGGGGAAGGGCCATGACCACCCTCGTAGACTTTTTCCATGGGACACAGTTAGGGACACAGGTTTCTGCCAGCTCCCTTAACTGGGAGGGGGATGCAGAAGGGCCTATGTTTCTCAATCCAGAGAAAGTGAGCCGGGCACAGTGGCTCACACGTGTAGTCCCAGCACTTTTGGAGGCCAAGATGGGTGGATCGCTTGAGCCAAGAGTTCAAGACCAGACCGAGCAACATGGCGAAACCCCATCTCTACAAAAACTACAAAAATATTAGCTAGGTGTGGTGCCGTGCACCCCGCAGTCCCAGCTACTCAGGAGGCTGAGGCAAAAGGATCACTTGAGCCCAGGAAGCAGAGGTTGCAGTTAGCTAAGATCATGTCACTGCACTCCAGCCTGGTCAACCGAGTGAGACCCTGTCTCAACAACAACAACAACAAGAAATCTGGCCAAGCATGGTGGCTCACACCTGTAATCCCAATGCTTTAAGAGGCCGAAGTGGGAGGCCAGGAGTTTAAGATGGGCCTGGGCAACATAGCAAGACCCTTGTCTCTACAATTAAATAAACAAACAAATAAAATGTCCAAGAAGTGAATGAAAATAAAGGTAAATGGACCAAAGACCAGTCATGGTGAGTGGGGAGTGGTGGGAAGATTGGCGATACCCCAGTACCCAGCCCGAGGGAAGCTTACACCATGGAGCACAAAACAGGGACTGCAGCCTCCTAGCAGTGAATCACAGGAGCAAGTGAGCCACCCAGTGCCTCTTATCTCGAAAGAAAACTCCCCCAGGGCAGAAAAATATTTTTCATGCACCAAATTTTAAGAGGAATTCGATAACCAGATTATTATACAAGGGACCTTGAAGATGGTTTCTTTGAAGAGTTTTACAAAAGGTACAATGCAGAACATTGTCTCTTGGGATTCTATGTTCACTTAGTGTCATATCATGGTTCCATGCAGAATATTTCTTAGGGGGAAGAAGCCGGGGGGCCAGACCATTAAGAAGGCCTTGATAGCAAGCGCAGAGCCTTGGCAGGGTGGGAGTCAGTCCAGGACTCTGCAACAGCCCAGCTATCTTGCAGACAGCTCCTTCCCTTCCTCCACTCCGTGCTCCCAGACCCAGGTGAGCAGTGTGGCCTCGGGATCAAGGGACTCCTCACCCCATGTCTCTGAGTGTACCATACCAGCTGTTACAGCCACCACCCAACCAGGTCCCCAGGGGTTCTCAGGAGAATCTCCCACACCCAGAAAGTCGGGCAAAACCCTGGTAGAGAGTTGGAGATTTTTATAGCCATTTCATAAGTTGTACAATTAAAATAATTTCTAACTTCCCCTCCCAGATCCTTTCCCTTCTCGACCCAGCACCAAAACTTCACACATACACAACTGCAATGGAATAATAGGGACATGTGACCAGGAGAAACAGAGTAAATTATTTCACACCAATCTGTCTCCTGGCAAGGTTAAAGAGACATGTTGCAATGCCCAATTTCCATGGAACCCAGGTCCAATCCCCCAAATCCAAAACCGCCTGTTGTCATATGCCTTCCCCCAAGCTAACCTATCTGAGACCTCTATACAGGGATCCTGGCACTTAAGAACAGAAGGCCGAAAGATGGCCACCACACCGACACCTGGCCTTCTGTGTCAGAATGTCAGGCCCTGAGGAAGGGAACACTCTGCCTGCCTGAGCCATTGGTCCCCCCTAGTGATTACTGTCAGGCCTCCTCTGGTTACTAATACACCTAAATACCCACCAAAAACACAAACCAACCATCCTGATCTGATGAAGTGTAATTTTATGTGATGGAATGTATGTGCTACCTAATGCTGCATAACAAATTATTCCCAAAACATAACAGCCTAAAACAATAAACAATTATTTATTATTGTATATAGTTTCTGCTCTGTGGGTTATAAATTTGGGAGTGGCTTAGCTAGGCAGATGTGATTCTGGATATTTCAGTCAAATTCTCAGCTACAATTATTGGAAGGTCTGACCGGAGCTGAAAGATCTGCTCTCAAGATGGCTCACACATGGCTACTGGCAGGAGGCTTTGGTTCCTTGCTGGCTATTGAAGGAGACCTGGGTTACTCTCCGTGTGAGGCTCTCCATAGAGCTGCTTGGGTGTCCTCACAACATGGCTGCTGGTTTCCTCCAGAGCAAGCGATCTGAGAAGGAGAGCAAGGAGGAAGCCGCAATGCCTTTTATGACCTAGTCTCAGAAGTCACACTATCAATTCCACCACTTTTACTCAGTAGAACTGAGTCACTAAGTCTAGCTCACACTGGAAGGGAAGGGAATTAGGCTTCACTTCTTGAAGGGAAGGTTATCAAAAAATTTGTGGACATATTTTAACAGAAAATTTTCTTTCTTTTTCTTTTTTTTCTTGAGACAGAGTCTCTGTTACTCAGGCTGGAGTGCAATGGCACAATCTCAGCTCACTGCAACCTCCACCTCCCAGGTTCAAGCAATTCTCCTGCCTCAGCCTCCCGAGTAGCTGGGATTACAGGTGCCTGCCACCACACCCGGCTAGTTTTTGTACTTTTAGTAGAGACGGGGTTACTCCATGTTGGCCAGGCTAGTCTCAAACTCCTGAAAAAGGTGATCCACCCACCTTGGCATCCCAAAGTGCTAGGATTACAGGCATGAGCCACTGCATCCAGCCGCAGAAAATTTTCTAATTCAAATAATTACAAGGCCCTCTATCAAGAAAACTCTGGCCAGGCATGGTGGCTCACGCCTATAATCCCAGCACTTCTGGAGGCTGAGGTGGGTGGATCACTTGAGGTAAGGAGTTTGAGACCAGCCTGGTCAACATGGTAAAACCCTACTAAAAATACAAAAATTAGCCAGTTGTGGTGGCACATGTCTGTAATCCCAGCTACTCGGGAGGTTGAGGCAGGAGAATCACTGGAACCCAGGAGGCAGAGATTGCAGTGAACCAAGATTGCACCACTGCACTCCACCTTGGGCAACAGAGCGAGACTCCGTCTGACACAAAAAGAAATAAAAAGAAAAAGTTAACCTATTCGGAGAAATATAACTGGTGTCCTGCTGATATCTCCCTGGTTTGGCTGCACATTCTTTACTGGACAGAAATGGAGCAAACACTGGATTGTATCTGTTGGAGGCTATTTTTGCAGGCTGATCCTTTCACTTCTAATAACCTCAACTTCCATTTCTATTTCCTAAGACCTCCATAGTACACAGAATCACATAAGTAGGAAGACACTTTAGGTGAAGAAGAGCAAAGGGGATGCCTGGACTCTGGCTGATTTGTACACTCACAGAAATCAGTGAGGGAGGGGCTGATGCGCCAGTCAGTAAGGTGATCTGGGCAGGTTACCAACGGCACTCACTATGCTGGTAGCCCTCAGCTCAGTAAAGTCACTTCAGATGTGCTCTGAAGTGGGTAGGTAGAGACCCACCCAAAGCTGGAGCACCAAGTTCCTCATGCTCAATAATGGACAATAAGAAACCTGCCATGCAGAAAGAGGCATGTATCTCTCTTGACATTGGCAGAAAGTAGAGGAGAAAAAATCTCCATTGAGAAATTCTATTTACAAGGCAGCTGTCACACAGAGGCTCGAAATGCATATGCTACAGTTGACGCTCGAACAACACTGGGGCTAGGAGTGCTGACCCCCGTGCAGTAAAAAACCCATGTATAGCTTTTGACTTCCCCAGAAGTTAACTACCAACAGCCTGTTGTTGAATGGAAGATTTACTGATAACATAAAGTCAGTTAACACATATTTTATATGTTACATGTATTAATACTGCATTCTTGCAATAGAATAAGCTAGCTAGAAAAAAAATGTTATTAAGATCACAAAGAAGAGAAAATATATTTAATATTCACTAAGTGAAAGTGGATCATTATAAAAGTCTTCATCCTTGTCATCTTCACACTGAGTAGGCTGAGAAGGAGAAGGAAGAAAAGGGGTTGGTCTTCCTGTCTTAGGGGTGGCAGAGATGGAAGAAAATCACATACAAGCAGATCTGTGAAATTCAAACCCATGTTGTTCAAGGGTCAACTGTAACTGTATGTTCCAAAAAACTCAAATGAAAATTTTAATTTTTTTCAAGACTTTCAGAATTACACCTATTTTTTTCTTCTTTTTTACTTTTTTTTAATCCTTCAGTGGAAATTTTAATTAAAAGTGGCATTAGGTTGATGGTGCCTCCAAAACAGGAAGAAAAAGGCAAATAAACAAAAATAACACAACAAATATAAAGCACATAAGACAAAAAATAAATCAAATTAATAGTAGGATTGTGGTATCATACGGTGGTTCTGTTTTGGTTTTTGAGGAACCTCCAAACTGTTCTCCACAGTGTCTGTACGAATTTACATTCCTATCAGCAGTATGTGAGGGTTACTACTAAGTATATACCCAAAAGACAAAAATCAGCATATCAAAGAGATATCTGCACTCCCATGTTTATTGCAGCTCCGTTCACAATAGCCAAGATTTGGAAGCAACCTAAGTGTCCATCAACAGATCAATCGATAAAGAAAATGTGGTACGTATACACAATGGAGTACTATTCAGCCATAAAAAATAAGATTCTGTCGGCTGGGTGTGGTGGCTCATGCCTATAATCCCAGCACTTTGGGAGGCCAAGGCAGGTGGATCACCTGAGGTCAGGAGTTCAAGACAAGCCTGGCCAACATGGCAAAACCCTGTCCCTACCAAAAATACAAAAATTGGCCTGGCACAGTGGCTCACGCCTGTAATCCCAGCACTTTGGGAGGCTGAGGTGGGCAGACCACCTGAGGTCAGGAGTTCAAGACCAGCCTGGCCAACATGATGAAACCCCACCTCTACTAAAACTACAAAAATTCGCTGTGCATGGTGGCAGGTGCCTGTAATCCCAGCTACTTGGGAGGCTGAGGCAGGAGAATCACTTGAATCCAGGAGGCAGAGGTTGCAGTGAGCTGAGATCGTGCCATTGCACTCCAGCCTGAGAGACAGAGCAAGACTCCATCTGAAAAAAAAAAAAAAAAAATTAGCCAGGTGTGGTGGTGAGTACCTGTAATCCCAGCTACTCAGGAGGCTGAAGCAAGAGAATCACTTGAACCCAGGAGGCAGTGGTTTCAGTGAGCTGAGATTGTGCCACTGCATTCCAGTCTGGACGACAGAGTGACACTCCATCTCAAAAATAAAAATAAAAATAAATAAGATCCTATTGTTTGCAAAGACAAGGACGGAACTGGAGGTCATTAAGTGAAATAAGCCAGGCACAGAAAGACAAACTTCACACGTTCTCACTTATTTGTGGGAGCTAAAATTAAAACAATTGAACTCACGGAGATAGGGAGTAGAATGACGGTTATCAGAGGCTGGGAAGGGCAGAGCAGTGGGGGAAGTGGGAATAGTTAATGGTCCAAAAAATAGATGAATAAGATCTAGATAGCACAACAGGTTGACTACAGTCAACAATAATTTAATTGTACAATTTTAAATAACAGAATATAATTGGATTGTCTATGACACAAAGGGTAGATGCTTGAGGTGATAAATACCTCATTTACCCTGAGGTGATTATTACAAATTGCATGCTGGTATCAAAACCTCATATACTACATAAATATATACACATACTATGTGCTCACAAAAATTAAAAATACAAAAATTTTAAAACATAAAGAAGCCAGGAGTGGTGTGGCTCATGTCTATAATCCCAGCACTTTGGGAGGCCAAGGCAGGCAAATTACTTTAGCTCAAGCGTTCAAGATCAGGCTGGACAACATGGCAAAACCCTGTCTCTACAAAAAAAATTACAGGGTGGGGGAGGAAAAAAAAAATTAGCCAGGCATGGTGGTGTACCCCTGTAGTTCCAGCTACTCAGGAGGCTGAGGTGGGAGGATCACTTGAGCCCAGGAGGTCAAGGCTGCAGTGAGCTGTGATTGCACCCTGCACTCCAGCCTGGGTGACAGAGACCCTGTTTCAAAAAAATAAATAGGCAGTGGTTCAAGCCTGTAATCCTAACACTTTCGGAGGTTGAGACGGGCAGACTGCCTGAGCTCAGGGGTTTGAGACCAGCCTGGCAACACGGTGAAACGCCATCTCAACTAAAATACAAAAAATTAGCCAGGCGTGGCAGCATGCACCTGTAGTCCCAGATACTTGGGAGGTTGAGGCAGAATTGCTTAAACCCAGGAGACGGAGGTTTCAGTGAGCCAAGACTGCACCACTGCAATCCAGCCTGGGCGACAGAGCAAGGCTCCGTCTCCAAAAATAAATAAATAATGAAGAAAATCCAAAATCTGTGAAGTTCCAATAAACATTTCCTTTGAACATCACGTCAGCCCTCAAAAAGTTTCAGATTTTAAGGCCAGGCGCAGTGGCTCACACCTGTAATCCCAACACTTTTGGAGGCAAAGGTGAGTGGATCACCTGAGGTCAAGAGTTCAAGACCAGCCTGACCAATCCTATTTTTTTAATGCTAGCCATTAATGATTAGATTAATCCTACCGTCCATTAATGCATTCTGACTTCTTGCTCTAAAACCACTGGTTTACTGGATAAGCATCTGTAACCCAAGAAGATTCAGGATTAAGGACAGAAATAACTGAGGTCTTAGCATTAATATTTTCCATTACATTTTGGAATCGTTTAATTTGATGTATTCATAACGGTTAAAAATAATTTAACATGCTAAAGTATGTAATGGATTAATTTTGCGATTCCATTTTAAAATGTGTAATGGAGTAATGATTCAGACTAAATATCGACACGTATAACAGAATTTAACCACAGCTGTGGTTAGTATTGAGATTATCAGAGTTTAAGATTTACCAACCATATTTTTCAGTTTTAACATATTAGTGAATGAAATGTGTACTTGAATTTTGTCAAGTAACTCAATCACTTAACAAAATAACAATTAAATATATAAATGCAGTTTATAGCTATACAGCCTTTATTTTTAAAAAATCCCCTTAGAGGCCAGGCACAGTGGCTCATGCCTATAATCCCTGCACTGTGGGAGGCCGAGGCGGGTGGATCACCTGAGGTCTGGAGTTCGAGACCAGCCTGGACAACATGGTGAAACAACCACATCTCTACTAAAAATGCAAAAATTAGCCGGGCGTGGTGACGGGCACCTGTAATCTCAGCTACTCCGGAGGTTGAGGCAGGAGAATCGCTTGAACTCGGGAGACGAGATTGTAGTGAGTCGAGATGGCGCCACTGCACTCCAGCCTGGGCGACAAGAGCAAAACTACGTCTCAAAAAAAAAAAAAAATTCCCTTAGAATGACTTTTTAAAATGTACCAGCGGATATACTACTTAAGCGTAACTAGGTTTTGGATTTATAAGGTTAATATTAATTATTAAAGCAAAACTCATTTCTAAATAGTCGCCTGAGTGCCCCAAAGACGCCCTCGAGGACAGGGAAGCAGCTCCCATTCGCTCGGCGCTCACCAGCGCCCAGAATTCAGGGCTGCTCAAGTGGAAGAGCAACACGTGGCCCGGCAAAGGAGCTGGGTCCCGTGCAGAAAAGGAACAAGAAACTGGCCTAGGAAGACGTTGGAGCGTCTTTGCACGTTACTGCCTGCCACCGTCATTTTTAAAAATAATAAATAAAATTAATAGTACGAAGAAAACTGCGCGAGCCACTTTCCCAGCAGGATGTGCGCCAGAGTGCGCCAGGTACTGCTCCCGTTCCGTGGGAGAGGAAAGGTTGCGCGGTCCACCGGCGCCGTGGAGCCTCGTCTCGGAGTAAGGGACGGGAACGGATGGGTCCCAGGGACGAGGGGCGCAGGGTCTAAGGCCCGAGGCCACGGGCGCAGCAGGAAGCCGGCTAGGCAGCGGTCTCGGTCTGGGATGGACGCCACGCCCCACTCGGAGCCTCCCGCCCTGACTTCACCCAGCTCTGCTGCCCGCAACTTATATGACGGGAAACTTATATGAGGAGAACATCAGGAATCGGACTATTAACCTGAAGCCCCTTTCCAAGTCGTTGCGCAGCTTGCAAGGCCCCAGCCAGAGCCGCGCGTCCCCGGCAACCGTGCCTGCCCTGCGCAGCTGCAGAGGCCGGGAAACGCCTGCTCGCCCGCGCTCGGTGCCACCCCGCCCGCGCTCCGGGCGATACCACCGCGGACGGCCCCTCGGAAGGCCGGAGATGGTACCGTCCCTGGTCTCCGATTGGTCGGCCGGACGGGGGCGTGGCCTCTGGAGCCTGGTTCCGCGCGCCAGAGCGCGCTAGCCGCATTGCGAGCTGAGCCGGGAGCGGGCGCCATGGTGAGGAGTGGTTGCGGGGCACGGACGACGCGTAGGTGGGGGTTTGGGCCTGGGTGCGGGCCAGAGCCAGAGTCTGGGCCTGGGCCTGCGCCTTCCTTGGGAGCGGGTTCTGGCAAACACGGAGGTTGCGCTGACGCTTGCGCTGCGGCTCCGCTTGCAGGTGCTGTTGCACGTGCTGTTTGAGCACGCAGTCGGCTACGCGCTGCTGGCGCTGAAGGAAGTGGAGGAGATCAGTCTGCTGCAGGCGCAGGTGGGTGAGATACGTGGGATCCTTCGCCCTCCCTGCAGACCCTCACCGCAGAGGTCCCAGCATGCACCGCGCGCTCCCACGTGGTCGCCGCGCAGTTCGGTGGGGGAAGAAGGGGCGGGCCTGGAAAGCTCTAGAGCCGGGGGTCTTTACCTTGACTCATGGATAGGATCGCTCTAGCGGTTAGAAATAAGCCTCCTGGACTCCGCCCGGAACGATTAAAGCAGAAGCTAGGATGTGGGGCCCGGGTATCAGCGTATTTTAAGAGCTTCCAAGGCTGAGAGCCTCTGCTTTACTTACTGCGCCGCAGAGGCAGGAGGGAGGGAAGGAAACCACTCACCCTCTTTATCCCCCCAGGTGGAGGAGTCAGTGCTCAACCTGGGCAAATTCCACAATGTCGTTCGTCTGGTGGCCTTTTGTCCCTTTTCCTCGTCCCAGGTTGCCTTGGAAAATGCCAATGCCGTGTCTGAAGGTGAGTCTACCACCGCCGAGTATCTCAGGGAGATGTGGTTCCTTCCAGTATCTTGTCAGGCAACGTATGATACTATTTGCCGTCTTTGGCTAGCTCCAAGTCTGATAGATATGAGGCAGTGTTTGAAACATATAATATGTAATTGGAAATAATTGTCTTCACAGAGCTCAAGGTCTGGGAACTGATAGACTAAACCATTTAAAGCAGGCGATGTAGGATATGTGTTACGTTTCCTTGTGGGCACTGTGATTTTTTTTTTTTTTTGAGACGGAGTCTCTGTCGCCCACGCTGGAATGCAGAGGCGCGATCTGGACTCAATGCAACCTCCGCCTCCCGGGTAACTGGGATTACAGGCCTGTGCCACCACGCCTGGACAGTTTTTTGTGTTTTTAGCAGAGGCAGGGTTTTGCCATGTTGGCCAGGCTGGTCTCCAACTCCTGACCTCACGTCAACCACCCACCTCTGCCTCCCAAAGTGCTAGGCGTGAACCACCGAGCCCTGCGGCCAACCCTCTCCCCTCTCCCCCGCCCTGCCCCCCTCCGGACGTAGTCTGGTGCTCAAGCTGGAGTGCAGTGGTGCGATCTTGGCTGATGGCACCCTCCGCCTCCGAGTTCAAGCGATTCTCCTGCCTCAGCGTCCTGAATGGCTGGAATTACAGGCGCACACCACCATGCACGGCCAATTTTTGTATTAGTAGGGACGGAATTTCACAATTTTGGCCAGCCAGTTTTGAACTAATGACGTTAGGTGATCTGCCTACCTCCCAAAGTGCTGGGATTAAGGGCGTGAACCACCGTGCCCGGTTGACAGATGATTCTTAAAGGGGCTTGGTTTAACACTACCTGGACCCGAGTTTACCAAGACACAACCAAGTGTCTGGTTCTCTGCTTTCTATTTGATTGGAAAGGGCAGTTGGATAAACACAGGCTAAGAAAAAAAGGTTTGGTTCCAGAAGGCAAATTCTAATCCTAAATACTCGAGGTTGTGTTACAAGCTATTATTTATTGCACACTTGTGCTATCAGACCTGAGTACAGTTGTTCCCATGGCTGAGCCAGGCTTTGCAATGATGACTTGGTAATCAAATCTGTCAATCCCCTGAGTGCAATCACTGATGTTTCCATGTCTCTGAGCAATGCCTGATGGGGAGGGGTCCAGGTGGCAGGACCAGGGTATTGGCTGAGGGGATATTAGAACTGATCATCCTTTAGCCTGTTAGTGGGAACTGTGTTCTTTGCCTTGAGGGGTTGTTCATGAGGACCTCCGCCTGCTCTTGGAGACCTACCTGCCGTCCAAAAAGAAGAAAGTACTCTTGGGAGTTGGGGATCCCAAGATTGGTGCTGCAATACAGGAGGAGTTAGGGTACAACTGCCAGACGGGAGGCGTGATAGCTGAGATCCTGCGAGGTGAGACCATCATCTTTTATATTCCTGTTAACCTTGGCGTTGGGGGGGAGGGGGATTCTAGAAACTTGGATGTTCATTACTCCTGGGAAGGCTTTGCGCTTGGCTGGTTCCCACGGGTGCAGAAGCTAGCTCAGAGCCCTTTGTTGCTTATAGTCCTGCCCTCCTCTTAGGAGTTCGTCTGCACTTCCACAATCTGGTGAAGGGTTTGACCGATCTGTCAGCTTGTAAAGCACAGCTGGGCCTGGGACACAGCTATTCTCGTGCCAAAGTTAAGTTTAATGTGAACCGGGTGGACAACATGATCATCCAATCCATTAGCCTCCTGGACCAGCTGGATAAGGACATCAATACCTTCTCTATGCGTGTCAGGTAAAGTGCAGAGGCCACCGCCAATATTGGGACCTTTGGTCTGTAGTTCAGCCAATTTTGAGTCTTGAATGAGGACTGACCATCCTGTGGGCTGGGGTTAGGTAAGCCTCCTGATGCTTACCACAGGCTGTGTTCTTACACTGACTGTATAGAAAGAGGAGGTAGAGTAAACCTACTCCATATACACCTCAGCTCAGGCCCTGTGTCTGGTCTGTATTGTGAATGGGGGGAACATAGAATTGAAGATTTGAATCTTTTTCCCATTTCCTCCAGGCATAGAGTAGGTGTGGAGAGGGTGAGGCTGTAGCTCTGATTTTTGATGAAGCAGCTAGGCCAGGGAGTGACTGTGGTTCTTTTCAGGGAGTGGTATGGGTATCACTTTCCGGAGCTGGTGAAGATCATCAACGACAATGCCACATACTGCCGTCTTGCCCAGGTTATTGGAAACCGGAGGGAACTGAATGAGGAGAAGCTGGAGAAGTTGGAGGAGCTAACGATGGATGGGGCCAAGGCTAAGGCTATTCTGGATGCCTCACGGTCTTCCATGGGTCAGTGCAGAGCCTGGCAGCCTGCATAAGGTATGGGGCTCTAAATATCTGGCCCTCTGCATTCACACTTGGTTTTTCCTAGGCATGGACATATCTGCCATTGACTTGATAAACATCGAGAGCTTCTCCAGTCGTGTGGTGTCTTTATCTGAGTACCGCCAGAGCCTACACACTTACCTGCGCTCCAAGATGAGCCAAGTAGCCCCCAGCCTGTCAGCCCTAATTGGGGAAGCGGTGCGTCACAGGGAACACAAAAAAATGGGAGACTAAGGACTGTTGCCATGTGCACCTGCACTGCTATATTTCCTGACCACCCTGACCCACCATATCCTCCCTAGTTTTGCTTGATGGGGCGGGGGCGAGTAGGGCTCTCTTGCAATTGGCAGGTCAGCAGTTCGTTTCTCTGACTGCTTCCTTGACTCTCTCTCCAGGTGGGTGCACGTCTCATCGCGCATGCTGGCAGCCTCACCAACCTGGCCAAGTATCCGGCATCCACAGTGCAGATCCTTGGGGCTGAAAAGGCCCTGTTCAGGTACCAGTGAGGGCACCTGCCCACATTCAGGTGCCACTTCTGGTGCCCGCCTCTTGTTGGGGGATCACAGTGATGGCTAACCAGGGCTCCCTGACCTATACAGGCCTCTGCTATGGGGGTGATGGCCAGTCCTGGTGTCTGAGTGATTCCCAGGGCCCAGCAAAGGGACCAAGTCTCCAGGTCAGCGACACTGGATGCCTTCCCCTCTGCCTCTGGGAGTTATGGGTTCACATGCATTGGGGTAGAGATCTAATCTGGCCTGAGGCTCACTCAGGATTTGGGGGTGAGAGGAGGGGGAGGAGCTGAGCTGCCTTGGCTAAAGGGGTTGAAATTTCTGATCTTAAACTCTCCACTGAATATTCTCTCAGAGCTCTGAAGACAAGGGGTAACACACCAAAATACGGACTCATTTTCCACTCCACCTTCATTGGCCGAGCAGCTGCCAAGAACAAGGGCCGCATCTCCCGATACCTGGCAAACAAATGCAGTATTGCCTCACGAATCGATTGCTTCTCTGGTATGGGTGGGGGGGGTTTGGCAGTTGTGAGAAGGGGCTGGCTGGGTGGGTGGGGAGGCTTGCAACCATAGCAGCTTCCACAATGATGGCAATATTTTTCGTCAACAGCAGTTCACCTAGTGAGTGTTGAGAGTCTGGGTCTGAGTGAAGCTGAGGGTAGAGGGATCACGGGGTGGGGGGTAGTCTTTCTCTGGGCTGACAGGCTTTGTTACCCACACACACGTCCAGAGGTGCCCACGAGTGTATTTGGGGAGAAACTTCGAGAACAAGTTGAAGAGCGACTGTCCTTCTATGAGACTGGAGAGATTCCACGAAAGAATCTGGATGTCATGAAGGAAGCAATGGTTGAGGTCAGTTGGGCTTTGCTGGGTGTGGGAAGGCATAGCTGGCTGTTGGAGTTGATGAACTGTCTGAGCCTGACCTTGTAGAGTGGAGGCAAAAAAAACTGATTTAATGAGCCTGATCCAATAAAGCCAGAAAGGAGTCCTCAGAGCACCAGAGGTCTTCAGGCCCTTTTAGCACTTTTCTTTGACCAGGCAGAGGAAGCGGCTGCTGAAATTACTAGGAAGCTGGAGAAACAGGAGAAGAAACGCTTAAAGAAGGAAAAGAAACGGCTGGCTGCACTTGCCCTCGCGTCTTCAGAAAACAGCAGTAGTACTCCAGAGGAGTGTGAGGTCAGTAGGCAGCTTGGCCTTTGCAAAGATCCTAGGTTGTACGGTTTTCAACAGCAGAACAAAGGATGTGCTGCATCAAGCCATGGTCTTGAGTCCAGGCTTTTGGACTGAAACAAGGACCTGAAACATCTAAAACTACCTCTTGATTCTATAGGAAGGAGATAGGTGCTGAGAGAACTTGCTCAAGAGCCCAGAGAGCTGGTTGTAGCTCACACCCGTTCCCTGGGCATGTGTGTTCTGTCCTCGGCTGCCTCCCAGGAGTCCTCAACCTGGGGTAGTGTAAATTCCTGCTCTGCTTATTCTGAGACGTGTGTCCGGAGGTGGTAGTGTTCACAGTGGGGATGGGGGCAGGGCGGTCCCCAGTGTGCTAGGCTACAATCATTCTCCCTGGGATTTTCATTTAGCACCCAGTTTCTTACAGTGTTTCAGGGCCCTGTCTGGAACTTGGCATGATGGTTCTGTTGCGACCAGCATGGTGGGGTTTTCTTTAGGGTTTTTTTTTTTTTTAATGGGCTGAGGTAATTTATTACATGTTGTCCTTAATTTCTAATTTGGGATAGCCTTTGGGTTGGATTTCTAAAGTTATACCCACACAATTAAAACTATCCCAGAAACACTGGGCAACGTTAACAACCACAGGTTTCCCTGCCTTGGCTACTTAATTGCTGAAAATGTAATGGGGGGCATGTGTGCACATTTCAATAGATGTCACTGTTCTCACAGCCTGTTCCCCTGTCCTTCCCTTTAGGAGGCAAGTGAAAAACCCAAAAAGAAGAAGAAAAAGCAAAAGCCCCAGGAGGTTCCTCAGGAGAATGGAATGGAAGACCCGTCTACTTCTTTCTCCAAACCCAAGAAAAAGAAATCTTTTTCCAAGGAGGAGTTGATGAGTAGTGATCCTGAAGAAACCGCTGGCAGCCCCAGTCTTCCCAAGAGGAAGAAATCATCACCCAAGGAGGAAACAGTTAATGACCCCGAAGAGGCAGGTAACAGAAGTGTCTCCAAGAAAAAGAGGAAATTCTCCAAAGAGGAGCCGGTCAGCAGTGGACCTGAAGAAGCTACTAGCAGCAAGAGCAGCTCCAAGAAGAAGAAAAAGTTCCGTAAAGAAGCCCAGGAAGATTAGAATGCAAATGGACATTCTCTGGGAGGCGGGGCGTACCATAGCCCAAGGTGACATTCCCCACCCTGTGTCCTGTTCCCCCAATAAAAACAAACTCAAAAAAGTTGGTTGTTGGTTCATGCTTTTTATTGAACACCTTACATGGGTATGGACAGGGCATATGAGTGGGGCAAGGCAGCAATGACAGCCTCAGTGAAGTCATGGCAAGTAGCATAGCCACCCATGTCAGAGGTTCGAACCTGTGGGGGAGAGTCATCATCATCCATGTGGCCTGGGCTCCATCCCAACAAAATCCGCATCACCACCCAGCAGTCTGTCCCCCTAAGGAAGCCAGCCCAAGGACAACCTAAGCCCTGCCCAGTAAGGTGACCATGGTACACTGCCTAGAGGCGTAAAGTCTCTTCTGGTCCACTGCACTGAAGGGTATGGGGAGTGTGGTCCTTGAAATAAAGGGCTCTAGCTCCCATGGGGGTGCAGGTGACCGATGACAGACTTGATGAAGTCGGTTGTGGTGCTGTAGCCGCCCATGTCTCGAGTCCGCACCTACAGCCACCACCGGCAACAGCCGTGGGGAGGAAGAAAAGAGAGCCCATGAAGGGAGGTAGGGCAACATGGCTGAGGAAATGGAATCCAAGAATGAGGAGACAGAATCCAAGAAGGCATGACAGATAGCCAAAAAAAAGAGGCAGTGCAGCAGGATGGAAGGAGCCAGGCTGGGAAGCACATGGAACTGCCCACTTCTCTTAAGCCACTATTAACTGTGCTGCAGCCAGGGCAGGAAGGAGGCTGAGCAGGCAAAGATGATGGGAAATGCAGATCAGAGGTGGGGATGTAGCTACCTTCCTTGGAAGAAATAGAAACAGGACCACATGAGAGGACAAGACCAGGCAGGGGAAAGGAGATGGGATGTGAAGGTGAAGCTGGTGCCTCAGCCTGCCTGTATCCCTTGCTATTCCACCCCCAGGAAAAGCTGCAAGTTCTGCATTCAGATGGCCCATGAAAAGGGCAGTGAATGGAGCAGGAAAGAGGGAAGAGCAGATGGGATCTAAGAGGCAAAAGAGATAAAGAGGATGAAACAGCCAAGAGAAGGCAGGTGAAGAGCAGCCCTGAGAGGGATGCGGGAATGTCAGGGAGCAGATGTCCTGGGGACCTGGGGGAAAGGAGACCCCCATTCAGCTTCCCCAGGGAGTAGTGCCAAGGTGCTGACCCCAGAACTACTCTAAACCCCGAAGCCAGCACCACGCTTCTAAACTCACCTTGCCAACTTTGATCACCTTCTTCACCGCATCTGCAATCATGCTGGAGTGATACTCGAGACTGTGGATACGGACAGGAAGAAACTGAGACTCCCGCAAAACACTTCCCCTAATTTCCCCACCTGGCTCCTCCTCACAACACTCATCCTCTGCCCGCAGCCTCCCGTGACCTACTTGAGATGCCGCAGCATGTTGGAAGCCGACAACAACATGGCCGTGGGATTGGCTATATTCCTGCCCACTGCCTGGGCAAATGGGTGCCGGGCACCCTGTGGAGACAGTGGCAGGCTAGACACTGGGAGGAGGCAGGAAGGGTATGCAGAGGCTCAGGTTGGAAAAAGACATTATGGGAGGGGGGAGGTCAGGCCAGGATCACTGAAAAGAGGCATGGTGGGCAGCGTGGGGGGTAGAACAGGCCAAGATCGCTTAGGAAGGGGAGATGCTGAGATGAGGGAGGAATGGCGGGCTTGGGGTCAGAGACAGGACGTAGCAAGGGCCAAGGGAGAAAGCAGCCTCACCGTCTCAAAGACTGCGTACTCTGCACTATAGCTCTCACCAGGGACCACACCAGCTCCCCCAACAAGGCCAGCAGCCAGATTGTCAATAATGTTCCCATAGAGATTGGGCATCACAAGCACATCAAACTGGTAAGGATTCTGCACCAGCTAGAGGGTGAGATGTAGGCATGAAGTGAATTCCACGCCACCCTCCCCTTCGGCCCTACGAGTGGAGAGGTGGGGAGGGCCTCACCTGCATGCAGCAGTTGTCTATGATCATGGTCTCAAATTTGATTTTGGGGTACAGTTCAGCAACTTCCTCACAGCACTGCAGGAACAACCCATCCCCCAAGTTTCCTGTCCATGGGCCGAAGGGGACAGAATCAGCCAAGAAAGTGCGGGTGCTACCTTCCCAGGAACCCACCCTACACAAAGCCATGTCCCTCACATGATGTTGGCCTTGTGGACAGCAGTGACCTTGCCCCGCCCCTTCTTGGTGGCATAGTCAAAGGCGAACTTTGCAATCCGCTGAGACTTGGCTCGTGTGACAATCTTCAAGCACTCAATCACACCCCTTGCACTCTGGGTAAGAAGAGAGCAGCAGCTAGGTGACACTGGGAGGGAAACAGGGAGCTCCACCTCTCTCCCACCTTCATCCCTGCCCTTCCCCAGTTTCTGGGGCCTCACCTCATGTTCCAGAGAGCTGTACTCCCCTTCCGTCTGCTCTCTAATGATCACCAGGTCTAGATTGTTGTGCCGAGTCATATACCCAGGAAGTGACTTCACATGGACTACGTTGGCAAATAAGTCCAACTTACGCCTGCGGGTAGACAGGGCCATCAGCTCCGCTCCTGGTGCCCTGGCGCCTCTGAAGCATTCGCCCTACCCCCACCACCTACCTCAGCCGCATATCATAGGAGGCTAGCTCCCCCTTATACTCCATCGGGGTATGGATCTTTCCTGTGTAAACAAAGTGGGGAAAGGAGTGTCAAGCACAGGCCAAGCCAAAGGCAGCCCAGACCAGTGTCTAACCCCCTTAGGAACATAATGTAACCCAGACTCCCATCTCCCACTCCCAAATCAGTAACTTTTAAATTGCCTCTAGGGGTAAGGGGCAAAGGAGAATAATGTATAGTTAACGCCAGAAACATTTCATCTATTGTCTTTTTTTTTTTCTGAGACAGGGTCTCACTCTGACACCCAGGCTGGAGTGCAGTGGCGCAATCTGGGCTCACTGCAACCTCTGCCTCCCAAGTTTAAGTAATTCTCCTGCCTCAGTCTCCCCAGTAGGCTGGGATTACAGGCATGTGCCACCACACTGGCTAATTTTTT
Source organism: Ateles fusciceps (assembly GCA_036589455.1). Classification (NCBI taxonomy): domain Eukaryota; kingdom Metazoa; phylum Chordata; class Mammalia; order Primates; family Atelidae; genus Ateles; species Ateles fusciceps. Next base: position 1,006,253 of record JAZHEH010002969.1, on the reverse strand, counting down.
TTTATTTTTAGTAGAGATGGGGTTTCACCATCTTGGCCAGGCTGTTCTCAAAACTCCTGACCTCAAGTGATCTGCCTGCCTTAGACCTACTGCTTTATTTCTAGTCACCATATTTAATTTACGTTGAAATTTCAAAACGGAGAACAGATTTTTTTTCTATTTATCAAAAAAGAACCTGGGTTTAATAACAAGTGAGAGACAATGCTAGCAGATCTGTGACCTTTTTAGATGTTTCTGTGCCTTCTCCTTATTTGACATTTTTTAACCCAACACCTACTGAATATCAATTATATGTCAGGCAATAAGGATAGCAGCTAAAAACACACAACTCCTGCCCTCGAGAAGCAAATGGTACACTGGGAAAGACAGATAATATGAAAAACATGATAAATATCACGGGAAAATTGCATAGCAACACAGAGGAAATTCTCTCCAGTAACATCAAGTTATAGCACAGAAGAGCTGGCACTTCAGCCCACGCCTTAGTTTAAGTGAGTACCATGGGCTGAACAGTGATCCCTGAAGTGACTGTCCATGTCCTGAGCCCCGGAACCAATATATGTGACCTTATTTGGGAATGGAGGCTTTGCAGACGTAATTCAGTTAAGGATTTTGAGACAAAATCATCCTGGATTAGGGTGAGCCCTAAATCCAGTGATAAATCTTTAAGAAGAAAAATAATACAGAGACAGAGAGGGGAAAGAAACAGAGATTGGACTGATGCATCTGCAAGTCAAAAAACAGCCAGAGCCACCAGAAGGGGTAAGAAAGGATTCTCTCCTAAACCTTCAGAGGAAGCAGGGCCTTGCCAACACCTTAATTTCAGACTTATGGCCTCCAGCACTGTGAGAGAATACATTTCTGTTATGTTAAGCCACCAGGTTCATCGTAGTTTGTTATGGCAGCCATGGGAAACTAATACAGTGAATGAGTGAGAAAGACTCTGACAGGTAGCATCAAAGAAAGTAAGTTCTGGGTAGAAAGAACAGTGTAAGTCAGGTAGCACATATTTGGAATCTAACACACACAATCTAGTGTGATCAACGCACAGAACAAGAGTTCTGGAACCAAGGCAAAAAAAGTTAAGGGCCAACTAGAAAGAACTGACTTTCCTATGGTAAGGCTGGGCCTGGAAAAGTCAGGCTGTTCTTTGCAAGAGAAGACAAAAAATTAAATGAGGAGATTAAAGCAGGCAAGACAAAAGAAAAGGGACAGCTAGGCGTGGTGGCTCACCTATAATCCCAGCACTTTGGGACGCCGAGGTGGGTGGATCACTGGAGGTCAGGAGTTTGAGACAAGCCTGTCAAACACGGTAAAACCCTGCCTTTACTAAAAATACAAAAACTAGCTGGGCATGGTGGTACACACCTGTAGTCCCAGCTACTGGGAGGCTAAGGTAGGAGAATCGCTTGAACCCAGGAAGCAGAAGTTGCAGTGAGCCGAGATCACGCCACTGCATTCCAGCCTGGGCAACAGAGTGAGACTCTGTCTTAAAAAAAAAAAAAAAAAAAAAGAAAGAAAGAAATAAAAGGGAGGGGAAAGGGGAGGGGAGGGAAGAGGGGAGGGAAGAGGGGAGGGAAGAGGGGAGGGAAGAGGGGAGGGAAGAGGGGAGGGGAGGGGAAGAAAGAAAAAGGGCAGCTAGAAGTGGTATTCCAGAAATGCAATGAACAAGTCTGATGACAGCTGATGTAGCCTCAGGACAGACTCAGAACCCCTGAACTTTTCTGCACAGACAGCTGACATAATCTCTCAACTCCTAGGTTCCCAACAGGAAGGAACAAATTTCCAAATACCAGTGGTGGTTGCCCTGGAGAATTAATATAATTGCATACCATGTGGGCAGAAAGACTTAATAAACATTGGTCATTTGATTTCAAATGGCACATGGACAAGTGGCAAGAGGGCACGCATACCAATAATGGCCACTTTGTTCTCCTTCATGGAACTCAGCACCTGCTCCAGCTTCTCCTCGGATGCCATATTCTGCACCTCACTCAGGTGGTGCTCCTGGAACTCCACCGGGACAGCGGCAGCCTTCAGAAACAGGTTCCCAAAACATCACAGTCAAGGCCAAGTCCTTTCCAACGCTCTATTGTCCTCTGATCCCCGAGGCCACTCACCTTGAACACCTCCTTGACGGCGTGCATCAGCTCAGGCCCTACACCGTCTCCTGGCAGCATGGTCACGGGAAAGGAGCCCTCCACCCTCACGTCCTCAGCCTGAATGGGGGAAGCGGGGGAGAAGCAAAGATAGAGCTGGGACCAGAGCAGGGATCCTGGGAGTAGGGAAGTGGGGAAACCCGGAAGCGGTGGGGGAAAAGCCAGGGGAGAGAGCAGCGAGGAAGGGACAGGGTCGTGAGCGAGACCCCGGCCAGATTCGTGCATACCTGACTCCGCGTTGCGGCGTGCGCCGCGGCCGAGGTACTCAAACCTCTCCATGCCCCAGGGTTCCCGGCGGAGACCAGCGCCTGCAACAGGGACACACAAGCCTGTAAGGGCAGATTTGAGACCTCCAGACCCCGAACACTACAGTGACTTTGCTCTGTGTAGGAACCCTACGACAAACTCTCCTCTCCCTCGCCCGCCCCTGCCCGGCGTGTCCCCGCGCCTCACTCGGGTCAACCTGCGGACACAGCTAAGTGCCGCCATGTTCTCCGCAGGAAGTCGCGTGGGAAGTAGTGGCGTAAGCTGGCGCGGCCCCGTACCCCGACTTCCGCCCTGTGCTGGTTGCTTGCTGCTTGCCTCTCTGCACCAACCAGCACCTGCGTGCTCACGCCTGTTTCTCCTCTTTCTTGCCGGTGGGGAGGATGCGCCAGCACTTTGTCTCTTGCTTTATTTTCAGTCGCCATATTTAATCTACGAAAAATGTAGCGTCATATTTATCAGATGAGGACCTGAGCTTAACAAAAGATTGAGAGAAAATCCTAAGGAAGCTGTTAAAATTTTTGTGTCAGTGCGTTTGTTATTCTTTTAACCAGTATTCACTGAACACCTGTATATCAGGCTCTCGAGGGACACAGCACTGTCCGTGGGAGGTGTCTGTCGGGTTTCTCCGCCAGTTTCCGAGTGTCCAATACCTCTGTATTGCCCATTGCCTCGTTGTTGTTGAGACTAGAGTCTAGCTCTGCTGCCCAGGCTGGAGTGCAGTGGCACGAGCTCGGCTCACTGCAACCTCTGCCCCCCCGGGTTCAAGCGATTCCCCCTGCCTCAGCCTCCCAAGTAGCTGGGATTACAGGCGTGCGCCACCACTCCGGGCTCATTTTTGTATTTTTTTAGTAGAGACGAGGTTTCACCATATTGGACAGGCTGGTCTCCAACTCCTGACCTCATGATCCGCCTGCCTCGACCTCCCAAAGTGCTGGGATTGCAGGTGTGAGCCACGGTGCCCAGCCTCGCCTTGTTTTTTTTGTTTGTTTGTTTTTTTTTTTTTTTACAGGATCTTGCTCTTTGCTCTGGCAGTTGTTTCCCTAATTGTGTGTCCTGGACTTGAACTCCCCAGGACAGGCCCATAAATGGTGCCAGAAATGAGTTCAGTCATGTAAATGTGACTAAAGGAAATTTCAGACTGATCTTTAAAATAGCAATCATAAAAAATAAAAACCTGGGCAATCCAGGGAGACACCGACTCTACAGAAAAATTAAAAATTAGCCAGGCATGGTGACGCACACCTGTAGTCCCAGCTACTTAGGAGGCTGAGGTGGGAGGATTACTTTGAGCCCAGGAGATGGAAGCTGTAGTGGGCCGTTATGGCACCACTGCACTCCAGCCTGGGAAACAGAGCGAGACCCCATCTCAAAAAAATTCCAGTCACGATTTTAGGTGTGTACAATTGACTCACCTAAAGACAAACTGATACAGGAAGATTTGTCTGACCCACTCTTCTGGAAGTGTGGTTTTTGGATCACCTGTCCAGATGAACCAACAGCAACTTGTTAAAAATGCAGGCTTGTAAGTCATACCTCATTTGCTGAATCCAAATCTCAGTCATGGGGGCCCAGAAAATATTTCTCTAACAGGCTCCCCTTGTTAATACACACTGAAATTTAAGAACCACTAGCTAGGTTCTCTGTGATAAGTTCCTCCTTTTTGTATACCTCAGCCAGCCAAAAAGGTGGCAAGGCAAAGGCATTCTCCCAGCCCAAGGGAGAGGATGCAGCGGTTCTAATCTTGGGGACCAAAAGCATAGGCTCTGTGCCTCCTCTGCAATCCTTTAGGTGAGACATTTTCCTCTACAGTAGTAGGATGAGAAGATTAAATTAGATAATGTGTAAGAGTTTTGAGCAAATGAAAAGTACTGTGCAAATATACGGCTATTATAGTTAATGTTATTATAGTTAATATAATATTAATATAACACATTCCTCTATTTCCATTTATATATCCCATGAAACCAATCAAAACTAGAGAGCACCACCAGCTTGCTCCCATAGACTCCCTAGTCCCAGCTTCCAAATCACTAGTACCATTCGCCACCATTTTTCTTCTCCAAATATTTCTCCTTCTGATTGAGAAAAAAAATGGAAGATTTACAACTTCCGCCTCGTGGGTTCCAGTGATTCTCCTGCCTCAGCCTTCCTGTTAGCTGAGATTACAGGCATGTGCCACCACGCCCGGCTAATTTTGGTATTTTTAGTGGAAACAGGGTTTTCACCATGTTGGCCAGGCTGGTCTCAAACTCCTGATCTCAGGTGATCCGCCTGCCAAAGTGCTGGGATTACAGCTGTGAGCCACCACGCCTGGCCAGATTTACTCTTTTTTGAAAACTACATTTTCTGTTGCTTCAGGAAATTTAGGGTAATAAAGAAAAGAGATGTACCATCTTAATCCAATCTCTGCTGATAATATTTTCTAGACAGGTGGTCTTGCTACATCGCCCAGGCTTGTCTTAATCATAATTTTCTTGAGGGTAACTACATCATTTCCATCCCTAAATTCTGCACAGACTTGGTCCCCGACTAACACTCAAAATATATCTGCCAACTGATAAAACACTAAGCAGCTGTCACCAGGGTGATAGGAACTGATGGAGATTAACAGTGGACACAGGCCAAGGAGCTGAGACCATTACTGTCTGAAGGCCACTGTGTTCTCCTCATGAATTCAGCAAGCTCTCCTGGCCTTCAAGTCCTCACGAGGGCATCTTTGATCAATAATGGAGAAATCCAGTCAAAATCTTTGGAAAAGTTTCTTAACCAATCTCTTAGGGCAGGGGAGGAAGGTTATACCATCTTGTTCTCTTCTAACTGTTGTGCAGTCTCCTCTGCTTAGCACAAGAGGCCGTAATGATGGATAAGCTGCCTGTACTTGAGTGCTCAGCGTGAAGATGAGTGACTTGAATGTCTGCTTCCCAGGCTTACGAATCCTCCAGTACAGGAGTCCCAACTTGGGGTCTACAGAACCCCATAGGTGTCCGTGAATAGGAACCAGTACTATGAACCTGGGTGGGGAAAACCCAAAAATCACAGCTTTATTTTCACTAACCTCTAACTGAAATGTAGCATTTCCTTCATTATGAATGCAGGTCACAGATCACAGTGCTACCTGTAGTACTCTTGACTTTGTCAATCATAAAAGTATAGACATTTTCATACCACATTTTAGTTGTAGTAGATATCTTAAAATATCACTTACTTTAATCCTATTTTTACATTATTTGACCCAATGCTAGATTGTGTGATTTAGTGAATTAATAAAGCAGCAAACACAGTGATATGTTGCAAGGTAGCTTTTGTTCCTTTTTCTTTTTCTCTTTTTAGAGAGAGAGTTTCAGTCTGTTGCCCAGGCTGGGGTTCAATGGTGTGATTACGGCTCACTGTAACCTCAAACTCCTGGGCTCAGGCAATCTTCCCACCTCATCCTCCCAAGTAGCTGAGACTACTGGCATGCGCTGCCATGCCTAGCTAATTTTTAAATATTTTGTAGACACGAGGTCTTGCCATGTTGCCCAGGCTTGTCTTAATCATATTTGTTTTGTAATTCTATTTATTTTATGTATTTAGAAGCCTCTTCTAAGAAAGATTCCACAGGCTTCACCAGCCTACCAAAGAGGTCCATTGCACACAAAAGTTTCAGAATTTCTGGTGTATTAGACCTACTGGATTTTTTTTCTGAAACCATGAACAATCAAAAGAGTGATTAACAAATGACAATTCCTTGAAGATTGAAGTCTGAAAAAGCTTCTTGGAAGAGAGAATTCAATCTGTGGTTGAAAGGACAAACAGAATTACAGAGGAGAAGTGGTTATACTCTAGGGAAAACGGGAAGACAGCAAAGGTGCTGTCTCAGGTCAACTGCTCTAGAAGCAGAGCCCAAGACAGAGATTTTATGCAATTCACCTGTTGAAGGACTGCTCTCGGGAGAAACACATCAGAAGGTGAATAAGCAGAAGACTGGAGGGGGAAGGAACTCAGCAAGATGTGGCCTCAGCTGGAGTCCACCTCAGCGCCGTCTCCTGGGGGAGCTCTGGATCATGAATGACAACTCAAGGTTGTCATGATTTGAGACAAGGCTTAATAACCCTGCTTCAGCCCTGCATGCACCAGCTGGCTGAAAGGATCTCACCAAGGCAGCTACTACTTGTGGAGGTGACAGTGAACATGGTGTGCTGATGAACAGGGAGTCAGGCAGGCATGTTTGAGGAGATGAATTACAGTGACAAGTGGTGAGTAAGTAGGACTGGTGCAAGTCAGAGGTCTGAGAGAAACGGAGAGAGTTTTGTGAGCAATACTAAGGACCCTGTTGAGGTTGGTGACCGTGAAATTTATTGTGGTACAACTGTGTGCGATTTCATGGTGAGAGCAAACACTTCAGTTCATCCAAAAGTGATATTTTGCCAGAGAGAGGTACAAGGGAGTTGAGAGTGTTGGCTAAATGGGATCAGGAGGTAAGTGAAGACCAAAGAGATCTAATCAATAGGCAGGTGAGGAAAGAATCAAAAACTCCCCAAATATTCAAAGAGTAGTATTTGTGGGAGTCATTGAGCAAGTAAGATGGGAAGAGAGGATGCTGCTTCCACCAGCGGTTTCGGAGGTGGAGCAGATGCTGGTGTGATGAAGTCCCAGATGGGAAATGGGAGTGGATGCCAACGAGAGCTCAAGGACCCTGCAGATGAGGACGCAGACCCACAATACTGATGAGGCATCCATGTCACCATGGGAGGCAACGAGGATAGCGGCCTCAGCTGAGGCAGGGGAAAAGCTGGGATACAAGTGCCATAGTCTTCTCTTGATAAGCAAGAGAGACCAGGAGGTGAGAGATGGTAGAGAATGAGAGAGGTGACATCAGTTACCAGAAAGAGCTCCTAAAAGGCAACACTTCATTTTTCTTTGTTAGTTTTAATATAACATTTTGCTTTAATATTTTTAATTAGACAATCTTCTTTTTAAAATATATGTGTATTATATATATAATATATATGTCCAGAGGTTCTTACCACACCAACCACAGCCCCAGCCTCTTTGCCCTAATCTCAGAATTAGTTAGTTGTCCCCTTTAAAACCCTTTTGTTACACACACACATACACACACACACACACACACACACACACACACGGAATATATAGTATTGTTTTTGGTATATGAGTGTGTGCTTCAGAATAAATGGTTTCATACTCTTTATACTTACTGTTGTATAATTGACTTTTTTCACTCAACACTGTATCTTAGATGTCTTAGAGAATGAGCAGCTTCATTATTTTATTCTATAATATAAATTTACTAAATTTATTGAGCCTTTCTTAAATTGACGATAGTGCGGTTTCTAGTTTGGGCTATTATCAGCAACATTGCTGTGTACATCTCTGTATATCAGGATGTCCAATCTTTTGGGTTCCCTGGGCCACACTGGAAGAAGAATTATCTTGGGCCACACATAAAATACACTGACAGTAGCTAATGAGCTAAAAAAAAAAAATGGCCGAAAAAACTTACGTATTTTACAATAGTTTACGAATTCATGTTGGGTCACATTCAATGCCGTCCTGGGCCGTGGGTTGGACAAGCTTGCTGTACATCTTTCTTTGTACACACGATGAATGCCACAAAAAGTCCACAAAGCACCTGTACCCATGTGTATGTTTCAGTTATGAATATGTTCGGCTGCAATAAACAGAAAACTCATTAAACAAATAAGGGTTGTTGTTTTTTCCCCCCTCTCACCTCTGAAGGTAAGGGGTTACTGAGATTGGTTTAGCTGCTGGGTGATGCCCCAGGGATCCAGGCTGTCTTCCTTTCTGCTCTGCCAGCCTTAGTGTGTTGTCTCATGTCCTCATCCTTGGTGCTTCATAGTCACAGTATGACTGCTGCTGCTCTGGACATCACTTCTGCATTCAGAGATGGAAAAGGAAATATAACAGTCCCAGCCACAACCATTTCTTCTTATCAGAAATGTAAAAACATTTCCAGAAGAGTTCTTAGGTCTCACGGGCCAGAACCAAATCCATGACCACTCCTACTGCAAGGGAGTCTAGGACAGAGAGGAATAGATTTGCCCTGATTGGCTTAAACGAATGCTTCACATCATCCTAGCTGCACATTACGATCACCTGGGAGCTTTAAAAAATACCTATCTGGGCTTCGCCTTCAGAAATTTTGATATAATTGGTCTGGGATGGGGCCTAGACACTGCTGTTTTGAAAAGCTACACGGGCGCAGTGGCTCATGCCTGTAATCCCAGCACTTTAGGAAGCCGAGGCAGGCGGATCACGAGGTCAAGAGATTGAAACCATCCATGCCAACATGGTGAAACCCCATCTCTACAAAAATTCAGAAAAAAAAAAAAATAGCTGGGCGTGGCGTAGGTGGGTGTGGTGGTGTGCGCCTATGGTGGCCTAGCTACTCGGGAGGCTGAGGCATGAGAATCGCTTGAACTCGGGAGGCTGAGGTTGCAGTGAGCCAAGATCACGCCACTGCACTCCGGCCTGCGCGACCAAGCAAGACTCCATCTTTAAAAAAAAAAAAGAAAGAAAGAAAGAAAGAAAAGCCCCATGGATGACTCTACAAACTGACCAGAGTTGAGAACCATTGGGTCCCACCAATCATGATCCTTCATCTTGGGCTGGGCAGGTGTATCAGTGAGGATTATATTCAGCTGCAAGTAACAATATACAACATACCAATCCTAAACAAGAGAGGGGTTTATTTATTGCTTGCATAAAAGTTCAGCAGGCTGAGTGCAGTGGCTCACACTTGTAATGTCAGCACTTTGGGAGGCTGAGGCAAGAGGAAGCCAGGAGTTCGAGACCACCTTGAGCAACATAATGAACCCTTTACCTCTATAAACATTTTTTTAAAAAGTTGAGTGATCAATGGTTCAGGTCTGGAAGGCCCTACATGATGTCAAGGCACTAATGCGTGATCTCGCTGGCCCACCTCCCATGGCCTTCATTCCCAAGGTCATTCAAGGTCCAAGATGGTTATTCCAGGTCCAGCATTCCAACAGCAGGAAGAAGGACCAAGAAATGGAAGAGCAGAGGGCCACAGCCCTTTACTGGCACTTCCCAGAAGTTGCACACACCATTTCTGCTTATCTCCTATGTGAAACGGAAGTGTGCTGGTCTTTTCCTTCTAAGCTCTAAATTTTGTTTCACAAGACCTCATCTACCTCAAGATGACAAGAATATTCTCCAATATTTTTTCTAATGCTCTTCTAGTGTATGTGTTTTTGTGATTTCAGTCATTAGTTTATCTGAAGTTTAGTTTAGCAAAAGATAAAAGATAAAGACCTAATTTTATGATTTTTTCAAAGCTTAGCTAATTCCCAGTATCATTCATTATTTTTTCCTCCAGATAAGTAATTCTACCTTTGTCAAATACCCAATTCCCACATACATATTAGGTCAAGCCAGGTGAAACTGCTGATACCTATCACCTTGACTGAGCTTTATTTTCTCAATTATACCAGTTACTACTAGACATTGTATTATGTATTTATTCTTTTTTTTTTTTTTTTTTTTGCCAGAGTCTCACTGTGTTGCCCAGGCTGCAGTGCAGTGGTCCAGTCTTGGCTCACTGCAGCCTCTGCCTCCACACCCAGCTAATTTTTGTAATTTTAGTAGAGATGATGTCTCACCACGTTGCCCAGGCTGGTCTTGTATGCCTGACCTCAAGTGATCCACCTGCCTCAGCCTCCCAAAGTGCTGGGATTATAGGCATGAGCCACCTCACCCAGTGTGGATTTACTTTTTTTTTTTTTTTTTTTTTTTTTTTTGAGACAGAGTCTCACTCTGTCACCCAGGCTGGAGTGCAGTGGCGCAATCTCGGTTTACTGCAACCTCCGCCTCCTGGGTTCAAGCAATTCCCTGCCTCAGCCTCCCAAGTAGCTGGGATTACAGGCACCCACCACTACCCCCGGCTAATTTTTGTATTTTTGGTAGAAATGGGTTTTCGGCATCTTGGCTGGGCTGGTCTTCAACTCCTGACCTTGTGATCTACCCGCCTCAGCCTCCCAAAGTGCTGGGATTACAGGCGTGAGCCACTGCACCCACCCTGTATTTATTCTTAAAGTATATTATTGCTTATGTTTGCAGTGAACAACCTTGAGAAATGAGGAACTATCTCCCTAAAGAGCAGTCTTGCTTATTTCCTGCTGTGAAAGGGGTGGGTTCCCCAAGCTCAGTGTTCCCCTAGCTACCACACAAACCCACAGCATCCACCAGGGCCCTCCACATTGCCCCCGTGGAGGACAAGGGGACAGGGGGACAAGGAATCCAATATAAACATGCTGCCTAGGCTGCTTGCTGTGCTGTGAGTAATAAAGTCCTTTGTCTCTGACCCAGGAGTTTCATCTTTGCCAGCATACATGAAACAGTGAAAGGCGAATTATTCATCATCGGCCCAGAAAATTCAAATGCCAGACCCTGACAGTTCTGGCAATGAGGACAGGAGGCTGATAAATACATGGCATTCTGGAAGAGGAAGGACAAGGACCTTATGGACCAGATTAGGGGATATGAAAAGACTGCTTGGCATATGTTAGTGAATCCTCTCACCCAAATGGTGGGTGGGTGGCAGGAGGAGGGTGAATAGGATAAGGAGCTCACACCGTCCTACCTGTTAATGAGGTTAAGCGGCGAAAGGTAGGGTTGACACAAGCCACTCAAATGGTGCTTCGGTTCCTGCTCATCTCCATGCAGGAGGAGGAAGGGATGTTATGACAAGGCGGCAGCAAGCCCCGCAGCCCCTGAAAAAGGCAACATGGATGTAGCTGCTGAGTCAAAGAATCCCCAAAGCTGAAATACATGGTATCAGCCACCATGTTTGATACAGAGCTTCAGGGTGACCCCAAAACATTAAAAGGTATTTGGCTGAGCCCCACAGATGGCCACGGGAATCCAAAGTAGATGCAAAACCTTGCTCACTAGCACAGGCTTGCTGTCTCCCTTGAGTGCTGTGATCCCTCCGTTCCCTCTCTATCTCGCCTTCAGTTGCTTTTATTTATTTAATTAATTTATTTATTGAGACAGGGTCTTGCTCTATCACCCAGGCTGGAGTGCAGTGGCACGATCGCGGCTCATTGCAGCCTCGACCTCTCGAGCTCAGGTGATCCTCCCACTTCAGCCTTCCTAATAGCTGGGACCACAGGTGCACACCACCACACCTGACTTATTTTTTTTATATTTTGTAGAGGCGGGGTTCTGCCATATTGCTCAGGCTGGTCTCGAACTACTGGGTGCAAGCAATCCACCTGCCTTGGTCTCCCAAAGTGCTGGAATTACAGGCATGAGCCTCCACACCCAGCTCAGCTGTTTTAATGAAAAAGCTGAGTGTGCTGGGGAACTTCACGGAGGCAAGGGCCTCAAAACTTGTATACCTCTGTTGGGCCCAAGCGCCCAATTCACCATCTTACTTAGTCCCCTGGATGGGTGCAGAGATGGCTGAAGCACCACACCAGGACTGCAGTGTGGAGTGGGGGACAAAATGAAAGGGGCTTCGGGGCTTTGGAACTCTCTGGATGGACTCTGGAGCTACATAGAGGAGGAAGCAGCAGCAAAGCAACCCCGAAGCCAGCGCCAAGAAGAAATGAAAGCCTCCTACATACACCCTGTGAACTAGCCTGAGCTCCTGGCAGCTGTCGCTTTAGCTCCTAATGTGCACACACTCAACTCCTTGGTTTGTTTTCCCATAAGGAAAAAAATCACCCAAGTTCAACTGTAGGCTTTGAGCAAAGTTTGCAGAGGAGAAGGTAAATTAAGTAACCCTCCATATGGGGCCCATGAGCCAATTCAGTGGCTTTCACTGCAAAGGTATCACGGGTACTGATGCTCATACAAGTTTGTACTGTCAATGCCTGTAGGTGTCAGATGGGATTCACCCTTTCAGAGACTGCTTCATGTGGAAAGGTGATTCCTGAACCCTCTTAGATGGTCCAGGAGAAACTGTTCAGACTTTCAAGAGGGAGGCCAGGCACGGTGGCTCACACCTGTAATCCCAGCACTTTGGGAGGTCAAGGTGGGTAGATCACTTGAGGTCAGGTGTATGAGACCAGCCTGGCCAACATAGTGAAACCCTGTCTCTACTAAAAATACAAAATTAGCCAGGCGTGATGGCACACACCTATAATCCCAACTACTCAGGAGGCTGAGGCAGGAGAATCGCTTGAATCCAGGAGGCTGAGGTTGCAATGAGCCGAGATCGTGCCACTGCACTCCAGCCTGGGCAACAGACCAAGACTCTGTCTCAAAAAAAAAGACTTTCAAGAGAGAAAAGGAAAATCCCAGCATTAGTCTCAGAGGCTGCCAGATTACTCAGAGGTGTTTTCAAGCACAATAGCGCCACCTGCCAGACACAGTCACCAAGCATCCCTTAAAAATAATGGTTTAGAGAGAGGTCGCCGTTCTGTCACCAAGACTAGAGTGCAGTGATGCCATCAGACCTCACTGCAGTCTTGAATTCCTGGGCTCAAGCCATCCTCTCACCTCACTGTCCTGAGTAGCTGGAAAAACTGGGAGCTACCATGCCCCGCTAATTTTACAAAATTTTTTAGAGACGTCGTCTCTCAGGCTAGTCTTGTAACTCCTTGGCCTCAGGTGATACTTTCACCCCACCGCGCCTGGCCCCATCCCTCCCTCCTCCCTTTTTTGTTTGAGACAGTCTCTCTCTGTCGCCCAGGCTGGAATGCAATGGCACAATCACAGTTCATTGCAGCCTGGAACTCCTGGGCTCAAGCAATCCTTCCCGCTCAACCTCCTGAGTAGCTCGGTGCCTGCCACCACATACCATGCCAGCTAATTTTAAAAATATATTTTTGTAGAGACGAGATCTCATTTTGTTGCCCAGAGTGGTCTCAGGCTGCCAGGCTGGAGTGCAGTGGCGTGATCTCAGCTCACTCCAACCCCCACCTCCCAGGTTCAAGCTATTCTCCTGCCTCAGCCTCCTGAGTAACTGGGACTACAGCCCATGCCACCACACTTGACTAATTTTTGTAATTTTTGTGTATGTATGTGTATATATATATATACACATACATATATATATATATTGTATTTTTTTTTTAGTAGAGACAAGGTTTCACCATGTTGGCCAGGCTGATCTTGAACTCCTGATTTCAAGTGACCTGCCTGCCTCAGCCTCACAAAGTGCTGGGATTACAGGCATGAGCCACCATGCCCAGCTGCCGTCCCCTTTTTAAAAGGAACCTACTAACTTGTTACTGACCCAAAGTGGTCCTGTGACTCTCCAAACTAACACCCCCATTTTGGGATGGGTCACCTTGGATCTGGTGGCTATTAACGGAGGGACACAAAAGGCCTTATTAGTCCAAGGGAAATGCTGTATTCAGGAACACAGCTGGTCTGGCCCTAATATTATCTGGGTTTTACATGAAAAAGTGGCAGTAAAAATCCCTTCAGGGGAAACATTTTTCCTCACTTCACCACTTGAAGCAAAGCTGTGCTTAATTGGGCCCTCAAGTCACAGGAGCTTCCCTAAGCACCTGGCCTGGTATGCTGATGGTTTGGCTAGGCTGACACCTTATGGTGTCCACATTCAACCTCAGCACCAGCTATGCAGAACCAAAAGCAGGCATGGGCCGGACGCGGTGGCTCATGCCTGTAATCCCAGCACTTTGGGAGGCCAAGGCAGGTGGATCATGAAATCAGGAGTTCGAGATCAGTCTGGCTATCATGATGAAACCCTGTCTCTACTAAAATTACAAAAATTAGCCAGGTGTGGTGGCACGGGCTGATAATCCCAGCTACTTGGGAGGCTGAGGCAAGAGAATTGCTTGAACTCAGGAGGCAGAGGTTGCAGTGAGCTGAGACGGTGCCATCGCACTCCAGTCTAGCCAACAGAACAAGACTCCATCTCAAAAAAACAAAAAAGCAAGCATGATTGCTCCACTCAATGGATAGAGCTCAAGGGAGTGCTAATAGTTCTGGCCAATACTCCACGTGATGAACCCTGCTACATTTTTACTGCCTTTTGTGTGGTTGTCAATGACCTAGCTATCTTGCCCACAAGACTGAAAGATTAAAGACATTCCCTGTTGCAGCTGCATATTGTGGAAATAATTCCAGCTGCCAATCAGACGTTCAAGTTACTAACAGAGATGCCCATGGTAAGGGCCCTTCTCTAATGAGACAAACTGTAGTCAAGCTGCTGATCCAGCCTTCATGCCTATACCACCCCCCATCACTGCCTAGATCCATCATCAAACAAGATGTGGCAACACATTCACCATCGTGGACTGAGCACAAAGTCACAAACTATATGTTTCAGGCCAGGTGCAGTGGCTCACGCCTATAATCCCAGCATTTTGGGAGGTCAAGTTGGGTGGATCACTTGAGGTCAGGAGTTTGAGACCAACCTGGCCAACATGGTGAAACCCCATCTCTACTAAAAATACAAAAAGTAGCCAGGTATGGTGGCAGGTGCCTGTAATCCCATCTACCCGGGAGGCTGAGGCAGGAGAATTGCTTGAACCTGGGGGGCAGAAGTTGCAGTGAGCCAAGATCGCATCACTGCACAGTGAGACTCTGTCTCAAAAACAAAACAAAACAAAACAAAACAAACGCTGTTTCTGATGCAGAAGGCACCACTACATACCAGAGTTGCGATGCAATACCATTTGTCTTACAGGGAAGGAGGCAGCATTGCACACAGAGTATTGCCCCCACTTGCTCCTGGATGATTGACTATATATCAGACAGCTGACCCCTCTCCAGGCTGTGTCATTGGTACCTCACCTCTGTCAGAACGTTTTCAGGTTACAGTGTCGCTCTTCTTGTCTGTTCTGGTGTGAACAGAGTCTGTGGCCCCGCCACACCATTTTGGCCCTTGAAACTAAGCCATGTCAAGTTTTTGAATTCTCAGACCAATTCTCAGTCTGACAATGATGCACCCTTTATTGCAAAAGCAACCCGACAATAATTTCAATGGCCAATCAGACGCCCAAGTTGCTCACAGAGACGCCCAGAGTAAGGGCCCTTCTCTAATAAGACAAACTGTAGTCAAGCTGCTGATCCAGCCTTCATGCCTATACTACCCCATCACAACCTACATCCATCATCAAACAAGATGTGGCAACACATTCACCATCGTGGACTGAGCACAAAGTCAAAAACTATATGTTTTCAGGCCAGGCAAGGTAGTCAAAGTATTCAATGGACACGCCAGGCTCCCTGGTATTGTTGAGCACTGGAATGACCTCCTCCAAAGCTTTCAACGACCTCTGTCCACTCCTTCTGGGCCACATACTTCAATGAGGCAGCGTGATCACTGAATGCAGCCTATTCCCAGACAAAGATCTCCTCTCAGCCACTTCCTGGGTAGTGATCAGGACAAAAACGGGTGGAGGGTTATATAGATCTATTCTGAAAAGTTGGGAGCATGGTGCTTTTTTTTTTTTTCCTCCCCTGCGCCCACCCCAACAGCAACCCCACGCCAGCCTGCTTGCTATACCCTCTGGTGTCAGGCCGGCAAAACGGGGACTTAGGGGATTCAAATTTATTTCTAATTCTGATTTAGCCACTTGAATTCTCTTGATAGATTAACCTGATCCCAGATCAGTGTACTCATTGAATACAATTGCTTGCCAAGTTGAGTACATTGGTTGAGTACATTCCTTGCCAAGCCCCCAAACACTGGCTCACATAGGCCAAGGTGGGAGATAGAGTGGAAGTCTGTAAATTTTGTAAAAATGTTCTTGTCCCTGCCAACAGGAATTTTATTACAGAAGAAAAAAAATGTTCTTGTCTCACCCACACCTCGCCCCCGCAGACAAAAGATCTGGGTTTGAGTAGGAAAAGATTGGAGAAATGACGAAGTTATGGCTAAGGCAATGAAATATGCTGTCTTCATGGCCAGCAGGCCTGCGAGAAGACACCTTAGATGCCAGCAGGTACAAACAGTGGGAAGTGATCAATGTGCTCTTTGTCCCCTAGATCCAGCACTGAAACCTAGAAAAACCATCATCTGGTTCATCTGAGTTAAGCTAGAAAAACCATCATCTGGTTCATCTGGTTCATCAGGTTGAGATCAACCTGGCCTTAGCTGCAGCTAATGGCCTCACCCTTTCTGGGTTTATCACACTGCTCACATGCTATGAAAACAGGGGAATTCATAAGGAGGTGGCCAGTCCTGAACTATTCAGTTGTGGCCTTTGCCAGCCATCAGCAGTGGCTCCCAAATATGGAACGTCCCCTTCCCCCATACATGCACAAACACACCATCCAGCACAACCTTGCTTCAGCCTGACTGGTACAAACACAGGTACTTTTCCTGTCACCCAGGTGGCCTTGGTTTGTGTATGGTGTCTGAGGATGTAACCATTAGGTGACACCATCCATGTGGCTTAACCAAACCAGTGTAATGATAATCCAAATCAAAATCAACAACAAACTCTGCATTCAAGTAACACATGACCCTATGGGTGTATGTTTGTATGTGGGCCATATGACGTCTCCCCATTAGTGATGAGGGTTGCCTTTGGCCCATCTATAGCTTTATATAATTATAGGCCATGACATTGAGGACCAGTAGATTAGTCTACAACTTACTTACGCAGGTTGTAATGGATAATGGCCGGGCCTTAGACTATATCCTGGCCTACTAAGGCCTACTGATCCCCTTGAGACTTACTCACAGGTGACTGAGTCTGAGACCCCAGGTGGCATTGTTGAAGCCAATACTGTAGGTTGGCCTCGTCTTGCTTGAGATTCTATTGGTAGTAATTTAATTCTGTATGAGACAAATTGAGTGAATTTGGTCCCAGCCTATGCTGATCAGATCGACTGGAGTGGCAGATGGAGTGGTATACTCATGGGAATATTCCACTTTGGTCAAAAATGTATAGGGTCAATTTTTGGGAAAGGAAAGCTGTCATAGGCCCTGAACATTCTGAGTGGGTATGACAAGACTACAAGGCCCTGACCCCTCTTTCCCTGGGCTGTTTCTCAGGGTTATGCAAGGAGCAAGCCACATTGAGGTAATCTCTCTCTCCAGGACAAAGAGCAGGCTTGCTTACTGCTGTCTGTGAAAGAGGTGGGTTCGAGCCGTGCACAGTGGCTCACGCCTGTAATCCCAGCTACTTGGGAGGCTGAGGCAGGATAATCCTTTGAACCCAGGAGGCGGAGGTTGCAGTGAGCCCAGATCATGCCATTGCATTCCAGCCCGGACAAGGGCAAAACTCCGACTCAAAAAAAAAAAAAAGAAAGAGGTGGGTTCCCCATGCTCAATGTTCCTCACGTGGGACAGAACCCCAGTGCATGCACAGAATCCATAGGGCTCCTTCCCATTTTCCCTGTGGAACTTAGGGAACAAGGACAGCTGATACAAACAGGACGTTTTTGCTACTTGCTGTGCTGTGTTAATATGCTTTGCTTTGTCTCTAATCCAGGAATCTCCTGTCTTCTGACAGCATTCATGAAACAGTAACAAGTTAACTGATCTTGAAAGGAGGACAAAACAAAATCTCAGATATTTTTATGTAGCAAAGTGAAAGAGAATAAACAGTAACTGCTAGAGAATGCCTTAGGCAAAGGGCATTCTTAGAAGTTGTCTTAGTTGGCTCAGGTTACTGGAACAAAATGCCATAGATTGGGTGACTTCAACAAATATAGTTACTTAGGGGGTTAGGGTTTCAACATATGAATTTAAGGGAGACAAATATTCATTCCATAACAGGTGCCATTCAGCAGGTTTCAGTTAAGGCTGGTAGTGAGAGACAGCTTTAAAAGAAATGTTGAAAATATGAGGAAGTTAGTTAATTTTACAGATAGGATTCTTTTTTTTTTTCTTTTCTTTTTTTTTTTTTTTTTGAGACCTCAACCTCCCAATAGCTGGGATGACAGGCATGCACCACCACGCCTGGCTAATTTGCTGAAGCAACAGAGTTTCACCACATTGGCCAGGCTGGTCTAAACTCCTGACCTCAAGCAATTTGCCCCCCCTCTGCCTCCCAACTGCCTTACAGATGGGATTCTGAAGGGCATGGCAGATGCGGGAGATGAAGAAGTGGTGGAGGATAGGTCAGGGCCAAGGAAAAACAGAGCATTATGGGACTGAGTATGTGGCCAGTGGGTTCCACAGTTTCAGAGATGAGAGAAAAAACAGGCATGAGAAGCATAAAAACGTTTTCATGAGTTAAAATTATTAAAAGTCTGTGCTAGAAATACTACCTAGGAATGAAAACAAATGAATTATGCTCTCATACACAACAACATGGATAAATCTCACAGGTAGTGGTAAGTGAAAGCCAGATATTTAAAAACTACATAATGCATGATGTCATTTACATGAACGTCAAGAATGAGAAAAACTAGTTTTTGGTGCAAGGATCCAGGAGGGGGTTACCTCTTGAGGGGCAAGTGTTCACTAAGGGGAGGTAGCAGAGAGGATTTGGGGATGTTGGAAATGTCCTGTATCTTAATCTGGATGGTTGGTTATACGGGTGCATATGTGTGTAAAAATTTACCAGTGTGCACATGTAATATCTGGGTACCTTGTTGTAAGTTATGTCATAATTAAAAATAATAATAATAACTGTTTAAAGACAAAGATGGACATTAGGCCAAAGTGATCATCCACATATATCTTGTCCACATAAAATGATCTTGCTAGCAAAAAGAATGGCTGGGCTGTCTGCAGTGGCTCATGCCTATAATCTCAGCACTTCGGGAGGCCAAGGCAGGGGATCATTTGAGCCCCAGAGTTCGAAACCAACCTGAGCAACTTGGCAAGACCGTGTCACTACACACACACACAAATTATATATATATATATATATATAATAAATTTCAAAATTATTGCCACTGCCTATGAGTAGCTGAGGGGGAAGCCATCGCGGATAGTGTTGGGTGCTGCTGCAGTTTTGGGTTCGAGTCTGCATGGGACAGCCATGCTCTGCAAAACAGCAGGGAGTGGGCATAGCTTGCTGCACTAGGAAGATGGTTCCCTTCCTCTTCCTCAGTGGACACTGAGACCAGGTGTCTTTGAAGTTATCTGTGATTGGCAGGCTTGTAAGCAACCAGGACTAATGAGCTCAGAGCCTGGTGATAAAAGCTCAACTATCCTGACAAAGGGTCCATCAGTATGGCTCCTGTTGTGTTACTATTCAAGATTGAAAAACTCGGCCTAGATGTGGGGATGGGATGGATCCTAAGGCAAGACTAATACTTGTGGTGTGGGGTTTTCCTGAAGCAATTGAAGAGGCCTCAGGAATCAACAGGGAGGAAGGCCCAGAGCTGGCGCATACCCACCAGACCACCTTCTGGGATGGCCCTTGTCATTCTGGATCTCTTCATGGAACTATGAGAATTGCCATAATTAATGTGAGCTTTAGTTTCTGTATTTCTCCTTTAATTACCATCGGGGACTTGACAGGATGTGGATCCAAGTGCCGGCCTCACACTCTGGGGCCTCCAGGGGGCGCTATGGCCCAACACACAACGTGGCCAAGCGCGCCTCCACCTAATACACCACTTTGGATCTGTTTTCTATGGTTTGCATCCGCTTAGGGTTGACTGGGTGGGGGCGGGTAGGCGGGGGGAGTTCTGCTGATTTTTTAAAAAGGATTGTTTTATGACTAGACCTACAGAAAACATTTCCAAACTAACATGCATGGCATGTTAGGCACCAGCATGACCCTCCCGGTGCCACCTTGAAGCAACTGCAGCAAACCCACTCATGCCGCTCTGCTAGTCCTTCCACAAGCTGCTCCCGGACCCTTCCTCACCTTCAGGCTCAGGCCCTTCTCTTGTGCTTGTTCCAGGACTTGCTCGCTTCTGTAACAGCCCAGGTCACTCCAGAGAGCCATTGAGCATTCATGTCTCCTGCCACCTGACTGTGAGCTCGTAAGGGCGCCACCTGGGTTTTATTATCTGCTCATTCTCTAGCATTAGCCACTCACAAAAGCCCTTCTCATAGACATGAGCACAAAAGGCCCTGAAAGGGCAGAATGAGACCAGAGGCTCTGTCCTGAGAGTTTGTGGTGAGCCCCTGCCAGAGGAGAGTGGCATTCTCTGCAGGCATGCACCAAGCTTCCTCTGTCACCACCACCCCTCCAGCTTTCTGTGCCCCACCCCATCCCACCAAATTCCTTTCTCATGGAGAAGATGCAGCAGTTGGAACAGGAAAATATACAAAGGAACTAAGATAAATAATGCATGGCCAGCACAGTGGCTCACACCTATAAGCCCAGCACTTTGGGAGGCCAAGGCGTGAGAATCACTTGAGGTCAGGAGTTTGAGACCAGCCTGGGCAACATAGCAAGACTTCTGTCTCAAAAAAAAAAAAAATTATATTAGCCAGGCATGGTGGTGCACACCTGCAAGCCCAGCTACTTGAGAAGCTAAGGAAGGAGGACTTGAGCCCAGGAGTGTGAGGCTGCAGTGAGCTACGATCACATGACTACACTCCAGCCTGGGTGACACAGTGAGACCCTGACTCTAAACACATACATAAAAGATAGTAAAAATAAGATAACTAATGCTAAAAGCACACAGAGAGTTCCAAGAAACAGACTTTCACCTGGTTCTAAAGCAGAGACACTCACCTCTGACTTCAAGTGCTGATCCAGAATTGTTCATTGACCTTCCTCCCTTCATCACCCCTTGGTTCAGCATCTCTAACACAGAAGCCCTTCTCTGGGGCTGCAAGGCTCTGAGAAGCCTCAAACACCATCCTGGCTGGTTTTCTGTTCCATGTGGATAGGATGGAACAGAAACCCACGCAAGCTGGGAGTCTGCCCCAGCTTATGACTCAGCCTTAACTCCACCACTTCCCTGGGCTGGCTGATTTTCCCTTCTGCCACAGGTTAATTCTGAGCACCTATCCCCCAAATCTACCTTGGGGACAACCTTCCAGAAGGAAAAGCACTCCAACCAAAGCACTTCAACCATCATAAAAATGAATGCTGTAAAGCGAGGGTATTCCCATGGGAAGGGCCAGCCAGCATGATGGCTGGAGCTGGCAGAGAGGGAGCTGGGTTTGGGAAACGTGCGATATGCCACGCTGGATAAGGAAGGAACTCACATGGCAAGCGAGTGGAGGGAAGGCTGGCCAGCAAGAGCAATTGGATCAGGCATCAAAGGGCCTAGAATGTTCCTAAACTAAGTGCCTAGATGTCTGTTTGGGGGGCGGGGCACAAAAGACATTAAGTTTCTAAGCAGGCAATGGCCGAATCCAAGCAACACATTTTTTTTTTTTTTTTTTTTTTTTGAGATGCAGTCTTGCTCTGTCTTCCAGGCTGGAGTGCAGTGGTGCCATCTCGGCTCACTGCCACCTCCACCTCCCAGGTTCAAGCGATTCTCCTGCCTCAGCCTCCTGAGTAGCTGGGATTACAGGCGCACGCCACCACACCTGGCTAATCTTTGTATTTTTAGTAGAATCGGGGTTTCACCATGTTGGCCAGGCTGGTCTCGATCTCTTCACCTCGTGATCTACCCACCTCGGCCTCCCAAAGTGCTGGGATTACAGGCATGAGCCACAGCGCCCAGCCCAAGCAACACTTTTTAAAACTGGCAGGAGGATGGGGGTGTTTGAGGGTGAGCAGCCAGGGACAGGAGCTAAGGGAGGAGGCTGTGGGCAAAACTGGGAATTCCATGTCTGTGCCAAGCCAGGGTGGAGTCTAGTGGAGGAAAAGTGCATTTTGCCGTTAAAGATATTTTCTGTGGGCACTGGGGCAGGGAGGACAGGGAAGGGAGACTCCTTAAGACATGAAAAACAGGTAGCTGCAGGACAGGGAGGGAAAAGTATTGGAGATGATTCCCAAACTCCAAGCCTGGCAGGCAGCAGGAGGATGTGCCCAGCACAAACACAGGGAAGTCAAGAAGAAGATCTGCCTGGTGGAGAGTGAGCCTGTGGAGACCAGAAGTCCCTCCCCGGCCTAGGGGCAGAGCCTCTTGGGATAGGGACCCTCCCTGGAGGCAGGTGCTCCTCTCCTCTCTGAGGGCCAACCCCAGCCTTGTCCTCACCCACTGATGTTCAGGACTGACAGAATCGAGAATTCCACAGGGGGACGATCATTTCCTCAAAGATGTTCTCGGAAACTGTGGAGGAGACATGAATCCCTCCACAGGAGAACAGGAGAAGAGTGTGAGGCACAGCAGCCTGGGGTACTCAGAGGGCAGAGGAGAAAGACAGTGTGCTCTGGTCATCAGGACGGTTTCCTAGGTGTGTGTGAGGGTGTGGGGGGGGGTTGGGGGTGGGGGACTAGCCCACTGCTGCCAGGAGGTCTCAGGGCCCAAGAGAGGCCACAGAGTCTGAGAGCAGAAGCAGGAAGGCAGGGCTGGAAGGGAGCCAACCCACAAGGGCTCCAGGAGTGGCTTTCGGGGGGCCAGTCAGGTGTCCTTGGCAGAACGTTCCAGTGAACAGTGTCAGACACAGAAGGGGCAGGAATTGAAGAAGGACGTGTGGAGGAGGGGATAGTTCTTTTAAGAATGGGGAGATCTGAGCAGAGAAAAGAGAACATATCGAGACACAAATAGGAGATGGGTGGGGTAACCTCAGGAAAGGCAGAAGACAAGACTGAGCAAAAAGGTTCCACATCCATCTCCACAGGGGAAGGCAGGGAGAAGAGAATGCATGAAAAGACAGAAACCAGGAGGACCATGTACTGCTGACGGCGCCAGCAGGTTTCTGCCAAGATTCCCCTGAGTCCTCTCCACTGGGTAAGAGGAAGGGTGTCTGCTGGAAATGAGAGAGCCAGAGGTGGGTCTGAATGCTGGGGAGGAGTGGAGCAAGTGTGGAACAGCTTTGGGGGGGGCTTCTCATATGTAATGTGTGTACAGGTCTTAGTAAATTGCAGGTTCTGATTCAGCATGTCTGGGCAGGGCCTAAGAATCTGCATTTCTCACCAGCTCCCAGATGTCAATGCTGCTGGTCCGGGGACCACACTATGAGAAGCAAGATTTAGAGAGGGGAGATCAGGAGATGGAGAAAGACACTGGCATAAGAATTTGCCTTAAGGAGAGACCCATCTCTGATAATCCCACCAGGGGTAAAAGCTGAGACCTGAAGAAGTCCAGGTGGGAATGGCAGCCCCCTGCGGGTGATGGGGGAGAAGTTTAGAGAGAGGGCTGGTAAAGAGGCTAGGGAAGGAGGTGAGAGGGCCTGTGTGATGGTAGGAGAACCAGCAGTGCCCCCGGGACGCCTCATCTGGGCCAATGTGGGACAGAACACTATCTCACACTTGGAGGTTCCCCCAAAGAGGATGTGAGTCAGTTGGGGCAGGAAGGTGCTATTGGAGGGGTGTCTGAGCGTGCACGTGGCAGGCAAGGCAGGTGGCCCCCCTGTTCTGCAGGAAAGTGCAGGACTAGTTCTGGGCTTGCTCAAAGCCTGGCCAGGACAAGCGGGGGAGAGGGGCAGAAATGCTTCTGCCCCACGGTCAAGGGCCAGGTGACTTCTGCGTCAGGAACTAATAAAGGAATGGAATCTGAGAGGGGACGCGGCTGGGGAGAAACAGAAGGTGAGCTGGGCTCTGAGCCTACCTGTCCAACCTGCAATCAGAAATCAGGAGGTTCCTGAAAGGCACAGATGGAAACTGAAAAAGCTTTAGGCTTAGGTAACCCAGCACCGGGAACAGGGATGATGGATGCAGGGAACTCGCCCAGCTTGTCTGGGGCCCCAGCCTGAGAGGGAGAGAGACGTTTCAGTCCTTGGCCGGGGTTAAAGCGAGGTCAGGGTCGCCGGGGAAATGCGGGAGTACAGTCACGCGGGAGAAAAACGTCAAGAGCGAAAGCTCGGAGGCGTCAAAATGAGCAGCAAGTCCAGGCACAAGGCGTCGGGCGCGGAGAGTACGGCGGGTGCAGGGGGAGGGAGATGAGGCAGCGAAGACGCCGGGGCTTCGTCCGGAGGCGACGGGGAGGCCGCGGAGGTTCCCGAGCGCGGCGGGGCGCGCACCTCCTGCTCGGGCCGGACTCCTTCGCTGCGCGGCCCCAGATCCTCCCTGCGCGGGTCTCCGTGGCCCCGACCGGGCTCTTCTGTTCCCCTCCCGCGGCCTCAGCCAGGCCGCAGCCCCCGCCCCGGCGACCGACTCGCCAGGGTCTCGCCCCGCCGCCGCGGCCCGGGCCCGGCCGCTCCTCCCCCGATGATGTCACGTCCCCGGCCGCCCCTCGGCCGGCCGCGCCGCCCCGCCCCCGCCTCCCCCGGCCCCAGTCCCCTGGGCCCGCCCGCTCCCGACATCCCTCCTCCCGCCCGCGCTCCCTCCCTTCGGCTACCGCTCCCCCGGGAGCGGCGGCGGCGGCGGCGGCGGCGGGATGGCCCGGGCCCGCGGCCAGGCCCCGGGGAGCGGCGGGCGGCGGCGGCCGCGGCGGGGCGGCGCGGGAACCGGGCCCCGGGGGAGTCGGCCGGGCTGCTGCTGCTGCTGCTCCAGGTGCTGCCGCCCGGGGCTACGGCAGGGCCGGGGCGCCGGGGCACGCGGGGCGCCGGCGCCGGCGGCGTCTGCTGGCCCGGCGCGGCCCCTGCCTTTCCCCCGGGACGCGCGGCTGCTGCTGTTCCTGCCGCCGCTGCCGCCACTGTCGCCGCCGCCGCCGCCGCCGCCGCCGAGCTCCGCGCCCGCAGCCTCCGCCTCCCGGATGGTAATCAGCGCCCCGCGCTGGCGCCGCGGGCGGGCGGGAGGTGGGGGCGGCGAGGGGGAAAGGGTGGGCAGCCCCGCGCCCCGCCTTGCCCTAGGCAGCTCCCGGGGCGCTCGGGCCCCCCCCTCCGACGACTGCGGCCCCGGGCAGCCGCCAGAGCGCGCCTCTGGGGCGCATCCGCGCGGACCGGCTGTGGGCTCCGCACCCCGCCCTCCCCGCCGCGCTCGCAGTCTACCCGCCAGCGCCCTGGCCGCGGGGGAATCCCTCCATCTCCCCGCCCCGCGCCCCAGGAGGGGAGGGGACAGCGCCGGCGCCCGCGGACCCGCTTTCTCCGAGGGAGCGCCCAAGAGGCGAGCGCGCACTGAGCTGCCCCGACTCGGCGCTGCGCTACTGGAGGCGCCTGGTGCCGTCGGGTCGGGCAGAGCTGGACGCCCGCAGCCCCGGCGGGACCGGACGCCAGGCGATAGGGGCGCCCACTCACTGCGCGCTCTCATGTTCCCTGCGCAGGACGCTCTGCCCCGCGGCGGGCTGAACCTGAAGGAGGAGCCGCTGCTGCCCGCCGGCCTGGGCTCCGTGCGCTCCTGGATGCAGGGCGCCGGCATCCTGGACGCCAGCACCGCGGCACAGAGGTAAGCGCTCGGACCCGACCCGGTGCTCTCGGGTTGGACGGCTCCGCACCGCCTCGGTTCAGCTTGCTGAGCTGCTGGAGGCGGGGGCAGAAGGAGCCCTAACTCTGGACGGTCCCGGTGAGCTCTCCCGCCCACCCCGTCCGGAGCGCCGGTGCGACCTCCTGAGGATGTGGGGCGGGCCGGGGCGGGGCTTCTGCCTCCACTCCGGGCTGTCCTGGCAGATTTCTGACGGCAGTTCGCGGGCGCGGCGGGGGAACGCCACCGTAGCTGGGCCGTCTATGGCTCTGAGGGAAGAGGCAGAATCCCGAGCCTTGATAGCCACCGGCCGTCTAGGAACGTCCAGCCCCTCCTTTCTGGGCAGTCCCAATGCCTCTCCTTGTCCAATTCCGCAGCTCTCTGTCAAGAAAGGCAGGAGACCCCAAAAAAAAAAAAAAAAAAAAGAAAGGCACGAGACCCAACCCCCTTTTCCTTTCCCACGCCCCTCAGAGTTAGAGGGTGAGGGTGTGCAGAGCCAAGAAGCGGCTGGGGGCTGGACAGTGGCGAAGAGATGAGGTGGGCAGTCGGCCTGGCTTGACTGATTGGCCTGGGAACTGGCCAGGGTCCCTGCCTCTCCCTCAGGTATTTTTCTGGTAGGTCCTGTGGAAGGCAGAGAGTCCATGGAAACCCAGCATCCACACCGGTCTCCTCTGACTTCTTTGCAGGGGTCTGGGAACCTCAGTAGGGGGTTGATTCCAGGATTTGAAGGCGAATTTTTAAAGTTTATTGACCCGCCCCCAAAGCACCTGGACCTCCCCCGCCCCCCCCTTCTTGCATCTCCAGCTGTGACTATGGAGGGAGGCTTTTAGGAATCCGACGGGGAGTCACCGTGGTCAGGATTAGGGAGGTGCCAGCTCGGCTGACAACTGGGACAGGGTGGGCACTGGGCTTCCAGAAGTCTGGGTTGTTGCAGCAGCCCGAAGGGATTCTGACTGGGGGCTTAGGGCCGACCGGGCCTGACACAGGAGCCCACATTCACACCCCAGAGGACGCCTCGACCTCACCCTGTAACAAACACACACCGCGTTTCATGCGCAAACTGCAGCTGTTTCTGCACGCCCCTCCTTTTATGGCTGGCAGGAGGGAACGCTGGGGGCTCTGGAGCTGATCTCTTCCGGAAGAGAAAGGGTCTTGTGAATGAAATAATTTCCAAAAGTTTTACAAGAGATATAGTTATATTCCAGAAAAATCGGAAAATAAAAAATGTAGTCCCTCCTTTCTAATACAACTACTGTCAACATTTTAGTGTATTTCCTTCCTATTTTTCTTCCCATTAACTTGTGTCTTCCTGTGCTATGCTTACAGTTCCAACTCCTGCCTATTCTTCTGTTGGTTCTGGCTTTTTATTTAACTTGAGATGGTCAGTTTCTTAACTTGGCCCCCTCTTTATCCCCCACAACCTGCTGTGTGGTGAGAGCTCTTTGTAAGAGTGGATGAGGAGTGCTGGCAAGGGCATCTGGGAGTTAAGGTTCCATTTCTCTGCAACCTTTCCCTCTGTGCCTACCCAGAGGCAGGTCTGATGATGGGGAAGCAGACGTGAAGGAGGCAGCGCCCTTAGAGACTGTGTGGGGTTCAAGAAGTGTAGGGATAAGGTTTCCCCCCAGAGCATGGGCCACAGCAGTGGTGTCTGCACATAGTGGGGTTGAGTGGGCTTGGGGTGTCCAGTCAGAGTCTCCACATGGTTAGGGCTACCTTTCTGGGATGGAGGGGGCTTCCGCAATGTGAACAGGGGCATTTGTTCGGGCTCGGTCTGCTAATCCCCAATTTTGGAGACTTCTCTGTCTCAAGAATGTAAACTGAGAGCCCCCACACGTGGCTGACTCTCCTCCGGATCCCACAGGGAGCCGCCTCATCCTTCCTCCTCACTCTTCCCCATGTTGTGTGTCATCACTCCGGTTGTATCTTGTTCTTCAGTCAGTCCTCTGTGCAGGTCTTCCCATCCCAAAACAGCAACAATGAAAATTCCTCCCCCTGGCCCTGCCTCTACCTTCATCCGCTGCCTGGTTTCTCTCCCTCTCATCTCTCAGAAACTTTCATGGAAGCGCTCTCCTAAAAGGCTGCCTGGGATCCGAGAGTTGGCTTTGACACCTTCCTCAGCCTCACCCCACAGTTGCCTGGGTTGTCAAGGCTTAGGAATGTTCCTTTCCGTGCCCTAGTCCCAGTCTCAGTGCCCTCAGCCACCACTTTTAGCAATAAACCCCCTGGCCCTCCACCCACTTCCTCCTGGCTTGAAGGTTAACTGCACCCTGGTTACCACTTCAGCCTCTTGACCCAGACCTAGCCCCAGCCCCTTGCCATGCCCCCAAAACCATCTTCCCTGCACTAGGGACCAAAGCAATATTTCCAAAGTGCTTTTTTCTGATCATGTCTTTTTCTGATTAAAAATAAAGTGACCAGGCCAGGCGCAGTGGCTCACGCCTGTAATCCCAACACTTTGGGAGGCCAAGGAGTTCGCTTAAGGCCAGGAGTTCGAGACCAGCCTAGCCAACATGGTGAAAACCCATCTCTACTAATAGTACAAAAATTACCTGGGCATGGTAGGGTATGCCTGTAGTCCCAGCTACTTGGGAGGCTGAGATGGGAGGATTGCTTGAGCCCAGGAGGCAGAGGTTACAGGGAGCCAAGATCGCACCACTGCACTCCAGCCTGGGTGGCAGAGTGAAACTGTGTCTCAAAAATAAATAAATAAATAAATAATAAAGTGACCACCCCCCATCCCCCACTGCTTCCTCATGGATATCTTCAGCATTCAAGGCCCATCACCGTCTGACCCTAGCTTTCCTCCCCCAACCTCCTTTGCATGATACGTGGCAAGCAGTGGATACTTGGAGAATTAGCTGCACCTCCAATAAGTCCCATGGTCTGTTGAAACAGTCCCCCTGCCCTCAGCACCCTCACGTCCACTGGATTAAGTCTCACCAGCCTCAGGACTCCCTCCCACACCCGCCGACCCGAGCACCTGCTCTGTCTCCACCTCCCCACCCTGCCCAGGGGGAGTGGCTTTAGTGCTGCCTACGAATGCTTACCATAGGCCAGCATCTGCTGTCTGCTGTCCTCTGCCTGTCCCGATCCTCCTTGCCCTGCCAGCTGGGGCCTTTCCCTAAGGCAAGAGCAGCGGTCCGTTCATCCTTGTGTCCACAACACCCAGGGCAGGTTTAAGCAGTCCATGGGGGGTGGGGGCGATGACTGTCTGCCGAAGGAAGCAGGAATGTTTCTCAGAGGGCTCCCAGGTCCCTTTCTGTTGGGTTCCCCCTCTTGACTTTGGAAGGCTCCAAGTTCCAAAGGAGCTGATACCTGACCCAGGACTCAGCTACTGGAGCAGCTACTCCTGCCCAGTTCTACAGCTTGGCTTTTACAACAATGCCAAGATTTTTACAGAAGGTGGGTGGGGGAGGAAAGGCCCAGAAGGCCTGCTAAGATCAGCCAGGGAGGCTCTGCCAACAGGGAGGAATGTTCTGAGCAAAAGAGGGATAGGGAGAGCAGAGGGGCTGCATACCCTTAAACCGGAGGCAACGGGAATGGGAAGGCTGGTGGGGAGGGCTTCCCTCTCCCTACCAAGGTCTTCCTACCAGGGAAGTCTACACAAGGACCCCTGCCCCTGCCCTAAGCCAGCAGGACTTTATCTCTGAGATCCATTTGCCCAGCCCCAGCTCATCTTCCCCTGACTCCCCTGAAGACCCAAGTCCTCCTGCTGGCAAACTCAACCCAGAAGTAGCTCTCTTCTTCTGATGTGCTTCGCAGGCTGGGGGAGACTTCTGGAGAGCCCAGGCCAGACCTCCCGCTGGAGGAGACTCCTGGAGGACCCAGGCCAGCCCTCCCACTGGAGCTGGTCCCTGCACACTAGCAGGGAGGCCAGCTGGGGCTGCCTTTCCTGTAAGCAGCTGCAGGCTAGCATCCCTGCTAGGAAATGCTTTTGTTTGCTTTAATAATTCATAGCCGATCCTCAGCCTGGGACCTGGCAGGCAGGCCTGTGGGTGGGTGGTGAGAGGGTGGGCAGAGAGCAGTGGAGTGGGGGAGTCCTTAGGTAGAATTGAGGGCCAAAGGAAGAGGGGGAGAGCAAGCCTGTGAGATCCTCCCCCCCGCCCCACTTTCCACCCCTTTCAGGAACTTTGGTCACCATGCCAATTTCCTGGGGCAGGGCAGCTGCTGGGGTAGTGGGAACAGGGGGATAGGGACCCTCCCCCAGACCCAAACCTCCTCTCCAGCAGGACCATCTGGACACAGGCTCTGGGCAGCTGCCTGTAGCCTCCAGGCCCTCCCTGTGCAAGCATTGTTGAGGTGGGTGTGCCCCAATGAGCTGCTGCTTTTATCTTCCCCAGTCTGCAGCACAGCCAGGGGTTGGGCATGTCAGGGGCTGGGCAGGGCCAGGCCAGTAGATCTTGTCTGGGGCAGGAATGCCAGGCCCAGCTTGATCATCAGCAGCAGTCCTGGGGTCCAGAGGATGCCTGAGGGGAGAGTGGGGGCCAAGGGGATGCTTGGAGGAAAGGGGGGATGTAGAGGAAAGGGACTGATGAAGCCCTGCCATGATGGGGCAAAGAAGAGCAGGACTTAGCAGAGAGAGACTTTGGGGAAATCTGGGAAAGGGATGAGTTGCAGGAGTCATGCTCTTTTGCTCCTTCCACTTCCTGGGGTGAGGGGGTCAACAAAGAGCCCCCCTCCATTTCTGATGAAAGTAGGGCTTGTCCCCTGTGGCCCCAGCATCCCAGACACAAAGACAAATTAAGCCCAGACCAAGGCATGGCTTAAAACGTTGAGTTATCAGGGCAGCCGAGAGTTATCAGGGCACCAGGATTCGGTGGGGGAGAAGGGAAGGCAGGAGGCCTGGGGGGTGCCTCTGAGAGGAGGCCAAGGCTCCAGCCTTGGTCAGTTGTCTTCTGTGGGATTTGAGCTGGCTGTAGTTAAATTGCTCACATTTATAACAAGCACGTAGTCAAGGATGTGAAGAGCCATGAGTGGCCTTGGGAAGAGAGAACAGAGGCCGTGAAGGGGACTTTGTCTGTACCAGACAGTTGTCCTGTGGCAGGGGAGAGTGGCTGCCGCGAGAAGGGCCCTGGAGTGTCCTGCTCAGCCTTGCAAAGGAGCATCTCCCGGGACCTGCTGGGCAGTCTCAGCAATAGCAGTCAGACACCTCTGCAGCCCCTGGCATCTCCCCATAGGCATTCACATACACTCTGGAGCACAGTCCACCTGAACGGCCTGGGCTGTGAAGGTCAGGTTGCCCTTGGTGTTGGCTTGAACCTGGATTCCTAACACAGTGCTCAGGAAGCCCATGCACATCCGTGCTCACTACAGAGCATGTTGACTCTGACCAAAATGCATCTGTGCAAAGTAAATCTTTTTTGGTGTCTTAAACAGTCTCCTTTAATTTTCGCTCTATTTCAGAATGAAAGATGGGAAGGAGGTGAGGGGGTCATGGTGGATATACGAAAGTGAGCATGTTCTCTTCCCAAATCTGGGAAATCTGGGTTCTTTAGTACAGGGGCAAATGTCTCACTGCCTCAGCACACTCTGGAGTTGAGAAGAAAGCATTTTGAACGTTGTGCTTGAAACAATCTTTTTGAGAAAGCAAGGGAATGTATAATTTATTTTGCAGTCTTGCAGAAGTGGTTAATGTGGCTGTTTTTGTCACTCAGCTGCATTTCTCCGGAAAAGGCGCTTGTGTGGCATGGTTTGTTAGCTAATGATGCTAAGTGAATAAGCCGTTTCTGAATTATGGGTGCCAACAATACATATGCCAGGTGAGGCAGTTCTTGCTTGCATTTGTCATAAACTGATACCTGCCAAGCTGCAGTCAGGCCCTTGGGGCTGTAGCTTTGCTGGCTCCCATCGTAGCCCAGGCCTCTGAATGGCTGGCAGTTGGTACCCACGCACATCCCCCTCAGGACCCTTGGTCAAGGGTCTGCCTCCGCTGCTGTTATCTGCTTCCCTTTGCTTAAGGACTTGCTCAGGCTGCCAGAGCCTGCTCTGTCCACTTGCACAGCAGCCTAGAAGTACCTGAGAAGTCACAGTACCCCAGCTCCCTCACCCATCCCTCTGAGGAAATAATGCTGAGACATACATTCCATGCTGTTTCCAGAGTTTGCCATGGGATGGAGCTCCAAGTGCCCACAGTGGGGACTTGTGGAAAATGCACTCCTTATAGGCTGCCTTTTCATCTCTGTCTCACCCCAACCCCTACTGTTTCCAGGAGTCACTGCCCAAATACACTATTGGTATTTGAATCATTGTCCCCAGGTCGGCTTCTAAGGAAACCCAAATAAAATACTTGCCTCTCCAGGCTTCAAGGGCTCTGTCCCCCTTCCCTACCCCTTCCTTTCTTTTAGATTAAGGACACATATCAAAAGACATCCTCAAACTTTCTCTCCACACCCCAATGTTTGTCTTAGGCAGCGCCACTCTGGAGCGGCACCATGGGATCAGAGACCTTGGCCCTGGTCCACATCTCTCTGTCGCTAAGCCAGTCTGAGAGCAGAACGTGGCCCCCACCTCCCACCTGTGTCCTCACACACCTGTACCTAGGATGTGCCCATCAGGAGCCCTCAGACCACTCAGCACCTCCTGAGCCGTTTGAGTCTATCTTTTTGTTTTTCTTTCTGTTCTTTAATCTGGGTTTGTTTTCTCATTAAAAGAGTATCAGCTACCCCTAAGGAATAAGAAATCTCCCCTTCCTCTTTCCCAGCCTTCTCTCTCTGGAGCTTGCATTTCCATTCCATGGGTGTTGATTAGTCACCACCTGCACATTGGGGTCAATCAGGAGACGGAGGCACGGTCCACACCTGCCTCTGTCACTCTCGAGTCCTATTCAACAGGCTGTTCCTCGTGTCCTTCTCTGTCTTTTGTTCATAGGAAAGTATCCTTTGCTCGTCTTGCCTTGAGCTCTCCAAGCCTGGCAGGGCTATGAACAGGGTGAGCTGGGGCTCTTGCTCACTCTGCAGTCCTCCTCTGGTCAGAATTGGGCTGGGGCTGTCACTAACACTGGCCTGTTGTCCATGATATGGACCTTGTCCTGCAGCTGTAAATTAACCAGTGCTGCTCCACAGGTGGCTGTGAGCTCAGACCCACTGAGCTGTGCTGGGGAAGAGCAGGATGCTGCTCTGGGCTGTCTTGGGGCAGTGGACTGAGCCCAAACCTACTATGGGGCAGGGCACAGGCACAGGAAGCAGGGCAGCCCCTCCACACCCCAAGCCCCCAAGCCGGCAGGAAATACTGGCCCAGAAACCCCCAGGGAACCTGCTGTCTCCCCCCTCCCTGGGTCCCTATGCCCTCTCTCCTGTGTAATCCCCTCCTGCAGGGAGGGTGAGCCCTGTGAAGGGAGGTTGGCTTGGGGCTTATGCCACACTTCTCAGGTCTGGTCCTCAGGACCCTGGCAGGAGCTGGGGGGCAGCCAAGACCCAGGACTGGCTGATATTTGCCAAAGGGCATGGGTAGGAAAGGAAGCACAGGCCAGCATCTTTGATTTATGCTGCACCAGTCTGGAATTTGGCCTGGGAACTTGCAGGGTGTCTGTGTAGAAAAGGCATGTCCAGTGGTCTGGGAGATTTCGTTATTTCTCAGCATTCACCCGTCTCTGGCAAGGCCTCCTTTTCTCTCTGTAGCCTCTCTCCCCACTGCCTGAGAGCCTTCCAGGCCCCTTCACTGGGCTAGATGACAGGATAAAAAGCCACAGGGACCTGGGGTTGCTTCACAAACCCACCCTCCTCTGGCCTTCTCTCCCCACCAGGTGGTCCTGGAACCCATCCTCAGTGGAGTTCAAGTTAAGCTGGTCCTGGGAGTGGGAGGGAGGAGCTCAGGGTTGATGCCTCATTAGCATATTCATCAACAGTAATCAGGGGCCCCGCTGTGATCAAAAGCCCTCTTAGGGCTTCCCCTGCCTCTTGCTGGCTGGGGAGTGGGTGAGGAGCGATCAAGGCCTCAACTAGAAAGGACTGCAGCCTGAGGGGGAGGGGGTGGAGGGAGCAGGGAAGGATGGAGGGACAGTGAATTCCCTAGGGAAAGGAGCATCTGTAAGAAGAACCTGTGATCAGAAAGAAAAGGTGTTGAGGCTGGACACAGTGGCTCAAGCCTATAATCCCAGCACTTTGGGAGGCCAAGGCAGGAGGATCACTTGAGCCCAGGAGTTCAAGATCATGAGACACCCACCCCCATCTCTCCAAAAAAATTTTTTTAATTAGCTGGGCGTGGTGGCTTATGCCTATAGTCCCAGCTACTCAGAAGGCTGAAGTGGGAGGATCCAGTGAGCCTAGGAGGTTAAGGCTGCAGTGAGCTATAACTGTGCCATTACACTCCAGCCTGGGTGACAGAGCAATATCCTGTCTCAAAAAAAAAAAAAAGAGATATTGGAGGATTGGAGGTCCTCTCCCTCATCCTGATCAGGGGACAAGAAGACTTACGGGTTTTACCTCCTAAGTCAGCATTTCATGTGTGGACCCCTGAGGGAGGTTCTGGGACAAGCTTTCAAGAGGAGGAATCATGTCCATTTCACTATTTATTATAATCTGTATGTGTAAAACAATAGCAAGTCCCTCATGCCCATGACATCCCGGATGTTATGGCTTAGAGTGAAACTGAGTAAAAGGATAAATTGATTTAAAGTTACATGAAGAAAAATAGTAAGTAGTGGTGACTGTGGCAGCCATTGCCACAGGAGCACGGTCATGATGGGTGCCTGGACAAGCTGACCTAAGTGGCCCTCAAGGCAGTTCCCCATCCTCATCGCTCTCCTGCATCCCTGCAGCAGCCTCTCACTTGTCCCCCACACTGCACCCTCCTTTCCCTCATAGCATCTCTAAGCCCTGCCTGGCTCCAGAGCTTTCTAGTGGCCTTTAGTCACATTTCCCAAACCATGACCCTCAACAAAAGCGCACCATAGTCCAGCAAGCAGGTGTGTTAGCTACCCAGGCATAGTGGTTGACACCTGTAATCACAGCACTTTGGGAGGCCAAGATATGAGAATAGCTGGATCCCAGGAGTTCGAGACCAGCCTGGGCAACATATGGAGACTTCATCTCTATAAAAAGTAAACAAAATTATCCAGGCATGGTGGTGCCTGCCTGAAGACCTAGATAGTCAGGAGGCTGAGGTGGGAGGATTGCCTGAGCCCCAGAGGTCTAGGCTGCAGTGAGCTGAGATCATGCCACTGCACTCCAGGCTGGACAACAGAGCAAGACCCTGCCTCAAAAAAAAAAAAAAAAAAAAATTAACTCCAAGCTGGGCATGGTGGCTCACGCCTGTAATCCCAGCTCTTTGGGAAGCTGAGGCGGGAGGATAGCTTAAATCTAGGAGTTCAAGGTTGCAGTGAGCTATGATCACGCCACTGCACTCCAGACTGGATGACAGAGCAAAATCCTGTCTCAAAAAAAATTATTCTGGGTTGGGCATCGTGGCCCATGCCTGTAATCACAACACTTTGGGAGGCCAAGGCAGGAGGATCATTTGAGCCCAGGAGTTCAATACCAGCCTGAACAACATGGGGAAACCCGTCTCTACAAAATACTAAAAAAAAATTTAGCCAGGTTTGGGGGCATGCACCTACAGTCCCACCTACTTGGGAGACTGAGGCAGGAGGATCATATGAGCCCAGTAGGTCGAAGCTGCAGTGAGCTGTGATTGCACCACTGCTCTCCCGCCTGCGTAACAAAGTGAGATCCTGCCTTGAAGAAAAAAACGGGGGACAGATCTTGAGCCCAAGTCTCTCTGACTTCAAATTTGTATCCAAAAAGAAAAAAGGGAAACTCCAAAACTTAGCAACTTAAAACAACAAATATTTATTATCTCACATAATTTCTGAGTGTCAGAAATAAGGGAGCAGACTAGTCTGGTGGCTCTGGACCAGAGCCTCTCATGAGGCTGCAGCAAGATGAGAGCTGGGGCCACAGTCATATGAAGGATTGACTGAGGCGGGTGGATCTGCTTCCCAAGGTCGCTCACGCTGGCCAGCCAGGGCTGGCTATCGGCAGGAGGCCTCGGTTCTTCTCCCTGTGGACCCTCCATAGGGCTGCTTGAGGGTCCTCAAGACATGGCAGCTGGCTCCCCTGAATCACTGATCCAAAAGACAGAACAAGGCAAAAGCTGTAGCGCTTTTATGATCTAACCTTGGAAGTTAGATGCTATCCTGCCATAGTCTACCGGCCTCACAGGCCAATCCCAACACCATGCAAAATGGGGGTAACTAAGGGCGTGAATCCCAGGCGGTGGGGATCACTGGGAACCATCCTGTAGGCTGGATCCCACACATGCAGAGCACCAGCCCTAGGCAACTCAAGCAGGTCCATTCCTGGAGGGTGTCCCAGGGTCCCAAATACACCCACATTTGTGGCCACAGCACCCTTTTCTCAAGGGAGACTCTGGAGTCATGAGAGATCTAAGGAACACACAGAAGACCATGGCTCAGAGAAGAGAGTGTAACTCCTTCCCCCTGGTGTTTGTGTCCCTGCATGATCTGGCACAAACTTCCAGTGCGAACTTTCCTCCTTTCCCTTCACTTTTTGACATCTGCGGTACAGCAGCGGCCCCTGCACATCCAGCCATTCCTTAGGCTGCTCGTTCTGCCCTTTTCCTTGTTCACCTATTGAGCTCCTGTTTATTCCTCAAGGACTTGGGGAAAAGCCACCATTCCATGAAGCCTTCCCCTCAACTCCCACAAAAAGAATTAATGTTTTCTTCCTTTGCTTCTCAAGTTTTTTGCATGGTGACATCTTCGGGGGGCACCTGCCCCTTTGTCTGATGTCACAGCTCTCTGTGTGTCTTCTCCTCTCCCAGGCATTTGCCTCTAGTCGAGGTTGTTGCCATGCGCCCAGTGCTTGGTACATCCTTGGGATGCAGGGGATATTTGGGGGAAGAGTGAATCCCTTCCTCCTGCTCTCACCCTGGCCTTGCTTCTGGGCATGGTTTCTGATGAGCCAGGAGAGAACCCTTAGCAAGGCCAGATGAGAAGTTCCTCCTGCCCAGGGGGAGCCTGTGGTTTCTCTCCCCAAAGACTGCAGGCAGGTCCCTCCACACCTGGGTGGTGCTCCCCACCCTCAGTCATAGCCCAGGGCTCAGGCCGGGCAGACTAGTGGCCCTGAGCCAGTTTGATGTCTCCAAGGGTCCGATGGACATCATCGTTCCCCAGGCAACACCACAGGCTCACGACAGCCTCAGCCTGGGCTGGGGTTCAGTGGAATATTCGTTCTAGGGCCCTCTGGGTCCCCTTGAAGCTCTAAAGGGCAGTCACAGGAGCCCCTGGTCAGGAAGACGGATTGGTTCATACTTCTCATTTTGGAGACTGCCCTTGCAAAATGTGCAGCCCAGGGAAAAGCCTGGGAGGGAGCCTGACAGGGCCGCCACCTTTGCAGTCACCGCTGTGCCTCTTGTTTTCCAGGGGGCAGGCTGGGGTGCCCTCCATGCTGAAAGACCTCTATCTGGAAGTGAGATGACCCTGGCCAGGCTGGAAAGAGCTTGTCTAGTTGGATTTCTTGCCCAAACTCTTGGCATCTTGGAGCCACGTCCTGGCCAGCGTGCCTGCCTGGCCCAAGGTGCTGGAGTCTTTCTCACTGGGGGGTCCTTCCAGTGGTTTTCCTGTTCTTTCCTCCCCCAGTGGCGTGGGCCTGGCACGAGCACATTTTGAGAAGCAGCCTCCCTCCAACCTCAGGAAATCCAACTTCTTCCACTTCGTGCTGGCCATGTATGACCGGCAGGGGCAGCCTGTGGAGGTGGAGCGCACAGCCTTCATTGACTTCGTCGAAAAGGACCGAGTGAGAGGCTCGTGGGCTTGGCTGGGACTGGCCCCGGGAGGGAACCCACAGCTACACACACACACACACACACACACACACACACACACACGGGCAGATGAATGGATGGATGCTGGCTGAGTGTCTGGAAGGGAGG
This sequence comes from Ateles fusciceps, assembly GCA_036589455.1. Lineage (NCBI taxonomy): Eukaryota > Metazoa > Chordata > Mammalia > Primates > Atelidae > Ateles > Ateles fusciceps. The sequence continues at coordinate 968,710 of JAZHEH010002969.1, read as the reverse complement.
GAGAGAAGTTGGGGTTAGGAGAAGGGGGTGGGCAAGGGAAGCTGTAGGATCCCTGATCACCGGAGCATCCTCCCATCTTGTCCCTGCAGGAGCCCGGGGCCGAAAGACTAACAATGGGATCCACTACCGCCTCCGGCTGGTATACAACAACGGTGAGTGGAGACCCGTGCCCTGCCCGCCCTGCCCCTGAAGAATGGGCATTGCAGCATCATGCGACACCTAATGCCCCATTTGCCAGGGCTGGGGACAGTGTGATGTGGTCTGGCCATTGAGGCTGCACATACTTACCCAGCAGCAAGCCCTTTCCATCTTCCCATCCTAGGACTTCGAACTGAGCAAGACCTCTATGTGCGTCTTATCGACTCCATGTCCAAGCAGGTGAGTCAGCGCAGGGGGTGCTGAGGCCCATCCCCACTCTCTTCCCAGTCCCTGCCTCTCCTGGTCTGAGTGAGCCTCCTTGTGCCCTCATCTCCCTATGCCCTCCGTCCCCATCACCCTAACTCCTCCAGTTCCCACCCCAGTCTATGCCGGAGCCTGTGTGGCTCTTGCCTTTTGTTCTAGAAAAAGACAATATTTATACAAAAACCCTGGCTTGGGTCATGTTCCCTAGCAGTCCAGCTTGAGATGGAAACTCAGGTGCAGGTAGTTTATTTGGGGAGATGGGAGGGGCTCCCAGGAGCAGGGGAGGGAGGCAAGCTGGAAGAAAACTACACAGGAATCTCTGGAGAAGGAATGACACCAGACGTGTCCCCCCCTCGAAGCAAGTACCAGGATTTTTAATCATTGGCTGGGGACCACTCCTAAGGGTAGCATGTAACCTCCTAGACATTTTCAGACCAGGCAGTTCCTATCCACTGAAAGCAGTTCTCAGGAGGAATCCTCAGCAGCTGACATCAGCCATAGCCACGGGAAGGGGCATGTGTCCAGTAAAGGGGATGTGGATGCAGCCCCAGAAATTTCCACTGCAGACCCTCCGCACCTTGCTCATGTGATGTTCATGGGAAGGAGGCTCAGGGGCCAGCATAAGGAGCTGGAGGAAACTGAAACCTGAGTAGGCCCCAAAGGATTCTGCCAACGCAGGGCCCCACATCTCAGGGCTTTTCAGAGAAGCTGTGCATGCTGGCAAGGAGCGGGTTGAGTCTTAAATGGGCCAGATTAGTGGGCTAGGAATGCAAGGTGGAGATTTGGGCTTTCTACAGGCAGGGTCTTCTGGCAGCCTCCACCCAGTCCCAGGGCAGAGGGAAGAATGCTTTGTTTCTGGAATGCCCATGGCCGCTGGGCTGCGGGGAGGCAGGCCAGGCAGTGCAGAGTAGAACTGTCGGGGGGATGGATGTGGAAGGTGTTGGAGGAAGTCCACAGAGAGAGGGATCCCACATTCGGAAAGACACAGAAGGTTATAAACTGGGAAGACAGATTTGCAGTTAGGAAGCTCACTTCTTGCTTCCGGGCAGAGGGAGGCTGGAAGACTGGTGAGGAGGTGATGCAGCAGTCCCAGGGGAAGACCAGGCCTGGACTGGGGATGCTATGGGGGAAGAGGCAGCTGTGCAGCCCTCAGGGCTAACGGGGCTTACAGGGATAGCTGAGAAGGACCACACTCATCAACAGAAGCAGAGGTCCACCAGGGCATGGAGGATGCATACAGGAGGATGACGGGGGAAGGGGAGGGGCCTGGTGCAGGGTGGGGACAGGAGTATGTCTGTCCCACCAGCCCCCTGGCCTTGGTCCTGGTGCCCTCAGGAACCCCCGGCCCCAAGCAGAGCCAGCTCTAGAAAGAGCCACCTAAAGACAGACAGAATCTGCAGACTTCATGCCATCTCCGCCACCCGGTGGTGGTGGCGAGGTTTGGGAGGAGGGATTATCCTCCACTGGGCAGCCCAGAGCAAAGTGGAGGGTGTGCTCTTCCCTGGGGCAGGGTCTCCCTGGGCCCGCGCTTGGGAGATGCCTGGCCCATCTGTGCTGCCACCTGCACCTTGGAGGAGCCTCTTCCCCTCCAGCCTGTGCCCTTCCCCCTTCCCAGGCCATCATCTATGAGGGGCAGGACAAGAACCCCGAAATGTGCCGAGTGCTGCTCACCCACGAGATCATGTGCAGGTGAGAGGTGGTGTCACTCACGCCTTGCCCCTCTGCCAAGGCGTTGCCAAGGTCTCCCCCTAGGCCCCACCCCCTCGCCGCCCTTGCCCCCTGGCTGCTCTCTGCTCCTGCTCCCCTGGGGAAGCCTAGTGGCAGGTGATGAAGGGAGGGGTGAGGCCCCTGGGCACAGCGCTAGCTAAGGAGAGGGTCCTTGAGGCCCCATTAGACTGGCCTGTTTATGTGGCTTCTCTGAGTGTTTTTGTAAGAGAGGCCTCCTGCTGCCACTGGGAAGCTTAGTTAATAAAGCTCAGGGGAGGGCTGCCGGATGCGAGAACAGGGTCTGGGAAGGCCTCTGGGATTCGCTCAGAAGCTAATCTTTGAGGAAATTTTGAACCGCAGGGCAGCTCTCTGGTGGGGCAGGGTGGGAGTGAGGGGGGGTGCACAGCTCTCGGCTCCCTTTCCCCATTATCCCAGAGGTTGGCATTTCTAGTGAGGTCTCCCCCAGGAGATGCCAGTCATACAGGGCCCTCAGAGGCAGTTCCTGATGCATGGAAAAGAACAGTGTTTAGAAATCTGCGAATTGGTAGCCAGGCGCCTGTAATCCCAGCTACTGGGAAGGCAGAGGCAGGAGGACTGCATGAGCCCAAGAGTTCAAGGCTGCAGTGAGCTACGATTGCACCACTGCATTCCAACCTGGGCAACAGATCCAGACCCTGTCTCTGAAAAATAAATAAAATAAAATAAATTTAAAATAAATAAATAAATCTGTGGTTGGAACTGTGGCTACCCTTGGAAAGAGGAGACAAGGAGAGGCCTGCCCGTTGCCTGGGCTGCTGCCCGCGCAGCACTTCTTGGTGTGGATGCTGGTTGTGCGGGCAGATTCATTTTGTGGCCACTGATTGGCCGCGCACAGTGGCTCACGCCTGTAATCCCAGCACTTTGGGAAGCGAGGTGGGTGGATCACTTGAGGCCAGGAGTTCGAGACCAGCCTGGCAACATGGTGAAACCCTGTCTCTACTAAAACGACAAAAATTAGCTGGGTGTGGTGGTGCACACCTGTAATCCCAGCTACGTGGGGAGGATGAGGCACGAGAATTGCTTGAACTCAGGAGACAGAGATTGCAGTCAGCCGAGAAAAAAAATAAGATTCACTTTGTGGTCATTCATGAACTCACCATTTGAGTTCCAGTCTCTGTGTAGACCATGCTTCCATAGAGAGACCCTGTAGGTGACCTGTAGCCTGCCCTTTCCTGGGTCCTCTCAGGAGCGAGGTGCCTTTGGGGCAGGGGTCTCTGGCCAACCTCATCCCCGGGGTAGGCTCTCAGGGTCCCTGGTGAGGAGCCCACTGCCTTTCTCCCCCCAAGGCCCTGGGAGTGAGCCCCTCCAGCACAGGGATTCCACACCCAGAGACAGGACATCAGCACCCTCAGCTCAGGCCACCCCCCACTACAACTCACACACTGTCACGGCCCCCTCCTTCCTTGGCTTCCGCCTTCCTTCCTTCCTCATCTTTTCTTCAGCCGGTGCTGTGACCGGAAGAGCTGTGGCAACCGGAATGAGACGCCCTCAGACCCCGTCATCATTGACAGGTACTGTCTCAGGGAGGGGGCCTGGGAACTCAGAGGGAAGTTGGGGAGGGGCGGCTGTTTTCAACCACAGAGCACCAGGGCTCAAGGGAGGAGCGGAGCAGCCCCCAGGGCACCAGGTTGGTGGCTCTGAGCAGAGAGAGAAACTGCCAGGCACCAGGGAGCCTCCAGCCTTGGCACCTGAACGAGGCCCCTGGTGGCCAACTTTCTGGAGCTGCTTTCCCCTGACTCCCTGAGAGAAGGACCCGGGGAGGGCAGGGAGGTTGTGAGGGGGGTGGGGAAGGGAGGGGGGAAACCAGCACTCAGGGACGGGCTGCCCAGGTGGGGATGGCCGGCGTGGTCATGTCAGCAAAAACCGTGTTCAGGTTCCCGGTTCACCCCTGTGCTGTCTGACGTGACTTCTCTCAGCGTCCGTTTCCTTCACTGGAAAAGTGGGGAAAGAGTAGGCAGGTTTTGGGCATAGAATTGTCAGGGTGATGCATGTGAAAGTGAATTCGTACACCATGATTTTTATTTCTTTATTTTCTTTTTTGTCTGTTTGTTTTGTTTTTTGTTTTGTTGAGACGGGGATCTCGCTCTGTCGCCCAGGCTTAAGTGCAGTGGTGTGGTCATGGCTCACTGCAGCCTTAATCTCCAAGGTTGCAGTGACCTCCCACAACCGCCTCCCAGGTAATTGGGACTACAAGCACACGCCTCCACGCCTGGCTAATTTTTTGTATTTTTTTTTTGTAGAAAACGGGTTTTGCCATGTTGCCCAGCCTGGTCTTGAACTCCTGGGCTCAAGCAATCCACCCACCTCGACCTCTCAAAGTGCTGGGATTGCAAACATGAGCCACTGTGCCTGGTCTATTTCTTTTTGAAGAAGAAATGCATAAATAAGGTGCAAAATTCAAATGGTACAAAACAGTAAATAATGAAAAGTAAGTCTCCCTCCACCCCTATGTATAGCATACTGTACACGTTATTTTTTTGGTAACAATATATTTTAGATATTATCCCATATAGGAACATAAACCATATCTTATTCTTCTTTTAATAGAAAAAGCATTCATAGCAGCAACAATTGAATAAGCTTAAAAGGGTTTACAGCAAACTGTCTCCCCACCTGTCTCCCATCCATCCATTCCCCACCAAATAACCTACCACTGTTACCAGTTTCTGTTGTATCCTTCCTGAGATAGTCTTTGCATATACAATAAAATAGTTATATGTTCTTTTTGTACCCCTTCCTTTTATTTTTATAAAAATGGTGACAGTGGTTGGGTGCAGTCGCTCATGCTTGTAATCCCAACACTTTGGGAGGCTGAGGCAGGTGGATTGCTTGAGCCCGTGAGTTTGAGAACAGCCTGGGCAACAGGGGTAAAATCCCATCTCACCAAAAAAAACACACACACAAAAACTAGCTGGGCATGGTGGTGTGCATCTGTGGTCCCAGCTACTCAGGAGGCTGAGGTGGGAGGAACACCTGAGCCCAGGAGGTCTAGACTACAATAAGCTGTGATTGTGCCACTGCACTCCAGTCTGGGCAACAGAGTGAGACCCTGTCTCAAATAGTAATAAATTAAAATTAAAATGGTGTCAGGAAGCACAACTTTCAGCACCTTTCTCTTTCTTTGAAAAATTTAGATCTGGGAGTTTGCATCAGGACACAAGAAGTCTCCTTAATTCTTTTTTGCCACTGCAAAATATTTCATTGTATAGGTATGCCGTAATTTACTTAAATACTCTGCTATTGCTGGACAGTTCGGTTGTTTCATCCCTTTTCAGGGATAAAAAGTGCTGCAGTGAATTACTTTGTCCATGTGTCATTTCACACGTGTAAATTTATATGAAGGCTATTACTAAATAGAGTTGCTGGGACAAAGTATATGTGCATCTGTAGCTTTGATAGTTACTGCCAATTCGACCTCTGTAGGGGTTATACCAACCGCACTGGTACCAACAGTTCTGAGAATGCCTATTCCTTACACTCTGGCCAATTAAGTATTTTTGTTTATTTGTTCAATCAACAATTCTTGAGCATCTACTCTGTGCCAGGATCTTTTCTATACGCTGTGGATAAAGCAATGACCAAAATAGACAAAAAGCCTTGTGTTCACAGGCTCACAATCTGGTAGCGGAAATAAACATTAACAAATTCAATGAATAAAATGCATAGCATGTTAGATGGTGATAACAGCTAAGAAAAGTAAAGCCATCAAGGAAGATCCAGGAGTGCCTAGGAAGGAGGTTTCACACTTTTAGGGTATTTAAGGTCTCACCGAAAAGATAACATTTGAGCCAAGACCTCAAGGAAGTAAGGGAGTGAGTGACGTATTTATGTATTTATGTATCTGGGGGAAGAATGTTCTCTGCAAGAGTGAGCCTGCTGTGTTTATGGGACAACAAGGGGGCCCAGGTGGCTGGAGCAAGGAGGGTAGTAGGAAGAAATGATGTCAGAAGTAATGAGTGGGGCAGAGGAAGGCATGACCATGTAGAGCTTTATAGGATGCATGTAGGCCACGCTTGTGGGTCATTGTAAGAGCTTTGGCATGACATGGAAGCCATTGAGAGGGATGTTGAGAATGATAAGACCTGGCTTATATTTTAGCAAGATCAGTCTAGCTGCCATGTTGACAATGCCCTGTACCAGGCAGGGAGATGAGTTAGGAAGCCAGTACCATAGCCCAGGTGAAGGATGATGGAAGCTGAGACTAGGGACGCTATAGAGGAGGTTGTAAGCAGCTGGATTCTGTATATCCTTCATTTCATAGGCAGGAGTGACAGGATTTATTATGGAAGGAGAGAGAGAGAGTCAAAGATTCAAAGATATCTCCAAGGTTTCTGACCTGATCAACTTAGGAGGATGGAATTTCCTGAGAAGGGTGTGATTTGGGGGAAGAGCAGGTTTTGGGGGAGGAAGATCTGGAGTTTGGTTTGAGCATGTTATGTTTGTGATGCTTACTAAACACCCAAGTGCGGAGCTGAAAAAGCCACTGAAAACGTGAGGATGGATCTCAAGAGAAAGGCTCAGGCTGCAGATGTAAAATTGAATGCATGAAATCATAGAGGGGATGAGTGTTGATAGCAAACAGAAAAGGCCTAAGAACTGAATCCTGGGGTGTCCAGTATTTAGAGGTCATGGAGACGTGGAACCAGCAAAGGGAATGAGAAGTGACCAGAGAGGTAAGAGGGAAGTCAGGGGAGTGTTGTGTCCTGGAGCCAAGATAAGAAAATGTTCCAAGAAGGAGGCATCTGCGTCCAATCCTGCTCATGGGTATGATAACAAAGACTAAGAATTGACCATTAAATTTAGCAATAAGGAGGATACTGGTGATCACCACAGGAGCCATTTCAGTGGAGTGGAGAGGCAGAAGCCTGATAGGATTGCGTCTAAGAGAGAACAAGAGGAGACAATGAGTAGAGGAATTCTTTGGAGTTTTGCTCTAAAGAGATCAAAGGAATCAGATGATGGCTGGGGCCCAATGTAAGGCCAAGAAAAAATATAGCTTGCTCATATGCTGATGAGAAACAGCCAGGAGGGAAGGGGAAAATGAGGATGCAAGAGAGAGAGGGGAGAATTGCTGAAGCAATATCCCTTAAGTGGCAAAAAGGATGGGACCTTATGCACAGATAGGCTGATTTTAGCTGGGAGCATAGACAGTTCATCCATGGAAAAGCAGGGAAGACAGAGAACATGGACACAGAAGTGGGTAAATGGATATATCCAAGTGGGAGCTTGGAGGTTCTCTTCTGATTGCTTTGTTCCTCCATGAACTAAGAACCAAGGTCAGCAGTTGAAGATGAGGATAGAGAGGGAGACACTAGAGGGCGTGATATAGTTATCCAGGAGAGTGAGTGAACCAGGGGGGAGGAATGTCATGTGATTGGCAAGCAGCACTGAGGGTACCCCTGACGTCTATGATCATAAACATGGTGATAACTTTCTCCAGCCATGTTGAGCTAGCTGCACAGGTGCAGGTGCAGAACAGGTGAGTGGTTGCATAAAACCAGAGTTAGGGGTTTGTCAGTTGAGTAGAAGGAAACATGAGAGGGCAAGAAAGTGAAACGTATGTACACGGGGATATTTATTTTTTAAAAAAATAGAAGGATTTAAGCTGGGTAAAGAGAGGAGTATGTGAGACTGTGGACATTGATTCTGATGGGGCCCAGGAATTGTTGGAGTTGAGGTATGAGACAGAGGTTGAGCTGGATATTAGGTGGATGAAGAATGGGTTGCCTGCAGATGGGATTCAGGGTTGAATTGGTAAAGCGTGGCCAGGGAAGGTGGAGACAAGATCCTTGGAGAAAAGATGCTCGAGGAATGGAGAAGAGAGTGCATTGGAAGAATTATCTGTTTATACTGACATTGAAATAACCAAGAATTATGACAGGGACAAATGTTCAACAGTGTACCAGGAGTAAAGCTTCATGGAGTGAAGGTAAGTGATCTTGGGAAGATAAATGGCAGCAACAAGCAGCAGTTACCATAACTGTTTTCTAGTTCTCCATCGTGTAAGTGAACAGTGGTGTCCCAGTGACTTACGTTTCTCTTCCTCTGAGTGAGGTTGAGCCCACCAGGGCTATTTAAAGGCTATTTGTGTCTCCTTTACTGTGAACTGTCTGTTCATATCCTGTGTTTATTTTTCCTTCCTTCCTTCCTTCTTTCCTTCCTTTCTTCTCCTTTCTTTTCTTTTCTTTCCTTTCCATTTCTTTTCTTTTCTCTTCTTTTCTTTTTTTTTCTTCTTTTTTGACAGGGTCTTGCTCTGTGGCCCAGGCTGGAGTGCAGTGGTGAAATGACAGCTCACTGCACCTCAACCTCCTGGGCTCAAATCATCCTCCCACCTTAGCCTCTGAAGTAGCTGGGACCACAGGCTCATGCCAGCAAGCTCGGCTAACTTGTGTATTTTTCGTAGAGATGGGGTTTTGCCAGGGTGCCCAGGCTGGTTGCCCAGGTTGCCCTGGGCTGCAGCAGTTCTCCCGCCTTGGCCTCCCAAAGTGCTGGGATTACAGGCATGAGCCACACCCAACTGTGTGCATATTTTTATATAAATTATTGACTTTTTGAAAAACTGATTTGTAGGAGTATGTATTAAGGAAATTAGCCCTTTGTGAAGAGTTGTACATATTTTTTCAAGCCATTTAACTTTGCCTGTGGTGAAATTTGCCCAATTTCTAAATCTTTTGCATACTGCGGGTTTTCATTATATTTAAAAAGGTCTTTATCACTCAGATATTATTTTTTAAATGTATCCTGTGGTTTCTTCCAGTATTTAGATGCTTTCATTGTTTGCATTTAAATATTTGATTCATTTGAAAAAAATATTGTTATGTCCTATGTGATACATGCAAAATAAACATTATAAAATAAAGTAACCAATCTACACATGTGAACCTACCAACAAACTTAACGTTAGGACATTAAAAAATCCAATGAAGCCAGTTCCCCCCCAGTCTCATAACACCACCTAACCCTCACCTACAAGTAAACCAAGTTTTGTGATAATGATAATGACCTTGCTTGTTAAAAAAAATTTATCCTAGATTGCATAATCCTAAAAAAAAGTGTGTAGTTTAGTTGTGCTTGTGTTTAACTTTATAAAAAAATGATATCATGTTGCAGCAACCTTCTGCAATGCTCTTTTTAAATTCAGTATATTTCTAAGATTTATCTCTCTTGTATTTAGCTGTAGTTTGTCATATTTAGTTTTTGCTATTACAAGCAAAGCTGCTATGAACATTCTTGTTTGTGTCTCTTAATTTGAATAAGTACAAGAGTTTGTTCAAGACATAAACTAGGACAGGAATTGTCAGGTCATGGGATATGCACCTGATCGATCATCTTAACAAGTTGATGTCAATTGTTTTCCAGGTGGTTTGACTGAGTAACACTCTCTCCCACAGGATTGAGTTCCTATTCCTTTACACTCTCACCAACACTTAATAATGTCACGCTTCTTACTGTTTGCCAATCTAGTGGGTGTACAGGGAATTTTGTGGTGGCCCTAATTTGCATTTTCCAGATTACTATTGAAGTTGAACATCTTTTAATTTGTTTGCTTGTTTGCTTGCTTATTTATTTATTTTTGAGACACAGTTGCATTCCACTGCCCTGGCTGGAGTGCAGTGGTGCGATCTCGGCTCACTGCAACCTCTGCCTCCCCAGTTCAAGTGATTCTCGTGCTCACTGCAACCTCTGCCTCCCCAGTTCAAGTGATTCTCGTGCCTCCCTTCCAAGCGTGCACCATCATACCCTGCTAATTTTTGTATTTTTGGCAGAGATGGGATTTCACCATGTTGGCTGGGCTGGTCTTGAACTCCTTACCGAAAGATTTTTTTGTTTTGTTTTGTTTTTGAGACACGGTCTCATTCTGTCATCCAGGCTAGCGAGTGATCATAGTTTACTGCAGTCCCTACTCCTAGGCTCAAGCAATCCTCCTGCCTCAGCCTCCTGAGTAGCTGGGACTAGAGATGTGTCCCACTATGCCAGGCTGATTTTTTTTTTTTTTTTTTTTGTAGAGACAGGATTTCACTGTGTTGCTCAGGCTGGTCTTAATCTCTTCGGCTCAAGGGATATTCCTACCTTGGCCTCTCAAAGTACTGGGATTATGGGCTTGAGCCATTGTGCCTGGCCTGCCTTAGTGATTCTTCATAGATCCTAGATACTGATCCTATCTCAGAGTAGTACATTGCAAGGTTTTTTGTTTGTTTGTTTGTTTTTTGAGACAGGATCTCACTCTGTTGCCCAAGCTGGAGTGCAGCAGCACAATTATAGCTCACTGCATCCTCTAACTCCTCTAACTCCTCGAATTCCTGGGCTCAGACAACCCTCCCATCTCAGCCTTCCGAGGAGTTAGGATTACAGGTGCATGCCACTGCACCTGTCTACTTTTTAAAAATATTTGGTAGAGACAGCGTCTCACTGTGTTGCCCAGGCTATTCTTGAACTCCTGGGCTTAAGCAATCCTCCTGTCTCAGCCTCCCAAAGTGCTAGGATTACAGGTTTGAGCCATCATGTCTAGCCACAAATATCTTTTTTTTTTTTTTTTGAGATGCAGTCTCACTCTGGCTGGAGGGGTGCAGTGGCACGATCTCGACTCACTGCAACCTCCACCTCCCAAATTTAAGCGATTCTCCTGCCTCAGCCTCCCGAGTAGCTGGGATTACTGGTGCGCACCATGGCACCTGGCTGATTTTTGTATTTTTAGTAGAGAAGGGGTTTCACCATATTGGCCAGGCTGGTCTCGAACTCCTGGCCTCAAGCAATCCGCCCACCACGGCCTCCCAAAGTGCTGGAATCACAGGTGCGAGCCACTGCACCTGGCCCACAAGTATCTTAATATAGTTGAATTTATCAATATTTTCCTTAGTGTTTTTACTTTGTGTTTTATTTAAGAAATCTTGCCAGCCACAATGGTTCATACCTGTAGTCCCAGCTGCTCAGAGGTTGAGGTAGGAAGATTGCTTGAGCCTGGAAGATGGAGGTTGCAGTGAGCCATGATCCCATCCCTTCCCTCCAGCTGGGCAACAAAGTGAGACCCTGTCTCAAAAAGAAAAAAATTCTTTTTTTCATCTGAGGTCATGAAGATATTTGTCTATGTTTTCTTCCAAAGGTTTCACAGTTTTCCCTTTCACATTTAAGTTTGTCATCCCTGTGGAACTAATTTAGGGGTATGGTGTGAATTAAGGAATCAATGTAATTATTTTTTACTTATGAACTACTGATTATTCCAATACATTTATTAAATAGTTTATCCTTTCCCACTGTGTTGTAGTACCAGCTGTCTCCTAAATCAGGTTTCCTTTTATTTGTAGGTCTGTACCTAGACTCTCTATTTTATTCCTTTGATCTATTTGATAACTCCTATGTAATCATCACTTTTTAAAATCACTATTTCTTTATAAAACCAATGCAGCACAAGTGTATAGGGCAAGTCTCCCACCTTCCCTGAACATTCTTCAGTTGAATATTGGATATTTTGGTTTTAAACACCACACTCCTCTTAGAGTTTTAAATAATATTACAATGAACCTATACATCAATTTGAAGAATTTGTTTTTATGCTGCTGAGTCTTCTGATCCATGAATATGGTTAATCTCACCATTTTTGTAGATGTTCTTTAATGCTTTTCAATAAAGTTTTATAATTTTTCCATAAAAGCCACATATACTCATTATTTTCACTTATTCATTTATTCAACAAATATTTATTGAACATCTACTATGTATCAGGCACTAGGTAAATAGTACACTTACCACGTTCTAGGCTTTAGGAATAAAAGAGTAAACAAAGTGGACCAAAAAAATCTGTTCTCCTAGAGAGAGAATATATAGGGATAGGGAATATATATATATATATGAGACAGAGTCTCACTCCGTCACAGTGGTGCCATCTCGGCTCACTGCAACGTCCGCCTCCCGGGTTCAAGCGATTCTCCTTCCTCAGCCTCCCGAGCAGCTGGGACTACAGGTGCATGCCACCACACCTGGCTAATTTTTTGTATTTTAGTAGAGATGGGGTTTCACTATGTTGCACAGGCTGGTCTCGAACTCCTGAGCTCAGGCAATCTACCCATCTTGACCTCCCAAACTGCTAGGATTACAGGCATGAGCCACCATGCCCAGCCAATAAATAATTATTATAAGTCTGTTAGAAGGTAATAAATGAAAAAAATAGAGAAAAACAAAACAAATTAGGATAGGAGTTATGTACAATTTTAAACGAGGTAGTCAATTAGGCCAAATTGAGAAAGTGGGGTTACAGGGAAGACTGAAGAGATGAAGAAATTAGCTATTCAGTTGTATGGGTAGCTATTTCCAGGTACTATTTGTATTTTGTTGCTATTGTGAATGGCATCTTTTGTTATGTTTTCTAATTCTTGGTTTATAGCATAGAGAAATGCAATTGATTTTTGCATTGATCTTTGTCTTTAGATTTGCTTTGTTTTGATTTTTTTATGTAGACAGCCATCTTATACAAACAAAAATGTTTTGTTTTATCTATCCAATGCTTATGTATTTTATTTCTTTTTCTTGCTTTATTGCATGGGCTAGGACCTCAGTTACAGCTTTGAATATAAGCAGTGGTAGTGGGCATTCTTGTCTTGTTGATTTTAAAGAAAATGCTTCTGATGTTTCACCATTAAGAATGTTATTGACTGTAGCTATTTGGTAGCTATGTTTCATCGAGTTAAAGTTTGTTTTTCCTTTTAATCATGAATGGATGTTGAATTTTGCATGTTGCTTTACTATGCATATATTGAGTTGATCACGTAGCTTTACTCCTTTATTTATTTATTTTTGAGACAGAGTCTTGCTGTGTCGCCCAGGCTGGAGTGCAGTGGCACAGTCTCAGCTCACTACAACCTCCACCTCCTGGGTTCAAGCAATTCTCCTGCCCCAGCCTCCCAGGTAGCTAGGACTACAGGTGCATGCCACTGTGCCTGGCTAATTTTTCTTGTGTTTTTAGTAGACAGGGTTTCACGATGTTAGCTAGGCTTGTCTCGAATCCTAACCTCAGGTGATCCACCCGCCTACGCCTTCCAAAATGCCTTTACTCCTTTAATTATCAATGTACTGAATTACATTAATGGATTTTTTTAAATGCAGAATTACTCCTTGTATAAAGATAACTTGATGATGCTTTGTTGGTTTATAATATGCTGCAGTATTTTGCTTTGTTTTTTTTTTCTTTTTGCGGGGATGTTGTTCATTTTTTTTTCTTTTATATTTTCATCATATGCTTTTATCTATGCCCAGTCTTTTTTGGTTTTTTTGTTTTTTTTGTTTTTTTGAGTTAGGATATTGCTCTGTTTTCCAGGCTGGAGTGCAGATCACAGCTCACTGCAGCCTCGACTTCCCAGGCTCAAGTGATCCTCCTGCCTCAGTCTTCCAAGTAGCTGGGACTACACCCAGCCATTTATTATGATTATTGTCTGTAGAGACAAGGTCACTACATTGCTTAGGCTGGTTTCAAACTGCTGAACTCAAGCAATCCTATCTCAGCCTTCCAAAGTGCTAGGATTTGCTTTGTTAATAATGCGTTTCAGGGTTTTCTTTCTTTTTTTTTTTTTTTTTTTTTTTTTGAGACAGAGTTTTCCTCTTGTTGCCCAGGCTGGAGTGCAATGCACAATCTCGGCTCACTGCAACCTCCGCCTCCTGGGTTCAAGTGATTCTCCTGCCTCAGCCCCCCCAAGTAGCTGGGATTACAGGCATGAGCCACCATGCCCAGCTAATTTTTGTATTTTTTAGTAGAGACAGCGTTTCACCATATCGGTCAGGCTGGTCTCGAACTCCTGACCTTGTGATCTGCCTGCCTCAACCTCCCAAAGTGCTGGGATTACAGGTGTGAGCCACCATACCTGGCCCAGGTTTTTCTTTTATATTAACCAGTAATTGACTCGTGATTTTCCTTTGTTATAACGTCCTTGTGTGATTTTGGCAGTCAATGGCCTGCCGTGCTCAAATAATTAGGTGGGGCATGTTTTCTTTTGCTATTTGCTGAATGAGTTTATATGAGTTTTGAATGATTCACTCCTTGAAAAGATGTTAGAATTTTCTTGAGTTTGTAGTTATGACAGGGAGAGAATTTTTAAACCATTGATGCCTTTTTATAAAATTGTCATAGGACTATTTAGGTCTTCTATTTCTTTTTTTAACTCTGTTTTGGTGAGTTAACATTTTTTAAGGAATGTGTACATTGTATCTACATTTTCAAATTTGTTCCTATAAAGTTGTCCTAATGTTTCCTTTTTTATCTTCGCTGTATCTTTGGCTGGGAACCTTTTCCATTCCTGATATTGTTTATATCATATCTTTGTTCCCGATAAGTTTTTCCAGCAATTTGTCATTTTTATAAGTTTTTCCTAAAAATGTTTAGCTTTGTCAATCTTTTTCTAATGTATGTTTGTTTTGCATTACATTAATATCTGCATTATCTGTATTATCTCTCCATTTCTTTCATTACATTTTGTTTTGTTGCTTTTTTCTAACTTCCTAAGTTGGATGCCTAGCCCGTAAATTTTTTTTTTTTTTTTTTTTTTTTGAGACAGAGTCTCACTTGGTCGCCCAGGTTGAAGTGCAGTATGTGATCTTGGCTCACTGCAACCTCCACTTCCCGGGTTCAAGTGATTCTCCTGCTTTAGCCTCCCGAGTAGCTGGGATTACAGGTGCATGTCACCACACCCGGCTAATTTTTTGTATTTTTAGTAGAGATGGGGCTTCACCATGTTGGCCAGGCTGGTCTCAAACTCGTGACTTCAAGTGATCCACCTGCCTTGGCCTCCCAAAGTGCTGGGATTACAGGCGTGAGTCACCGCACCCGGCTAGTTTTCTAATGTTAAGCCAATTCTACATTTCCCAGAAAATCCTTGCTTAATAAGGATGTATTATCTTTTTAAATATACTATTGGATTCTACTTTAAATTTTATTTAGAATTTTTGCATCTATGTTCATGATGGATATTTGTCTGTAGTTTTCTTGTAATTTCTTTGTCTGGTTTTGGGATTGGGATAATGCTGGCCTCATTTGAATCGATTGGGAAGCATTTCCTCCTCTTCAATTTTTTTGGGAAGAGCTTGTGTGGAATCAGTATAATTTCTTCCTTAAGTGTTTGGTAGAATTCGCCATAATGTGATCTGGGGCTGGAGTTTCCTTTGTTGGAGGGATTCTAACTGTAATCTCAATTTCTCTAATAGATACAGAAGGTTATTCATTTCTTTGTGAGTGAGCTTTGGTAATTTATGTCCTTCAAGGAAGTTGTCCATTTCTTATAAACTGTTGAATCTGTTGGCATAAAGTGTTTATAATATTCCCTTATCATCCATTTAGTATTCCTAGAACCTATAGTGATGTCACCTCTCTCATTCCTGATACTGGAAAATTGTGTCTTCTCCTTTTTTCCTTCATCAGTCTGGCTACAGGTTTATCCATTTTATTGATCTTCTAAACAAACAGGCTTTTGGTTTCATTGATTTTCTTTTGTTTTTCTGTTTTCTGTTGCATTGATTTCCACTTTGGTATTTATTTCCTTTCTTCTGCTTACTTTTG
The DNA here is from genome assembly GCA_036589455.1 of Ateles fusciceps. Taxonomy (NCBI): domain Eukaryota; kingdom Metazoa; phylum Chordata; class Mammalia; order Primates; family Atelidae; genus Ateles; species Ateles fusciceps. Next base: position 953,025 of record JAZHEH010002969.1, on the reverse strand, counting down.
GTTAATTCCTTCTCCTTCTTCTGGTATCTTAAGGTGGAAACTAAGTTATTGGTTTAAAGATCTTTCATTTTTGTCTAAAGTAGACTTTTAGAGCTATACATTTCTCTCCGAGGACTGTCTTAGGGACATACCAAAAATTCTGATATGTTTTCATTTTTATTCAGTTTAGAAAGCCTTCAAATTTCCCTTTTGAGTTCTTTTTGACCCATGTGTTACTTAATTTCCAAAAACTTGGGGAGATTCTCCTAGAATCTTTTTATTATTAATTTATTTAATTAATTTATGTATTTATTTTGAGACTGAGTCTCACTCTGTCACCAAGGCTGGAGTGCAGTGGCATGATGACAGCTCACTGCAGCCTCAACCTCCTGGGCTCAAGTGATACCTCTGCCTCAGCCTCCCAAGTAGCTGGGACTACAGGATCGTGCCACCATTCCCAGTTAATTTTTGTGTTTTTTGGATTTGTTTGTTTGTTTTGAAATGGAGTCTTGCTCTATCACCCAGGCTGGAGTGCAGTGGCACAATCTTGGCTCACTGCAACCTCCGCCTCCCAGGCTCAAGCAATTCTCCTGTCTCAGCCTCCCAAGTAGCTGGGACTAAAGGCATGTGCCACCACACCTAGTTAATTTTTGTATTTTTAGTAGAGACAGGGTTTCATCATATTGGCCAGGCTGGTCTCCAACTCCTGACCTTTTTAATAGAGATGGGGTTTCACCACATTGGCCAGGCTGGTCTCCAACTCCTGACCTCAAGTGATCCACCCACCTTGGCCTCCCAAAGTGCTAGGATTACAGGCATGAACCAAGGTACCTGGCCTTTTGTATGTTTTGTAGAGACGAGGTCTCACCATGTTTTCCAGGCTGTCTCAAACTCCAGGGCTCAAGCAGTTTGCCCTCCTTGGCCTTCCAAAGTACTGGGATTAAAGGCATGAGTCAACATGCCCAGCTCTTTATTATTAATTTCTAACTTAATTGCATTGTTTGTCAGGCAACATATACTTTGTATGATTTGAATCCTTTTGAATTTGTTGAGACTTCCTTTATGGCACAGAATATGGCCCACATTGGTAAATATTTTGTCTGCTCTTATGAAGAATGATTATTCTGTTGTTATTGGGTAAATGATCTATAAATATCAAACAGGTCAAGTTAATTGATAGTGTTGTTCAAGTGTTGTTTTGGCTGATTTTCTTCCTATTTATTCTATTATTGAAAGAAGGGTATTAAAATCACTTACCATTATTATATATTTGTCTATTTCTCCTTGAGGTTCTATAAGTTTTCCTTCATATAATTTGAAAATTTGTTATTAGGTACATAGATGTCTAGAATTATTATGTCTTCTTGTTTAATTGACTTCTTTATCACAAAATTCACAAAATCTACTTTGATAATATGTAATCACACTAGCTTTCTTTTGACTACTGTGAGCATGTTAAATGTTTTTTCATCCTATTTAAATATATTTGCATTTAGGTACAAATAGATTATATATATATATATGTGTGTGTGTGTGTGTGTGTGTGTGTGTATATATATATATAGAGAGAGAGAGAGAGAGAGAGAGAGAATTTGTTTGAGATGGAGTCTTGCTCTGTTGTCCATGCTGGAGTGCAGTGACACTGATGCAATCCCAGCTAACTACAACCTCCACGTCCTGGGTTCAAGTGATTCTCCTGCCTCAGCCTTCTAAGCAGCTGGGATACAGGCGCCAGCCACCACACCTAGTTAATTTTTGTATTTCTAGTAGAGACGAGGTTTCACCATGTTGGCCAGGCCAGTCTTGAACTCCTGACCTCAAGTAACCGCCCACCTTGGCTTCCCAAAGTGCTGGGATCATAAACATGAGCCACCACGCCTGACCAGATTTACATATATATTTTAAAGACAGATTCTCACTCTGTTGGCCATGCTGGAGTGCAGTGATGCGATTGCGGCTCACTGCAACATCCACCTCCTGGGTTCAAGCATTTCTCCTGCCTCAGCCTCTCAAGTGGCTGGGACTATAGTGTGTGCCACCACACCCAGCTAATTTTTGTATTTTTAGTAGATGAATTTTCACCATGTTGGCCAGGCTGGTCTCAAACTCATCACCTCATGTGATTCACCCACCTCGGCTTCCCAAAGTGCCGGGATTATGGGCATGAGCCACCATGCTACCCCACCAGATTTACATATTTAAAGTGCATTTCTGCCGGGCGTGGTGGCTCATGCCTGTAATCCAAGCACTTTGGAGGCCAAGGCAGGCGGATCATCTGAGGTCGGGAGTTCAAGACCAGCCTGACCAACATGGTGAAACCCCGTCTTGAAAAAAAAAAAAAAAAGTGCATTTCTTTCAGACAGCATATAGTTGGGTCGTTTTTTAAAAATCCGGTATGATCATCTCTGCTTTTTAATTGGGATATTTAGAACATTTATATTTAATGTGATTATTCATATGGTTGGGTTTGAGTCTATTGTCTTGATATGTGATTTCCATTTATTCTGTTTCTTCTTCCTTCTTTTCTTTATCTTTTTCTTTGGTTTTTTTCCCCCTTTCTTTAGATGACTTAGGTTTTTACAATTATTTTATTTTTGTCTCCTGTGTTGGCTTGTTAGCAAAATTCTATATGTTTTTATTTCAGTTGTTTATTTAGAGCTTATTGTATATATCTTTAACTTATTGCTGTCTACCTTCAATTATACACCTTCTTGTATTTTATGCTGTTACTATCACAACTTTATTTTTATGTGTTATAAAATCCACAATACATTGTTATTATTTTGCTTAAATTGTCAATTGCTTTTAATGAGATTTAAATAATATTTAAAATATTATATCTATTTATCCATGTAGTTATCATTTCCTTTCTGTTGATCCAGATTTCCATCTGGTATCAATTTTCTTATGCCTGAAGGGCATCCTTTAATATTTCTTGTATTGTTTGTGAAAACTATTTTTCTGGGTATAGAATTCTAGGTGATAGTTGGTTTTTTCTTATTGGTTTTTAAGATGTTGCTCCACTGTCTTCTCTCCTGCATTTCTGACGTTTATCCTTATCTTTGTTCCTCTGCACATAAAATGTCTTTCATTTCTAGCTGCCTTTAAGATATTCTTATAATTCATTTTGAGCAACTTGATTATGGTGTACATTGATGGAGTTTTCCTCCTGTTTCTTGTGCTTAGGGTATATTGACCTTTTTGTGTCTGTGAGTTTACAGTTTTCATTCAATTTGGAAAGTGTTTGACCATGATTTATTTATATATTTTTTCTGCTCCCCTCCTTCTTTGGGGACTCCAATTACTCATATATTGGAGGTTCTTGAAGTTTTTCAGCAGCTCACTGATACTCATTTTTTTTGGATTTTTTTTCCTCTGTGTTTGTTTTGAATAGTTTTTACTGTTATGCCTTCAAGTTCACTAATCTTTTTTTCTGCCAGTTCTCATCTGCTATTAATCCCATTCCATGCAATTTTTAAAATCTCAGACATTGTAATTTTTAGCTCTACAAGTTTGATTTGATTTGTATCTTTATTATATCTTCCGTGTCTCTAAGTTTCCTTTCTTTCCTTTTTTAGATGGAGTCTCACTCTGTCACCCAGGTTAGAGTGCAGTGGCACCACCTCAGCTCACTGCGACCTCTGCCTCCTGGGTTCAAGTGATTCTCCTGCCTCAGCCTCCCAAGTAGCTGGGTTTACAGGCATGCACCACCACGCCCAGCTAATTTTTGTATTTTTAGTGGAGACAGTTTTGCCACATTGGCCAGGCTGGTGTTGAAATCCTGACCTCAGGTGATCTGCCCACCTCAGCCTGCCAAAGTGCTGGAATTATAGGTGTGAGCCACTGCACCTGGACCCATGTCTCTAAGTTTCTGAATATATAAAATACAGTTATAATAACTCTTCTAATGTCTTTTTCTGCTGATTCTAACATCTGTGTCTGTTCTGAGTCAGTTTCAATTGATAGATTATTCTCTTTCTTACAGATCTTTTTTTAAAGCATCTTGGCATGCCTTATAATATGTAATTGAATGTTAGAAATTGTGAACTTTTTCTTGTTGGGTGGTAGATATATTTGTATTTCTATACATCTTGAGCTTTGTTCTGAGATGTAGTTAAGTTACCTGGAAAGAGTTTTGTCTTTTTGAGCCTTGGTTTTGTTTTTTTGTTTGTTTTTCTTTTTTGAAATGGGAGTTTCACTATGTTGTCCAGGTTGGACTTGAAATCCTGGGCTCAAACAGTCCTGCCATCTCAGCCTCCTGAAATAACCAGGACTACAGGTATGTGCCACTGCCCTCCCATTGAGCCTTGCTTTTATGATTTATCAGATGAGTCCATAGCAGTACTCAGTCTGGGGCTAATTATTCCTCACTACTAAAGTAAGATCTTTCTGAGTACTCTACCCAATGCCCTATGAATTATGAGGGTTTTTTTTTTTTTCAGTCTAGTTGGTAGAAACAAGCACTATTTTCATTCCTAAGTGAGTACCAAGTCATGCTTCCTTTATTCATTTTGAGTGATCTTTCCTTGGCTTCAGTTAGTTTTCTCACATGCATGCCCTGATCTGTACTCTACTAAATATTCAAGGAAGGTCCACCACAAATCTCTAGGATACTCTTTGTATGCAGCTCTCTCCTCTCCAAAAAGTCTAGCTACCTTGGTCTCCCTGGACCCTGAGCTCTATCTCCTCAACTCTGGAAGCCTGCTAGGAAGTGCCTGGTTCCTTCTCCCTGTGCCACAGCCTGGAAACTCTCAGAGCATTATGCTGGGATATTTGTAAGGTTTAGCCTGTTTATTTATCATCTCTTGGGGATCACTGCCCTTCGTTGTGTGATATCTGTTGTCTTGAAGAATGTTTTATTTATTTCATCTGGTTTGTTTTGTTTTGTTTTCAGGATGCAGGTAAATGTGGTCTCTGTTACTCCATCTTGGCTACAGCAGAAGTGTGTTTTGTAATTTCTAAATAGGTGGTGTTTTTCTAGTTATCTTTTGTCACTAATTTCTAAGCTGATCATGTATCTCATTGGGTCTACTATATTGCACATGTCCATTAAATCAAGATTGTGTTGCTCAGATCTATCTTTACTTATAATTGTCTACTTGATCTATTGAAGATTGAGAAATGAGGTTATAATTTCCTACATGCGTTTTGGCTTATCCCTGTTGTTCCATCCATTTTTGACACATATATATTATTTACTATTTGATGAATTGTGGACAGGTTTTTAAAAACCGAATAACTTCCTTCTGACTTAAAGTTTTATTGGCATTTATTGATACTTTATTTCTAATAATGCTTTTGTTTCAAAGTCTGTTTTATCTGATATTATTTACAGGCTCCCTCAACACACTTTTGGTGATATTTGCCTCAGATACTTTTTACTCTGCATTTATTTTCATCCATTACATGTCCTTATATTTAGATGTTTCTCTTTTAACAGCACATTGCTGGATTCTTTAAAATCTAGTCTTTTTTTAACTGGCAAGTTTATTTACTCTATTGAAATTATATTTTTCCAACTTTATTGAAGTATAGGTGGCAAATTAAAATTTTATATATTTAATATGTACAATGTATTTTAACCATTTTCTACCACATTGCTTTGTGCTATTTGTTCCCTTTCTGTATTTCTTTGTTTTCATTTTTTGTCATTTAAAAAATTATCTTGTTTGATGTTGTATGTGTATTTCTTATCTCATTTTCTCTTCTTTAATGGCTTGAAAATGTATTCACTTCAACTCCGTTCTTTGAGTTATTGCCCTTGAAATTTACTGCACAGTCTTAAGAAAGTCCTAATTCCTTTCCTGACTAATATTAAAATTTTTAGCAGTGACGTGTTGGAGCTGGCTTAAACTGGCTCACAAGATCTGATGGTTAGCATCTCTTCTCAGTTTTATATTCAGTGACACCCATCGGCCATTTGAAATCAGCTATGCTGGGAACATACAACCATGGAAATCAACAACACTATAAATCAGAGTTTTGCACCCTGAAAATATGGACATGGTTGTTAAACACTAACCAGCACACTACTGATCTTAGGCCATTCTATCACACCTGCCCTATTTTTAAAACCATATATCATTGTTATTCTTTTTTATTATATATGAATAATTTTTTTTATGTCTATCAAATTTTCTGCTCACCTTTTCCCTCTTGCATTTTGCAACTTTTTGGAGGGTCATTTTCTTTCTTTCTAAAGTATATCTTTTAGAAGTTCCTTTAAAAGATTGGCTGGTACTAAATAACATTCTCACTTTTGTTTTACTATAAATGTCTTTATATGATGCTCTTTCTTGAAAGATAGTTGTTCTGGGACCACAATTCTACATTGACAGTTATTTTTTACTTAGTGCTTTGAAAATATTTCCATTTTTGTTGTTGAAAAGTCCAGCATGCCAGGCATGATGGGTCATGCCTTTAATCCCAACACTTTGGAATGCCGAGGTGCAAGGATCACCTGAGCCCAGGAGTTTGAGACCAGCCTGTGCAACATAGTGAGACCCCATCTCTACAAAAATTAAAAAAATTAGCCAGGTGTTGTGGTGCATACCTGTAGTACCAGCTACGTGAATGGCTGAAGCAGGAGGGTCATCTGAGCCCAGGAGTTGGGGATTACAGGCAATGGCACCACTGCATTCCAGCCTGGGCAACAGAGTGAGATCCTGTCTCAAAAAGGTAAAGAAGAGAAAAAGAGTTCAGCATAATTGTCATTCTTTTGTAGGTAAACTCACTCTTCTCTCTGGCAGTATATAAGAGTTTCTTTTTGTCTTTAAAATTCTTCAGTTTCACTCTGGTATGTCTAGGTGTGGATTTTTAAAATTCTACTTAGAATTTGTTGGCTTATTCATATCTATGGATATACATCTTTTACCACTTCTGCAAATTTCTTAGGCTTTGTCTCTCCTAATGTTACATCTCATTCATTTTCTCTCTTTTCTCTTCTGGCACTCCAAAGAACACTCCAGTGTAGATCTTTTTCTTTATCCTCCATGTATCCTAAGCAATTTTACATTTCCCCACCTACTTTTCTCTTCATATTGCATTCTCAGTAATTGTTTTTCATTCATCTTTCAAGTCATTAATTCTCTCTTTAGCTGTATTTAATCTATAATTTATCCCATGAGCTTTTTATTTCAGTGTTTCTATTTTTTATTTCTGAAAGATTTATTTAGATCTTTTTTCAATCTGTCTAGCTATTTTGCCTGATCTCTTCTTGCTTGCTCATGTTTGTAAAATAACTTTTATTTCTTTAAACTTTTTGTAGTTATTTTACATTCTGTATTTGGTAATTTCAATATCTGAAGTCCTTGGGGTTTTAAATCTGTTGTCCATTATTTCTGCTGTTACTCATGGTGGCATGTTTCTGTGTTTGGTATTTTTGTTGTTGATGTGGTGGTGGTGGTTTTAGTTCATATTTGGTTGAACCAGATCTGGTCCAAAACCAGGTATGTTTTCCCCCCAGAAGAATTTTGTTTGATTCTGCCAGGAACAAGAGGTGCTACCAACCTGAGACTTTTCTAGGTTCCTCAGGGGATCCAGGGCCCTCCTCTCAGGTGGTTTCTATTCTCCATCCCAGTGTTTATATTGGCATTTGCCACAACTACAGTCCTGATATTTGCGTAGTTGTGTTAGCTCATAGCTTATGGCTCCCAATTATATTTCAACTCACTTATTTTTGTTCTTTATATCTTTGGCCATTTCCCTTACCTTTTTGGTAAAAACCTGGTATCTAGTTCTATTGCCGAGGTGGGGGTACCTCAGGATATGTAGTCTGCTGTAGTCCTGGAAGAGGAAATCATTCATTCAGAATTTATTCTGCTGAAAGGTAGAAAATAAGGCTTTACATTTATTTTTTTTTTCTTACGGCTGCAAGTTGCCCCAACAGCATTTATTCAATAGTCCATCTTTCTGCCATCAGTTGGAAATATCAATTATATCATGTGCCAAATTCCTAAATGTAGTTGTATATTTTTCTGGACTTCCCATTCAATTTTATTATTCCATCTGTTTATTCATGGGGAAATATGATGCTGTGGCCAGGCAAAGTGGCTCATGCCTGTAATCCCAGCATTTTGGGAGGCCAAGGCAGGAGGTGAGGTGTAGTACAAGCTACTTGAGAGGCTGAGGCAGGAGAATCCTGACTTGAGGTCAGAAGTTTGAGAACAGCCAGGGCAACATAGTGAGACCATGTCTTTACAAAAAATTTTTTTAATTAGCCAGGGTTGATGGTGCACTCCTGTAGTCTCAGCTTCTCAGGAGGCTGAGGCTGGAGGATCACTCGAATCCAGGAGTTCAAGGTTACCATGAGCTGTGATTGTACCACTACACTCTAGCCCAGGCAGCAGAGAATGACTCTGTCTCAAAAAACAAAAAATAAGAAATATGATGCTTTTTTAAGTTTTGAAGAATTAAAACATGTTTTAATAACTGGTAGATCTAGTCCTTTCCCCCCATTACTCTTATATTTTAGAATTTTCCCAACTATTCTTGATTATTTGTTATACAAACTTTACAATTAGATTATCTAGATCATGAAAACAACTTCTTGGTGTCATTTTTTTAGGTTGTGGTAAAATTACGTAACAAAATTTGCCATCTTCACATTCATGAGAGTATGGTTCAGTAGTGTTATTCAAATTGTTGTGCAGCAGATCTCCAGAACTTTTTCATCTTGCAAACTCAAAACTCTACATTTATTAAGCAGCTCCCCATCTCCTGCTCCCCCCAGCTCATGGTAGCTGCCCTCCTACTCTCTGTTTCTAAGAATTTGGCTACTTTAGATTCCTCACAAAAGTGGACTCACACAGCATTTGTCTTTTTATGAGTGGCTTATTTTACTTAGCATACTGTCCTCAAGGCTCATTCATGTAACATGTGACAGGATTGCCTTCCTTTTTAAGGCTGAATAATATCCTATTATATGTATATGCCACATTTTATTATATATTATATGTTTAACAAATATATATGTATATTATTATATATGTACATTCCATTGTGTGTATATACTACAGTTATCCATCAATGAACCCTTGAGTTGCTTCTATCTCTTGGCTGTGAACATGGGTGTGCAAATATCTCTTTGAGATCTTACTCCTTTCAGTTGTTTTGGATATACAGTCATCCCTCAGTTATGCAGAGGATTGGTTTTAGGTTTCCTGTGCTGCCCACACATGTACCAAAAGCTGTGAATAGTCAAGTCCCACAGTTGTCCCTACAGAACTGCATATATGAAAAGTCATCCCTCTGATAAGCAGGTTTTGCATCCCTTGAATACTGTATGTTTGATCTGCATTTGGTTAAAACAAATCCACATATAGGTATATACCCATACAGTTCAAACCTGTGTTTGTCAAGGGTCAACTGTATACCTAGAGGTGGAATTGCTGAATCAATGGTAGTTCTATTTCCAGTTTTTTGAAGAACCACTATACTGTTTAAACCCCACCAATAAAGGTTCCAATTTCTCCACATCCTTGCCAACACTTACCATCTTTTTTATAGCGGTCATCCTGATGTGTGTGAGGTAATATTTGGTTATAATTTTGATTTGCATTTCTCTAATGATGTCGGACATCTTTTCATATGCTTCCTGACCATTTGTACATGCTCTTTGGAGAAATGTTCATTGAGATCTGTCATCCATTTTTAAATTGGGTTATTTGCGGGGAAGGGTTTGAGTGTTGAGTTTTAGGAGTTCCTTATATATTCTAGATAGTAACCCCTCATCAGATATATGATTTGCAAATATTTTCTCCCATTCTACATGTTGCCTGTTCACTCTATTGATTGTCACTTTTATTGAAATCATGCTTAACTCAGATTAACCTCAGGGAAATGGAATATTTATGATGCCAAGTCTTGACAGTGCTTTGAAAATGTAATTTATTTATTGTATGAGTTGCACTAGGAAGGGTGCAAACAAAAGCAACTTTATCATTTCTAACACATGCCCTGTAAATCTGCTCTGTGGGATCATTTCTCTACATCCCTGGATGAAATAATGGACTATTCCTGCATATTTTTTCCATCACTCTCATGAAATAAAAATTCTCTGATCACTTAGGTAAAAAAATGTCCAGAGGAGTGTAACAGGGGAACTCCAGAGATTGATTCTAAAGCATCTCGTCTTCCTGGCTTGGTCCTGCTTTGGGTTTAGTGGTGAGGATGGGGTTGGTAGAAGGGTCTTCTCCCTTTCTCCATTCACCTTTTCCCCTATTTATTACCTGTAGTCTAGAGTCACCTCCATGGTTGAGGTAGTTGAAGGAAGAAGAGGTTCAGGGGATGTTGAAGGAACAAGGTGTTCCTGGGTAGCACAGTGGCAATCTGTTATTTGTGCCTGGCTTTCTTTCTGAGCTTTTGTAGATCTCTCAGATCCCCCACCCAGGGCCCCTCTTATGGCCTTTTATGATCCCCTCAGCTTCTAGACCTGATTGTTCATCCATAGCAGGATTCCTAACCTGAGGTCTACAAGAATCCCTGTGGGTCCATAGGTAGAGTTTTGGGGGTCTGGGAACTTGGATGGGAAAATTCCATCTTTTTTTACAAGTTTCCAGTCCTGGAAACCTTTAGCTAATCTTTAGCATTCCTTCAATGGTGGGAATGGGCAACAGGTCACCATAGTATTAGCACTCTGTGTAATTTTGTCACCAGAATGGTTAATTTTCGTATCATAGTAGAGCTGTTGCAGATATTTTGAAATCCCATTATACTCACTACCCCTTCATGATTATTATAGTTGTTAGAACAGCTGCTAGATCTTATTACTTAATGAATTAATAAAGTGTGCATATGACATTACTATTTTAAAATGTTTTTTAATAACTATATTTCAATATAATCAGTTTCTTTTATAATCCTATGAATTTATTTTGTACATAGGGAAACATTATGCTGAGAATGGGTTCAGTGGGGTCCATGGCACCAAAAAAGAAAAAAAAGGTTAAGAATTCCTCACTCTGGGATGCCAACGCAGGTACATCACCTGAGGTTGGGAGTTCCAGACCAGCCTGACCAATATGGTGAAACCCCGTCTCTACTAAAAATACAAAAATTAGCCAGGCATGGTGGCAGGTACCCATAGTCCCAGCTACTTGGGAGGCTGAGACAGGAGAATTGTTTGAACCTGGGAGGCAGAGGTTGCAGTGAGCCAAGATTGTGCCACTGTACGATAGCCTGGGCGACAGAGCAAGGCTCTGTCTCAAAAAAAAAATAAAGAACTCCTGACTTAAAGCCTTCCCCCTTCCCCAACTCCTATTGAATGCATTTTCGAGACAGTTCACAGCCAGCTACACTCAAAGAGCCCAAATCTGGCTGATGAAAAACAGGCGTGGTCCTTGCCCTAATCAGCTCTGGAATAGCATCCAGTTTTTAAAACCACCCCCACCAATGACTGGCCCCACTCAGCTACTCAGGTTGAGCTCACCTTTCCCCAGCCTCTTGCTGCTAAACTTCACAAGGATGAATTCAGGATGGGTCTCTCTGCTCTTTGAATTGTAGTGGATGCTTGTCAACTTCTGCAAGCTTCCTCGAAGCTCCCCCACTAGGCTGAAGTGAGACAGACACACCCCACACTTCCTCCCCACTGAGATGAGGGCAGCTACAGCATCCTGAGAGCTCCACCTACTACAGTTCCTATTTTTCACCCTAGAGAAAAATGATGAGCTCAAGGACAGTCTATGACCAGATAGCATAGGTGGTCCAGCAGCTACATTGTCATTCTTTTAAGACAAAAATATTCCATTTTCACATCCTATTACACAAAGAATAGTAAACAGAGGTTGTTACTATCTAGAAGCAGAGGATTCTCATTCAAGTGCCTCCCTCACAGGGAGTGAAGGAAGCAGGAGGAGGCAGTGGGCAGAGCTGAGCAAGAATGTGGATTAAGCTGGAGTCCAGCCTCAGAGCCATGGAAGCTCTGGAGTGTGGATCCTACCCTGTAGCAAGGGGCCAGTCTTTGGCAGCTCTTTGAGAGCAAGTCAGTCAGAGGCTGCCGGCCAGCCCTATGGTGAGGGAATAACCAACCCTGGCATTTCCAGGTGCCAGAGGATGAGGGCACTTTGCAGCTGGGGGGATGAGTGCACTGACTTGCACTAACTTAGTGTATTCGTTTCCTAGAGCTACTGTTACAAATTACTGCACAGTTGGTGGTTTAAAACAGATGTTAATTGTCTCCCCTTTCTGGAGGTCAGAAGCCCAAAATCAAGGTGTTGGCAGGTCCATCTCCCTCCAAAGGCCCTAAGGGTGAATCTTCCCTTGCCACTCTTAGCTTCTGGATTCTGTCGGCAGTCCCTGTGCAATATCACTCCAATCCCTGACTTCATCTTCACAATGCCTCTTCCTCTTCTGTCTAGTCTTCCTCTGCCCTATTGTTATAAGGACCTCGTCACTAAATTTAGGGCTCCCTCAGATAATCCAAGTTGATTTCATCTCCATATCCTGCAAGGACCCTTTTTCCAAATAAAGTCACTTTCACAGGTTCTGGGACATAGACATAACTTTTGGGAGGCCACCATTCAACTCACTTCCCCCAGTGAAGGGGATTGGGGGTGAGGCAACAATGATGTCCCCTACACAAGTAATCCTCAAGCCACTAGATCACTCAAAACAGTCTCTGTGGATTCTGCTGTTCCCTTAGCTGCTGGAGAGGCTCATGAGCACACATACATGAAGCACTGTTCCCTTCAGGCATGCCAAAGCTGACCTGTCCACCCTCTGCAGAAACAGGACACGAAGGGGCCTGTCAGCTGTGCAGCAGCTCTGCCGGTAGAGAGCATTCTCTTTCTCCTCCACCAGACTTCTTATATACCACCTCATCAGTCAATGCCCCAGTCATAAAGCCCATCTCAGCTCCCACCTACCAGCCTTGCTGTTTGATGGCACTGTGTGAGTTAGCATAATCAACTCTAACGAAGAGTCACCAAATGTGGTGGCTTAAATATTTGTTTAGTTCTCTCTAACAAAATAGTCCAGGGCATCAGTCCAGACTGGCTCTTCTCCATAAAGTCATCCAGGACCAAGCTGTCTTTTCCTCAGCTCTCCCCTAAGGTGACACCCTCATCTGTATAGCCCAAACAGGCTCAGAGACACCAAAGGAGGATAGAAGAAATGGGGCAAGCAGCTTCCTTATAAAGATATGACCTAAAGGTCTCACCTTGCCTCTGCTCATGCCATTGGCCACACCCTGCTGCAAGGGGGGCTGAGAAAGACAGGGTCTAAATGGGCATCCCTAAACCCAGGTAAGACTCAGAAGGTTCTATCATGATAAGAAAGGAAGGAAGCTAGATAACAGCAAGGATTCTCTGCCACAGACACCTTCTGTCTGGCTTCTTGTACTGTCCTTCTTCCTATGAACAAACCAAGTTTTTCTCTGTCCGTGGGTACCAGATGCCGCTCCCTCTTGAGCAAGCCCCTATAATCTATAGTATTCCTTTTAGAACAGAGAGCTGGCACAGAACCCAGGCCTCCATCTGCCTGTGACTTAACAGGCCTTGTGCTTCTGGGATGTGAACATGAATTCTTAGGAATGGAGCTAAAACCAGGAGTACCTCACCTTTCACTTGCCACTTCACATTGTGTGTGCAGAGCTTCAACACACAGAATGTGAGTTTCTTTACCAGTTGCATGCTAGGTTGGGCCCCTGTCAAACCTAGTAGTTCTATGCATTCTTGCAAGTAGAGCATTGAAGTTGTCAGATATTATTGTTTGTTCCTTCAATTCTGTTAGTTTTTGCTTCATGCATTTTGGAGCTGTTATTAGATACATATGCTTTTTTTTTTCTTTTGAGACATGGTCTCACTCTGGTTGACCAGGCTAGAGTGCACTGGTCTTGGCTCACTACAGCCTTACAGCTCACTACAGCCTCACGGCTCACTACAGCCTCAGCCTCCCAAGCTCAGCTGATTCTCCCACCTCAGCCTCCTACGTAACTGGAACTACAGGTGCACACCACCACACCTGGTTGATTTTTTGTATTTTTAGTTGAGACAGAGTTTCACCATGTTGCCCAGGCTGGTCTCAACCTCCTGGATTCAAGCAATTAGCCTACCTCAGCCTCCTAAAATGCTGGGGTAATGGGTGTGAGCCACCACACTCAGACTGTTATTACATACATATGCTTATAATTGTTATTTCTTTCTGATGATAGACACGTTTATCGTTATAACATGTCCTTTTTTTTGCCTCTCATAATTTTTACTTAATGTCTATTTGTAAATTAGTATAGCCACTCCAGCTATCTTTCAGTTAGGGTTCACATAATGTCTCTTTTTTCAGCCTTTTATTTTTAAAGCCTTTTGTACATTTGAATTTAAAGTATGTCTCACATAGACAGTATAAAGTTGGATTGTGTTGTAGTTTTCTTTTTTAATCCATTTTGCCAGTCTCTGCCTTTTAATTGAAGCATTTCATCCATTTATATTTAATGCAATTGCTGATGAAACAGGATTTATGTCTGCCATTGTGCTTTGTGTTTTTTCTTTTTCTAATTTTTGTTTTGAGACAGGGAATTATAAAGAGTTCCCATATATCTCCTACCCCGCCAAATGTACAGTTGTGTTTCAAATTAGATAGGAAAACAAAATCATTACGAACAAAAATACATTTATACTGACTTTTATGTTAACTTGTATAGTGACTTTACCAGTGCTCTGTATCTGTTCATGTTAATTTATACTACTGTCTTGTGTTTTTTCATTTCAGACTGAAGGACTTCTTTCAGTATTTCTTGTAGGACAAACCTGTTAGTGATGAATCCTCTCAGTTTTTGTTTATCTGAAAATGTCTCATTTTCTTTCTTTCTTTTTTTTTTTTTTTTTTTTTTTTGAGACTGAGTCTTGCTCTGTTGCCCAGGCAGGAATGCAATGGCACAGTCTCAGCTCAGTGCAACCTACACCTCCTGGGTTCAAGAGATTCTCCTGCCTCAGCTTCCTGAGTAGCTGGGAATACAGGCACCCACGACCATACCCAGCTAATTTTTGTATTTTTAGTAGAGAGGGGGTTTCACCATGCTGGCCAGGTTGGTCTTGAACTCCTGAACTTGTGATCTGCTCACCTCAGCCTCCCAAAGTGCTGGGATTACAGGCTTGAGCCACCGCACCTGGCCTCTCCTTCATTTTTGAAGCTGATCATTTTAGAAGTTGACAGTTTTGCTGGACATACAATTTTTTGGTTGACAGTTGTTTTCTTTAACACAATGTGTCATCTCACTGCACCTGGCCTAGACAAAGACTTGCAATATGTCATCTCATCTTCTGACCTTCATAGTTTCCTAAGTTATGTGGTGATCTTATTGAGGATTCCTTATACATCACGAGTTAATTCTCTGTCTCTCTCGTTGCTTCCCAGTTCCTTTCTTTTTCTTTGGCTTTCAAAAGTTTGAGTATGACGTGTCCTTGTGTAGAGCATATACTTTGTATATGTCTTTAGTTCATACTACTTGGAGTTCATTGAAGTTCTTAGATGTGTTCAATAATGTTTTTCATTTCTGAGCACATTTAGGAAGTTTAGGGGCATTTTCTTGAACATTTTTCTGTCCCGTTCCCTCTCTACTCTCCTTCTCAGATTCCCACTATGCATATACTGGTATGATTGATGGTTCCCACAGGTCTCTTAAGCTCTGTTCATTTTTCTTCATTCTTTTTTCTTCCTGTTCCTGAACTAGCTAATATCAATTGGCTTATGTTCAAATTTACTTATTTTTTTCCTGCCATCAAATGAGATATGCTGTTGAGTTCCTCTAGGTCAGGGGTGTCCAATCTTTTGGCTTCCGTGGGCCACACTGGAAGAAGACTTGTCTTGAGCCACACATAAAATACACTAACACTAACAATAGCTGATGAGCTTAAAAAAAAAAAATCTCATAAGAAAGTTTACAAATTTGTGTTGGACCAAATTCAAAGCCACCCTGGGCTGCATATGGCCCATGGGGTGTGGGTTAGAGAAGCTTGTTCTAGGTATTTTTAAATTTTAGTTATTGTTCTTTCCAACTTCAGAATTTCATGGGTTTTTACATATAATTTGAAATCCTTTATTGATTTTTTTTGTGTGTGACCACATTCTCATACTTTTCCTGAATTTTTTAGATGTAGTTTCTTTTAGTTCTATGAACATATTTCTATTGCTCATTTAAAGTCTTTGTTGGCTGGGCACAGCACTTTGGGAGGCCGAGGTGGGTGGCTCACCTGAGGTCGGGAGTTCAAGAACAGCCTGACCAACATGGAAAAACCCCATCTCTACTAAAAATACAAAAAATTAGCTGGATGTGGTGGCACGTGCCTATAATCCCAGCCACTTGGGAGGCTGAGGCAGGAGAATCACTTGAACGTGGGAGGTGGAGGCTGCAGTGAGCCAAGATTGCACCACTGCATTTCGGCCTGGCAACAAGAGTGAAACTCTGTGTCAAAAATAAAATAAAATAAAATCTTTGTTTAGGTCAGGTGCGGTGGCTCACTCTTGTAATCCCAGCATTTTGGGAGGAAGAGATGGGCAGATTGTTTGAGCCTAAGAGTTTGAGACCAGCCTGGGCAACATGGTGAAACCCTGTCTCTACAAAAAGACATGGTGGCTCATGCCTGTAGTCCCAGCCACTTGGGAGCTGAGGTGGGAGGATCACTTGAGCTTGGGAGGTCAAGGCTGCAGTGAGCCATGATCTCACCACTGCACTCCAGCCTAGGCAACAGAGCAAGATCTTATCCCAAAAATAAGAAAATAAATAAATAAAGTCTTTGTCTAGAAAGTCTGACCTCTGGCCTTCCTCAGGGATAGTTCCCATTGACTGCTTTATTACAATGTGTGAGTCTTACTTTCCTGTACTTTCAATGTCTCATAATTGTTTGTTGAAAACTGGACATTTTAATCAAATAATGTTGCAGTCTGCAAATCAGATCCTCCCTCCTAATTTTGTTCTTATTGCTATTGCTGTTTGTTTGTTTAGTGACTTTTTGGACTAATTATATAAAGTTTGTATTTCCTGTCATGTATGATCACTGAAGTTTCTGTTCTTGGCTTAGTTATCAGGTTATGATTGGACAGGCATTTCTTCAAATGACTTCAAATGCCAATAAGTGTTCAACGCTTTGCCAAAAGGCTCTATGTGTGTTAGGACATGCTTTTAGTGCTCCAGAAATTTACAACTTTGCCTTATCCTTCACTTCCTGCTTCCCTGAGGCCTTGGGATAAACCAGAAGTGAGAGATCAGGGGGCTTTCCCTGCCTTTTTTGGGTATGTGCATCTCCCTGCTCATATGGATAGCTTTCTAGATCTCCAGGAATATATCAGAGCATTTTAGAGCCCCCTGTGAACATCTTATTCCCCACTTTTTTCTTTAAAACATGATGGCCAAACTTATTTGCCCCCCAACTTGTATTGCTGCCTCACGTTGCTGCAATGTGAAATAATTGCCACTGGTTGTTTTAAACAAACACCCTTGAAGGTAGGGCCTTTCCGAATAAGTTCTGAATCAGGTCAAATAACAAGTTCTGCAAATAAAGCTGTCAGGGAGTTGCTAGGAAAGTTAAACAGTGAAAACTGACTGGGAGTACAGCTTGTTGAGAGGCTCCAAACCCACTCTACCCCTTCCCATGGTTGCTAGCCCTCTAGTATTCAAAACTACAATAGTGGTTGCAAGGTAGCTGGTCTTCAACAGGGCTGCGGAGTCGGGGGATGGGAACAGGGCAAATTAAAACACCACAAAGCTTTCTGTTCTTATTACAGCTCAGCCATTTTTCTTGCCTCAATGTTCCTTGAGTTGTTGTACACATTTTGTTATTTTCAGAGTTCTGAGAAAGTTGATTTTGACCATGTTTGCCAGTGTTCTTGTTGCTTTATGGAAGAATAGATTTTCAGAGGTCTTTACTCAGCAATGCTCAGAGTCCTGTCCCTGTAATTGTTATTTCTTATCTGGGTAGAAGTCAAAAGTGACTTGGGGGCTTTGGTCCAGCATTCATGCAGTCACAGTAATTTTTGACTCTTGAATTCCATCTATGAATCAATTAGCACCTGTTGTGGGGCAGGCACTATGATGGATGCTTGGGAGAAGAGAGGCTTAAACAACAATCCCTGCCCTCTGAGAGCTTACAGAGCAGTTGAGGAGACAAATATAATTATGTACACAACATTTTATAATTTTGAAAAAATTTGCCGGGCACGGTGGCTCACGCCTGTAATCTCAGCGCTTTGGGAGGCTGAGGCAGGTGGATCATGAGGTCAAGAGATCGAGACCATCCTGGCCAACATGGTGAAACCCTATCTCTACTAAAAATACAAAAATTAGCTGGGCGTGGTGGCACGTGCCTGTAGTCCCAGCTACTTGGGAGGCTGAGGCAGGAGAATCACTTGAACCTGGAGGCAGAGGTTGCAGTGAGCTGAGATCGCACCACTGCACTCCAGCCTGGCGACAGAGTTAGACTCCGTCTCAAAAAAAAAAAAAAAGAAAGAAATAAAATAAAATAAAAAAATTTATGAACTTGAAGAAAGGTCAGTAGAGATTATCCATAATTATGTAATAAGAAGAAATAGAGAACAATGTAAGGCTTGAAGACCACACTATCCAATAGTACTTTCTGCAATGATGGAAATGTTCTGTACCAACCAATACGGTAACCGATAACCACACATAGTTATGAGGCACTTGAAATGTAGCTACCCTGGCTTAGGAATTGAATATTTAATTGTGTTTAATTTAAATCAAATTTAAGTAACAACATCTGGTTGCTGTATCTAACATCACAACTATAAGACTTTAAATATTTGCTTGATTGGCCAGGATGACCCTGTGGTAGGGATGGGGGAAGATCCCCTCCCATGGGAGGCTCATTGCTCTTCTCTGGCTCCCAGGGATAGGCAGAGCTGGGGGCTGTGGATACTCCCTGGCATGTAATTGTGCCTGCTGCCTGACGGGTGTCGTTTGGTGACACTGTTGGAACAGTTCAGGTCTGAGCCACCTGGCAAAGGTTAGCTCTGGTCTACTTTATTGGGGGACAAATTTAGACCCTAGATCAGGCACAACATGACAAGTGCAGTTCGATGAGAAGGGGCTGTGGGAACGGCAAAAGAATCAGCCCCCTTCCTAATCCAATGGTCAATGCAGTGTTCCCTGTTTAACTCTACAGCCGCAGAACTAGCCCAGTGCCATCCATCTCCTTCCACCCTTACCAGCAGGATCTCCTGCACTCATGCTGCAAGCAGACTTCTGTCCAGATCCATTCTGGCAATCCCCCTTGAGCTTCCAGAACCTCCCTACAGGGTCAGTGCTGAGGTGAGACTAAGGTCTTCCCTCTTGCCACCCAAATGCACTGTACTTCCTTCCCCACTCCCCCCAGCCCCTACCACTCTTTTCAGAGCTGGGAGCATCTGAGGGAGGGAGAAGCAGAGAGAGTTCAAGAGAGATTCCCTCACGTGCTCTGAGGGTCATACAGGCTGAGATGCCAGTCATAAGGACAGAGGTCTCCAAAGGACCCCTAATGAAGAGGAAGGACTTATAAGGAGACCTCTGGGCAGCTGAAGCCAAGCTTAGGGCCAGACTGGCCCCCATGCTGAGACAGGAGTAGAGATTTGGGCAGTGGCCCCATAGAAAATTGGAGGAAGAGGGGGACTTCAGGCATGAGGCAGCCTAGGAACCATACTAGGTGGAGTGGAGGTGGCTAATGAATGAACTGCCTGCAACTGAATAATAAACTTTCTCTACAAAGCGGAGAGTTTTTGAGGGTTGGGGACTCAAGCCAACCTGGGATGTCTGACTATATAACTTGGAGCAAGTGCTCACCTTCCTCAGCTTCAGGTCCCTAATGTGTAAAATGGAGCTGACTGATGAGCCTCCTGTGATTCTGGGAAGGAGAGGATGCTGTGGTGTTAGTAGGATGTACTCATGCAGTGCCCAGCACAGCGACTGCCTCAGAGTCATTTCTTACCCTCCTGCCACCCACCCTTACCGATCGTCTTAGAGAGTGAGTGCAGCTGAGTCTGGACGGCGGCAGCAAGAAAGTTCAGGCCCAGCATGGTGGCTCATGCCTGTAATCCCAGCACTTTGGGAGGCCAAGGTGGGTGTATCACTTGAGGTCAGGAGTTTCAGACCAGCCTGGCCAATATGGTGAAAACCCATCTCTACTAAAAATACAAAAATTAGCCAGGTGTGGTGGCATGTACCTGTAGTCCCAGCTATTGGGGAGGCTGAGGCAGGAGAATCATTTGAACCCAGGAGACAGAGGTTGCAGTGAACTGAGATCGCACCACTGCACTCCAGCCTAGGCAACAAAGCGAGACTCCGTCTCAAGAAAAAAAAAAAAAAAGGAAGTTCAGTGAGAGCCAAGGAGGAACGTCCTGCCTGCAGAGCTAGAGGCCACAGTCACGGGGAGACATCCCAGGCTGGGGATGGGTCTTCCTCTGAATAGGAAGGGGGGACACTCTCACTTGGCCTTCTGTCTGTTCTCTCTGCCCTGGGTGCTTGGTGAATTGTAGAAGATGCCAGGCCTTGCCAACACCCCCTACGTACCTCTCACCTGATTTGTAGATAAGAGGTGCTGAGGTCTCTGATCTTGGAGGCCAGGCTTACCTCCACTGCCACCCCTGCCCAAGGCCAGAGGAACCCACAACTTCTTTCCTTCAGACTCCCACCTTCTTTAAATCTCCGTGTGACTCACAAGCACCCCTTCCAGCTCTGTGGCTTCCGCTGCCATCCATGCCCCATCCCCCCTCCTCCCTCCTTTTCCTCTGTCTCTTCTCTTCTGTTCCTCCCATGGACTCTAGAATCCTGCATTCGCAGAAGACTCCTCAGACTTGGGGGGGGGACTTAGAGGGGTGTGTGTGTACATCTGTGTCCACATGGGCACACACCACGGTGACTCTGCCCCAGCCCCTTCCTGCCGCTGCATGTGGCATGCCCAAAGGCATCCCATTAACGGCCTCTCCACCCTTTCTCCTCTCCCCCTCAGGCCTGGTTTAGGGGAAGTGGAGGTCACTGCCACTCTTGGTGGGCAGCTGGGGGCCCCTTAGCTGTCTCTCCACTCCCACTCCCCTTCTCCTCAGGCCCCATGCCCAGCCCTGAGGTTTGGAGAGCCTAGTAAGTGCCCTATCAACATGTTAATCAAATTACTTAGGAGCTAAAATTGACGCTGTTCATTAATTATACAAGATTATGCTAATTGTGCATGCAAATACATGCAGGGGAACAGAAGGTGTTCAGGCGCATGGTGGGCCATTAGCATAGAGGATGGGGTGCGGGTGCATTGGCATGCTAATATATGCGCCCTGGCTATTTATAGTCCCCCAGCCCATCTGCGCTGCAGCCACCTCTACCCGGGTGGGGATCATGGTGGGGAGGCCAGGTCCAGGCCTGGCAGGTGGCTATGGTCCTGGGGACACTCTGTCTTGGTTGCTACCGCAGGCTAAGACCAGGAAGCAGCCTGGGCCAACCCCACCTAGGCCTGAAGGATTACAGTAAGCTTCTCATTCCCCTTCCCTTCTCTTGCCTAGGCCCTTTGGTGCCTATTTCTGCCTCAAGAGACATCCTCTGCAGCCTCCCCATCGCCCACAGGGTCCAAGTCCTGCATTTATTGGTGCCAACCCCAGGCCCCAAGTCACACTGCCCTCCTCAGTCTTGTCAGGCACCACTGAATGAATGAGCCATCTGCCCCACGGCGGAGCTGTTAGTCCCTGTGCATGGAGTGTCCTGCCTCCTACTTCTTGGTGAGATCCTCCAAGACCCAACACCCAACACCAAATCGGAGCTCTAGGAAGCCTTCCACCCCCAAAGGCAAAATAAGTGGCTACTGCAAATTACACTTGGCAGACCCTCTTGACGTGCCCACCACTCCGTCTTCCTGAGTTTCTCTTTCCTGTTGGATTGTAATCTCCTTAGGATCTTGTACAATGCTACATCCCCAGTGCCTGACACATAGAAGGTATTTAATAAATCTTTTTAAGTGGGTGTATGGAATGAATGAGGGAATGAATGGCCCAGCCATCTGTGTCCTCCCCTGTCCCTGAGCTGAGGGTAGAGAGAGGCAGACAATGAAAACTCTGGAGAGCCAAAAACTGCTTCAGTTTCTTCTGAGGCTCATGGGAGTCAAAGACAAATCTTTTAGGATAAAAATTAGCAGAGGATGCCTCTCCACTTATTTCCCCATCTCAGGCTGCAGTGCCAGCTTTGGGCTTGGAAACACGTATCCAATATAAAATACCCTTCACTCTCAATCTGTTGTCTTTCCCAAGGCCTTCACAGGACGCACTGTCGTTTGGAACACCCTGCCCCTGCTCGTATTTCCATTCACTGCACGCCTTCTTTCTAGATCTGCACTGTCGAATATGGTAGTCTCGAGTCACATGAGACCATTTCAATTTATGTTGATTAAAATGGCCAGGCGCAGTGGCCCACGCCTGTAATCCCAGCACTTTGGGAGACCGAGGAGGGTGGATCACCTGAGGTCAGGAGTTCGTGATCAGCCTCACCAATATGGAAAAACTCCGTCTCTACTAAAAATACAAAAATTAGCCGGGCGTGGTGGCGGGCATCTGTAATCCCAGCTACTCGGGAGGCTGAGACAGGAGAATTGCTTGAACCCAGGAGGCAGAGGTTGCAGTGAGCCGAGATTGGGCCACTGCACTCCAGTCTGGGCAACAGAGCGAGACTCGGTCTCAAAAAAAAAAACACATAGATTTATGTTAATTAAAATGAAATAAAATTCAGTTCCTCAGTCGCAGTAGCCACATTTCAAGTGCTCAGTAGCCTTGTGTGGCGAGTGCATATCATTCTGGAAGAGTTCCCTTAGGCAGCACTGTATTCTAGACATGCTCTTCCTTGCCCCTGACAGTAGTCCTGTAGCGGAAAATGCACTGGGGCTCTCCTCCAGCTCCTTGAGTTACTAACAGCCTTCTCTTTGGAAGTGAGAACATAATTTCAGCCCTAAGTGTCTCGTGGGGATGCAGGGAGGAAAAAGCTGGTGAAAAGCCTTAGCTCTGTGACCTAAGGTTTCTTAAGATGGGATTCCTGGAAGCAGAGCCTGAGATGGGGATTCTTATGAAAAAGGTTTATTGAAGGAGAGCTCTCAGGAGAAAAGGAATGAGCTTAGCGGGAGCTTAGCGAGGAGGTGGTCTCAGCTGGAGTCTAGCGTCAGCCTGGTCCCATGTGGAGGTCTGGAGCGTGAATGGTACAGAGAGTTGGTCCTCCTTGTAATGTCAGTCTGTCATTGGCTGTGGGCTATTGGTAGGGAGTGTATGCTCTTGGCTGAGGGTAATTCTCGTATTACCTCTAGGTAGCTGTGAGCCATTTGACAGTCTACACAGCAGCTGGACATGAGGGAATCAGGCAGGCATTAACTCACTGTAAAGTACCTAGACATTGTCTTCCAAAAGCAGCTCCAGGCCAGGCAATAGCTCATGCCTGTAATCCCAGCATTTTGGGAGGCTGAGGCAGGAGGATCACTTGAGCCCAGGAGTTTCAGACCAGCCTGGGCAACATTCTGCGACCTCCATCTCTACAAAAAATATACAAAATTAGCTAAGCATGGTCGTGTGACCTGTTGTCCCAGCTGCTCAGGAGGCTGAGGTGAGAGGATCACTTAAGCCCAGGAGGTCAAGGCTGCAGTGAGCCAAGATCACACCACTGTACTCCAGTCTCAGTGACAGAGAGAGACTCTGTCTCAAAAAAAAAAGCAAAAAAAAAAAAAAAAAAAAAAAAAAGGCAGTGGACTCACATCAGTTACCTTCATATTTGCCTTCTCTATTGAGTGTCTCTTTTGAGTAAAGCCCTGTGCTTGGGGAGTTTATGCAGTGGTGTCACCCTTGAGAAGTAGTATGTAAGTTAAATGATTGCACTTCCATCATACTCAACCCACAATTTGCTTCTCTGGTAGAAAATACTCCATTGACAAGAAAGGTTTCTTTTCATTTCATCTTGAGCTGTTTTTACAGAGAGGAATAAAAAGCATTTATAGAAATGATTAGGAAGTCTAAACTGAGTTCAGGATGTAGGAAGGTGGGTGTGCAGGTGAACTACTCTGAGCTTTCCTTTAAGTCATAGGCATCAGGCCAGACACGGTGGCTCAGGCCTATAATCCCAGCACTTTGGGAGGCCGAGGTGGGCGGATCACTAGGTCAGGAGTTCGAGACCAGCCTGGCCAACATGGTGAAACCCTGTCTCTACTAAAAATACAAAAATTAGCTGGGCATGATGGCAGGTGCCTGTAATCCCACCTACTGGGGAGGCTGAGGCAGGAGCATCATTTGAACCCAGGAGGCGGAGGTTGCAGTGAGCCGAGATCATGCCATTCCACTCGAGCCTGGTTGACATGGCGAGACTTTATCTCAAAAAAAAAAAAAAAGTCATAGGCATCAGAGTCGTGATGCATAACTACCACCCTTTAGATGCTTTATTAGTTGGATGACCACTGTTCACAGCTCTTCATCTGGTCTTTCATTAAACTTTCCATTGAGAATGTTCAATGTAGGCAGACTGGAATAATGAAGCCCATATAGCCCCAATGAGCGAGAACAATTATTAACTCTTGGTTCAGTTTTTTTCATACTGAAGATTTTCTTGACTGACAGCAGCAGTCACAACACCCAAAAGTCCAAAACGAGGAGCAAGAGGACCAAAAACTAGGAGCAAAAGTTTCTCCTTTGCAACCCTGTTGAATTTGTTACCTTGAGGAAATCCCTACAGCATAGCTATCCTGGTCCCCCACACAGCTGCCCCTCAGAGCCGCTTGTGAAGGACTTGCCACAAGGTACTGCAGTACCAGCCTGGGCCGGGCTCTGAGAGCCCCACTTAGAAGGACTTTTAGGACTCTTGTCAGCATCAGTGGTTCGTAAAGACCCGTGTTCATATCCTGACTTTGGCACTGACTATGACTTTGTAGCTTAGCCTTGGTTTTCTCACCTGTAAAGTGAGGTGGTTGCAGACCGACATCACCTGGGGGGATTCAGCAAGGTAATGCCGAAGTGACAAACTCAGCAGCGTTCCAGGCACTCGCTAAGCTGCTAAGTGCTTGATGGGTTACACCTGCGTCCCTTATTTTATTTTTTTTCTTTGCATATTTACCTCCCTAATGCATTTTATTTGTAAGTCACGCTTGTATTTATGGTGTTTTCTTCCATTAATCCTAATGGAAGCTTCTGGGACTTGGCCTTTCCCTTGCTCCCCTTTCTGTGAGGTCTGGATTAGGAAGCCATGCCCTCAGAGAGCCTCATGGCCACAGTGGGGATGGCATTGGGCACTGGTCCTGTAGTGCTCACCACCCTCTGTGGGGGATCCTCAGATCAGAGAGGGCTGTGGACTTGGGCTCACTTTATCGCCCCCCTCCATCCCCTGCCCTCATCCTGGTCAGGAAAAAGGGGCTTTCCTAGACGCAATTTCAGCCCCATACGGCCAGGAGTGGGGAGAGCTGCTCAGAGAACACCCCCAGACTCATCCAAGCTTTAGAGGTGGGGGGTGGCCCACTCAACAAAGTGCACTCCCTTCCTGCCCCAAGTCCCTGCAGGGTGTCCCAGGCCCAGAATCTTGTCTTCACTTACCCAGCCCCTGCCCAGGCTCTCTTCTTTCAAGGAGAGCACCTGCCCGCAGTTCCCATGTCCACGTGTGTTCCACGTGTGTATGTGTCTCCCTCCAGCTCCCCTGCCCACAGGGTCTCTCACCCTCCCCCAGTCCCCAGTCACCAGCCCCCGCATCTGGCCTCTGTGCAGACATGGCCTGGAGGACCTGCTGCTGCCCCTCCTTCTTCTTCCCTGACTCCATTCCCATCCTTCCCTGACTGCTCAGGTGGAATAAAGTGTCACCCCCAGGTGTCAGCCAACAGAGAAGTCCTTTGGGTTGTCCTCATGTTTGCCCTTCCAGCCTCCAAGGTGTGTCTGTCTCCCTCTGGTGGGCCAGGAGAGGACCAGGCAGCTGCACCTGGACGGGGAGGGTCAGCAGTCACTAGGTCCAGGGGAGAGGTAGGGCTCCTGGTTCTCCTAGATCCCAATGGAAGTCCTGTCATTCCAGGTCCAGCCTTGGGGGCCGGTCACCTTTGCCAAAGCACAGTCTTCAAAATGTCAAAAGCATGATTCTCATACAAATTGCTACTGAGCATGTGTCGAAGTTTTCTGTAACTTATTGATGAGGGAAGCAATGGGATGACAAAGCTGATTCAAAGAAGACGAAGAGAAACCGATGCATACATGTGTGAGTGTGTGAGTGTGCGTGTGTGTGTATGGAAAGGGGTGGAGGGGGAGGGAAGGAGAGGCAAGGGATTGTGTGAATAATACTGGAATAAGATTGCCAGATTAGATACAAAGCTAGTTATTGTCTGTAGAACAATTTTATCATCTTTAGGGCTAATTTCTCCACCGAACAGAAATTATTTACTTCTCCTGACAAATGTCATTTGTTTCCAAGTCACATAAATTTTGGGGGGTATAAATTTACAGGGTACAAGTGAAATTTTGTCACATGTATACAATGTGTGGTGATCCAATTCGGATATTTAGGGTGTCCATCATGCAGGTACAATACATTTTTGCTAAGTATTGTCACCCCACTCTGCTATCAAACATCAGATTTATTCCTTCCATCTTGCTGCTTGTTTATACCTTATAACCCACTTCTCTTCATTCCCTGCCCCCCCCAACTCAGTCCCTTCTCTATTATCTGTCTTTTCATGCTCTACGTTCAGGTCATCAAAGTTTTTATGTGTTTTGTTTGTTTGTTTCTGTTTTGTTTTGAGACAGAGTCTCACTCCGTCCGTCGCCCAGGCTGGAGTGCAGTGGTGCAATCCCAGCTCACTGCAACTTCCATCTCCCGGGTTCAAGTGATTCTCCTGCCTCAGCTAATCCTGAGTTACTGGGACTACAGGCGAGCGCCACCATGCCTGCCTAATTTTTGTATTTTTTAGAGACCAGGTTTCACCATATCGGCCACGCTGGTCTCAAACTCCTGACCTCGTGATCTGCCCACCTTGGCCTCCCAGAGTGTTGGGATTATAGCATGAGCCACTGTGCCTGGCCGGTCATCAAAGTTTTTAGCTCCCACTGACAAATATCATTTATATCTTACCAATTTTCTACAAATTAGCACTTTACAGTCTGTGATCCAGTCAATAGTAAATGTGAGTCACTTTCTCCTAGAGACATAATACTCCAGAGAAGCATTGTCCGTATTAATATAGTGCAAGCTACATATGTACATATGCTTTTTTTTTTTTTTTTTTTTTTTTTGAGACAGAGTCTCACTCTGTCACCCAGGCTGGAGTGCAGTGGTGTAATCTTGGCTCACTGGAAACTCCACCTCCCGCATTCAAGTAATTCTCGTGCCTCAGCCTCCTGAGTAGCTGGGACTACAGGCATGTGCTACCTCACCCAGCTAATTTTTATATTTTTAGTAGAGATGGAGTTTCGCAATGTTGGCCAGGCTAGTCTCAAATTCCTGGCCTCAAGCAATCTGCCCACCTTGGCCTCCCAAAATGCTGGGATTATAGACGTGAGCCACTGAGCAGGGCCTCAAGTCACATATGTAATGTTAAATTTTCCAGTAGCCACAAGAAACTGATTCAATTAATTCTGATAATACGTTTTATTCTAATATATCTAAGAGGTGAGTATTTCCACATGAAATCAACATAAAAGATTACTGATGAATTATTTTACATTCTTTTTTTTCTAAGTCTTGGAAATCTGATGTTACACTTACCATATATCTCAAGTTCAAACTAGCCACATTGCAAGAGTTCATGCCACGTGGGGCTGGTGGCTATAGTAATGGATAGCGCAGCTCCAGTGCAATGGTTCTCAAACTTCAGGGTACGCCAGCCTCACCTGAAGGGCATATGAACGCACAGATGTGTTCTGACTCAGCAGGTCTGAGGTGGGAGCTGAGATGCTACATTTGTAGCAAGATCTCAGGTAACGCTGACGCTGCTGGTCTTGGTGGGCGGTGCAGGCTGTCTGACTGGGGGAAGCCTTGTGGACTACCAGCTGGAAGGGAGTGAGGTTTCAGTGGCACCATGGATGCCTTCGGCTATGTGCTAGCTCTGAGGACGGGACCAGAGGAAAGGGAAAAGGGGACTGACCCTCAACCCCCACCGCAGGCCCAGGCATTGTGCTGCTGCTTTTACTCACCCACCGTCTGCAGGTAATGCAAACACTGAGGCGTCCCCATAGACAAAGGTGCTGGCAGGGCTCTAGGGCTCTCAGGGAGGGGGTGGGCCTTGAAACCTAGAGTGGCCAGAAAATGGTGGCTGGACAGGGCGTGAGACTTGGTGTGGACCCAAAGGACAAATGAAAACTGTACTGGAAAGGGACATCGGGAAGATCTGCTGAGCAAAGGCTTGGGGAAGGGCCAGTGAGGGAGCAGGACCCTGCAACAAACCACAGCCTTGGGGAGAGCAGAAGTAAAGGATGTCCCAGAGGCAGAACTAGAAGGTGTCATGGCAGCCATCAATTGCTACTCTCCCTTCATGGATGTGAAAAGATACACCTACCCCAGGTCATGCAGAGAGTCCGGCCCTGGCCAGAGCCCCTATCTTTGCCCCTTCCCAAGGACCCTTCCTCTTGATTCTGTAGGTTTGAGTGCACTGGGGTGCAGTGGGCACATGTGTCATCTTCTGGTGCAGTCCTATGCTTGTCGCATCTTCAGTGGTATCCAAAGGTGAGCATTCAGTCTCTTTAGGACAGAGACTGTGTCCCATCCTGGTGTTTTCCCCTCCATCTAGCATGTGTTGCAGGACCAAGCACAAGGGTACTTAATTTAAAGGAACTGGTCTGCACTTCGTGTGTGAGTAGGGAGTCTGTACCCTGTCACATATGAACGTGGGGCATGGATGATGAACATGTCATACATATGGGTGTAGTGTGTTTACCTCATGGGGTATCATAAAGGGTGTAGGGAGTGGTTACTATAGCAACTAACAAGAGAGAAATAGAGTGCCTCCACCATGCAGGTGTGCCTCTCAGGAGCACTGGAGGTGTCTGCACCTTGGGGTGACCCATGGCGGGTATATGTGGTGTCTACACATTGGTGACTACCGTTTGAGGCATAACAGCTGTCTGTACTGCAGGGTATCCTATAGGGGCAAATGGATCATCTACACTGTAGGGGTGCATCGTTTGGGGAATAAAGGGGGTGCCCATTGTGTGGGGGAACATGACAAGTGCTGAAAGTGTAGACAGAGGCAGGACCCCAGGGAGATGCATCTCCAGAAAGGTGACTTCCACCAGCTCCCCGATGAGGGGCTGCCCCCTGGGGACACCTGAGCTCCAGGGCCAGTGCTTACTCCTCCTAGCACTTGGGGACCTCTTTTTTGGGGACTAAGCTTTCAGGACCTGTAACAAATCTTCCTCTGAATGGGAATTTCTTGTTTGCAGACTTTGCAGGCAACGCTGGTAAATTAAATGAATATTCAAATTTGGGGTATATAAGTAGTATGTGAGTAACTAATACAGTGGTTAAAGGTCCACCCAGGTCTGGGACTCTTGTATTTCCCTTTTTTTTTTTTTTTTTTTTTTTTTTGAGATGGAGTCTTGCTCTGTAGCCCAGGCTGGATCTCGGCTCACTGCAACCTCCACTTCCCTGGTCCCAGTTCAAGCAATTCTCCTACCTCAGCCTCCAAAGTAGCTGGAATTACAGGTACAAGCCACCATGCCCAGCTAATTTTTGTATTTTTTAGTAGAGATGGGGTTTCACCATGTTGGCCAGTCTGGTCTTGAACTCCTGACCTCGTGATCTGCCCACCTCGGCCTCCCGAAGGGCTGCGATTACAGGCATGAGCCACCGCGCCCGGCCTTGTATTTGCTTTAGTAAATACTATGGTAAAAATATCTGCCAATTGGGTGGAGGTAAAATGAGGGGAGCTGACTGACGAGGAACTCATACGGTGGCCTAGGAAGCAGTGCCACATGCCAGGACCTGCTGCAGACGTTAGCCCTGCAGTCTACAATTTGTAAAAGGCATCTTCCCAGATGCTCACAGAGTGTTATAGAGCACAAGGCAGATACTGATCATATTCTGAGTTTACTAAGAGTACAACAGGGCCAGGCACGGTGGCTCACGCCTATAATCCCAGCACTTTGGGAGGCTGAGGCGGGCAAACCCCCTGAGGTCAGGAGTTCGAGACCAGTACGGGCAACATGGCCAAACCCTGTCTCTACTAAAACTACAAAAATTAGCAGGGTGCCTATAATCCCAGCTACTCGGAGGCTGAGGCAGGAAGAATTGCTTGAACCTGGGAGGCGGAGGTTGCAGTGAGAGATGGCACCACTGCATTCCAACCTGGGTGACAGAGCAAGACTCCCCCTCAAAAAACAAAACAAAACAAATCAAAACAGTACAACAGCCAGAGTATTGTTCATGGCTACCTTACTGGTAGTGACAGGACCAAGGCCCCACCCTCCCCAGCCAACTGCCAGGAAGGAGAGGAGGACCAAGTGCTCATGTGTTTGTCCAAAAAGCAGCCTCATCAGCGCATATGTGTCTTTTCCCAGTAACTCTATGTAAACAAGAAGACATTCACGGTGTATCTGTACCACACATCTGACAGATACACCATGTGTATGTGGTGGGTATGTGCTCTGTGTGATTAAGCTATTCCTGCGTGTATAATGGTTATAACATGTGTGCGAGGAGGATCTGCCATGTGGGAGGGGAATTTGCTGGGGGCATCTGCTATACGGGATGGCTTTGCAGTATTTGCAATAACTACATTTTGGGTAATCATTTATAACATAAAATGTGTATTAATGTATTTGTTCTGTGTGTTTTTTATTTCTCTGTGCATATACTGTGTAGGGTGGGCATACACTGTGCTTGATGGGTACAGGCTCTCTGTCTGATGACTTAGCCACTACATGTGTGATGAGTGCAGGCTGTATATGGAGTACATGTTGTTTATGCTTATGTGAAGGTTATACCACGAGTGTGTGTGGTGGCTGTATTTTGTAATAGTATACAAGGTATAAACAGTGTCTACAAAGAATATGCTGTGTATGAGGAGTGTACATTATGTGGGTCATGGGTATACTCTGGGGGAGGGATGTGTTGTGTGACAGATGTACTATGTGGGTGATGAGCATATACTATGACATACACATAGTGTGTGATAAGGTTACATTGGGTAAGTGCGTACACACTACATACGGAGCATACATTGAATGTGTGATGGGTATACAGTATGGTGGGAATAATGACTAACGTAGTGTATATGATGGACATACTCTTTATGAGGAATATATATTGTGTGGGGAGTGCTGCATATACACTTTTGGGATAAATAAGCACTGTGTGTATGGTACACCGTGTGTATGGTTGTGTAGCGAAGTAGTCATTTTGATGGGTCTATTTGGTGTGTATCAGGCACCCTGTGTATTTGCAGGCCATGATGGGAACAGGGGTGTGTGGCTGAGTGGGAGCAGGCACAGGGGAGTCATCCTGCTGCGAGGGGGCATGGCAGGGAGCAGTTGGATCCTCATCTGTTTCCAGAACCCCCAGACCCCTGAGCCCACCAACCACACTGTTTCAGGTTCTTCCTCAAGTTCTTCCTCAAATGCAACCAGAACTGCCTGAAGAATGCAGGGAATCCCCGAGACATGCGCCGCTTCCAGGTGGGTCTGGAGAGAGGGGTTTCCC
The DNA here is from genome assembly GCA_036589455.1 of Ateles fusciceps. NCBI lineage: Eukaryota > Metazoa > Chordata > Mammalia > Primates > Atelidae > Ateles > Ateles fusciceps. The sequence continues at coordinate 921,458 of JAZHEH010002969.1, read as the reverse complement.
CTTGCAACCCCACCCCTTCCTGATGGAGGGGAGGGGGAGGGGAAGGGAAAGCTGTGACCTGCCACCCTGGGCAGATCTCTGCCCAGCCATGTGCCTCCCCAGCCTGGCGCCTGCTGGGGGTGGGGCAGCTCCCTCTCAACTTATGCTGGCTGCCAAGGGAGGCTTCATTAGAGTCTCACTTAAGAAGATGCTAATTGTGACATTTTTACATGATTAACGACCCAGGCAATTTGCATAGCGTGAAGCGGAGAGCAGCTGCCCTCAGCACATCCCCCAACCTGCACACCCCTCCCAGTGTAGGGGAGAGGGGGAAGAGGCAGCCCCAGTTTTCTCCCCCAGAATAGGGCAGGGGCTCCTGCCGATGGGTTCTCCAGCTGATGCTGCCCCCCTCTACTTGCCTCAGACACCATTCCTGCCTTGGAGGCCCCTGGATGCAGCCCCGCATTCCTGTGTATGCAAAAACAGTAGCCACCCTTTGCCCAAGGAGCCAGTTTTTTCAGGGGTCTTTATATTTGTCGCTCTGGGGGAGTCAGTTCATCTGGGGGGTGTCACCTGATCCAGCTGGCCCCCTTCCACCAGCTCAGACACTGCAGGACTGAAGCCCTCCTCCTCCCACCAGTGACCCTAAATTCCAGCATCCAGCCACCAGCCTCAAGGTGCTGGTTCCCCACCACATTCCCCTCCCGGGAGCCCCCGAGGGCCCCAGCCAGGCTGGCCTCGGCTCTCCTCGGCAGGTGGTGGTGTCCACGACGGTGAGCGTGGACGGACACGTGCTGGCCGTGTCCGACAACATGTTTGTGCACAACAACTCCAAGCATGGCCGCAGGGCGCGCCGCCTGGACCCCTCCGAAGGTCAGGACCCCCGGCCCAGCCCCGGCCGCCGCGGGCCCAGCCAGCCCCCAGGCCCCCACCTCCGCGCGGTCCCCTGACCTGGGTCCTCTCCTGCCTCCCAGCTGCCACCCCCTGCATCAAGGCCATCAGCCCCGGGGGAGGGCTGGACCACGGGCGGCGCCACCGTCATTGTCATCGGCGACAACTTCTTCGACGGGTTGCAGGTCGTTTTCGGAAACGTACTCGTGTGGAGCGAGGTGGGCCAACCCCGCCAGTCTCCCTTGGGGCCTGGGGGCTGGGCCCTCCCCTCGCCGGTGCGGGACCTGCAGGCCTCCCCTCTCCCCTCGCAGCTCATTACGCCCCACGCCATCCGGGTGCAGACGCCCCCGCGGCACATCCCCGGGGTGGTGGAGGTGACCCTCTCCTACAAGTCCAAGCAGTTTTGCAAGGGAGCCCCGGGCCGCTTTGTCTACACAGGTGAGGAGTCGGGCGGGGCAGGGGAGGTCTAAGGTGCGCGGAGGGGAGCCACACCCGCGCACGCGACGGATGTGGGTTCTTGGAGTTGGAGTTAGCAGAGCTCTACGCTGTGGCCACGCCTCCTAGGCGGCTTCGGACCGCCTCCACCCACCAATGCCTGTGACCGCTCGGCTCGCAGGACAGTCTTTACCTGGATCTGTGTGTTTCCCTTCCTGGCCTCTGGCTCCATAATCCTTTCCTGCAAAGTGTTCCGTGCCCCCGCACCCCCACAACCAACATTCTTCTCCCTCGGCCATCTCAATTCCTGAACATTGTGTCTCCCGCCCGCAGACCCTCCAGGGTTTAGAGACTCTCCAAAGGGGTGTTTATTTCAAAGATGCCACCAAATGGGGTCGCTGCTCCCCCAATCTTCCCTGGGTCTCTTGGCTCCCCCACGCTATCCCAGGCCTCACTGCATATACACGCACACACACCTGCGTACATACACAGACACACCCCTTGCCAGGGTGAGCAGTGAACACGCGTAGAGATGCAGTGTAGAACCCCTCAGCCCGGCTCTATTTGGCTGCTGGCCGAGTCTTCTCCATTTCCATCCCCCCGCCCCGCCCCAGCCAAGCCACCCCACTGCACTCCCAACCAGCGCGCTGCCCGCCCCCCCCCCGCTCACACACACACACACACACACACACACATCTATGCTTATCGAGCCCTTCGAGGGACACTCGGTAGTGACCCTACTTACCCTCAGGGGAGGCGCCAGTCTAACACGGAAAGGCTGAGCAGAGAACCGCGTGGTGTGGGTGGGGTTACACGGTCCAGGGGCTGACAGTCAAGGAAAACCTCCGGTAGGGAGGGTCTGCTGAGCCCTGCAAGGAGGAAACCCAAGGGCTGAGTGGGGAGGTTGACCTGGGGAAGGAAGGGCGGTGGCAGGAGGAGATGGACCGACCAGTGCCGAGCCCCAGAAGTGCTTTCCTCTTTGCCGGGAAAGTAAAGGAAATACACTAAGTCAGAATTAGAGTTGAAGGTAGGGCATTAAGACTGGTGGATTAGGTGGGGCCAGGCTATCCCAAGAGGAGGGTGTGGGAATCAGGAAAAGGGGGAAGGAGGAGGAGAAGGGCGTGGGGAGCTGGGTCAGACGCTCACACACACACACACACACACACACACACACACACCTTGCACAACGCCAGGGTAAGCAGTGAACAGAACACACATGGAGATGCAGTGTAGAATCTGGCCGCTGGCCGGATCTTCTCCACCTCCATCCTCCCGCCCCAGCCCAAGCCACCCACTTCTCCAGTCGCTTCCCTGGGGTGCATGCAAACCTCTAGCCCTCAGATGCTGCGGAGGGTCCACTTGAGCTGTGATAAATGGAGATTGAGTTTTTTCTTTTTTATAATAAACTCCTGATTTGACTGGATGCAGAGAAAACTCTCCATCGAGCCCTGCCCTTAGGAATATAGCTCATATGTGTGTACAGTTTCCCTTTTTTCTAATCACAAATGGGATTGTATAGTGCATATGTATGTGCTCATGCCAAGCGCCTAGCGCAGAGGACAGTGCCTGGCTCCGTAAATATTTGTTGAATGAACAAACGGAACTGAAACTTCCCCGAACCTCGCTGCCGGGTGTGCCTGGAGTTTTCCGGGGGACTTGGGCTGGACCTGGTGGAGGGGCTGCGGCGAGGCTCCTGGACTGGGTGCTGGCCTGCTTTTGGCGTCCTGAGTCCCACTCTGGGAGTAGGGGGCTGCGGGGGAGTCCTCCAAACGCCGCCCCTCTCCCCAGCCCTGAACGAGCCCACCATTGACTACGGATTCCAGAGGCTACAGAAAGTCATTCCCAGACACCCCGGAGACCCCGAGAGGCTGCCCAAGGTACTCAGAGGGGTGGGGCGGGGCTGAGGGTGTCCTGTGGACCAGGGAGTGAGGAGGGGCTCCTGGGGGCCCCTTCGTCGCCCCCAGGAGCTGCCCCTCCGTCCCGCTGTCTCTCTCCCGTCCCCAGGAAGTGCTGCTGAAGCGGGCGGCCGACTTGGCGGAGGCCCTGTACGGAGTGCCAGGCAGTAACCAGGTATGGCGCCTCCGCCCTCCCAGCGCCGCCCGGCCCGGGGCTCCCCCGCACGCGGCGCCCGCGGCTGCCCCGGCCGTGCCCCGCTCTTGTCTTCGCAGGAGCTCCTCCTGAAGCGCGCGGCGGACGTGGCTGAGGCTCTGTACAGCGCCCCCCGCGCGCCCGGGCCTCTCGGACCCCTGGCCCCGAGCCACCCGCACCCCGCCGTCGTGGGCATCAACGCCTTCAGCAGCCCGCTAGCCATCGCCGTCGGGGACGCCACCCCGGGGCCCGAGCCGGGTGCGTGCGCCGCGCCTCCCCGCCGCCCTTGGGCCCCGCCACCGGCCCTGCCCGGCCGGCGCCGCCCCCTGACGGCCGCGCTCTCTCTCGCAGGCTACGCGCGCAGCTGCAGCAGCGCGTCCCCCGCGGGTTCGCGCCCAGTCCCGGCTCGCAGCAGAGCGGCTATGGCAGCGGCCTCGGAGCTGGCCTGGGCGGCTACGGCGCGCCGGGCGTGGCCAGCCTCGGCGTGCCTGGGTCCCCCAGCTTCCTCAACGGCTCCACCGCCACCTCGCCCTTCGCTAGTGAGTGTCCCCGGCCTGCGAGGGGGAGGGCTGGGGCCGGGGAGCGGAACAGGGCTCAGCCCCGCCCCCGCCCATCCCGGTGGAGTTGAGGCGCTGGCGCCGTGAGGGGGGAGGCCCACCCTCCCCGCCTGGGACCTCCCCTGCGGTGGGACCTCAACCCCACCCCTCAGCTGCACATCCCGGGGTCCTGGGGCCAGAGTACTTTGTGCATCTTTAGCCTTCTTTGCCGAACCGTTATGCACATCCCTTCTAGGCCTCCAGTCCCCCTGAAATGGGCTCTAATGGGTGGCGGGCGTCCGGCTGCAACCTGGGACACCGCCCCCTTCCCATCTCGCGCCGGGACTTGGGGAGGAGGCTGGCGCCGCCTGCCGGAAGCCTAAGGAATACCCAGAGCTCGAGGGAAACGGGCTTCGTTCTCGCCGCCCCCAGCCCCCAGGACTCCCAGAGGCCCGGTGGGCGTGGGGAGGATGTGGTCCCTGCGATGGCGTCCGGCAGAGCGAGCGAATTCTGTGTGATCAGACAGAAGTTGAGTTTCAGTGTCCGGATCAGGAGCTGCCGGGCATTCAGCAAGTTACTTATTTGAACTTGTTTCCTCTCAAATAGGGTCAGTTCCACCCCCTGCTTAAGGTTGATCTCGGATCTGAATGTGCCACTGTGCCTAAAGGGCCAGGCGAAATTCTCAAGGGTGTATGATTTCGGAGTCCCAGCCCTGACTGTGGACTCTGACTACCTCCCATCTGGCTTCTTAGAGTGGGGAGCTCAGAGCTGGGTGGACAGGCAATGTCTTTGTGTCATGAGTGAGTCTGTGTGTCATTCCCAATGGCTCTGATGTCTTGTCATTTTACATTGCCCTCAAGTCTCTACCAACATCAAGTTCCAGATCAGCATGTTCACAGCTCTTTTGAGCTTAGCCATTCAGCAGACGTTTGTAAAGTGTCCACTGTATGCAAAGCCCAGGTCTTGGAGGATCCCCCCCACTCCTGTAACCTGCAAGAAGCCTCCCTATCAATCATAAGAGAGGTTATCCCTCAAGTCCCAGGCGACTCTGCAGTGCTGGAGAAGTGGTGAAGTCTCTCCCAGAAGGAACTGGCTGTGGCTTTGCCTGTGGTTCCTTCCCCTCCCCCGTCCCATATTTGCCATTGCTGAGACTGCCCTGTCAGTCCACCTGCCTAGCTTTCCTTGCAGGGCCTGTGTCCTGCCTGCTGCTCTTTCTGACTAAAGGCTTGAGTCCAGCCCTTTCCTCCAGCCTGAGCTTCTGGGACCCAAGGCCCCATAAGCCAGAGTCCGCATAGGCCATGGCCCTCTGGTGTCCCTCCCAAGGCCCCCGCCTCTCCTGGCTTTTTGCTCAAAACAGGTTTGACTGCTCCTGCTTCCCTTCAGTTCTGGGGCAGTCCCCTTATAGCCTCTCTGTGGGCACCCCCCTTGGTTTTCAAGCTTTTCTCCTGGGCCAACACTAGGGGGGTCTGGAACACTGGTGTTCTCTCACACATACATTGTGGCCAAGAGTAGGGGAACACGCTGCCCCATGTGCAGAAGCCAGCCCACCTGGAGTCTTCTGATTGAGCAAGAAGATCAAGAATTCCAGAGCTGCTTAAATCCAGCATCAGCTGGAGACACGCTGGACATGAGGGAGGGTTGGTCCCATTTCATGATACTGTCTTGACCAGGGCTTACCCAGGTACCCTTCCACTCCCCACGTGCAGGGTGCTTTGTGGCCCAACTCCAAGAGGTGTCATTCTCATTGAGTTTGCCAGAACATTCCTGGAATGACATCAGAACCGTCCCAGCCAGAGGCTCAAGGGCTATTTGCTTGGGTCTCTCTTTGTTCTTCTGCTTCAGCCACCAGCAACCCTGGAATGACTCACAATTCCCCATGCTACCTACCCAAAGTGCAAAATGTGGCTGTGAGCCCTGGGCGTCGAGAGCTATAGTACATTTTCTGGCATTGGTCTCAAGCCCTTCATCAGGTTCTGGGGGCCTCTCCAGCTAGCAGTAACTACTGTCTTAAAGGAGATGAGGCTGAGGGCATTTGGAAGAGGGGCAGCTGTTGAAGGCATTATTGTATCAAGGGGGGTAGGAGGGTCCTCTGATGCCAAAAGCAGCCTTCTTAGGCTATTGCTTTCTTCCAGGAAGCCTCATTGAAAAGTGTCGTTGAGAAGTGTCATTCTCATTGATTTTGCCAGAACACCCTACTGCCTGCTGCCAGGACAATACTCAAATCACGGCCTTACCGGTCTTTACAGGAGAGAGGCAGGGAATTGGGTTCAGATGAGGATGTAGAAAGGTGGGATCCAGAGATTCCCTGGGCCTGAGCCCCCAGGAGAGAAGGCTGCAGGAAGAGGGGGCAGGCAAAGCCTATGTGCAGGAGGCTCCCTTGCCATTCCCAGGAGGGCAAGCCGCAGGCTGGATGGCTAGGGAGCTTGAGAACAGGAAGATCTGAGGAAGTAGATTGCCGCACTTTTCTTTAAAATTGACCAGCTGGAAGAGGGAGATTCAGGAGACTCCTAGGGTCCCAGCGGGAGATGACAAGGACCTGCATTAAGCTGTAAGGAAACAAAGTGACCCAGGGTGCAGGGGGAGGTGGGAGAGGGACAGAGGAGCATAGGGGACATTGGCAAGGAGAGCATATTTGAGGAGGAAGTTGGCGCCCGGTTTGTGATGTTGGCCAGAGAGGCCTTGTAACAGGAGCCTGTGTGTCCCCCAAACGTCATCCCTGACTATGTGCTCCAGCTCTTCTGTGACCCCTGAACTTTGACTCTAGCCTTGGCACCCCAGGGCTCACAGGTGTTTCCTAGCGTCTCAGAATCCCAGGGGCTTTCAGCAGAAATCCTGAAATAGTCCAGCTGTTGCTCGTCTCATCTTTGGGGGGGCACCTCCCCACTGTCTGGTTTTATTGAATGTTCTGGTTTTGCTTTTGTCTTTACCGGGTCTGGCCCTGTCATTCCCCATCCCCGAGAAACGGTCTCCAGAACCCTCAAGAAGGCAGGGCTGACCCAGGACCCTCACAGCTCCCAGTGAGGTCTGAGCCTGGTACCTGGGTCAGCAGCCCACGTGGGGCCCCAGCCCAGCTGCTCACTCTGGTGCTGTCTCCCTGTTGTGTCTCCCACCGCCTTCCCTGCTGCGCCTGCCCCTCCCCGCCCCGCCCCGGAGTCATGCCCTCTAGCCCCCCACTGGCGACTGCCTCCTCCATGTCCCTCCCGGCCGCTGCCCCCACCACCAGCGTCTTCTCCTTCTCGCCTGTCAACATGATCTCCGCCGTCAAACAGAGGAGCGCCTTCGCCCCCGTGCTTCGCCCCCCCCAGCTCCCCGCCCCAGGCCTGCCCCAGAGCCCACGGAGAGGGGCTTCCAGGTGAGTGATGCACCCTGCCTCACTGTGGCAGGAAGGAAGGGCCCTGGTGGAGCAGCTGGGCAAGGGGGGCCACTCCATCCGTACCTCACCAGTGCCTCAGCTCTTCTTGGAGGATGGAGAGCAGGGAGCTCTGCAGGAGTCCAGGGAGGTCCCTCTGGCCCCCTCTCCCCTGGCCTCCCAGCCTGGGGTGGTCACCACTCTGGATGCTCTCAGTTGACCACTTGGCCAAGGGGGAAGAGACTCAAATCACAGTTGATGAGGTCTAGATATTACCCCAACAGCTGAGCCCAGAGCAAAGACCCTCTGAGCTGGAGGGAGGACCCTACGTGGGCTGCATGCCTGTGCCTGTGCCTCCCAGTGTCCACCAGAGGGTAGCACACACCACTGTGAGGGACTAGGTCGCTGACAATGGAAGGGGACTGACCTCACATGATGCTTAGCCCAGCTTCCCTCCCTGCCTTTTACAGATTAAGACTTGAGACCAAGTCATCCTCCCACATCCCATTCATGAAATGGCTGTTCTGTCACTTTGCCCACGTGCAGCAGAACCTTTTCACCGCAGAACCTTTCTTATCCAGGTGGTCACTGGAAACTCACTGGCAGGACAGAGGAGGGGACTGGCTATGGAAAAGAGGAGGCAACAGGATGTGGGTGGGCCAGAACAGGTCCCTGTTGATGGGGATGGCAGGGGCCGGGTCCAGTGTCTTCCCTAAGAGCCTTATAGGTGTTTTCTCATCTGGCTAAGGGACGCTTCCACAGGATCCCCTAGGCCTCAATCTGGCATGTAGCAGGTGCTTAAGAAATAGTAGCCGAATTATTGAATGAATATATGGGTTGGAAGGGCACTGTTCACGCCCACACAGAAGGCTACAGTGCAGTTTGTGGGGCACTGATCTGGAAGAAGTTGGGTTAGAGCATGTCCTATTGAGTATTCCCCCAAGACAGTAATGGGTAACCATTAGGAAAGAATCAGTGTTCACATTAGGTAAGTGGCTATTGAAGACTTTTTCAGAGACTTGCATGTGCTAGGGTATATTGTGAACCTTCTAGGAAACAGGAGGTGCAAATTTATTTGAGCACAAAATGTATTTTTCTAAGAGCATCTTGAGATTAGTTCCCGGGGAATGACCTTGAGATGCAGGAGAGACACCCTCGTGGTTTCCTCAGCCTGATGTGGAAGTGATCAGGCTGGGATCCCTGTCACAAGAGCAAGGCCAGTGGCTTGGGCCCCAGAGCCATCTCCAAATCCAAGGCAGGAGCAGGTGGGGCAGCCTCCAGGCCAAGGCAGGGGAGGCTGAGGCTGTGAACAATGCTCTACGGAGCCTCTGTGCTCCAAGATCACTGTATGAGAAAGTCCGAGGATGCTGGAAGGAGGGTGGGGAGCTCCGGGCCTGGGAGAACGACTGAGGATGATGCATTTCCATGGAGTCTCGCAGAATCTGCTGTTCTCGCAGCAGTCAGAGCATCTAAGTGCGTCCCAGAAGCTTCTGAGCACTGTGCTGATGCCCTGCCCTGCACATAGAATGGGGCCCCTTCCCCACCAGACATCCTTGCACAGTAAAGGCAGGCCTGTGATGGTGACTCAAGTAATAACAGACTTTTATGCCAGGGAGGGCAGACAGGCAAGGGGGCTGCTTGGTGACCCATCTAGAGGGTGGGCCATCTTCAGAGAGGGCCTTGCCCAAGCAGGGTTTGAAGAAGGAGGCAGGGGTTCTTAGTGGGGGAGGAATGCCCTAGACAGTGTAGGCCTTAGGTGTATAGGTGGGAAGGCAGAGATTTGGAGCCCACGTGCAAAACATTAAGAACATAACATGAGGCCAGGCGCGGAGGCTCACCCCTGTAATCCCAGCACTTTGGGAAGCCGAGATGGGCAGATCACGTGAGGTCAGGAGTTCAAGACCAGCCTAGGCAACATGACGAAACCTCATCTCTAAAAAAAAATACAAAAATGAACTGGGTGTGGTGGTGTGTGCCTGTAATCCCAGCTACTTGGGAGGCTGAAATGGAAGGATCACTTCAGCCTGGGAGGTCAAGGCTGCAGTGAGCCAGGATCACGCCACTGCACTCCAGTCTGTCTAGCCTGGGCAACAGAACAAGACCTTGTCTCAAAAAAAAAAAAAAAACCATAACATACAAATATATATGCCAGAGATTTATTTAACTCATTAATGAGGGAGCTAACAGGTTGACAAAGCGGCTTAAAGGAGACAGCGTGAGACTGAGGCCAGTAAAACAAGGAGGGCTAAAATAAGATTGCTGGCTGCAAACTGCTTCTACAAAGCAATAAACTTGTAACTCTCCTCTGGGGATTGTCTTTCTACCAATGAGAAGTCTTCTGCCATTTCTCAGTCTCCTCCAAGTTAACATCCATCCAGCTGAACAGTCTGAGCCCTAGCCAATAGCATGAAGTCAAAAGATGTCACATGGCCAGGCACAGTGGCTCGCACCTGTCATCCTAACACTTTGCAAGGCCGAGGCAGGTTAATCACCTGAGGTCAGAAGTTCAAGACCAACCTGGGCAACATGGTGAAACCCTGTCTCTACTAAAAATACAAAAATTAGCTGGGCACAGTCGTGTGTGTCTGTAATCCCACCTACTCAGGAGGCTGAGGCAGGAGAATCACTTGAGCCCAGGAAGCAGAGATTGCAGTGAACTGAGATCGCACCACTGCACTCTAGCCTGGCGACAGAACAGGACTCCATCTAAAAAAAAAAAAAAAAAAAAGAGAGAGATGTCATATGCCCCAGCATAAGATGATTTTTAAGGTGGGCTTATTTTATAATGTTCTAGGGTGACTTTGAAAGGATACACAGTCACTTTTTTTTTTTTTTGCTTTATTTCCAAGTTTTGGATACTATTTCTTAACTTAGGTGTGTCTGGAGCTTAGAATGTGAGGGACAGAGAGAACAGAGGGTCACCGATTTCTTCTGCCAGCAAAAAGAACCATGGGAGGGGGTCAGGCAGGGGCGGGGAGTACGAAGTGATGAATTCCATAGCTGTGGGAGGCAGACAGGATGCTGCTGTGGGTATGTCAGTCAGTGCTCCTGAGGCTGGCCTCCTTCCTTTTCTGTTCTGGTATGTGGCCATGTGCTTGAAGAAGTAGACGGACCCTCTGAAGGAGACCACCCTGGAAGAGGAGCCTGGGGTCGTCTCTCTGAGGGAGGTAGGGACCAAGGGCTTGGGCTGCCTCTCCTGAGCATCTGAGAGGCACCCATCACCCCTGATCTGCAGTGCTGACCCCAGGCCAGGGCTAGGGGTGGCTCACTGCCTTCAGAAAGTGCTATATGCCTTGCCTGCTGTCTCCAGCCCAGAGGATGACAGGCAGGTGGCTCCTCAGGCAGCACATGACTTATGGATCCTTTCTCCCTGACTACTACAGACCAGCCTTTTGAGGATTCTGACAAGTTCCACTGTCCAGCCCGGGGGGCTTCAGGGCCTGGCATACTCCTAATTACGGTAGGTCTGTGGCTGGGTCTGGCCTCCCCTGCCCCACCTGGCCCTGAGATGGGCTTGCTTTCTAAAAGGCCATAGCCGGGATGGGGAACTGGGGTCCAGGTCTTCCTCCCATCTAGACTGCTTTCTGAGGCATATAGCCCACCCCCCGTAACCCAAGCTGAGCAGGTAGAGAGAAGTGGCTTCCTGCTCCCTGGCAACCAGCCTTCCTCCTCAACCTTCTTCTCTCCCTCTCTCACCCTGCCAGGTCTGCAGCTGTTGTCCCCATGGAGCCCGGATTCATGTGAATCCTCTGGGATTCACAGCCACACCCTGGATGGCGGCACAGAAAGATGCAGGGCCAGGGCTGTGGGCAGACCCCAGCCCGTGAGCTGAACAGGGAGAGGCCTTCGTCCCGTGCTCAAGCCTCCCCCGCTAGCAGCCCCACAAGCTTCTCTTGCCTCCCTGTCTTGGGGTGGTCAGAAGCCCCAGCACTGTGCAGATGCTCTTGGCAGGAGAGCGTCCCAGGGAGGTGCTGGGATTCTGGGCCTCGCTCTCTGGGTCTTGGTTCCTCTGAAAGAGATGGATCTTGTGCAGACCAGGGGTGTTGGGTGAGGGGGAGCATGGGATGGGGACCATGGGAAAGAGGACAGCTCAGGGAGAAGTGACCTGGAAAGGTCCTATGTGCATCTGACCCATCTCAACTGGCCCAGCATCCCAACTTCTCTCCAGCGAAAGGGCGGTGCCCTGCAGCCTCAGGAGGCCTGCCCAGGCTCCCGTGGAGCTCCAACAGCTGCTTGGCCCCGCCACTGCCCCACTTCCTTTGAGACCTGCACTCTCATGCTTGCCGAATCATGCCTCCCTGTGGGGGCTTTGGGCATGGAGGAGGCAGAGAGGGGGTGCCAGGCCTCATGTATTTGGCCCCCTGTGGATGTCTCATGGACTCTAGCCCCACACACAATGACTGGCTGGCCCCATGCAACGGGCCCAGCTGCCCCCAGGTGGCCTCACATTCTGCTCTGCTAAGTTTGGAGAAAACAGAACAATAAACCAGATGCAAGTGGCGCCAGCCTCTCGCCTGCCTCCTTGGTGTGGGTTTGCTTTTCTCAGCTGCAGTTCAGCAGCTCTGGGGGTGGCTCCTGGGCAGCCTTCTTGGGCCTTGGGCTTTTTAAACAGCCCCAGAGTTCGACTAAGCGAGTTTTCCCTGCCCCATGTCTGTTCTTGGGGACTGTTGGGGGAGGGGGAGCAGGCTAGCAAGCCTGAGCTCTGGCTGGGAGCATAATAGGGCCACTGAAGACTCAGTCACCCAGCTCTCTGGTCAGGACCAAAGTGGGAGTTGTCAAGACATTGCTGAGAACCAGGACAAACCAAACCAAATATGACCCAGAGGTACAGTTTTTCTGAAGCTTAATCCCAGCTAGGAGCTCTGGGAGGCTATGAAATGCATGCCTCAGAAGTTTTGCACGTGAGGAGTGAGGCAGCTGGGGTACTTAACACACCAGTTCTCATGAGTCAGTGGTTAGGGCTTCTGGGTGGAGTGGGAGGGCAACACTAGCTTTCTGGTACCTCCAGACCTCCCCACAGGTGGTAAAACAGTCCTAGCAGCTACGGAAGGTACTCAGACAAAGGGAAGCAGGTTGCTGACAGTTGGAATCAGACAGATGTACACAGAGGTGGTAAAGATGAGGGAGTGTGGGTGAGGCACACAGTGTCTTCCGGGGACGTGGTCCCTGGCAGTCATCCAGGAGAAGATGGTTTTTCCTACTTAAAGTAAGTTTGGAACAGGCATGGATTTTCCTTCATCTGCAGGTCCCACCTCTACCTGGGACCAGGTGACAGATACTGCCCAGACTCTTTCTAGTTGAAGTACCAAGATGCCAGGTGACAAAGGGGTCCTTCTAGGCATCAGCCCACCCCCAGGCTTCTAATGGGGGTGGGAGTAGGATGGGCACCAGACCCTTTGCCGCTCACCCTTCAGAGAGTGCCTCTCCAGTAAGTCCTCGGTTTTCCTCTTCCAAATGTTTCCCAGCAGAACCAGGCTGCTGCATTTTGCACCTGACCCTGGGGGACCAGACACTTCTGAGGCTACGTTTTGGCTCAGACAGGACCCGCTATAGACAGGTCTCACTGGCTCAAGAGAAGCCAGGCAGCAGCGTTGACCAGCCCTCTGCTGACTATTCTGTAAAATATCCTTCTTCTCCCTGCCCTCTGCTCATATTGGTGGAGCTCTTAACTTCTTCCAGAAAGAAGAATCTCCCAGAGAAATGGAAACTGCTGTGCAGTGTAGAAAGGATGAACTTTTAAAAAATATGTTGTTAGAGCCCAGGCAGCTACTCGGGAGGCTGAGGCAGGAGGATTGCTTGAGCCCAGAGGTTCAAGGCCAGCCTGGGCAACAAGTGAGACCCCCATCTCTTTTTGCATATAGTCATATGCAAAAATTACATTTGACCTCTACCTCACACCATACACAAAAATCAATTCCAGGTGGACTGTGGATGGAACTGTGAAACCTAAAGCAATAAATCTTTATGCCCTTGAAGATATTCTAGAAGCTTTTTGCCAGAGTGATATCCAAAGTCTATTTCCCTACCCACGTGACCAACTTTGGAATGAAGCAAGCACTGGACATATTTGAAATGGTTCAAATGGACCCAAAGTCTCTTTTCACTTCTCTAGGAGAACTTTTCCAAATAGGAAAAAGTTCACAGTTCACAGTGTGTTTCTACCCGAGGAGAGACTAGGTCTTCACAGTTAGTGATTCCCTAAAGCTCTTTTTTTTTTTGAGACAGAGTTACTCTGTTGCCCAGGCTGGAGTACAGTGGTGCGATCTTGGCTCACTGCAACCTCCACCTCCCAGGTTCAAGTGATTCTCCTGCCTCAGCCTCCTGAGTAGCTAGGACTACAGGTACATGCCACCAAGCCCTGCTAATTTTTTGTATTTTCAGTAGAGACGGGGTTTCACCATGTTAGCCAGGATGCTCTGGATCTCCTGACTTCGTGATCCGCCTGCCTCAGCCTCCCAAAGTGCTGGGATTACAGGTGTGAGCCACCGCACCTGGCCTCCCCAAAGGTCTTAACTGCTTATCCTGGGGGAAGCCACCTTCCCCACCCCATGCACAGCTTCCTCCTCTGCTACCACCTCAGTGGTTGTAATAACACCCACTGGATGATGGAAGGGAATGAGCCACCTCTTTGGAGCCACCAGCCTAGAAGTCAGCTGTTGACAAGAAGACCTTCAATGTGAGAGTCCTGATGGGTGCGAGGTATTGACCCCAAATATGGACCTATGATTTTATCACTTCTCCCATGCTCCCTTTCTCTTCACTCCCAATATGAGGGGTGTGTGTGTGTGTGCGTGTCAGGGTTTTGCTCTGTCACCCAGGCTGAGTGCAGTGGCACAATCATAGCTCACTGTAGCCTCCAACTCCTGGGCTCAAGCAACCCTCCTGCCTCAGCCACTTGAGTACCTGGGTCACCACACCTGGCTAATTTTTTCGAGGGTAAGAGATGGAGGTCTCTCTATATTGCCTAGACTGGTCTCAAACTCCTGGGCTCAAGTGATCCTCCTGCCTCAGACTCCCATAGTGTTGGTATTACAGGTGTGAGCCACCGTGCCTGCCTTCATTATGAGATTTTTTTCTTTTTTTTTTTTTTTGAGATAGGGTCTTGCTCTGTCGCCCAGGCTGGAGTGCAGTGGCACAATTATAGCTCACTGCAGCCTCAGGCTCCTGGCTCAAGTGATCCTTCTGCTTCAGCCCCCAGAGTAGCTGGGACCACAGGCACGTACCACCACATTTGGCTAATTTGTGTGCGTGTGTTTGTACACACAAGTTTCTCCATGTTGCCCAGGTTGGTTTCAAACTCCTGGGCTCAAATAATCAACCTGCCTCAGCCTTGCAAAGTGCTGGGATTACAGTTGTGAACCACACACCCAGCCATTAGATTTTTGATAACCAGAATTTCTTAATTGAATGTAGTCTAAGTCACCAATCTTTTCTTTCTGGTGTTTTTTATATGCTTCTTATTTACTATTTTGCTTCGCACTTCCTCTCCCCTTTTGTATGCTTTTTTTTTTCTTTTTTTTTTTAAAGACGGGGTTTCACCATGTTGGTGAGGCTGGTCTTGAACTCCCGACCTCAGGTGATTCTCCCAGCTTGGCCTCCAAAGTGCTTGGATTACAGGCATGAGCCACCACGCCTGGCCCCTTTTGTATGCTTTTAAACAAATCTTTGGCCAGGTGCAGTGGGTAAGATTTTTAAATTTATTTTATTTTTATTTTATTTTATTAATTTATTATTTTGAGATGGAGTCTTGCTCTGTCTCCCAGGCTGGAGTGCAGTGGCATGATCTTGGCTAATTGCAACCTCCGTCTCCCGGGTTCCAGCAATTCTCCTGCCTCAGCCTCCCAAGTAATGGGACTATAGGTGCCTGCCACCACACCTGGCTAATTTTTGTATTTTTAGTAGAGAAGGGGTTTCACTATATTGGCCAGGCTGGTCTCAAACTCCTGACCTCATGAGGTGCCTGCCTCAGCCTCCCAAAGTGTTGGGATTACAGGCATGAGTCACTGTACCTGGCCTAATTTCTATTTTTACACCTGCTAGATTTTCACTGGGATTACATTAAATTTATAAACCAATTGATGGAGAATTGATGTCTTTAAAATACTGTGTGTTTCAATCTATGAATATTGCTTATCAAATTACTTTCTCCATTATTTCATTAATGTGCTGAATTACATAACTAATTTTAAGCCATTGCATTAGCTGATTATATATTTAATTATAAACGGCCATATATATATATGTGTGTGTGTGTATATATATATATATATATATATATTTTTTTTTTTTTTTTTAGTGCAATGGCATGATCTCAGCTCGCTGTAACCTCCCCCTCCCTGGTTCAAGCGATTCTCTTGCCTCAGCCTCCTGAGTAGCTGGGATTATAGGTGCCCACCACCACGTCTGGCTAATTTTTGTATTTTTAGTACAGTTAGGGTTTCACCATGTTGGCCAGGCTGGTCTGGAACTCCTGACCTCAAGTGATCCGCTCGCCTTAGCCTCCGAAAGTGCCGGGATTACAGGGGTGAGTCACCATGCCTGGCCTTATTCTTTATACAGGATATGCCAATTATTAACACAGAGCCCATTTTCTCTTTCTCTCTCCTCCTCTCTCTGTACTACTCTAAGAAGGCACTCACTGGCCCTCGCCCTTCCCTGCTCCTCCTGGAGAAGCTAGGCTTCTGGAACACAAAGCACAGATCTACAGACCACCTCGGCACCTCACACTGCCATGCTGCCTTGGCCTACCTTCTGGGAGCAGTGGAGGGAAAAACACAAGAACAAACACAAATTAATCTCTCACCAAGTCATGCTACCTTGATTCTAACCCTTCTTTTACCATTCTATTCTAACCATTAAGATTCAAACCCAACTGGGCTCCTTATCTCTGGGTCCCCCTCTGTTGGAGATCCAGAAGAGTCCTCATGCGTCCTCTGTTCAGGAGCCCTGTCCTCTGTTCAGGAGCCCCTGCCGCTATGCACTTCCAAAGCTCAAAGCGCCCCTCCTTGCCTCACCTTGGCAGGGTAGCACAGAGTGGCAGCCTCAGGAGGGCGGGAGGTCCTGGATTTGGAGCTGTAGAGACTGCCAAGCCAAGTGGGTAGGAGGATCTCAGAGACGCCCCACTGGAGACCGAATGGAAGAGAACTCATGACCCTAAAGATGCAGAAGAGGCTGCCTAGCAGGGCAGGAACAGAAACAAGACCGTTTTGTTTGTATACATTCCTTTTTGACTGTTTTATTCCTTGAGAGAGAAGGCGCCAAGTATTTACAGGGGGGAAGGAAAGCTGGCCGTCCAGTAGCAGGTTTGCTGTTCCTGGGGCTCAGCATCCTAGCATCTTCATTCTCCAAAGCCTCTCCTGCCCCTCCCTGCCAGCCTGGGAGCGAGAGCTGCCCTGATGCACCCTCAGCTGGCGGGATATGAGGAGGCTCAGGCTAGGCTGCCAGGGCTCCGGGCAGACATCCCAGAGTCCAGTTCCTGAAGGGCTGATCAGTGTAGGGCAGAAAAGCCCTCTGGCTTGGCCCCTGCCCCTGCTGCCTCTCTGGGGGGTTCCACCCATCTAGGAGCCTGCCCCCTCCACACACCCCACGTGCTCACCCAGAACTGAGTTCACCTTTAGGTGGGTGTGGGAGGCTCCAGCCACTCTCAGGCTGGCACTGCCTCAAAACCAGCCAGCACTGGCTTCTGTGGTGAAAGCTGGTTTGTCTGGGCTGCTCCCCCAGGGCCTTCCTGGAGCCAGGCCTGGAGGCTGACCTTGCCAAGACAAACTGTGGCTCCCGGCAGAATGTGGTCGAGTGGCTGAGCAGGCCTGAACCTGGCAGGTCTGTCCGTGGTGCCCCCTCAGGTTCCACAGCACACAGCCCGGCAGGGTGCCCAGAGTCAGGCGGGGCCAGGAGCAGGTACCAAGAGACTTCAGGAAATCTCTCGGTCCCTTGTTGAGTGAGGCCGGGGCATCCTCTCTTTTGGTCTCACCTGAAAGTGAAAAAGGCTATATCGTCAAGTGTCCAGGTTGACAGAATTCCTCCAAACACACTTCCTCTGGGAAGGGGCTCTGCAGGAGGACGCACTGTGGGGAGGGGTGCGGGGGGAGGAGTGGGGTGTGGGTATAAAGCAGGAGCTGCCAGTGGAGGAGAAAGAGCTCCGGCAAGACCTCTTCTTCCCCTCACACAGCCCGGTGGGATGGGGCTGCATTGCCATTAGAGCCACAGTTTAATTTTGGTTTTTTTTTTTTTTTGGAGACAGGGTCTTATTCTGTCACCCAGGCTGGAGTACAGTGGCACTGTCTCAGCTCACTGCAGCCTTGACCTCCTGAGCTCAAGCAATCCTACCTCAGCCCCCTGAGTAGCTGGGACTACAGGCATGTGCCACCACACCCGGCTAATTTTTCTATTTTTTGTAGAGACAGGGGTCTCACTATGTTGCCCAGGATAGTCTTGAACTCCTGCCCTCAAGCAATCCTCCTACCTCCACCTCCTAAAGTGCTGAGATTATGGATGTGAGCCACCACACCCAGCAAGATCCACAATTTGTTCAGCACATACTATCAGCCCATTATCTTTGGTGGGGTTCCCTGGATGCAGAGCCTGAAGTGGGGATTTGCGTGCACATGAAACTGCTCTCTGGACAAAAAGGAGAGAGGAAAGCAGAACAGAGCAGGGGAAAGGGCTGGGCAAGAATGCGGTCTCTGCAGGAAGCTAACACAGTCCCACGTGGAGCCTAAGCACCAAGTGCGCCTCAGTTGGGTATAAAGGCGATGCCGTGACAAGGAGACGCCTCTAATATCCCTGAGCCTGTCAGCCACTGACTGCAGGCTGCCAGAGGGGAGTGGAGAGTGAAACCTCCTGGGTAAAGCACCTCCCATTTGGCCAAGGGCTTTACTTGGGAGAAGGGGGCAGCTGTGAGCTGTCAGCAGCCAACACTCACCCCAGCTGGGGCTGAGCACACCGGCTGGTGAGGATCTGGTGGAACTCTAAGAGCCTCCACTGTATCCCTCTACCCAGTAAATCCAAGAACAGGAGCGACACCTTTCTTTGCACCATCCCCCACTTCTTGGGTGGCAAAGAGTCCTCTTCTGTTTCAAGTGGGGCTTATAGGGAATGTCCTGAGCCATTGACAAAGGGCAGGAATCCATCCAGGGAGATCAGGTGACACTCAACAGAGCTGTGCAGCAGAGGTGGACACGCAGAGGAAGCGCACAGTTGACTCAGTCACTCCTTGGGAGGGCCATGGGTGATGTCTACATCAGCTCTGCTGTGTCATTGCCTTGGATCTCTCTAAAAGATGACTCACTCTTCTGCCTATCCTCCCACCTACCCCCTACCCAGGTTAAACCCCATTTCCCTTCTCTTCTACCTCCCAGGTCAGCAACACTGAGCCAGTCCCCAAGGCAGGACGAGGCTGGCAGTCTTGCTGCTGCTCTCATCTCTTTCCAAGATATCGCCTTGGCTTCCACTCCTGCTTCCCCTGTGCCCTTCCCTTTTGATACTCAAGGATCTGTTTCCAGGCAGGGCGTGGTGGCTCACACCTGTAATCCCAGCACTTTGGGAGGCCGAGATGGGCGGATCATTTGAGGTCAGGAGTTTGAAACCATCATGGCCAACATGATGAAACCGGGTCTCTACTAAAAGTACAAAACAATTAGCTGGGCATGGTGGTGCATAATCCTAGCTACTTGGAAGGCTGAGGCAGGAGAACTGCTTGACCCCAGGAGGTGGAGGTTGCAGTGAGTTGAGATCGCACCACTGCACTCCAGCCTGAGCAACAGAGCGAGACTCCGTCTCAAAAAAAAAAACAAAAACAAAAACAAACAAACAAAAAAAGAGTCTTTTTCCAAAACAAAACAAAAACTCTGAGTCTGCTCTGTTCCTCCCTCTGCACTGCAGGGGCAACACCCTAATTTCCCTTAGGCAACAGGGACACTACTGACTTGACTAGGGGAAGCTCACAGAAATGAGAACAACTTAAAACTTTTCTAAAACAGGTAAAAGCAATGGAGAGCTGGGACATAACTGTGAGCACGTCCAGCACAGGTATCTTGGTTAAAGTTCAAGGACGTAGCATGTACTATGTGCCTGTAAGCACAGCATGTCTAACAGCTGCATAGAATAGGGCTTAACAAAGAGTTATTAGCACACATTCTTTAACAGAAAGAAAACTTTAAAAAGGAACTTTTCTACTTCCCACAAAGATGCAGCGATTAGTCTCTAACTTTGGAGGAGATATCCTGGCATGCCCTTGGCCATCAGATCCTGTAAAACTTGACCAAATTGACCCATTAAATCTAACGCAATTCCAGTCAAACTCCTAGCAAGAATCTTTGGAGACAGACAAGCTGAATCTAAAATGTATATGGAAAGGTAAGAAGACAAAAATAGCCAAAACAAGTTTGAAAAGAAAAAGGCATAGGACTCACACTACCCATTTGTGTGTGAGTGCGTGTGTGTGTGTGTGTGTGTTTCCAGATTGTTTTTCAGTTTTTGTTTTTTGAGACCGAGTCTTGCTCTGTCGCCCAGGCTGGAGTGCAGTGATGCAACCTCCACTCCCTGCAACCTTACCTGCCGATTCCCGCAGTTCTCCTGCTTCAGCCTTCAGAGTAGCTGGGATTACAGGTAATTTTTGTATTTTTAGTAGAGATAGGGTTTCACCATGTTGGCCAGCCTGGTCTCAAACTCCTGACCTCAGGTGATCCACCTGCCCAGGCCTCCCAGTGTATTAGAGGCAAGAGCCACCGCGCCCAGCCTCCCAGATTGTTTTATTGTGGTAAAGCATGCATAAGATAAAATTTACCATTTAACTTTTTTTTTTTTTAAAGAGATGAAGTCTCACGATGTTGCCCAGGCTAGATTCGAACTCCTGGGCTCAAGCGATCCTCCCACTTCAGCCTCCTAAGTAGCCAGGAACACAGGCTTGTGCCACCACACCCATCTCTCAGCCATTTTTAAGTGTATAATTCAATTTCAGTGGCATTAAATCCATTCACAATGTTGTGTAGACAGCATTACTTCTATTTCCAGAACTTGTTCATCATTCCAAACAGAAACCCTGTACCCACTGGACATTAACTCCTCACTCTCCCTCCCCGCAATCCCTGGTAACCTCTATTCTCCTTTCTGTGTCTATGAATTTGTCTATTCTGGGTACCTCATATAAGGGGAATCATATATTTGTCCTTTTGTATCTGGCTTATTTCACTTAGCATAATATTTGCAAAGTCCATCCTTGCTGTAGCTTGTATCAGAATTTTATTCCTTTTTATGGCTGAGTAATATTCTATTTTACGTGTATACCACATTTTGTGTATTCATTCATCTGCTTCAACACTTAGGTTGTTTTCACCTTTCGGATATTGAAATAATGCTGCTATGAACGTTTGGAGTACGAGTGTCTCTTTGAGCACTGCTTTCAGTTCTTTGGAGGAACATTGAGAAGTGAAATTGCTGGGTCATATTGTAATTCTGTGCTTAATTTTTTGAGGAATTACTGAACTGTTTTTCACCACAGATGCAATGTTTTACATTCTAGCAGTGCACGAAGATTTTGATTTCTCCACATTCTCACCAACACCTTTTAGTTTGTTTTGTTTGAGACAGAGTCTCGCTCTGTCACCCAGGCTTGAGTGCAGTGGTGCCATCTCAGCTCACTGCAACCTCCACCCCTGGGTTCAAGCAATTCTCATGCTTCAGCCTCCTGAGTGCTGAGACTACAGGCACATGCCACCACGCCTGGCTAATTTTTGTATTTATGGTAGAAACAGGGTTTCACCATGTCAGCCAGGCTGGTCTTGAACTCCTGGCCTCAAGTGATTCACCCAGCTGGGCATCCCAAAGTGCTGAAATTAGAGGCATGAACCGTGCCTGGCCCACCAACACTTTTTATTGTTAATTTTATTGATAATAGCCATTCTAATTTAGGGTGTAAAGTGATTTCTTGTTTCTGTTTGCATTTCCTTAATGACTAATGATGCTGAGAGTCTTTTCATGTGCTTACTGGCCATTCGTGTGTCTTCTTGAAGAAATGTTTATTAAAGTTCCTTGTCCATTTTGGAGTTAGGTTTTTTTGGGTTTTTGATGTTGAGTTATAGAAGTTCTTTACATATTCTGGATATTTAAATTTCTGCAAATATTTTCTACCATCCTGTGGGTTGTCGTTTCACTCTCTTGACTGCCTCCTTTGATGCACTAAAGTTTTTAACTTTGATGAAGTTCACCTTACCTATTTTTGCTGTTGTTGTTGCCTGTACTTTGGTGATATATCCAAGAAATCCAGTGTCATGAGGATTTTTCCCTGTTTTCTTCTCCTAGGGATTTTATGGGTTAGCTCTTCGGTGCAGAGTTTTGATCCATTTTGAGTTAATTTCTGGATATGGTGTAACAGAAGGAACCAGTTGCATTATTGTGCATATGCACACTACCCAGTTTTAAGACGTACCATAAAACTACTATAATCAAGGCACTGTGGTATTGGCAAAAGGACAAATACATACCAATACAACAAAATAAAAATTCTAGAAATAGACCCACATAAATATGGTCAGTTAATTTTTGACAAAGATGTAAAGACAATTCAATGAAGAAAGAACAGCCTTTTCGACAAAAGGTGCTGGAACAATTGAACTTCCATATGCAAAAAAACCAAAAAAAAAAAATCCTAGACTTACATTTCATATATATATATAAATAAATTAACTCAAAATATATGATAAACCTAAATTAATATGTAAAACTATAAAACACTTAGACTCAGGAGAAAATGTTCATGATCTTTGGTTAGTCAAAGAGCTTTCAGACAGGACACAAAAAAATCCATCTATAAGAGAAAAAATTGATTTAACTTTCTCAAAATTAAAAGCTTCTGCTCTTCAAAGGACACTATTAAGAGAATAAAAAATTCTTTCCTTTTGTCACTTCAGCAGCAGCTGCATGTCCAAGCTTCAGAAGAGACTTGCCTCCAAGATCCTCCACTGCGGCAAAAAAATGGTCTGGCTGGACCCTAACAAGACCAATGAACTCACCAATGCCAACACCTGCCAGCAGATTTGAAAGCTGATCAAAGATGGGCTGATAATCCCAAGCCCCTGACCATCCTTTCCTGGGCTTCATGCTGGAAAAACACCTTCACCTGCCAGGAGGGCAGGCATATGGGCATAAGTAAGTGAAAGGATACTGTCAATGCCTGGGTGCCAGAGGAGTTAACCTGGATGAAGAGGATGAGAATTCTGCATCCACTGCCCAGAAGATACTGGGAATCTAAGCAGACTGGCCGCCACATGTATCATAGCATATACCTGAAGGTGAAAGAATACACGGATTTTTTTTTTTTTTTTTTTTTTTGAGATGAAATCTTGCTCTGTAGCCCAGACTGGAATGCAGCAGCATGATCTTGGCTCACTGCAACCTCCACCTCCCGGGTCCCGGTTCAAGCAATTCTCCTATCTCAGCCTCCTAAGTAGCTGGGATTACAGGTATGTGCCATCATGCCCAGCTAATTTTTGTATTTTTAGTAAAGACGGGGTTTCACCATGTTGGCCAGGCTGGCCTTGAATTCCTGACCTTGTAATGCGCCTGCCTCAGCCTCCCAAAGGTACATGGATTCTTATGGTATACATCCACAATTTGAGATCTGAGACCAAGGAAGCATACAAATGTACTACCTCCGGCCCAAGAAGGATCATCAAGACTCTGTCCCAAGAGGAAGAGACAAAGAAAAAAGCGCTCCCACTTACTTGTCTGTACTCAGTGGCCTCAGCAATTACACAGACCAATCACTCAAATAAAACAAGACTCTTTTTTTTTGCCTTAAAAGAGAGAGAGAAAATGAAAAGACAAGCCACAGATTGGGAGAAAATATTTACAAATCATATGACAGACAAAGGACTTGTATCTAACCCTCAAAACTTAAAAATAAGAAAAGAAACAACGAAATTTTTTAATGGGCCGTTTAAAAAAACTCCGCAGTTTAAAAAAAATAAAAACAATCCAATTATAAAATGGACAAATATATGAGCAGATATTTCACCAAAGAGGGGATTTAGGTGACAAATAAGTACCTGAAAAGATGTTCAACATCCTTAGCCACCGGGGAAATGCAAATTAAAGCCACGCTATTTCACTGCACACCTATTAGGACAGCTAAAAGAGGTGCGTAATGAGCAGCTAAAATAACAAGCGATGGTAACACCGGATGACAAGCATGCAGAGAAGCGGGCTCTCTCGTACATTGCTGATGGGAAGGTAAACGGCACAGACACTCACACACACTTACTATACGATCCAGCAATCACATCCTTGGGCATTTATCCCAGAAAAATGAAAACTTATGTTCACATAAAAATCTGTTCATGAATGTTCCTATTAGCTGTATCCTAATAGCGAAATACTGGAAACAACTCAAATGTCCTTTAATGAGTGAATGGTTGAACAAACTCTGGAACACCCGTACAAAGCAGTATCACTCTGCAATAAACGGATATGAACTATCGAGGCATGCAACAACCTTGATGAATGTCAAGGGCGTTATGCTTAGTGAAAAAAAGTCAATCTCAAAAGGTTACCTGCTCTATTATTCCATTCCTATAGCATACTCTAAATGACAAAACTACAGAAATGAGAGAACAAATTAGTAGTAACCAAGAGAAAGAAATGGAGATGGAGGAGAAAAGGAGCACAAATACCAAAAGTCACATAAAGGAGTTCTTTGGTGGTGAGGGGGCAGTTCTATATCTTGATCGTGGTGGTGGTTACACAAATCTATACATAGGATAAAACTGCACAAAACTAAACACAAATACAGTGTGTGTGTGTGTGTGTTTGTGTGTGTGTGTGTATGTTTTAATGCCAAAAACTGAACAAGGTCTGTAGTTGAGTTCACTATAATGCACCAATGTCGGTTTTCGCATTTGGATGTATGTATTAGTTTGCTAGGGGTGCCACACCAAGTACCACAGGCTGGGTAGCTTCAACCAAAAAAACTATTTTCTCTGCCAGGTGCAATGGCTCACACCTGTAATCCCAGCACTTTGAGAAGCCGAGGCGAGCGGAGACACGACGTCAGGAGTTGGAGACCAGCCTGGCCAATATGGTGAAACTCCATCTCTACTAAAAATACAAAAATTAGCCAAGCGTAGTGGCCAGTGCCTGTAATCCCAGCTACTTGGGAGGCTTTGGCAGGAGAATCGCTTGAACCTGGGAGGCAGAGGTTGCAGTGAACTGAGATTTCGACACTGCACTCCAGCCTGGGCAACAGAACGAGACTCTGTCTGGGGAGGGGGGGGCGGGATTATTTCCTCACAGTACTGGAGTCTGGAAGTCCAAGGTCAAGTTGTGAGCAGATTTTATTCCTCCTGAAGCCTCTCCTTGGCCTGTAGATGGATGCCTTCTCTCTATGTCCTTACATGGTCTTCCCTCTGTGTGTATCTGTGTCCTAATCTCTTTTTTTTTTTGAAACAGGGTCTCACTTTGTCACCCAGGCTAGCATGCAGTGGCTCAAGCAATTCTCCCGCTTCAGCCTCCCCAAGTGATGAGATTACAGGCATGAGCTAATGCAACTGACCTCCTCTTCTTACAAGGACACCAGTCATTGGAGAGACCATCCATTTGACCTCATTTGGCCTTAATTACATCTTGAAAGACCCTATCACCACATACATTTTGAGGAAGTTGGGATTAGGGCTACAACTTACGAATTTGGGAGGCAGAATAATTAGGGCTATACGATATTATACTACAGCTATATGTCACCCCTGGGAGATTAGTCAAACACACATGTATCTCTTCATACTACGTGAACAACTTCCTGTGAACCTATAATTATTTCAAAATAAAAAGCTGACCAGGAGTGGTGGCCCACCTGTGTAATCCCAGCACTTTGGGAGGCTGAGGCGGGCCAACCACTTGAGGTCGGTCAGGAGTTCAAGACCAGCCTGGCCAACATGGTGAAACCCCGTCTCTACCAAAAATTACAAAAGTTAGCCTGACTTCATAGGTCAGGGACTAGAAAGTGGGAGGAAATGAGAAATGATCCTGTTTCTGGCTTTAGCCATGGCAGGTGATTGCTTGTGGCTGCAGGTGGTCACAAGTGATTACAAGCTCCAGCACCATCAGCAAATACAGGTTATAAACACCAGACTAAGGGTGCTATCTTGATTCCTGCGTAAAATTCCCTTCCTTTTTTTCAATCCAGCTCTTTTTTGTTTATTTTGTTATTGCCACGCAGGTTGGAGTACAGTGGCACCATCATGGCTCACTGCTGCCTCTGCACCTCCACCTTCCGGGGTCCAGTGACCCTCCTGCCTCAGCCTCCCTCAGACATGTGCCACCACACCTGGCTAAGCTTCTTATTTTTTATTTTTGTGCAGGCGGCATCTTGCTATGTTATCCAGGCTGGTCTCAAACTCCTGGGCTCAAGCAATCCTCCCACCTCAGCCTCCCAAAGTGCTGCAATTATAGGTGTGAGCCACCATACCCAGCCTCATCCAGTTCTTCCAACACCTTCCTATCCCATTTCCAGCATTAAATTTCCCTGCACTTTAAATGCCTAGAATGGTTGTTTACCCGGCAAGACACAGACTGACACACAACTTCCCCTTCTGTCTGATAGAAACTCATCAAAGCCTATCAGTTATCAATACTCTGAGAATGGCTGAAGCAAATTCAAATATTCGCAGCTGACCCACTTTTGGCTGACCCTCTTCCTGGGAGCCATCCCTGTCCATACTCCACACCCTGCCCACCTCCCAGCTGAACTTAGAGTCACTAGCTCTGTGGCATCCTTGACTGCCCAAGCCCTATTGATCTGCAGTGCTGTATTTCACGTGTGCAGCCCCCTGCACTCCCATGGCACCTAGCCTCCATGCTGGCATGCCTTGAAATGTGCTGAACTGCCCTTTCCCTTGACTGGGAACCCCTAAGTTTGAGTGCAGGCACTGCTGATCCCAGTTCCTTGCATGCCTGGCAATGGGCAGGTGCTTACTGAACGCCTGGCAGCCCTGTAATGGTACCTGTAGCAGAAGCTCGTCCGCAGAAATGAGTTTCTCCGCCAGGCCCTTGGTTCAAGAAGAGCCCAGGTGGGATCCTCTTTCACACAATGTGTCCAGAAGCCAACTGATGAGAGTGTGCAAGTGTGCACAATAAGGACTGAGGGGTGGGCTGAGGCCCGCCCAGGGGGGAGGACCTGGGGCACAGACAACAGGAAGACGAGCTAAGGTGCGGTAGCTTTAATGGGCCTGAGCACCTCTTCTTCACTTTGCCCCTTCCTCCCTACTCTTCCCCTTCCGTTCCTGACAGGTCCAGCCTGCCCTATGGCTCTTAAACCACAGCTGTCAATCCTTCTGTCCCCTCAGCCGCTCCAGGCGCCTCCGAAGATCCGGGGGCACCTTAGCCCCAGCTGCCAGCAGCTCGCGCAGTCTCTGTTTGGGAGTCTTGGTGAGCACGAAATTGCAGGGGAATGGGCCCTCTTCAAAGGTGACTCGGCAGCTCCGTGTCACTGAATGGTAGCCTTCGGCACTGGCGGTCACCATGTAGTCCCCTGGGGTCAGCAGACGCCAGTAATCCCCGCCCCACGCTGAGGAGAGCGAAGGGCAGGATCAGGAGCCAATCAGTGATCCTCAGCTTCTTCCCAAGCCCTCGGTTCTGCAGCCCCTTCCCCTGCCCTCCCGGTCACACACACCCGTTGTCACATCATGGTTAATCCCATCCACGGCAATGACAGCATCAGCAATCCCAAGCTCCGTGTCCTTGTCCCGCACCACTCCTGCAATGCCCATGCGCACCTGTGTGGGAAAAGTTTATCAGAGCCCTTCCCTTTCTGCAGGAGAATGTGACCTTTAGTTAACTTGCTGGCTCTGTTCCCCCTGCAAACCTGATCAAAGTGGTAGGCCTACTATGTTCCTAGTTGACAATACTTCTGGTAAATAATAATTATATATATATAAATCACATCTGGACTAAGAAAGCGAGAGATACCTGGTAGGAAGGCTTGTGTTTGGGCTTTCCCAGGTTATTGGGCTTATCTCTGGTAGAACCTTTGGAAGCTCTGCTTATGGAGCCATTACAAGGGATATGAGATCCATGGAACATGAAGCTTCTACGCCAGGACAGTTCCTGCACCTGCCTCACGTGCATCTCTCCTGAGGATAGCTCTGGGACAGCACCATGGACCACCACCTAGACTGCAGTGGAGGCTCCTCCCAGCGGCTCTTAACACGGATGCCACACTCCTGGCAAACTGTGCTTCCTGTCCTGTGTGCTTCCAAGACAATCTGATGCCAAGCATGGCCCACGGCATCTTGTGAGTCTGAATGCTCAGCTGGACCTTAGAAGAACCCCTGGTAGGAGCTGTAGCCTAAATGGAGAGCAGGAGGGATTGAGGCAGGCTGGGGGCCAGGGGACTTAGATCCAACCTGCTCCAGATAAGTGAGGAGGGCGTCTTTGTTGTTCTCCCACTCCTGAGGCAATTCACTCTCATGAGGGAACTTGTCACAGGACAGCTCCACAGTGACCTCAAAG
Organism: Ateles fusciceps; assembly: GCA_036589455.1. Taxonomy (NCBI): domain Eukaryota; kingdom Metazoa; phylum Chordata; class Mammalia; order Primates; family Atelidae; genus Ateles; species Ateles fusciceps. Next base: position 893,681 of record JAZHEH010002969.1, on the reverse strand, counting down.
CAGTTGGTGTGTAGGTAGCTGAAGTCATTCATGCCTAAGGGTACCACGGACACTGGTGCCTAAGCAGGCAGGATGGAGTCCCATCCTCCCACTCCCCTCCCTTCTCTGAGACACTTCAGGGTGGGAACTGACACCAGGCTGTCTTATCAGGGTGGGGGGAGGGGGGGGAGGCAGAGTGGGGAGGGTGGGGGGATGGGGCTAACTCCACCCTCAGGCACATACTCCCAGGGACTGTGTGCCAGTCAGCCCCATTGATGATGTTGCCGTGCACGGAGAAGTCCTGGCTATGGCAGGGTCGGCGGCTGGTGTCCTGCATGGCCAGATTACTGCCAGCATAGACAGTGCTGAGCCAGCGAAACACAGCATCATCCGGTGTGGGCGTGAGCTCGCGGGCAGCCCACGGGCTGCGAGTCATGTCGAATGGATAGGATACCACGAGCTCACCCCCGTGGAGGTTGGCACTTAGCACAAAGGGGATCCGCTTCATCCACTCGATTACTGCCCGAGTTTCAGGAGCCACCTGGATGGGGCAGGTCAGGAGGGGGCAGGAGACAGAGACAAGGTCCGACCCCCCACAGCCCTCCACTGCTGCCTTCAGAATACTCACAGTGGCATTGGGCAGGGTATAGTAAGTGGGCAATGGCACATGATGGTTGGGGACGATGTGGGGCACCTGCCCCTCGTCCTGTGCTTCCCACAGTGGTGTGTTGAGGTCAGCAAAATTGTGGTTAAGGTCGATGCTCTGGATGTTCCAGCGGCCCTCTGCCCAGCCCACCAGCTCTGAGCCCTGCTAGGGAAGGGGCTTGTTCAAGCTGAGCAGGTCCAGGCACCAGGGCAGGACAGAGTGGCCCTCATGCCTGGTGGCCTACCCGGCGGTAGGCGATCTCATAGCCATCAGGGTTCATGGAGGGCAGCAGGTGAATGCGCATCTCAGTGAGCAGCCGGGTCACCCGTGGGTTTCCTCGCAGGAACTCATGGCACAGGAACTGCATCAGGAGCAGAAGCAACTCCCGCCCCAGGGCCTCATTCCCATGCATGCCGGCCACGTAGCGCACCTCGGGCTCCCCTGGGGACACATGGGGACTTGCAGCTGGCTCATGCCCAGGGCCCTGCCCTGTGCCTACCTCTCCCCCACTCCCCCCTGCCAGTACCCAGCTCATGCTCCCCAGGCCGGTCCGACATTTCCATCACATACAGCTTCAGGCCCTGGTAACTCTTCCCCGATGCTGTAGATGCGGGTGATGTTGGGGCATTGCTCATTCACCTGCTTCATCAGCTGGTGGGCGGAGTGTAGCATGGCATGAGGTATGGGAGGGGTATGCCCAGGGGCACATCACATGTGCCATGGAAAGACTTAAAAAGTTAGCAGTGGCCCACACAGAGGGGGCATCCCAGCATGTTACAGGAGGGGGAGCGGCAGCAGAGCTGGGAGGAAGGGGCAGGACAGGAGGCGCCATAGTAAGGGAAAGTGGGACGGAGATCAGGAGAGAAGGCTGAGACATCAGGAGGTGATGAGGGCACACAAGCGCAGTCACAGCAGGTTGTGCCCCAGTGGGGAGGGGGACCTGAGATGGGTGGGCCCTCCTTCCCAGGTCATAGGGGTTATATCTGACCTTCCTCATGGCCTTGTAATTGTGATGCCGAAAGTCCAGAGGGTCAGAGGATCCCCATGCAGGGGCATCAAGTAATAGGTTATTAGGATCTGGTGGGGGTTGAGTTTATGGTAAAGGGTGTGTCCACAGTGGAAGATGCACCCTGCATCCAGGCCCTGCCCAACCAGCCCTGGCCTGACTACCCACCTGAGACCGGACAGGCCAGGATCTCTGCCCGGAGGCAGAGTGCACCTCCCTGGAGCCAGGTCTGGGGCAGCAGGCGAATGAAGCGGGCCACCTGGGGCTCGGGCAGGAGGTTCAGCACTGGAGTTTCTGGATCTGCATTGGCAGGAAATACCTGGGGGCAGCAAGTTATCTGTGTGGTTGCTCAAACCGCAGAAGCCTGGCCCAGGACCCAGGGAAGGAACTCAGGCCTCCAAGCTCACTGTCTCCCTACCCCTACTGGGTTCAGCTAGAGACTTGTACTCTGAGTCAAACACAGACCCCAGCCCACAGCCCCTGCCAATGGGCAGCCATAGGAGCCCTGTTCTCTGGGTTGGACACAGTTCATTAGCCCAGTTTGGCCACATGACTCAGGGGGAAGCCAATCCTAGAGCTGGCCAGGACTCCACCTTGTAGCCTGATGTAAAAGAGGACCATGAGACTCGGAAGTCAGAGCCACGAGGAGGCAAGAAGTGATGTGGGCCAGAGGCCCCAGGCCAGAAGGGGCGTGCCAGGACACAGCTGTACCGTGAAGCGGCTCCCACCCTGTGGGGTTATCTGCGGAGGATGTGGGGCATGTCGCAAAGCAGCTGGCTCCCCAAGGGTGTCTGCTGTGTGCCACCCTCCTGACAACAACTCCCTCCTCCCGGGGAAGCCTAAGCAGGCATGTATTCTTGTCCTCAGAGGAGCCTCAGCCTAGCCCGGGCTAGGCGCCCAACTCCCAGCATGGAGGGCCCCAGCCACAGTGGGACCACTCACCGAGTCCATCCCACTGCTATGGTTCCTACTGGCCCACCAGGTCCGACTGTCATTGCTGAACTGGACCTTGTATGATGTGACCCAGTCGTACCTGGCAGAAGAGGTGGAGAGAGATCATCAGCGCCCCCAGGACTCCCACCCCAGTCCTTTGTGTCCGCCCATGACCTCCTGACGTAGGGTTAGCCTGCCTCACCTCCAGACAGAGTTCCTGCCCTGTGTGATAACACCCGAGAAGCGGGTGGGGTGCCCAGCATCCACCTGAAACCATGGATTGGCGTCCTGCTCCTCAGCACACCAGGCTCCGTCATATAGATCACCATCCTCCAGGCCTGACTGCAGACGCAGGACATGGTGCTCAGGCCCAGGTGGACAGAGTGGGGTAGGCCAGGACAGAGGGAGGTAGGAGAGAAGCTCCCAGGGGGCTGCCTTCCCTACCCTGAGACCAGGGCTCTGAGCCAGGATTACTGACCTGGATGTTGAGCCGTCCTCGGTGTGGTCCAAGACCAAAGGACTGGCTGCTGGATGCCTCAAGCTGACTATCTGAAACTCGCAGGGACTCCAGACCCAAAGGAGGACAGCCTGAGCCAGGGAAAGAGCAGTGAGACAGGACCAGAGGGAGAGTAGCCAGGGCAGGTGGGAAGCTGAGCCTAAGCTTGCTCTTGTGCTAGGCAAGCAGGGGGCATGCCCATGCCCATGAGGCCAAGAGCTGCGCTGGTAAAGTGCCCCAGGGGCTGCATGTCTGGGCAGGGCCCTTGAAAGGCAGTACCTGGTTCTTGTTTCTCATGGGGGTTGAGGGTCCCTGCTGGACTGGAGGTCACAAGGGGCTTGGCAGTCACCAGGGGGGGTGGGGTGAGTTAGCTTCCTCCGCTTTTTCATAATGACCTTTTTCTTCTTGATAACTCGAATCCGGACATGCTGTTCTGAGGTCCCTTGAGGTCCAAGAGGCACAGCATGGAGGAAAGGAAGAATGGTGAAACCCTGGATGGAAAGATCTGCCAGCCCAAGAAGACATGCCAGCCCACAGCAGGCTCTAACAGCCTAGGCTGACATCAAAGGTCTGCAATCTGACCCCAATCTGCCCCTCCAGCCACTTCCTTAGCTGCTCCTTCTCCTCTCTGAGGTGACCACATGCTTAGCTAGCCTCCCCCCCTGACCCTCTAACCCAATGGAGAGCTGCACCCAGCCTCTAGAAACTATTTGGTTGCTCCAAAGGGCTGAGTCTGGCACTTTACCTCCAGGCCTTTGCACTAGCTACCCTCTCCCCTGTAATGCTACCCCTGGCCTCTGACTTTTTCACCTAATTCCCACTCTTCCTTTGCATCTCAGCCCAGATGCCTTTCCAAGGAGGCTTTCTTAGCTCCAGACTAGGCATCATGCCCTAAAGCCCCTGTGCTGCTTCCATTGTTTCATCTGCCCTCTGAGCTCAGATGGCCTGTCCTGGAATCCACATCTGCCTAGGTGTGAAGGCATTCAGGGCTGGGCTTGTCCTCCTCCCCGCCTGCCCACCCCTTCGACACAAGGCTGTGCACTGGGCAGGTGTGGGGGGGGTACCCATCCAAGCTCCACAGTTGCCTCCAGAACAGGCTGCCCATTTCCACATCTGGTACCCTGTGCTTTTGCCCTCTGCTTCCTTCTTGGCAGCCTCCCCCTGCCTCCCACTTTCCAGACTCTCCTGACTCGGGGACATCACACTTCAGGACCCACCTCCACTTGCCTCCTCTAGAAGCCCCTGAGTGCCATCCGCTTGAGCTCCTCCTCTACCACCCCACATCTGGGAAGCTGAGAGGTCAGGCTGCCTTCCTCTCCCCCTCTGCCCCATCCTCCCGGCAGCCTCAGCGAGGGGCTCTCCCTCCTTTCCTTTTGTTTCTTCTCTCCAGCCCTCGCCTTCAAACTCTCCTACACAGTCTTGCTCTGCACCTTGAGAGCTTTTGCCCCTCTGTCTCCCCCTCCTGCCGGCTCTGGCCTGTTTCCTCTTTGGTGAAAAGGGAAGGTTTGGGGCTTGGAAGAGGCAGCACCCCACTGGCGCCTGTCCTGGAACTGCCGGCTAGGTCTGGCCGGGAAGCAGGGCTGCCGAGTCAGCAGCCATTGCTCACAGCAGGGAGTGAGGGAGTGAGGGTGAGTGTGTGTATGTGTGTGAGTGTGAGTGCGCGCGCGCGCGTGTGTAGAGACAGCGCGTGTGAGTGTGAGTGTGCGTGTAGGGGGTGTGAGTTGCGTGCGTGAGTGTGAGAGTATGCGTGTGCGCGCATGTGTTGGGGAAGGGTCGCCCCACGGGGCAGGGGATGGGGCAGCCAGCTTGCAGGGGAGCGGGCTAGCGTTCGGGGAACTCACCGTTAGCCGTCCCCGCCGGCGGCTGTGCGGGTCTGCTAGGTGGGGGCCGGAATCGAGCCCGGGACCTTGGTGGTCGCGGGGGGCGCGAGACCCAGCACCGAGTTCCCGGGCGCCCCCCAGAGCCGGGCCGACGGCCGGCGCGAAGGCGAATAGGGCCAGCAAGAGCGCCCACATGGCGGGGAGAGAGTGTCAGGGGCGCGCGGACCGCGGCGGGCGGTGGGTGGGTCTCTTCCTGCCGAGTGCGCCGAGCCCCCCGCCCCTTCCTGCCCCCCCCCCTCGCAGCCTCCTGCCCGCCCACAGCCCGCGGTCCGCCTCGGACCTCGGAGAGAAGGAGAGGGCCGGGAGGCACGAGGCGGGCTGACCTCCGAGGGGGCCGCCCGGGTCTCGGGACTGCCGACCCTGCCCTTCCTCTCCGCGGTCTGGGGCTAACCCGCCTCACTGGCGCGCTGCGCCTTTATAGTCTGCAAAGCCACACTGAGGAGAGCAAAGTTCACCTGGTGGCCATCTAGCTGACCGTCGACCGTCGGGAGGCAAAGACCTTTATCTGAGGAATTCAGAATGCCACTTCCCTGTGATCTAAAGCCACATCTGGTACCAAGCTTCCTTCCCAAGAATTTATAAGTAACTAGAATTTCTGTACATCTCCGGAATGCGTGCATGTCCAGACCCATTGTGCAATATTTGCTGACATCAAGGCACCAAAATATAGACAAATGTAACCATTTACGTGACCTAAGTGACCAATGTGGTCCAAATTACCCTTCAGTTCCCCTCAGGGAGCTCAGTCCTCTTGCTGAAGCGCCCGCTGCGCTCTGCTGCACCGTCCTTTCCATCTAATAAAACTTTCCTTTTCAGACCTATACTGTTGTTGGTAAATTCTTTTACCACCCGAGAGCCAACCACTTCCCGGTTCCGGGGCTCTGACACCTCGCCTGGCATCTTGGTGGCCCCTACCAGGACTTTACTGGGATTTCTCTCTTCCTTTTTCTCCCTGCTTCTTTCCAGGTTCTGGTTCTTTACTCTTGGGAACTGACAGTCCCTGGCGGAGGCAGCTCTTCCGTGGGATTCTGAACCCTAGAGAAGGGACACCTGGCTGTCCTTGACTTTAGGGGTGAGGGACTGGCCAGGGCTTTTTTCTATTTTCGGACTGCCAGTGAACCTGCTTGAGTTCTCGTTGGCAATTGACAGTTTCTGGCCAAGAGCCATCCGCCAGTGTTACCCCAAGGCTAAGACAAAAGAGCGGTTGCCTGTCAGGGTGGCAAGGCCATTTCATTTTAACACTCTGTAAGTCTTGTCCTGGAAGCAGCTGATCTCAGTTCTACACAGGGACCCCTCAGAGATCTTGCAGTTCCTTGTCTAAACCCAACGTGGGTTCAATTAATTCAGTTCCATCCAACTCATCCTTGGATTGCCTCCTTAAAAATGGTCCTATTGGTCCCATTTTGACCCACAAACTCTTAAAAATACTCATACAAGACTGGGCATAATGGCTTATGCCTGTAACCCCAGCACTTTGGGAGGCTAAGGCAGGCATATCACCTGAGGTCCGGAGTTCAAGACCAGCTTGGCCAACATGGTGAAACCCTGTCCACGGGAGAATCCCTTGAACCCAGGAGGTGGAGGTTGCAGTGAGCCAGGATGGAACCACTGCACTCCAGCCTAGGCAAAAGAGCAAGACTCTGTCTCAAATATATACATATATATAGTAATATTTCTCGGGTTCAATACAAGCTCCCTAATCAATCAGTTTGGCCAATTAATGAAACTTTAGATTGCAAGTTATTTTACAACTTAAATGATTTTTTGCTGGAACCTTGGAAAGGATTCAGAGGTCCCATATGTTCAGGTCTTTTTGGCTTTATCCCCAACCCCAAAATCACATAAAAATTGTCATGTGTGCTTCCAAGAAACTTCCTCCCTTCCTGATTCTGATGTCTTAGATGATCCTTCCTTTTGCCTGTTACACCCTCCTCAACCTGCTCGATCTTCACTTACACCCTCTCCATCTGCTCCATTCCCCAGTCCATCCCCCCCACCCACATACCCAAATACTTTTTTCCCTTCATATACTCTCATGGGATTCACATATGCTACTAGTACAGAGTCCTCAGAAAAATCCCCAAAATATTTTGCCTCTCCCTGAGGTAGCTAATGAAAATTTGGGAACCAGCTAAGTTCATGTCCCTTTTCTGATCATGTCTGATCTTTTGCAAATTCAATCCAAGTTGGGTTTATTTAGTCAGGATCCCTCTAAGTTCACTGAAGAATTTTGGACTTTAACTGTTGCCTTTGGTTTAACCTGGCAAGATGTATTTGTGGTATTAACTACCTGCTGTTCCCATACACACAAAAAATCATGCATGTGATCTTTAGCGTGGGCAGATGAAGCTCATGCTCCCAATCCTAATAATAGAGCCGGGCAGAAGCTGTTCCCAAGACAGAACCTATTGGCAATACCGGGCCGTCAATGCTGGCCCGAACAGAGGCGGGGGCACACAGGATCATATGGTAACTTGTCTGTTGGAAGGAATGAAAAACGCTATTATATAATAAAATCTGTTAATTTTTCTAAATTATAAAAAATAATAATTTTGTATGTATGGAACTATCTGAAAGCCCTGCCCTTTTCCAAGCTAGACTGGTGGAGGCCATGCATAATTACACACATCGAAACCCCAGGGGCCAGACACAGTGGTTCATGCCTGTAATCCCAGCACTTTGGGAGTCGGAGGTGGGTGGATTATCTGAGGTCAGGATTTGGAGACAATCCTGGCCAACATGGTGAAACCTTGTCTCTACTAAAAATACAAAAATTTGTGGGCATGAAGGCACAACTTAATCCCTGCCTTTTTAACACTTACCTGTTCAGTTTACAATGATTCCATCTACAGATGACTATGCAATCCCAATACCAGCCTGCAACAGCAACTTCCGTTTTCGTGGGGCCTCTTGATGGAATCTGGTCTTACCTCCATGAACAAGTTTTTCATGACCCTTCATTACCTTCATGACAGAAAGCAAGAAAAGAAAAAAATGCAACTTATCCTTTCAATGCCCCTTTTCAGCAGAAAGTAGCCAGGCAGACTGGACACTCCTCTTCACTGTGCCATTTTCCCTTTCTTGGGATCCTAACAGACAAGTAGACATGAGCATGGAGAAATACAAAGGGTCAAAGATTTGCCCGAAGTATTTATTGGAGGAAAATGAGGAGAGCAAGGATCACCTGGTGGCCATCAAGCAGACCATCAAGAGGCAAAGCCCCTTATCTGAGGAACTCAGAATGGCACTTTCCTACTATCTAAAGCCAAATCCGGTACCAGGCTTCTTTCCCTATTATTTATTTATTTATTTATTTATTTTTGAGATGGAGTTTCGCTCTTGTTGCCCAGCCTGGAATGCAATGGCGAGATCTCAGCTCACCACAACCTCCACCTCCCAGGTTCAAGGGATTCTCCTGTCTCAGCCTGTCTAGTAGCTGGCATTACAGGCAAGTGCCACCACGCCTGGCTAATTTTGTATTTTTTAGTAGAGATAGGGTTTCTCCGTGTTGGTCAGGTTGGTCTTGAACTCCCAACCTCAGGTGGTCTGCCCGCCTCAGCCTCCCAAAGTGCTGGGATTATAGGCGTGAGCCACAGCGATGGCCTTTTCCCTAGAATTTCTATACTTCTCCGGAATGCACGCATGTTGAAACCCATTGTGCAACCTTTGCTTCATCAAGGTACCAAAATATCTACAAACGTAATCATTTACTATGACCTACATAACTAATGTGGCCAAAATTTCTCTTCAGTTCCCTGCAAGGGAGCTCAGGTCCCTCTTGCTGAAGCACCCCACTGCGCTCTGCTGCAGCATTCTTTCCATCTAATAAAACTTTTCAAACCTATACTGCCATTGGTAAGTTCTTTTACCACGGGAGCCAACCACTCTCGGCTGCCGCGGCCGAGCTCTGACACCCCACCTGGCACACAGCATTTCACTTAGCCCCTCGAGGCCCCCAGCCCGCAGCGGACATCTATTTTGTACTATGCATTATGCCAAGAGTTTTACTTGTGGCCTCTCGATCAAACTTCATGTTACAAACTGATAAACTGAGGCTCAGAGCGGCCTATTGACTTGGGCGTGGTAGCAAAGCTGAGAACTTTGGGAAGGAACTTACAACCCGAGAGGAAAAGCTATCCAGAGCCAGAGGCCCCTGGCAGGGCGGGTGGGACAAAAGGGGGCAAGAGTGAAAGGAAAATGAGGCGGCGGGGTACCTGGGGCGAGGGGAGAGGGCTGGTCCAGGAATCCTCCTGGAAGACAACCCAGGGGGCCCAACCAGAGGCGGCGCAGAGGCGCTTCCCATCCCCACCATCACCAACCCGGGCCCCTCCCCTCCTCTCCTTTCCCTTCCCTCCCTTACTCCTTCGCTCACTCACCCGGCTGCCACGTCCCGTCCCAGGGTTACATAACCCGGGGGGGAGAGAAGCCGGAGCGATAGCCCGCGGGCTGGGGGCTGGGGTGGAGGAGCCAAGGCTTGACGCGCGCCCTGACCTCCTCTCCAGCTCCTCGCTCCCCACCCGTATTGTCCTCCGGGAGCCGGCAACCCGGGGTCTTTATTCGCGGGGCTGCCCCAGATCCGGAGATGCCCTTCCCGTCCTCCTTCCAAGGCCCCCTTTGGATCCTCCATTCCTGGTCGCCTCCTCAGAAAGAAGGAAACGGGTCCAGGGGTGTGCCTTTGGCCAGCGCTTGGCTGTTGCAAAGGGCCCTCCAGGGAGATGCTACCATCCCCCACGAGAAGCGAGAAATGCTGCCCAGAAGCAGCCGGGAATCCTCTGGTGTGCGCGAGGTCCTGAGGAATTTTTTTTTTTTTTTTTTTTTTTTTTTGCGGGGCCACTATCTATATAAATGATTTGAATCACCCAAAATCAGCGTGTCAGCACCATTCTGGCGGCCCACGCTCGTACGAACCCCAGAAAGACAGCGCGCCGCAGTCTGGGACTGCGGCCCACCACCTCCAGGAACTACCCCATAGGCACGAGTCCTGGAGCTCCTCGAGGCATCTGGTCTGCCCCACGCGCGCCGGGTAAAGGGCTAGAGAACCCACGAAAGGGAGTGATCCCACAGGGCCCACGTGCACCTGGGTCCCGCCTCGGAGCATCCCGCCTCGATGGCGCTGCCGGTTCCCCAGGCAATGGAGGGGAGGACAGAGAGATATTAAGGGAAGCGCTGCACAGCCGGGAATCACTGGGCGCCGGGTGGGGCCAGAAGGGCAGCGGAGAAGCTTCCCAGAGGTGGGAGGCCGCGGTCTGAACAGGTTCTGAGGGCTGCTAAGCCTCCTGCCAAAGCCCCATCTGACCACCTCCAGGTCTCTGGTCCCCATGCCCATTCATGCCTCGCAGGGGTGTGGGAAGGAGGAGGGGGCACAGGAAACAGGACATCTCAGCCTCCGGAAGCCTCCACCCCCTCCAAGCCGTTTCCCACACAGTAGCCAAATTGTGTCAAGTTTCTCCAGGCTTAAGTCCCCAGTGGGTTCACCTGCAAGGTCTTCATGACCAAGTTCTTCCTGCCACCCCTTTCCCACTCCATCTGCCGCCCTATCCCCTGGCTCCCATCCCTCCACTCACTCCGGCATCCTAGCTTCTCCTCCCATGCACCACGAGTCTGCTGGCCTTTTCACTTGTGCATGGAGTTTGCCTTCTCAGTCAGATTTCCTTTCAATATCACCTGCTCCCAAAGGCTTTCCCTGACTACCCTTACTAAAGCAAGCTCTTTCACTTTACACTCTCTATCCTCTCACTGTTTGAATTATTGTCTTCAAGGCACTCAACACTGCAGTGCTCTTGATTTACTTATGTGTTGGCTGTTCAGGTTCTCCTGCCCCCAGCAGAAGAACTTTGTACTCAAATGTGCACAGTTGCACCTCAGCCTAGAACAGTACCTGGTCCCTAGTCAGCTCTCATAAAGTGTGTGTATAATATATCCAAGGCTAGAGGGGGACAAAGTAAGGCTGAAAGGACCTCCCCAACTGTGCGAGAGTTTGCGGGAGAGGACAGGGCAGGCTATGAACTAGAAGATGCGCTCCCAAAGTGACTGGGGTGGAGCAGCTAGCACCCTCCCACCAATCTTTTAGGGGCCAGATCTGCAGGATGCTCCACCTCTTATGTCTCCTGCACCAATCCCCCGCCCCATTTCTCTTCCCACCACCGCACTCCCTGCTTGTCTGCCCTGTTGCAACATTTAGGACCCCTTGGTTCCTCGCTGTGCCTCCTGAGTCCTGCAGCACCTTCTCACACTCTTCTGCACTCCCAGCCCTGCTACCGCCACTGGCCTTTACCACTGGCTACCTGGGGCTGCAAAGGTGCAAGTAGCGGGATCTGGAGGTGATGGCTCCAGGGGCAGAGGGGCAGGTTTGCACCCAGGAACCTGCACAGCCAGATCTTGTCCACCAGGAGTCAGGTAGAAGATCTTTCGTGGTCTCACTAGGCACAACTGAGAAAGACTGCGTAGTGGCACCTGCCTAAAAGGGATTTTAATGTAAGGGGTGAGCTAGGAATCTCTTGCCAGCTCCATGGTGTGGTTAGGTGGCTGGAGCGGGAGAGGATAGGTGACTCTGGTAGCACACAGGCTTCATTTCACATCCCACTTCTGCCGTGTATTTTATTTGGCTATCCTTGGGTAGTAGTTTCACCTCCCTGAGACTTAGTTTCCTTATCTGTAAAATGGGAACCACACCCCCCTCCCAGGGTTGCCGTGATGATAAAGTGAGATAATACAGGGTCTTAGGGGGCTTCTAGATTAATCAGATGAATTATAGGTGGGGAAAACAGGGCAACACAGCCCTCTTACTCCTACATACTTAGATGGAATAAAACAGTATCAAGGAAAAGAAAGGACACTGTGTGTCTAGCTGCACAAATAATGAAGAAATAGAATCTACTGCTTGCCTGTGCCTCTAATCTCCTGTGCCTGGATGCTAAAGCAGAACTCATTTCCTGCTAAGTGCTCTCCCTGTGATGTAGGGGAGCATTGATGGAGCCTCACACAGCAGCAGGATGCACAGGGTGGCATCTCTCCACACCTCCATTCTCCCCCATCACTGTCCACCCCAGCTTTCTCTCCTATGTACATCAAGGTATTTGAGAGCCGTGCTCCACAAAGTGTGGTTGAAGAGCAGCAGCAGTGGCATCCCCCTGGGAACTTGTTAGAAATGCAGAACCGGTTAGGTGTAGTGGCCCAAGCCTGTAATCCCAGCACTTTGGGAGGCCAAGGCGGGTGGATCACCTGAGGTCAGGAGTTCAAGACCAGCCTGGCCAACATGGTAAAACCCCATCTCTACTATAACTACAAAAATTAGTCAGCCATGGTGGTGGGTGCCTGTAATCCCAGCTACTCGGGAGGCTGAGGCAGGAGAATCGCTTGAACCCATGAGGCGGAGGTTACAATGAGCTGGGATGGCGCCACTGCACTCCAGCTTGGGAGACAGAGCAAGACTCCATTGCAAACAAAACAAAACAAAAACCTGAGCCCCAGACCTATTGAATCAGAATCTGCATTTAAACAAGACCCCCAGAGGATTCAACCCCAGGAGATACATATGCATATTAAAGGCTGAGAAGCACTAGGTGGAGGTTGGAGTTTGAGAGTATCTCCACATAAAATGCAGGAGATTCACAACTTTCTGAGTTTTATCCCTGGTATTTGATGCTATCACTGGTCATTTTATCTTAAACCACAAGAGTATATCCACATAAGGTTAGGGAGTTGGTCTTTCATTCAACCCAGGAAGGTATATTCCTGATCTCCACAACATGACTGTCGGTTTGTTCCTTGTAACCAACTCATTTTTATCAAAATAGTACAAAATATTTTGGTTTGGTTTTGTGGGTTTTATTTTATTTTATTTTATTTTTGAGGCACTGTCTCTGCTCTGCTGCCTAGGCTAGAGTGCAGTGGTGTAATCACAGCTCACTGCAGCCTCAAACTCCTGGGTTCAAGCAATCCTCCCACCTCAGCCTCCCAAGTACCTGGAGCACGTCACCACACTCAGCTAATTTTTACTTTTTTTTTTTTTGTAGAGACAAGATTTCGCTATGTCATCCAGGCTACAACATAGTTTTAATTTTTATTTCAATAGCTTTAGGGCTACAAGGGGTTTTTGGTTACAAGGGAGAATTGCGTAGTGACGAAGTCTAAAACTTTAGAGCACCCATCACCCAAGCAGCATACGTTGTATGCAATACATAGTTTTTTATCCATCACCCCCCATTTACCTTCCCCTTCTGAGTCTCCATTGTCCATTATACTATTCTGTATGCCTTCACATACCCACAGCTTAGCTTCCATTTATAAGTGAGAACATATGGTATTTGGCTTTCCATTCCTTAGTTACTTCACTTAGAATAATGACCTCCAGTTCCATCCAAAAGACATTATTTCATTTTTTTTATGGCTGAGTAGTATTCCGTGGGGTGTGTGTGTGTGTGTGTGTGTGTGTGTATACACACATACTACACTGTCTCTATTCACTCAGCAGTTGATGGGCACTTAGATTGGTTCCATATCTTTGCAATTGTGAATCATACTGCAATAAACATATGCATGAGGTGACTTTTTGATATAATAACTTCTTTTCCTTTGGTTAAATATCCAGTAGTGAGATTGCTGAATTGAATGTAGATCTATGTTTAGTTCTTTGAGAAATCTCCATAGTTTTCCATAGAGGTCCAGGCTGCAATACAGTTTTAAAGGTAAATCACATTTAGGCTTGCAATGGAAGAGTCTGCCATATGCCTTTCCCAAGCCAGGCACTTGTAATTCTTTTTTGTTATTTCTCCTGTATTTATCTCTGTGCTGATTTCTTGCTATTTCTTTTTTTTCTTTCTCTTTTTTTTTTTTTTTTTTGAGACAAAGTCTCACTCTGTCACCCAGACTGGAGTACAGTGACACAATCTTGGCTCACGGCAACCTCTGCCTCCCAAGTTCAAGTGATTCTCCTGACTCAGCCTCCTGAGTAGCTGGGATTACAGGCGCCTGCCACCACACCCGGCTAATTTTTGTATTTTCAGTAGAGACAGGGCCTTCACCATGTTGGCCAGGCTGGTTTGAAACTCCTGATCTCAGATGATCCACCCGCCTCTGCCTCCCAAAGTGCTGGGATTATGGGCGTGAGCCACCATGCCCGGCCATTTAAAAAAAAAAAAAAAAAAAAATTTCTTTCTCTGTTGTCTAGTCTGGAGTTTAGTGGCGAGATCTCAGCTCACTGCAACCTTTACCTCCCAGCTCAAGTGATTCTTGTACCTCAACTACCCTAGTAGCTGGGATTACAGGTGCCTGCCACCATACCCAGCTAATTTTTGTATATTTAGTAGAGATGGGGTTTCACCATGTTGGCCAGGTTGGTCTTGAATTCCTGGCCTCAAGTGATCTGCGTGCCTCAGCCTCCCAAACTGCTGGGATTACAGGTGTGAGCCACAGTGCCTGGCTATTTCTTGATTTTTCTATATGTAATTCTTATCTGTGGATTTTCTGCTATAGAATTAAGGAGTTAGCTTTTCTACCACCCTCCCCCTCAATACACACACCCAGATGCACAAACATATACTCCCTCCTTCCATCTTCAGTAAAGATAAACCACCATTTGGAATCAATATTCAGTGTTTTTGTTATGACCATGTAAATATTATGTTTAACTTTTTGTGCTACCTGGAGTTAGTAATTACTTTGTTCTTATTATTTGCCTAGTTTTCTAGGCACCAATCACTAATGCAACCCCAAAGTTTCCAATATAACTGAATATTTACTCAATATATCTAAACATAGCTAATAATCAGTCGATTTCATTTTTCTCTGGAGACATCACTCCTGGAGCACGTCTTCTGGTTTCAGGTCGGGTTGGTTACTTTCTTTTACCTGGGGGTACAGTTGACAACCCAGGCCTTTCTCATCATTAAACCTTTTCTGTGTTTAATCTCATTTATTGAATGCCATATTGCTCTCTTTCTTAGTTTAATTCTTTGTTTTGCTTAACACATCCTCCAGTAGCTTTCTAAGAAAGGGTATATACAAGGTCAAATTTTTAAGACCTTCTGTTGTTGAAATGTCATTATTCTATCCTCCCAATTAATGATGATTTTGACATTTACATTTCTATATTGGAAATCATTTTGAGGGCATTTATTGTCTTCTAGCTACCCAGTATTGGTGTTTAAAAGTGTGATAACAATCTGGCTTCGGATCCAATGTATGTGATCTTTTTATTTGGTGGAAGCTCTTAGGAGTGTCTTTTTATCCCCAGTAATTTGAATTTCATCATATGCCTTGGTGTTAGCTAGCCCATTTTCCTTTGTTGTGCTGTGAATTGGTGGAAACTTATGGTCTAGAAAATCATGTCCTTCAATTCTGAAGGGTCTCTTGATTTTAAAAAAATGTTCGCCTTCTGGCCAGGCATGATGGCTCACACCTGTAATCCCAGCAGTTTGGGAGGCTGAGGTGGGTTGATCACCTGAGGTCAGGAGTTCAAGACCAGCCTGGTCGACATGGCAAAACCCTGTCTCTACTAAAAATACAAAAATTAGCCAGGCGTGGTGACGAGCGCCTGTAATCCCAGCTACTTAGGAGGCCGAGGGAGGAGAATTGCTTGAAGCCAGAAGGTGGAGGTTGCAGTGAGCCAAGATTGTGTCATTGCACTCCAGCCTGGGCAACAAAAACAAAACTCTGCCTCAAAAAAAAAAAAGTTTTTCTCCTGAGAGCATTCCCTCTATAAACCATGTGTATAAGAATCCCATCTCAGGCTCTGCTTTTAGTAATTACGACCCATTGATATAGTTTGAATATTTGTCCAAATCTCATGCTGAAATATAATCCCAAATGTTGGAGGTAGGGCCTGATGGGAGGTGTTTGGGTCATGGGTTGGATCCCTCATGGCTTGGTGCCTTCATCGAAATAGTGAGTTCTCTCAAGATCTGGTTGTGTAAGTGTGTGGCGACTCCCCGCACCACCACTCTCTCCCTTGCTCCTGCTCACCCTTTGCTTTCTGCCATGATTGGAAGTTTTCTGAGGCCTCCCCCAGAAGCAGATGCTGGTACCCTGCTTTCTGTACAGCCTGAAAAACTGCAAGCCAATGAAGCCTCTTTTCTTATAAATTACCCAGTCTCAGATATTTCTTCATAGCAACGCAATAACAGCCTAATACACCTGTCATCTGGCATGGTGCCTGGCCCACAGGAAGCACTTAAATAAATGATTGTTGAATACAAAATAAACTCTGAGAAAATCACAGATAGAACTCTCCTACACATCCATGCAGAGCACCTGGTGCACAGTAAATCCTTAAGGAGCTTTAGTGTCTTTGATCCCCCCCACGCCCTGCAATATGGAATAGCCTCATCTTGGTGGACTCATCAGGACATGCTTCTCAGGTCTGTATGTCCAGGAATGCAAATGTGTGGATGCGTCCAGGGTTGATCGGGCTCAGGGTACTGGCAATCTTAAACCTTAATGTTCCTTTACAAACACATTTGGAACTTAATACACGGACACACACACACACACACACACACACACACGATTCTGGGATCTTCTGTTATACCCTTCCCATTATGGACAAATCTACCCCTAAAGCCCAGTTGCTGGATAAGCAAAAAGAGCCAGAGGAAGGGCAATGAGTCGATGGTCCCTAGGGCTGGTGACACTGGTTCTATGGGCTGCCAAGCCCACTTCCACCAAAGAGATCAGGGCCTCAAGGCCTGAGTCTTTGGGCAAGGCCTGCTGGAGGCGGATATACAGTCTGATTCTTGTCCGTCTCCTCTCCTGGGGGCTGTATGGCCACTGTCTCCCCTTTTGCCACCCCTACCAGTTTTCCTTCAATGTATGATATGTTGGCAAAGATTAAGTTCTCTTAATTATGACACATTTCCACTCTTGCCTCTCAAGTCACTAAACTGAGACGTGCTGGAACCCCGGTGGCAACCACTCATTTACAAATTATCAGTGTATTGTGATCTACTGATAATCCAGGTGACCAACCCCTTCACTAGATGCTCATTTTCCTTACATCCATTCTCAGAGTGTAACCTCAACCTCTAATCTGGGGCTACTAGGTCACAGTCCACTTAGGTTCATGTCCTCTATCTCATTTCTGGAATCCCAGTATGCATAATACCTCCTATAAACTGTAGTGCTTAGAACACCTGAACAGCCCCCTCCTCACTCACCCTCATTTAGCAGGTTATGTGGGAGCCCGGTGGAACTGCAGCCCTGAAAAATCCCCAGAAGGGCCCATGGGGAAGAGAGCTGGGGACAGAGATATTGAATGACCTGCCCCGAACATGCAGCTCTGAAAACTCACAGGAAGAAGAAAGCAGATCTCGCTCCCTTGGACAGATGCCCAAGTAGTAATGGCGTTAGAGTGCCTTCCTGACAACTCAGATCCCCAGGGGGAGGGCCCTAGGGCAGAGAATCAGCAAGGGCAAGAGGATGAGTCTTAGTTCTCAGAAATCTCTGACTTCCCAGCTAAGCCCCACCTAGGCCACCAGCTGCTTATGACGCCAGAGAAGCAGCAGCAGCCCCCTCCCTACCCCAGGGCCCCCACCTGGCAACAGGTCACAATGCCCCAGGTGCCCTGTCCTGGAATGCTGACAAAAGTGGGAGCAGGTGAGGAGGGTTTGGTGGGTGAGCATGGTGGAGGGGGGAGACTGCACAGGAGCCTAATTCCCCACTCTGAGCCCACCCTTGGGTCTGCCAGGGCCCTACCCCTTCCTCCATTCCCACCCCTATGATCCCTTTAGGACTAGCTCTTACTGTCACCTCCACCTCTCTCCATGACCCAGCTCTGTTTACCCAGACCCAAAGCCCTTGTAGATCCGATCCCAGTTCCTCCCAGGGGTCTGGATGCTGGGGAGGGGTCGGGTTGTCCAGTGCATGCATGTTTGTCTCCCTGGGGCTGTAGCTGGGCCCAGCTCCTGGACAGTGTCCTAGGGCTAGGGGCACTAGGGATGACTACCCAGGCAGTCTTTTCCACGACTGGCCCAGCCCTACTGCTGCTGCTGCTGCTGGTCAGCTTCCTCACCTTCGACCTGCTCCATGGGTAAGTGGACAGCAGCCTGGCAGGTGGGCATCGTAGGCGGGCAGTCCGGTGGACAACTTCCCTAAGCCCAGCCACCACCCTCTCTCTCCGCAGGCCCGCAGGTGGCACATGGCCACAGCGCAAACTTCTCACCGGGGGCCAGAGTCAGGGGGCCGGTGAGGGTCCAGGACAGCAGGAGGCTGTACTCCTGCAAATGGGGGCAGTGTCAGGACAACTTCACCTCCAGAATGCGCTGCTGCTGCTGCTCATGGGACTTGGCCTGCTCCTGAGAGCCTGCGGCATGCCCTTGACCCTGCTTGGCCTGGCTTTCTGCCTCCATCCTTAGGCCTGAGAGCCCCTCCCAAAATCTCAGTGTCCTTCAAATATACAATGGCCATCCTCCTTCCTCAGGCCCCCTTTTCTCCTTCCTGGCTGGGCAGATAGGACGATACCCCTTTCTTCCCAGCCCGAACCTCACAGGACCTCCAGTCCCATAACATAGGTATTGGATACCTGGGTCTGAGTCTTGGGGCAGCAAGAGAAGGCAGGATACGAGCCAGGGAGCCTGGGGAAGGATGTAGCAGCTATCTCAGAGCCTGTGGGTTTGGGGCAGCCACTCTGGCCTCTTCTGTGGTTCTAGAGAATGAAGGTCCAGACAGAAAGACTTGCAAGAGAACAGGGTGGAAGCGGGTGGATATCAATCAGCAGGGAAGGCAAGGAAGGGTCAGGGATCCAGGGAGGGCTTTCCATGAGAAAGCATGAGTAACTACACGTGCAGGGCTCCTAGGCTCCCCTGCTAGCCTGGAGGGTCCATGCGGAGGGACTTGGGTGGGCCTCACACCCTGCAGTGGCTTCTCTCTTGGCGGGACCCCACCCCAGCCCGGGTCACAAAGGGGCTTCTCTGGGTAGGGTGGGCATAGATGAGAGTGGGGACTTGGATCTGCCTGCCAGGCCGTCCTGGGCACTGCAAGAAGCAACATGACTTAGGTAACTGCCCAGAGGTAAGTCTCAGGCCCCAACTCTGTTGCCCCACCCACCCATGTTGGTGCCCTCCTGACCCCTGCACCCCCTTTCTGCCCTCCTGAGATCCCAGGCATCTCCAAGGCCCTGGCCCTCTCCCCCAGGTGCACCAGCCGTGATGCAGCAGCTGCGAGTGGAGACAGATATCATCGGGGCCGGCGAGGGGCCACAGCAGGCAGCGCCCTGGTCGGCCTGGTTCACACGGCAAGGCTGGGTGCGCTGGTTGGCGTCCCATGTGCCCCGGAGCTGGATCCAGTGGTGGAACACCTCGAGCTGGCGGCAACCGCTGCAGCGCCTGCTGTGGAGTCTGGAGGGGATACTCTACCTGCTGCTGGCACTCATGCTGTGCCATGCGCTCTTCACCACTGGCTCCTACCTGCTGAGCTCCTTGTGGCCGGTCATGGCCGCAGTGTGGCGCCACCTGCTGCCGGCTCTCCTGCTGCTGGTGTTCAGTGCCCTGCCCACCCTCCTCTTCATGGCATCCTTCCTGCTGCTATTCTCCACGCTGCTGAGCCTCGTGGGCCTCCTCACCTCCATGACCCACCCAAGCTACGCTCAGGACTTAGATCAATAGAAGGGCAACCCCATCCCCGCTGCCTGCGTCTGTTGAGCCCTGGCCTAGGGCCTGAGACCCTGCTGGGAGAAGAAGGGCAACGGGACCAGGGCCCCCTGGCTTGACAGGCCCCAGACCTCCAGTCCCTAACAGGTAGACTGGCCTGACCCCTGGGCACCTTCCTCAAGCCATTGCTGCAGCTTCCTGGTGTGAGGGGCTGGGGGCTTTGAGAAGAGGGGCCAGGACAGATGGCTTAGCCATTGGTAGAGATGGCTTAGCCATTGGTTGAAATGGCTTAGCCAGGGGCAGAGCTTGGCCAAGCCACCAATAGCGCCCATGTGGATGTAGTGATACCCATGAAGCCCCCTTGGCAACTGACAGCATCTTTTTCTCACAGCCACTCAGCTGTCTCAGCTTCAGACTCACTGAGAACTTCTACCTGGGTACCCCTGGCCTTGCCATTCCTCTCACCAATCCCCCTCTTTCCATTTCCAGGAGAACCACAGACTCTAGAGAGGGTCCCAGTGACAGAAAACCTATCAGGGAGAAGGCTGACAGAAGCCCCAGGAGACCTCAACTCACTCGCCTTCCAGACCTTGCAGCCCATGCATCTTCCTCCCCCAGACTTCCTTCTTCCTGCCTCAGTCCACATTCCCAAGTCTGAGAAATGGACCAACTGGGGTCAGATAGTACGTACTCACTCTCTAAGAGTCCCAAGGTCTGTTATGGAAAAATGATCAAGAAGTCCCATTTCACCCACTTACACAATGTGTGGCCTTGGCCAATTAATTCATTCGAGCCTCAGTGTTAGGTGGGCCACCCCTGTCATGGGGTTGTTGTGAGTCAAAGGAAATATCTGTTTGTGAAGCATTTTGTAAAAACCAAAAAACTGTAAGATTTGTTTTGAGCTCAAGGAACATTCTGTAGGCTCAAAAGATCTTTTGACCCCAAAGACCGCTGAAGAAATAGGAAGGTTCTCTGGCTTTCAGATCAATTCTCTGTCTTAGATAGAATTTTGGCCCTAGAATGGTAAACAAGAGGTTGGATAAGTGTGGACAAGATATAAAAGGTCATGTGCCATGAATCTCAAAATGTGCAGATGTTGGAACTATTTTGATTGTGAAATGCTTGGGCCTGGGGCTGGGTGCCAGGAGATGCTTGCACAGCTCTGTGCGTGGGGGAGAGCATAGCCTCAGGGTTTCCAAAACTGACCTAGCAAGCCACTCAGGCACCAGAAGGGCCTTGGAAGGGGCTATCCTTTGATGCCCTGAATGCTGTCCATTTGTTTGCCTACTGGCCCCTCCCACAAAACATTGAGTGATCAGCTATCACCAAGTAAGGTACATGATAGACAAGTTTATCCACACCCGACTCCCACCCAATCCCTGGCCATCCCCAACTCCCGCCCACTTCTGATCCCTGCTTTATATATGACCCTAAAATCCTTGCTCTTGAAGCCCCAGACCCAAGGTCCCCCTCTCTCTTGCCCCATAAATACTCAGGCCCTTGGGGCTAGCCCCTAGAACCCTGGCTCATTTTTGCCTTAGAGTTTTTCAACCCTCCATGCCACTGGTTAGATGCCTTCAGCATCAGTGCCCAAAACCCAAGGTCCAGTCCTTCCTTCCCGTTTCTTTGTAGTTCTCTCTGAATTATGGCCTGGTAGTGAAGGCGAGGTGGGACATGGAGCTGACGTGCCTCGAGGTTAGATGGTTTTGGTGTATGAGCTGAGGCTGGGCTTGAATCCCAGCACTCTCACTTACTACCTCCATGGTCTTAGCAGAAATTGCTAAACCTTGCTCAACCTCACTTTCCTTATGGGTAAAACTAAGGCAAGAACCCCTGTCTTAGGGCTTCTGGCATGCGAATGAAGGACCTGGGACCGCTCCTACTTATAGCTATGCTGTGAACATCCCATTTTAAAGATGAGAAGTCAGGCCCAGGACAGCCATTCACCAGTGGCAAGGCAAGGCCATCCGACTCCTACCAGGCTACTCAAGGGAAGGTAAACGGGGCAAAGGAAATACAAACAACTTAACTGAAGACTCCATGGCTTCTCAAGAGCTCCTATCAGAACTAAAGCCCAGGTCTAGGGAGGTCATGAGCCAAATCAATCTAGATGTCTGGTGGACTGAGGATTCAGGGTCCCACATAGTGAGGACAGAGAGAGACCAGGTTGCCTGGCCTGGATCCATTATTGACTTGGTCATGCATTGCTAGCCAGGGACATTGCTCTGGAGCCTCAGGTCCATTCTAACGAAGGGAGAGAGGAGTTTTGGGCCCTGATCATATGTACTGGTGGATGGGATGTGGGCAGGAGCAAGGAGAAGACCTTCTTCCTTTCCCCCACAGAATATATACATTTTACCCTCCTGCCTAGCTGGTATGGGGTAAGGAGGTGCAGCCAGACTGGAGAGCAGATGGGCAATACTCAACAAATTAGATCAACATATACCCTAGGACCCAGAACCCCAGAATGAATTTTCACAGAGGTCTATAAAAGTCTTGCTCCTCAAAATGTGGTCCCAGAATCAGCAACACAGGCATCACCTAGAAGCTAGTTGGAAATGCACTCTCAGGCCTGCTCCAGACCGGCTTAATCAGAGCCTGCATTTTTTTTTTTTCCTTTCTTTTTTTTTGAGACAGAGTCTCGCTCTGTGGTACAGGTGGGATTGCAGTGGAGCAATCTTGGTTCACTGCGCTCCGCCTCCCAGGTTCATGTGATTCTTCTGCCTCAGCCTCCTGAGTAGCTGGGATCACAGGCACGCACCAATGCGTCTGGCTGATTTTTGTATTTTTAATAGAGACAGGGTTTCAGCCTGTTGGCCAGGCTGGTCTTGAATTCCTGACCTCAGGTGATCAGCCTGCCTCAGCCTCCCAAAGTGCTGGGATTACAGGCATTAGCCACGGTGCCGGGCCAAGAGCCTGCATTTTAACAAGATTCCCAGGTGATACATTGCACCCTGTTTGAGAAATGAAGCTTAAGAGGGTATTATGAGAATGCCTATTGCATTGTTACTAGTGGGAGCAGGGTAGGTAAAGGGAAGGGTAAAACAAGGCAGATGGGCCCTCTGGAGAGGAGGCAGCAGTTAGAAGGGGCAGAAGGTACGTAGACCAATCTTAAAATCTTAGCATTGAAAAAGAAATGGAATGAGAATTCCTTTTACACAAATTTAAAAGGCATTTCAGCAAAACAAGACACTTTTTGGCGAGAACACATGAAAATGAAAGATAAACAGAATGGAATGGACAACTCCAGAGGCAGGCAAATGGGAGTGGGGTATAGAGATAACAGGCAATAAAGCCAGAGACTTTGCAGAGGCAAAACGTGATACCATCAACGTCATTCCTGAAATTCCTTTAAAAGTAGAAAAACTCGTCCATTTCGAGTTAAAAGCCTTAAAAATGCAAGTCTGGGGAGAATTAACATGTTGAAATGATGGAGTTCTAAGCCATTCTGGTTTGAGCCAAGAAGGGCGAGCCTTCCCATTGGCCTGTGTGTGACCTGGGCTGCTGGGTGGACGTCTTTGCCGGCCCTCCCCCAGCGCACCCCGCAGCCCGCTCTCCTGGGACTGGACTGTGGGCCGGGGATCCAGCAACCACTTCGGCCTGGCCGGAAAAATAAGGTCAAGGAGAGCATAAGGAACCGGAGCGGAGGCGGTGACAGAGAAAGGGGCCTTGCGTCTAAGGGGAGAGGGGGATCCACAGCTGTGCACACTTGTGCTGGAGGATGGGTGGGGGTGCGCAATAGGGTTTCCCTCCTCCCCAAGGAACAGGGAAGGCGACATTAGGGGGCGCAAGTTGCTGAGGGGCCCCTTCAAGAGATGGAGCGTCAGTGGCCACTCACGGAAGGAGAGGGGTCCCCAAAGAAGGAAGCCGTGCGACACCCAGGAACCTCCAAGGGCCAGCTGCGGGAAACCGCGAGGCGGGTGCTCGCCTTCAGACTCGCGGGTGCAGAGAAAGGGGGAAGCTAGGAGAGCATGAGCGAAACTGGGGGGTCGGGGGAGCGGCAGCCGGCCACGGGGAAGGAAGAAGGGAGGCGACAGGGTCGTCAGGGAGGGGGGAGGACGCCTGTGCAGCGCGCGCTAGACGCCCAAGGCCAGGGGCAGGGACAGGGTCACTGAGGCCGCTGTCACGGACTCGCCGGGAGGGAAGGGCCACTTCGGGCAGGGCGCATTGAGAAGACCAGTAGTTGGTCAGGTAGCAGCAACTCTGAGGCGGGGGAAGGCGCAGTGGGTGGTCCCCTGCGGTGGGGGACCCCACGAGGACACTGGAGGCCGGCCGCGGGGTGCGGAGCACCAAGGGCACTGCTCTCCCCCAGGCCCAGGCGCCCGGAGAGGGGCGAGGGCGACGGCTGGAGGGGGCCGAGGCCGGAGCGATGACCTTCGGGGCAGAGGCGGACAGACGAGGGTCTGAGGCTGGAAAAGAAGTCCCAAGCCTGGCCCGGGTGAGAGGGCTGTGGGCATCCACACTGGGAATGTGCTGGCGGCCCTCAAACGTCTATGTCCCCGGACTTGCCGCACGCCGACTGGGGACCGATGGCCCAGGGCGAGCCCTCTGGCTCTGGCAACGAGGGGGGAGGGCTTGGCGGGGGTGGGAGGTAGGAAGGGACGTTGGGGAGGGGGTGTCCCACAGGCTAAGACAACAGCACTCGGGGCGGGTCGGGAGCGTAAGAAGAGGAATCTCAGGCCCACCGTCATCACAGTGGCAGCTTCGTTGACTCTCACCCCTTGCCCCAAATCTCCGGCCTGTCCCCCACTCCCCCCTCACCAGAGACCTAGAGGCAACGACGGCAGAGTTCCTGAGAACCCTGGAGAAGGAACAGCCTGATACAGCCCACTGAGCTGGGACTCCTACTCCTGGCACAGTTCCAGCCTGATATCCAATGCCCCTGAGGTAAAGAGCTGGTATTTGTGAGGATCCAACAAGGTCTGATCGCAGCCACCTTTGGACAAGTTTTTTTGGTTTGTTTTTGCTTTTTTTCTGCTGAGCATTTTCATCTATATTCTGGAGCTCATATTTGCATTCTTTGTACTGATTTTGTTACCTGACCCTCAACTCAAGGGGGTCTTTGATCCCAGTGGGTTTTTTTCCCCTGCTTGATGCCCTTCATGCCAATAGAATGAGACCAGGTTCAGTTAAGCAGAGCAGAAACTTTATGGTTGATCAAGGAATGGAGAAGGGAGCTTGTGCTCAAAGCACCTTCTTGGGGGAGTTGGGAGTAGGGTGAAAGGGGTTTGTAAGATGTCTTAGGGCAGGTAGGTAGAGACTGAGGGCAGGGATTCCTGGAAAGGTAGGGCTTTCCAAGGAGAACTGGACTGTGTTGTCTCTCCTTCATCCCAGCCCTATATGTGCCCTGGCAAGGTGTACCTCTACCCCCAACCCTGCCTGGAGATTTCAATATGGTAATGAGGCAAGGATTCAGGGTAACACTGCTGAGCTCTCTTCTCATTTTGTGGCTCCTTTGTGGTTACTGGCTTCCAGCCTCCATTTTTGGAAGTAAGCACAGCTGTGGACACAGGTTAATTTCACAGGTTTTGGGGCTTGCTGAAAGACTTGGGTCACTTTGAGGTGACAATTCCCTACCTTGAAAATATTTTCCATCTTAAAAGAACTTGATTTAATATCTGTTGGTTCTATCATATTTTCCAGGTTGTGTCTTCAAATGTCTTACCCCCAAAATACCAGGTTTTAAAATTAATATGTGATATCATATCCTGGTAAAATATTTGTAGCACATATGAAAGTTATGAACCTCTCTAAGCTGAGAGACCACATCAATCTAAAAGACAGATGTTATCAGGCTAGGGCCTCTTCCTGTGTGCTCCTCATCTTACTGTGCAAGCTGGGATTCCCAGACAATGGCAAATAGAACTGCTGTTGGCAGATATCTTTGACTTGATATTGTTTTGAAAGGAACTGCTTGCTTCTGAGTTTCCACCATTAAGAATTACATAGATTGTTGTAGATTTCTGGTAGCTGACTTTTATCCAGTTAAAGAAATTCCTTTCAAGACCTAGTTTACTAACAATTTTGGTCAAGAATGGACGTTGAATTATAAAATTGCTTTTTCTATATCTATTATGAGGACTAATCTACTGTATTCTGTTTATTCGGTGAATTACATTCTTTTTTCTTTTACTGAACTGCTTTTATGGCTGTTTTATTTGTTTGAGATGGAGTCTCTCTCTGTCACCCAGGCTGGAGTACAGTGATGTGATCTCAGCTCACTGCAACCTCTGTCTTTTGATTTCAAGAGGTTCTCCTGCCTCAGCCTCCCAAGTAGCTGGGAATACAGGCACCCATCACCATGCCCGGCTAATTTTTTGTATTTTGTTGTTGTTGTTGTTGTTGTAGAGATGGGGTTTTACAATATTGCCCAGGCTGGTTTCAAACCCCTGAACTCAAGCAATCCACCTGCCTTGGCTTCCCAAAGTGCTGGGATTATAGGTGTGAGCCATGGTGGCTGGCCAGTTTGTTCTTTTTTTATTAGTGTGTACTATCCCATTGTACAAAAGGACAATAATTTATCCATTCTCTTGCTGATGAACATTTGAGTTATTTCCAGGTTTTGGCTATCAATAATACATCTATGAATAATTTTAAGTCTTTTGGTGGACAGAGTCAGTCATTTCTTTTGCACTGGAATTACTGGGTGACAAAGTATGCAAATGTTCAACTTTAGTAAATGTTGCCCAGTAGTCTCCAAAGTGTTTTTATCAATTCAGATCAATTTCCACTGCTGTTTTGCAACCTGTCCACCTAATTTGTTTGGAGTTTCTGCTCTCTAAAGTTTCATCAGACATGTTACTTGCATTTCTGTTTCTCATTTTCACTTTTGCTTGGGTGATTCCTTAGAGGAAGAGGAAATACTAGTACAATCTCACAAAAAAAACCAGGAATGCAAGTTTGGTTTAACATCCAAAAAACAATAGATGTAATTCACTAAATTAGCAAACTAAAAAAAAACCCCATATGATCATTTCAATAAATAGAGAAAAGGCATTTGACAAAATACTACATCTAGCTCTCAGCAAACTAGGAACAAATGGAAATATTCTCAACTTGATGGAAGGCATCCATGAAAAACTTGCAGCTAGTATCATAGTAGTAGTATCAGCTACTTCATGGTGGAAAAACTGAATACTTTCCACCTAAGATCAGAAACAAGAATGTCCATTGTCACTACTTCTATTCAGTGTTATAGTAAATGTCCTAGCCACTGCAATAACACAAGAAATATAAATAAAAGGCATACAGATTGGAAAGCAGTAAGTATAACTGTCTTTATTGGCAGATAAAAGGATCATCTATGTAGAAAATCCAAAGAAATCTATTAAAAAAGTTACTAGAATGAAGTGAATTTAACAAGGTAGTTAATACATGTACATGGTTATGCTTGTGATATAAGGTCAATATACAAAAATCAATTGCACTTGCAATGAACAACCAGAATAGAAAAAAATTTAAAAATACTACTTCCAAGAACAGAAAAATATGAAGCACTTAGGGGTAAATCTGACAAAAGATGTGAAAGACCTGTACACCGACAACTACAAAATACTGCTGAGAAAATAATAAGACCTAAATAAGGTTGGGCGCAGTGGCTCATGCTTGTAATCCCAAGACTTTGGGAGGCCAAGGCGGGTGGATCACGAGGTCAGGAGTTTGAGACCAGCCTGGCCTATATGGTGAAACCCTGTCTCTACTAAAAATACAAAAATTAGCTGGGCATGATGGCGCGTGACTGTAGTCCCAGCTACTCGGGAGGCTGAGGCATAAGAATCGCCTGAACCCAGGAGGCAATACTTTGTGCATGGGGTCAGATATGAGTCAGACATATTATTAAGATGCCAATTTCCCCCCAATTTATCCATATATTCAATACAATCACAGTGAAAATCCCAGCATTTTTATAGGAGTTAACAAACTCATTTTAAAACTCACATGGAAATGTAAAGGACTTAGAATAGCCAAAATAACTTTGATAAAGAACAAAGTTGAGGCCAGGCACAGTGGCTCATGCCTGTAATCCCAGCACTTTGGGAGACCGAGGCAGGTAGATCACCTCGGAGGAGGTCAGGAGTTCAAGATCAGCCCGGCCAACATGGTGAAACCCCGTCTTTACTAAAAATACAAAAATTACCCAGGTATAGTGTCTCGTGCCTGTAATCTCAGCTACTCAAGAGGCTAAGGCAGGAGAATCACTTGAACACGGGAGGCAGAGGTTACAGTGAGCCGAGATTAAGCCATTGCACTCCAGCCTAGGCGACAAGAGGGAAACTCCATCTCAAAAAAAAAAGAACAAAGTTGAAGGACTAACACTTTTCAAGATTTCATAAAGCTATAGTCAAGAGAGTGTGGTGTTGGTATACAGACAGACAAATAGGGCCGGGCTCGGTGGCTCACGCCTGTAATCTCAGCACTTTGGGAGGCCAAGGCGGATAGATCACCTGAGATCGGGAGTTCAAGACCCCCAACCTGACTAATATCGTGAAACCCCATCCCTACTAAAAATACAAAATCAGCCAGGCATGATGGCGCATGCCTCTAATCCCAGCTACTCGGGAGGCTGAAGCAGGAGAATCGCTTGAATCTGGGAGGCAGAGGTTGCAGTGAGCTGAGATCGTGCCATTGCACTCTAGCCTGGGCAACAAGAGTACAACACCATCTCAAAATAAATAAATAAATAAATGAAAGACAGACAAATAGACCACTGGAACAGAGTAGAGTCCAGAATTAGAGCCACATGTATATGAACAAGTGAGTCTCAATGCAGGTGCAAAGGTAATTTAGTGGAGAAAGAACAGTCTTCAACCAATGGTGCTGAACCAGTGTATATTCATATAAAATGAATTTCAAATTATACCTTACACCATAAACAAAAATTAACTCAAAATTGATCATAGACCTAAATGTGAAACCAAAAACTATAAACCTTGTAAGAGGAAACATAGAAAAAAAAATAGTTGTAACCTTGGATTAGGCAAAGATTTCTTAGATATGACACCAAAAGCACAATCCATAAAATAAAAATTTGATTAACTGTACTGTATCAAAATTAAAAACTCCTGTTATTGAAAATACACTCTTAAGAAAAAAAGAAGACATGCCACAGACTGGAAGAAAGTATTTTCAGATCATATCTGATAAAAGACGTGTATCCAGAATAAAGAACTCTCAAAGTCCAATACATAAAAAGGGGGACAGAGAAAGAGAGTGAAAAATGTGAAAAAACACTTAACAGAAGCAGATATATAGATGAAAAATAAGCACATGAAAAGATGTTCAACATCATTAGTCATTAGAAAAATGTGAATTAAAACCATAAGGGAGATACCACTACCCATCTGTTGGAATGGGTAATATTAAAAAGACTGATCAGACCAAGTGCTGGCAAAGATGTGGAGGAATTGCAACTCTTGTAGAGCCACTTTGAAAAATGGTTTGGCAGTTTCTTAAAATGTTAAAAATACACCTACCATATAATCTAGCCACTTCATTCTTAGGTATTTACCCCCTTAAAATGAAAACATATCTCCATATAAAGACTTGTATATAAATGTTCATAGCAGCTTTACTTATAATAGTCAAAAGCTGAAAATAACTCAAATGTCCATCAATAGGTGAATAGATAAATGTTGATATATCCATACAACTGAACACTACTCAGTTATAAAAAGGAATAAATTGTTGATACAACATAGATGAATTTTCAGTTATTCCATTAATTCCATTCATTAAGATGAGTGAAAGATGCCAGATGAGAAAAAGAGTACTCATAAGTGGGAGCTGAACAATGAGAACACATGGACACAGGGAGGGGAACCACACACACCAGGGCCAGTCAGGGGGTAGGGGGGCAAGGGGAGGGAGAGCATTAGGACAAATAGCTAATGCATGCGGGGCTTAAAACCTAGATGACGGCTTGATAGGTGCAGCAAACCACAATGGCACACGTATACCTATGTAACAAACCTACATGTTCTGCACTTATATCCTGGAACTTAAAGTAAAATTTTAAAGAAGGAGGAAAGAAAGGTACCTATTGAATTTTATAAAGGTACCATCCATTAAAAAATTCTAGAAAATACAAACTGATCTATAGTAACAGAAAGCAAATAAATACCCATGATTGCTTGGGGACAGGAGCAGGGGGGATGTGAGGAAGCTGTGGGGAGGAATGAGAGGGAGGAATTATAAAGAGGTAGAAGAATAAATTTCATTATCTTGCTTGTGATGATTTCATAGATGTATATATATCAACTTGTATGTGAAGTTTATTGCATATCAATCCCACTTCAATAAAGCAGGTTTTTGTTTTGTTTTTTAGAGACAGGGTCTCATTTTGTTACCCAGGCTGGAGTGCAGTGGTGCAATCATGGCTCACTGTAGCCTCAAACTTCTGGGCTCAAGTGATCCTTCTGCCTCAGCCTCCCCTGTAGCTGGGACTATAGGCATTCCCTACTACACCCAACGAATTTATTTTTTATTGTTTGTAGAGTCAGGGGCGGGTAGAGGGTGTCACTTTATAGCCCAGGCTGGTCTCAAACTTCTGCCTTCAAGTGATCCTCCCACCTCAGCCTTCCAAAGCACTGAGTTTACAGGTGTCAGCCACCACACCTGGCTGAGCAGGGTTTTTGTTTTTCTTTTTAAATAGGCTCATTTCCTTGCAATTAGAGTTTCTCTTTCACTGATATACCTCTTTAGAGGTACTTAAATACTATATTGAACACAGAACCTATGCAGGAAACTGGGTAATGCAACAGAAGGCAAGTTATCTACTTTTGCTGAGAAACTTCCAGGTTTTTACATTTATTTTTTATTTATTTATTTTTTTGAGATGGAGTTTCACTCTTGTTGCCCATACTGGAGTGCAGGGGTGTGATCTTGGTTCACTGCAACCTCTGCCTCCCAGGTTCAAGCAATTTCTCCTGCCTCAGCCTCCCAGGTAGCTGCGATTACAGGCACCTGCCACTACACCTGGCTAATTTTTGTATTTTTAGTAGACACGGGGTTTCACCATGTTGGCCAGGATGGTCTTGAACTCCTGACCTCAAGGAATCCACCCGCCTCGGCCTCCCAAAGTGCTGGGTGTAAGCAGCCGAACCTGGCTGAAACTTCCATTTAGATAAAATATTTTGGAAAAAAAAAAAAATTTGAGTTTTACTTTTCTGAGACGGAGTCTTACTCTGTTGCCCAGGCTGGAGTGCAGGAGTGTGATCTTGGCTCACTGCAACCTCCACCTCCTGGGTTCAAGTGATTCTCCTGCCTCAGCCTCCTGAGTAGCTGGGATTACAGGCATGCACCACCACGCCCGGCTAATTTTTCTATTTGTAGTAGAAATGGGGTTTCACCATGTTGGCCAGGCTGGTCTCGAACTCCTGACCTTAAGTGATCCGCCCGCCTTGGCCTCCAAAAGTGCTGGGATTACAGGTGTGAGCCACTGCACCTGGCCAAGTTTTACTCTTCTTTTTTTTTTTTCTTTTCTTTTCAGACGGAGTCTCGCTCTGTTCTCCAAGCTGAAGTGCAGCAGTGCGACCTCGGCTCACTGCAACCTCTGCCTCTCGGGTTCAAGCAATTCTCCTGCCTCAGCCTCTGGAGTGGCTGGGATTACAGGCGTGCGCCACCATGCCTGGCTATTTTTTTTACTTTCAAAATTTCATTTGTTTATTTATTTTTGTTGAGACTGAGTTTCAATCTTGTTGCCCAGGCTGCAGTACAGTGGCATGATCTTGGCTCACTGCAACCTCCGCCTCTCGGGTTCAAGCAGTTCTTCTACCTCAGCCTCCGAAGTAGCTGAGATTACAGGTATGTACCACCTCGCCTGGCCAATTTTTGTATTTTTAGTAGAGACAGAGTTTCACCACGTTGGTCAGGCTGGTCTCGAACACCTGACCTCAGATGATCCACCTGCCTTGGCCTCCCAAAGTGCTGGATTATAGGCATGAGCCACCATGCCTGGCCAAAGTTTTACTTTTCTTAAAGATAATTTTTTTTCTCCTGGAAAATAAGTGCTGACATCACAACTGAAGTGCTCATGCATCTTTTACTCCTTTCAGGAATATCTTGGTATGGCAAAGGAATGGATACAGAGTCCATACGTTAAAACCAATTCCATGAATGGGAGGAAGTCAATGTAAGACTGTCTTATTACATGATTTGTCAATGGTCAAATATGAAAGGTTTTTGAGACAATGAAGTTTGAGTTCTCTCTTGCTTAACTAGCAAAGAGTGGGCTTACATACCAGGGCAACTTAAGATTTCCATTATTTCCACATCTCAAAAAAAAAAAAAAGGAAACAATTTAAATGTAAGTGATGACTCATATAAGGCTATTTGTAAGTTTCTTGTTTCCCAGTCATGAATGAATAAAATCTACAATAGAGGAGTCAAAATTTTAAGTGTCTTGTACCATATGCCCATACACAACAAACTGAGAAAGTTACCTCCTTTATTCAATTCTTATGATAAATTTCAAGTTTAAAGCAATTAAGCTATTTCCACAGTTTTGTTTTGTTTTGTTTTTCGAGACAGAATTTCGCTCTTGTTGCCCAGGCTGGAGTGCAATGGCATGATCTCAGCTCACTGCAACCTCTGCCTCCTGGGTTCAAGCCATTTTCCTGCCTCAGCCTCCTGAGTAGCTGGGATTATAGGCATGCGCCACCACGACTGCTATGTCATATTTCCACAAACTTTAAAGGAATGTTACATTTTTCA
Organism: Ateles fusciceps; assembly: GCA_036589455.1. NCBI lineage: Eukaryota > Metazoa > Chordata > Mammalia > Primates > Atelidae > Ateles > Ateles fusciceps. Next base: position 861,448 of record JAZHEH010002969.1, on the reverse strand, counting down.
GGACAAAGGTGTTGGGACATTATAGTAAAGGTTATGAAACCTCACTGTGGGCTATGCCAGCCACATAGCAAAATGAAGTAGAAATTTAAAATATGGAGGTAGGGCCAGGCATGGTTGCTCACGCCTATAATCCTAGCACTTTGGGAGGCTAAGGCATGATCACTTGAGCCCAGGAGTTCGTGAACAGCCTGGGCAACATAGTGAAACCCCATCTCTACCAATCAATCAGTCAATCAATAAGTTGGGCATGGTAGCATGTGCCTGTAGTCCCAGCTGCTTGGGAGACTGAGGTGTGAGGATCACTTGAGCCCAGGAGGTGAAGGTTGCCCTGAGCTGTGATTGTACCAGCCTGGAAAACAGAGACTCTCTCTCTCTCTCTCTCTCTCTCTCTCTCTCTCTCTATATATATATATATATGTATATATACATACACACAGAGGGAGACATATATATGTACATATATATGTATGTATATTATATATATATATGTATATTTATAAAATATATATATAGTAGAATGAAGGGGACATTGAGCTCATTTGAAGAGTCTCCAGGTTTCTCATAGAGTGAAAGATCCAGAACTGAGATGGGGTTTGAAGCAAGTGAAAAGGCCTTGGCTAGGCTCAGTAGGGAAGGTGGCAGGATTCCTGGAGAACAGGATGGCAAACCACAGAGATCTCACTGAGGCTGCGTAACTCATTACTTTTTCCTGCAAGTCAATCCAGGTATAGTTTTCTCCAGCAACACCAGGAAGCCCCAGAATCACAGGTACAAAGGTATCTGAAGAGACAAAAGGGTTCTGAGAAGGAAAGGCAGAGTGACAAGGAATTGGACAAACTGGATACAGCTGAAGAGGGCTGCTCCCCAGGATGTTATTTGTTAAAAAAAAGAAAAAAAAAGAAATTTAGGGGCTGGGCACAGTGGCTCACATCTGTTGTCCCAGCACTTTGGGAAGCCAAAGAGGGAGGATTGCTTGAGGTTAGGAGTTCAAGACCAGTCTGGGCAACATATCAAGACCTTGTCTTTACATTTAAAAAAAAAAAAAGTGAAAAAATAAATTTTAAAAATCAAATGTTGCAAAAAATGATTAAAAATCTTATCTAGGCCAAGCACAGTGGCTCACAGCTGTAATCCCAGCACTTTGGGAGGCCAAGGCAGGTGAATCACCTGAGGTCAGGCGTTCAAGACCAGCCTGGCCAACATTGTGAAACCCTGTCTCTACTAAAAATACAAAAATTAGCCAGACGTGGTGGCACGTGTCTGTAATTTCAGCTACTCAGGAGGCAGATAGGAGAATCGCTTGAACCCAGGAGGCAGAGGTTGCAGTGAACCGAGATCGTGCCACTGCACTCTAGCCTGGGCGACAGAGGGAGACTTCGTCTCAAAAAAAAAAAATTATCTATGTCCCTTCTCCTTTTTGTTTATACCAGAGAAAGGTGAACTTAAAAGTTTCAGGGACTGTGCTAATGCTTTTGCATGCTGTCTCATTTGGTTTCTCTAAAGGGTTTTATTAAGTCACCTTGTCTGTGACTTAATAAAGGTCTGGTCAGTTTCCAGTACGTGTGTGTTGATTTATTAGCTTCCCTTCATTTGCATTTAGTCTAGTAGATGGCCAGCAAGGATCAACACTTTTCTGGTCTGCTATTTCTATCTCCTTTTGTGTGAGATGTTATGTCCTTTAACAAGGTAGAATTTCATTAATAAGTAACGAAAGTTAACACCAAGAATTCTGCATCCTTCTCTTCCAACCATTCTACTTCAAAATTATTTACAGGGTCTTCATGTTACCTTTTATTTCTGCCCTCACATCATTTATCAGTCCACTGCTATGCTCCATCCCTCACATTTTAGCTCACACTCCACTACTGATGTTCTTTGTAGGGTCACGAACCTCAGATCAAGACTACCTGTTAAAACTGAAATCCTGTATCTCCCCGCTTTTAACTCCTGCATGGAGCTTAAAATAGCCTCTCTACCACCACCCCTATCCTGGCACCCACCTTGGATTTTGTCTCCCTCAGCTCCTTTTCTGTCTCACCACCACCACTAAAGAGGTTGGTCTGTGTTCTCTTTCCCTTCATCCTCATCAATCACATTATAAGTTTTGAATAGGTCTCCCACTTGGGCTTGGGAGCATCTGGTTTAATTCCAACCACTTATTGTGTGTCCATTATGAGTCAGTAATTACGTAAGTTAACGTAATGAGTCTTCCTATCTCCAGGGGTAGATGAATAGTGAATATACACATGAATGCATGAGACTGGGAGGTATAGTTAAGAAGTAGCCAGACCCAAAATTCTGTACAAAATATTGACAGTTACCACTCAGTCCTTGATTTTTCCCCAGTTCCAAAGAGGTGCTGACAATAGGGGACCCCCTCCAGGATCTTTGTTAAATACACATGTTCTGGTGAGGTTGGAAATAAGTATGAGACAGGAGTACACATTCACACATTCGATGATTTCTAAATACTGTGAGGTCAAAGGCCCAATGTCAGACAGAGCCCAGAGGCAACCTCCCCAGTTCTTAAGATCATAGTTTGGGATACCCACTTCACACAGGAATCTGTCACTCTGTTCTTCCATGCCTTTATTGGTGACAGCAATGGACAAGAACATTACCAGGCATAGCAGACACCCTAGCCCAGTACCTGAGGTACCAGGCAGGCCCTGTTGGGCCATTGGCACATCCAGTCCCAGCCCAAGATCCAGTCTACCCAGGCCATGTCCCTGAATGGGCAGTAGGCCATCTGTCCAGTTTGTATGTGTGGATCAATCTCTCTGAGTGTCTGAGCCGCTGCCTGCAAGGCCCCCCCAGTCTCGGCACATGGTAGGGGCTGTTAGGAACACAGCGTGGCATCCCCCGGTGGACCACTGGGCCCCAGTGCTGACCATGGGGATTAGGGCCAGGGATTGGAGGTGGCAGGGGGCCAGGCACAAACTTCACTCCAGGGCCACATCCTACAAAAGAACCAGTCATTATCAGAACAGGCTTCTGGCAAGAATGAGTACAGCTCTGCCTTCAGGTAACTCTTCTCCTCCAGGTGAGCTCCTCTGTTTCCCCATCTGCAAAACAGGGATAGCCCTTCCCCTACCTTCAGACGGTGAAATAGTGACAACCTGTGAGCTGATTAATGAGCCTACAGATGATGTTTCAGACTCAGGGGCTGCTGTGACCAAACCCAGTGTTGGGGGCACAAGGAGCTACCCAACTCCTCTCAGCTCATCTAGGCATAGGAGGCTGGGTAAAGGAAGGCACAGGGGGTAGTGGAGCTGCAGAGGCACCTACCTAAGTGGGGTGGCATCGAGAAGTCTTCCATTGGATTATGGTTGAAGAATTCATGGGGTGGGAAGGGCTGGCCTGGGAAAAAGGGGTATCCTGGGGCAGGGGTGGGAAGAGGGGAGGTGGCGAGGGCTGAGGAAGCGGGTAGGGAAAAGGCATGGGAGGGGGTAAAGGAGAAGGTGGGGGGTGGGAACAAGGCCCGATGCTTCCCGAAGTCTGGGGTCTGCCTACGACTTCCCTGGAATGGATGATTCATCTCTGCCCAGTCCTCAATCCACGGGTCTAGGAATGGGATGGTTGTTTTAGGTAGGCTTGGGAGCCAGGCTGCCCTGAACTCTGGCTGTCCACACTTCTAAAGCTCTATTCATTCCTCTTGGAGAGCAGAACCACCAGGCTGGAGCGCCCTTGCCCTCTACCCAGTTTTCCTAATTCTCTCTCATTTCAGGCCAAGCCCGAGGTGTGTTCCTTATTTCTTACCTCTCAGACCTACTTTTGTTCTAACCTCACTTCCCTCCAGACCCTTCTTTGTTTGCCCAGGTCCTGTATCTAGCTTTTTCCTCTCCCATCTCCTCCCCATAGACCAATAAATAAGCCAAACATAAAGATCCTGCTACTCCCTTCCCCAACTACTCCCCTTTACCATCCAAACTTCCAAAAGGAATGTTTTGCCCAACTTCCATTTCCTCCTCAATTGCTCACTGCCTCTTTTAATCCAAACCCATGCCCTCAACAATTCTCCTATTAAATATAACCACTTACTAACAAGTTCCCTCCTTCTCAACAGTCATGTGACATTGCCAAAAGCCTCAGTCCTTCCTAAAAGTGCCCCTACCCTCATACCTCCTTTTGTTTCCACCACAGCCCCTCTTTCTTGCCAATCCAAAGCATGAACACCGTTCCTGTTGTACCCTCAGTTTTCATCTCTCTGCTGGGTACCACTGGCTGCAAACCTACTGTATTTCCACAGTACCTCAAATAAATCTGCCCTGACCAAACTCAATGACTCATCCTCCTACCCCAATCAACTCTCCCTTTTCACGGCCCTAACTTCTATAGCTCCAAATTGGATTTCAAAGGCCTAAGCCATCACAACTAGCCTTACAACCTTTAGAACATCCCTTCATTTGCTGGGGATCAATCCTCACATTGAAACAAGAAAATTGGGATGTTAAACCAAAATCCGAATTCACCTCCCTGATGCTCCAACTCCTGGCTATCAAGTGCTACAGATCTGTCTCTGTGATATTCCTGGACTCTCTGTGCCCCCACATCCTCTTGCACAAATGGCCTTCTAATGTGACTCGTGCCTCCCATTCAACAAATACTATTCTGTTGATACCATGTACAGGGCAATTGTGCTGGACACTGGGGCTGAAAGGGGTGAGTCGTCAACTAGGGCAGCAGAAAGCTTGCTCTTTTAAGGACATGACGCAGAGAAGCAGCCATGGAGACAATCAGCCATGGTGCCCTCTTTGTGTGCACGCAGAGACTGGGATGTTGACATGGAAGCAGAGGTTCTGCAGCAGCGTGTTACAGTTGAGATGTGATGGTGAGCAGTGCCTCAAAACAAGCAGGAGGAGTGGGGTCCTCAGAAATCTCCACCAATGACCCTGAGATGGAGCCAGAGGAGAGCTACACCAAGCTGCACCAGTCACACAGGGACTGAGACTGAACTAAGAAGCCTATGGAATACTGTCCATTGAGCCTAATTCCATAAGGCTGGCCTTCTCGATACAACATCCCTATTCCACATCCTGCCAGTTGGCTGTACCCCTGCTCCCCAGCTGATGGGCTTCCTTGCTTCTACCACACTGTCTTCCTGTCCTGTCTTCCTTGCTTCTGCCACACTGCCAATCATCCTGAGGAGGATGGCCCCTCCTCCCTGTCTTTTCATCCCTCACATCGGTGCCCCGTTTCTTTTCTGTTCAGCTGCTGGGTAGGACTCTTGGAACATGCTGTCTTATGTGGTCAATACTTGTATAAGCTCCTTTATGCACACAGAAGGGACTGTATGGCCAGACTGTAGGAAACTGGAACTTGGATAAGACTATTGCTCCGACAATCTAACCTTCCTAAGGGATTGAGGAAGGAGAGCATACAGGAGCCACAGCAGTTCTTAAAGGGACCCCTACTTCCCTTGAGTGGCTCTGTCCCATTCTGTTTCTGAGCCCCGTGCTCTGAGGGCCCCAGTGCATCACTACCCCCCCCCACTTATGGTAGGGCTCACCAGGGGGGATAGTTACGCTTGGGCAGCTCCACGCCCCAGGCATCAGCCACGTGGGTCAGAAGCAGGTGTGAGAGGTGGCGGTGCGCATGCTGGTCCCAGTGGACACCATCCCGATGACGGTGTTGTACTGAATGCCGGAAATGAAAGTGGAGGTCTAGGACATCGAAGCAGTGGTCCCCAGCCAGCGTAGCACTGTAGAAGTTCCCTTCAACCACATCCCCGCCGCAGGGAGCCTGCCAGGGGCTGGAGCTGAGTGAGAAAGTGCAGCCTCTAAGAGCCACAGAACGAAGCAGGGTCGGAAATCAAGGTGTCCTATCTACCAGCCTGTTGTCCCATCTCTTGTCCTGATGGGCCTCAGTCACTTGCCTCTGGCAGGAGAAACCCCCAGTGATACGCTCCCCCAGGGGCATCGCCATGTTCCACACCAGCAGGCAGGAGTCTGGCAACACTTGGTCCATGCGCACAAACACCCGCTGCAGGTTCTCCCGGTAGCTCGCCATGGAGCAGCGACCATATCTGTTGGGTGATACACAGGGTGGGCAAGAGCACAGGCGTGGACTGCCTCTGAGCCATACTTCCAGCCCCAACCAGTATTTCCCTTTCCCTTGCCCCAACCTGGAGAGATCCCAAAGGCAGGAGTTGATGATCACCAGGTCCGGGGCAGGTCCATATGTCAGCTCTTCCAGAACATCCTCAAGGTACTCGGAGTAAACACGAGTGAGGAAGTAGAAGCGCACAAGGTGGTGGCCAGAGCCCGAGCAGAACTGGCGGACCTCACGGTACTGTGTCCCGTTGTGTAGCTCGCCCAGCTGGCCCCCAGCCACCAGCTGGTCCTGTTCAAAGCTCAGCTCCCCCCTTCCCGCCCCCCCAACCCTACTGGTCAGACCCATGCCAGGGAGGAGAACCCTGCCAGGCCAGGGTCTGTGCCCACCCACCATTGACATGGCCACCAAGCTTCCCTCACCTTGGCTTTCAGCTGGGCAGCTGTGAGCAGTGAGTCTTTCTGGAGCAAGAGCACCAGGTCCTTGTACACAGCCCGCTGAACTGCGGGGAGACAGAGATCCCAAGGCTGAGGCAGGCCTTACCCTGCCCCAGCTCCTTCCAAGTCCAGGACCCCATCTTCCCAGGGCTGAGCTGCCCAACACCAGCTCCATGGAGTGTTTACTTAGAGGCAGGAGAAAAGATGAGGTTAAAAAGTCCTGGCATTGCCTCTGTTCTGTGTGCCTTCTGGCCAGCAGTATGCAATGACCCAAGATCACCTGGCAGAAATTAAGTTGCTCAAGTCACCCGGGAGACACACTACACAATGCAACGGTTTCATGATGGAAATTATGGGTGGGAGGGGGTGTCCCGGGGAGAAACGCTGAGCAAGGATGGGCTAACAAGTGTGCAGGTTATTATAACAGTCAGGACACCTGTGGAAGATGTGTGGGACATAAAAAGAGAAAACTTGGCTGGGCCTATGGCTCATGCCTGTAATCCCAACACTGGGAGGCCAACGCGGGCGGATCACGAGGTCAGGAGATCAAAACCATCCTGGCTAACACAGTGAAACCCAGTCTCTACTAAAAATACAAAAAATTAGCTGGGCATGGTACAGGGCACCTGTGGTCCCAGCTACTGGGAGGCTGAGGCAGTCAGGAGAATCGCCTGAACCTGGGAGACGGAGGTTGCAGTGAGCTGAGATCTCGGCCACTGCACTCCAGCCTGGGCGACAAAGCAAGTCTCTGTCTCAAAAAAAAATTAAAAAAAAAAAAAAAAGAGAATACCTACGGGTTGAGAATAGGCTAGAGGACAGACAGGAGATGTGAGATGGAGACAAATGGTCCAGACAAACTGAACAGGCTGCAAGGTGTGGGACTGGAAGCGTCATCCTAGGAGAGGCACTCACTGGAGTCCCCCAAGATGACCACGAATTTGTTGTGTAACAGCTGCTGAACTTCCGAGGCCTGGAAGTGGACCATGTTGCTTCGCAGCGGGCGGCGCGACTCCTCGCTCGACAGACAGAAGACCATGGCGCCACCGACAACGACAGGCTGCAGGGAGAGGCCACTAAGCCGCGCGACGGCGGGGACTCTGGGCAGGTCGGCCTCAGGGCCAGCCCCGGAACAACGGACGCCTGCGCCAGCCCCTCCGGGGCTGCTCAGCGCTAAAGGGAAGAGGTGACGGCGGCAGAGCCACAGTGGCACCAGCCTTGGTCACACTTGGCACCGGATGCAGGGTGCCAAGCCAGCGGGCCTCCAGGGCACTGGGGAGCTTCCCGCGCGACGCGCCCTGCGCCTCACCACGTGCCCGCTGCCGTCCCGCGCATGCGCGCGCCCGCTCGCGCCAATTACCAAGTCCCGGGGCTCCGCGCCGTTCACCCGCGACCCGGGCAGGCCTGCGCACCGCGAGCCAGGCCCGCAGCGGACTCCTGGCCAAGCCTCATGTTCCCGCGGCCCGGTCGGTTCTGCAAAGCTCCCGCCCCGCAGAGACCGTGGGTCCCGGTTAGCCGTCGGTGCGCAGCACAGCGCCCAGCGTTCTCCATGCGAGCGTCGCAGTGGCCCCGACGGCGCCTCAGGCCTCGGCGCCTGGGGCTGCGACGCTCACAGCTTCCACTTCCGTTCACCCATGTCCCGCCCTGAGCGACCCCCAATGCCCGAAGGGACAGCAAGGCGATGGAGGTGGCCGCCACAGGGGGCAGGAGCCAGGGCTAGGCCCACCTAGCAGGCGCGAGGCCCAAGTGCGGGCAAGGGTCGAGGCAGTCTCCGCCAAGTACGGGCGGGGGTCGAGGCAGTCTCCGCCAAGTGCGGCTGCCCACAGTGGTGATGGCCGCGGTGGCGGCCTCGCCACGTGACCCGCACGGGCGGAAGCGGAAGTGCCGGCCTAGAGCCCGCTCTGGGTGGGTGTTCCCTCGGCGCTTCCCTGCTGCTATCTGCACCAGCATGGACTGTTACACGGCGAACTGGAACCCGCTCGGGGACTCTGCCTTTTACCGGTGAGCCGCCCCGACCTCCCGCCCACGGCCCGGCTTACCCCGCTCGCCCGCCGGCTGCAGTCACCCGGCGGCTCTGGCGGCCCTCGCCCCCGTCACTACTGGCGCTGGGGTCCGCCCGGCGCCGGCTGTCCCAGAGCGTCTGCCACTTAGCGCACAGCGGCCTATGAGCAGGGAGCCGGGCCTTCCCCTGCTCCAGAAAGGAAACTGAGGCAAGCACAGTGGTAACACCGAAGCCCAGGTCTGTTAGCCTCCGGAAGGATGCTCAAATCGCGTTGAGGGAGGCCGCTCGCGGGTGACAGCGAGTGCCCAGTCTCCTGCCGGAAAGTGCTGCTGAAATCAGACCACAGGGGCGCTCCGAGCGGGGCGGGATCGCACGGCGGGCGGGGTAGCAATGCTGACCAAGGCTGGGAAAAGGCGGCGAGTCGTCCGTGAATTCCGGAACCGCGGGAGTGAGAACCCCTGGCTTAGGGCAGCCCTCCCATGGGAGTTGTAGAGTCCTAAAATACGGATCTTTCTAAAGTGTAAACCCGTCACATCGTTACCCAGATTAGGATTTTCCCATAGCTTCCCTACTTAGGAAAAAGTACGAACTTCTCATGGAACATCTGTCTACAAGGCAGCCCTGTTTGTCTCTTCAACCTCATCTACCGCTCTCCTACCCAAATCTTGCGTTCCAGCCACGCAGAATTACAGGGCCCCAGCCAGTCTGCAGTTCCTTTTGTGGACACTGCCGTTTCTCTATCTCACTGAAGAATTTTGTACATCCTTCAGGACTTAGTTCAAGGGTTCTTTTTGGAACTGTGCCTGATTCTCCTCCAATAGAGAATCCTGTGGGCCTCACTGGGCCCAGCGCTAGGGTCTATTAGGTATGGGCTATTTGTATATTTAGGCGATATTTGTATAAGTTTCTTCTGCTAAACAAGGTTCCTTGAGGGCTGAAAGCATGTTTTTTTTTCTTTTTCTTTTCTTTCTTTCTTTTTTTTTTTAAAGACAGAGTCTTGCTCTATTGCCCAGGCTGCAGTACATTGGCACTTGGCTCGCTGCAACATCCGCCTTCTGGGTTCAAGCAGTTCTCCTGCCTCAGACTCCCGAGTGGCTGAGACTACAGTCCCCCGCCACCACGCCTGGCTAATTTTTCACTCCAGTCTGGGCAACAGAGCAAGAATCTGTCTGGGGCGAGGTGGGATGGGGGGGCAGATATGCCTGTGCAATATGAAAAAATCGCAAAAACTTCATTAAAATTCATAAAATCGCCGGGCGCGGTGGCTCATGTCTGTAATCCCAGCACTTAGGGAGGTCAATGCTGGCGTATGACAAGGTCAGGAGTTTGAGACCAGCCCGGCCAATATGACGAAACCCCGTCTCTACTAATAATACAAAAATTAGCGGGGGCGTGGTGGCGTGTACCTGTAGTCCCAGCTACTCAGGAGGCTGAGGCAGAAGAATTGCTTGAACCTGGGAGGTGGAAGTTGCAGTGAGCCAAGATGACGCCACTGCACTCCAACCTGGGCAACAGTGTGAGACTCCATCTCAAAAAAAAAAAAATCCATAAAATCAGTAGGAAATAATTACTTCAACTTGTTTCTGTGGTGCGGGGTATCAGCTGACAAAGGTGGCCACATCATCTAGTATTTACACACCAGCTAGTTGACACAACATTCACTTTGAAAATACCAACTTGTATTATTTTGAAGATACCTGTTGCCTAGCCAGGCTTATTAAATCAAAGAGTACTGCAGACAATGACCTCACTACCACAGAGCTCTTATTTATCAGATGTAGTCTTTACTTTTTTGACATGTTAATAAAGTTTTAAAAGAATGTATGTGTTGGGTGCATGCCACAGACACAACCTGAATGGCTAACCTACCCTTACCTGTGCTGTACTGCCAGAAAGGATTAGGGGTCTAAGCCTTGCTGGAGAGGATATTTATGTTTTAAGTTGCTAACAGCTATTGAGCCTTTTTATGTTCTAAACATTATGCTAAGTACTTTATGTGTCTTAACTTGCTTAAGCCTTACAACCCCATGAGGTGGGTACCATCTTACTGATGAGGAAGCTGAGGCACAGAGAGGCCAGGTTATACAACTAGTGACCAGGTTACACGGCTATTGAGTAGTGGAATCAGACTTTGAACCCAAACAGGTTCTAGACCCCTGTTAAAACATAGGGTTTCAGGTAGAGGGGCGGGCAGGTTGGGACACCAACAGGCACCAACCTCAACTGGGCTCTCACAATCCTGTTATATGGAGTCAGCCTGCATTCACTCACTACAAGGGCTCTACTTTTATTTATTTTTTATTTTTAACTTTAAGTTTTTTAGAGACAAGATCTCACTCTATCATTCAGGCTGGAGTGCGGTGGTGCAGTCTTGGCTAATTGCACCCTCAACCTCTTGGGCTCAGGTGATTTGCCCACCTCAGGCTCTCAAAGTGCTGGGATTACAAGTGTGAGCCACCGTGCCTGACTGAAGCAACATTTTTGCAAGGTTGTTATCAGGTGTAATAGTGAATGGAGCCACTCCCACTTCCACCTCTTGAATCTAGGTCCCAAATGGTGTAGAGAACACCATATAATCATCTCTGATTAAAAGCATAGGCTGCATCCTATAAGACAAGCCCTATCCTTTTAAGGACATTGTCTTGCAATTGGTGCTGTAACCAAGTTGTCAGTAAATTTAGGTCAGCCACTTCTGAGTGATGGGGCTTAGGATAAGGCTAATCGATCCCATAGCTGTGAGCCCACTGCTACCTTTCTTTGCTATGAAACAAGGTCCTTGATTAGATGCGGTGCTTTGCAAAATGCCACAATGCTGGATAAAGAATTCTGTAAATCCACAGATGGTGGGTGCTGGAAAACACATTGCAGGCAGGAAAGGCAAATCCACATTCAGAATATGTATCTGTTCCAGTGGGGGTAAATTGTTGCCCTCTCTGAAATAGAAGAGACCCAATATAATCAGCTTGTAGGCTGGTTCCTCCAGGAATGGTGCGATACTGGGGTCATGTATTATCTTTGCCATTGGCAGTGTTACTTGGATTGGGAGGCTTCTACGACATCTACCCCAAGTTAGGTTATCAGGGTTTTCAATCAAAAGCTAGTCTCCTTGGAGACAGGAAGGCTTCCCTCTGGCAAGGGAAGCTCAGAATGACCTAGGAGTCCAAAATTGTCAGTTTCATGTAGATCTAACCAGATGTCCCTCTTCCAGCTTTCAGGATCTCATTGTTTCCTATCAGTACCCTAATTTTCACACGAGAAATGGTATGTTGATGAATTAAACTGTTGTAACTCAACAACTCACACAATTTTGTGTTTGATTTTCAGTAATAGCAGCTATGTGGCTACAAGAAATAAGGGTTGGTTTTGTTTTGTTTTTTTTTTTTTTTTTTTTTTGAGACGGGGTTTTGTTCTTGTCGCCCAGCTGGAGTGCAATGGCACAATCTCAGCTCACTGCATCCTCTGCCTCCCTGGGGTTCAAGTGATTCTCCTGCCTCAGCCTGCTGAGTAGCTGGGATTATAGGCATGCACCACCACGCCTGGCTAATTTTTTGTAATTTTAGTAGAGACGGGATTTCAGCATGTTGGCCAGGCTGATCTCAAACTTCTGACCTCAGGTGATCCACCTGCCTCGGCCTCCCAAAGTGCTAGGATTACATGTGTGAGTCACCGAACCTGGCCAAAACAAGATTCTTTTAGGTCTGTTAGAGAAGCCTTCTGCTTCTCAGAACGTGACTCAAGTTGAATGTTAACAGACCTGAGATCACTTTCTCTTTGTAAATGTTCAAGTGTGCTCAAAATAATCCATTCCATACCATCATGTATAAAGTCATCATTACTGCCATAGTGGCGAATACAGAAGTCATTCCCATAGTACATGTTTCAGTTACCATTTCATCACAGTAAACTGCAGGCTTGATAAATTGTGATGCAAGTACATACAATGGGTTATAGCATGTGTTTTCCATTGACAGAGAGCTCAACACCAAGCCAGTTCCCAAATCCCATCTTTAGGGGATCTGTCTTCTGGGACTATTCCCTCTATTCCAAGTCTGTATCAATCTGGGTCCAGGTCCAGTCAGAAGACTTAACCTGGAAAGTTTAATATAAAGAATTGTTGGCCAGGTGCTCACACCTGCAATTTTAGCACTTTGGGAGACAAAGTGGGTGGATTACCTGAGGTCAGGAGTTTGAGACCACCCTGGCCAACATGGCGAAACCTTGTCTCTACTAAAAATACAAAAAATTCGCTGGGCATGGTGGTGGGCACCTGTAATCTCTGCTACTCAGGAGGCTGAGGCAGGAGAATCACTTGAACCCAGGAGGTGGAGGTTGCAGTGAGCCAAGATTACACCATTGCACTCCAGCCTGGACAACAAGAGGGAAACTCCATCTCAAAAAAATATGTATATATGGCAAATATAAATATATAAATATATATATATATATATCACAGCTAGTGGCTCGGTGTACAGATGTGCAGAGGGAGTTTGTGGAAACCCTAGGACACAGGCAGGGTGCAGCCAGTGGCCAGGCAAGTTGGTATGGAGAGGAAGTGAGGACCTGGTATGGGCAGGAAGCCTGCAGTATAGCGTCTGTCGAGAGAACCTGAGAAAAGCGATACGGGGAGGGCTGCAATGTTGCTGAGGGACCATGCTTTGCGGATGTGTGGCTGGGGCAGAGCAGTTCCAGATGTTCTCACACCCTGGCTGCTGGCTGGCGGCCACCAGTGGAAGCACAAGAGGGCCCTTTCCTAATGCAGTGTCCTTCCAGCGCCCTCTGCTGAGAAAGCTTAACATGCTTGCTATAAAGGAGAAATGCTTAAAGGAATGCTGACCATTACCATAGAACATGTGTTAAAGGGTGAATTTGGAGCTGAGAGGCAATACGGTGATAACTGGCATGCTATATCTGTATGAATATCTATTTTCCTATCAGATGTTTTTTCACCCAATGATTTTAGTTATAGAATGTCAAAAGAAATCCATATGGGTTGTAAAGAATTCAAGTAATGCCAAAGGATATACAGACATGCTTTGGAAATATTACAGGTTCAGTTCCAGATCACAACAATAAAGTGAATGCTGCAAAACACATCACATGAATTTTTTGGTTTCCCAGTGCATGTAAAAGTTTTATGTTTACACTATACTGTAGTATATTAAGTGTGCAATAGCATTATGTCTAAACAAATGTACATACCTTAATTTAAAAATACTTTATTGCTAAAATGTGCTAGTGATTATCAGAGCCTTAAGCAACTTGTAGTATTTTTTCTGGTGGAGGGTCTTACCTCAATGGTGATGGCTGCTAACTAATCTGAGTTGTGGTTGCTGAAGGTTAGGGTAGCCACCACAGTTTCTAAAAACAACAATGAAGTTGCCGTATCAGTGGGCTCTTCCTTTCATGAAAGGTTTCTCAGTAGCATGCATTGCTGTCTGATAGCATTTTATCCACAGTAGAACTTCCACTATTTAGTCAATCCTTTCAAACCACACTGCTGCTTTATTAACTAAGTATGTATAATACTCTAATTCTTTTGTTGTCATTTCAACAGTGTTCACAGTAGTAGATGCCATCACCAGTAGTAGATGCCACCTCAAGAAACCACTTTCAGCTGGGAACGGTGGCTCACACCTGTAGTCCTAGCACTCTGGGAGGCCGAGGTGGGCGAAGCAATTGAGGCCAGGAGTTCAAAACCAGCCTGGCCTACATGGTGAAATCCCATCTCTACTGAAAATACAAAAATTAGCCAGGTGTGGTGGTGGGTGCCTATATTCCCAGTTACAGGAGGCCTAGGCAGGAGAAGTGCTTGAACTTGTGAGAGAGGGTTGCAGTGAGCCAAGATCATGCCACTGCACTTCAGCCTGGGTGACAGAGTGAGACTCTGTCTCAAAACAAACAAGCAAACAACAACAACAAAAAACCCACTTTCTTTGCTCATCCATAAGAAGCAAATCCTTATTTGTTCAAGTGTAAGATTGAAGCAATTCAGTCACATCTTCAGGCTCTACTCCTAATTCTGATGATCTTGCTATTTCTACCACCTCTGCAGAGACTTCTACTAAAGTCTTAAACCCCTCAAAGTCATCCATGAGGATTGGAGTCAACTTCCTCCAAACTCCTATTAATGTTGATATTTTGACCTCCTCTCATGAATCATAAGTGTTCTTAATGGCATCTAGAATTGTGACTCCTTTCCAGGTTTTCAATTTACTTTGTCCAGATCCATCAGAGGAATTACTATTTATGGCAGCTATAGCCTTAAAATGTATTTCTAGGCTGAGCACAGTGGTGCACACCTGTAATCCCAGCACTTGGGGAGGCCAAGGTGTAGGAATCACTTGAGGCCAGGAGTTCAAGACCAGCCTGGCAACAGAGTGAGTCCCCATCTCTACACACACACACACACAATTTTTTAGTCAGGCACACTAGCATGCACCAGTAGTCCCAGCTACTTGGGAGGCTGAGGCTGGAGAATCACCTGAGCCCAGGAGTTTGAGGCTCCAAGGCTACAGTGAGCCGTGATCACATCACTGCACTCTATCCTGGGCAACAGAGCAAGACACTGTCTTTCTTTAATTAAAAAAAAAAAGAGAGAGAGAGAAAGAAAAAAGTCTTATATAACACTTGAAAATTGAGGCCAGGCGCGGTGGCTCACACCTCTAATCCCAACACTTGGGAGGCCAAGGCCGATGAATCACTTGAGGTCAGGAGTTCGAGATCAGCCTGGCCAACATGGTGAAACCCTGTGTCTACTAAAAAAAATACAAAAATTAGCCGGGCGTGGTGGTGTGTGTATATAGTCTCAGCTGCTCAGGAGGCTGAGGCAGGATAGTTGCTTGAACCTGGGAGGCAAAAGTTGTGGTGAGCTGAGATTGCACCACTGGACTCCAGCCTGGGCAACAGAGGGAGACTTCATCTCAAAAAAAAAAAAGAAGTTTGAAATCACTCCTTCCTTGATCCATGAACTGCATAGTGGCTGTTGTGTTAGAAGGCATAAAGACAACATTAATCTCCATCAGAGTATTTGGGGGACCAGGTATGTTGTCAATGAGCAGCTATGTTTTTAAAGAAATCTTTTTTTTCTGAGCAGTGGATCTCAACAGTGGGCTTTAAACATTTAGTAAACCATGCCATGCCATCTAGGCTTTGTTATCCCATTTCTATAGCACAGATAGAGTAGATTTAGCATAATTCTTAAGGGTCCTAGGATTTTCATGATGGTAAATGAGCATTAGCTTCAACTTAAAGTCACTAGCTGCATTAGGCTCCAACAAGAGAGTCAGCCCTGTCCTTATACGCTTTGAAGCCAGGTGTTTACTTCTTTCTAGCTATGAAAGGTCTAGATGGCACCTTCCTCCAACATAAGACTGTTTTATCTACATTGAAAATCTGTTGTTTAACCAGCCACCTTTGTCAATAATCTTTGCTAGATCTTCTGGATAACTTGCTGCAGCTTCTATGTCAGCACTTGTTCCTTTACCTTGTGCTTTTATATTACAGAGATGGTTTCTTCCCTTAAACTTCATGAACCAACCTCTGCTAGCTTCAGACTTCTGCAGCTTCCTCACCTCTCTCAGCCTTTATAGAATTTAAGAGTTAGAGCCTTGCTCTGGATTAGGCTTTTGCTTAAGGGAATGTTGTGGCTGGTGTGATCTTATACAGAGTTCACTAAAAGTTTCTCCTTATCAGCAATAAGGCTACTTTGCTTTCTTATCATTCCTACATTCACTGGAGTAGCACTTTTAATTTCCTTCAAGAACTTTTCCTTTGCATTCACAACTTGGCTAACTGGCACTCAAGGCCTGGCTTTTGGCCTGTCTTGGCTTTCCACATGCCTTCCTCACTAAGCTCAGTAGTTTCTAGCTTTTGATTTAAAGTGAGAGATTTACCACTCTTCTTTCACTTGAAGAGATAGAGGGTTTTTAATTGGCCTAATTTCGACACTGTGTGTCTCAGGGAATAGGAGGCCTGAAGAGAGAGAGAGATGATCGGGAAACGGCTGGTTGGTGGAGAAATCAGAACACATACAACATGTATTCATTAAGCTCACCGTCATGTATGGGCTCAGTTTGTGGCACCCCAAAACAATTACAATAGTAACATCATTGATTGCAGATCACTAGATTAGATTTATAATAATGAAAAACTTTGGAATATTGTGAGAATTGCCAAATTGTGACACAGAGACATGAAGTGAGCACATGCTATTGGAAAAATGACGCTGATAGATTTGCTTGACTCACCATTGCCACAAACCTTCAATTTGTAAAAATGCAGTAACTGCCAAGTGCAGTAAAGCAAAGTATAACAAAATGATGTATGCTTGTAGTATAAAAACGGACAGCTCCCCAGGTGTGTCCATCTACCACCCACCCCAAAGGTAATCACTGTCTCTGGCTTAGTATGGAAGTCTCTTGAGCATTTTTCTGTATATTAACACAGAAAGTAAAATAATGAAATAGCATTTATTGTGTTTCTATATGGCCCATTGTCTCATTTCAAGTATCAATTTGCACTCATTTGAAATGCCATCTTTATTATATGCTCAATTCTGAGTTCTTTTCCTAGACTCCATTCTCCTCCATTGATCTATTTGCACATTTCTGTACCAAAATAATAGTTTTAAGTTAACTTTTTATAGTGTGTAATATCTGGTATACATCTGTTCTCATATTTTCAAATGTTCTTAAATATTTTGTGGTTAAATTTAAATATAAATATAAATTTACATTTAAATTTATTAAATATAAATATAAATTTATATTTAAATTTATTTAATATTTTGTGGTGTTTATATTTAAATATAAACACCACAAAATATTTAAGATTTTTGGATATTTGTATACTCTTTCAGATGATTTTTTTCCTCTCTCTCTTTTTTTTTTTTTTTTTTTTGAAACCGAATCTCCCACTGTCACCCAGGCTGGAGTGTAGTGGCACAATCTCAGCTCACTGCAACCCCTGCCTCTAGAGTTTAAGCAATTCTCATGCCTCAGCCTCCTGCAAGCTGGGATTATAGGTGCCCACCTCCATGCCCAGGTAATTTTTATATTTTTAGTAGAGACAGGGTTTCACCATGTTGGCCAGGCTAGTCTCAAACTCCTGACCTCGGGTGATCTGCCCACCTTGGCCTCCGAAAGTGTTGGGATTACAGGCGTGAGCCGTACCGCACCCGGCCCCACTATATGAACTTTAGAATCAGTTTGTGCATTATCACTCCACTGGCCAGATAATTTGCAGAAGGTATTTATTGGAATTCCTGTGCATTTATACATTATTTTGGATATTTCTCCATGTCTTTTATAGCTTTGGAAAATATTTGATTTTGTAAAATTTTTCATTAAATTTATTTGATATCTTACAGTTTTATTCCCATAATTATTAGGCTCTCTTAAAAGTTGTATTTCTTTTTTTTGTTTTTTTTTTTTTTTTTTTTTTTTTTAGATGGAGTCTCACTTTGTCGCCCAGGTAGCTAGAGTGCAGTGGCATGATCTCAGCTCACTGCAACCTCTGCCTCCTGGGTTCAAGTGATTCTCCTGCCTCAGCCTCCTGAGCAGCTGGGATTACAGGCACTCCCTACTGAGCCCAGATAATTTTTGTATTTTTACTTTAATTTTATTTATTTATTTTTTTGAGACAGAGTCTTACTCTGTCACCCAGGCTGAAGTGCAGTAGCATGATCTTGGCTCACTGCAACCTCTGCCTCCTGGGCTCAAGTGATTCTCATGCCTCACCCTCCCAGGTAGCTGGGATTACAGGTGTCCACCACCACGCCTGGCTTATTTTTGTATTTTTAGTAGAGACAGGGTTTCACCATGTTGGCTAGGCTGTCTCATACTCCTGATCTCAAGTGATCCACCTACCTCACCTTGAAAAGTTATATTTCTAATTGATTCTTACTATGGTATGAAAATTTCTTGGTATGAAAAATAAACTGATTTTTGTTGATTATCCTACACCCTCTGTGAGAGTCTGATATTCATTGTTTCCTAGAGTGCTTTGGGTTTTTTGTTGTTGTTGTTTGTTTTTCTTTTGAGACAGGGTATCACTTTGTCACCCAGGCTGGAGTGCAGGGATGCTACCTTGGCTCACGCAGCCTCGACCTCCCAGGTTTAAGTGACCCTTCTGCCTCAGCCCTCCAAGTAGTTGGCATGCTACTTGTAACTACAGCCATGTGCCACCACACCCAGCTAGTTTTTGTATTTTTTGTAAAGACGGGATTTTGCTATGTTGCCCAGGCTGGTCTCGGTCTCCTGAGCTCAAGTGAGCTGCCTGCTTCAGCCCCCTAAAGTGCTAGGATTACAGCTTTGGATTTTCCAAGTAGGTAATCACATTATTTGCAAATAATGAACTCTGCTCCTTCATCAAAATATAAACATCTCTTTATTTATTTTTTCTTAAATTATGTTGGCTAGAACCACAACAAGGATGTCAAGTAGTAGGTAATGATGGGCATATTCCTGATCACGAACGAGAAGGTCCCTGAAATGATACTGGCTGAAATGCCCTTCTTGAACACTGTCTTCTCTTGGTGTCCTGGAATAGTGCCTACTCCTTCTTTGTCCCTTTTGCTACTCCTTTTTCCCTCATCTTGAGGTATGCTGGCATACCTCAAGCTCCCTACTCTGACTTCCCATGCAGCACACACTCGGTGGTCCATGAGCATTTCAGATTGTAATCATCTCATGCCTCATGTGATTTGTGATTTGGTTACCTCCCATAAGCCAAGCGTTTGCAGATTGACATCCCCAATCCAAGACTTCTCCCAGCACCATCTCACTGAAAAGCTCCTCTTGGATTTCTTTCAGGCACTGCTAACTCAGTACCTCTAAAACTAAGTTCATCGTCAGTAAGCATAGAGCTGAACCCCTGGATATAAAGCCCACACCCTGATTCACAAAGAACCAGAAATAGGCCAGGCACTGCAGCTCACACCTGTAATACCAGCACTTTGGAGGCCAGGGTGGGAGGATTACTTGAGCCCAGGAGTTCGAGAACAGCCTGGGCAACATGGGGAGACTCCGTCTCTACAAAAAATAAAAAAAAATAGCCAGATAATAGTGCACCCTGTAGTCCCAGCTACCCAGGAGGCTGAGATGGGAGGATCACTTGAGCTTGGGAGGTTGAAGCTGCAGAGAGCTGTGATTGTGACAGTGCACCCCAGCCTGGGCAACACAACAAGACCCTCTCTCAAAAAAGAATTAGAAACAGAAGAAAGGCTTTCTTCCCCAGAGACTCTTTCTGAGAGTCTCATTTCCTGTTAAAGCTGGCCTGAGCCAGCCACTTCACCTTAGTTCTATCTCAGTTTGTGCCTTGGATGTTGGCCACACAGCCTGCCTGGCTCAAGAGCTCCTGCCATCCTTGGACACTTGCCCCAGGAACCACATCCTTCCCTGCCAACACCTTCTGCTGCCTCTCCTACTGTCCCTAGGCATGCATGTGGTCAGTTCGCCTAACTTTCTGGTCATCACCCTCCTCCCTGCCTCTAGGGGTGGGGGTGGAGACTTCCTCTACAGCCTTGTGGAAGACAAATGGAGGCTTTAGGAATTCCTCTGGGGCTTACTCCCTCCGGATGCAGGGTAATGAGGCTAATCTCTGCTCATCTCTGTGTGGGCAGGAAATATGAGCTGTATAGCATGGACTGGGACCTGAAGGAAGAACTCAGGGATTGCCTGGTGGCTGCTGCACCCTATGGGGGCCCCATTGGTATGTTGCCCCTCCATCACCATCTGCTCTGGGACCCTGGGATGAACTTAAGGTCCTTGATTCCTGGGACCTTGCTGTCAGGTTGTTCTTGTTACCACCCCCCACTCACCCTGCTGAGATGCTTTTACTTCTGGTTTTTATAGGCCTGCTTCACATGGGGTGGGCCTGGGGGAGCCAGGACATGAGGCCTGCTTTACATGTGGTGGGCTTGGGGAGCCAGGACCTGAGGCCTGCTTCACATGGGGTAGGCGTGGGGAGCTAGGACAGAAGGTCTCTTCTCAAACTGCAGCACTGCTGAGGAACCCCTGGCGGAAGGAGAAAGCTGCCAGTGTAAGGCCAGTGCTCGATATATACTCTGCTTCCGGCATGCCTCTGGCCAGCCTGCTGGTGAGCATTTCTGACGGTCCCTGTGGCTGGAGGCTGGACAGGGTTTCCTCACCTGAAGACAGCCTCAGGAACCTCTCTCTCCCCCTGCAGTGGAAGAGTGGACCTGTGGTGTCCCTGGGCTGGTCTGCTGAGGAGGAGCTGCTCTGTGTGCAAGAAGATGGCGCTGTACTGGTTTATGGGCTTCATGGTGACTTCCGGAGACACTTCAGCATGGGCAATGTAGGGGTCACAGAGGGCTGGGGAAGCGGGGGTAGAGTGTATTACCCTGTGGCTCCCTCAACCCATGGCCCCTCTCCTCAGGAAGTACTCCAGAACCGGGTTCTGGATGCCCGGATCTTTCACACTGAATTTGGTTCTGGAGTGGCCATCCTCACAGGGGCCCACCGCTTCACCCTCAGTGCCAACGTGGGTGACCTCAACTCCGCCGGATGCCAGAGGTGCCAGGTAAGCCCTGACACCGCTGAGATGGCCATTCAGTACCCACAGATGTGCCTCCAGCCTGTGAGACCCATAGAAGCAGAAACTATGGGCCCTGGTAATCCTAACACTGTCCTTTTCCCTTGCCATAGGTCTGCAGAGTGCACCCTCCTGCTGGACTGCGCTATGCCAGGACCGAGTGGCACACATTCTTCTGGCTGTGGGGCCTGATCTATACCTCCTGGACCATGCAGCCTGCTCCCCCAGTGGTGAGGGCCCTGAATGGGAATGAAGTGGAGGGGCTGGGAAAAGCAGTGGGAAGGCTCTGAAAAGTCAGTATATATCTGCCCTACCCCTACCCTGGCTCTGCCTCAGACACCCCCTGGCCTGGCCCCAGGAGTAAGCAGCTTCCTACAGATGGCTGTCTCCTTTACCTACCGACACCTGGCACTCTTCACAGACACAGGCTACATCTGGATGGGGACGGCATCACTCAAGGTGTGATCCTGGGGCAACACAGGGGTACTGTGCCTTGTCTAGGGTACAAGATCTTTTGGGGATGTGGGGGAGCTTTTCAACTAGAATGGTGACTGCTGGGACAGGGCCATAACATTGCCCACACCATTTCAGGAGAAGCTGTGTGAGTTCAACTGCAACATCCGGGCAGCTCCAAAGCAGATGGTCTGGTGAGGATGGGGGTGTTATTGCTGTGGGTGCGGGTTAGACATAGCTTGCTTCCTGGGACAATCAGTTCCTTGATTCATCATGTCTACTGGCCAAGCCTAGTGGAGCTTGGATCTTACCTTCTCTGCTAGTGCACACTTAAAGGAAGCCATTGTCCTCTGTGGGCCACAGCTGCCTCAAGCTGAGGGCGCAGGAATAAGAGGGAAGTGGAGAGGTAGCATACAGTCAGGGATGCAAATGTGTACAGGCTGTCCTGAGACAAAGGGATGTGAGCAGCTATGTGGGAGACATGGCTGTGGGCTGGTGTCTAGCTGGGTATGTGTGGTGCTCTTACAGGTGCAGCCGTCCTCGTAGCAAGGAGAGGGCCGTAGTGGTGGCCTGGGAGAGGCGGCTGATGGTGGTGGGCGATGCACCTGAGAGCATCCAGTATCCTTGGAGGGCTGCCTGTGTGTGGAGGGAGAAGAAGGGAGGGTTCACCTGCCCCACCCCCATATGTGGTTGCTCTTAGGAGCCTTAACCAAGCTCAGGTTTGTGCTGGACGAGGACTCCTACCTGGTGCCTGAGCTCGATGGTGTCCGCATCTTCTCCCGCAGCACCCACGAGTTCCTGCATGAGGTTCCAGGTGAGGCCTTCACGAGGGCACCACGTAACCCAAGGCATGGGCTCCTCGGCACCGCAGCTGCCCTGGGCCAGTGCCGCAGAGCAGGAATGGGGTGTTGAGGCAGGGCTGAGAGTTTTCTTGCCTTTCTCCCTCACTCACCAACTCCCTCCCACAGCGGCCAGCGAGGAGATCTTCAAAATTGCCTCAATGGCCCCCGGGGCATTGCTCCTGGAGGCTCAGAAGGAGTATGAGGTAAAGCCCTGGGCTTCTCCCCCGGGTTCCAGAATGTGTTCCTCCTGCCCCTGCCCCCGGCATGTGTGGGCATAGCCAGGTGCCACCTGTCAAGAGAGAGGTCCAGGGAGGACACTGGTCTGGGCTGGGGGAGGGCTGGCTCAGGTAGACTGAAGGGACACTGTGTTCTCCATGTGGTGTGATAGGGATGGGCAGGGCATCTCCACTATCCCCACCCAGTCAGGCACAAGTCTGGGTTAGTTACTATTGGGAGTTCTCAAGGCCCCCCAAAGGCAGTTGTGGGCTGATACGGGATGATGTCTGTGGGCACCTTAGGTGGATTGAGTGGGCTGTGGGAGTTGGGGCTCCAGCCTGTGCAGCTTATTTGAACCACAGCCCAGAGTGGTTAGGGGCCAGATATGGGAGTGTTCTCTGTCATGACGCTCTGGCTCTGGACTCCTCCCCCACCAGAAAGAGAGCCAGAAGGCAGATGAGTACCTGAGGGAGATCCAGGAGCTGGGCCAGCTGACCCAGGCCGTGCAGCAGTGCATTGAGGCTGCAGGACATGAGCACCAGCCAGACATGCAGAAGAGTCTGCTCAGGGTTGGCCTGGATGGCGGGTTGGGGAGGGTGGGGCTGGGAGGAGGTGGAGTGGGCAGCAGGGAAGCTCTCCTATTACCCTCTGGCTCTTCTCAGGCCGCCTCCTTCGGAAAGTGCTTCCTGGACAGATTTCCACCCGACAGCTTCGTGCGCATGTGTCAAGACCTGCGTGTGCTCAATGCCGTTCGGGACTATCACATTGGGATCCCACTCACCTATAGCCAGTATCCCTGTGCACTCCAGACGGGTGCTTACAGCCAGGGGTGGCAGGGGAAGGGGCTGGAGATGCAGTCTGCAGGTACTTGGCAGGCAGGGCTTATTCCCCAGCTGAATCCTTAACCAAGGAAAATACAGATACAAGCAGCTCACCATCCAGGTGCTGCTGGACAGGTAGGGTAAGCCCAAGGGTGCAGTGAGAGGGCTGTCAGGGGTAGGCATTACAGCCTTTGGTGGGGTCTTATGGTCACTGCTTCTGACCCATCTCTCTGGGATGTGGGAGGCCTGATGTGCAGGCTGAGACCACTCTGCCCCCTCCTTCTCCTCCACCTCACTCCTTGTATCCTTTACCCACTGGGTCTACCAGGCTTGTGTTGCGGAGACTTTACCCCCTGGCCATCCAGATATGCGAGTACTTGCGCCTTCCTGAAGTACAAGGCGTCAGCAGGATCCTGGCCCATTGGGCCTGCTACAAGGCAAGGATGTGGGATGGGGTCCAAGGGCACTTAGGGGATTCCAGGCCCTGGTGAGTTGGAGGAAATAGAAAGTGTAGAACTGGGCCAGGCACGGTGACTCAGCCTATAGCCCCAGCACTTTGGGAGGCCGAGACGGGCGGATCACCTGAGGTTGGGAGTTTGAGACGAGCCTGGCCAACATGGTGACACTTCGTCTCTACTAAAAATACAAAATTAGCCAGGCATTGTGGCGCACTCCTGTAATCCCAGCTACTCAGGAGGCTGAGGCATGAGAATCACTTGAACCTGGGAGGCGGAGATTGCAGTGAGCCGAAATCACACCACTGCACTCCAGCCTGGGCAACAGAGCAAGACTCTGTCTCAAAAAAAAGAAAAAGTGTCGAACTGAAGGGGTTGGTCCTAAGGGCTTGCAGGAGTGGAGAGTGAGGAATGGCATCCAGATGTGTGTGACACCCCACATCCCTTGCAGGTGCAACAGAAGGATGTCTCAGATGAGGATGTGGCTCGAGCCATTAACCAGAAGCTGGGGGGACACGCCTGGTGTCTCTTACTCCGACATTGCTGCACGAGCCTATGGCTGTGGCCGCACGGAGCTGGCCATCAAGGTGTGGGTGCCCAGCCTTCCACAGACACTCTGATGTGGGTGTTCAGGGTCCCCATACCAGCTCCTCTTCTCTGTGTCTTCCTTCTCACCTCACAGCTGCTGGAGTATGAGCCACGCTCAGGGGAGCAGGTACCCCTTCTCCTAAAGATGAAGAGGAGCAAACTGGCACTAAGCAAGGCCATCGAGAGCGGGGGACACTGACCTGGGTGAGGGCAAGGCTGGGGGGCCCCTAGGGTGAGTGGGAGCCTGGCTGGAGTTCCACTCCACCTTATTCTCCTACAGTGTTCACGGTGTTGCTGCACCTGAAGAATGAGCTGAACCGAGGAGATTTTTTCATGACTCTTCGGAATCAGCCCATGGCCCTGAGTTTGTACCGACAGGTGTGTGTAGTGGGCAGGGTTGGGGCGGAGCCTCCTGAGCACTTGAGTTGGCCTTGCTGACTGATTGCCTGCCTATGGCCCCAGTTCTGTAAGCATCAGGAGCTAGAGACGCTGAAGGACCTTTACAATCAGGATGACAATCACCAGGAATTGGGCAGCTTCCACATCCGAGCCAGCTATGCTGCAGAAGAGGTCTGAGGCCCATGGGGCATGTGGGACCTGTGGGCTGGGGCTGTTGGTCTGGTTCCTTCAGGAATCTAGGTCTTCATGCTGGGTGTACACCCCATTTAGTCCTCACTTTGAGGGACAGTCTGACGTGAGGCCAGTATGGGAGTTGGTGTCAGAGGAGCTAACTGTTTCTCTAGGACATCAGAGTGGTGCACCTAGCAGGGAAGGGTGACCCTGGGCACAGGGATTGAGGAGAAGACTGTAGCCTGGGTGGGGAGGGCCAGGATCCTGCATGCTGTGAGTTCAGGCCTGCCTTCTTGTCTTTGTAGCGGATTGAGGGCCGAGTAGCAGCTCTTCAGACAGCCGCCGATGCCTTCTACAAGGCCAAGAATGAGTTTGCAGCCAAGGTTTGGCGCACCCTTTCTAAGAGGCTCTTCCTCCTCTGTTGGTCTCCCCCTCCTGATCCCTCATCCCCCATCTTGCCTCATTATCCGGTTCCCCAGGCTACAGAGGATCAAATGCGGCTCCTACGACTGCAGCGACGCCTGGAAGACGAGCTGGGGGGACAGTTCCTACACCTGTCTCTACATGACACTGTTACCACCCTCATTCTTGGCGGTCACAACAAGCGTGCAGAGCAGCTGGCACGTGACTTCCGCATCCCTGACAAGAGGTAGGTGAGGGCCCAGGCTGCAGGTGGGTCCAGGACCACCTGCCTCTCTTGCAGCACCTACAAGCCCAGCTTTCCTGCAGGCTCTGGTGGCTGAAGCTGACTGCCCTGGCAGATTTGGAAGACTGGGAAGAGCTAGAGAAGTTTTCCAAGAGCAAGAAATCACCCATTGGCTACCTGGTGAGGCAGGGTCCTCCCTCCAGCCCACTTCCAGTGAGGGTAATCTTCGGGGGGAGAGGGATAGGCAGGGGGACAGAGAGGATGGCCCATTCATGCTTCTGTTCAGCTGCCCACCTATTTAGTGAGTCCTTCCTGTATACGCATTAGTGGGCAGGCACCATCTGTTGTGTTGGGTGCACTGGAGGATGGATCCAAGTTTGCCTGCAGATGTTAGGGGGAGGGAGAATGAGCTGCTTTCCTCAGGGAGGGCCACAGGGGGCACCATGTGCCAGAGGGAAAGTCCTGTTTGAGGAGGGTGGAGGGGACAGGGAAAGTGCATATGGGAGGCAGTGGAGATACTGAGGGCTGTTTTCTGTGACGGGTAGTTCAGAGGTGTGGAGGGCAGGTTTGAGAATGCCAATCATGAGAGAACACACAGGACCTGCAAGGGCAGGTGGCAGGAATGCCTGTTACAAGGAGTAGTGGTGGGTGGTAGAGCAGAAGCTTGGAAATAATTGGTCTCAAGGCTCTGACAGAGCTTTGGTTTAGGTGGTTTCTGCCCTAAGAATGTTGCGATCATAACTCTCTGTGCATGGGGGCTGGGAGATTATATGTATTGATGGGCGTATACATATAAAATATATATGGACGATGTATCCATTGGGGCTCTACTCATAAGAGAGAGGACAGGAGGCTATGCCTTCTCCCTCCACCCACTCCCTCTCCTCCTAAGCCTTTTGTGGAGATCTGCATCAAACAACACAACAAATACGAAGCCAAGAAGTATGCTTCCCGTGTGGGTCCTGAGCAGAAGGTCAAGGCTTTGCTGCTTGTTGGGTGCGTTGACAGAGGGCCTGTGGGTGCTGGGTGGCTGAGCTGTGGGCTGGTGAGAGGCAGGGTTTGTGCCCTTGAGCAGCCCTGACACCTCCTCTCTTGCTCAAACCATAGTGATGTGGCTCAGGCTGCAGACGTGGCCATCGAACACCGGAACGAGGCTGAGCTGAGCCTCGTATTGTCCCACTGCACGGGAGCCACAGATGGGGCCACGGCTGATAAGATTCAACGGGCCAGGGCACAAGCCCAGAAGAAGTGATGAGTCCACCCTGCACATCTCAAGCAAGGGGTTCCTCCTAACACCTGGGCTTGGCAGAAGGGTCATAGTTTATCCAGCTCCTCCCCCAGAGCAATGCTGAGGAGGCAGGGGGGTGTTAGCAGGGCTGTCTGGTTGTAAATAAAGTTGGAACACTTTAGAGTACTTGTCTTACACAGTCCAGCCTAAGCAAAGGCAAGCTCAAATCAGGACCCTCCAGGTACTACAGCAAAACTCCATGTGTTCCATTGTGTTGGGACCGGAGGTGGAGGCTTCTCCAGCCATACTTGGAAGAAACCTGTCCTCTCCATGGTTATCAAGGAAAGCTTTCTCTAGCTCACAGCCCCTAGGAAGATTATGGGGAGAGATGGCATAAAACTTAAGCACCAGCTCACCAAGAACACAGTGTAAGGCATTATATGTGCGTGTAAACACACAACCATGCTAAATACTTTAAACGTTTGTACTTCATTTATTCCTTATGACAGCGCTTTGAGGTAACATCACCCCACTTTACAGGAGATTGAGGACCAGGGAGGTTGATGATAGCAAATATATGGGCCGGGCACAGTGGCTCACGCCTGTAATCCCAGCACTTTGGGAGGCTGAGGCAGGCGGATCACCTGAAGTCAAGAGTTCAAGACCAGTCTGGCCAAGGTGGTGAAACCTCATCTCTACTAAAAATGTAAAAATTAGCTGGGTATGGTGGCGGCACCTGTAATCCCATCTATTCGGGAGACTGAGGTAGGAGAATTGCTTGAACCTGGGAGGCGAAGGTTGCAGTAAGTTGAGATCAGGCCACTGCACTCTAGTCTGGGTGACAGAGTGAGACTCCATCTCAAAAAAAAAAAAAAGCAAATACGTGGCAAAACAGGGATTTGAAACCCTGGGCCAACTGCAAGCTGGAACTGGAATCAGGCCCTCTGGGAAAAGGGGAGCCTGAGGGGAAGGCTCCAGTTTGCACTGCAGTGGGGATTGGAGTACTAATGAGAGGTGTGTGGCCTGTGACAAAGGGGTCGGGGATGGGCGGGGTGGCCTTTGGAACTCTTGCCCATAGAACTGTGATGAGCAATTCTAAGTTGTCTCTGGGCCAAATAGAAAAGGAGGATGGAAGAATTCAATTCTGCCAAAAAAGAGCTATGAACACCAGACCCACAATCGTAGGAGCACCCCCTGGGCCCTCTGCTCTCCCAATCTAGCCTTCCATCTGCACTCCAGTGCACCTTGGCTTCATGCCCCAGGCCCCCACCTAACACTGAAGGCATTGCCTTTTCCTTTGTTGCCCCACTTTGTCTACAAAGAGGAAACCACAGCCAGAGGGAGCGCAGGCCTCTCCCTCTTTAACACTCCTATAGCTGACCATGCTTTTAGAAAGAAAGTGAGAGACTCAGGGTCTGAGAAGGCATTTCTTTTTTTCCTTTTCCTACCTGACTTTTTTTTTAGTTGTTTGGTGCCATAACTTGGATGTGAACCTCCTACTTGACTTGTAAATGAAAGTTTGTGAAAGTCCTTCAAGGAGATACAAGTCAAATGGTAAAATAATGATTTCCTAGGCTCACCGTTTATCATGTGGGTCCAGAATTTGGTCAGGTTCTAACAGGGATGGTTTGTGTCTGCTTCATAGTGTCTGAGGCATCAGCTGGAAGATTCAAAGGTTGACAGCTAGGGGCTGAAATCATCTGAAAGCCTGCTAACTCACACGCCTGGCGGGTGACGCTGGTTCTTAACTGGGACCTTAGGTGGGGTAGTCTATTAGAACACCTGCAACATGGTGGCTGGGTCCCAAGGGCAAACATCTCAACAGGGAGCCAGGTAGAATCTGGACTGCCTTCCTAATCTAGGTTTGGAAGTTACATGGCGTCACATCTGCTACAGTGTCTGTCACAGCAGTAATACACGCCCACGCCACCAATTTCTTTTTTTTTTTTTTTTTTTTTTTTTTGAGACAGAGTCTCGCTCCGTCACCAGGCGCCAGACAGGAGTGCAGTGGCGCCATCTCGGCTCACTGCAACCTCCGCCTCCCGGGTTCAAGCAATTCTGCTGCCTCAGCCTCCTGAGTAGCTGGGATTACAGGCGCGCGCCACCACGCCCAGCTAATCCACCCCACCAATTTCAAAAGGGAAATAGATTTCACCTCTTTTGTTGTTGTTGTTGTTGTTGTTGTTGTTGTTGGTAGAGATGGGGTCTCAGGGGTCTCCTTATGTTGCCCAGGCTGGTTTTAAACTCCTGAGCTCAAGGAGTCCTCCTGCCTCAGCCTCTCAAAGTGCTGGGATTACAGTGTGAGCCACTGAACCTGGCCTGGACTCCACCTCCTGATAGGCAGTAGCAAGCTTCTGGAAATACTGTGGCTAGTTTTTGTAATCACAATCTGGCACAGCCCATTAGCTTTCCCTTTTGGAATCAGACAAGAGGAAAGGAAATAATCCCTAATACTGGGCTCATCATTCTGGGCTTTTTTGTTCCCACTCTTGGCCCCACAATTTCTCACAGCCCTGGTAGCTCTTTGATGCCTTTAAAAAATGTTTTCCCAGCTTTTGGCATTCTCAGAAAAGACTGCTACCAAACAACCCAGTTTTCCTCTCTGGAAAGGGAGGCTTGGCCAGTGTTTTTAGAATGTACACAGTACAGGCTGGGCGAGGTGGCTCACGCCTGTAATCCTAGCACTCTGGGAGGCTGAGGCGGGTGGATCAAGAGGCCAGGAGTTCAAGACCAGCCTGGCCAAGATGCTGAAACCCCATCTCTATTAAAAATACAAAAATTAGCCAGGCATGGTGGCAGGCACCTGTAATCCTAGCTACTTGGGAGGCTGAGGCAGGGGAACTGCTTGAACCCGGGAGGCAGAGGTTGCAGTGAGCCAAGATTGTGCCACTGCACTCCAGCCTGGGTGACACAGCGAGACTCCATCTAAAAAAAAAAAAAAAAAAAATACAAAACCCACATCTCCAAAGTAACATACAGTATATTTACTCATAGGCTATGCAAACATTAAACACTATACACATGGAGTCTTAGAAATATGTGAGAAATAACTTTTGACAATGATAAAAAATTTATATAAACAGTGATTGCAACTTTATAAAAGGTGTGTGTGCATGCAGTAAAGCATTGGAATTATCCATGGAGGGAGGTGTTTGGAAATTAAAGGCAGTTTTTTATACTTTTATGTAAAGTTAATCAATGATTTGCCTCCCCCATTATAAAAACTTTCAAACACAGCCAAGTAGAAATAGTTTTACAGTGAACATTTGTATAACTACCACCTGGATTGTACCATTAGCATCTTACTATCACCCATCTGTTCATCTATCCATTTTTCTGTCAATCCATCATATTTTTCATATATTTCAAAGTAAGTTGCAGACATCATCAGTACACCTCCCCCTAAGTACTTCAGAATGCATTTCAATAACTAGAGTTCATATTTGATTTGTAATTTTTTTTTTTTTTTCTTTTCAGGCAAAATCCACATATAATGCAATCCACAGATCTTAAATGTAATTTTCTGGATTTTGACAGATGCATAAATTTTGACATTTAAAAACCAGAACTGGGACTTTCTTTTTTCAAATCCTTGCTTACTTAATTAAAATTAGTGTGAGATGGTTTCTGCCCTGAGCAGTTTGTACAGCAGGCCTATGCCTACAGTGGTGGGCGGGGCCACATTTTGTCCAATGTATGGGGCTAGGACTAGGACTGTGTAGCTGGGGCAAAGAATCTGGAAACATTCTTCTGGTATCAGTGGTACCCAGTGCAGTGAGAATCAGGGCAAAGGCTAGGTGCAGTGGCTCACGCCTGTAATTCTAACACTTCGGGAGGCTGAGGTGGGTGGATCACCTTAGGTCAGTTTGAGACCAGCCTGGCCAACATGGTGAAAACCTGTCTCTAGTTAAAATACAAAAAAAAAAAAAAAATAGCCAGGCATGGCGGTGGGCACCTGTAATCCCTGCTACTTGGGAGGCTGAGGTAGGAGAATCGCTTGAACCCGGGAGGCAGAGGTTGCAGTGAGCCGAGATGGTGCCATTGCACTCCAGCCTGGGCAACTCACCTTCTTAGGGTAAGGGGGCTGCTGTAAGTCCAGTCACTTTTAGATACAAAGTTCCAGTAAAAGACTCTTGGGGTTGAACAGTGGCCTGCAAAGGCACTTGGCTCTCATTTACTTCACCTTTCTATCTTACTGCCTTGCTTTTTCATTTTAGCATTTAGGAAATTTTCTTGTTCATTTGTTTATTGTCTGTGTTCCTATCCAGAATGTAAGCTCCTGAGAGCAGAGGCCTCTTCTGTCCTCTTCTGTCTTATTCCCTGCTGTGTCCAGCACATGGTCTGCACTCAATAAGTATTTGTTGCAAGAATGACTCATTGTTCCATTTACTTGAAGGGGAAAGGAGACTCCAAGAGGTAAGTGACTTGCCTAAAGAAACAGGAGTCCTAGGCTGGGTGTGATGGCTCATACCTGTAATCCCAGCACTCTGGGAGGCTGAGGCGGGCTGATCACCTGAGGTCAGGAGTTCTAGACCAGCCTGGCCAACATGGTGAAACCCCATCTCTACTAAACATACAAAACAAACAAAAAAATTAGCTGGGCGTGGTGGCAGCTGCCTGTAATCCCAGCTACTCGTGAGACTGTGGGCAGGAAAATCGCTTGAACCCGACAGGCAGAGGCTGCAGTGAGTGATCACCCATTGCACTCCAGCCTGGGCAACAAGAGCAAAACTCCATCTCAGGGAAAAAAAAAAAAAACAGGAGTCCTTTACCCCCATCCTCCAGCTCCTCCAGCTCTCCTGGTCTGCTCCTTTGCTTATAAACCCTGTAACTGTTGGGGCAATTGTGGGGTGGCTGAGAAATGGCTACCTGTAGGTATGTACTCCTGTGGGCTGGGACTAATGCAGGACTAGGAGTAGGAGGGCTCTGGCACAGGAAACTGCTTCCCCTCCCTTCCTCAGTTCTCTCCTAAGATAACCCTTTACTCTGTGAAGATGATGATGGGCAAGGGAGCTCAGGACACTCTGGGAGCCAAGTAGGATGGGGGCTGGGCAGGTATCTATAGGAAGGCAGCTGAGGAGGGGCCTCTGCCTTCTTCCAATGGAAACAGCATCTGTGTAGTTGCTGAGTGTAACTCTCCTTCCCAAGGTCTCCAAGGTCTGTACTTCTTGGTCTGTAGTTCTGTCACCCCTGTGCACACACCACAAATGCTCTGGCCATTGTGCAGCTGTCTCACGGGGAGAGAGAACTTTTGTTTCCTGAGAATAGGTTACTTGCCAAGGTGAACATGCCTAATTCTCAATACAGCCCTGGGAGGTTCCAGGAAGAGTTGCAGAGGGAGAATCAGGTCACCCAGCACATGGTGGAGCTGGAAACCCGGGCTCTGTGACTACCACACCCAACAATTTTCCCAAGGGTGGTCATATCCAAAAGGGGTCCTTCAGATAGTCTCAAAGATGAACAATTACTGTAATAGCTATTTATTTTAATTATATTAAAAATCAAAGTAGCATGTCACCCCCTTTTAGGGCAATACAAATAAACTAAAAATAAAACTAATCAGCAAAAAGAAACATTAAGAAATAATAGTGTAAGTTGGATACAAGGAAAAAGTAAGCTGGTGGGTTTGATTCTAGAGCACAGGGCTGCCATCCTAGCTACTCGGGTACCTCCTGCACTTGCAGTCATTACTTGTTAGGGATTTTCACACTTTGACTTTTAGCTTTTCACTTTTCCATTTGGTCGGGGGATAGATTGAGTTTGGACTTCCCGGGAAATGTGAATGTTCCGCGTGGGGAAGGATCCACCCTCACTGGGGTCTGACCGTTAGGAGACTAGGCGTGTGGACTCCGGGCCTTTGGGCTGGAGTGTCTATTGGTCATAAGTGTTTTGGGTTCGGCCATTTCACCCACATCTCTGGGCCGGCCCTGCTGAAAGGGAGAGACAGTCATAATTTCCACTCAAGGAGAGACTTCTCTGCCGGGAAGGGGACGGCCTGAGGCTCACCCCACCTATATTCCCAGGCCATGGCTCGGGTTAGCATGGACTAACTTACTCCACGATACAGAGGAATAGGGGCAGAGTCCTAAACTGGCGCCCCAACAGCAGGCAGTGGTGGGGATCGGGGATGGTCAGAGGACTGGAGATGGTAGGGGTTGCTGATGTGAGCCCCTTTTGCGCCGAAATGTTCCCTTCCACGGAGTTGCCGCCGGTTACAAACCCTTCCCCTGGGGCGTCCCGAACGTGGGACTCTTCCTGGCCTGGGATGGGTGATGGGGACTCAGGGGCTGCCCCGTCTGGAGGAGAGACACCGCCACCTACACCGAGTCTGGGATAAAACGTTCTCTGGGATTCTGGGTCTGGGATAAAGCGTCCCCTACCCGCAAGTTCGGTTTACGTGCTGCTGTGCAATCTGTCTCTTGCCTGCAGATGCCCAGGCGCTCGTCCTGCGCGGGTCCCAGAATGTCCAGGGAACCCTACCTGGGGATCACAACCCGGCAAAATGTCGCTTTCGCCACCTATCACGACTGCGTAATCAGCTTTCAGCCGCAGACGCTCACGTCCTGCAGAACCCGCGGGGATCCACATAGGAACCTGCTACCACCGGATGCACTGAATGATTGCTTCGGGGGTGCCAAGCGCCAGACGCGGTGCGCGCGAGCGCCGGGAAGGGGGTCCGCGCCCCAACCCCGACCGGGAGAGGGCGCACTCTGGCTGCTATCTGCGTTTTGAGCCTCCCCTCCCCCGCCAGGCCGATCGCAAAAGGCACCCCCACTGCAGAGCACCACGTGTTCTGCTTCCACTCAGCTCGGTGGCGAGGCTGGCCCCAACCTGCGCATCTGGAACGTGGGGGGAGATTACCCTGGAGCTCGGGTGGGGACGGCGTGGGCCGACTTGATGTAAGACGGCACCCATAGAGCCAGACCCGTTCTCGGGACTTGGCAAGTTCCTCTCCCTCCCCAGTGAGATCTGTTGTCCTTTAAATACCTGCAGCAATTAGGGGAGGAAAAGAAGACCCACAGTATCACGTTTGGAGAGGGTTAGGAAGATGGCTCTCCAGTTCCAGGCCGCCCTGGTGGCTAATCATTGGTGTAGTTTGTGCTTGGCCTTAGTTTCCTCATCTGTAAACTGGGAAGAAGGCCCAAGTCCTGGGGCCTGTGACTGTAGAATGGCGGAAGGCACTGGTGCACCCGCGGCCGATCCTTCCGGGGTCCGGCTTCCTGAAGGACTGGGCGGCCCCGGCAAAACCCCTCCCGAGCTAACCGGAGATCGTACGACCGGGTTCGGCTCTTCAGACCGGCCAGAGAGCTCCAGGCGGCGCGCAAGGGCGGGGTCCCCGCGGGCCGGCCCGTTCGCTGTCGGCCAACCAGCGCCTGTCTCTGAACAGCCAATGATCACACGCCTTACAGCCAAGGCCGGTCGGGAGCGAGGCTTCGGCGAGTGCGGCGCTGACAGAGACGCGCGCGCGCGATCGCCCTCGGACCCGGGCCGCTGCCGCCATCACTGCCGTCCACCTAGTTGCCCCTCAGCCGCTTCCCCTCGCCATGGAGGCGAGGCCGCCGCCGCTGCCGCGGGGCTCGGACCCGCGGGCCGGGCGGCGGCCCTGAGGGCGAGTGGCGGGCCGAAACGCCACCGCGGAGCCGAGGCGGAGCCGCTGTCCTCGTCCCCAGCGGTCCCGCCCAACGCCAGACTCTGTAAGTGTTCGCGGCCGCCGCGCCCGGGTGGGCTCCGGAAGGGGAGGTGGCTCCTGGCTGCTGTGGGAGGGGTCCCGGCCGGAGCCGAAGCCCTCTTTTCCGGGTAGAAGCCTCCGAGCTGCTGCGGTTGCGTTGTGCATCCTTGCGGGGTCCGTCGCGGGGAGGAGTCCCCGGAAACGTGCCGGCCGGGGCGCCGACCCCCTCGGGGACTGCCCGGGAACTTTGCGTGCGTCCTCCTGGGAGCAGGCCAGGGCGCTGCCAGAGTTCATTCTCAGAGAAAAAACTTAGAACGGCGAGAACAGAATTTGCTCAGGTCCATTAAATGGGAGGAAAGAGGAAAACTCCTGGCATGGGAAAATTTGCTCTTGCAGTGGCCAACTTTTCTTTCCCTTCAAGTCCACCTCTCCCAACCCCCGGCGCATCTCCCAGCCCCTCTCCTTGCCGCCTTCTCGCAACTGTTGAGGCTGTTCAAGAAGGGAAATAGGGGCTGAGAGCTGCCCAGAATTCAGAATAGGCCAACTGAGAACGCAGGTCCCCTCCCTTTTTACTTTCGGTAAATTAAGAAATACATTTTTTAAAAGAATTCGTTCCTAATTATATCTCCTGAAGATTAAAAAATAAATTAATTTAAAAAAGCAGAGCTGAGTCCTGTCTTGAGGGTTTTGTTTTTATTTTGAGATCACTGATGATATTTGTAAGACAGGAAAAGAGGAATGTGCAAATCCATCCTCTGCAGGGTGAAGGCCCTCAGAAGCCTTTGCCCAGGAGAGGGATTCCGACTCTTGAACCAGTCACATCACCCCGGAGATGGCTTCGTTTGCCACCTGCTAGCTGTGCTGGCAGCCGGAGGAACAGAAGATGGTGGGCGAGAGGAGGACTGACTAGGAAAGGGCGAACATCTTCCTGTCTGGCCACTCCTTTCAAAAACACAGATCTGATGCTGTCACTTGTTTACTTAAAAACTCCCTCGCTTTTCTTTTTCCCATGGGGTGAATGAAGCCCAAAATGCCTTATCAGGTCATACAAAGCCCTTGACAATCTTTCCTCAGTTTACTGCTTTACTTTCAGCCTAATCTGATCCTTCAGTTCTCCTTCCCTTCATCCCTCTTGCTGGCTATTATTCAGAGCTGCTTGACTGCCCCTTCATATGTTGGGATGTTTTTGTTTTATGTGATCCTCTTCCCCACCCTTACCTGCCAAGCTCCACTTCTTTTAAAGCTCTTCTCATTTGAGAAGCTTCTTGCTGGCAGGAGCTGTCTTGCCCACCTTTCTATCTCCCATGCTGGGAGAATTCTTCCTTTCAGTTGTCTTGTAGATTCCCATCTCTTCTCCCTTATGCCTCGGCTCTCTTTCTTTCCAGGTATCCACTGCTCAAGAGATTTTTTTCGTGTTTTGAAGTCCTGCTTGGAGTACATGACCAGGACTTTCAGTATTTCTGATTTCCTACTTCCCCATGTCCATCTCACCCAGCCCCCATAAGCAATTAGCAGGTGGGAACTGGTAGGTCTCATATTCCACTGGCCTCGAAAAAACTGTTTCTGAAAGGCTAAAAGCCCTTCAGTCTCTTTTCACCTCTGCTTGCTGTAAGTGGCCTGACTGATAACGTGCATTGTAAGGCATGGTGGGTTTCCGGGGGCTGTTCTCTGGGTACTGTTGAGGCAGTTAACATCTGGGGGAAATACAGAACCAGAAAAACCAACCCTCTGACTTAAATACTTTCATGTGCCTTCCCTTTGCCAGGTGAATTGTTTGGGATACATAATAAAAGTGAAGAAGTCAGTGCTTACCTTTAAGGAGCTTGGAGTCTAATGTAGGACAGGTGGATATAAATACATCACAGGTGCTGTAAGATTGTAATAATAATAGCAATTTTGTATTTGCCTTGTGACAGGCTATGTTATAAATGTTTTCCATGAATTCTCCAGTCTTTTCAACCGTCATAAAAGGGCTTATTCCTACTCTACAGGGTTGGAAACTGAAGCCAAACAGTGGGCAAATGAGGGATACTCAAGATTTGAATCTTGGCAGTGTATTTCCAGAGCTTCTGCCAGGCTGTGCAGGGAGCATCCCCTGCCTGGGTGATTTGGAAAAGCTTTCCTGGGAGGGGGGCCTTTGGATCATGAAGGATGCATAGGAGTTTGTGCATGGTGGACTGCACACATAGGCAAGAGGAGCAACACAAGCAGACTTGGTAGTGGATGGAATCCACTGTCCTTGGGGAGGAGAGAACAGGTTAATTATAGCTGGATTAGATAAAGGTAGGAGGGGTGGGAGAGAGGAGATCATCAGGATCAGCTCAAAGGGCTGTATGTGCTGTATTGGTGTTGGACAATGGAGAGCTACTAGAGGATTTAAAGGCCGTCAGGGACTTGGGCTGAATGAGTTTTGGAAAGGTCATTTGGGGGCAGTATGGGGCCAGATGCAGATGCCGGTGCAATTTAGGAGGCACTGGTCAGGTTTGACAAAGGTAGAATCACAGCCTCTTAGACCCAGAGGAAGGTGTAGAGAGAGTCCTGCTCAATTTTTGGAAAAAATATTTAATGCAGATGAGAGAAAAATTCGAAAATTCTAGCAATACAAAAAGGTATATAGAGACAAATGTCTGCCTCCTACCCTGGCCCCAAGTCTCCTGTCTCCCTAACCTCCTCCCCAGAGATAGCTGAAGTTTCCAGTTTATGTGGCCTTCCATAGACACCGTTCCTTTATAAATATGTGCCGGCTTATTCATACTCCTCCCACCATGGGATGTACCACTCATACCTGTTGTTTTTTTTTTAACTTTACGCATTTAGGAAATCATTCTATTAATATATAGAGAGCGATTTGTTCTTTCTGTTGACATTCTTTTAATTATTGTATGGCTGTACTGTAATATCTTTGGGTTAAATATTTGTTTCCAGGTTCTTCTATTACAGCAATACAATGAATGTCCTTGTACATACTGTGTTATGTGCTCATTTATAAAGTTATCTGAACAATATACTTTTAGAAGTGGAATTACTAGGTCAAGGGATATGTCTGCATTTTTGATTTGCAGACATGTAGCCAAACTGCCACCCCTTTTCGGGGTGGCAGTTTATCCTCCAGTTTATCCTGCCCTCCCCCCAAAAAATGTATGGCTGGATTCATCAGAGGATTCAGGAGGATCAACGAGGATGCTTTTTCAGCTATTATATGCCTACTTTTTCTCCACGGATCCTCCCCTTATCCCATGTGATTATAGCCCATTTCTTTGAATTTACAGAGGGAGATGTTGAGGCTCAGAAGGATAAAAGTAACTTGTGCAAGCTGATTGGTGCAGGTGGTGATGGTTTTTTTTGTTTTGTGTTTTTTCACCTTTGTTGTTTGTATTTGCCGTCACCTTTCATTGGAGGTGCTCAGTGTCAGTTTGTAAACATTATTACATTATTTTTCTCCATTTTCACATGGCAAAAATAAGATACAGGTGAAGTTTGAGTTATGAGAGGGAAGCTGGTCAGATTTAGAATCTTGTCATTATACTTCCAGTGCAATAACTAATAAATGTTTCCAAATGCCAAAGCTGAAGAAGTGTATGTATATGTGTGTGTGTGTTTTGAGACGGAGTTCCGCTCTTCTTGCCCAGGCTGGAGTGCAATGGTGCAGTGTTGGCTCACTGCAACCTCCGCCTCCTGGGTTCAAGCAATTCTCCTGCCTCAGTCTCCCGAGTAGCTGGGATTACAGGCATGTACCACCATGCCCGGCTAATTTTGTATTTTTAGTAGAGACAGGGATTCTCCATATTGTTCAGCCTGGTGTCGAACTCCTGACCTCAGGTGATCTGCACTCCTCAGCCCCGCAAAGTGCTGGGATTACAGGCGTGAGCCACCACATCCGGTGAAGAAATGGTTTTTTAGTGAGAGTCTGAGTACAACAAAAATAGCAATAATTAACAGTAACTTAATAAAACTGAACAGCAAGCCCAAAAATAGCCCAGCATTAAAATTTATTTTAATGTATTCTCTATGGAAAAGAGAATGTATTAAATGTAAGACTATATTTATTTTACTCTAAACTCACATCCATTTGTGTCAGTGTACAGACATAATTTTTATAGTAATAGTACATACAGAATATGATTTTTGAATTCTTGAATAGCATAAAAATTTTATATTTACTGATTTAAGTATTTGTTCTTTTAAAATCACAGTATAATGTTCCATGCATCAACAGCTGTAGTTTTTTTGTTTGTTTTTGGGTTTTTTTGTTTTGTTTTGTTTTTGAGACAGGGTCTTGCTCTGCCACCCAGTTTGGAGTTCAGTGGCATGATCACAGCTCACTACAGCCTTGACCTCCTGGGCTCAAGTGATCCTCCCACCTCAGCTACCCGAATAGCTGAGACTGCACAGGTGTGTGCCACCACAACCAGCTAACTTTTGTATTTTTTTAGAGACATTCTTCTCATGTTGCCTAGGCTGGTCTTGAACTCCTGGACTCAAGTGATCCGCCCACCTTGGCCTTCCAAAGTGCTGGGATTACAGGTATGAGCTACCACGCTCGGCCAACAGCTGTAGTTGGTGCAATGCTTTTTATTCTTTTATTTTTTTCTATCTTTTTACTATTTATTATAAGTGATACTTTTATAAACCTGAGCACCTCTTGTTCAAATACTTCTTTCTTTTGGATTATTTCCTTGGACTCTTACTCCCACTATGGACTCACTGAGTCAAAGGATAGTTTCAGTGCCTAATTGCAATCTGGAAAGGTTGAGCTAGTTTCCAACACTATTAGCAATTTGTGGGGCCATTTCCTGACAGCTCATCTAGTGCTGTTACAAAGAAATGTAATGATACCTTGAATTAGGTTCAATTTACAATGCTTTGGAAAAAGAGACCAGTAGCTAATTTAGATTTTTTGAAATAAATACAGTACTGTGATATAGATTATCTCCAAGATTTATGTAACTAAAGCCAACTTGTGGTTGAAGAAAGATTTGGTTGATGGGACTGAAATATTGTGGAAGTTTAGAATAGGATCCTATCAGTATGAAAGACTAGATGCTGTTCAGTTGAAAATACCAGGCATTGTGCCAGAAGCTGGGGACACCCCAGAGTAACATGGATGTGACGTCTGTCCTCATGACACTTTTGGGTTGGTGCAGTGGACAGACATGAATCACCTTGTGGTAATTACAGATGTGATGAAAGGGGAAGAATAGGTTGTCTTGGGAGTGCCAGAGTTCAGCAGCTAAACAACATTTGCAGTTAAACAACATTTGTAAAGGCCCTGAGCTGAGAAGGGATTTGGTAGCTCAGGGCGGCGCTTCTCTAACTTGAATATGCTCATGAACCATCTGGGAATGTTGTTAAAATGCCAAGTCCTGAATCAGTAGGTCTGGGGTGGGACTTGGGATTCTGTATTACTAACCAGCTCCTGGGTGAGGCAGATGCTGCTGGTGGGTGGATCACACTTGGCATAGCAAGGTCTAATTGAGAACTTGGTGAGCCCCTAAAACTGGCTGACCATGGTGAGCAGGAAGGGGCAGGTGGCTTGCAGTGACAGAGTAATATTTTTCTGCCCAGGCTGCACTTTAGATTCACCTGAGGAACTTAAAAAATCAGGGTTGCAAATGCCTCACCCGCAGGCATTTTAATTTAATTGGTCTCATGTGGGGCCTGAGAATGTGTATACAGTCATGCATAGTATAATGATATTCCCATCACAGAGGGACTGCATATACAAAAGTGGTCGCATAAGATTATAATCCATATTTTTAGTATATATTTTCTATTTTTAGATATATTTAAATACATAAATACTTATTGTGTTACAGTTACCTACAGTATTCAGTACAGTAACATACTGTGTAAGTTTGTAGCCTAGGAGCAGCAGGCTATACAATATAGCCTAGATATATAGCAAGCTGTGCCATCTCATTTTGTGTAAGTACACTTTATGATGTTTACACAATTGCAGAATCACATCACAACTCATCCTCATAATGTATCCCCATTGATAACTGTATATATATTTCAACTCCCCAGGTGATTCTAATGTGTAGCCAGGGTTGAGAACCACTAGACTAGAGAAAGGCAGGAGCTGGTTTTGAGGGTCCTATATACTATGCAAGGATTTTGGATTTTATCCTGAAGGCAGAGCTAAATCCTGGAAGGATTTTTAAGCAGGAGAGTGAACTGATCTGATTTGCAGTTGTTAAAAGTTCGCTGTGGCTGCAGTCTAAAGCAGTAATTTTCAAAGTGAGATAGATAAGACAATCCAGGGGTACTGGAAGACAATTTAGAACTTTTATTATTTATTTATTTATTTTTGGATATCGAGTCTCACTCTATTGCCCAGGCTGGAGTGCAGTGGTGCGATCTTGGTTCACTACAACCTCTGCCACCTGGGTTCAAGCAATTTTCCTGCCTCAGCCTCCCGAGTAGCTGGGATTACAGGTGTCTGCCACTGCGCCCGGCTAATTTTTGTATTTTTAGTAGAGATGGGGTTTCACCGTCTTGGTCAGGCTGGTCTTGAACTTCTGACCTTGTGATCCAACTGCCTCGGCCTCCCAAAGTGCTGGGATTACAGGTGTGAGCCACCATACCGGGCTGAGAACTTTTATTGTTTTTATCTAAAAGATAAGATAAAACATTTAATTTAGGAATTGTCACTGGCATCCTCTTGGGTCTATAGGTCAAACAGTTAGTGTGTTAACTCTAGAACTTTGGGGGTCATGAAGGAAGAGACTGAGTTCTGCAGTGAGCAGAGTCATATTTATACATTTGTTCTCAGTGTATTGCAACATGTAACAGTTTATATTGTCTAGCGTGGTGGCTTACACCTGTAATCTCAGTACTTTGGGAAGCCAAGGCGGGCAGATCACCTGAGTTCAGGAGTTGGAGACCAGCCTGTCCCACATGGTGAAACCCCATCTCTACTGAAAATACAGAAGTTAGCTGAACATGGTGGCAGGCACCTGTAATCCCAGCTACTCGGGAGGCTGAGGCAGGAGAATCGCTTGAACCTAGGAGGCAGAGGTTGCAGTAAGCCAAGATCACACCATTGCACTCTAGTCTGGGGGACAAGAGTGAGACTTTGTCTCCAAAAAAAAAAAAAAAAGTTTATATTAACCAGTTTTCATTAAACTAGCCTTTACAAAACGGACATGCAAAGAAACCAGTGATTGAAGAAAATACTATTAATACAAGCACAAGCAACAAACAAGATGTCAGAGCTGACACTAGTCCAA
The DNA here is from genome assembly GCA_036589455.1 of Ateles fusciceps. Lineage (NCBI taxonomy): Eukaryota > Metazoa > Chordata > Mammalia > Primates > Atelidae > Ateles > Ateles fusciceps. Next base: position 819,689 of record JAZHEH010002969.1, on the reverse strand, counting down.
CTCCTGTGATGAATTCTTGGTGAGCTATTCAAATAAGTCAGCTGTTACTAAATTGGAAAGTATCAGGAAGTTTATAAAAAACATGGACTTTCATCCTCTGTCATTAATAGGAATCTTGGTTTAAGATTCCTCTTAATGGTATGTAGAACCCAGCTGCACGGTGGCTCACACCCATAATCCCACTGTTTTGGGACCCTGAGGCACGGGAGGCCAGGAACTCAAGACGAACCTGGACAAATATTGAGACCCCATCTCTACCAAAAAAAAAAAAAATTAGCCAGGTATGATGTCACGTGCCTGTGAATCCAGTTACTTGAGAGGCTGAGGTGTAGGATTGCTTGAGCCCAGGAGTTGAAGGCTGCAGTGAGCCGTGATTGCACCACTGCACGACAGAAAGAGACCCTGTTTCAAAAAAAAAATGAAGGGTGGGGTTGGGCACAGTGGCTCATACCTGTAATCCCAGCACTTGGGGAGACTGAGGTCAGGAGTTGAAGACCAGCCTGGCCAACATGGTGCATGCCTGTAATCCCAGCTACTCTGGAGGCTGAGACAGGAGAATCATTTGAGCCCAGGAGGCAGAGTTTGCAGTGAGCCAAGATCTCACCACTGCACTCAAGCCTGGGCAACAGAGCAAGATTCCATCTCAAAAAAAAAAAAAAAGTATGTAAAACCTTTAGATATTAAATAATAAAATATGAGGCTGTCAGCAGTATGAAGACATTTGAAAACCAAAAATTTGAAATGTAAAGAGAACCTTTACATTATTTTGCAGTGACGTTTAAAGATAAAGGATACTCCATCAGATCTTTACAGAATGTTGCTAACTTTGATGATTAAAGTTTCTATTTTGAGGTTGTTTGTTTTTAAGAGGCAAAGTCTTACTCTCTTGGCCAGGCTGGAGTACAGTACCACAATGATAGCTCACTGCAGCCTTGAACTCCGGGGCTCAAGTGATCTTCCCACCTTGGCCTTCCAAAGCTCTGGGACTAAACATGTGAACCACCATGCCTGGCCAGTTTTGAAGTTTATTGTTCTTTTACAAGACAAAATGGAGCCGGGCACAGTGGCTCATGCCTGTAATCCCTGCACTTTGGGAAGCTGAGGTAGGCGGATCACCTGAGGTCAGGAGTTCAAACCAGCCTGGCCAACATGGCGAAATCTTGTCTGTACTAAAAATACAAAAATTAGCTGGGCATGGTGGCATGCGCATGTAGTCCCAGCTACTCGGGAGGCAGAGGTGGGAGAATTGCTTGAACCCAGGAGGCGCAGGTTGCATTGAGCTGAGATCGCACCATTGCACTCCAGCCTGGGCAACAAGAGTGAAACTCCATCTCAAAAAAAAAAAAAAAAAAAAAGACAAAAGAAATATACCCTTGGCAGATTCTCCTGCCCCACCCCCAAAAGGACCACTTAAACAAAAAACAGACTGATAAACTACATGGATAATAATTTTGTCAGGAAAACAAAATACCATTGGAAGATATATAGAAACCATTTCTGAATATGCGAACAAACAATATTAGGGCAAATTTGCAGTGTGGGAGGTTTGCTATACAGTTATAAAAGTATGGAAGCTTCTAGCATGTCTCAGTATTGCTAGATTCTCTCTTTCTTTTCCTTTCTGTTTTTTTTTTTTTTGAGACAATTTTGTCCTGTCGCCCAGGCTGCAGTGCAGTGGCACTGTCATGGTTCACTGCAGCCTTGACCTCCCAGTTTCAAGCGACCGTCCTGCCTCAGCCTCCCAAGAAACCGGGACCACAGGCATGCACCACCATGACTATTTTTATTTTTAGGAGACATGAGGTCTCACTATATTGCCAGGCTGGCCTGGAACTCCTGGCTCAAGCGATCCACCTGCCTTGACCTCCTAAAGTGCTGGGATTGCGGGCATGAGCCACCATGCCAACTGTGCCAGGCCTAGATTATCTTTTAATAGTTACATCCAAGAATAAGGACCACTTCTTTTGTGAGCTACTGGAGGAAAATCATACTGGAGAAAACATATTCTTAATAGTAAATGATCGCCTGCATAAAGAACATTACTATGTGAAATAATACACTGAATGTCAACTAATGGAACAGCTGCTTTGACTGAATAAAAGAATGAAATTCATTCATTGCCTCTCTATAGGCAGGCTGTTGAGTCCACTTACTGTCTTGTGGTAGAGTTGTTGGTGAGTTATGGATTTTTCCTTTTAAAAAAATCCCAACTTTTTGTTATGATAAGTGGCTACAGGTTGAGTAATCCTAATATGAAATCCAAAAGACTCCCAAATCCAGCACTTTTTTTTTTTTTTTTAAGACAGGTTCTCAGTGTGTAGCCCAGGCTGGAGTGCAGTGGCACAATCATGGCTCACTGCAGCCTTGACCTCTTGGGCTTGGGTGATCGTCTCACCTCAGCCTCCTGAGCAGCTGCGACTACAGGCATGCACCACCATGCCCAGCTAATTTTTGCATTTTTTTGTAGAAATGGAATTTCACCATGTTTTTGGTCTCAAACTCCTAGGCTCAAGCAATCCTCCCACCTCAGCCTCCTAAAGTGTTGGGATTGTAGGTGTGAGCTACCATGCCCGGCCCCAGATCCAAAGCTTTTTGAGTTGTGACATGACACAAAGGAAATACTCATTGGAGCATTTCAGATTTTGAATTTTTGGATCAGGGATGCTCAACCAATAGGAATAATGCAAATATTACAAAATCTGAAAAATACCTGAAATCTGAAATACTTCTGGTCCCAAGCATTTCAGGTAAGGAATACTCAACCTGAAACTAGCAAATATCATTTGAAAAGCTAATATCCTTAATCTGTCTCTTCAAGTAAAAGTATTATTTAAATAGTGAATGGGAAAGGAACTGCTTCTTGGAAATAAATGTGCAATGGGAGAGCATTTTCCTCATTGTAATTTTTTTTTTTTTACAAATAATAAACTTTATTGAGATATAACTTACATATTATAAAATTCTCCCTTTTAAAGTGTATAGTTCAGTGGTTTTTAGTATATGCACAGAATGCACCTTTTGCCACTGTCTAGTTTAAGAACATTTCATCACCCCAAAAAGAGACCCTATACCCATTAGCCTCACTTCCCATTCTATCTTCCCTCTAGTCCCTGGCAACTACTGTTTCTCTTTCTTTGGATTTGTCTACTCTGGTCACTTCATATAAATGAAATCATACAATAATGTGACCTTTTGTAACTGGCTTCTTTTACTTAGCATAATGTTTTTTGGGTTCATTCATGTTGTACCATGTATCAGTACTTCATTCCTTCTTATGGCTGAATAATATTCTGTTATATTGATATACCACATTTGGCTACCCAGTTCATCAATTGATGGACATTTATTTGTTTCTACTTCTTGGCTTTATGAATAATACTGCTATGAATGTTCATATATACATTTTTGTATGGTCATAGGTTTCAATTTCTCTTGGGTATATACGTAGGAGTAGGATTGCTAGGTTAAATGGTGACTAATTTTGAGGGGCTGCCAAACTGTTTTCTAATGTGACTACCCATTCCCAGCAGCAACTCTCAAGGGTTCCAGCAGCAATACACAAGGTGTCCAATTTCTCCCAGCAATGCACAAGGGTTCCACTTTTGCATTCTCAGCAGCAATGAACAAGGGTTCCAATTTCTCCCATCCTTGCCAACCTTTGTTATTCTCTTTTGAGTATAGACATCTTAGTGGGTGTAAAGTTGTATCTCATTGTGGCTTTTATTTGCATTTCCATGATGATTAATGATGTGTATCTTTTCATGTGCTGTTGGCCGTTCTTTGGGGGAAATGTCTATTCAGATCCTTTGTTCATTTTAAAATTTAGTTATTTGTCTTATTATTTAGTTACTTATATATTCTAGATATAAGTCCCATATCAGATATGTGATTTGTAAATATTTTTTCCCATTTGTGGGTTGTGTGTTCAGGTTGTTGTGTGGACATATCCTTTTGGGTATAACCAGAAATGGAATTGCTGAGTCAGATGGTCACTATATGTTTAACTTGTTGAGGAACCACTAACAAGAATGCCTGCACCTGTTTACAATCCCAGCAGCAGTGTATGAGTGTATCAGTTTCGCCATATCCTTGTCAACACTTAATTGTTTTTTTTAACTATAGCCATCCTAGTATACGTATCAGTTTCTACATATCCTTGTCAACACTTGTTATTGTTTGTTTTTTTAACTGTAGCCATCCTAGTATATGTAAAATGGTATTGCATTATGGTTTTAATTTGCATTTCCTTAATGACTCATGATCTCACTGTGATTTTGTTACATCTATAAAAATTATCATAATTTTACACATGAAAAACTTGGAAACAATTTTATAACCTAATAAAAATCTCCAAATGTGTTTTTAAAAACATTTCCAGATGATGTAATGAAATAAAGGACCTAGACATTGATCACTAATAGCTGTTAAAACCATTAGGGAACTTTATAATAAAGGGGTCAGTCTGACAATCTTCTGATCAATCATAACATCTCTAAAATTGGGAGAACCAAACTTTATATTCTTTCCATGTGATAAAATAGGAAGAACATATCATTCATGAAATAGTTTTGCTTGCTCCAACAAACTGAGTCAAACCTGACTCTGATTAGTCTAGATCTGATTACCAGTTTATAGTATATAATTAGCAAATTCAGAATGTGAAAAATATTATGGGACAAATGAACTCATTTACTTCAAATAAAGGGCAAGAAAAAAAAGAGAAACTGCTACAGATTTAAAAAGACTTGAGGCTGGGTGGGGTGGCTCACACCTGTAATCCCAGCACTTTGGGAGGCCGAGGTGGGCAGATCATGAGGTTAGGAGTTCAGGACCAGCCTGGCCAACATGGAAAACCCCATTTCTACTAAAATACAAAAATTAGCTGGGCGTGGTGGTGCATGCCTATAACCCCAGCTACTCAGGAGGCTGAGGCAGGAAAATTGCTTGAACCCAGGAAGCGGAGGGTTGCAGTGAGCCAAGATTGCACCACTGCACTCCAGCGTTGGCGACAGAGCAAGACCCATCTTGGAAAAAATAAAAATAGATAAAAAAGACTTGAAACATGTTAATTGAATATAAGTGTAGATGTTGTTTAGACCCTGTTTCTTGCAAACCAACTGTAAAAAGTTATTTATGAGCCCATTAGGAGTAATTTGAAAACCACTTGTATTTTAGATGATTTTTAAACAATTTTAATTTTATAAAGGTATTATTATAGTAGTATGATTACATTAAAAAGAAAGACTACTAGCTGGGCGTGGTGGCACGTGCCTGTAGTCCCAGCTACTCAGGAGGCTGAGACAGGATTGCTTGAACCCAGGAGGCAGAGGTTTCAGTGAGCCAAAATCGTGCCACTGCACTCCAGCCTGGTGACAAAGCGAGACTCCGTCTCAAAAAAAAAGACAGACAGACTCCTTTCTTTTGCAGAGAAGTACTGAGTATTTTGGATGAAATAACATTGATATCTGGAATTTTCTTTAAAATAATTCAGCATGTTTGGAGGATTACAGATGAGACAAGAATTGCTATATGTTGATAATTTTTGAAGCTAGGTAATAGGTATAAAAGAGTTTAATATAGTATTTTCTCTACTCTTGTATATGTTTGAGAATTTCTGTAGTAAAAATCAAAAGAGAAAGCACTGTAAGGGAAGAGTTTTAGTGGATTTCAAATTTGTTAGAAATAGAAAAGTGAAATATCTTCTGATTAATTTTCAAGAGTACTTATATCACATAAGACTAATTTTTGCTACCTATATTTAAAAGGAAATGTTTGTGTAATGGGGGTGGAAAAATGATTATCATAATTTAGTAAACACAGCCATAGTGCTTCTTCCTTTTGAATTCATATTTCTTTTTGGTTATGATAGCCATTAAAACTATCATAACCAAATGGAATCAGACTTTTAAATTGCTCTATCATAAAATATTAAAATGAGATTTTTCAAACACAATGAGAAATATTTAACCATAGGAATCACAGTAAAATATTTTTAAGATGGATTTTGTACTACTATTTTAATTGATAGGAATACCATTATTGTGATCATTCTTTTATTTCATTTGAAATGTTTTGTAGTATTAATAGGTATTAGTACCTGTGTTCTGTTTATAAGTGAACGTATGTTGGGGATGTATACTGTTATTTATTGGTGGACATGCAGTCAAAAATTTGTCACTACTGTGCAGAATGGACTGGGCAGGGTACAGAGACTTTTTTGGTGTTTATCAGAGTAAATGTAGTCAGTGATGAGGGTGGGAGGAGTGGTGATAGGGATGAAGATACATGGACAAGTATGATTTAAATACAGTAGTGGTATTAGGGTTCTAGATTTCTGGCTTTTTGGAAGAGGTGATTGCTAGTTAATGAACTGAGCTTTGTGTGTGGGAAGTTGAAACCTGGCTGCTGTGAATTGTGCAAGTAGTTCTCAAATATTTTAACCAGCAATTAGTTTTCAAACATTGGTTGACAAGTTGCTTAGTACAATATTGTGAATGCATTGATACTACCATTAATAAAGAGAATATGTTCCATTTATATATTAGCAGCACTCTTACCAGAGCAGTGTGGAATAGTTCCAGGACTTCCACTGTCCTTCTTAAAGGAACTGGGCCCCAAGCTTTTATGGGGGATACTTCTGCTCTCCTGGTCCCCATGTCCTCAGTGATGTGAATGTCCCTGACTCAGTGCCTCTGCCCACGATGTCTGTGAAACTGCTGCCCTCCAGTGCCCCTTACCTCTTGGGCCTGCCCACTTTGTTAACAGGGACAGATTTCACAGTGATTTCCAGCCAGCATTTCTCTTTTCCCAGTTTGGGATGGTAGCTAGAATGGTCCTTCAAAGCCCTCAAGCACAAATTGAGAAATGAAAGAAGCCCAGGGAGACTATACCTGGCCTAAGTTCTCGCTACCAGCTGGTGGAAGACAAAACCCCTTTTCTTCCTGTGTTTCATGCCCAGTGAGCAATAGTTCCATTAGCAGCAGTTATGAACCTCTAAGGCAGTGATTCTCAATATGACTGACGTGGTGGGGAAGACATCAGTTTGAAAAAGCATTTTCAGACTAGGCGTGGTGGCTCACGCCCAGCACTTTGGGAAGCCAACACAGGAGGATCACTTGAGCCCAGGAGTTCGAGACTAGACTGGGCAACATAGTGAGACTCTGTCTCTACAAAAAAATAAAAGTTAGCCAGGTGTAATGGCATGCACCTGTAGTCCTACCTACTTGGGAGGCTGAGATGGAAGGATTGCTTAAGCCCAATAGGTCAAGGCTGCAGTGAACACACCGCTGCACTCCAGTCTGGGCAACAGAGTGAGACCATCTCAAAAAAAAAAAAAAAGCATTTTCAAAAAATGGCTCTGATTTGTTAGTGTTTGCCTCTTAAAATTTTGCTTAATTTAAAATTATGTATTTGAATAATATGTATGCGTGTTAATAGTTCTAAAAGTACATATAGTAAAAGATAGTTCTCTCTTCCCCTGCCTTCCAGCTGCTTCTTTCCACAGGCATCCACAGGTACTACCACCAATACTTGTGCAACCATCCTGAACTACTACATGTCCATAAAATATAAGATATTTAAGTTTGGTATTTCAAGTAGCAATAAGTGAAGATAGGAGATTTTTATGTTTATCAAAAGAGGTGAATGTTATAGCAGATTGAGATGATATGTTCTTACCTTTGGATGGGGTCTTAAGTGGAGCTCAATTGAGTTTCTCCAATGTTAGTTGGAGAAATTACTTAAACCATCCATACTTACCCAGTTTTACCTGGTAAGTTTTCAAAGGTTCTACTTTGAAGAAGGCTTTTGTAGAGCAAGTAGTGGTTGTGAATAGAGCAGCTCAGTTATATGTGTAAGTTTTTTGATGTGGGGAAAGGGCTTTTGTGTAAAGGACTATTTTTAAATTGCTTGGACTTTAATATTTATTAAAGTGGTAAATTTAAAACCTAGTTTTCTTTTAGTTTGCTGCTGTACTTGTAAGTATAGGAATTTTATATAGAAATAAGAACAGTAATTTTCACCTGCTCGTCAATTAAGTTAATAAAGTTTAACAGATTTAATTCCTCCAAACCCCTTACTTAGTGAATTAAGTTTCCTTAGATGTTTAAAATACATTTATACAGTCAGTCTGTCAAGCATAGTCAATCCTTGACAGGTCAGTTACTACCTTAAACGGAATCTTCTTAAGCTCTTGGGCAATCTGTGATGCTAAGAAATTAGACTTGTAAATGTAGTCAAGCAGGTTTCTGTTAAGACTTCCAGTGCTTTTCATTAGCTGAATCTGAATTACCAACATTTAAAAAACACATATCCCAAACTTTACGCAGAAGTACTAGTAGTACCATGAGTTTGATATACCATACCTCATTTTATTGCTCGTGTCTTTTCTTTCTGGGGTTGTCATGCCACTTACCCAATTAAGGAGAACAGTTTTATCATCTCAGAAAGCCAAGGTTATCAGATTAAAAATACAGAATCATGATAAAGTTATTGGTCAGAGGTTCGAGACTGGGAAAGGGAACTGTGGGCTCTGTATTTCCAGGATAATTCCACTCAAGAGATGCTGTGCCCTTCCTTATGTTAAGAGTCCAGAATGTGGCATCCAAGGGGGAATCCACGTTCAGAGTTTGCTTTGCAAGCCCCCTGTACTTTTTTCTGAGACAGGGTCTTGGTCAGTTGCCCCTGCTGGAGTGCAGTGATGTAATCACTGTTGACTGCAACCTTGACCTCCTGGGCTCAAGCAGCCCTCCCACCTCAGCCTCCTGAGTAAGTAGCTGAGGCTACAGATGCATGCCATCATGCCCAGCTAATTTTTTTATTTTTTGTAGAGATGAGGTCTCACTATGAGCCCAGGATGATCTCAAATTTCTGACCTCAAACAGTCCTCCCACCTCAGCCTCCCAAAGTGCTGGGATTATAGGCATGAACCACCATGCCTGGCCTTTTCTTCAAAAATAACCCTTCAATCAATTTTTTTTCCTGGTCAAATTGAATTTTGTGTTTCTTTTATATATTCCTTGTCAGACCCTATGTTATTTTAATTTTGGGAATGGAATAGACTAGGGTTCATATTTCATGCCTGCCATGCTTTTTGTGAACTTGGGCAAAACACTTAACTCTTCTGAGACTCAGTTTTGTCACCTAGTAAATGGGTTCAACAATAGTAATCTTTGTATTTGTTTTAAGCATTAGATAGTGCGTGGTAAATGCTTAGCACAGTTCTTAGCACATAGTAAATCTTTAATAAATGTTAGAAAATATAATGATCTCGATTCTCCCCTCCCTAGTAGTTGATTTGGGACACAGTGTAGCATTATCTGAATTTTCACAGAATAACTTTTTTGCTTTCTGATTTTAACAAGAGAGAGTTTGAAAAGGATGGGAAAGGGAAGAGAGAAAGAAAAACTGAGTAAATGTAATCAACTGTACAGCCTTTACTCCCTGAACTATCTTTCCCTGAGTTATGTGACACATTCTCCTGGTTTTCCTCTTTCTGTCTTTGTGACCCCTCCTCAGTTCCCTAGGCCCCTCTTCTTTGACCACTCCTTGTTTAAGTTACCAACGATTCCATCTCTGGCCCTCTTGTGTTCATTCTACAAATTCTTCCTGGAAGCACATGAAGCACATGTCCATGGTTTCAGCTTCTGTGCTAATTAGGAGAAAATTTGTCCTCAGAACCTATCTGGATGAAAGCCAGCAGCCCACTGGTCTCCATTAGGCTATCTCCCAGAGACCTACAACAGGCTCAGAACTGACTCATCTTCCCTTTCAGTGTGTTATTTTTATAATCTCTGTCTTGATGAATGGCACAACACAGTGACCCAAACTGGAAACTTGGATGTTGTTCATCTGGTTGGTGATCTGTTCCTATCTGTTTTACATCTGTAACATTTCTCAAATTTGCCTACTTTCCACCATTTCTCCTTTCCGTTAGTTCAGGCTTCTTCTCATCTAGATGACTGCTGCAGGTTCCCTTGTTGTCTACCCATTATTACTTTCTTGTTCCAAGTCATTGAATACATAGCTGCTGAGAGTGATCTCTTTAACTTCCTAGTCTAATCATAGCACTCCCCAACTTAAGATTCTATGAATAAAATCCAAACTCCTTAACAGAGCAAGTGTTAATGATCAAACTCCTCTTAATGTTGGTAGCCTTATCTTTTCCCAGAGCCTGCTGTCCCTTGATCCTTGGTGATGCTGTGCTCTTTCTTGCTCTCTATCTTTGGTTGGACTGCCCACTTCCCTCTTTCTTACTTGGCATTAGAATTTATCAGATAGAGATCAGCTCCTCCAGTCAGCATTTCCTTACAGACCACTCTAAGTCTGATCCAGTATAGGTTCTTTGCTTCTGTCAAGTCACTTACTGTATGATAATTCGTACACTTACATGATAATTCACACATTGGCATGTGTAGATTAAACATTTATAGTCTCAGAAGGGTCCTGATAGTCTAAAAGGTATAGTAATATAGTTGTCTCTTAGTATCTTCAGGTGATTAATTCCAGGACCCCCCATGGAGATGAAAATCCAGGGATGCTCAGGTGCCTTATATAAAATGGCATATTTGCATATAAGCTATGCAGATCCTTCTGTATATTTTATAGGTTCTAAATCATCTCTAGATTACTTATAACAGCTAAAATAATTCAAATACTATGTAAATAGCTGTTATACTGCATTTAAAATTTTTTATTTATTGTATGGTTTTATTTATTTATTTTTTTGATCTGTGGATATGCAACCCACAGATAGAGAGGGGTCTGCAAAATTACATGTTTAAAAGATAAAAAACAAAATTAAAAAAAGAGAGGGTCAACTGGGCCAGGCGAGGTGGCTCACACCTGTAATCCCAGCACTTTGGGAGGCTGAGGCGGGCAGATTGCCTGAGGTCAGGAGTTTGAGACCAGCCTGGCCAATATGGTAAAACCCTGTCTCTACTAAAAATATAAAAATTAGGCTGGGCGCAGTGGCTCATGCCTGTAATCCCAGCACTTTGGGAGGCCAAGGTTGGTGAATCACGAGGTCAGGAGTTTGAGACCAGCCTGGCCAACATGGTGAAACCCCATCTATACTAAAAACACAAAAAATTAGCTGGGCGTAGTGGTGAGTGCCTGTAATCCCAGCTACTTGGGAGGCTGAGGCCGGAAAATCACTTGAACCCGGGAGGCGAAGGTTGCAGTGAACTGAGATCATGCCACTCTACTCCAGCCTGGGTGACAGAGTGAGACTCTGTCTCCAAAAAAAAAAAAAAAAAAAAACCATTAGGGAGGCATGGTGGCAGGTACCTGTAATCCCAACTACTCGAGAGGCTAAGGCAGGACAATTGCTTGAACCCAGTGAAGGTTGCAGTGAGCCAAGATCTTGCCACTGCATTCCAGCCTGGGCAACAGAACGAGACTCCATCTCAAAAAAAAAAAAAAAGAGAGAGAGAGGGCCAATTGTATATAATTTACTGAAGCATGGATTCACATTATAGATGGTCCCTGATTTATGATGGTTCAACTTATGATTTTTCTACTATTATGTTGGGAAAGCTGGTGTGATATATATATTCAGTAGAAATTGTACTTCCAATTTTGAAATTTGTTTTTTCCCAGGCTAGTGATATGCAGTGTGACAATTTCTCATGGTGCTGGGCAGAAGCAGTGAACCGCATCTCCCAATCAGCCAGGTGATCAGAAGGGTAAATGACTATACTCTACAGTATACTGTGTTGTCAGGTGATTCTGCCCAACTGTATGCTAATGTAAGTGTTCTGAACATATTGAAGGTAGACTAGGCTAACTATGGCATTCGGTAGGTGAAGTGTATTAAATGCATTTCCTACTTATACATTATGTTCAGTTTATGATGGGTGTATTGGAATATAGCCCCATTGTAGGCCAAGGAGCATCTCTATTTACCCGGTTGAGTTCAGCAACATTAGGACTAAGTTTGGTTTAGCTGTTCAGTGAGCCAAGCCTCATGCAGCCTCTAACTCTGTCTTTATTTTCTGCTTTAGGTAGGCCACAGCTCTCCTAAAGAGATTAAGACTGTCTCTGTGAAAAATGGTATTCAGAAGGAAGCTAGGATTAATTCTGTTTTTATACATTCATCAAGATTTGAAGGAATCTCATTGTCAATTCTGTCTTAATTATATTCTATATAATAAATCATAATCGTATCCAATGGTACTTGAAAAGTTTGGTTTTTGTGAACATTTCTTTGAATATCAAAGTTTTATTAGTTTGTTTCCCAACTAAACTGGGTACTCTTTGAGGGGAGGGATTTATGGAACTTGTTTGTTTTGCAGTTATATTATCTCCAGCTGCTAATACAGTGCCTGTTTTGTGGTAGGAATGAGGGATTTACTTCAATAGAACCATACTAAAGATCTCACGCTTCTGGATTACAAATCGATAGCTTTGTAGAATGAGCTGGTATTCTCTCTAAATAAGACAACATGACCTGAGTATAAAGCATAATCAACTGCATGACTCCAGCAAGAACGACATGTATCCCTCAGGGCAGCCAGATAGCATGGCTGACAGAGGGAGTTATGCACATTAACTGGACATTTGAGAGAGCTAGAGAGTTCTTACATTTTGATGATAGTTTAGATTAGGAATATTTAATCTTAGCTGTGTTTAATGCATTATGTATCTATATGATATATCAAGTATATTTATATGGCATATCATATATATCATATGTTTAATTATATTTAATCCTTAGCTATATTTTCATCCCCCAAATGATATGTGGATCTATTTTTATTGAGGGATGGCTGTTTATTGTTGCTTATCCATGGCTTATGAAAATCTTCATGTTACTTGGGAAATCTTTCATTCTGCCTTTTGAGGGACAGCCCAGAACCGTTTCCTTCTTGGCACATGACCTTCTAACCCGATGACCAAAGAGTGTGCAAAAGCATGGTATACTGTTTTTGAAGATTATTTGTGTCTATTCTAGATGTGTCTTATTTCTTGCAGATATATTGCCTACAAAAGATTGTTTTGATATATGTATAGACTATAGTATGTAGTTAATATTTATAACATATATATTAAATATATAAGTATTCTACTAGAACTAAAATTAACAAGGATTTGAAATAGTGTCATGTGAGTAATTAAAATAATGATAGTATGTTTTCTAAGAAATTTTTTTTAATATGGTGGAGATAATGGCATGGTGAAAAGTAGTTAATTGTTTTTGGTTTTCCCATATTTCACCAGTAGGTTGCCATAGGTTGTAATAGTTATATAATCAAACTGCAGAATACTTTTATATGAGGTTTATTGATGCAGAAATGTTTGGTTCAGTGTTTGTCTTCCAGTTTTGTAGATTTTCTTTCCTGATTTTAAAACTGGAAAATACATTACAACCAGAAACTTGCAGCCTCTATAATGCCCTCAAAACTCAGCAGGTTTTTAAAATGCCTCTTCCTTCTCTTCTCTCCCATAATCCTCCTTATTTTTGGCCTTAAGTGAGTCAGGGGTTCCAAATTCAAATATGTTTTTCGAGGCTATGTAGGCAGTGTGAATGAGAGAAGTAAATCTGTTGGGTCCTGTGCTACATTGGAGGTTCCAAGGCCTGTCTAAATGAGTTCAACTTCAAGATTTTTGTATTTTTTTAGGGATGGAGTCTTGCTATGTTGCTTAAGCTGGTCTTGAACTCCCAGGCTCAAGTCATGGCTTCCCAAGGTGTTAGGATTATAGGTATGAGCCACTGTGCCCGGCCAATTTTTTTTTTTAACACACTGTGCCATCAGTTTGTAATCTTCACTTTAACTGTGAAAGGACTGCTAAAGATTGTATGTATAAGATTTAGTTTGTCTTTCTCTTTGAAAGTGAATTCATTAAACAAAAGCCTGAATAAATATACTGTTACTCTTTTTTTTTTTTGGAGACAGAGTGTCAGTCTGTCACCTAGGCTGGAGTGCAGTAGCACAGTCTCAGCTCACTGCAACCTGTGCCTCACAGGTTCAAGTGATTCTCGTGCCTCAGCCTTCTGAGTAGCTGGGACTACAGGCATGTGCCACGACACTCAACTAATTTTTGTATTTTTGGTAGAGATGGGTTTCACCATGTTGGCCAGGCTGGTCTTGGACTCCTGACCTCAAGTAATCCTCCCACTTCAGCCTCCCAAAGTGCATAAGTGCTGGGATTACAGGTGTGAGCCACCGCACCTGGCCTACTACATATTCTTTTAGACCCAGCTGAAATACTACCTAATTGCTGAAAGCTCAATCATTGTGGAAGATAGTGTGGCGATTCCTCAAAGACCTAGAAATAGAAATTCCATTTGACCCAGCAATCCCATTACTGGGTATATATCCAAAGGATTATAAATTGTTCTACTATAAGGACACATGCACACGAATGTTCATTGCAGCACAGTTTACAATAGCAAAGACCTGGAACCAACCCAAATGCCCATCGATGATAGACTGGACAGGGAAAATGTGGCACATATACACCATGGAATATTATGCAGCCATCAAAAACGATGAGTTCGTGTCCTTTGTAGGGACATGGATGAACCTGGAAACCATCATTCTCAGCAAACTGGCACAAGAACAGAAAATCAGACACCGCATATGCTCACTCATAGGCGGGTGTTGAACAATGCGAACACATGGACACAGGGAGGGGAGCATCACATACTGGGGTCTTTTGGGGGGAAATAGGGGAGGGACAGCGGGGGGGTGGGGAGTTGGGGGAGAGAGAGCATGGGGAGAAATGCCAGATATAGGTGATGGGGGAGGAAGGCAGCAAATCACACTGCCATGTGTGTACCTATGCAACAATCTTGCATGTTCTTCACATGTACCCCAAAACCTAAAATGCAATAAAAAAAATATATATATATATTAAAAGAAATCATAAACCCATAAAAAATAAAAAAAATAATAAAAAAAAAGATTGTCATGATAACTGTAGTATTGATGACTGTGTATTTTATTTATTTATTTTGAGACAGAGTCTTGGTCTGTAACCCAGACTGGAGTGCAGTGGCATGATCTTGGCTCACTGCAACCTTTGCCTCCCAGGTTCAAGCGATTCTCATGCCTCTGCCTCCCAAGTTGCTGGGATTACAGGTATGCACCACCAAACACCTGTAACTAGCCTGACTAATTTTTGTAGAGATGGGGTTTTACCACATTGGTCCTGCTGGTCAAGTGATCCATCTGCCTCGGCCTCCCAAAGTGCTGGGATTATAGGTGTGAGCCACCACACCCAACTTATTAACC
Organism: Ateles fusciceps; assembly: GCA_036589455.1. Taxonomy (NCBI): domain Eukaryota; kingdom Metazoa; phylum Chordata; class Mammalia; order Primates; family Atelidae; genus Ateles; species Ateles fusciceps. Next base: position 804,453 of record JAZHEH010002969.1, on the reverse strand, counting down.
AATTTTTAATGTTCAGTACAACTGGATCATGATGTACAATGTCTTTTTTATGTTACATGTTGATGCAAATCACTGATATTTTGGTTTGGTTTTTTCAATAACAGACTATTTTCTGATTTTCATTCTGGTTTTTTTTTTTCTTTGATCCGTGTGTATTTACAAGTATCTCTTTTATTTTCAAACAGGTTTTTTTCTAGTTATCTTTTTGTAATGGGTTTATAGATTAATTGCATTGTAGTTAAAGAATATGGCCTATAGGTTGGGCGTGGTGGCTCACACCAGTAATCCCACTACTTTGGGAGACCAAGGCAGGAGGATCACTTGAGGTCAGGAGTTCAAGATCAGCCTGGCCAACATGGTGAAACCCTGTCTCTACTAAAAATACGAAAAAAAATTAGCCGGGCTTGGTGGTGGGTGCCTGTAATCCCAGCTACTCAGGAGGCTGAGGCAGGAGAATCGCTTGAACCTGAGAGGCCGAGGTTGAAATGATCTGAGATCACACCACTGGAATCCAGCCTGGGTGACAAAGGGAGACTCCATCTCAAAAACAACCACCAACACAAAACAAAACAAACAAAACACACACAAAGAATGTGGCCTATGTACATTTTCAGTCCTTTGCAAATTGTTGGTATTTATTTGCTGTTTGGCCCAGTATATCCTTTATCCAGATTCCGTGGTTGTTGATGTTTTACAATTGCCTCCTCTTTCTCACTCTACCTATCTATCTATATAATTTTTCTGAATCATTTGAGAAATAAGTTACAAACATAATGCTGTATTACCCGTAAATCAGGGTGTGTGTCCTGAAAACAAGGATACTCTCCTAACTGCAGCACATACATTAAAATCAGGAAATAATATTGATACAGTACTGCCACCTAATTCACAGACCCTACTCAAATTTCTTTTTTTCTTTTTTTCTTTTTTAAATTTTTGTTTGTTTTATTATTTTTATTTATTTATTTATTTTGAGATGGAGTCTCACTCTGTTGCCCAGGCTGAAGTGCAATGGCGGAATCTCAGCTCACTGCAACCTCTGCCTCCCGGGTTCATGCAATTCTCCTGTCTCAGACTCCTGAGTAGCTGGGATTACAGGTGCTTGCCACACCTGGCTAATTTTCTGTATTTTTATTAGAGACGGGGTTTCACCATGTTGGTCAGGCTGGTCTCGAACTCCTGACCTTGTGATCTGCCCACCTTGGCCTCCCAAAGTGCTGGGACTACAAGCGTGAGCCACTGCACCCAGACCCGACTCAGATTTCACTGATCTTCCAATTATGTCCTTTGTAGCAAAAACAAAGCAACAGAAACCAACAAAACGCCCTCAAGAAAACAGCTGAAAAACTTCCTTTTCTGCTTCATTTATTTCTGATTCAGAGACCATTCAAGATTATGCCTTGCATTTAGTTGTCATGTCTCTTCAGTCTCTTTTAATCTGGAATAGTTCCTCAGTCTTTCCTTATTTTCAGTGATCTTGACATTTTTTAAGAGTAGACCAATTATTTTGTAGCATGTTCCACAATTTGGGTTAGTCTGATGTTTCCTTATGAATAGATTTAGGTTATGTATTTTTGGCAGGAATACCACAGACATGATTGTTGTGTTCTTCTCACTGCATCATATCAGGAGGTTCATGTCAGTTTGTCCCATTGCTGGTTATGCTCAATTTTATCACTTGGTTAAGATGTCTGACAAGTTTCTGTAAAATTAGTTCAGAAGTATTTCATACTGGTTAGTAAGAATGCATTTTGTGAGGTGATACTTTGAGACTATATAAATAGCTTACTTCTCATCAAATTTTTTGCTTTCTAGTTTTAGCATCCATTGGTGATTTGTGCCTGAATCAATTATTATAGTGGTTGCCAGATGGTAAATTTAAAATATTTCATTCTTTCTTCTGAATTTATCATTTGGCATTTCTTTTTTGTTTTTTTTTTGAGACAGAGTCCTGCTTTGTCACCCAGGCTGGAGTGCAATGGCGCGATCTCGGCTCATTGCAATGTCTGCCTGCCAGGTTCAGGTGATTCTCCCACCTCAGTAGCTAAGTCTCCCAAGAAGCTGGGATTACAAGCACCTGCCATCATGCCCTGCTAATTTTTTTTTTTAATTGCATTTTAGTTTTTGGGGTACATGTGAAGAACATGCAAGATTGTTGCATAGGTACACACATGGCAGTGTGATTTGCTGCCTTCCTCCCCCATCACCTATATCTGGCATTTCTCCCCATGCTCTCTCTCCCCAACTCCCCACCCCCCCGCTGTCCCTCCCCTATTTCCCCCCAAAAGACCCCAGTGTGTGATACTCCCCCTCCCTGTGTCCATGTGTTCGCATTGTTCAACACCCGCCTATGAGTGAGCATATGCGGTGTCTGATTTTCTGTTCTTGTGCCAGTTTGCTGAGAATGATGGTTTCCAGGTTCCTCCATGTCCCTACAAAGGACACGAACTCATCGTTTTTGATGGCTGCATAATATTCCATGGTGTATATGTGCCACATTTCCCCTGTCCAGTCTATCATCGATGGGCATTTGGGTTGGTTCCAGGTCTTTGCTATTGTAAACTGTGCTGCAATGAACATTCGTGTGCATGTGTCCTTATAGTAGAACAATTTATAATCCTTTGGATATATACCCAGTAATGGGATTGCTGGGTCAAATGGAATTTCTATTTCTAGGTCCTTGAGGAATCGCCACACTATCTTCCACAATGGTTGAACTAATTTACACTCCCACCACCAGTGTAAAAGTGTTCCTGTTTCTCCACATCCTCTCCAGCATCTGTTGTCTCCAGATTTTTTAATGATCACCATTCTAACTGGCGTGAGATGGTATCTCAATGTAGTTTTGATTTGCATTTCTCTAATGACCAGTGATGATGAGCATTTTTTCATATGTTTGCTGGCTTCATGTATGTCTTCTTTTGTAAAGTGTCTGTTCATATCCTTCACCCACTTTTCAATGGGCTTGTTTGTTTTTTTCTGTTTTAGTTCTTTGTAGATTCTGGTTATCAGCCGTTTGTCAGAATGGTAGACTGCAAAATTTTTTACCATTCTGTTGGTTGCCGATTCACTCTAATGACTGTTTCTTTTGCTGTGCAGAAGCTGTGGAGTTTGATTAGGTCCCATTTGTCTATTTTGACTTTTGTTGCCAATGCTTTTGGTGTTTTGGTCATGAAGTGCTTGCCTACGCCTATGTCCTGAACGGTTTTGCCTAGATTTTCTTCTAGGGTTTAAGTCTTTAATCCATCTGGAGTTAATTTTAGTGTAAGGTGTCAGGAAGGGGTCCAGTTTCTGCTTTCTGCACATGGCTAGCCAGTTTTCCCAACACCGTTTATTAAACAGGGACTCATTTCCACATTGCTTGTTTTTGTCAGGTTTGTCAAAGATCGGATGGTTGTAGATGTGTTGTGTTGCCTCGGAGGCCTCTGTTCTGTTCCATTGGTCTATAGCTCTGTTTTGGTACCAGTACCATACTGTAGCTTTGTAGTATAGTTTGAAGTCCGGTAGTGTGATGCCTCCAGCTTTGTTCTTTTTGCTTAGAATTGACTTGGCTATGCGGGCCCTCTTTTGGTTCCATATGAAGTTTAAGGTGGTTTTTTCCAGTTCTGCGAAGAAGGTCATTGGTAGCTTGATAGGGATAGCGTTGAATCTGTAAATTACTTTGGGCAGTATGGCCACTTTTACGATATTGATTCTTCCTAGCCATGAACATGAAATGTTTCTCCATCTGTTTGTGTCCTCTCTTATTTCATTGAGCAGTGATTTGCCCTGCTAATTTTTGTATTTTTTAATTCGGACGGGGTTTCACCATGTTGGCCAGGTTGGTGTTGAACTCCTGACATCAGGTAATCCACCCACCTCATCCTCCCAAAGTGCTGGGATTACAGGTGTGAGCCACTGTGCCCAGCCAATCACTTGGCATTTCACTCTAAGGAAAAGCTTTCTCTATCTTTTTTTTTTAAAATCTTTTAAACATGTGAGCACAGCCTCAATGATTCCAATTTTGTTTATTTTTCATTTGTTTTGATGTTCAAATTGTCTCACATTTGGCTAGTGGGAACCCTTTCAAGCTAGTTCCTGTGTCCTTTTTTCCGTGTCCCCGTCATTCTTTTTTTTTTTTGAGTTGGAGTTTCGCTCTTATTACCTAGGCTGGACTGCAGTGGTGCAGTTTCAACTCACTGCAACCTCCACCTCCTGGGTTCAAGCGATTCTCCTGCCTCAGGCTCCTAAGTAGCTGGGATTACAGGCATCCGCCACTATGCCCAGCTAATTTTTGTATTTTTAGTAGAGATGGGGTTTCACCATGTTGGCCAGGCTGGCCTCAAACTTCTGACCTCAGGTGATCCGCCTGCCTTGGCCTCTCAAAGTGCTGAGATTACAGGCATGAGCCAACACACCTGGCCATGTCCCCATCATTCTTTGATCACTTTTTTCTTACTTTTTTGAACAATAAGATTTTCTGTGGGCTGGGCACAGTGGCTCATGCCTGTAATTCTAGCACTCTGGGAGGCCTAGGCTGACGGGTCGTCTGAGGTCAGGCATTAGAGACTGGCCTGGCCAACATAGTGAAACCTCATCTCTACTAAAAATACAAAAATTAGCCAGGCATGGTGGTATATACCTGTAGTCCCAGCTACTAGGGAGGCTGAGGCAGGAGAATCACTTGAACCCAGGAGGTGGAGGTTTCAGTGAGCTGAGATTGCACCACTGCACTCCAGCCTGGATGACAGTGAGACTCGGTCTCAAAAAAAAAAAAAAAAATTTTTTTTTTTTCTATGCTCATCTGTACTTTGGTTGTCTCGGTCCTGGAATCGATAATTCTATCAGGGAATCCTGGTTCCTTTTATTAGTGAATGTACTTAGAGAATAAAATTTGTGCACTACTAGGTATGTTCCTTCTACTGGGTTGCTGTTGCTTTTAGGCTCTGTGTGAGGACAGAACTAGGATATTGTTTTAAAATGTACCGGGTAACCCCAGCACTTTGGGAGGCCTAGGCAGGTGAGGCTGGCAGATCACTTGAGATCAGGAGTTCAAGACCAGCCTGGCCAACATGGTGAAACCCCATCTCTACCAAAAAACACAAAAAGTAGTTGGGTGTGGTGGCACGCACCTGTAATCCTAGTTACAGTGAGACAGAGTGAGACCCTGACTCAAAAAATAAATAAAACGTACTGGAATTTAATTCATAGGTATGAATACATAGAGAGGCCAATACCATTGAAAATGTATTACTCACAGTTCTCCTGAAATAGGAGGCATACCATATAGGCAGGACCACATGGGGAAGCACCAGGGTGGGTCAGGAGGCAGAAGGAACCAGAGGAAAACATGGGTGAGATTTTTGTTTGTTTATTTAAAGTACTAGAAAGTTGCTAGGTGGGACATCCCCTATTGAGCAGAAGAGAAACACAAATGGTGACATTTGTGGTTGGAGGGTTTGTAGTATGATTTTTGTGCAGCCTCAAAAACACAGGGATGGTATGAATGTAAATAACTTTGGTTGTTAATTTGGCCCATAGTTTCAAGATGCCAAATCATCAATTACAGAATATCAAGAATGATTATACAGTTACGCATGCATGTCTATACATAGATAAATACATCTGTATCTGCCTATAAATATTTAAAGCCATGATTTCATTCCAATACTCTTAATTCTAATCCAACGTAATAGGATTTTTTCTAGCGTTTACCTTTTCTGACATTGAAAAATCTGAGGCCAGGCATGGTGGCTCATGTCTATAATCCCAGCACTTTGGGAGGCCAACACAGGTGGATCACTTAAGGTCAGGAGCTCGAGACCAGCCTGGCTAACATGATGAAACCCCGTCTCTATTAAAAGTACAAAAATTAGCCAGGCATTGTAGTGGTGGGTGCCTGTAATCCCAGCTACTCAGGAAGCTGAGGCAGGAGAATTCGCTTGAACCCAGGAGCTGGGGGCTTCAGTGAGCTAGATAGCGCCGCTGCACTCCAGCCTGGGCAAAAGAGTGAGACTCCGTCTCAAAAAAAAAAAAAAAAAAATGAAAAATCTGGCTCACTTTTTTTTTTTTTTTTTTTTACTTCATTCATTCATTCTTTAGATGGTGTCTTGCCCTGTCAGTAAGGCTATAGCACAGTAGCAGGATCGTAACTCACTGTTGCGTCAAACTCCTGGCCTCAAGCCATTCTGTAGCCTCAGACTCCCGAGCATCTGGGACCACAGGCTTGTGCCACTGTGCTTGTCTCTCTCCGTTGTCCTTTTTACTCATCTTTCTGTTGGTAACAATCTCCTGACCATGCAGGCCATTTTCTTGGCTTCAGCCCCACTGAATGAGCTGGATGATTACCCTTCAAGTTCCACGAGCCATTGTTACACATAAGTAGTACTCAGTTTGCATGGTTTCTATATTCATAAATTTCCATTACTGTGGTTTAATTAAATAATACCAGTCCTCAAGTAACATTTAATGAAATACAAAATATAACTTGTGATCAAGAAAAGCTTCTCAGCTGGGCGAGGTGGGTAGATCACCTGAGGTCAGGAGTTCGAGATCAGCCTGACCAACATGGTGAAACCCCGTCTCTGCTAAAAATACAAAAAATTAGCTGGGCGTGGTGGTGGGTGCCTGTAATCTCAGCATCAGCAACTGAAGCAGGAGAATTGCTTGAACCCAGGAGGCGAAGGTTGCGGTGACCCCAGATTGTGCCATTGCACTCCAGCCTGAGCAACAAGAGTGAAACTCCATCTCAAAAAAAAAAAAAAAAAAAGCTTTTCCTACTTGGGAGACTGAAGCAGTAAGATCATTTGAGCCCTGGAGTCTGAGACCAACCTGAGTGATATAGAGACCCCTGTCTCTCAAAAAAAAAAAAAAAAAAAAATTAATAGCAGCTTCTCCAAAATTTGAAAAATTTATTCTGACCCTGAAATAGTTGTTACCTCCCTGGACATCATTCAGTTGGAGCTAGCCTAATTTTGTTGTTGTTGTTGTTGTTTTGGGTTTTTTGAGATGGAGTCTTGCTCTGTTGCCCAGGCTAGAGTGCAGTGGCACGATCTTGGCTCACTGCAACCTCTTCCTGCCGGGTCAAGCGATTCTCCTGCCTCAGCCTCACAGGTAACTGGGATTACAGGCGCCCACCACCGTGCCTGGCTAATTTTTGTATTTTTAGTAGAGACGGGGTTTCACCATGTTGGCCAGGCTGGTCTTGAACTCCTGACCTCGTGAGCCACCTGCCTTGGCTTCCCAAAGTGCTAGGATTACCGGCATGAGCCACCACCCCTGGCCTTGTTTTTTTTTTTTTGGTCTGTTTTTTATTTTATTTATTTTATTTTTTCTTGAGGAAAATTACAGTCTGTACTGCTCTCAGCTGAACTTTACACAGCTTTTACATTTCCCTCTGCCAATTCCTCTTGTAATGGTGGGTGGGTAGCTGAAGGGAGGATATGTACAATAATGTATTTTTAGTTCTTTTGAACAGAGAGGTTGCTCCAGCTGTTGCTATTGATGGCAGGAAGTATATTTATAGCTCCAGGGAAGGAGGGGGTAGTGGGTAGTATGACTCCTGGGTTAAGAAAACCTGGGAGATTGTATTTAATATATGTTGTTAAAACTCATTTGCACTTTATTGTAAGTTCTTGCCTTAGAAATGTAGTTGAGATGAATGAGCCTGTTACTTATGTTATAAAGTGTAGGTATTATTGTAAGCATACTGACTCTGCTCCCTATCATTTGGAAAAGTCTTCTGTTTTGAAATTTTACAATATATAATACCTAAAACAAAGAGTACTTCTAGAGTATACAGGATGTATGTGGAGAATTAAGGTATTAGCATGCAATTAAACAGTGAAGATACTGAGTAGCAGTAAATATTGTTCCCAATCTTATTGGTACAACTTTCGCGATTTTTTTTTTTTTTTTTTTGGATACAGAGTCTCGCTCTCTGTTGCCCAGGCTAGAGTGCAGTGGCCTGCCTCACTGTCTCACTGCAACCTCTGCCTCCTGAGTAGCTGGGACTACAGGCGTGCACTACCATGCCTGGCTAATTTTTGTATTTTCAGTAGAGACGGGTTTTCACGTGTTTGCCAGAATGGTCTCAAACTCCTGACCTCAGGTGGTCCACCTGCCTCGGCCTCCCAAAGTGCAGGGATTACAGGCCTGAGACACCATGCCGAGCTTACTGTGATTTTTTTTAAAGATTGAAACCAAAATATTGTATACAGAGCATAAGATATTCTTGGTAAACACTAAGCACCTCGTAACTTTCCCACAATTTTAATTAGAACGACCTTCACCCATGGTTATCATGTGCAACGGGCACATTCAACACAGATTATTCTGAAGCTTTCTTTCTCTGTTTTTTTCCTACTCTCTTTCTTAATTGAGAGGAGCAAAGAGTTGGTTTCCAAGGATATGTCTTCTCTCTTATGCTGGTCCCAGATTGATGCAGTCATGGAAACCAGGCAGTAAATTCATTCTTGGCAGCTGCCAGCACTGGTCTGATTCTTTCTTTTAAAAGCATGAGATTCTTTAATAATACATTTTGGGCAGATTGATGCCGAATGATTCCAGGTCATCTTAGGGGAGGCTTGGGAACATTGTTGAATAGATTTAAATGATTCAGTTAAGTATTAACAGGTTACCAAACAAAACGGCAGTGATTTAACTCAAGTGATTTAAATTAGACAAAGTTTATGTCTAATTTAAACAGAAGGGCCTATAAAATTTAGAACAATTGTTTTTTTTCTTTTAGAATATTGAAGGTTTGATTTTAATTTGAGAATTTTACTAATTCTATTTAAGAGTTTTATTTTTTGTTTTTAAGAGTTCAAAATGTTGAGTTGTAGATGTGCTGAGCTTTATAATGAGCACAATGAAGCTTTTCACCTGGCCCATTAAAGCCAAATCACTAATGAAATGAAAATATGAAATAATGTGAATTCTTAATATTTTGTGGATTTTAAAGCTGGACTGCCTGGGTTGAAATCTCATCTCTGCTACTTCTTGGGTATGTGACCTTGTGCCAGTTATGTAACCTCTCTGTGCCTCAGTTTTCTCATCTGCGAAATGGGAGATAGTACAGTTTGAGTGTTGCTAATCTGAAATCTGAAATGCTCCAAAATCCAAAACTTTTTGAATGCCTACATGACTGCTCAAAGGAAATGCTCATTCCATGGAACATTTTGGATTTTGGATTTTTGGGTTAAGGATGCTCAATTGGTAAGTAAGTGTAATGCAAATATTCCTAAATCTTAAAAAACCTGAAATCTAAAACACTTCTGGTTCCAAGTATTTTTAAGGGATATGCAACCTGTAAATAATGTCCACTTCATGGGGTGTGATGTGGAGTAAAAGAGCAAAGTTGTGAAAAGTGCCTAGCTTATAGGGAACACTCAGCAAATTTTGGCTATTCCATTTATATATAAGAAATAAAATTATTGGCTGGGTGTAGTGGCTGATGCCTGTAATCCTAGTGCTTTGAGAGGCTAAGGCGGGGAGATTGCTTGAGGCCAGGAGTTCAAGACCAGTCTGGGCAACATAGCAAGACTCTGACTCTGCAAAAACACATATTAGTTGGGCACTGTGGTTACATCCCTGTAGCCCTCACTACTCAGGAAGCTGAAGCAGGAGGATCGATCGATCCCAGGAATTTGAGGCTGCAGTGAGCCATGATAATACCACTACACTCCAGGGCAATAGAGTGAGACCCCAACTTAAAAAAAAGAAAAAAAATTTATTGATGGGATTGTAAAGGCTGAAAAATAAATTCAGAGGAGGTTTGTACAGAACTTATTTGTGAAAGACATTTAAAGGAAGGAAGACATGTTCGTTTTAGGTTTATAAGAGATGGCAGATTTAGGAAGCTCTTCCCTACCCCAAAGGAATAAGCCATCTGTTTTTCTATCCCTTTTAGGGATTTGCCTGGTGGGTTTCTATAACTTAGCAAGATATTTGTCAATTTGGTAAACATTGAGTGATTACTACATGCTTGGTGTTAAGATTACAAAGGTGAATAAAACACATCTTCTTCCCCTCAACAGCTTCCTGTTTTGGGTGGATATGGGTGGAGGAGGGTGATGAGGTGAGGATGACCTGTTTTTTTTTTTTTTTTTTTTTTTGAGACTGGATCTTGCTCTTTTACCCACCCAGGCTGGCGTGTATGGCGCAATCATGGCTCACTGGAGCTTCAACCTCCTGGGCTCCAGCCATCCTCCCACCTCAGCCTCCCTTGAGTAGCTAGGACCACAGATATGTGCCACCATACCCAGCTTATTTTTATTTTATAGAGATAGGGTCTTGCTATGATTCCCTAGCTGGTCTTGAACTCCTGGGCTCAAGTGATCCTCCTGCTTTGGCCTTATAAAGTGCTGCGATTATAGACATGAGCCATGGCGCCCAGTCTGTGTATGCTTAGAAAATTAAATTCATGTTAAGTGCCACACCAGCAGAATTTTAAAAAATTTTAAATGATACAGAAACAGAGAAGAGAGAATGCAGATTAATAAGAAGTAGGCAAGACTAATTCGAAGAAAACTATAAAGCTTTACTGAAGGATTTTTTTTAACAGATATATTACCAAGATATTGGACAGATATCATTGTTTCCCAAATTATTTTACAGGTTTAATACAAACTGATTTGTAAGTTCAGTGGGGTGAACCTTTTTGAGAACTTGACAAATTGCATATAGCGTTCATTTAGAAGAGTACATTCAATGGTTTAGAAAATTTTAAAATATAATAATTGGTGGGCAGTAGATGGGGGAAGGGTGTGTGACACTTGACCCTGGAGACAGTAAATTATATCATAAAGTTAAAGATATTTAAGACAGTTTGGCATCTGTGTTAGAATAGACAAGTAGTTAGAGAAAAATAGAAAGTCCAGAAACAGACCTGAATACTTACGGAAATTTCAAATATGAAAGTGTTATTATGTAGGAAGGAGTGAAATGAAAGGCCGGGTGCAGTGGTTCATGCCTGTAATCCCAGCATTTTGGGAGGCCGAGGTGAGTGGATCACCTGAGGTCAGGAGTTAAAGACCAGCCTGGTCAACATGGTAAAACTCTGTCTCAACTAAAAATATAAAAAAAGAGAAAAAAAACATGAGCTGGGCATCCTGGCTGGCAGGTGCCTGTAATCCCAGCTACTTTGGGAGGCTGAGGCAGGAGAATTGCTTCAACCTAGGAGGCAGAGGTTGCAGTGAGTGGAAATGGTGCCACTGCACTCCAGCCTGGGTGACAAGAGTGAAAGTCTGTCTAAAAAATAAAGAAAGGAGTGAAATGAAAAAGACAAAAGGAATATGTTGAAAGTGGCATTTTAAAAAAAAAATTTTTTTTTTTTTTTTTGAGACAAAGTCTCTCTCTGTCGCCCAAGCTGGAGTGCAGTGGTGCAATCTCAGCTCACTGCAACCTCTGCCTCCCGTGTTCAAGCAATTCTCCTGCCTCAGCTTCCTGAGTAGCTGGGATTACAGAGGTGCACCACCCCACACCTGTTTTTTTTTTTTTTTTCAGTAGAGACGGGGTTTCACCATATTAGTCAGGCTGGTCTGAAACCCCTTACCTCTTGATTCACCTGCCTCAGTCCCCCAAAGTGCTGAGATTACAGGCATGAGCCACTGTGCCCAGCCGAAAGTGGCATTTAAAAATCAGAGAGAAAATGATCAATTCCTGTAACAGTGGACTGTTTGGTAAAAAATACATAAAGATTTCTAATTTAGACTGTACTCAAATAATCACCAAACTATATAGAGCAGGGGTACCCAGCCCCCAGGCCACAGACCGTCCTGTTAGGAACTGGGCCACGTAGCAGTTGGGCATTAGACCAGGGAGCATAACACCTGAGCTCCACCTCCTGTCAGATCAGCATCAGCATTAGATTTTCATAAGAGTGCAAACTCTATTGTGAACTGTGCACTCTAGGGATCTAGGTTGTGCTCTCCTTATGAGAATCCAACTAAAGCCTGGTGATCTGAGGTGTTGCAGCTTCATCCCGAAACCTGAGAGCATATCCCCCACCCGACCATTTTATGGAAAATTGTCTTCCACGAAACTGGTCCCTGGGTGCCAAAAAGGTTGGGGACAGCTGATTTAGAGTATCTATAATCAAATTACAGAAATAACCACACTCTTTATTATTCCTTTAGAATATACTGAATGTTTCCTAAGAAAAGCTGAACACCCATGGCTGGTTTGCTGTTCTCTAGTACATCTTGCTTTCTGCTTTCACTAGTTGAATTTTAAATTTCCAGGGGTCAGTATGTTTGTTCCAAAGGTGTTTATGCCAGTTACATTTATTATTGTAATTTTATAATTAATTAAACATTATATAAACTAATGAAATATGACTGCAAAAAGTAGTTTGTAGGAAAATTAAGTTGTAGATCTTGAACGAATTGAACAAGTTGGATAAATACAGATCCCCTTTCCACCAAATTCCTGTCTTTTTTTTTTTTGAGACGGAGTCTCACTCTGTTGCCCAGGCTGGAGTGCGGTGGCACAGTCTCGGCTCACTGCAACCTCTGCCTTCCAGGTTCAAGCGGTTCTTCTGCTTCAGCCTCCCAAGTAGCTGGGACTACAGGTGTGTGCCACCACACCCAGCTAATTTTTGTATTTTTTTAGTAGAAACAGGGTTGCACCATATTGGACAGGCTGATCTCGAACTCCTGCTCGCCTCTGCCTCCCAAAGTGCTGTGATTACAAGTGTTAGCCACCGCATCCAGCCATTACTGTCTTATTAATTGTGAGCATGAATATTTTGAAAGATTAGGGGTGGAAATTATAAAATTCTTTTTAAATGTTCTGTACTCATTTGTCTCACAGTTGTCTAGATTCTTGTTCCATTTAAAGAAACTGAAATTTGGGGCTGGGCGTGGTGGCTCACGCCTGTAATCCAAGCACTTTGGAGGCCAAGACGGGCGGATCACCTGAGGTCGGGAGTTCAAGACCAGCCTGACCAACATGGTGAAACCCCGTCTTTAAAAAAAAAAAAAAAAAGAAACTGAAATTTGATATCACTAGTGTGTATTATGGATATGATGGATTATGGATATGACATATCCGTAATGGATATGCAGGAGACAACATCTGAAACATTAATTAGCAGAAATCTACTTAAAGAAGAGGCGCTGGTTTTCTACCATCATATTGGCAGATGATATGTATTTGTTTTAAGTAAAAATCAAATATTTCAGTTACATTTAAAAAATTACCTGATTTATGGCCGGGCGTGGTGGCTCACACCTGTAATCCAAGCACTTTGGAGGCGAAGGTGGGTGGATTACCTGAGGTCAGGAGTTCAAGACCAGCCTGACCAATATGGTGAAACCCCATCTTAGAAAAAAAAAAAAAAAAGTTACCTGATTTACTATACTTTTTCATGTAACCAGTCAGCCCTGAGTCCTATTTGTGTTGTGAGTCCAATCCCAGAAGGAGATAGAGGACAACGTTTTCTATGCTTAGCCTGAAGAAAATCTTTTTCCAAAAAAGTAATTATCTGACCCTTCTATAAAGGGCCAGTTAGTAAATATTTTAGATTTTGCAGGCTGAAGTAGAATCAAGGGTAATATGTAGGTTCTCATATAACAAGAGAGAAAACAAATTTTGAAAAATTTCTTATTGATTAAATTTAAAATAGTAAACAATTTTTTGAAATGTAGGTATACTAATGAGAAGAGTGGAGATCTTTCTGGAGTGATGACATTTTGCTTAATTGGTGTTCAGAGTGCTGAACTATTGAATAGTGCTTCCTATTCAATAAATAATCATCAAAATTGATTGCAAGTATTCATCTATTAATGCAGATCTGTAATAAGATTTTGCATATTTCATCTTTGACATCTCTTCACACAGACATATCAAATAATTGATACCAGCCTATAATCATATTATTTTAATTGAGCATATTAATCACTCAGGAAGCATTTATAGAATTAGATTTTTCTTATAACATTTACCTTTTAGTATATCATTACATTGCTGCTTAATTACTTCCAATGGAAGGTTAGACAGAAGCTCCACAATTGCACTGTTAAATAGATTTTTAAATATAGAAATTTCCTTGCTGCATTAAGGTCCTAAAAATTATTCTGTAGTTTGAACTAAGAAACTATATCTACTGCAAATTTGTTTGGAAATGAAGATCTTGCTTCTTGTTTTAACTTTTGATAGCATGCAAAGTATATAAAGCAGCTCAACGTTGTTTATGATTCAGAAATTAGTTGTCTAAATAAATACAGTTTGTTTCATATGTAAGTGCTATTCTGTCTTACAGTTTTAAGTTGAAATTACTAAATATTATAAAATCTGCAGCAAAAGCTAATTCTCAAAGCCATTTATTATTTGGTCATAGTGTCTGAAAGCAGTCTTATTGTTATGAAAAATTTCAATCTCAGCTCCAAGCTGAAAAGAAAAAACAAAAAAAGAGCATGTTAAAACTTTACTACAGCTCAGCCATCAAACTGCTGTGTGCCCAGGCAAGTCAGGTTATTCAGCTTCTATTTCTGACAATGATTAAGCCCATGACAGTGAAGGAAGTTCACCATTAACATAGTTGGTTTAATAATTCATAATAAATTCAGATATTTTTCATAGAATACCTGTTGATGAAAAAACATTAATAACCACCGTACATCTTCACAAGTTTTTGTAAATTACCTAACTAAGCTTTTTTCTCTTCACACATATTTTTACCATTATCAGTGATAACATATCTGAGATTCTTATTAGTATTTTTTCAGCTTCTTGCCTGTAGTTGTTCAACACAGACTATTCATAGAAGCTAATTCTTCAATCATTTTAAACTTGGCACTGACTCCTTGAATAAACAACATCTGAACAGTATTGTAACGTCTATCAGCTGATCAAAGAGATGGAAATCTACTTAACCTCAGTTGCCTTGGTTTTTTTTTTTAAACAGATTATTGATCTTCTTAATATTTTTAACTTTTAGAACAAATGGTTTTGTCGAAAGGCTAATACTCTTTTTTTCTTTTTAAATTAAATTTAAAAAAATGTTTTTTGTTACCTGTCTGGAGAAAGCCTAGAGAAAGGCTACTGCTCTTAGTTTATTTTCTCTGGATACATTTCTTCAGCTGCTGCAAACTTGATTTAATTAACTTATCACTAGAACATTATTTTTCTTGCTTTGCTAGCAAATGAGCTACTTAGAAATTTCCCTCCCTTGGAAACTTTCTTTCTATTCCTTACCTTGCCTCCTTGCTGTAATGAAATATTCCACTTTAAATTTTCAAATTGTTCTAACCATTGCTTTCCTGTGAATTGGAAATACTGTGATCGGTCCTTAATTTGGTAACATTGATGTATTTTGAATTCTTTTAGCACAGATACACAGTTGACTCCTTGAACAACAGGGTTTCACACTACACAGGTCCACCTATATGAAGTTTTTTTCAACAAATACAGTCAGCAGTTTATACATCTGCAACCAAACGTGGATCAAAAATACGTTATTTGAGGAAACTCCCACATACAGAGCAGCGAAATTTTCGTATCCTCTGGGCCACAGTGGGACTTGAATCTGCATAGATTTTGGTATCCACAGTTGGTCCACAGATACCAAGGAATGACTGTAGAATCATTACATAAGAAACAAAATGCTTTTCTGTCTTGTCTTGGTAAAATAATCCATACCCTCCGCTGTGCCTTAAAAGCATGACATTCAGGCCAGGTGTGGTGGCTCCTGCATGTAATCCCAGCACTTTGGGAAGTCAGGGTGGGAGGATTGCTTGAACCCGGGAGTTCAAGACCAGCCTTGGCAATATAGTGAGACCCCTATCTCTAGTTTTTAAAAAATATAAAATTTAAAAAAATAAAAAACATGACATTCAAAGTGCATTTGTTGTTTTGACATGATAGTTATGCACTAATAACTAATGATACTCTTGTACTAATAATTATGTCAAAATAATAACTACTTTTAGTTACTGATAACTGACAGTTATGCATTAATAAAAAATAAAATGTCACACACATTATGGCAATACGCATGTGTGGCGCCAAACATGCTGTTGATTTATAACTTTGT
This sequence comes from Ateles fusciceps, assembly GCA_036589455.1. Lineage (NCBI taxonomy): Eukaryota > Metazoa > Chordata > Mammalia > Primates > Atelidae > Ateles > Ateles fusciceps. The sequence continues at coordinate 788,438 of JAZHEH010002969.1, read as the reverse complement.
TACTGTGATTTGTGGTATACTGAGCTGCAATAGGAAGCTATATGCAAGTAGCCAGTCCACTCTGCCAGCCAGTACAGTGGCTGGTTACCAATTACAGATAACCAGAACACATCAAAAAGCAGTTCAACAAGGATCAGAATAATCATATATAAGTACCATTTATTAAGTAGTTATTATGTGGCAGGTACTGTATCAGACTGCATAATGTACATTATTTAATGTAACCTTCAAAAGGTTGAGAGGGAAAATCCCTTGAGTCTAGGAGGTCGAGGTTGCAGTTAGCTGTGATTGCACCACTGCACTCTAGCCTGAGTGACAGAGTGAAACCCTGTCTCAAAAAACAAAACAAATAGGTCCTGGTGCAGTGGCTTACGCCTGTAAATGCCAGCACTTTTGGAGACTTGAGGCGGGTGGATCACCTGAGGTCAGAAGTTTGAGACCAGTCTGGCCAACATGGCAAAACCCCGTCTCTACTAAAAATACAAAAATTAGCTGGGCATGGTGGCACATGCCTGTAATCCCAGCTACTTTAGAGGCTGAGGCAGGAGAATTGCTTAAATCTGGGAGGCAGAGGTTACAGTGAACTGAGATCGCGCCACTGTACTCCAGCCTAGATGAGACTGAGACTACATCTCAATAAAACAAAACCAGCCAAACAAACAGAAACCCCAAAAGGTTGTCTGAAGCCAGCCACAGACAAAAGTAAATGAGTGAATGTAGCTACATTATTATTTATGGATGCGGAAGTTTGAATTTCATATAATTTTTACAATTTACATGTCACCCAGGCTGGAGTGCAGTGGTATGATCTCGGCTCACTACAACCTCCGCCTCCTGGGTTCAAGCAATTTTCTTATCTCAGCCTCCTGAGTAGCTGAGATTACAGGTGCCTGCCACCGCGCCTGGCTAATTTTTTTGTATTTTTAGTAGAGACGGTGTTTCACCATCTTGGCCAGGCTGGTCTCAAACTCCTTACCTTGTGATCCACCTGCCTCAGCCTCCCAAAGTGCTGGGATTACAGGTGTGAGCCACTGTGCCCGGCCTTTTTTTTTTTTTTTAAGACTGGATCTTGCTCTGTCACCCAGGCTGGAATGCGGTGGCTAGGACTACCAGCATGTGCCATCATGCTCAGCTAATTTTTATTTTTTATTTTAACATTTTAATTTTTTGTATAGATGTGGTCTCACTATGTTGCCCAGGCTGGTTTCAAACTCCTGGGGTCAAACAATTCTCCTGCCTCGGCTTCCCAAAATGTTGGTATTACAGCCATGAGCCACTTTGCCTGGTTATCTTATAAATAATTTTGATGTTAGAAATGTTTAGTTGCTTTTATTTTTGTTGTTTTAAATATTTGTTAATAGAAGAAAGGGGTAGAAAAGGGGTGGAGAAAACTTCTTTTTTTTGAACTGGAGTCTTGCTCTGTTGCCAGGCTGGAGTGCAGTGGTGTGATCTTGGTTCGCAGCCTCCTCCTCCTGGGTTCAAGCAATTCTCTTGGCTCAGCCTCCCGCGTAGCTAGGATTACAGGCACACGCCACCACACCCAGCTAATTTTTGTAGTTTTAGTAGAGACGAGGTGTCACCATGTTGGCCACGATGGTCTCAATCTTCTGACCTCATTTTCCACCTGCCTTGGCCTCTCAAATTTCTAGGATTACACACATGAGCCACAGCGCCCGGCCAGAGTGGAGAAATCTTTTAAATCAGACTCTTCCTTAAAAAAGTTTTGCTTTTGGTAGGATTCCAGATTTTCCTAGTTTTGTTAAGTGTTTCTAATGATGTTTGGCATAGGTGTTGACTTTATGGGCCTGTTGTATACAAACCAGTTTTTTCTTGTTCTGAATGAACAGTAACAGAACCTGGTAGATGAGTCACACTGCTACTACATTCACTTAAGTTACTAAGGTGAATGACAAGGGATGAGAATTCTTTGTCTTTGTATTCAAACCAAGAATTGTAGAATTTTAAATACCTGTTTTGATGATTGCATGCTATCATTCTTCTCTGCTAGTCTATGTAGATGATGTCATTAAACTAGCCTTTGACTTTTAGTTTTTGACTTAAAATATTAGAATTATTATCTATATAATAATTAGGTTTATTTCATGTGGAGAAGGAATAATGTGCTTGCCCTGAAATTGTCTGTTCTGATCAGGAGGATATTATGCTGAGCATGGCTGGAAATAAACTTGTAGCACCAATTATATACACTGTAGCAGCTCTGGGAGAGAATAAAAGTAAAATATAAATAATAAATATTAAAGAAAGTGGCTGTGGGATCTAACTATGTTAGAGCAGGGGTGGGAGTACATGCCCTCTAGATTTTAGGAAGGAAGCAGGGTAGATATTTACATGCCCCCTAGATTTTAGGAAGGCATATTTAAAGAAGTAGAGAAGACATGGGTATTAATCAGTGGAAATCATATACTAAAACAGAAGTCAGTGAAAAAAAAAACTGCTTTCAAACTAAAGATAGATGGATGCTTCTAATAGGTAAGTATTCAGATTTGATTAAGAAATTAAAATTCCAGGCCCAGCAGAGTGGCTCACGCCTGTAATCCCAGCACTTGGGAGGCTGAGGTGGACAGATCACAAGGTCAGGAGATGAAGACCATCCTGGCCAACATGGTGAAACCCTGTGTCTACTAAAAACAATACAAAAATTAGCCGATGTGGTGGCATGTGCCTGTAATCCCAGCTACTCAGGAGACTGAGGCAGGAGAATTGCTTGAACCCAGAAGTTGGAGGTTGCAGTAATTGCGCCACTGCACTCCAGCCTGGTGACAGAGTGAGACTGTGTCTCAAAAAAAAAAAAAGAGAGAGAAGTCCAGGCATGGGTACTCAGGCCTATAATCCCAGCACTTTGGGAGGTCGTGGTGAGCAGATCACTTGAGCCCAGGAGTTTGAGACCAGCCTGGGCAACCTGGTGAAACCCCATTTCCACAAAAAATACAAAAATTGATTAGCTGGGTGTAGAGGCACATACCTGTAGTCCTAGCTACTCAGGAGGCTGAGGTGACAGAATCACTTGAGCTTGGGAGGTTGAGGATACAATGAGCTGAGGTCACACCATTACACTCCAGACTGGGTGACAGAGTAAGACCCTATCTCAAAAAAACAGAAATTCAAAAAAATATACAGAACCATTGGTCCGTTGGCAAGTATAGAATAGTGGAAGTGACTTAATTTGTGTTAAAATCTAGTTAGTATTAAGATTAATGTTTGGCCAGGCATGGTGGCTCACCCCATCTCTACAAAAAATACAAAAATTAGCTGGGTGTGGTGGCTCACACCTGTAGTCCCAGCTACTTTCAGGCTGAGGTGGGAGAATCACTTGAGCCCAGGAGGTGGAGGTTGAAGTGAGCCGAGATTGCGCCACTGTACTCCATCCAGCCTGAGCGACATCTCAAAACAACAACAAAACTAATGTTTTATGAAAAAGCTCTTTAATTTTTTATGGCCAAACTGCTGTTCTCTAGACCGACACTGTCCAAAATGATAGCTGTTAGCTGTGTGTGCTACTGTGTTGGACAGCACGTATTTAGAGCATTTCCACCATTACAAAAGTTCTGTTGCCGAATGCTGTGAAAATGAGGGCTGGGCATGGTGGCTCACACCTATAACCCCCAGTACTTTGGGAGGCTGAGGTGGGCGGATCACCTGAGGTCGGGAGTTTGAGACCAGCCTGACCAACATGGAGAAACCCTGTCTGTACTAAAAATACAGAATTAATTGGGCGTGGTGGTGCATGTCTGTAATCCCAGCTACTCAGGAGGCTGAGGCAGGAGAATTGCTTGAATCTGGGAGGCGGAGGTTGCGGTGAGCCGAGATCGCGACATTGTACTCCAGCCTGGGCAACAAAGAGTGAAACTCTGTCTTTAAAAACAAAAGGAAAACATGAGATGCACTATTAGAAAAGCTAATAAAAGTAAGGATGGGTAATGGGGTACTTTGACTACCCAGAAATTTTGCTAAGGAAGAATTAGATTTTTATAATACTGGGACATTGGTGTGCACTTTTTTGTTGTATTTGCAATTTGTTCTTTATTTTAAAATACTTAAATGTACAGAAAAATTGTAAGAATAGTTACAGAGTATTTTTGCTCCCTGAACCATTAGAGAGCAAGCCCCAACAACCCCAAATACTTTAATGAGCCTTATAATCTGGAGTTTGGCCAGGCAAGGTGGCTCACACCTGTAATCCTTTAGGAGGCTGAGGCAGGTGGATCATTTCAGGTCAGGAGTTTGAGACTCGCCTGGCCAACATGATGAAATTCTGTCTCTACTAAAAATACAAAAAAATGAGCCCAATGTGGTGGTGCGTTCCTGTAGTCGCAGCTACTCGGTTGGCTGAGGCATGAGAATTGCTTGAACCCAGGAGGCAGAGGTTGCAGTAAGCTGAGATCGTGCCACTGCACTCCAGCCTGGGTGGCAGAGTGAGACCCTGTCTCCAAAAATAAAATAAATCAGGACTTTAACAGCAGTACAGTACTACCAGCTTATCTTCAGGCCCCATCTGAGTTATTCTCGTTGTCCCCAAAACATCCTGTATAGCAGAGGGATCCAGTTTCACCAAGGAACTCTGGTCCCGTTATTGGAAAATGTATTTATAGGTCAGGTCTGGACACTAGATGTGATTGTTCCACTGAGGTGTCACTGCTTCTAAACTTTCTCAGCAGGCAAAGCTAGAGTATATATGCGTGTATATACATACACAAACATACATCCATACACTTGCACTCATTTCTTTGTTTCTTGCTTTGTGTATGTGTGTAATACTTTGAGTTCACACTCATACCTAGCCTCAGAATTCATTGTATTTTTCTCCCCTTTTTGTAATTGTATCTCTCTTCTCTGACAGAGAAACTGAGCTCCAGTTATTCTTTTTTTCTTTTCTTTTTTTTAGGAAAGACCCTTTTATTGGGGTGGACACGGAGCACTCACTAGTCCATGATAAAATGACTCAAAAGAAAGATCCCCCGGGGCCAACTTCTCCCCATGTGCGCGCACGCTCAGAGTGAGGTCTGGGCATGGGAGAGTTCTGGGCGGAACGTGAAACAAGACCGAGGCTCAAGGGCCTGGACTGGTGTTGGGGGAGAGAAGGCTGCTTGGCTGTCCTGGTGGGTCCGGCCACCCTGGGCCTGCCCCTGCTGCCCAGCCACAGTGAAGCCCCCGCTAGAGACCCTCACAAACACGCTCTGGTTCTCTGGAGGAGAACTGAGGGTGGGAGTCCGGGAACTGGCCAGGTGGAAGGCGGGGGACAGGGGGACAATGTAGTTTTTTTTTTTTTTTTAAAGCATCTACCAACATCACACTACTGGGTCTGATGTCCCCTTTAACCAACGCTTGATACAGGTTACAGCATAAATAAAAACTCAAGGAAAATAAATACATTGGCTCCTATGAGGTTGGAGGTGGTGACGCAGGGTGTGGATGGGCCGGCAGGAAGGCAGGCGAGCAGGGTGCTTACACATGGTGGGTGGACGGGTGGGTGACCGAGGAGCAGACACGGCAGGAGGCGCCTGTCGGGAGTGAGAGTCCTAAGCTGTCGGTCCGTGCCACCTTGCGGGGGTGCGCCGAGCTCTCGCCTTCCAGCTCCACTTGCTCCTGGTCTCTCTTGGCAGCATTCTTTTTCTCCCATTGCTGATGCAGGTAGCGCTGGAGGATGTTTGTCTTTCCTGTCACGATGATCTGTTCAGACGGGTACTCTCGGGTGGGCAGGTAGACTGAGGACCGTCGGTTCGAGGCTTTGCACACGGAGTCCGCGTGAAATCGACTAAAATTGCTTTTGTTGTAGACAGGCAGTCCTTTCAAAAAATCTGCCATCTTCTGTTTCTTCCGTAGCCGCCTCGGCCGCCGCCTCAGCCTCCACCGCCGCCACCACAGCTGCCTTCTTAGCCACCTTCTTAGCAGCCGCCTCACAGTAACTTCCAGCCTCGGCACAGCCTCCAGTTATTCGTAATATATTAATATTTACTTAGTTGATCAATCCCCTTAAATGCACCCAGTCTTTCCTTTCCTTTATCAGATCACGTGCATGCTAACCTTGCTCAGCCCCACCTAGTGGTTTTTAGACTGAATTATTCAGAGATAAAAAGAAGTACAGTTGATGCTCATTATGCACAGATTTTTCATTTGCAAATTTACCTACTTGCTAAAATTTATTTGTAACCCCAAAATCTGTACTCATAGCGCTTTTATAGTCATTCATGAACATATGCAGAAGAGTGAAACATTTGAGTCGCTATTGGGTAACATGCATATTCCTAAGTGAGGCCAAGCAAGGCAGTCTACTGCCTTCTTTGAGCCCTCATACTGTAAACAGGTGTCCCTTTTGCAGTTTACTTAGTGCCACATATTTTGCATTTTGGCTTCTTTTACTTAGCATATGTTTTCAAGTTTCATCCATGTTTATAGCATGTTTCAGTACTTCATTCTTTTTAAAGAGTTGGGTCTCACTGTGTTGCGGGCTGGAATGCAGTGGCTGTTCACATATGCCATCATAGCATACTGTAGCCTCAAACTTTCACTGGGCTCAAGTGATCCTCCCACCTCAGCCTCCCAAGTAGCTGAGATTAGAGGTGTGGGCCACTGTACCAGGCTCCTTCCTTCTTAAGGCTGAATAATAGTCCATTGTATGTACAATGCCACATTTTGTTTATTCATCCAGTATTGGGTATTTAGGTTATTTCCACCTTTGGCTGTCTTGTGAAAATCTTTTCATGTGCTTGTTGGCCATTAGTATATATTCTTTGGAGGAATGTCTCTTCAGATTCCTTGCCCGTTTTTAAATTGGGGGTAGGTGTCTTTTTTGTTGTTGGATTGTAAGAGTCCTTTATCTGTTCTGATAATAGACCCTTATCAGATATGTGATATATGATTAGCACATATTTTCTTGCATCCCATAGGTTGTCTTTCAAAATTTTGGTGAAGCCCAATTTATCAATTTTTTTGTTGTTTATGCTTTTTAGTGTCATATCTAAGAATCCATTTTCAAATTCAGTGCCATGAAGATTTACCTATATTTTCTAAGAATTTTATAGTTTTAGACTGGGTACGGTGGCTCATACCTGTAATCCCAGCTGAGGCAGGCAGATGGCCTGAGCTCAGAATTTCAAGACCAGCCTGAGCAAGATGGTGCCCATCTCTACTAAAATACACAAAATTAGCTGATGGCACATGCCTGTTCAGGTACTTGGGAGGTTGAGGCAGGAGTTACTTACACCAGGTAGGCGGAGGTTGCAATGAGCCAACATTGGATCACTGCACTCCAGCCTGGGCCACAGAGTAAGACTCTGTTTCAAAAAATAAACAGAAAGAAGAATTTTATAGTATTAGCTTTTTAAGTTTTTAATACACTTTGATGGTGTTTTTGTTTTTTTGTTTTTTGAGGCAGAGTCTTGCTCTGTGGCGCAGGCTGGAGTGCAGTGGCACAGTCTTGGCTCACTGCAGCCTCAACCTCCTGGGCTCAGGCTGTCTTCCTGTCTCAGCCTCCCAAGTAGCTGGGATCACAGGCTTGTGCCACCATGCCTGGCTAATTTTTGTATTTTTTCTAGAGATGGGGTTTTACTATTGCCTAGGCTGGTCTTGAACTCCTGGGCTCTAGTAATCCAAGCCCACTTGGCCTCCCAAAGTGCTAGGATTACAGGTGTCAGCCACCACTTTCAGTCCCAAGTTAATTTTTATATATGGTATGAGGTAAGGATTCCTTTTGCATGTGGATATCCAGTTGTCCTAGTGCCATTTAAGAGCCTGTTCTTTTCCCATTGAATGTTGTCTTAGCACTCTTCCCAAAAATTAGTTGACAGTAAGGTGTGTGTGGTGGCTCATGCTTGTAATCCCAAACCTTTGGAAGACCCAGATGGAAAGATTGCTTGAGGCTAGTATTTCATCACCAGCCAGTCATGGTGGTATGTGCCTCTGGGAGGTTGAGGCAGGAAGATAGCTTGAGCTCCAAAGTTGAAGGCTGCAGTGAGCTCTGATTGTGCCACTGCCCTCTAGCCTGGGCAACAGAGTGAGACACTGTCTCTAAAAAATGGAATAATAAAAATCAGTTGACTATAGATGCGTGGATTTATTTCTGGACTCATTTAATACTATTCCATTGATCTATATGTTACTCCTTATACCATTACCACACTGCTTTGGTTACTGGTGCTTTGCAATAAGTTTTGAAATCAGGAAGTATGAATTCACCAACTTTGTTTTTCCTTTTCAAGATTGTTTTGGCCATTCCGAGTCCCTTGCAATTCTATATAAATTTTGGGGTCCGCTTTTTTATTTCTTTTTATTTTATTATTTTTTATTATTTGTATTTTTTTTTTTTTTTTGAGACAGAGCCTCACTCTGTTGCCCAGGCTGGAGTACAGTGGTGCGATCTTGGCTCACTGCAACCTCCATCTCCCGGGTTCAAGCAATTCTTCTGCCTCAGCCTCCCAAGTAGCTGGGATTACAGGCATGTGTCATCATGCTCAGCTAAATTTTGTATTTTTAGTAGAGACACGGTTTCACCATGTTGGCCAGGCTGGTCTCGAACTCCTGACCTCAAGTTATCCACCAGCCTCAGCCTGGCAAAGTACTGGGATTTACAGGCATGAAAGCTTTTTTATTTCTGGAAAAAGAAAAAAAAAATACAGGATGTCTTTCCATTTATTTAGGGTCTTCTTGTTCTTGCAGGTAGATTTTCCCTGATTTATTTTCATTGAGACCTTGGGCCTTAGAGAGCCACAACTTCATGAGAGATAATTTTTCCGGAGCCCTTCCTACCCCCCTCTCCTATTTCCTGTCTCCTTTCCTCCCTTGGTTATTCAAATGCGTTAACAAATGCTCCTGGGTCCAATACAGAGGTCAGCTCACACTTCCAGCTTTAGCTTTGGTTCACTTTTTGTTTTCTTGCCACTGGTAGTTTTCCCTGCCTTCTTGAGAACTTAGCTAAGCTTTTCAAAGGATGTTTGCATTTATCCAACATTTCTAGATTTTGGTAGCTGGAGGGTTTTAATAATTTTCTAGATTCCTATATTACTAGATTAGAAAAAAGATAAAGCTGGGTGTGGTGACACACGCCTGTAATCCCAACTACTCAGGAGGCTGAAGTGGGAGGACTGCTTGAGACTGGGAGTTAGACACCAACCTGGGCAACATAGAGACCTATCTCAAAAAAAAAAAAAAAATAAGACAGCCAGACATGGTGACTCACACCTTTAATCTCAGCACTTTGGGAGGCTGAGGCGGATGGATCACAAGGTCAGGAGTTCAAAACCAGCCAAGCCAAGATGGTAAAACCCCGTCTCTGCTGAAAATACAAAAATTGGCTGGATGCAATGGCAGGCGTCTATCATCCCAGCTACTCGGGAGGCTGAGGCAGGTGAATTGCTTGAACCCGGGTGGCAGAGGTTGCAGTGAACCAAGATTGTGCCACTGCACACCAGCCTCCAGCTTGGGCAATAGAGTGAGACTCAGTCTCAAAAAAAAAAAAAAAAAAGGTAAGATGGTGTTTTTTATGGAATTTAGATGAAGTTTAGTATACAGAAATATGGGGTGTCAGGCAAAGTATTAATTACTTTGTACATATTCTCTTTCTTCTTTTTTAAAGAGACAGGGTGGCCAGGCATGATGGCTCACGCCTGTAATCCCAACACTTTGGGAGGTCAAGGCAGGTTGATCACAAGGTCAAGAGATCAAGACCACCCTGGCCAACATGGTGAAACCCCGTCTCTACTAAAAATACAAAAATTAGCTGAATGTGGTGGTACACACCTGTAGTCCCAGCTACTCAGGAGGCTGAGGCACAGGAGAATCGCTTGAACCTGGGAGGTGAAGGTTGCAGTGAGCCAAGATTGTGCCACTGCACTCCAGCCTGGCCACAGAGTGAGACTCCGTTTCAAAAAAAAAAAAAGAGACAGGGTGCCCAGGCTAAACTCTGACTCTTGGGCTCAAGTGATCCTGCCTTAGCCTCTGGAGTAGCTGAGGACTACAGGCACATGCCACTGTGCCTGGCTACATATTCACTTATAACACTCTTATTTTTAAATGAAAGCTCTTCTTTATAAAATAGATCAGGAGAGCGATTTTCCTGTCTTGCTTCCTGAGGAAGCAAAAAGACAGGAACATAGTGAGTAACAAGACTAGTGGTTGCCATAGTAAGCATGGGACTTACTGTGAATGGCTCTGTTAACAGTAGGGGATGGTACTACTATTTTATTTGTCGACTCTCTTTGATTTGTGGACAGGGTTTTATTTCCCATCTTTGGGATAGGAGGGTCTGCCGTATCCACAAATTGACTCTTCTCATTTGTTTTATTCATTTAATTGCACCATGATTGGAAAACCTCACTGACTGTGTGCATTGTACCATACATAGGAGTATATGACAGTTATTACACATTTCAAACAGGGCTTTAAAACTTTTCATTCAGCTCCTTTTGGATAAAGCTCTTTTCCTCTTGTGGTCGTTGGCATACATGAAATATAGGCTTTATTTAGCCAGTAGATGAGAGAAGATTTTGGAGTCATATACCACCTGGGTTTGAGTCTCAGTTTTGCCGTGTACCAGTTGTTTGTGGACAAGTTATTTATTAATAACTACTCTGTGCCATAGTTTCTTCATTGGTAGTGTCTTCAAAGTGAAGTATCTATTTCCTGTACTGTTTTGAAGGTAACCTTAAATAATGTACATTGTACAGTTTGATATAGTGTCTGACACATAGTAAGTACTTTAATATATAATACCTATTTTTATTCTGATCCTTGTTGAGCTGCTGCTTTTTGATGTGTTCTGATTATCTGTCATTGGTAATCAACCATATATTGACATCGTCCAAGATTTGACCAAGTTAATTGTCTCAAATTTCTAAGCAGAAAAAGTACCCAGAAAACAGAAATTAAGCAGTTATTAAAGAATTGAATAGCAGTGATCATTAGTATTTGTGCTTAATAAGAAATATGGACCATGTCTGCCTGAGCCTTTATTTAATGCATTTTAAAATCCACTGGTTTTTTTTCTCCCTTTAAACCTTACTATGAAGTTCAATAATAAGTTAAACTAAAAAATAAAGATTCAGATTAGTAGGATATAGAATGGCCTTTCGTGATGGTGGACTTTCTGTGTGTTTTGAACTAGGGGAAAGACTTAAAGGAAAATTGCTGACAGTGTTCTAGGCACTCTGCTAGGCTCTGTGGATAATATTAAGACACAATCCTTACACTCAAGGATCTTTTTATTTTTTAGAGACATCTCGCTCTGCCACCCAGGCCGGAGTGCAGCAGCAAAATCATAGCTCACTGCAACCTCCACTCACCCTCAAGGATCTTAATGTCAACTTGGGGGAGGCCATAAACTGTTAAAGTATTTTGTGGTAGAGTTAACGGTTGACTCTGGTGGCTAAGGGAAAGAAAGTAATTGGGACAACTAGGATTTCTAGCTTGGGAAGGGGGTAGACCTGGGTTGGCAAACTACAACCCATTGCCAGTTTTTGCATAGCCCACAAACTAAGAATGTTTCTTACATCTTTGAATGGTTGGAAAAAAATCAAAAGAAGAATACTGTTTTGTGACATGTGGAAATTATATAAAATTAACATTTCAATGTTCATAAATAAAGTTTTATTAGAATATAGCTATGCTGAAACTACATATCTGTGACTGCTTTTGTGCCACAACAGCAGAGATGAGTAATAGTGACAAAGGCTGTTGGCCTGCAGAGCCAAACAATTGCCTTGTGGCTCTTTCTTTCCAGAGAAAGTTTGCTCACTCAATGAGTAGGTGATAATTTTTATCCACTGAAACAAGCAATTAAAGAACAGATACAAAAGAAGATAACATTTCTGTGAATGTTGATTATTTGAATCAGAGGTGCTTGTGAATGTGCAGGTCTAGAAGGCAAGGGAATATATAGGTTTGGAGTTTGGAAAGAGCTTGAGGCTGGAAATGGATATGGGAAGAAAGGAGGAGATCAAGAAGACTGGATGGAGGAATGCTTTTTAGCCCTGCCTGCACATTGGAATCACCTGGAGTGCTTAAAACCAAACAAAACCAGACAGACATTTCCAGGACCCCAATCCCCACTCCTTTCCCAAGATTGTGATGCACCTGAGCTGGACTTGGGCACCAGGATTTTTTGAAAGCTCTCCCATCACTTCTAATGTGTAGCCACTGGTACAGAGTGAGAAGATTGGATGATGGGACACCGGGAACACCAACACTGAAGATAGTTCTAGGTACATTTACTGAGGAGAAGAAGTGCTGATGGAGTGATGATGGGAATTTTGGGGGTGGTCAGATCCTACAATTTGAGATCATTGTTGACTGATAAATCAAGAGCAGTTTCTATAGAGGCCAGGTGAGGGTATATGTCAAAGGTTTGAAGGGCTAGATTTTGAATAGTTCTTGGAATAATCTTAATATTATAGCCTTTTTGGAACTGTTTGCTTAATATGCTTTCTGCATTTAGGTGCATTTACATTGTACTTGGAAAGAGAAATGGACCTAGGCATTGAGAAGCAAGGCCAACAACTGCGCTTTGCTTGCCCAGTTATTGTCACTCTGTCTGGGACATTGGTCTCATCTCTGAAAGCAGGAGGGCAAACTGAATGGGCTCTGTAGTCTGTCTCTTCTAAAAGTTTTTAAACTATTAATAATACAACTTTTAATTTTTTTTCTTTTTCTTTTTCTTTTTGAGATGGAGTTTTACTCTTATTGCCCAGGCTGGAGTGCAATGGTGCGATCAGGGCTAACCGCAACCTCCACCTCCCGGATTCAAGCCATTCTCCTGCCTCAGCCTCCCCAGTAGCTGGGATTACAGGTGCCCACCACCACGCCCGGCTAATTTTTGTATTTTTAGTAGGGATGGGGTTTCACCATGTTGGTCAGGCTGGTCTTGAACTCCTGACCTCCTGATCCACCCGCCTCGGCCTCCCAAAGTGCTGGGATTACAGGCGTGAGCCACCGCACCTGGCCTAGTACAGCTTTTTTTTTTTTTTTTTATACTAACCAGGGGTTTAATATAAATACAACCAGCACAGAAAAACCCAAAACTACAAAAACCAAAACCAGAATGCCATATGGTGGAGGCAAAGGGCAGAATTTCTGACCCTTTGGCTCAGCTGCTGCTACCCCCAAATAAAAACCAACAAAGAGGACAAATCAGGACAATAAGGATTCATGTTAAACTGTGGGAGAGGGGGAAATGTATGATAGGGTGGGTGTGGGACAAGGAATGGCCATGTTAGATGACAGGGTCAGTTTGGACCCTGGGCTGAGAGGGGGAAAGGCAAGGTCCCTCACCATAACTTATGCCAAACCTAAGCTGCCCTCAGGTGCCCTGTCCCAGGAGGGGAGGCTAAAGGGCCTGGGCCCATATCCCTCCCCACCTTTGGGGTCAGATAGTGGCCACCCAGGCCTGCTGGGTTTGGGCCTGACACAGGCTCTGCCTGCCCATTCAGCCTGCCTCTGGAGAGAGAATGGAGTCACTGTCTAACCATGGTACCTGCCTCAGCCCCAGGAGACCACAGGAGGCTGGCCCTGGACTCACTGAGTGCCTGCAGCAGCTGTGCAGACACAGCATCCTTGGCCACCTCATGACCATCCTGCCCATCTAGGGTCAGCACAACCCAGATTAGGCCGCTGAAGGGTACTGGATGCCCAGGGATCACGACCTGGTACCAGAAGCGGTGCCAGCCAGCAGGCCCAGTGCCCAAACACTTGGTGAGGAACACAGGGCTCCCCAGCTTCATTCGTTGGCACAGCAACTGCAGGGTAGCCCGAGCCCCTTGGGACCCTAACTTGTCCCTTGCCAAGGCCAACTGGCTGCCCTCTGGCTGTGGGGACCGCAAGGAGGGACCCACAAGCTGCTGGCGGAGTCGCTGCTTCAGGTCTGGCTTGAGCCACTCCACAGCCACCTGCTCTCCACAGAGGTGTGATTGCCCTTCCACCAGGGCCTTTTTGGCCATGGCAGCGGCCCGGTGCGAGCTGAATTTGAGCAGAGCGATCTGCCCGGGCGCCGGTCCAGGGCTGGGCAGCAGCCGCGCCTCCTGGAGGCCGGGACCCAGCGGCTGCAGCGCGAGTAACAGCGCGCGGCGGGTCAGATTCGGCGGCAGGCCGTCCACGCTCAGCTCACACTTCTCGGTGCTGCGGCACACGAGCAGCGTGCAGGACGGCCGCAGCGGGTGGTTGTACAGCATGGCGATGGCGGCCTGAGCGCCGCGCCGCGAGCTGTAGCGGGCATAGGCGAAGCCGCGGTTCAGGCCGCTGAAGGTCATCATCAGGCGGAACTCGTAGAGGCGGCCCACGCGCTGGAACAGCGGGATAAGCTGGTGCTCGTACACGTCCTGGGGCAGCCGCCCGATGAATACCTCTGATCCGGCTGGCGGCGGGCTGCCCACCCAGCCTGGGGGTGGCCCGCCATACTTCCTCTGCCCGTTCACCTGCACCAGGCGGATGCCTGTCTCCCCTGACCCACGCCTCCAGCGCCGCCTTGTTTTCTGGATTCACCCTCTCACACCACAGCTCACAATCCCGCTTGGACTGCATGGCTCTCCCGCAGGTCCCCTTGTACCCTCTTTAAAACTTCCTCTAGTACAGCTTTTATTTAACAAATGAGGAAGCTGAGTTTATGAGATGTCTATGAAGTCCATTGTCTGATCTTTTAGTTCCTTGGTACCTGGGAATGTGCTTTTTTTTCCTGAAGAACATCAGCAGTTGTTCACTCTTCCTTGAATTTGGGTACACTGTATACAAAGTATACCAATTTAGCCTACCGTTAGAACATTTCTTCAGGAGCAAAATCTAGTATAAAGTCTTACTTTAATATTTTCTTTATTATGTATAAATAATAGATGGTTGTTATGGAATAATTGGATAGTATAGAAGTCTAGGATTTTTACCGTTTTGGTTTGTTTATTGGAAGTCTCTTCCCCTAGTGGTTCTTGTTTCTCCATCATTGTGAATGCACACTCCAGTGTGGATGTGAATGTTGATTTCTGTACTAGCTGGATTCTATAGGAAGCAGACACAGATGGGGTTGGAGGGCAAAGGGCTTATTAGGGGAATAATGCCTGTGAAGAAGCAGGGAAGGGAACATGTTTGAGTATGGGGAGCCATCAGACTGCAACGCACACCTGACAAAGTCTCTGCCCACTCAGATTGCCTAATAGAGGAATGCCACAAGGGGTAGAAATGGCTAGGCTCTTGTACTAACTTTGCACAGTCATTGGCTAAAGGTAGGTCTTTGACCAATGTAGAGGTTTTTAGCTGTGGCACTGTTGACATTTGGGACCAGATACTTCTTTGTCATAGGGGGCTGTCCTGTGGTTTGTAAGATGCTTAGCAGCATCCTAGGCCTCTATCCCCTAGATGCTGCTAGCACAGCCTCCCTGCTATTAGTTGTGACAGTCAAAACTATCTTTAGACACTGCCTTATGTTCCCTAGGGAAGTGTCTAATGGTATATATAAACGACCCTGTAGTGGCATAGTCCAAGTTGTGGGACAGAGAGGAGTGTTCCATGCTACCCTTACTGGAAAGACCTATGAGCTATTCAGTGATCTGAACTATTTAAGATGGAGCTTTGTTCTGTGGCTCCTAGAACTTTAAGCACACCTCTGTGAAACATCTTGTTAGGGTATACTCCATTCTCCAAAACAATCCATAGTGTTTAAACAGAGTTGTTTTTTCAGGCTGGGTGCGGTGGCTCACGCCTGTAATTCTAGCACTTTGGCAGGCAGGCTGAGGCGAGCGGATCACCTGAGGTTGGGAGTTTGAGATCAGCCTGACCAACATGGAGAAACCTTGTCTCCACTAAAAATACAAAATTAGCCAGGTGTGGTGACGCATGCCTGTAATCCCAGCTACTCGGGAGGCTGAGGCAGGAGAATCACTTGAACCCAGGAGGCGGAGGTTGCTGTGAGCTGAGATCGCGCGATTGTACTCCAAGCCTGGGCAACAAGAGTGAAACCCTGTCTCAAAAAATAAAATAAATAAAATAGGGCTCTTTTTAGTTTTATTTTTTATCCATTTCTTTCTTTTTCTTTTCTTTCTTTTTTTTTTTTTTTAGACAGAGTCTCACTCTGTCACCCAGACTGGAGTGCAGTGGCACGATCTCGTCTCACTGCAACCTCTGCCTCCTGGGTTCAAGCGATTCTTCTGCTTCAGCCTCCCAAGTAGCTGGGATTACAGGCATGAGCCACCATGCCCGGCTAATTTTTGTATTTTTAATAGATGGGGTTTTGGCATGTTGGCCAGGCTGGTCTCAAACTCCTGACCTCAAGTGATCCAGTTGACTTCTCCAAATGCTGGGATAACAGGTGTGAGCCACTGTGCCTGGCTGTTTTCTTTTGAGACTGAGTCTCACTCTTTCCCAGGCTGGAGTGTAGTGGCACAATCTTAGCTCACTGCAACCTCCACCTTGTGGGCTCAAACAATTTTCCTACCTCAGCTTCCTGAGTAGCTGGGACTACATGCATGTGCCACCCATGCCTGGCTACTTTTTGTGGAGATGGGATTTTGCATGTTGCCTAGGCTGGTCTTGAATTCCTAAGCTAAAACAGTCTACCCAGGAATGTTGTATGTTTCTAAAGGTATTTTTCCTTTGGTTGCAGGTGACACAACTAAAAAAACAAACAAAAAAAAACCACAGTATTTGTGGAATCAATGAATGGTAATGGATGATGCAGTTCAAATAACTAAGGTAAGAGAAATAAAACCAGAACTGTTAGGAGGCTTTTGCCAGTCAAGTAGTGTCCTTAAATAAAGCTAACATCAGATTCTTTCCTGCTTCATTTTGTTTCTAAGCCGTAAGAGTAGCTTATTTTTTACAATTACAAACATTGTAATTATCATCCTTTGAGATACTTCTTAACCTGATTGTGAATCAGAAACACTTAAGGAGCTTTTTAAAAAGAAAAAAAGACCAAAGTCAGGCTGGGTGTGGTGGCTCATGCCTGTAATCCCAGCACTTTAGGAGGCTGAAGCGGGTGGATCGCTTGAGGTCAAGGAGTTCAAGACCAGGCTGGTCAACATAATGAAACCCCATCTCTACCAAAAATGCAAAAATTAGCCAGGTGTGGTGGCATGTGCCTGTAATCCCAGTCACTCAGGAGGCTGAGGCAGGTGGATCCCTTGAACCTGGGAGACAGAGGTTACAGTGAGCCAAGATCACACCCCACTGCATTGCAGCCTGGACACCAAAGAATGAAACTCCTTCTCAAAAAAAGACCAAAGTCATTGCCCTGCCAGCCTGCCCTTGTTCAATTAAAGCTTCTGTTGGTAGAGCACAGATGATCTCCAAGTTTTAAGTGGGAATGTAAACCAACTCCACGGTTTTAGAAAACTCTTTGGCAATATCTGAGAAACATACATGTATCTGATAACCCAGGTATTTCAATTCTAGGTATTCATCTTTGAAAAATGAAAAATACATGTCTACACAAAAGTACACATAGAAATGTTCACTGCAGTTTTATGTATTATAGCCAGAAAAAATGAATTCAAAAACAGGTGAATAGTGAAATAAATTGTGATATACAGCCGGCTGTGGTGGCTCACATCTCTAATCCCAACACTTTGGGAGGCTAAGACAGGCAGATCACTTGAGGTCAGCCTCACCAACATGGTAAAACCCTGTCTCGACTAAAATTAAAAAATTAACTGGGTGTGGTGGTGGTGCACGCCTGCAATTCTAGCTACTCAGGAGGCTGAGACAGGAGAATGGCTTGAACCCAGGAGACAGAGGTTGCAGTGATCCTAGATCACGCCGCTACACTCCATCCAGCCTGAGCAACAGGGCAAAAAAAAAAATTGATATAGACTATTGATAAAATGGAATTTTATTCAGTAATAAAAAGGAACAAACTACCAGTACACACAACAACATGTATGAATCTCGTAGATAAAAGGTTGAGTGAAATAAACCAGATGGATAAGAAAAAGTAGATGTATCACAGTTACCAAGTAAAAATAAACTATGATGATAGAGGTCAGATCCATGCTTCCTCTGGCAGGAGGTGGGGAAGTTGTGACTGGAAAGACATATGAGAGAGCCTCTGCAGCACTGAAAAGGTTTTACATGTTAATGTGTTTATATACATACTTTTCTTGTGGTAAAATATATATAACATTAAATTTATCATTTTAACTACTTTTAAAGTATGCAATTCATTGACATTATGTACTTTCCTGTTGTGCAGCCATCGCCACCATCCATCTCCAGAACTTTTCCATCTTCTCCAACTAAAACTCCATATCCATTAAACACTATCCCCCATTTCCTTCTCCCCCCAGCTGCTGACAACCACTATTCTACTTCTGTCACTATGAATTTGACTATAATAGTTACCTCATGTAAGTGGAATCATATAATATTTGTCATTTGGTGTCTGGTTTATTTCATATAAGTTTATTTCATAAAGGTATCTTGTTTATTTCACATAGGATGACCTTGTTTTCAAGTCATCCATGTTGTAGCATGTCTTAGAATTTCTATTTTATGGCTGAATCATATTCTGTTGTATGTTTATACTACATTCATTCATATCCATTCATTCATTGATGGACACTTGGGCTGCTTCCATCTTTTGGCTGTTGTGACTAATGGTGCTATGAACATGGGTGTAGGCTGGGCATGGTGCCTCACGCCTGTAATCCCAGTACTTTGGGAGACCGAGGCAGGCGGATCACCTGAGGTCAGGAGTTCAAGGCCAGCTTGGACAACATGGTGAAACCTCATCTGTACTAAAAACACAAAAATTAGCCAGGTGTGGTGGCGCGCGTCTGTAATTCCCAGCTATTCTGGGAGGCTGAGGCAGGAGAATATCTTGAACCTGGCGGGTGGAGGTTGCAGTGAGCCGAGATTGTGCCACTGCACTCCAGCCTGGGCAACAGGGCGAGACTCTGTCTCAATTAAAAAAAAAAAAGATATGGGTATACAAACATCTTTTCAAGTCCCTGTTTTAGTTATTTTTAGTATATTCGTAGAAGTAAAATTACTGAATCATATGGTAATTCCATGTTTAATTTTTTGAGGCATCACCATGCTGTTTTTCATAGTACTGCATGATTTTATATTCCCAACAGCAGTGCACAAGGGCTTCACTTTCTTTACATTCTCCTTTTTGATGACCTCCATAATTCTGAATTATATATGTATGCGCTTTCTTCTTAATTTATTTAATAATAAAAAGGACAACATAATTTTTTTGCCTCTCCAATGTGAAAAATAGGAAATTACCTCACACTGTCCCCCCCATTTAATATTTGTATTATTTCCTGTTCTTCTGCTGTTTATTAGTTTCCTCAGACTTTTGTAACAAAACTCCACAAACTGGGTGGCTTAAACAATAGAAATTTATTGTCTCAGACTTTTGGAGGCTAGAAGTCCTGAGGGCTGTGAGGGAGAGTCTATTCTATGATTTTCTTCTAGCCTCTGGTAGCCTTAGGCATCCCTTACCTTGCAGATGGCATTTTCTCTGTATCTTCAAATTGTCTTCCCTCTATGCATATCTGTCTCTTGTGTTCAAATTTCCTTTTTCAAACTAAGTACGACAGTCACTGGATTAGGGACCACCCTAATGAGCTCATCTCAACTTGATCATCTGCAAAGACCCTCTTTCTAAATAAAGTCACATTCACAAGAACTGAGTACGGGTTATGATTTTAACATCTTTTGGGGGACACAATTCAGCCTAGGCAACACAGCAAGACTCTGTCTCAACAAAACAAAACAAAAACAAAAAACCCAATTAAACCCATAAAGTGTTGGTTACATTTCTAACTTTCAGAAGCACTCTTGAACCTGTTTTTTAGGTTAATTTTCAGCACTCTTTCCCTCTTTCTTCCTTTCCTTTCATTTTTCCTTTCCTTTTTAATTTTTATTTTTTTGAGACAGAGTCTTGCTCTGTCACTCAGGCCGGAGTGCAGTGGTGCAATCTCAGCTCTCTGCAGCCTCCACCTTTCAGGCTTAAGTGAGTCTCCTGCCTCAGCCTCCCAAGTAGCTGGGATTACAGGTGTTTGCCACCAGGTCTGGCTAATTTTTGTATTTTTAGTAGAAACGGGAGTTTTGCTATGTTGGCCAAGCTGGTCTTGAACTTCTGGCCTGAAGTGATCCACCCACCTCAGCCTCCCAAAATGCTGGGATTACAGGCATACACTACCGTGCCCAGCCTTCTTTCTTTTCCTTTATTTCCTTCTTTTTTTTTTTTTTAAACCTGTTCATTTTTTTTTTCTTCTTTTTTTTTCCCCCAGCACTATTTCTTGACTCACATTGTCAGGTGAGGATATTAGCACCCCTACCTTTCTGTTAGGTACATTTTTCCTTTTAACCTGTGCTTTCTGTCTTCTGAACACAACCAAGCCTTTCATGGTCTGTCCATAATTTATCTTTAAAAATTGAAAGCTAGTGAACAGTATTTACATTATTATAGCTAAGTAAATATTGTTCACTGTCAGGCCAAGCAGCATTTTTTGAATTTTTATTTTCTCTCTGTAGGGTCAATGTCATGGAACCCTGCACTATTCAAAAGAGAAAATGAAGAAAAAGTGAATTCTGTTTTTGAAACTGTCAGTTGCTTCCAATCATGTCTTTGTATTTTATATTGGAACTGTAACTTTCTCATAAAAATTTTCCCCTGGAGTTTCTAATTTTCTTATTTATTTGCCTGTTATTATAGTTTCACTTTTCCCCAAGATCTCAGTCATACACTCTAGCCAGTCAAGGCTGGTTCAAACCATACACTGTGTCCCAAATTTAGTCTAGTCACACACTGCAGTCCAAGACCAATTTGGACAAATTGTTTTTTAGACTATCTACACAATCATATTCTTGGTATTTTTCTTACTGGTTTTTCCTTGAGGCAGGGCAGGGGAGGTTGGGTCCACTGATCTTGGATATTAGTCTTTCTTTTTATTTGTTTTTTAAATCTTACTAGAGGCTGGGTGCAGTGGCTCATGCCTGTAACCCCAGTACTTTGGGAGGCTCAGGCAGGTGGATCAGACAGGCGGATTGAGGCCGGGAGTTCGAGACCAGCCTGGTCAACACGACAAAACCCTCTCTCTACTAAAAATACAAAAATTAGCCAGGTATGGTGGTGGGTGCCTGTTATCTCAGCTACTTGGGAGGCTAAGGCAGGAGATTTGCTTGAACCTGGGCGGTGGAGGTTGCAGTGAGCCGAGATCATGCCACTGCACTTTAGCCTGGGTGACAGAGCAAGACTCTGTCTCAATCAATCAATCAATCTCACTGGAGTTCATTCTCAAGTCACTTACTGAGAGAAAATGTACATGGCAGGTAAATTTTGACTCTGGTGTCTGTTTTTAAGGCCTTCATGTTCGAGTGATGGTTTGGTTGAGTATAGAATTCTAGGTTGCATATTATTTTTCCTCAAAACTTTGAAGTCATTTCTCCATTTCTTCTTTTGTTGTTCATGAGAAATAGAAAGTTAGTTTAATATAGGAAATTTTTCTTCTTTTCTGGAAGCTTTTATTTTATGTTCTACGTAGTCTGGAATTCCATAGCGGTGTACTTGGTGGGACCCTTATTAGATCTGTGGACTCATAGCTCTCCGTATTTTAGTTATTTCTGTCAGCAACTTTCTGATGTTGAGCTTCCTGGTTGTTCATATAATGTTCTTATCTATTCTGTCCTTTTTAAAAAACTCTTTGCTTTTGGTTGTTTTCTTTGAGATTGTCATAACTTTATCTCCTATTTTTTTTTCTTTTCTTTTTTTTTTTGAGACAGGGTCTCACCCTGTGACCCAAACTGGAGTGTAGTGGCTCCATCAGAGCTCACTGCAGCCTTGAGCTCCCAGGCTCAAGCAATCCTCCTACCTCAGCTTCCCAAGTAGCTGGAACTACAGGCATGCGCTACTACACCCAGCTAATTTTTTTTAAAATTTTTAATAGTGACGAGGTCTGACTATGTTGCCCTGGCTGGTCTCAAACTCCTGAGCTTAAGTAATCCTTCTGCCTCTGGGACTACGGGAGTGTGCCACCATGCCTGGCTAATTTTTATAATTTTTAATAGAGACAGGGTTTCTCCATGTTGCCCAGGCTGGTCTTGAACTCCAGGTCTCAGGCAGTCCACCTGCCTCAGCCTCCCAAAGTGCTGGGATTATAGGTATGAGCCACCACACCTAGCCTGCTTTTTTTTTCTTTATTGTTTTTATAAGCTAGTCTCTCCCCACTTTCTTTTCCTGTATGAATGTTAATAGTTGACCACAGCATTGGCCCTGTATACTCTTTTATTCTTCTTATTTCTTCAGTTTTATTTAGCTTCTGCTGTGTGTTCACACATTCTTTTCTGTTTGCTCGATGTGTATCCCATCTTTTCTTGTGAACACTATGTAGTCATTAATGAGAGTGTGGTAGGATTTTGTGTATGGATATTTAGGAAGATGACCATAAAGTGTTTTTAGAGATGGTCTTTAAAGACCGGGCATGGTAGCTCATATCTGTAATCCTAGCACTTTGGGAGGCCAAGACAGGAGGATTGCTTGAGCTCAGGAGTTTGAGACCAGCCTGGAAAACATGGGGAGATCCCATCTCTACAAAAAATTTAAAAATTAGGCAGGCATGTTAGTATATGCTTGTGGTCCCAGCAATTCCAGAGCCTGAAGTGGGAGGATTGCTTGAGCCCAGGAGCTTGAGGCTACAGTAAGCCATGTTTGCATCACCGCACTCCAGCCTGGGTAACAGAACAATACCCTGTCTCAAAGAAAGGAAAGAAAAAAACAACTTTAAGCAGTTGATTATGTTAAAATGATGTCTCTAGGGTGGGCCCTAATTTGATGTGACTGGTGTTTTTATAATAAAAGGAAATTTGTACACACAGACATCAGAAACAAATACACAGAGGAACGACCACGTGAGGACACTGTAAGATGGAGGCCATCTGCAAGCCAAGGAGAGAGCTCTCATAGGAAGCCAAAATTGCCAACACTTTCATCTTGAAATTCTAGCCTGTAGAACTGTGAGAAAATAAATTTCTGTTGTTGAACCCACCCAGTCTGTGATTTTTTTTTTTTTTTTTTTTTTTTTTTTGAGACAGAGTCTTGTTCTGTTGCCCAGGCTTGAGTGCAGTGGGACGATCTTGGCTCACTGCATCCTCTGCCTCCCAGGTTCCAGCGATCCTCCTGCCTCAGCCCCCCTAGTAGCTAGGATTACAGGTACATACCACCGTGCCCAACTAATTTTTGTATTTTTAGTAGAGACAGGGTTTTGCTATGTTGGCCAGGCTGGTCTTGAACTCCTGACCTCAGGTGATCCACTCACCTTGGCCTCCCAAAGTGCTGGGATTACTGGTGTGAGCCACCTCGCCCAGCCAGTCTGTGACACTTTTATGGCAGTCCTACCAAATGAGTACAGACATTTAAGAAGGCTTGGTGACCGGGCACGGTGGCTCACGCCTGTAATCCGAGCACTTTGGGAGGCCGAGGCGGGTGGATCATGAGGTCAAGAGATCGAGACCATCCTGGTCAACATGGTGAAACTCCGTCTCTACTAAAAATACAAAAACAATTAGCTGGGCATGGTGGCACGTACCTGTAGTCCCAGCTACTTGGGAGGCTGAGGCAGGAGAATTGCTTGAACCCAGGAGGCGGAGGTTGCAGTGAGCCGAGATCGCGCCACTGCACTCCAGCCTGGGTAACAAGAGCGAAACTCCGTCTCAAAAAAAAAAAAAAAAAAAAAAAAGAAGGCTTGGTACATTGTAGCATTTGGTAATTATTGTGCATGTAGTTGTATTGTGCATGTAGTGCCATTATTGAGAAGAGCAGGATGGATGGGAAGCATCGAGACAAAGTATAATACGAGCTGGCTACTAACGTGTGGTATGATTTTGTGGTAGGTGAAGAAAGGATTTCAGAAGTAGAGTGCTTACGAAAGAAAAGCTCAACAGTGTAAGAATTTTACACCACTTTGATTTTAACAGAGAGTGAGTTCAACAGTGAAAGATGAGGTTGCAAGTATAGTTTGGGAACCCATGTTAATTTCCTAGTGCTGCCCTAACAAAGTACCATAAATTGGTGGCTAAAGGCAGCAGAAATGTATTGTCTCACAGTTCTGGAGGCCCAAGGTCAAGGTGTTGGCAGTGTTGGTTCCTTCTGGGGGAGAATCTGTTCCATGGATCTCTTCTAGCTTCCAAGAGCCCAATGTGTGTAAGTGATCACTCAAATCCTGTGTCTTCAAATGGCATTTCCCCTGGGTCTGTTTTCACATGATTGTCGTCTTATAAGGACACCAGTCATATTGGGTTAGGAGTCCACAATACTCCGGAATGACCTCATCTTTATTTAACTAATTACATCTTCAACAACCCTATTTCCAAATAAGGTCACATCCTGTGGTACTGGGGATTAGGACCTCAACATATCTTTTGGGGGAGACATAGTTCAACCCATAACAGGGGCCAAACTGTGAAGCATTTCTTATATATCAACTCAGATATTTTCCAATCTATGGTTTATTCAGTGGAAAACCATTGAAAACTTTGAGCAGGATGAACTTAACACTTTAGGAAGACTCTTGCAGGGTGGTGTTGGAGGGATGTTAGCTGCACTGGGAGTCAGTAGAAGGCCTGGACTAGATCAGTGTTATGGAAAACCAGGATTCTGGGGCTCCTACTCAAGATATCCCAAACCTGAATCTTCAGACTGGAGACCCAGGACTGATTTTTAAAAGCTCCCTCTTCTCCCTGTGATTCAGATGATTTAGCCTAGTTTGGATATAACACTGGGTGTGAGGTGATAGAGGCATGAAATGGGTTGCTGGTTATGCAAGTAGAAAGACCAGAGAGAACCTGGGAAAAGAGACATTTTGAAAAAAATAGTACGTAAATTGGCACTGCAGAGTCTGAGACAGTGGTGGAATCCTTAAGAGAAATAAGGATATCTAGAGAATAAATTGGGTTTAAAAGGGGAGGTGAATAATTTGGTTTACAGTGTAAGGTGATAGGCATCTCAGCCAACACTTGGAGAATGGTGATGTATGTTCAGAAGTGAGATAATGGAGGTGATAGTCAAAACGCATCCTGAGTATGGATGAGCCTTTGTATGGGAGAAAAGATCAGCAAGCCAGTACTGTAGATACTTCTTCCCTAGCCCCTGAAACAAATGGATTTGACTGCTTTGTCATAGCACCTGGAACAAAGGTAGCATGGCTTACCTATTGCCTTTGCTATGAACTCAGTGAAGGCAGGGACTAGTCTTGTTTTTTTATTTTTTATTTTTTTATTTTTAAGAGGCAGAGTCTCCCTCTGTTACCTAGGCAGGATCATGTATGCCAGGACCATGGCATAATCATAGCTCACGGCAGCCTCAAACTCCTGGGCTCAAATGAACCTCCTGCCTCAGGCCCTCTGAGTTGCTGGGACTACAGGCATGCGCCACCATGTGCAACTAATGGTCACTGCTTTTCAAAGGCCATCATGTAGTCGTCTGACTGACTGACCTGGAAAATGAACACATCAACTTGAGAATAAGAACTTTGTCTTTTTCTCCTTGCATCCCCTAACATTTAATCCAATGCCAGATCCTTAATAGGACCCGAATAAAATTTTGATGTGTGAATAGTAGAAGAAGAAAAGCTTTTTTGGAGCTAAAATTGAGTAATCATTGTATCAAGAGAACCAGGAAACAGAGAAGCTTTTGAGAAATAAGTTAACCATAACATGTCAAATACAACTCAAGGAGAATGAAAACTGAGGGCAAGAATTAGATGTAATCAGGAGGTTATTTGTAGATTTGAGAATGAAGGAATTAAGAACATAATGAGGTCGTTAAGGAGAGGTAGAAAGTGAGGAAGTGAAAGCCAAGTACATTTTACACAGGTTTAGTGGTAATGAGGAAAGGGAAAAGAGAAGCTTGTAGGGCTAAATAGGAAGGCGATTTTTGTTTATATTTTTAAGAAATCTGTTTAGAACATTGGTGCCTATTTGTAAACAAAGGGATATGTGGGTTAGAGAGGGAAAAATTGAAAGTACCAGAAGGAAATACATAATTTTAGGGGAAAGATCTCAAATGACATCAAGAACATCGGCAGTAGCCTTAAAAACGATGAGGGAATCTCTTCCTCTAGTCTAAAAAGGGAGAATAGAGAATTTATAGAGGAGAGAGAGGTCATGTCCTTTTGTCACTAAAGCCATCTACTCAAAGGGAGCTTCGGCTACTGTGCTAGAAACTGATACAGGAAACTGACAAAGGAAGGATGTTTTCTGCACAGCACTGAGGAGTGTGACACTCCTAAGCAGTAGTTGGCAGCCTGAGATAGGAATGGTGGAACCAGATGGTGAGGATAATCCAGGAATCAGGATGGCACTTTGTGTAGATTAGGGAGTTGTAGGTTGGGGGTGTACTTCTATTCACTCTTCTCTGGTTCAGAGGTTTTATAATTTTCACTAACATCATTAACAACAATATTGGATGCCTACTACATGTTGGTTTTTATTTTAATGTTGGAAAAACAAAAAAGTAAGAAAACTGCTACCCTGAGGTTTCTGGTTTTATTGGGGAGATAGATCATGTATGTAAAAAGCAAATTTAGCATATGGCACATGGCATCATAGACCAAGTCCCAGATGAGCAGATTAGATAAATGTCAGAGAGATTACAATTATGGCAGTACACTTTGAGGTTTCTTTCCCCATAGCTTATGAACATTTAAATTTTATCACTTTTATAAGCATGCCTATTTGAGAGGTAAGAAAAGTACCAAGTTGCTTTAGTTTGCTTTTCTTAATTGTTAGTAAAGATGAATATTTTCATTTGTTTATCATTATTTTACTTTTTATGAATTGCCTATTCATAGCTTTTATCCATCCTTCCATGGCTGTGTTTGTACTTACTAATTTGTAAATACCTCATTTAACAAGGTTATTTAACCTTTTGTCTGTAACATTTTGCAAATGTTTTTTTCTAGTTTGTTTTTTGTTTGTTTGTTTTTTGAGACCCAAGCTGGAATACAGTGGCATCATCTCTGCTCACTGCAACCTCTGCCTCCTGGGATCAAGTGATTCTCCTGTCTCAGCCTCCTGAGTAGCTGGGATTACAGGCGGACACCACCACGCCCAGCTAATTTTTATAATTTTTGTAGAGATGGGGTTTCACCATGTTAGCTAGGGTGATCTGGAAACCTGACCTCAAGTGATTGCCTGTCTTGGCCTCCCAAAGTGCTGAGATTACAGACACAGCCACCACGGCCAGACTTTTGTAGTTTTTTTCATTTAAGCATTTTCTTTCTTAGTTTGATTTATTTTCAGTTTATGATGTTTTGTTGACACACAGGAGTTTAAATATCTTATGTATTAGAAACTGAATATTTCTTTTTAATATTTAGGAAGGCTGCCTCACCCTGAGAAAAGACAAATATTTTCAGATGTTTTCTTCAAACTGTTTTATAGTTTATTTGTACTTATTTACATGCTATTGTATTATTTATTGTTATTTATATACTTAAAACTTTAAACCATTTGGAATTCGCTTTTGGAATATTGCATGAAATAAGGAGCTAGTTTACTTTTTGCTGAATAGTTCAACAGTTTCTAGTACTGTTTACTAAATAATCTATTAAAATTTTCTACGGACTCCTAAATGATATTGTCCAGGCTGGAGTGCGGTGACATAATCACAGCTCACTGCCACCTCTACCTCCCCAGGCTCAGGTCATTCTCCCACCTCAGTCTGTCAAGTAGCTGGGACTACAGACTCGCCGCCACACCAAGCTAATTTTTGCATTTTTTTGTAGAGACGAGCTTTTACCATGTTGCTCAGGCTGGTCTCAAACTCCTGGGCTCAAACGATCTGCCCACCTCAGCTTCCCAAAGTACTGGGATTACAAGGCTACCAAGTATTTTTATCATATTCTCAATACTATGTATACAGACTTCTTGTTTATAAGTTTGTATCTGTACCAATGCCACAAAGTTTTAATGAATATTATTGTATTAATATAATCTTATAGTGCAAATACTTGTTCATTATTTGTTTTAAATAATGCCTAGACTACACTCACCTATTTGTACATGTGAGCTTTTTTTATCTTTTTTCTTTTCTTTTTTTTTTTTTTTTTTTTTTTTGAGACGGAGTTTCGCTTTTTCACCCAGGCTGGGGTGCAGTGGCGCAATCTCGGCTCACTGCAACCTCCACCTCCCGGTTTCAAGTGATTCTCCTGCCTCAGCCTCCCGAGTAGCTGGAATTACAGGTGCCTGCCATCACGCTTAGCTAATTTTTGTATTTTTAGTAGAGATGGGGTTTCACCATGTTGGCCAGTTGGTCTTAAACTCCTGACCTCGTGATCCACCCGCCTTGGCCTCCCAAACTGCTGGGATCTATTCTCCATCACTGTAATTTTGTCATTTCAAGAATGTTTTAGAGTCTGGATGCAGTGCCTCATGCCTGTAATCCCAGCACTCTGGGAGGCGGAGGTGGGTGGATCATTTGAGGTCAGGACTTTGAGACCAGCCTGGCCAACATGGTGAAACCCCATGTCTACTAAAGACAGAAAAATTAGCCAGACGTGGTGGCAGGTGCCTGTACTCCCAGCTGTTCAGGAGGCTAAGGCAGGAGGCCTCACTTTAACCCGAGAGGCAGAGGTTGCAGTGAGCTAAGATCATGCCACTGTACTCCAGCCTGAGCGACAGAGCGAGACTCCATCTCAAACAACAACAAAAAAAGAGTGTTATAGAAATGGAATCATTCAGTATATGCCCTTTTGAGATTAGCTTTGTTACTCAGCATAATGCCTTTGAGAAGCATCAGAGTATTTGTGTATATCAGAACCATCCAAGTTTTTGTTTGTAAATTGTGTAGTTTGTTCTTTTTTATGACTCAGTAATATTTTATTGTGTAAATATACAGTTTATCCATCCAATTCGGAAGGATATTTGTGTTGTTTCTAGTTTGGAGATATTACAAAAAGACTACTATGAACATGTACTCATTTATTGTATGGACATACATTTTTATTTCTCTGAGATAAATGCCCAGAAGTGCCATTTGTTTTTGTCATTGATTAAGTGTAACTGAATTTTTAAAAGAAAATACCAAAACTGTTTTCCAGAGTGGCTGTAGTA
This sequence comes from Ateles fusciceps, assembly GCA_036589455.1. Classification (NCBI taxonomy): domain Eukaryota; kingdom Metazoa; phylum Chordata; class Mammalia; order Primates; family Atelidae; genus Ateles; species Ateles fusciceps. The sequence continues at coordinate 759,392 of JAZHEH010002969.1, read as the reverse complement.
TTTGCCATTACCGCTAACATTGTATGAGAGATGCAGTTTCTCTGGATCCTCGTGACAATTTGGCATTGTCACCATTTTACAATTTTAGTCATTCTGATATTTGTATAGTAGTATCTCATCATGGCTTTAATTTGCATTTCCTGATGTCTAAAGATGTTAAATCTTTTTCTTTTTTTTTTTCTTTGAGACACTCTCGCTGTGTCGCCCGGGCTGGAGTGCAGTGGTACAGTCTCAGCTCACTGCAGGCATGCGCCACCACATCCAATTAATTTTTTTTTTTTTTGTATTTTTGGTAGAGACAGGGTTTGGTCATGTTGGCCAGGCTGGAGTTAAAACACTTTTTCATGTGCTTATTTGCCATATATATAAGCTCTTCAGTGAAATGTTTCTTTGTGTCTTTTGTTCATGTTTATTTGTTTGAGATGGATTCTTGCTCTGTTGCCCAGGCTAGGGTGCAGTGGCACGATCTCGGCTCACTGTAACCTCTGCTTCCCGGGGTTCAAGCAATGCTCCTGCCTCAGCCTCCCAAGTAACTGGGATTATAGGCACACACCACCATGCCTGGCTAATTTTTGTATTTTTAGTAGAAATAGGGTTTCACCATGTTAGTCAGGCTGGCCTCGAACTCCTGACCTCGTGATCCACCCGCCTCGGCCTCCCAAAGTGCTGGGATTACAGGCATGAGCCATGGCACCCGGCCATCTTTTGTTCTTTTTTTTTTTTTTAATTTATTTTTATTTTTATTTTTTAAGTTTTTTTGAACACCCACCTGCCTCTCCTCTTTTGTTCATTTTTAATCGGATTTCATTGCTTTATTACTATTGCATTTACAGAGTTTAAATATACTTTTCTTTTTAAATTATTTTAAAATTTATTTTAATTGACAAAAGTTATATATTTATATAATATACATGTCATGTTTTTATATATGTGTATGTTGTGGAATGGCTAAATCAAACTAATTAACATACGCATTACTTTACATACTATATTTTCGTGGTAGAACACATAATCTGCTCTCAGCAATTTTCAAATAAACTACATGTCTTACATGTGGGAGCTAAAAGTTAAAACAACTGAACTCATGGAGATAGAAAATAAAATGATGGTTACCAGAATTTGGGAAGTGGAGCAGGGGGAAATGGGGATGTTTAATGGGTACAAAATATGGTTAGATAGAATGAATATGATCTAGTATTTGATAGCACAACAGTGCTATCAAATTATATAGTCAGCAATAACTTACTGTATGTCTTAAAATAAGTAAAAGAGTGGAATTGGAATGCCCCTAACAAATGATAAATGCTTGAGGTGATGGATACCCTAATTACACTGATGTTGTTATTATATGTTGTAAGCTTGTATCAAAACATCACATATAGCTTATAAATGTATATACCCATTATGTACCCATAATAATAAAAAAATCAAAAATATGCTGAGATGTGCCTGAAATATTTGTGTATATAGACATATACATATTAAAATGGTTTTTAGGCAGCCATGATGGCTCACACCTGTAATCCTAGTACTTTGGTAGGCCAAGGTGGGCAGATCATCTGAGGTTAGGAGTTCAGGACCAGCCTGGCCAGCAGGGTGAAACTCCATCTCTACTAAAAATACAAAAAATAAAGAAAAAGAAAAAATTAGCCAGGTATGGTACATGCCTATAGTCCCACTTACTGGAGAGGCTGAGGTGGGAGGATCGTTTGAGTCCAGGAGGCGGAGGTTGCAGTGAGCCAAGATTGCTCCACTGCACTTCAGCATGGATGACAGAATGAGACCCTGTCTCACACACAAAAAAAAAACAGTCTGGGCACCATGGCTCACGCCTGTAATCCTAACACTTTGGGAGGCTGAGGCAGGAGAATCACCTGAGGTCAGGAGTTGAAGACCAGCCTGGCCAACATGGTGAAACCCCGACTCTACTAAAATAGAAAAATTAGCCAGCCATGATGGTGGGTGCCTGTAATCCCAGCTACTCAGGAGACAGAGACGGGTGAATCACTTGAACCTGGTAGACAGCGGTTGCAGTTAGCCAAGGTCGCGCCACTGCACTCCAGCCTGGGCAGCTGAGGGGGAGACTCTGTCTCCAAAATAAATAAGTACATTTCATTTCATTTTAGTCACAAGACATATATTTTAAATATGCAAATCTCAAATCTATTAAATCTTTACAGACTGATTCTTTCCAAATCAGAGCATATGTATACAGGATAATGCCAAATATCAGAGAAAACTGGAACACAGCAGCCTGTTTTCAGTGATCAGACATCGCCCCTTAAGGCTGCAATGAAAGAGCTATGTGCCTTTGAAATCACCTTTTTTGTAATGCTACTTTGTTCAATAAAAATGACATATTAATATCCTTTTTAAAAATACATACAATATATTGTTATTAACTGTAGTCACCATGATGTACAGTTAATCTCTTGAACTTATTCCTCCTACCTGAATTTTGTATTCTTTGTCCAGTATTTCCCCAATTCCCCTACCCACCAACCTCTGGTAACCACCATTTTACTATCTATTTCTATGAGTTCAACTTTTTACACTCCACATATGAGCGGGATCATATGATATTTGTCTTCCTATATCTGGGTTTTTTTAAGACTGATTTTTGCTCTTATTCCCCAGACTGGAGTGCAAGGCTCAATCTCAGCTCACCACAACCTCTGCCTCCTGGGTTCAAGTGATTCTTCTGCCTCAGCCTCCCGAGTAGCTGGGATTACAGGTGTGTGCCACCACACCCAGCTAATTTTTGTATTTTTAGTAGAGATAGGTTTTCATCATGCTAGTCAGGCTGGTCTCGAACTCCCTCAGCTTCACTATTACAGGCACATGCCTCTACACTCAGCTAATTTTAAAAAATTGTTTGTAGAGGCCAGGTGTGGTGGCTCACACCTGTAATCCCAGCACTTTGGAAGGCTGAGGTGGGTGGATCACTCAAAGTCAGGAGTTCAAGACCAGTTTGAATGACATGGTGAAACACCGTTTCTATTAAAAATACAAAAAAAATTAGCTAGGCATGGTGGCGCATGCCTGTAATCCCAGCTACTCGGGAGGCTGAGGCAGGAGAATTGCCTGAACCCAGGAGGCAGAGGTTGCAGTGAGCCAAGATCACGGCATTACACTACAGCCTGGGCAACAAGAATAAAAATCCGTCTCAAAAAAAAATAAAAATTGTTCGTAAATACAGGATCTCACGATGTTGACAAGGCTGGTCTCAAACTCCTGGCTTCAAGCAGTCTTCCTGTCTTGGCCTCCCAAAATACTGGGATTACAGGCATGATCCACTGCACCCAGCCTTATTTTTAATTTTTTGAGGACCCTCAATACATGTTTTTCTTAATGGCTGTACCTTCTCACCTTATTGTATAATGGTGCATTTCTTAGAATGTATCCTTACTAGGTGACACATAACCGTATTTGAAGTAAGTTTATTATAGATAGCATATACTTGGGTCTTTTTTTTTTTTTGATTGAGACAGGGTCTCGCTATGTTGCCCAGGCTCATCTTGAACTACTGGGCTCAACCAATATGCCTGCCTCAGCCTCCCAAAATGTTGGTAGTATAGGCGTGAGCCACCATGCCTGGCCTAGGTCTTTTTTTTTTTTGAGACAGGGTCTCACTTTTGTCACCCAACCTCCTAGGTTCAATCAATCCTCCACCTTAGCCTCCTGAGTAGCTGGGATTACAGATGCATGCCATCACGTCTGGCTAATTTTTGTTTTGTTTTGGGGTTTTTTGGTAGAGACAGGATTTTGCCGTGTTGCCCAGGCTGGTCTCGAACTCCTGGGCTCAAGTGATCCACCTGCCTTGGCCTCCCAGAGTGCTGGGATTACAGGCATAAGCCATCACACCTGGCCTAGTTAGGTTCTTTTTTGAAAGAATCAATTCTACTTATTTCTTTTAGTTGGCATGTATAAACCATTACCTTGAATGTAATATGTGCCATTTTTGTTTCATTGGTTATTTTCTTCTTCTGTTTTCCCTTTCCTGTTTTACTGTGGGTTCCTTGAACATTTTTTAGTACTTCATATTGAGTATATCTCTTTATAAAGTTTTTTGTGTGATTGCTCTGTTACAGTCTGTTAATATCAACTTTACCACCTTAAGTAGAATGTAGAAACTTTACTACCGAACTACCTTCCTTCTTTATGATACAGTTGTCTTAAATACTACCTCTACATACAATGAGAATCACATCAGGCACTGCTGTAATTTTTACTTTCAACCATCAAACATAATTTTTTTTTTTTTTTTTTTTGAGACAGAGTTTCGATCTTGTTGCCCAGGCTGGAGTGCAATGGTGCAATCCCGGCTCACCGCAACCTCCACCTCCCGGGTTCAAGCGATTCTCCTGCCTCAGCCTCCTGAGTAGCTAGGATTACAGGCATAAGCCACCATGCCCAGCTAATTTTCTATTTTTAGTAGAGACAAGATTTCTCCATGTTGGTCAGGCTGGTCTCGAACTCCCAACCTCAGGTAATCTGCCCGCCTCCCAAAATGCTGGGATTACAAGAGTGAGCCACTGTGCCCGGCCGTAATTTTTAAAACTCAAGAAGAGAAGAATTGCTTAATTAGTGTATGTATGTGTATATGTATATGAATAAACATACATATATGAATAACATATATAGATGTATACATATATAGACACACACACACATACCCTTTGCATTGCTTTTTCTTTACTTCTATTTGAGGTTTTCTTGTGTTATCATTTACTTCCTTTCTGACAGAGTTTCTTAGCCATTCTTTTCAAAGCTGATTTGTTGATGACACATTTTTAGTTTCATTCATCTGCCAGTATTTTTATTTCATTTTTATTTCTGAAGGATATATTCACTGTCTATAGAATTTTGACTTGATAGTTATTTTCTTTCAGCATTTGAAAAATATTGTATCCATCCTTGTGGTTTCCATGGTTCCTGATGAAAAATCTATTGTCTTTCAAATTGTTATTCTTCTGTAAGTAATGTTGTTTCTCTCTAGCTGCTTTCAGTACTTTTCTTTAGTTTTTAGAAGTCTGAATCTGTAAGTTTGTATCTAAATTTGAGGCCAAGTGTGGTGGCTCATGCCCATAATCCCAACACTTTGAGAGGTCAAGGCAGGAGGATTGCATGAGCCCAGGAGTTTGAGAGCCAGCCTGGACAACATAATGAGACCCGCCTCCAAAACAGACAGACAGATAGATAGATAGATAGATAGATAGATAGATAGATAGATAGAAAGAATGGTTTTGTTTTGTTTTGGTTTGCTTGAGACAGAGCCTTGCCATGTCACCCAGGCTGGAGTGCAGTGGTACGATCTTGGTTCATTACAACCTTTGCCCCTAGGTTCAAGCAATTCTCCTGCCTCAGCCTCCCAAGTAGCTGGGATTACAGGCGCCCGCCACCATGCCTGGCTCATTTTTTGTGTTTTTAGTAGAGAGGGGGTTTCACCATGTTGGCCAGGCTGGTCTTGAACTCCTGACCTCAGGTGATCCACCTGTCTTGGCTTCCCAAAGTGCTGGGATTATAGGCGTGAGCCACGGCGCCCAGCCGATAGATAGTTTTTAGACATTATTTCTTCAATTTTTAAAAAAATTTCTCCATTTTACTCTTACTCTTGGGACATTGATAACATGGATGTTAGATTTTTGTTATTATCCCACAGGACCTTGAAACTGTGTTCATTTCTTTTCAATCTACTTTCTCTCTTGTACAGACTGGATGATTTCCATTCATTTGTTTTTAAGTTGACTGATTGTTTCCTTTGTCATTTCTGTTTTGCTATTGAGCCCATCCAGTGGGTCTTTTTCATTTCGGAAATTTTATTTTTTATTTTTAAAAATTTCATTTGGTACTCCTTATATCGTCTATATGCTGAGTGTTTATAATGTCTTGTTTGAGCAGTTTCATGATACACATCTGTATCATCTTGGTATTGTCATCTGTTGATTGCCTTTTTTCATTCAAGTTGAGATTTTCATGTTCCTAATATAATGAGTAATTTTGGATTGCATCCTGGCACTTGGAATATTATGCTATGAGATTCTGGTTCCTGTCTAAATTTTTATATTTAACAGGTGGTCAACCTGTTTAGGTTTATAACACATACTCTAGCCCATTTTTGTTGGCTTTGGTTCAGTTTTCAGTCTTGCTGTGCTGTTCTGGTCTGTGCTACTGAGAGGCCAGTCTGAAATTTAGGTGTTACTCCAGAGCAGTGTTTAGTTCTTATACCTTTTGCTGTGTTGTTTCTGGTCATTTTTTCACATGAGTTACTCAGAAGCACATTTAGGATATCATACACAGATTTAGAGAATTCATTTCTCTAGCTCTCTCCTCACCATAATCCTTTCCAATTCTGTAGTTTTGCTGAGGTTAGGACTCCATCTGGTTATTCCACAATAGAGAAAGATGACTTCACCCATATTCTCTGCAGCTGTAACATGGAGAAGAGGGAACAGGTGTGCCACCTCATTAGGGCAGAGTTGTATTGGAAGGCAGAATGCTAGTCACAATTTCTGGGCCACAGTATCTGGTAAGGAAAAGAAGGGATACCCCCCTCCTTTTTTTAGTTTTCCTGGACTAGGATAGGCATGGTCAAAATGTTTTTGTTCTGCTGAGCTGCCCCTTTCCCTGTTCTTGACCTAGAGAGGGCAGGCTTTTCTTGGCAATTTGTCTGTGCTCATTGGTCCTTTTAGGCTGTGACTCCAGAGCCTGGGCTAGGACATATTAGAAGTTAAACCAAACAAAAAAATAGGGAGCTTCCTTTTGGGTCAGTCCTCATGTCCCCTGGTCCCTAGTCAGTCTACCTTCTTTTTTCTACTTATCAGAATGTTTCTGCCACTTGAGTCATGAATTTTATCTAGAGTGTTTGGTTATAATCAGTGGGAAGGGTCAGGTGCAGTGGTTTATGCCTGTAATCCCAGCACTTTGGGAGGCTGAGGCAGGCAGATCACCTGAGGCCAGGAGTTTGAGACCAGCCTGGCCAATATGGTGAAACTCCATCTCTACTAAAAATACAAAAATTAGCTGGGCATGGTGGCATGCACCTGTATGTAGTCCCAGCTACTCGGGAGGCTGAGGCAGGAGAACCGCTTGAACCCAGGAGGCAGAGGTTGCAGTGAGCTGAGATTATGCCACTGCACTCCAGCCTGAGGGACAGAGTGAGACTCCATTTCAAAAAAAAAAAAAAAAAATTAGCTGGGCGTGGTGGTGGGCGCCTGTAATCCCAGCTACTCCAGAGGCTGAGACAGGAAAATCATTTGAACCCAGGGAGGAATAGGGTGGAATATGCCTACTCCATCTTTTCCTGAACTCTAAATCGCTGATGTAGTTTTTTTTGAGCCGGAGTCTCACTCGGTCACCCAGGCTGGAGTGCAATGGCCTGATCTCAGCTCATTGCAACATCTGCCTCCTGAGTTTAAGCAATTCTCCACCTCAGCCTCCCAAGTAGCTGGGATTACAGGTATGTGCCACCATGCCTGGCTAATTTTTTGCACTTTTAGTAGAGACAGGGTTTCACCATCTTGGTCAAGCTGGTCTGGAACTCCTGACCTTGTGATCCACCTGCCTCGGCCTCCCAAAGTGTTGGGATTACAGGCGTGAGCCACCGCGCTCGGCCTCCTGCTGCAGTTTTAAATTATGAACTTTATGTTTAGTTCCAATAGTTGTTTTTTTTTTTAACCTATGTACACAGTCTTTCAAATACAAATAACAGTTTGGGGGTTTTTCCTCCAATAATTATATCTTGTTTTCTTTTTTTTTAGAAAAAGAGATGAGGTCTCACTGTATTGCCTAGGCTGGGCTTGAACTCCTGTGCTTTGGCATATACTAATATATTTTCATACCTCCTGAATATCTCCTTACTTGTAACACTTTTGCATCTCCACTAGTAACTTCTAACTGGACTGCCCTCAGCCTTCCAAGTAACTGGGACTACAGGCACATACCCCTATACCTGTTTTCTTATCCCATTATCTACTTTTACAACAGGGTTGGCAAACTATTATCTGTCTCCCATGTCCAGCTCACTGCCTACTTTGGTATGGCAGACAAGCTCAGAATGAGTTTTCCTTCTTTTTTTTTTTGGAGACTGTTCTCACTTTGTCACCCAGGCGAGAGTGCATTGGTGTAAACACCGCTCACTTCGGCCTTGACCTCCTGGGCTTAAGGGATCCTCCTGCCTTAGAGAGAGAGAGAGAGAGAGAGAGAAGAAGGAAATTATATGAAATTCAAATTTCAACATTTTATTAGAATATGCCATGTTCATTTGTTTATGTATCATCTATGGCTACCTTCATGATACAACAGCAGAGTTGAGTAGTTGGAGCAGAGACTAATTGCCAGCCCTTATTCCAAATGATTAGTAAATCTTTTTTTTTTTTTTTTTTTTTTTTTTAAGATGGAGTTTCACCATGTTGGTCAGGCTGGTCTTAAACTCCCGACCTCAGGTGATCCGCCCGCCTTGACCTCCAAAGTGCTTGGATTACAGGCATGAGCCACCATGCCTGGCCGATTAGTAAATCTTAAAGGTGATTGCCACCATCCCTTTCTTGACCTGCTTTAGTGATACTGATTTTAATGTTAGGCTTTTCTGTATGTTGTTGTCCATTATTTCAAGATACATAATTTTCTCTGGTGAAAAATTCTTTTGTTTCTGGTTTGTTTGTTTTTTGTTTTTGTTTTGAGACAAGAGTCTTGCTCTGTCACCCAGGTTGGAGTACAGTGGTGTGATCTCAGCTCGCTGCAACCTCTGCCTTCTGGGTTCAAGCTTTTCTCCTGCCTCAGCCTCCAAAGTAGCTGAGATTATAGGTGCCCGCCACCATGCCTGGCTAATTTTTGTATTTTTAGTGGAGACGGGGTTTCACCATGTTGGCTAAGGCTGGTCTCGAACTCCTGACCTCAGGTGATCTGCCTTGGCCTCCCAAAGTGCTGGGATTACAGGCATGCATCACTGCGCTCAGCCTCTTTTCCTCTGTTATCTGACTCACTGAATGGCATCTGTTAGGTAAGTCAGAAACCAAAGAGGAGTAGCATTGAATACTCCCTGTCACCCCAAAAGCAAATCTATTATTAAGCCCTGTGCAGTTTACCTCCTGAATATCTCCTTATTTGTAATACTCTTGCATCTCCACCAGTAACTTCTAACTGAACTGCTCATATCCAGTGCTATGTTCTCTACACCCAGCTAAATAAAATGTTTATTCCAAAATGTAGGGCAGGTAGTTCACTGTCAAGCTTCTGTTCTTCAAAGGCATCTTAATGCTTATGGGACAAAGAAAAGTCACCCTGTGTGGCCCTACCCTGTATACATCTCCAGCTTCCTGGCACCTGCTCCCCCTTGCTCTTTATGCTTCAGCCACAGTGGCTTTTTTAGACCATGTTCCCACCCTTTCTGAGGTTACTGACTAGCATGGAGTTCCCTGCCTTCCTTAGTGCCTTCCTGATTCCTGTTCATCTTTCACTTGTCAGCTCAGGAGTCAGTACCTCAGGGAGGCCTTGGCTGAGCTCCCTGACTAGGTCAAATTTTCTTCTTGTATAGGCTTTTAGAGTCCTATAATTCTCTTTCTATCACTTCTCATATTTGTCTGTGTGTTGATGTATTTAATGTCAGTTTTCTGCTACTAGACTGTAAACTTCATGAAGATAGGGATTCAGTTAGAATTCATTCACTATTTCTAGTAGAAGGAACAGGGCCTACCACATAGTAAATACTGAGTTAATGGGTTATTTCCCCAGTGATTGCCTTTTTAAAGAAAACCAGTTTTATAAATATGATTTCTAGAAAATCAGTTCTGTAAACCAGCATTAATCAGGCTTATCATATGGCTTTTTATATTTTGAATTATTTTTTGTGAGGATTTTTATTAATGTTTCTTAATGATGTACCATGTTTAAATTTTTGAAGTAAGCCTTCATCATGTTGTGATATAATATAACATATTCTGCTTTCTCTTTGCTAGGATTTTAAGATTTTGCAGTTAAAGTTATTTTTTTGTGTGTGTGTGTTTTGTCAGATTTTGACATCAGTGTTACACTAGTATTTTCATGGCTTATTTTGTTCCATTCTTTTATTTTCAGCTTTTCTGTATCCTTAAGCTTAAAAATGTCTCTTTTAAATAGCATATAATTGAGGTTTTTTATTATGTTTTATAATTTTTGTATTTTAATTGGAGCATTTAGTTTGTTTGATATAGTTAGTATACCTTTGCCTTCTATTTTCCTCAAAGATTTGAATAGAACAAAAGGCCGACCTCTCCCAAGCAAGAAGGAATTCTCTGGCAGTCTGCCTTTGGACCTGAATTGCAACCCCTTCCTGAATCTCCAGCTGCCAGTCTCTTCTAGTACGAGTCAGTTCCTTAAAATAAATCTATATGATATGTATTTAATACAATTAATATATAATATGGCTACTACCTAGTAGAATTAATATATACTCAATATGACATATAATTGCAATAGTACCTCCTTATCTGGGGGAGGGATTATGTCCAGACCGCCAGTTGATGCCTGAAACCACAGATATATGTTTCCGTATACATACATAGCTGTGATAAAGTTTATAAATTAGGCACAGTAAAAAATTAACAATAATAACTAATAATAAAGTACAATAATTGTAATAATATACTAGCATGTTCCTTTTTCTCTTTTTTCTTGCTTTTTGGATTGATGGACATTTTTACTATTCTAGCTTTTTCCTCTCGTCAAGTTGTAGACCCTGTTCTTTTAGTGGTTACCCTACAGATTACAACACATAGCTTACATGTATCACACTAATTGATATATTAGTACATTTATTCTTCTTAGACAGTACAAAGATCTTGGAACACTTTTAACTTCTTTGATCAGTTCTGCTTATATATATAATACATGTATTCTAATATGTGTTTTAAAATCCATAAGACGTTATTGTTTTATATGGTTACCATTCATTTAGATCTATCTACATATTACCACTTCCATTTTTCATCACTGCTTTTTTAACCATTTTGAGATTTACTTTCTGTTTGAAGAACATACTTTAATAAGTTCTTAGTTATAGTTTTTGCTGGTAATGAATTCTCTTGAGTTTTTTTGGTCTGAAGGTTTTTAAATCTTGCCTTTAGGGGCTGGGTGTGGTGGCTTGTGCCTGTAATCCCAGCACTTTGGGAGGCAGAGGCTGGTGGGTCACTTGAGGTCAGGGGTTCAAGACCAGCCTGGCCAGCATAGCAAAACCCTGTCTCTACTAAATATACACAAGTTAGCCAGGCATGGTTGTGAGCGCCTGTATTCCCAGCTACCTGGGAGGCTGAGGCAAGAGAATTGCTTGAACCCAGGAGATGGAGGTTGCAGTGAAACGAGATCTCACCACTGCACTCCAGCCTGGGCAACAGAGTGAAATTCATCTCAAAAAAAATAAAAAAAAATTTTTTTTTTACCCTTTAGGTTCTTAAAAGATAATTTTACTGGATATAGTAATATTTTTTGGTGGCAAATTTTTTTGTGCCCTTTGAAAATACTGATTTCTTTGTCTTCTGGTTTCTGTCTATATTAGTTAGGCTTCTCCAGAGAAACAGAATCAATAGGTTTTAGGTGTGTTTTATTTTACTTTTTTTTGTTTCTGTCACTCTTAGGATATGCTTAAGTTACTTATTTTACTTTAAAAAAAATTTTGTTTTATCTTTTAGAGACAGGGTCTTGCCTTGTCATTCACACTGGACTATAGTGGTGTGATCATAGCCCACTGCAGCCTTGAACACTTGGGCTTAAGCAATACTCCTGTCTCAGCCTTCCAAGTTGCTGAGACTACAGGCATGCACCTCTGCACCTGGTTTATTTTATATGTATATACTTTTATATTTATATCATATTTTATATATTTTATATTACATATCTTTTAAATTTATTTTTATTTATTTGTTTTTTTTGAGACGGAGTTTCACTCTGTCACCCAATGGTGCGATCTCAGAGTGCAGTGGCGCGATCTCGGCTCACTGCAACCTCCGCCTACCAGGTTCAAACTATTCCCTGCCTCAGCCTCCAGAGAAGTTGGGACTACAGGTGCATGCCACCATGCCTGGATATTTTTTTTTGTATTTTTAGTAGAGGCGGGGTTTCATCATGTTGGCCACACTGGTCTTGATCTCCTGACCTCATGATCTGCCCACCTCGGCTTCCCAGAGTGCTGGGATTACAGGCATGAGCCACCAAGCCTGGCCTATATTATATTTTATGTATATTTTATATTATTTTAAAAATATCTTTTATATTATATATTTAGATATTCTTATCTATAGTTTCATTCTTTCCTTATCTGCAGTTTCAACTACCCACGGCTAACTGCAGTCTGAAAATATTAAATGGAAAATTTAGCAATAAACAACCCATAAGTTTCTTGTACCATTCTAAGTAGCATGATGAAACCTTGCACCTGTCCTGCTCTGTCCAGCCGAGGACATGACTTATTCCTCTGTGTGATATATCCATGCTCTAGACACTATCCCTCCGTTAGTCACTTAGCCATCTAGGTTATCAGATCAACTGTAGCAATACTGCAATGCTTGTGTTCAAGTAACCCTTATTTTACTTAATAATGGCCCAAAGTGCAAGAATAGTGGTGGCATATTGTTACAGTTGTTCTATTTTTTGTTAGTTGTTGTTGTTAATCTCTTACTGTGCCTAATTTCTAAATTAAATTTTACCATAGGTATGTATGTATAGGAAAGAAATATAGTTTATATGGGGTTCAGTACCACCTGTGGTTTCAGGCATCTACTGGGGGTCTTGGAACATATCCCCCAGATAAGGGGATACTACTGAAATTATATTGAATATATACTAATTACGTTAAATATTAGTCATATGTTATATAGATTTATTTTAAGGAATTGACTCACAGTGGGGGGTAGGCTAGAGCCTGGAGACTCAGGAAGGAACTGCAGTTCAAGTTCAAGGGTAGTCTGATGGAGAACTCCCTCTTGTGTTGGGGGAGGTCAGCCTTTTGTGCTATTCAGACCTTCAATTGTATGGATGAAGCCCACCTACATTATGGAGGGCAATCTGCTGTACTCAGAGTCCATTGTTTTAAATGTAAATCTCATCCAAAACACCCCTCACAGATATATCCAGAATAACCTTTAACCAAATAATCTGTACACTGTGGCCCAACGAAATTAATAATCACAAGTCTACCCTTTGTCAACTTGGCACCCATACACATCTCCTTAAACCATTATTAATCTCCAAATAAAGACAGTAAAAAAGTCATACTTATGCTTAACATGAAACAACTATCTTGCATGTAGCCAAACACACACTAGTCCTTTCTGTAGAAGAGGATGCAAATTACTTGGTTGATGTTTACTCTTCTTGATAGCCTAGAACTTAAATTCTAAAGTTTAAGAAAAAGTTAATAATACTTAGGTATTATGATCAGCTGTTGATCTAATTGTTTTCTTTTTTGAAAATATTTTTGTATCCATTTTCTATTGCTGTATAGCAAAACATTCCCAAATTTAATATTTTAAGGTAACAACCATGTAAAATTGGCTCACAGTTCTGTGAATATCAATCAGTACTACGTAGCTGTTTGGTTCCTTTGCTGGTCTTTTTTTTTGAACAGGCTCTCATGCTGTCATCCAAGCTGGAGTGCAGTGGCACAATCTCGGCTCACTGCAACCTTTGCCTCCCAGGCTCAAGCAATTCTCCTGTCTCAGCCTCCTGAGTAGCTGGGATTACAGGTGCACACCACCACCACCCAGCGAATTTTTGTATTTGTAGTAGAGACAATGTTTCACCACATTGCCCAGGCTGGTCTCCAACTCCTGACCTCAAATGATCCACTTGCCTTAGCCTCCCAAAGTGCTGAGATTACAGGCATGAGCCACCACGCGCAGCCCCTCTGCTGGTCTTGGTTGGAGTTATTCATGCATCTGTAATCATCTAATGGTTCACCTGGGACTGAGATGGTCTCAAGCACATGTTTGGCAGTTGGTGTCACTTGTAGATTGGGCCTCTCTCTTAATGTAAGGAAGTGAGCCAGAGCTTCTCACATTATGACAGCAGTGTTCTAAGAGAGCCAAATGACAGCTGCAAGTTCTCTTGAGGTGTCAACTTGGAAGACACACCGTTACTTCTGCATTTTATTGGTTTAAACAAGTCACAGGGCCAGCTCAAATTAAAGGAATGGAGAAATAAACTTCACCTATTGATAGGAGTGTCAGTGTCTGACTGTAAAAGGCATGTGTACAAGGTAGCCATCTTTGCAAACAGTCTACTACAGTGTCTTTTTTCCTTCTGAGTGCTTCAAAAATTGTTTTTAAGGCCAGGAGTGGTGGCTCATGCTTGTAATCCCAGCACTTTGAGAGGCCCAAGCGGGTGGATCACAAAATCAGGAGTTTGAGACCAGCCTGGCCAACACAGTGAAATCCTGTTTCTACTAAAAATATAAAAATTAGCTGGGCATGGTGGTGGGCGCCTGTAATCCCCAGCTACTTGGGAGGTTGAGGGAGGTGAATCGCTTGAACCTGGGAGGCAGAGGTTGCAGTGAGCCAAGATCATGCCACTGCACTCCAGTCTGGGCGGCAGAGCTAGACTCTGTCTCTAAAAAAAATTGTTTTTAAATAATTATTTGGTTTTCGGAAGTTTCACTGTGGTGTATCTAGATAAGGGTTTCCTTTTTATTTATCTGCTTGAGGGGTTTTAGGGCTTCTTAGATCTGTGGTTTGGTGTTTTTCTTTAGTTTTGGAGAATTTTTCAGCCTTCGTCTCTTCTTCAAATATTTCTTCTGTTCCATTTCTCCCTTTCCACTTACCTGAAACTGAAATTACATGTAGGTTAGATCATTTCATTGTATTGTTTATACCTCTTCTCTTTGACATTTTTTGATAAATCTTTTTTCTTCTCTGTTTCATTCTAGATACTTCCTTTTGACCTATATTCCAGTTCACTGATTCTCTCTTCAGCTATATTTTATCTGTTCTAAATTTATCCATTAAGATCTTTTTTCAGATTTGCTATTACATTTTTGTACCATTAATTCTTGACTAAAATTCTTAATGCTGCAGGACTGTTCTTATTGTCTGTTTTTTTTTTTTTTTACTGATTCTCATGTTGCCTTTTCATGGACTAGACACTGTAGTTTTTAAATTATTTGTAGAAATAATCTGAGACCTATGATTCATTTTTCTTTTATTTCTTTTTTTGTTTGTGTTTTGAGATGGGAGTTTTGCTTTTGTTGCCCAGGCTAAAGTGCAATGGTGCAATCTCAGCTCACTGCAACCTCTGCCTCCCAGGTTTAAGCAATTCTCCTCCCTTAGCCTCCTGAGTAACCGGAATTAGAGGCACCTGCCATCACACCCAGCTAATTTTTGTACTTTTAGTAGAGATGGGATTTCACCATGTTGGCCAGGCTGGTCTTGAACTCCTGAGCTCAGGTGATCCACCCACCTTGGCCTCTCAAAGTGCTGGGATTGTAGGTGTGAGCCACCACACCTAGCCGATATATTTTTCAAGAGATGATTTACATTTGTTTCTAACTTTGCCTAGGAGTCTTCAGTCATTTTAATTCAGTTTCAGGGATTTATTTGTTTTTAAGCAGAACTGTAGTCCCTATAGGGGTGGTCAACTTCAGTTCACTACCTAATATACCTATTGTGTGTGGAGTACTTTGCTAGATGCTGGGTAGGTCTTGTAAGGAGAGCAGAACTCTCTTTGGTCTGTGTGGAGCACGGAGCTTGATTATAATTGACAGGTAAGTATACACACACGCACACACGGACACGCGCGTGCACACACACACACACACTCTATAGGCCGGGCACAGTGGCTCATACCTGTAATCCCAGCACTTTGTAATCTTTTTGTAATTCCAACCCTCTTGTGACTTTTTATGTTTTGTAATCCCAACCCTCATTTTTCTCTCATTTCCCTTCAGAAAAATTAGTGATTTGGGTACCAGTGAATCTAGGCTCCAGGTTTAGGTCTGTAGTTTTGGACTAGTTACCTAATTCTTCATTCAAAACAAAACAGAAGGAGGTAAGGAAAGAGGGGCAAACATGGAATTGGGATGGGAAGTAAGGAAAAGAGCACATGAGGAGAGAGACTGTCAAGTTTCTTCATATTCCTTTTTAAATATAGAAGAAACGATGGGATAAGAATATTCCATCTTATTTCTCTGTTTAAAAGAAAGAGTAAATGAATCAAAATGAAGAAGAGCCATTTTATCTGCCTCCTGGATGAAGAGTTTTACTGATGAACCTGAAATGTTTTGGTTAACATGAGAAAGGGAGGTGAGAAGATGCCTGAGATGTGAGCTCCATGAGGACAGGAGCTGCTTTCTCTCTCTAGCCTGGCACAAGACAAGGAACTTAGTTGAATGAATGAGCAAATAAGTGGTTCTCTGCTTTGAGGAACTTGGACTGTCATTACTTTATAAATCAGGTTTACCATTTACTTGCTTTATTTAAGTTCCAGAAACAGATTAAGAAACTATTTCCTCTCAGAATATTTCTAGCCTAAACTTCTGGTCTGATCTATAGATTGTAGAGCTTAAATTTCCCCAAATCCCAACAGTCAAGATTGTTACACCAAGATAAATAGGAGCATATTTCTCAGAGTCTTGTATTTTCTGTCTTGGCCACAGACCCTAGGACTTAGGCTGATACTTGAGAAGGAAGGATTGAAACTTAGTAGAATTATACTTCCTGTATCTTAATTTTCAACTCTTATATAAGGTTTGTTTTTTCTAGAGAGAGACTAATCTGGAATGAGAATGAATTCTGATCAGTAAAGGCAAAGCTTTAAGTGGGTCATCTGACTTTGCTTTTGTGCTCTACATTCACCCTGGTTATGAAAGGGCCTTTCATGAGTTTTCTAGGCTTTCATCACTGCCAGCCTGTCCACAGGCATTGTGAAAGTATTAAACTTCCTACCCTCCCCCCATGCTTGTCTCATGGACTCTTTAGTAGAGTGCACACTGGACTGTGTTTAGCTCAGCAGGAACTCTTTGCAAACACTGAATACATGAACAATCCTCCTGGAAAGATAAGAGATTTCAGTACTGATTAGTGTCATAGCCACAGAAGTTAGTGTTTGCCAGTGTCTGATAACTATGGTGACTTGCAGCTGAATTTTTGTGAAATTATTAGGCCAAAGTTTAAGAAGTGTTCATGTTAAAGTTATTTATATATAAAATTCGTCTATAGATAATTTCTGTCAATAGGAGGTTGATGAATGCTTCACATAACCTAGATACAATTAACTGGTTTTTGTTTCTTTTTTTCTAGGACACATGTTCAAAGAGCATAATTAACTTTTTAAAAGAAGCTAGTAAGTACTGAAATCGTTTTTTAAGTTTTTTCTGTAGGACTAGAGGAGGAAAGGAAACATGGAATTTTGAAGGGCTGTTTAGCAAGCTGCTTATGGCATAATCTGGTTTGGGGGGGGGCATAGTAAAGGATTTGCATTTTACTGAGATTCATACATCTCAAAGGAACTGTATGTAAAGTTAGTCATATTTATTGATTTTTCAAGGACTATAGACCATCAACTACAATAGGCTTCAAAAAGTTATGGTGAAATTAGCTTCTTGGGGCCTTCCAGTTTACCTATTATGTTGTTCCCACTATAAAATATAAAACTTCTGGGGTTTTAGCCACTTAAATTTTTTACTTTCTCTAATCATCTCTAGTATCTATGCCTTCCTTTCCTGTCAGTGCTAGACTCTGTGGTTCAGCAGTTTATCCATTCTCTTCCCAGTACTCAACCTCAATGCTTATAGTTTCGTTACATTCATCTAGCAAAACCTTAATTCTCTATGTTCTCCATACCATTAGTGCTTAGAGCATTATTTCAGAAAAGAATCCTGGAAAAATGGGTCTTAACTCACCTGGGCCCTCAGGGTTGCTGGGCTGCCTGTGTCAGCACTTCCTGCCGTTTTCTACAGAAGCAGTATTAGTCTTTTTTTTTTTAATTTTTTTAAAAAATTTTGGTTTATTTATTTATTTAGAGAGAGAAACAGGAGAGAGAAAGAAACAGCCAACTCTCACGCTGAGTGAGAGAATCCAAGAGATGGAATCCAGGAGAGGAAAGCAGCTTCTACACTGAGTGGAAAGGAGTAGAGAGAGATGGAGTTTAGGAGGGGAAGACAACTTCCACGAGAGAGTGTGGAAGGGGACCCCAGAGGGGAAATCCAGGAAAAGAGAAAGATGGCTTCCATGAGACTCCAAACATGGAGTCCCAGTATTAAGTCTTAATACTTGAAAAGCCGTATCCCACTATCTCCCCTCTCTCTTAGCCTTTGATCTTGTTGCATACTTCATGGGGAAATCCTTAAGATGTGAGATTTCAGTTCCCTCACTTTTCTACTATTTCTCCCCACTTCTGCCTTTCTTGTATACCTTTTCTTCCTTTCCGTCTGATTCCTTATCAGCATTTACACATGACTACTTCTTGCTTAATCTGACAGACCCTTTCTTGAGTACAAATCAGTGGCTAGTTTTGCTAGGGTATAAAAATTCTATATCTAGTCATTTTGACAAAGTCACCCTGTTATTTCTAATAACTTACCGTAGATTCTTGTAGATTTTTTTTTTTAGACAGAGTCTTGCTTTGTTGCCATGCCCAGCCTAGGTTCTTGTAGGTTTTCTATGTAAACAGTCAGATTTTCTGTAAGTATTTGTATACTTTCTAATTTTTATAATTCTAATTTCTTTTTATTTTTTAAAATTTTTTGTAGAGACAAGGTTTTGCTATGTTACCTAGGCTGGTCTCGAACTCCTGGGCTCAAGCAGTCCTCCCATCTCAGCCTCCCAAAGTGCTAGGAATACAGGCATGGGTCACTGTGCCTGGCCAAATTTCTTTTCTTGTTGCCAAAGGTAAAGACTTTTCTTTCTTTTTTTTTTTTTTTTTTTTAATAGAGACGGGGTTTCACCATGTTGGCCAGGATGGTCTCGATCTCTTGACCTCGTGATCCGCCCACTTCGGCCTCCCAAAGTTCTGGGATTACAGGCGTGAGCCACCGCGCCCAGCAGACTTTTGATACAATATTGAGTAGAAGTGATAGAAGATTACTTTATTCCTGATTTTCAAAGGAATACGTTCCATTTCTCCCTGTTGAAAATAATTACATAGTGTTGTTTTTTTAAAATAATAACTGTTTTATCAGGTTAAGGAAGGTTTCTTCTATTTCTATTTAAGATGATTTTTTAAAATCTTGAATTATATGTTTTTATCTAGTGTATTTTCTACATCAATTGAAATGGTTGTATGACCTTTCTTCAATATGAGTGAATTATAAATTTCGTGTTAAAATATCCTTGTATATCTTGGATAACTCAACTGGATCATGATTTATCTTTTTTATATGCTAGATTCAATTTGTTCATACTTTGTTAGGATTTTTAAAAATATATATCATTGTGTAAAAGTGAGCCTGTGATTTTCTTTCTTGTAATGTTTTTGTCCAGTTTTGGTACCTGGTTTTGCTCTCTCTTTAGACTGAGCTGAGAACTATTCACTCTTGTTTTCTCCACCTGTAATACCATATGGGTCCAGTGGTTTTTATGTAGGACAAATTTGAACTTTGGTCAACCTCTTCAATTGTAGGAATATTCAAGTCTTTTGTTCTTCCTGGGCTAGTTTTTTATTTTTTTTCTAGAGATTTGTTCATTTTTCTGAGTTTCTTTTGCCTATAGTTGTAGATAATCTCAGCTTTTATCTGCTATGTCTGTAATTATTTCTAGTTTTCATTTATATTATTAACTTGTGTCTTCTCTTTTTACCTGTTTGTTAATTTATCAAATAACTATTCTTTGTCTTTGTTTCATTTTTATTATACAATAAAAATGAAATAACTTTCATTGTATTTCTTTTCATTGATTCCTATAATTCTTAAACAACTTTATAATTGACATAACAATAACCTGTACACATTTAAAGTGTAAAATTTATTAAGTTTTGACCCATGTATACACAGCAGGGAACTATCACCACAAGAAGAGTGTGAACATATCATCTCTCCTGAAAATTTTTTGTGCCTTTTATAATCTCTGCCTCTTACCGCTGCCCTCTCCTTCATCCTCAAGCAACCATTGATCTATTTTCTGTCACTATATAGAGTTTTATGCAATGGAAATAATGTAGTATTGTATTAACCATGTGTTTCTGATCCTTTGAAAGGGCTAGTCAATTCCTAGACACAGTGAATAACTCACTCATACTCAAGCTGCCTCCTTTATGTGGCTCTCACAGGTCTTTTACACCTCTCTGCTACTATCCACCACCCTATTCATTTCAAGATTAGGTACCAGGAAACTAGGGACATCCCTATGCTGCAAAACTCACTGAAATTATTCAAACTAGCCAGTTCTAAACATGCTTACCCTGCCTTGCTCATTCCTTCCAATGAAACCACATAAAGACTCTTGTCCATGTTTTCACCCCATTCCATTGAACTCCTGACTCACCCTAGTGCTTCTTCGTGTGGCCCCTGCGTGGCATGATGTACACCTTCCTCTTCGGAATTGTGAATAACTGTTTTGCAGTGTAATCATCTCCCGATCTGTTGGCCTCATCATACTTCAATAATAATAAAATCTGTATTTTAAAACAAGTATAGGCTGGGCACAGTGTCTCATGCCTGTAATCCCAGCACTTTAGGAGGCCAAGGCAGGCGGATCACCTAGGGTCAGGAGTTCAAGAGCAGCCTGGCCAACATGGTGAAACCCCATCTCTGCTAAAAATACCAAAAAGTAGCCAGGTGTAGTGGTGGGTGCCTGTAATCCCAGCTACTCAGGAGACTGAGACAGGAGAATTGCTTGAACCTAGGAGACAGAGGTTGCAGTGAGCTGAGAGTGTTCCATTGCACTCCAGCCTGGGCAACAAGAGCGAAACTTCCTCTCAAAAAAAAAAAAAAATAGTTTGCAACATCTTTCATGTGCTTATTTCCCTTCTGTATATCTTCTTAGATAAAAATATCTGTTCAAATCTTTTGCCCATTATTTTTTGGAGTTACTTATTTTCTTACTGTTGAGTGTTTAGAGGTCTTTGTATATCTGGATACCAATCCTTTGTCATATACATTTTTTTTTTTTGCAAAATTTTCTCCCAGTCTATGATTTGCCTTTTTATTCTCCTGTCTTTTTTAAAGAATGTAGTTAAATATACATATAATACAAAATTTACCATTTTAACTATTTTTTAAGTATAGTTTTGTGGTATTAAGCATATTCACATTGTTGTGCAACCATCACTGCCATCCATCTCCAAAACTTTTTCATTCTCCCTAACTGAAATTCTGTCCCCATTTAAACGCTAAACTCATTCCTCCTTACCACAGCCCCTGGCAACCATCATTCTGCTTTCCTTCTCTGAGAGTTTGACTGCTCTAAGTACTTCATATAAGTGGAATCATACAGTATTTTCATTTTGTGACTGGTTTGTTAGTATAATATCTTCAACGTCATCCACGTGTCAGAATCTCCTTCCTTTTTAAGGCTAACATTTCATCATACGTATACGTCACATTTTATTTATCCATTCATCTGTTGATGGACACTTGAATTGCTTCCACCTTTTAGCTATTGTGAATTATGCTGCTATGAATGTTAGTGCATAAATATCTGTTTGAGTTCCTGCTTTCAATTCTTCTGGGTGTATTCCCAAAAGTAAATTGCTAGATCATATGTTAATACTATATTTAGTTTTTTGAGAATTGCCATACTGATTTCTATAGTAGTGGTGTCATTTACATTCCCACCGGCAGTGTTCAGGTTTCCAATTTCTTCACATCCTCACCAACCCTTGTTATTTACTGGGTTTTGTTTTTTGTTTGTTTGTTTTATTATTTTTTAAAATAATAGCCATCTTAATGGGTATGAAGTGGGGTTTGTTCTTTTTTCTTTTCTTTTTTTTTTTAGAGACGGGGTCTTCTCTTTCACCTAAGCTGTAGTGCAGTGGCGCCAATCATAGCGCGCTGTAACCACAAATTCCTGGACCCAAGGAGTCTCCTTCCTTAGCCTCCCATGTAGCTAGGTCTACAGGCACATGCCACCACCTTTTTTTTTGAGACAGAGTTTTGCTCTTGTCGCCCAGGCTGGAATGCAATGGCATGATCTTGGCTCACTGCAACCTCCTCTTCCTGTGTTCATGTGATTCTCCTGCCTCAGCCTCCCATGTAGCTGGGATTATAGAGCACCCGCCACCATACCCAGCTTATTTTTTTGTATTTTTAGTAGAGATGGGGTTTCACCATGTTGGTCTTGAACTCCTGACCTCAGATCATCCATCTGTGTTGGCCTCCTAAAGTGCTGGGATTGCAGACATGAGCCACCTTGCCTGGCCCCTGGCTAACTTTTAAATGTATTTTGTAGAAATGAGGTCTCACTGTGTTGGCCAGGCTTGTCTTGAACTCCTGAGCTCAAGTCATCCTCCCTCCTCAGCCTCCCAAAGTGCTGGGATTACAGGCATGACCCAGCACACCTAGCCCCTTTGCCCATTTTTAAAATTAGGTTGTTTTTGTTGTTGTTGAGTTGTAAGAGCTCTTTATATATTCTGGATTTCGGTTCCTTATCAGATAGGTGATTGGCACACATTTTTTTCCATCCATGGATTGCCTTTTCATTCTGTTACAGTATTCTTGATTTTTTTTAATTTTGATAAGGTCCAACTTAATCTGCATTTTGTTTTGTTGCTTGTGCTTTTGGTGTTTTTTTCAAGAAATTGTTGCCAAATCCAGTATCATGAAGCTTTGCCCTCTGTTTCCTTCTGAGTTTTATAGTTTTAGGACTTAAATTTGGGTTTTTGACCCATTTTTAGTTAATTTTTGCATGTGGTATAAGGGAAGGTCCAACATATTGTTTTGCATATAGATACACAGTTTTCCAAATACTGTTTGATGAAAAGGCTGTCCATTGAATTGCTTTTGCAACTTATTTGGGCATATTTATGTGATTCTGTTACTGGTTCTTTATTTTACTCCATTGATCTATGTGTCTATTCCTCTGCTAATACTATCTTAAGTATGGTAGCTGTATAGTAAGCCTTAACACTGAATAGCTAGATTTCTCCCATATTTCCAGACTCACCTCTCTCAAGGTCCCCAACTGAATCTTGTTTTAGGTGCAACTTAGAAGCAGTAGAACTTAAGAATCTATTTCACAGCCTTAGTAGTCTAGTTTCATTCTCTATATAATGTCATCTGTGGAAGTGAGCTGCTCTCCAGTGCCTTAGCTTTCACTAATGTTGGGGAAGGTCTCTTCTCTTTGTTTTGGACTTTGCTATCACATTGCCTTTCTCAAGAGAAGACCTATAATGAAAGTTGATTTCTGGTGTTCTAGGACTTCTTCAGAAGCTTTCCAGTTTTTCAAGCTGATTTCTCTCACTGGCAGCTCTTCAGAGTGCTGTTCCTACTCCACCCTCCCCTGGTGGTATGTATCAGTTTTCTATTCATCAGCACCCACCTACTGTGTTTGTCAGATGTCTGCTGCCTGGCTAGCTCATTGCTGCTTTTGTCACTCTTAGAGCTGTCTTCTTCCCTTCTTTGGCTTTCTGCCTGACTTCCAGGGCAGCTGCTCTGTCATTGCCTGTCTGCCATTCTATCCTTTTCTTCCCCCCCCACTCCCAAGTACAGTGTGTACTCCAATACCACACATTCTCCATGTTCAACTAACGTCATCACTTTCGCCACCACATTCCCCAAAACTGGTCATCCTCTTGCTTATAGCATTGCAGTTCACTGAAGTTAGATGTCTGGGCCTTCCTTACCTCCAATATCTCATTAAGCCTTCAATTCTACCCCTATAAATTATTTCCTCAGTCTCCTTTAGATATTCCTGCCCTGCTCTGAGTTCCATCTGGTTTACTGGCAAGATTACTTCTGAAGGCTTCAGTCAGTGGCCCTCCTTAATTCAAACCCCACCAGTTGATCTTTCACTCTGCCGTCAGTCATTGTTTCTAAAATCTAAATTGTTCCATTTAACTTCACTGTGATAAAACCTTTGGTAGTTCCCCAATGTGTTCAGTGGTAAGTTAAAACTTTCATTGTGACCTGCAGGCCCCTTCATGATCTGATCGCTGCCTCCTCTAACCTCATTGTGTGCATTTCCCCCACCCTACACTATCCTTACCCGCCCTAGTGTTTTATATCTGCCATTTTTACATTCATTTAACAGATATTTATTAAAGCACCACGTGATGCCCTTACCTAGGTCTTTGTTGTTCCTAGGACCAGACAGGCTTTTTCAAGCTTCCAAGTCATCTCTGTTTGAAAGACTATGTCTGACCCTTGTCTTGGCCAGTTACTCTTTATCCTTCCAAGTTCAATGATTGACCCACTGCACTATAACCGGAGTGGCAGAGCAAGACTCTGTCTCAGTAATTACACACACACACACACACACACACACACACACACACAGAGCGTGCCATAATTTATATATATATAATATATATGTATTATATATATATAGAGAGAGAGCAAGCCGTAATTTATTTAGTCATATCTCTCTCCCCCATTGATATATATTAAGGGCATTTCCAGTTTTCTTCTCTTGAAAACAATGCCACATTGATAACCTTGTACATGGGTCACTTAGAAAGTATAGGTGTGTATCTGTGGAACAAGTTTCCAGAAGTGGAATTGTGTTAGGGGGGTTGTACATTTGTAATTCTGATGAATATTTATAGACTGTTTACTCAAACTCTTGCCAGTGCAGCATTGTCAAAGCGTTTTATGTTTGCCAGTGTGATAGGTAAAAATGGTATCTCAGCATTGCTTTAGTTTGGCTTACTCTGATCATCAGTGAGGTTGTGCGTCTTTTCATACATTTAAGAAAACTGTATGCTTTTTTATTAGTTATGTTTCATATCCTTTACCCGTTTTTCTTTTAGACTGTTGGCCCTTTTTTTCCTAATCTGTAAGAATTATGTATTAGGGAAATTGGTCTTTGTGAATGAGTTGCAAATATGTTTAAAAAGGTCATTCTTTAATAAGGAAGCAGCTGTTTCAGTGGAATGGTGGGAAAAGAAGCCAGATTGCCATGGAGACAACTCTTTCTAGAGATTTGGCTCTGAAGCAGAGTAGAGAGAATGATAGCTAAAGGATTGATGTAGATGCAAAGAAGTTTTTCATCTTTTCTTTGAAAACTTAATTGTGTTAAAAACTGGTGTGAAGGGGAGGGGCTAAAGCTAGAGATGGTGGTAGAAAAAAATGCAGGATTCCTAAAGAACTGAGATTCTTGGGTGGAATTTAAGAGAAGGGGGAAATTTTCTGGATATAGTGACTAGGGAGTTAAGGGTGTCCAGTCCAGTGGCTTTTATTTTCTTGAAAGTGTAGGCAAGGCCAACAGCCCAGTGTGTGGGAGGAGATGGTTAGAGGGGAGAGGAGGTTTGAAATTACCACTATGGAGAATTGGAGGAAGCTAAGGAAAGACAGAAAGACTGCAGAACGTACTTGGGGATCTGTTGAAACGGAAATAGTGATTTGTAGTGATACAACCCTTATGAGTTGTTTGATTTTTTTTTTTTTTAAGCAGCATTTGGCAATCCAAGTATAGGACTGAAAGTTCGGAATTTTTCTTTCTATGTTGGTGTAACAGAAGAACAGTGTAGCAAAGGCAGTTAGGACAAAAGAATGATTGAACTGACACCAAGTTTTCTTGATTTGGTGGAGAAGGAAATAAAGATAGAGCAGAGATATTGGAAAGAATTAGAGAGGGGTTCAAGAGACTAAAGGCCTAGGTGAGGTTGGAGAGCAGGTGTGGTAAACGTAACAGAGAGAACTACAAGGATAGAAAGTGTGGTTGGAAAGTAGGAAGGCAAGATTTATTCAGTATGGGGGCTTTTCTGGGTGATGACAGAATCTGGAGTACAGCCATTGTCATGAGTAGCCCAAGTGTAGTAGAGACATAGGGTCGTTGGAGTTAAGGAAGTCAACTGAGAGGCTGGCCCAAAATGTGGATTTTGGTTGTCATCCATGAGGATATTGAAGTCATACAGGAGAAGAGTAGGGTTTGGAGACAGGAAGAAAACTGAACCACATTACAGTATCTTCAGTGACAGGAAAGCACAAGGCAAAAAACTTTGAAGAACAGGGACTGTTAGGCCAGGTGCATTGGCTCACGCCTGTAATCCTAGCACTTTGGGAGGCCAAGGCAAGTGGATCACTTGAGATCAGGAGTTCAAGACTAGCCTGGCCAACATGGTAAAACCCATCTCTACTAAAAAACAAAATACAAAAATTAACCAGGCATGGTGGCACACACCTGTAATCCCAGCTACTTGGGAGGCTGAGGCAGGAGAATTTCTTGAACCCAGGAGGCAGAGGTTGCAGTGAGCCGAGATCACACCACTGCACTCCAGCCTGGGCAACAAGACTGAGACTCTGTCTCAAAAAAAAAAAAAAAAAAAAAAAAAAAAAAAAATAGCAGGGATTGTTAGTGCAGGCTCCAGGAGAAATGCTTTGCATATGGCATTCTTGAGGAGTGAGGAGGACCTCAACCGTGCTTCATGAAATGGAGCTCGGAGATGCTTGGAGTAGAAATTTGGAAACCAGAGAGGAAAGTAAGGATAGTGTTGTTGCAGGTGCATTGTATATGGGGGATCAGGAAGTCACAGGAGTTTGCCTCAGAGTCTTTCTCGGGGAAGGATAGTGCTTTCACTGTGATTTTCCTGGTCATGGTCTACCAATATAGTACCCATTAGTAACATGGATTTTCTTAAATTCTGATGTGTCTTTTCCTCCTTAGTTTAGGCATACCATTTCTCTCCAACTTCCGTCACCATGCATTTGTTCTTTTCCCTTGTTCTTGTTTAATCTTTCTAGAAAGGAATTGGTTATTGTAGGCTAATTGTCATTCCCACCAGTGTTTGAGTCCTTTTTTCCTTCCTCCCTTCCCTCCCCTCCCCTCTCCTTTTCTTTCTTCTTTCTTTCCTTTATTCCTTTCTTTTCTTTTTTCTCCTTCTTTTTTCTTTTTCTTTTTTTTCTTTCTTCCCTTTCCCTTTCCCTTTCCCCTTTTTCCTTTTCCCTTTCCCTTCGACAGGGTCTCACTCTGTTGCCCAGGCTGGAGTGCAGTTGCACTATCCCGGCTCACTGCAACCTCTGCATCCTGGGTTCAAGCGATTCTCCTACCTCAGCCTCCCAAGTAGCTGAGACTACAGGTGCGCGCCACCATGCCCAGCTAATTTTTTTGTATTTTTAATTGAGACGGGGTTTCACCATATTGGCCAGGCTGGTCTCAAACTCCTGACCTTCTGATCCACCTGCCTTGGCCTCCCAAAGTGCTGGGATTACAGGCGTGAGCCACCACACCCAGCCTTGAGTCCTTTTCATATGACTCTTGCCAGCATTGGATATTTCATATGATTGATCTCTTCTGATTTGGAAAATAAAAATGTAATCTCATTATATTTATGTGATTAGTGGGGGACAGTCAACACTTTTTTGTGTAGTTTCTTAGCTGTTTGTTTTTCTCATCTGTAAATTATGTTTAGGTGCTTCAGATTTTTCAAAATTGGGCTCTTCTGTTTTCAATATTGTTGTGAGTTCTTGTTTCAATTATTTATATTATGAGAGTTTGTTTTCTTTTTTAAAATAGATTTATTTTTTTCTTGGAAAAATAAGAAAAATAAAAATTAAAATAGACTTTAGAGAGTTTCAGGTTCACAGCAAAATTGATCAGAAAGTGTGTAGAGTTCAGAACAGACACAGTGGCTTACCTGTAATTCCAACACTTTGGGAGACCAGACAGTCGGATCGCTTGAGGTCAGGAGTTTGAGACCAGCCTGGCCGATATGGTGAAACTCCATCTCTACTAAAAATACAAAAATTAGCTGGGCATGATGGCACACACCTGTAATTGCAGCTACTCAGGAGGCTGAGGCAGAGGAATCACTGGAACCCAGGAGGCGGAGGTTGCAGTGAGCTGTGCTCACACCCCTGCACTCCAGCCTAGGTGACAGAGTGAGACTCCATCGAAAGAAAGAGAGAGAGAGAGAGAGAATGAGAATGAATAGAGAGTTCCTAAATACTCCCTGCGCCCCACACCTGCACGGCTTCCTCATCACATCCTACACCACTATGATACCTTTATTGCAACTGATGAACCAACATTGACTCCTCATTATCACCCAAGCTTTGGTGCTGTATATTCTGTGGATTTGGATAAATGTATAATAACATGTGTCTACCATTGTAGTATCATACAGAAGAGTTTGACTGCCCTGTTAATCCTCTGCTCCACCTACTTTTCCTCTCTACCTTTTCCTAAACCCACAACTGCTGATTTTTTTTTTTTTTGAAACAAGGTCTTGCTCTGTCACCCAGGCTGGAGTGCAGTGGTGCAACCACTGCTCACTGCAGCCTTGGCCTCCCAGGCTCAAGTGATCCTCCCACCTCAGCTTCCTAAGTTGCTGGGACTACACGCACATACCACCATGTCTGGCTAATTTTTGTATTTTTTTGTAGAAATGTGGTCTTGCTATGTTGCCCAGGCTAGTCTTGAAATCCTGAGCTCAAGCAATCTGCCTGCCTTGGCCTCTGAATGTGTTGGGATTACAGGCATGAGTCACCTCACCTGGCCTTTTTTTTTTTTTTTTAAACCAGTGATCTTTTACTGTCTCCATGGTTTTTCACATTGGCTTCTTTCACTCAGTAATATGAGTTTAAGTTTCTTCTATGTATTTTTATGTTTTTAGCTTATTTCTTTTTAGCAGTGAGTAATATTTCCTTGTCTGCATGTACCATCACTTATTTATCCATTCACCTACTGAAGGACATCTTGATTGCTCCCAGTTGTGGCAATTATACAGTTGCTATAAACATCCATGTGCATAAGTGGCATAAGTTTTTTTAGTAGCATAAGTTTTCATCTCATTTGGGTAAGTACCAAGGAGAGCGCACTTGCTGGCTCGTATGGTGAAAGTTTATTTTTTTATTATTGTTTTATTTTTGAGATGCAGTTTCACTCTTGTTGCCCAGGCTGGAGTGCAATGGCGCATTCTCGGCTCACCACAACTTCTGCCCCCTGGGTTCAAGCAATTCTCCTGCCTCAGCCTCCCAAGTAGCTGGGATCACAGGCATGTGCTGCCATGCCCAGATAATTTTGTATTTTTAGTAGAGATGGGGTTTTTCCATGTGGGTCAAGCTAGTCTCAAACTCCTGACCTCAGGTGATCTGCCCACCTCAGCCTCCCAAATTGCTGGGATTGTAGTTGTGAGCCACTGTGCCTGAGTATATATATATTTTTAAGAAACTACCAAACTGCCTTCCAAAGTGGATGTACCATTTTGCATTCCCACCAGCAATGAATGAGAGTTTCTGTTGCTCCATATTCTTACAAACATGTAGTGTTGTCAAATGTTTCGGATTTTAAAACCAAAATCCATTTTAGTAGGTGTGTAGTGGTATCCTGTTTTAATTTACAATTCCCTAATAACTTGATGTTCTACGTCTTTTCAGATGCTTATTTGCCTTACTGTATATCTTCTTCGGTGAGGTGTCTGTTCAGGTCTTCTGCCCATTTTTAATCTAGTTGTTAGTTTTCTTGTTGAGTTTAAGAATTATTTGTCCTTTGTCAGATGTATCTTTTGCAAATATTTTCTCCTAGTCTGTGGCTTGTCCTCTCATTCTCCTGGCATTGTCTTTCATGGAGTAGACATTTTATATTTTAATAAGTCTAGACTATCAATTACGTTTTCATGGATTATGTCTTTGATGTCGTATCTAAAAAGTCCTTGCCATACCCAAAGTCATCTAGATTTTTTCCTGTTATCTTCTTGGCGTTTTATAGTCTTGTGATTGATATTTAGGTCTATGATCCATTTTTAGTTAATTTTTGTAAAAGGTATAAGGTTTGATATGGATTAATTTTTCTGTATGTAGCTGTCCAGTTCTGGTATCATTTGTTGAAAAGACTGTCTTGCTCCATTTTATTGCCTTTCCTCCTTTGTCAGTTGACTATATTTACGTGGGTCTGTTTCTGATCTCTGTTCTTTTCCGTTGATCTATTCGTCTTTTCTTTTGCTGATACCACGCTGTCTTAATTACCATAGCTTTAAAGTAAGTCTTGAAGTCCAATAGCATTAATCTCTGACTCTTCTTTAATATTGAGATGGCCCTTTGGTGTCTTAATGCCTCTACTTGTAAATTTTAGAATTAGCCTTTTTATATTCATAAAATAACTTGCTGAGATTATAATTGAGATTGCATTGAATCTATAAGCTTCTTTGGGAAAAACAGACATCTTGACAATATTGAGACTTCTTATCCATAAACATTGTTTATGATGGGTTTCTTTATGTTTAGGAGCTTTTGTTTTTTCTGCTGTCAGATAGTTCACTTCTACCTTTATGATTTCTTACATTGCCTTTTATGCTTAGAAAGTCTTTCCTCATCCTGAGCTCACATATTCATTTATTTATTCCCTTAAAATCTGTTTTTCAAGCATTTAATTTTTAAACCTGTGTGAAATTTTAGTGTATAGAATGAGGTGGTGGTCTAACTCCTTCCCCTGAAATATGTGGTTATTTTTCCCAAAACCGTTTTCTATTGATTTATCAAGAATAGACATGTATACATGTATAATAGTCAGCCTTCCACTTGTTTTCTGACCCTTGTGAAAATTGTATGAGTTTCCAATTTTGGATTATGCTCAGGTAGTAACTGAGCTGGGTTCTGCCATAGATCAGTGTTAATTCACTGTCCAGATCTTCCACAGAGTTATAAACATGTAAGTTTTATGAAAATCTAACGATATATCACTGATTTAATGATCACAGCCTAGGAAGAATGGGGAAATGGTCACAATCTTACGTGGATGCACCTGAAGAAGTCCCCTGCTGAACCCATTTCCTTGCTAGACATGGCTGCTAGTACCAGGCACAAACTCCTGGGGTGTATATGGACCACCTACATCTCCCTCTCTTCCTCACTATCCCTGAGATTTTTCATGTGTCACTTGAGGATGTTCATCCTACTTCCCTTGGAGAGTCACTACCATATTGAACACTTTAGACTGTGAGTCCTGTGAAGATGGGACTTACGAGTGTATTGCTCCCCAGTCGTTTCTCTAGCACCTAGCTCAGTATAGGACATACAATTTTGAATGGATGAACAAACCACTAATACTGGTGGGAATGCGCTACTATCTTACATGGTTTGAGGTGGAATAAAGTTTGCGAACAGCTATATAATGTGTTCCTTGAAGGGCAACTGTACGTCAGTGCAGTCAGCCTACCTTCTCCGTACTTCTCACTCTGAAAACTGTAAAGCAATCAACTTGGGAGCTTTAAAAGGGACTGCTACCTAGTTCTCACCCACAAAGCTGCAGTCTAGTACAGGGACGTTTTAAAAAAGTTTTTTGGACTGAGTGTGGTGGCTCACGCCTGTAATCCCTGCACTTTGGGAAGCCAAGCTGGACGGATCACCTGAGTTCAGGAGTTTGAGACCAGCTTGACTAACATGGAGAAACCCCGTCTCTACTACAAATACAAAATTAGCTGGCCATGTTAACACGTGCCTGTTAATCCCAGCTACTTGGGAGGCAGAGGTTGTGGTGAGCCGAGATCACGCCATTGCACTCCAGCCTGGGCAACAAGAATAAAACTCCGTCTCAAAAAAAAAAAAAAGTTTTTTGGATAATTTCAAAGTACAGCTAAGGTTGAGAATCACTGCTTTAAAAAGCATTTTTGGCATGGCATGGTGGCTCATGCCTATAATGCCAGCACTTTGGGAGGCCAAGATAGGAGCCCAGGAGTTTGAGGCTGCAGTGAGCTGTGATCATGCCACTGTACTCCAGCCTGGGTGACAGAGCAAATCCCTGCCTCTAAAACAAAAAAGAACTTTTAATGCTTTAAAAAATAAGTCCTGGCCAGACGCAGTGGCTCACACCTGTAATCCCAGAACTTTGGGAGGCTGAAGCAGGCGGATCACGAGGTCAGGAGTGTGAGACCAGCCTGACCAACATAGTGAAACCCCGTCTCTACTAAAAACACAAGAAATTAGCCGGGCATGGTTGAGGGCACCTGTAATCCCAGCTACTCGAGAGGCTGAGGCAGGAGAACTGCTTAAACCCAGGAGACAGGGATTACAGTGAGCCAAGGTCATGCCATTGCACTCCAGCCTGGGCAACAGTGGGAGACTCCATCTCAAAAAAAAAAAAAAAAGAGTGCTATTAAGACTTATTTTTGGCTGGGTGTGGTGGCTTACACCTGTAATCCCAGCACTTTGGGAGGCCGAGGCGGGTGGATCACCTGAGGTCAGGATTTTGAGACCAGCCTGACAAACATGCAGAAACCCCCATCTCTACCTAAAAAAAATACAAAATTAGCCGGGCATGGTGGCACATGCCTGTAATCCCAGCTACTCAGGAGGCTGAGGCAGGAGAATCACTTGAACCCAGGAGGCAGAGTTTGCAGTGAGCCGAGATTGCACCATTGCACCACTCCAGCCTGGCAACAAGAGTGAAACTCTGTCTCTAAACAAAAAGCAAGGCTGGGAGCAGTGGCTCATGCCTGTAATCCCAGCACTTTGGGAGGCCGAGGTGGGCGGATCACCTGAGGTTGGGAGTTCGAGACCAGCTGGACCAACAGGGAGAAACCTCATCTCTAAAAAAAAAATAAAATAATTTTTAAAACACAGATTTATTTTTATTTTTACAGGTTGGATATCCCTAATCCCAAAATCTGAAATGCTCTAAAATTTGAAACCTTTTGAGCACAGACATGGTGCTCGAAAGAAATGCTCATTGGGACATTTTGGATTTCAAAATTTGGATTAGGCAGTGGGTGTGGTGGCTCACACCTGTAATCTTAACACTTTGGGAGGTTGAGGCAGGAAGAGCAATTGAACCTAAGAGTTTGAGAGCAGCCTGGGCAACACAGTGAGACACTTGTCACTGCAAAAAAAAATTTTAATTAGCCAAGTGCGTTGGTACATGGCTGTAGTCCCAGCTACTCAAGAGGCTGAGGCAGAAGAATCACTTTGAGTCCAGGAGGTGGAGGCTACACTGAACTATGATCATATCACTGTACTCCATCCTGGACAACAGAGCAAGACCCTGTCTCTTTAAAAAAAAAAAAAAAAGGCAATTTGAATTAGGGATGCTCAACCCAGTGAATGTAACCCAAAACCAAAATTTGGTTAAAAATCTGAAACACTTCTGGTCCTCAACTATTTCAGATAAGGGATAGTCAATCTTTATAAAGACTCAATTAGTTATTGGATGTCTGGGGAAACATGCATATCAAGCTCCCAAAAGAGCGTTGGTTTAGGCACACGTTTTAATAGATTGGAAATCCAGAATACTCTTCTGGTGATCAGCTCAGACATAGTCATCATAATACAAGACTTCATCTAACATGTTTCCCTATTTTCAGATAAGCATGGATTCCTGGTTCATTCTTGTTCTGCTTGGCAGTGGTCTGATACGTGTCAGTGCCAACAATGCTACCACAGGTAAATTGTCATTTGATAAAGTTGCTATTTGAAGTGAAATTTTGGTTTCACATTTAATGAGCCAAATTTGAAAACCTAGATGATATTTGAAGAAAGGAATATAAAAATTTTCTTCAAAGTGATAGTAAAATAGGTGTTTTCAGAAATCTTGGAATTGTATTGAATGCTCAGCATTGTTTTTCATACATATAACTGCTTTAAATAAATCAAAGAGATTATGTGTTCTTTTCTGAAACGTAAAACTGTTGACATTTACAACTCTACCTATGGTTTCTGAGGAACTAAGTGAAAAATCTGTGCCTTTCTCCCTTAAACTGTAGTCCTTTGGAAAAGATAAGAAGGGTACAGCATTAGATAAAAACATAGGGGGTGGCTGTGTGTTGGGGGGATTGGTCTTTGCTTGGTCTCCATATGTTTGAGAGTTTATTAAGGCTTGCTGCTTTGTGTCTCAACTTTTTAGCCTCAGATTCTTCATGTGGTATTTCCTTGTTTTTTGGTGTTTGTAGTTGCACCTTCTGTAGGAATTACAAGATTCATTAACGCATCGACCGCAGAACCAGTTAAAGAAGAGGCCAAAACTTCAAATCCAACTTCTTCATTACCTTCTCTTTCTGTGGCACCAACGTTCAGCCCAAATATAACTCTGGGACCCACCTATTTAACCACTGCCAATTCTTCAGGCTCTGACAATGGGACCACAAGAACAGCAAGCACCAATTCTATAGGCACTACAATTTCACCAAATGGAACGTGGCTTCCAGATAACCAGTTCACGGATGCCAGAACAGAACCTTGGGAGGGGAATTCCAGCACTGCAGCAACCACTCCAGAAACCTTCCCTCCTTCAGGTACTAGAGATGGTTCTGTTTGTTCTTTTGCTCTTTGAGTTTATGCATCCTTTTATTACCTTGTTTGTGTTTTCTAGCCTTAAAAATTCTTCAAATAAGTAAAATTGCTCAAGTGAAGTAATGAAACCTAGATGTGGAATTTTTAGGAATATCTGGTTAGCATGAGTGAAAAGGAAAGAAGAAAGATTCTGGAGAATATCATTCTGCTAGGTGGGATCCTGGTTAGACTGATAGGCTAAAAAAAGACAGAAGAGGGGGAGCTCATTGACGATGCAAGAGACTGAAGATGAAAAGATACAGAGACTGAGTGATAAGATTAGGCTTGAAAAGGGAGGGATCCATGGAGACCATGGAAAAGAGAATGGATATGGATGTCCATCACAATTAGATACGGAGTGGGAGGCCAGTGGCCAGGGGTGGCATTAGAGAGAGGGGCTCTGGGAAATGGTTACATTGCAGTGCCAGTTGTTCAGGGTCTCAAGTTGAAGCAGTAGTCCCAAGGATAAAATCAGAGACATGGATCTGAGACCAGGGCAGGTAGGACAAGTTTCTGACCTCTTTGAACCTTAGGTACCTTGTCTGTAAAAACGGATTAAAGAGTCCCTCAAAGGGCTTCTGTGAGGAGTAAAGGAAATAATCATTACCTGATTGTTATGTAACTGTCATCCCTTTTCTAGCAAAAATCGCTCTTTCCTCTTCTGTGTTCCCCAGCCACTTGGCTCAAGATTTCTTCCCAGTTAGAGGGTGAGTGCCCCTAAGTAGAATCACATCTTGCTCATGGGGAACATTCAGTAACTGTTTGCTCAGTTGATTCTCATTTGTTACTACAGATGACATCTTTTACTACGCCTTATAATTCGGACCCTTCACCTGCCTGCCCCCATATTTTCTACCATAAAGACAAAACAGCATTTGCAGTTAAGAGCACAGTCTGCATTGCCACACTACTGAGTTTGAATCCCAGCTCTGCCATAAGCCAGCTATGTTTATGGCAAAACAAGCTTATTTAATCTCTCTACCTCAGTTTGTTTGTCTGTGAAACAAGAATGAGTAATAGTAATAGTTGTTACCTCATAGAGGAGATGTAAGGATTAGATGAGTTAATATGGATAAAGCACTTATAAAGATGCCTGCACATAGTAAGTACTATTTTTAAGTGTTAGCTGTTATTATTGTTGCAATTATTGCTCTGATAGTTTGCCAGTAAAATATATGAAGATACCTTTAATGTGGTTGGCATCCCACTATTCTTGATGAAATAGGGCACTGCAGACAAATAACATCTGATGTTTGCTTTGTGCTTTAAAGTTAATATAGGTTTTTTTTTTATCATAATTATTACTATGTGCTAGGCATCGTACTAAGAGTTTTCTAGAATAATCCTATGAGGTAAGTTCTATTTTATGTTTTGTTGTTGTTGTTGTCTGTTTGTTTTGAGGCAGAATCTCGCTCTGTCGCCCAGGCTGGAGTACAATGGCGTGATCTCAGCTCACTGAAACCTCTGCCTCCCAGGTTCAAGTAATTCTCCTGCCTCTGCCTCCTGAGTAGCTGGGATTACAAGCGCGCACCACCATGCCTGGCTAATTTTTTGTATTTTTAGTAGAGACGGGATTTCACCATGTTGATCAGGCTGGTCTCGAACTCCTGACCTCCGGTGATCTGCCCACCTCGGCTTCCCAAAGTGCTGGGATTACAGACATGAACCACTGCACCTGGCTATTTTATGTTTTAGAGGTGAAAGTATTTTATAATGACAAAACTGTAATTTATGGAATGTTTTTCAAAATATAGGTCATGACACAATTTATGAAATCACTTTAGTGGGCCACAACTAGTTGTTTGTTTTAATGGATGATCTAGTTCCATTTTTGTTCTTTTAATATTACATGTACAATTTTTTGAAATTTTAGTAACAACATAAAATGTTGGGTTGTGGCCATTGCTTAGGGAGAAAGATAGAATAACTTGTGCACACTGACTGAGTGAATGGAAAAGGTGGAGACTGTAACACAGGCCTGACTGGTACAGTCCATGTTCTATTCTGTGCTGTCTTTCATTTAACACTTCTGTGACATGACCATGGATAATCATCTCCTGTTAACAACTACTTAATTTCAGACTGTATTTAGAGGTTAAATGATTTGCTTTAGATCTCAAGGCTGATAAGTTAGGCCTATTTCTCGCTTTTGCTGGCTTTCCACTCTGCTTGTAGGGAACTTAGTTTTTCACAAACTTTCTTAGGTCCAGATTATTCCACAGCTAAGAATCTAGTTATTGTACATGTAACACATTTCATATCATAGAAGACTGAGACTACATTTCTCTAGTGGCATTTATTCAAGATGAGTAAAACACAAGAAACCATTATGGCACATTGGAATTTCATAGTCTTAAACCCCACATCCCACTCATCACTACCATTTTACCAGTCCTCCTGTAACATTTACAATTTTTTTTATTAAATCAGTATTTGATGTTGTGTATTATTGTAATTATGAAATATTCATTGCTGAGCTATAAGTATAAATGGATTGTTTTCCTTTCTTGTACAATTTTTTTTCTGGATTTAATAATTGCCTTGTTTTTTGTTTATTTAGTTTTCTGTTTTGTCAGGCCAGGCACAGTGGCTCACACCTGTAATCCCAGCACTTTGGGAGGCCAGGGTAGACAGATCACTTGAGCTCGAGTTTGAGACCAGCCTGGGGAACGTGGTGAAACCACATCTCTGCAAAAAATATAAAAGTTAGCTGGGCATGGGTGCATGTCCCTGTAGTCCCAGCTACTCAGGAGGCTGAGGTGGGAGGATTGCTTAAGCCCAGGAGGTCAAGGCTGCAGTGAACTGTGTTCATACCACTACACTCCAGCCTGAGTGACAAAGAAAGACTATGTCTCAAAAAAGTTACTGCTAGTCCATTCTTACCACACTTTCCAGAGCTTCTCAATACAGCTTTCTACAAAGTGAGGTTATTCGATAATCTATTTCTTTTTTACCTCAAAAAATTCCTCCTGAGCCCTCCATTATCTTATTCCTGTCTAGGCTTGTTGATCTTTAGGGCTACTATACGGATATATCAGCCTGGGATTTCCCTTCTCTGTCATTCTGGGAATTCCTCTTGCTGCTGCTTCCTGACTTCCATATTGTCTTCTTTCTTGTCTTCTCTCATCATTTGGTAGATTCCTGAGAAAAGGGGTCCATGGGAGGTAAATTGCATAAGACCTTACATGTCCAAGAATATCTTTAGAGCTATGTATAGAATTTGAGGAATATTTTTCCCCCAGAATTTTTAAAGTATTGCCCTAACTGACACCTGCTTACCAGGCTTGGAGGATTTTACTGCCATCTTAATTCCTAATTATTTGTGTGCTTTTAGGACCTTTTCTTTATCATTGGTATTCTGAAACTTAACAGAGATGTATCTTGGTGTGGGTCTTTTTCATTCATTATTATGGATACTTTATAGGCCCTTTGGAGCCTTGATCTGGCATTTCTGAAAATTTTCTCCTATTTCTTTGAAACCGTCTCTCCCTCTTCCATTTTCTTTGTTCTCTTCTCAAACTCTTGTTATTTAGATATTGGATATATCCTGAATTATTCTTTAAAATTTTTCTTTCCTATTGATCTTTGCTTTGACTCTCTTCTTCCTTTTAAAAATAAACAAAGGGTCTTGGCTCACGCCTATAATCCCAGCACTTTGGGAGGCTGAGGTGGGCAGATCACGAGGTCAGGAGTTGGAGACTAGCACGCCCAACATGGTGAAACCCTGTCTCCACTAAAATTACAAAAATTAGCTGGGCATGGAGGCGTGCGCCTATAATCTCAGCCACTCAGGAGGCTGAGGCAGGAGAATCACTTGAACCCAGAAGGTGGAGGTTGCAGTGAGCTGAGATCACACCACTACACTCCAGCCTTGTGACAAAGAGAGACTCTGTCTCAAAAAAAATAAATAAAAATAAATAGCTGGGTGTGGTGGCTCACGCCTGTAATCCCAGCACTTTGGGAGGCTAAGGCGGGTTGATCAGGAGGTCAGGAGTTGAAGACCATCCTGGCCAAGATGATGAAACCCTGTCTCTACTGTGAATACAAAAATTAGCTGGGCATGGTGGCGGGTGCCTGTAATCCCAGCTACTTGGGATGCTAAAGGAGAGAACTGTTCCAACCCAGGAGGTGGAGGTTGCAGTGAGCCGAAATTGTGCCACTACATTCCATCCTGGGAGACAGAGTGAGACTCCGTCAAAACAAACAGACAGACAGACAAAGGGTGGCCAGGCACATTGGCTTACTCCTGTAATTCCAGCACTTTGGGAGGCTGAGGTGGGACGATCGCTTGAGCCCAGGAGTTTGGGCCCAGCCTAAGCAACATAGTGAGACCTCATCTCTACAAATAATTTGGAAATTAGCAGGACCTAGTGACTCAGGCTTGTGGTCCCAGCTACTCAGGGCTGAGGCAGGAGGATCACTTGAGGCCTGGCAGTTGAGGCTGCAGTGAGCTGTGATTGCACGACCGCATTCTAGTCTGGGCAACAGGAAGAGACCTGATATCAAAAACAAATAAGTAGCTTGGGTGCGGTGGCTTACTCCCGTAATCCCAGCACTTTGGGAGGCCAAGGCAGATGGATCACTTGAACCCAGGAGCTTGAGACCAGGCTAGCCAACGTGGCAAAACCCTGTGTCTACCTACTAAAAATACAAAAATTAGTCAAACATGTTGGCACATACTTGTATTTATTTTTTACTTTTATATTTTTGAGACAGTCTCGCTCTGTCGCCATGCTGGAGTGCAGTGGTGTGATCTCAGCTTACTACAACCGCTGCCTCCTGGGTTCAAGCAATTCTCGTCCTCAGCCTCCCAAGTAGCTGGGATTACAGGCACACGCCACCAAACCCAGCTAATTTTTGTATTTTTAGTTGACAAGATTTCACCATGTTGGCCAGGATGGTCTCCATCTCCTGGCCTCATGATCACCCTCCCAAGCCTCCCAAAGTGCTGGGATTACGGTGTGAGCCATCGCACCTGGCGTTTATTTTATTTATTTATTTAATTTTGAGTGGCACATACTTGTAAATCCCAGCTACTTGGGAGGCTGAGACATGAGAATTGCTTGAACCTGGGAGGTGGAGGTTGCAGTGAGTCAAGTCCCTGCATTCCAGCCTGAGGAACAGAGCAATATTCTGTCTCAAAAGAAAAAAAAGTGACAAGTAAAAAGTAGAGTACCTTTTAAAAATAAATAAATAAGGCCGGGCACAGTGGCTGATGCCTGTAATCCCAGCACTTTGGGAGGCTGAGGCGGGTGGATCATGAGGTTAGGAGTTCGAGAGCAGCCCGACCAACATGGTAAAACCCCGTCTCTACTAAAAATACAAAAATTAGCTGGGCATGGTGCTGCACACCTGTAATTCCAGCTACTTAGGAGGCTGAGGCGAGAATTCCTTAAACCCGAGAGGCGGAGGTTGTAGTGAGCCAAGATGGAGCCACTGCACTCCAGCCTGGGTGACAGAGCGAGACTCTGCTTCAAAAATAAACAAACAAACAAACAACTTAAAAAATAAAACAGTATATATATTCATTTTTCCATTTATAATGTGAGTAATAAATTTACCACATTCGTGTCTGCATATTGCCTTTTCAGTCAGCCTGTGGCACTTGTTCTATGTTTTAGTAAAGAGCTGCTGTATTAAAGGATATACCTTAATGTGTTTATCCAGTTTCCCCTATCAGTGGACATTAAGATTGTTTTCAGAGTAGTCTTACAAACAGTACAGTTTGTCATTTCAGACACATATGAGAATATTAGTAGGATAAATTATTTTAAGTATACGTTTGTAAATTTATGGATATTGCCACATTTCCATCTGATGTGAAGTATATTCCTGTTAACAATATGTCAAAGTGCCTGTTTTTGTAAACTCTCTTCAGTGCAGTGAATTATTAAACTTCTGGATCTCTGCCAATCTGAGAGGTGAAAAATAACATCTCTGTGTAACTTTAATTTGCATTTCGCTGAGATTGAGCAACTTTGTGTAATTTAAAAGACAATTTAGGAGGTGGATCCTGCGCCTGGTGAGCCCTGCCCGGCCTTCCCTCTGGCCCATCTCCAACCGCCATGTGTCTCTCCTCCTCCCCCACCTTGTGGAGGGCAGCAGCTCTCCAGCTTTGGCTCCATGGATGGCTGCCCCAGAGCAACTGCTCAGGACCGACCCACACCCCCAGGACTGCTGATGTCTCCGGTGAGCCTCCCTGGCCCCCACCAGACATCTTGCACCCGGGGAGCCCCCTCAGGCCATCAGCATCAAGGAGGCTGGGTCCTCAAATCTGCCTGCCTCAGAGAGGACCATGGCTAGGCTGAGTAAGGAGCCAAACTCCTGGCAGGCCCCCATGTCTGCACAGCCTTCACTACGGTGCAGGTCTGTGCCATGGAGGGCATCTTCTGGCACCACAAGTACCTGGGCTCTCTGGAGCGGAAGAGGTTGGCCAGGGAGATACAGCTCTCGGAGGTCCAGATAAAAACCTGGTTTCAAAATCACCTGTTGAAACACAAACGGCAAATGCAGGACTCCCAGCTGAACACCCCCTTCTTGGGGTATCTCCACGCACCCCTGGCTTTCCACTCACCGTCTTCTGGCCTTGGCAATGGCCTGCAGCTGCTGTGCCCTTGGGCACCCCTGCCCGGGCCCCAGGCTCTGATGCTGCCCCCGGCTCCTTTTGGGGTCTCTGCCAAGTGGAACAAGAGGCCCTGGCCTCTGGGGGGGACTTCCTGCTGTGGGCAGCCTCTGGCCTACCACCCTCCCAAGCCCAGGAAGTGGCGTGCATATTCTGGGACTAGCCCTCTCTAAGGTGCCCTGGGGCCTGTGTGCTCTGCCGGAGACGGGATATCCTGCATTTTGAGGAAGCACCTCTGACTCCCTGCTTCCCACACACGCAGGCTGTGCAGATTGCACCTAGTGTCTACCCGGAGGACTCAGCTTTCTGTTTACATCATGGTGGCACCTCTCACCCTGATCCATGCAAAGGTTCTAGAAACTTATGGAAAATATATTCATAAAAGCCACCTCTTCACTGAAAGTTACCAAAGGGTTGGTTTAGGAAGTAAATGAAGGGTCAGTTAACA
Organism: Ateles fusciceps; assembly: GCA_036589455.1. Lineage (NCBI taxonomy): Eukaryota > Metazoa > Chordata > Mammalia > Primates > Atelidae > Ateles > Ateles fusciceps. The sequence goes on along the minus strand of JAZHEH010002969.1, from coordinate 718,010 downwards.
GAGTCAAATGCAGAAGTGGGCTTGTTATGGATAGGGCTTTCAGCATATGATAAAAAGATAATTTGTTTTTTAAAAAGTATTGTAAAAACTGGTTTTCCAGTTAGAAGAGGTAAAGGTTGTAAGCTTTGTGTGTAAAAAAGAAAACCATGAAGGATTGAGAGGGAATTCAGGTGTCATGTTTATAACCTTGTGGTTTGAGTTCCTCTTAACAAGGACTGCAAAGCTGAAAAGCATGAGGGAACAAAGGTGAAAATTAAGGCGGATTGCTGGGGCCCTGCAGTGTGTTCTAGGCCGTGCATGAGCCAGGACTGTGCCTGCAGCATGCTTGAGGCTGCTCTTCTCAGGCCAGGGAAAGTGGGTAGCTGGGAGCTGCAGCTGTGCCTGGACTGACGCTGTCCCACATGTCCCCACCCTCCAGCATGTGCTTAGCTGTCCTCCTCCTCACAGTAGCCTCAGGACAAAACAGAATGACTCAAGGAGGGCACTTGCTACAGAAAGTCTAGAAGTGCCCAAAATGGGAGGCACAGAAGCCCCTCCTCTCCCTCACTGATGGACCATTCTTGGTGCAGACTCCTGACTGCAGGCACCGAACCTTAGAAAAGCGTGCAACCGTCCGCGTCACCCCAGAGTACCCAGGAGGCAGGCAGTGCAGGGCGCCCAGACAGGTTCAGCCTGCAGGACTGAGAGGCCACCTGTGAAACCAACCCAGGCAACCCAACAGGAACAAAAGTGTGGTCCTGTGGCTGTGTCCACAGCAAGTTCCACTTTCCCTTTGCCTATTTCTGCATTGTTGGAAGTGTTTACAACTAGCATGTGCTTTTATAATACAACCTCAGGTAAGAGTGGGGGAAAAAAAATCATTTAAATTTATTTTTCTGAGCATTCTCTGTTGATATTCTTTACCCATTTTTATTAGGGTGTCAAGGTTTTTCTGACTCATTTGTAGAAGCTCTTTATATATTTTGGAAATGAGTGCTTTGCCTATGGTAAAACTGAAAATATTATTCCCTAGGTGATCATTTACATTTTCTGCATTGCAGAAGATACCATTAGCTATTTTTAATTTTTTTTAATTTAAATATTTCTCAGTTTATTGTAACTTTTCTAGGAATTGGGTCATATTTAGGAAGGCTTTCCTTACTCCAGGTTTATAAAAATAGCTTTCTTCTGGATTTCTGTGGTTTCGTGTGTGTGTCTGTGTGTGTGTGTGTGTGTGTGTGTGTGCACACGCACACCCACGCTTAGGTCTATCTGGAATTTATTCTGATGTAGAGTGTGAGCTATGGATCTGTTTTTCCCGAAGTAGCTATCTTGTCCAAATACCCCTAAATGAATAATTTATTATTCCTCATTGATTTGAAATACCACCTATCCTATATATTGAATTCAGATATTTATTTAACTCTTCATAGGTATTTGAGTATTTGGGAACATTCATTTTACTTTCTATTAATCTTTTTCTTTGTCCATGTGCAAAGCCCCACTGTCTTTTTTTTTTTTTTTTTTTTTTTTTGAGACAGTTTCACTCTTGTTGCTCAGGCTAGAGTGCAGTGGTGCGACCTTGGCTCACCGCAACCTCCACCTCCCAGGTTCAAGCAATTCTTCTGCCTCAGCCTCCCGAGTAGCTGGGATTACAAGCATGCACCACCACGCCCAGCTACTTTTGTGTTTTTGGTAGAGACAGGGTTTGTAAAGTATTTAATGTCTGGTAAAATGAGTCATTCCTTTTTAATTTTATTTTTCAGAATTTTGCTAACAATTTTTATCATTATGAATGTTAGAATCAACTTGTCTAGCAGGAAAAAAGTTTGTATTGATCATATTAAATATGGAGATTAACAGAGAACATAGCATCTTAAAGATGTTGATTCTATCCAATAATGCAATATATTCTATTTTCTAAAGTCTTTTTTTTTAATCTTGTTTTTGTTATTATAAATGGAGTATTTTCTTCCTCATATCTTCTAACTGGTTGCTGTTGAGGATATGGAGCCTACTATTTTTGTAGAGACATTTTGTACTGGCCACCTTAAACTTTCTTAGTGTTTGAAGTAATTTTCTTCATCAGTTATTATGGCTTCAAATCATCTCATCTGCCGTTATCTTCCAAATTTTTAGAACTTTCTTTTTCTTCTGTTTAATTGCATTGATGAATACCTGTAGAACAAAGTTAAACAGCTGATAAATGCAGACGGCATTGTCTTTTATCTGATGCTAAGGAAGACACTTTCAGTGGTTTTTCATTATACATGGTGCTGACTCTTGAGTTGAGATAAACATATTTTATTGTGTTCAGGATATAACAATTTATTTTTGTTTTAATGAGCATTTATGTCAGGAATGGGTGTTAAATTTTGCCAGTTGCCTGTTCAGGATCAATGAGCGAGATCTGTATGATTTTTTTCTCTTGGTCTGTTTCTATGGTGGATTCTATTAATAGTTTTTCTTTCTTTCCTTCTTTTTTAGAGACAGCATCTTGCTCTGAATTAATTATTTAATCTTCTTAATTTTTCTTTCTTGTTGACCTTTGCTTTGCTTTAAGTCTTTTCCTTTGAGTCATCTAGGCTGGAGTGCAGTGACATGATCATGGCTCACTATAACCTCAAACTCCTGGATTTAAGCAAACCCCACCTCAAACTTCCGAGTAGCTAAGGACTATAGGCACATGTCATCATGCCCAGCTAATTTTTAAATTTGTTCAGAGACAGGGACTCACTGTGTTACCCAAACTGGTCATGAACTCCTGACCTCAAGCAATCCTGAGCCTCAGCCTCCCAAAGCACTGGGATTACAGGCATGAGCCGAGGCCACCCAACCATATTGTATCATTCTTGTAGTCTGTTGCAGTCTGTTTGATATTATTATTATTATTATTTTTTTTTTCATTTAGAATTTTCTCTGTCTATTCACAAAATATCTCTAAATGAGATTGGTCTGTTTTTCCTTTGTGTGTGTATTGTGTATTCTTTTAGATAAGTTTTAGTTTTTTAGTGTTTTGTTTTGCTACATGAAAGGATTTGAAAGTTTACACTGAAAACTGTGCATTTATTTATTTATTTATTTTTGTATATTTTCTTGAACATTTATTCAGGCTTAGAAAGGTTTCCATTCCTTTGACAAAATTATTGGATACTATAAATCTATATACACTTTTTATTTGGACTCAATGTCCCTGCTCACTGTTACCCATCAACCAATTCTTCACTCATTTGTTCATTCTTATGTATTTATTAAATTTATATAACTTAACAGGTAAATGTCGTGGATTTTACTGTAAAAAAATGCACTTCATCATTTATTTATTTTTTAAGACAGGGTCTCACTGTTGCCCAGGCTGGAGTGCAGTGGCATAATCTCGGCTCAATGTGGCCTCCACCTCCTGGGCTCAGGTCATCCTCTCACTTCAGCTTCCCAAGAAGTTGGGATTATAGGCATGTTCCACCATGCCCAGCTAATATTTTGTGTGTGTTTTTTTTTTTTTTTTTTTTTTGTAGAGACGGGGTTTCACCATGTTGTCCAGGCTGGTCTCGAACTCCTGGGCTCAAGTGATCCTCCTGTCTTGGCCTCCCAGAATGCTAGGATTACAGGTGTGAGCCACCACATCTGGCCATTTCATTCATGTTTTCAAATGTACTGAATGAGGAAAAGTTCTTTCTTGTGATTATTTATTGTAATATCCTACAGAGCTATTAATTTTTAAATTTTATGTCTCTTGTATTTTTGTTTAGGTTGACTAATCATTTATTTCATGGGTTTGTTGCCTTTTTCTTCCAAAGAACTTGCTATTGTGCATTTATTAGTTCTTTCATTTTTAAGTTTTCTATTTCATTGATTTTTATTTTCTACCTTCCTTAGATTTATTTTATGCTTTTTCTATCTTCTTGAATTGAGTGCTTTATTTTTGTTCTTTCTAGTTAATATATTTAGTGTGGTAAATTTTGCACAAGCACAGCTTTAGCCACATCCCATAGGTGTTTCTATAGGTAGTTGTATTAGTATACACTATAAGCTGCTCTGACAAAGATACCAAAATTCAGTGACTTAAATAAGACAAAAGTGTCTTTCCCCAGTCACATTCCAGAGTTAGGCAGGGCCTTTGTTTCAGTAGGGCCCAAATTCCTTTCCTCCTATGGCCCTGCCATCCTAATATTGTCCTTATCTGTTTGGTTATAGATAGTTCCCACCATTGGGTTCTAGTTCCAGCCACTATGAATGAAGAACAAAGGGAATAGGGGCCATTTTTTTCCCAAAAGATGTGACCTGGAAGTTACTCACATTGCTTTAGCTCACATCCCATTGGCTAGAATTCATCACATGACTATACCTAGCACAAAAGAGTCTCAAATGTAGTCTCTGGCAGGAGAGCTTGGTGCTCAGCTGAAAAACAAAGGTTCTATATCAAGGCAAGAAGAGGAAGAGACTGATTTGAGAGGAGGAGATCTCCGTTGGCAGATTCTGCCATAAAACTTCTCATCATTGTTATTTTTGAGGTATTTTTCCATTTTGGGTTTTTGGTTTCTTTGCCTGTTTGTTTTCTGAGATAGAGTCTCACTCTGTCACCCAGGCTAGAGTACAGTGGTGGGATCTCAGGTTACTGCAATCTCTCCCTCCCAGGTTCAATCGATTCTCATGCCTCAGCCTCCCAAAGTGCTGGGATTAAAGATGTGAACCACTGTGTCCAGCCCATTTTGGTTTCGATTTTTTTTTTTTTAAATAGTGTCTCGCAGCCAGATGCAGTAGGTTACATCTGTAATCCTAACACTTTGGGAGGCCGAGATGGGCGGATAACCTGAGGTCGGGAGTTCGAGACCAGCCTGACCAACGTGGAGAAACCCTGTCTCTACTAAAAATGCAAAATTAGTCAGGCGTGGTGGCACATGCCTGTAATCCCAGCTACTTGGGAGGCTGAGACAGGAGACTTGCTTAAACCTGAGAGGCAGAGGTGCTGTGAGCCGAGATCATGCTGTTGCATTCCAGCCTAGGTAACAAGAGTGAAACTCCTGTCTCAAAAAAAAAAAAAGAAGAAATAGTGTCTCACTCTTCGCCGAGGTTGGAGTGTGATGGCATGATCTCTGCTCACTGCAACCTCCCCCTCCTGGGTTCAGGTGATTCTCATGCCTCAGCCTCCCAAGTAGCGGGGATTATAGGCACCCGTCACCACGCCCAGCTAATTTTTTTGTATTTTTAGTAGAAACGGGGTTTCACCACGTTGGCCACACTAGTCTAGAACTCCTGACCTCAGGTGATCTGCCGCACAAGGCCTCATTCTGGTTTTGCTTTTAATTTTCAGGTGTTTTCTTACTTTGTTAATGTCTAATTTTATTGCATTGGGACAAAGAATATTGTACTGGTTCTACTGTTGGGATTTATAAGGGATGTGGATATTTGACTAGCCTTTGAAAAGAAGGTTTTCTGTGTTATTGTGTAGAGTTTGGTATCTACTGATTAGATTTTATTACTTCTTATCATCTTGGTCTTTTATATCCTTACTTAATTTTATCCTCTTGAATTTTAATGGAGCAAAAGACATAAAGTCCTCTAATAACATGTGTTCTCTTTGCATTCTTTGACTTTTTATGAATATTGATGCTGCACTATTTGTGTACCGAGGGAGAAGGCCATGCCACTGTCCAAAGTTTAGTGAATCTGGGCAGTCTCGCTTCCCAGTTGGAGAATGCTTCATGGAGGAGAACATTCCTAATCCTTGTTTTGTTGTACTCTAAATTGAACTGTAATGTATTTCTTTAACCTGAATGAATGTTTCTGTTTTTTTACTTATTACACAGGTAGTTCTGACTCGAAGGACAGAAGAGGTGAGCTGCTCACCTTATATCTGTTGTTCCTTTTACACAGTGTACAGTATTCATCTATTTCCTCTGCTCACAGTCCTTGGCAACCGTATGCATCTGTGGCTGTGTTTGTTTACTTTTCCTTAAGTTGTTTCCATGTTAACCTCATAGAGAAGAGCAATAGAAACAGTATGTTTGTTAACATATTTTTTAACATAGACTATGGATTCTAACAGCTATGATGTATTTTAACAAGTAATAGGACAGAGCTTACATTGTCATTTCACCTTATTAGCCTTACTTTTTGGTGATATTAGGTCATAATTTCTATACCATGGGTTGCTTCTGATTTCTAGGCTATAGTTCCCTTTAAACATTTTTTGTGTTATTTTTCCCCTAGTCTATAAAATGTCAGCCCTTTGTGGCTTTATATGGATTTAATGGATTTTTAGCCCTTTAATATAAAGTCCCTGTGGCCTGAGATGTTGTGTCGGTGGTTTAAGCTGGACTGATGAGTCACCGGTCACTCGAGAGCAGGAGGACATGGGTACTCATTTGCAGAATTGTGGCACGTTTTGCCTAGAACAACAGTAAGGCTGCTACCAAAGAGCATGAGAGAAAGAGATCATTATTACATCTGAGTTTTTAAAATGTTACTCTTAGAAGCAATGTTTTTATCATAATTTTTTAGTTTATCAAATCAGACTTCAGTTTTTTTCTGATTCCATTATTTAACCATACACAATTTTTCCTGCATAATTAAGCAATGAACACTTACAGGCATATGAAGTCTCACAAAGTAGGGGGCGTTTGAGTCAGAAAAATGGCTACTTTGATCCTTTATGTGATATCCATCTGCCATTGTATTTGGTAAGGAATAATGAGGTGTTACCATACTGTGTATAGATTTCCCTCACTTTTCCAGCTCTCACTTTCCTAAACTTGGGAACTAAATGTTGGATTAATGTGATGTCTTTGCTATTCAGATTCACTTGCCAGATTCTCACTATCAAATGTAGACTTAAATAGGTTTTATTGTGATAGATATTTATTTTCTCCCTAAAACTGCTCTTTTAACCAGTCTTATAAAGTCAGAAGTCAAAGTGGTAGGCTTCAAAATAAAACATTAGATCTTTTGACTCTTTCCTCTATTTAGTATATATTTTCATAATATTCAGCCTTTTCTTGCCCCAGATATCATACCTATTTTACCTACCTAATATTTAACTGGTTTCCATGTTGTGATTAAAAAAATAAAATTACCTTAATTACCTAGATTAATACTAATTGTGACATATGTAAAGTCTATTAATTTAATCTCCTTTTTTAAGTCAAAAAAATGATTTTGTATAATTCTAAACAGGAAACCGAAGAGACATAGGTATTCTCAGCAGTCTCTAAAGTCCCAAAATCTAATGACATTTTTACCAGAGCAGATCTTCAGGTCTTTAGAAATATTCCTGTAAATTTGGATGTCACATTCTTTTCTTTTTTTGGCGGGGGGGGGGGCGGGGGACACTGTTTTGCTCCTTTTGCTTAGGCTGGAGTACAATGGCCCGATCTTGGCTCACCACAACCTCCACCACCATGCCCAGCTAATTTTGTGTTTTTAGTAGAGACAGGGTTTCTCCATGCTGGTCAGGCTGGTCTGGAACCCCTGATCTCAGGTGATCCGCCCACCTCACCCTCCTAAAGTTCTGGGATTACAGGCATGAGCCATCACATCTGGCCTATCACATTCTAATTTTAAAGCCAAATGCTGTTTGAGAAATAAGCCAGCTGTTTGGAAATATTTGTATTATAATGGGTTTGATAAGCAGTTATATTTTATGCAGATGAATTAAGGTCTACAAGTTTTATGCACTGGTCTTTGGGTGCTTTTGAACATCTGATGTTTTAATTGTCAAAGCAGAAAGGAATAAAATGAGAGGGAGTTTTTTTTTCTTCCTCTTCTGAAGTCCAAGAAACTGGTTATTTTGTCATGCGTATTATTTTTAAAATATATTCTGGCCAGGTGCAGTGGCTCATGCCTGTAATCCTAGCACTTTGGGAGGCCAAGGCAGGTGGATCACTTGAGGTCAGGAGTTAGAGACCAGCCTGGCCAACATGGTAAAACCCCATCTCTAAAAAAAAATTAGCTAGACATGATGGCACATGCCTGTAGTCTCAGCTACTCAGGAGGCTAAGGCAGGAAATGGCTTGAACCTAGGAAGCAGGTTCAATCTCGTTTGGGCTAGCTTTTATTTATTTATTTTTTCTTTATTATTATTATTATTTTTTTAAGACGGGGTTTCACCATGTTGGTCAGGCTGGTCTTGAACTCCCGACCTCAGGTGATCCGCCCGTCTTGGCCTCCCAAAGCGCTTGGATTATAGGTGTGAGCAACTGCGCCTGGCTGGGCTAGCTTTTAAAAATTATGTTAAAATATGCATAACATAAAATTTACCATTTTAATCATTTTTAAGTATATAGTGGCATTAAGTACATTTACATGATTGTGCAGCTATCTCCAGAAAGTTATCGTCCCAAACTGAAACTTGTTACCCACTAAACAGTAATTTCCCATACTCCTTCCATGCTTCCTATGCTTCCCCTAGCCCCTGATAACCGCTGTTCTACTTTCTGTCTCTCTGAATTTGTCTATTTTAAATATCCCATTTAAGTGGAATCATACCATATTTGTCCTTTTGTAGCTAACTTCTTTTTTTTTTTTTAAGGCATTTTTACTGGTTTCAATTTAGATTATTTGTGTAATATTTTGTAATGCATTAACTTGAATCTGCCAAAAATACCTCTTCACCATTCAGTCAGTGGTCACGATGACTGTATTCTCCAGTTACTTAGTGTTCACTAGTTTTACATCTCAGTTTATTAGTTTGGTTCTGAGGGAAACAGACTCTGAGACAGATTTGCATGCAGCAAGTTTGTTGGAGAAGCATTTGCTCCCTACAGCACCTATGAGGCAGTGAAGGCAGTCGTATTGGGTAGCTGCCTGTGGCCTGGCCCTGGGGGAAGGCCTCAACCCCCACCTTGATTCCAACTCCAAAGCTTCCTGTGGGATTCCTAAGAAGACTTGAGTTGCCACATGATCAGAGCAAAGGCAACAAAGGCCATCCCACAGGAAGCTTTGGAGTTGTTTGGTTTTCTGTTCCTTGGGTCAGTTTTGCTGAGAATGACGGTTTCCAGTTTCATCCATGTCCCTGCGAAGGGCAGGAACTCATCCTTTTTTGTGGCTACATAGTATTCCATGGTGTATATGTGCCACATTTTCTTATCCAGTCTATCATTGATGGACATTTGGGTTGGTTCCAAGTCTTTGCTATTGTAAACAGTGCCGCACTGAACATACGTGTCCATGTGTCTTTATAATAGAACGATTTTTAATCCTTTGGGTATATACCCAGTAATGAGATTGCTGGGTCAAATGATATTTGTATTTCTAGATCCTTGAGGAATTGCCACACTGTCTTCCACAATGGTTGAATTAATTTACACTCCCACCAGCCATGTAAAAGCGTTCCTATTTTTCCACATCCTCTCCAGCATCTGTTGTCTCCAGATTTTTTAATGATTGCCATTCTAACTGGTGTGAGATTAAGATGAGAGCCACATACCACAGTATGTTTGAAACTTGCCATTAACAAAGAAGCATGGTGTAATGTCTTCCATCTCTTTAAAAACAAAAACAAAAAAAAACAGCTATCCACCTCACATCTCCCTCCATCTGTCACTCCTTTCTTCTGCATCCCTTAATGTTAAAAGTCCCAACAAAAGGACCCGGTATCTCGCTTTGTCCTTTTTCTTTCTTTTTTCTTTTTTTTTTTTTTGGAGACAAAGTTTCACTCTTATTGCCCAGGCTGGAGTGCAGTGGCACAATCTTGGCTCACTACAACCTATGCCTCCCAGGTTCAAGCGATTCTCCTACCTCAGCCTCCCAAGCAGCTGGGATTACAGGCATGAGCCACCACGCCTGGCTAATTTTGTATTTTTAGTAGAGATGGGGTTTCTCCATGTTGGTCAGGCTGGTCTTGAACTCCCGACCTCAGGTGATCCACCCACCATGGCCTCCCAAAGTGCTGGGATTACAGGTGCAAACCACTGCGCCTGGCCCACTTTATCCTTTTTCTATCTTTATTTCACTCCATTTAGGCTTTCTTACCCACTATTCATCTGAAACCACTCTTGGAAAGGTCATTAGTAGCCACCGTCTTACCAAGTCTGGTTTCACTTTCTGTCTAATCCTACTTAAATCTGTAGGCAGCGGTTGATTGAATTTATTACTCCCTCTTTGAAAAAATCTGCTCTTGGCTTCCATGACACTACATTCTTAAATTAACCTTTCATCTCATGGCTGCTGCCTATGGATCAGTTTAGCTGATCTTTTAAGATATGTAAATCCAGTTATATCTCTCCTCTGTTCAAAGCCCTCCAGTGACATAGTGTTTCACGTCACACTCAGAATTAAATCCAAAGTCATTACAATGGACTCTCAAGTCCTAAATTTGTTGGCTCTTGCTCACCTCTCTCGCATCTTACATTGAACTGGCCTTTGTGCTGTATTTTGAACCCACCAAGCTCCTAAGAGCTGGTGGCTGTTCCCTGTGCCTAGAAAGCTCTTCACCCAGATCTTTGCATGGTTCACTTCATATTATTTAGGGCTCTGCTCATATATTACTTCCTGAGAGACCTTCCCAAACCACTCTGTCACTGCTCCCCCAACTTGTCACTTTCTCCCTACCCTGCTTTTTATTCCTCATAGCACTTGTCCCTGCCTAAAATTAAGTACTGACTTGTTCATGAACAGTGTCCTCCTTCCTCCACACAGAATGTAAGCTTTCTATCACTTGTCTGCTTAAATATGTCTGTGCTCCCAGTGTCTCAGACACTGGCATGCAATTGCTGGTCCACAAATATTTTAACGAATGCTGTTAAAAGATTGAATCAGATGAGAATGGGAATGTTCCTGTTGGATTTGGCAATATGCCATTTGTTGGTGTTCTGGCTGAGCAGTTTAAACAGAGCACTGTGGGTGGGAGTCAGAGCAAATAGATTAAGGAGAACCTGGAGGTAAGGAATTAGACAAGACAAATTAGACAGTTGTATGGAAGGGAAGACAAATTAGACAAGTGTGTGGAAGAGAAGGGAGATGTGAGGCTGGTGGTGGCTGGGGGAGGGTAAATGAGGTCAAGGAGACAAGTCTTTGAGGTGTCAGCAGTGGATGTAATCCAGAGCACACGTGACAGGATGGACCTTGACATGGGAGGGACTTGTCTTCCCTTTTAGCAGGTAGGAAAATGGTGAAGATAGTTTCCAAGCCACTCTGATGGTATAGTTCATGGAGTGGAGTAAGGGGTAAGAGTAGAGGAGGATGAGTCAGAGCCTGGCCAGCTGCATGAGAAACAAGGTTAGGTATTGGGTGAAAGGGAGCCAGGCCCTATGGAATGAGGTGGGGCTGCCATGTCTCCAAGCCAGATGTTGCCATGGTTGGGGTCCTGGCAAAAGGGTGACTAAGGGAGCAGGGTGTGTAAAGAGGAAGAAAGAAGCATCCAGAAGTTTTTGTTACATGGCGGCTGAGGATCTAATAATGTCTTGTTTTATTTTATTTTTGTTTGTCTGATCTTGAATTCCTGGCTTCAAGCAATCCTTCCATCTCAGCCTCCCAAAGTGCTAGTATAGGCATGAGCCACCACACCTGCGACACTCCTTGTTTGTTTGTTTGTTTTGAGACAAGGTCTTGCTCTGTTGCCCAGGCTGGAGTGCAGTGTCACAGTCCCAGCTCACCGCATCCGGCTCCTGGGCTCAAGCGATCCTCCTACCTCACTCTCCTGAGTAGCTGGGACTACAGGCACATACCACTACACCCACCCTTAGTAGAGATAGGGTTTTACCATGTTGCTCAGGCTTGACTGGAATACCTTAACTCAAGCAGTCCACCTGCTTTGTCCTCCTAAAATGCAAGGATTACAGGCGTGAGCCATTGCGGCCCTACCTGTCTCTTTGTTTTAATCAGGAACAATGTTCTCCGTGCCAGGAAACCATTTAGGTTTATGATAGGAAAACTCTCTTTTTACCTTCCACTCCCATCTTCCTCTAGTTGGAGCCCATTGAGAGGTGAGAGAGAGTACAGTGTTGGCCCTGCATACCTAGCTTGCCATTAGGATTGGATGCGTTCATGCCTCCAAATATTGGAGTACTTTTTATGTGCTAAGTACTGATTTAGGCTCAAAGGATGTAGCAGTGAGTAAAACAAAGTATGTGCCTTTAAAGAGCTTTTATTCTAATGCAGGGAGACAAAGTAAATAAATGTACGATAGTCAGAAATGGGGTGGGCATGTCATCCTGGGCCCCATGCTCTCTTCCCACCTCAATAGCCCTGGCATGGCAGTGGGAGGTGCACACTCAGACTTTCTTCTCTGTTTCCGTGTCCTGCCATCCATAGAAGGACTGAATGAGCTCTTCCTCTTCGAGGTGTTCCCCTGAATGACTGACTTAAGCTCTCCATTGCACAACACAGTAATGACTTGTTCTGTACTCTTGATTTCAGATGAGACGCCAATTATTGCAGTGATGGTGGCCCTGTCCTCTCTGCTAGTGATCGTGTTTATTATCATAGTTTTGTACATGTTAAGGTGAGCCTACTAACACTTCGCGTTCTTTAGATTCTGCTTTAATACCCCAGTGTCTCAGTGAACCCACACAGTCCAGAAGACAGTAATTAATAGACAATGAATAGGATAGAGGGGGAATGACCTATGATGGTGGTGAAATTGAAGTTCTACTTAGAAATAGTTTAAAAGATCTACGTAGTCTTTTTAAGTCCTAAGCCCTCCCTTTTTCTTTCTCTGTCCAAGCCCAGTCCCCCAACTCTAGTGCACCCTAAAGCACAGGATGGTAGTTTGGAGGTTGTGGTAAGAAGCCACAGTCTGTTATTAGTGACAGATGTTTCAGGATCTTTAGGTCTAGTTCTGTTGAAGCAACCCCTAAAAGGGCCCCAGTAAGGTTACATGTTCAATAAAAGCCTACTTTATTTCTAGTTGGGGCTTTGTCCCCAAACTTTTCTGGGACCCCTGTCCCTGGCATGCTGAGCTGAGCCACGTAAGTTGTGAGTTACAGGATCCCTCTTTCTGACCTTTCAGGGTCTTCTAGACATTACCACTCAAGCAGAAGCAAGGAAGGGGAACCTAAGGTTTAGCCCTGCCTTATCTTTGGCCTAACCTGTTCTGTGCTCCCTCTGTTCTTCTGCAGGGATAAAGAGAGGGGGAATTGTGTGCCCTCTATAATTTGTCATGTGTCTCCATCATTCTGCTGGAGACTTGTGGCCAGAAATGTGTCCACCCAATCCAAAGCTCTGGGCTTCTCACTGGGACTCCCAGGCTACACTGAGGAAATACCAGGATTTTTATTTGATATGTATTGTCTGTCTTCCCCAACTGTATTCCACTCACTTACCCTCTCTCCACCTGGTGCTCTCTACTGAGCCACATGAGCCTAAATATACTGTTGGGGTTCCGTGGTTGGGTCCCAGTGTCCTGAGGGTAAGCAGGAGTATCCTGAGGTACTCGGTCACCCTAGCATGCTGCTGCCTTAGGGTATGCATGACCTGTCTCTAAAAAAACCCGATTATTTGTAAAGGAGATTTAGAAAGGCTGAATTGATGAGCAGGAATATAGAGCCAGTGATTTGCCTCTCCCACCTCTGTGCTTCATTCTTCACTGTGATCATTTTCTCATTAGGTTTAAGAAATACAAGCAAGCTGGGAGCCATTCCAATTCTTTCCGCTTATCCAACGGCCGCACTGAGGATGTGGGTAAGGCATTCCTTAATGTCATGGGAACCTTCACAAGGAAGGAAATCAAGAAAGTAGGAGTTTCTCCATCCTTTTAAAAGAATACGGCAATAAAAAGAGAAAAAAAAATTTTTGAAGAGAACAGTCCTAGTTCTTACAGGCTTGGTCCATGAGGTAAAATCCCCAGTTTGGCCTCCAGAAAGGAGCTAGGTCCTTAGGGAACCTAACTGACCTTCTCCCTTGTGTATTTCAGAGCCCCAGAGTGTACCACTTCTGGCCAGATCCCCAAGCACCAACAGGAAGTACCCACCCCTGCCTGTGGACAAGCTGGAAGAGGAAATTAATCGAAGAATGGCAGATGACAATAAGCTCTTCAGGGAGGAATTCAATGTGAGTACTTTGTTGAGGCTGATGTATCATCAGGGAAGAAGGCAGACCTAAGGTCAGATCTTTCAGACCTTTTGAGTCATGAAGTAAAAAGTGGGCTTTTAATGTTTAAGAGGTGAGAAGTGAAGTTTATCTGACTTTCTGTATAATCATGGATAGGATAGGAAGTGAGATTTGCCTCACCTCCCTAATCTACCCATTCATTCATTCATTCATCATCACATCTCTTCTTTTGTTTAGTAAATGCTTGGCAAGCATCTAATATGTGTCAGGTAGTAGTATAGTTACCAGGGATATGATGAGGAACAAAAACAAATCCAATCCCTGTTCTCAAGGAACTCACTGTCCAGGAGGGAAACCTCACAAACAGGAACAAAAATAGCTATGTAAGTTCAAACAGCAAAACAGCACATAAAGGACTGGTGCATATTTGTAGGCACCCATATTAAGAGGTTGCCTTTTTGAGTCTAGAGCAGGGCTGTTAGAGTGTTTAAAGCAGATAGTAGGATAGATCAGTGTGAGAAATGAGGGCCATGGGAGACTGCAGAGCACAGGTTTTATCTTGAGTATTTAGACTCATGTTTTTATAATACCCACAAGGAAGCAGAATATGTTTGTAAACCACCAGTCGGTGATCCTAGCCTACCAGTCCTGATCCCAGATCAGAAGAGCTTCCTTGAATAAATGATTTTTTTTTTGAGACAGAGTCTCACTCTGTCGCCAGGCTGGAGTGCAGTGGCATGATTTCAGCTCACGGCAACCTCTGCCTCCCGGGTTTAAGTGATCCTCCTGCCTCAGCCTCCGAATAGGTGGGACTGCAGGTATGTGCCAACATGCCCAGATGATTTTTATATTTTTACTAGAGACAGGGTTTCACCATGTTGGCCAGGATGGTCTCAATCTCTTCACCTCGTGATTCAGCCTCCCAAAGTGCTGGAATTACAGGCATGAGCCACTGTACCCGGCTGAATAAATGATGTTTTAATTGATACCTAATTTAGGCACTGGAAAATAGCAGGAGGAAATTGTCAGGAGTAAGTGTGTTGAGGGAGCACACATCCAAAACATTTAAGGGCTGTGTGCAGCTGAAAGGCAGAGCTTCAAAGGAGGATCAAAGGTGAAACTGAAAGAAGGCTGGCCAGACCATAGACCTTGTAGATTGTCATGAGAGAATTGGCAGGCCATAGGCCAGCCAGATTTACATCTTGAAAAAATGACTCTGGCTTATATTATGTAGAATAGCCCATGGACAGACCAGAATAGTTGTGGGGGAATACAGTCAGGGGTTGCAGGTGTTAATATCAGAAGTGCTGGTAGATTGACCTAAAGTGATCGTGACTAGGGAGTGGGGAATGGATTTAAGGACATAGAAGAGCAGTTCTAGAGTTGGTAAATACATCAGCTGGGGCCTTGCTAAACTGTCCGTTTCCTTCACACCTTTCCACTAAGCCATGTGTCAGCTTTGCATTGTAGGCCGGCTCTTTTTTTTCCCCACTGAAAAAAAAAAAAGAGCCAGCCTACAATGCAAAGCTGACACATGGCTTAGTGGAAACTTCTCTTGTCACATGCTCCTTCTTAAACCAGTCATGAACAAGGGAGAAATAAGGTTACTATGGCTGACTGAAAACCAGTCCAGATTATTCCTGGGTCAAGGCTAGGCACGCTGGCTCATACCTATAATCCCAACACTGAGAGGCTGAGGCAGGCAGATTGCTTGAGCATATGAGTTCGAAACCAGCCTGGGCAACATGGTAAAACCCCATCTCTACCAAAAAAAAAAAAAAAACCACACAAATACAAAAATTAGCTGATCATAGTGGTGCATGCCTATAACCTCACCACTTGGGAGCTGAGGTGGGAGTATTGCTTGATCCCAGCGGGTCGAGGTTGCAGTGAGTCAGGATCACACCACTGCACCCCAGCCTGGACAATAGAGCTAGACCCTGTCTCAAAAAAAAAATTTTTTTTTAATATCGCTGGGTCATGTGGGATATGGACAGACAACCTCATAGAATAGGAGCTCTGGTAAAGAGGGAATGGTTATTAGGTCGGTGGGTCACCATTCATATCTGCTCCACAATGGAAGGGCTTAGGGGGAGTGGTGAGTGATGTCAGGTTTGCATTTGAGAAAATCACTAACTACAGTATAGAGAATAGATAGAAGGGAGAGGCAGGAGTTTTAATGGGAGACCATTTACCAGGCAAGAGTTAACAGAATAGCTTGGACCCCTTTTTGGGGCAGTTGGAAAAATAGCACCATTTAATGTTCATTTTTGATTGATAGTATTTACCAAATCCCGCCAGGCGTAGTGGCTTATGCCTATAATCCCAGCACTTTGGGAGGCCGAGGCGGGTGGATCACCTGAAGTCAGAAGTTCAAAACCAGCCTGGCTAACATGGTGAGAAACCCCCATCTCTTCTAAAAATACAAAAATTAGCCAAGTGTGGTGCCGGGTGCCTGTAATCCTAGCTACTCGGGAGGCTGAGGCTGAGTTGGGAGAATTGCTTGAACCCAGGCAGCAGAGGTTGTAGTGAGCTGAGATCACACCATTGCATTCCAGCCTGGTGACAAGAGCAAAACTCCATCTCAAAAAAAAAAAAAAAATCAGAAAATTTACCACATCCCACAAGACAGCACCCCAGCCTCAGTACCATAGCTGGATCTGTGCTAGGCATAATACTGTTTTGTAATCTATAATACCGACTGCTTCTGGGTGATAGGGTATGTGATCCCATTCCTATGCTTTTTCTTTCAAATGAGTTTTTTTTTTTCCATAACATTAAATTTACATAAGCATGAAACAAGTTCTTTGTTTGAGGTAATATTCCCTGAGACCCCATGATAAAGCATTTCAGTAAATCCCTGGATGGTGATGGTATTTCTAGAGGCATGATAGGTAAATTCAGATAGCTGTTGTGGTGAGAGCCATTTGCTGTGCTACCATGGTAACCGTATTCACAAGCTCATTGGTCCAACACTAGGGTAGCAAGCGAAAGGGCTGACCATTATCACCTGGGTTTCTAGCAATGAGTGCCATCTGGTGAGCATTCACATGGAACATAAATATTTCTTTTCTTGTTCTAGTTATTCACTACCCTGTGATTGGTTTAGATCCTGATCTCCAGTAAGATAAATAGTGTGAAAATTTTCTTGAAGTCCTCTTCACTAGGAGGATTTCTCTTTTATACACATTCAAAGCCATCACTTAAGTAGGTTACCCCATAGCAGTCTACTTCCAGCATGGGCCAGCATGTTTCACCAAGCAGTTTATATACCAGGCCAGACTTTTTCTTCTTCAGTTAACTGTTGATGTCAATAGGAAGTCAGAGTATCTATTGAGGCAGTGAGTTGTATGGTAGGCATTTTATAGAGATCACTTCCAGCTGATAGTGGGATTCTGCAGGGCATGTCCAAATCTATGGCTGATTGGATCACATAATACCTAGTATACAAGGCCGGGTACAATAGCTCACACTTGTAATCCCAGCACTTTGGGAGGCCAAGGCAGGCAGATCACTTGAGATTAGGAGTTCAAGACCAGCTGGCCAAGATGTGAAACCCCCATCTCTACTAAAAATATAAAAATTAGTTGGGCGTGGTAGCGGATGCCTGTAATCCCAGCTACTCAGGAGGCTGAGGCAGCAGAATCACTTGAACCCAGAAGGCAGAGGTTACAGCGTGCCAAGACCATGCCATTGCACTCCAGCCTGGGCAACAAGAACAAAACTCAGTCACAAAAAAAAAAAAACAAAAACCTAGTTTATGATGGGGAGTTGAAGTCATTTAGATACCTGTGTCTGTCATCAGGCTTACAGTCTCCACCTTAGAGCCCAGTATTAGGCTAGGAGCATGGTCTTATCCCCATATTTTAGGATTTTTCATTACGATTCTCTGTTTACCTTACTACAAAAACTTTAGAGCTCCATACAGTCTACCAGAGCTATTTTTCTGTGGCCTATGTCCGCAGGAGCACCTTCTCTTTCAGATCACTTAATAAATTGGTCAGAGGCTAGGCACAGTGGCTCATGCCTGTAATCCTAGCACTTTGGGAGATGAGGCAGGCAGATCGCTTTGAGCCCAGGAGCTCGAGACCAGCCTGGGCAACATGGCAAAACTCTGTCTCTACAAAAAATTAGTTAGACTTGTGGTGTGCACCCGTAGTTCCAGCTACTCCAGAGGCTGAGGTGGTAGTATCACTTGAGCCTAGGAGTTTGAGGCTGCAGTGAGCTGTGACTGCACCACTGCACTGCAGCTTGTATGACAGAGCGAGACCTTGTCTCCAGATAGATACGTAGGTAGGTAGATTGATTGATTAGATAGATTAGATCAAGAGATCGGAGTTGGATGCAAGCATAAGGTATTTGCTGTCTCCAAAACTTAAAATGGCCCAGCAAGCATTGCTCTTCTTGTTAGCAGGAGAGGGGTGGTGGGGCAAGGAGCAGCAAGTTGTCCTTTATGTTGGAGGAAATATCCTGATGTGCTGCAGGCCTTTGACTTTCAGAAAATTTAGCTGAAGTGGTAGGCCACTATACTTTTATGTCTAACATAGACATCTAAGATATATAACTTCCTGCTCTTCCATGTCTCACATCGATGTCATTAGCATAGTTGTCAGAGTGATGTCCTGTGAAACAGACAAAATCTTGATGAATCAGATCACAACACAGAAAGATCAAGATAATTGATCACTGAGGCTGTTCCTGCCATGAGCAAGAAAAATGCTTAAAGTAGTCCACACAACTTAAAAAGAATATACACTCGCCCCTAGCAATAGTCTGGGTACCATGGGTTATGTGTTAACCTGCAGGAAGTAGAGTACGTCTGGAAACGCAACTGCAACTGTAGCACTTAAGATCCTGCGGTTCACATGGAGACTTAGCCTTTTGGTAAAGAGATCACTGCTCTGGGAGCTTACATTTGCTCTTTTTGTAATGGTTCTTATCCAGTGGGCTAGGGAATCAGTGTGCCTTTGGGCATCACCTAGCAGCCAATGTTATTGAAAATCAAGGTGGCACAGAGGAGGGCTGGCCAACTTCACAGAGCCTGGGGCAACTAGTTTCTCTCCCTCCCTTTTGGAGAAACAGACAGATAGATAGGCCCAGACAGACAGATAGGCAGGCCCAGACAGACAGACAGACAGATAAGGTAAGATAAATAGATTAGATAGATAGATTAGATAGATTAATAGGTAGCTCCTAATGTGAAGCCACCTCAGGCCAAACTCCTTCCATCACCTGGCCTGCAAAGCCTCCATTCTAACTAGCATATCTTAGTGACATTTTGAGTTCCCAGGAATTAGTCGCCTCAAGGCCAGAACCCAGCAGACCCCAAAAGATGCATTTTCCTTTACCTAGTACAGTTATCATGGTAAATGTTTGCAGATTGTTAGGAAAAGATGAGAAGGGAGGTTTATAGTGTATGTGTGTTAATGCACTGTGGCAGGGTTCCTTCCTCCTTACAGGTGCCTGACCCTCCCCCTTACTGAAGGGTTCTGGATCTGTGAAATGAGTTGGATGAGGGGGCCTTCTCTCTAGTATGGTTGTCTGGTAGGCTGCCTAAACCGACCTGGAAAGCTACCTTCCATTTTCATTACTGGGAGCTTCACAATGAATTATTCACAGCCATAAACATCTGATCTTGGTCTCCAACAGTCTTTCTCAGCTCACTTAAATCAAGAACTCCATTTTGAAGCAGTCCCTTCCACTAGCATGTCCCTCTTCTGAGGACAGCCAAGAAAGCACTTCTGAAAGATTCCAGTGCTTTCATCACCAATGTACAGCCTCAGCAAGGCATGTGTTGTGGATCTCACTTAGATCAAGAATCCCATTTTGAAGCAGTCCCTTCCATCTAGCATCTCATTCTGCTGAGGACAGCCAGGAAAACACTTCTGAAAGATTCCAGTGCTTTCATCACCAATGTACAGCCTCAGCAAGGCATGTGTTGTGGATCCCATCAAGGGCGTACTGAAGGTGTCAGTGGAAGGCTGACCCTTTAGAGTCCATGTACCACTCTAGTCTCCTCTACTTTATGCCAGGGATTTTCTGGCTTTTCATGATCACCTCACTAAATCCAGCGTTCAGTTCAGGTTTCCACTGGCCAACCTAGCTCAACATTAAATCCATGGCCAGTTACCTGAGCTGTTAACACGACCTGCAGGAGTTCTTTTGACCATATCATAATTAGAAATCTGGCTTTATCCAGACTGGGCGCCATGGCTCACACTTGTAATCCCAGCACTTTGGGAGGCTAAGGGAGACGGATCACTTGAGATCAGGAGTTTGAGACCAGTCTGACCAATATGCATGCTGAAACCCTGTCTCTACTAAAAATAGAAAAATTAGCCAGGTGTGGCGAGTGCCTGTAATCTCAGCTACTCAGGAGGCTGAGGTAGAAGAATCACTTGAACCTGAGAGGCGGAGGTTGCTGTGAGCCGAGATTGTGCCATTGCACTCCAGCCGGGGTACAGAACAAGACTCTGTCTCAAACAGAGAAAAAGAAATGTGGCTTCATCCAAAAGTCATACTCTCCCTTCTTTGTTATAACATCTCCAAAATCTGTATCAACAATTGTTCCTATAATTTTTAATGATCCAGCTCAATGAATTCCTGCCATTTCTTCTGGCTTTTTATTAGCTCTTTACTTTTTTCCCCCCCTGTAGAGATGGGGGTATTGCTGTGTTGTCCAGGCTGATCTTGAACTCCTGATCTCAAACAATCCTCCCACCTTGGTCTCCCAGAGTGCTGGGATTACAGGCACAAGCTACTGTGCCTGGCCAACATTTTACTTTTCTACATTATTTATGTATTTTACCCTCAGATCATGTTATTGTTGTATTCTGTGAGTAATGCAGGCTGGGTCGTGGGGGCAGTTTTCATCATGAAAACAAGATGCAGTAGAGAGCATAATAGAGATTTTTAGAAATTAGCTTTCTTCAAGTCCTCTCTTCTTTATCATTTCTGTTGTCTCACGTAAAGCTTTATCTTTCTCATGAGCAACCCAGAAAAGATGTGAATTCTATTGGCATTAAAATTTAGCAACTAGCAAAATTCGGAAATTTTAACATTTGGTTTATCAAAATATGTACATAGTAATGTAAAGGCCCTTAGTCTTGGGTTTTCATTTGGAGGTCAGCATTTTATATGGGAGCTGAGATTTTTTCCTGTTTTGCTCTCTAATGTTGTCAGAAGTAATCCTACTCCTTGATTTCAACATTTCTCCTCTCCTTTTAATTGGGACACCCCCACTCCTTTACCACCAGCTTGAACACATCACAGGTAATTGCAAGCAATAAACTAAAATAGTTGTGCAGCTATGAACTGTGAGCAGCTTGCTCTTTCCTATCGTGGAAATTGGTTGACAGTTTCTGTCCTTCCATCTGAACCCAATAACATCACCTGCATTTCCCCCAGCAGTCTCCACTGTAACCCACTCTGATACTAATTGCTAAATCAGTTAAGGTCCTTTAGTTAAAAACAAGAGAAGTCAACTCAACTAAATTAAGCAAAAAACAAACAGAACTATTGATTTGGGGAGACACTGGAGGAGCTGGCAGAATCAAAAGATAAGAGGCTTGGAGTATCAAGCCTCGGGTAGAGCAGACCCTACCTTGGTGGCTTTGGGGGCCTTCTAGGAAAGCCTCTGCTTCTCCCGAGTTTTCAGAATCCTGGGAGGGAATCTGATTGGCCCAATATGAGTCAGGTATGACTGTGCTTGGATCAGTCAGCCCTGGGAGGAAAGAGGAGAAATAGCACATAGGGTAAACAAACCAATTTGAGTCTATAATATTTTTAATAACCATCAGATGAGGAAGGCCTTTCTAAGCTACTTTTAAGATTTAGATGCCAGAATGGAAAAGTTTGAAAGATAATAAATGTATTAAAATGTGAAACATCTCTGTGACAAATGATGCCATAAAAAAAGTGGCCAACTGGGACAATCTGTTTGCCATAAATAATTTTCCATAATATACAAACCTGTGAGAAAAAAGTAAACCCAGTCAGGAAATTGGCAATTTACAGAAGAAATGCAAATGGTCTACAAAGATATGAAAAGAAGATCAACTATATCTAGTAATCAGGGAAATAGAGATTGCTAACCATTATTTTGGACCGATCAGATTTGAAAATTTAAAAAGATGTATATCAAATGTGGGCAAAAGTATGGGGCTGCAGAGACTTACACAGAGGTGGGGGGTTTAAATTTGTATTGCACTGGAGGGATGATTTTGGCAGTACCAATCAATATTTAAATGTTTGAGTTCTCTGACCAAGCTTCTGGGACTGTTAACAGAAAAACCCTCATTGTACAAATATGTATTTTTACAAGGGTATTTATGACAGCATTATTTGTAATAGCAAAGAAAATAAAAAAGCAAATATCTGACGTATAGAATGGCTAGATGATTTCTTATATTCATTGTGATATTCTATACTGTCATTAAAATAAATGTGTTCACATAGATCTCTAAGTCATATTTGTTATGTGAGAAAACGTGGCATAATTTCATTTTTGTTTTTAAAAGTATGTATATTTATGTGTGTTTGGGTATGTTAATGCTTTTTTTTTTTTTAAGTCTGAAAGACTACAGATTGTCAACAGTGGCAGGCTACAAGGGGGCTGGAAGAGAGGAGAGACATAATAGGGAACTTTGTTTTCTACTAAATTATTTAACTTAAAACGAGCTTTTTTTTTTTTTTTTGAGACAGAGTCTTGTCTCTTCACCCAGGCTGGAGTGCAGTGGTGTGATCTTGGCTCACTGCAACCTCCACCTCCCAGGTTCAAGAGATTCTCCTGCCTCAGCCTCCTGAGTAGCTGCCATTACAGGCACCTGCCACCACACTTGGCTAATTTATTATCGTATTTTTAGTAAGTAGAGACAGGGTAGGTCAGACTGGTCTCGAACTCTTGACCTTGTGATCCACCCGCCTTGGCCTCCCAAAGTGCTGGGATTACAGGTATGAGCCACCGCACCCGACCCAACAAGCATATTCTTTTTATAATATATTTAAAGCAGATTTTTTTTAAATATGGGAGATAAAGCTAATGGACTTAGTTTTCTTCGATGGATATATAACATCTAGAATAAAGAAGTTGCTATGCATAGTTTGAACTGTGTCAGGAGTCTTGTGGTCAGGTCGCTGTGAAAAGAAGTATCACCGGCCGGGCGCGGTGGCTCACGCCTGTAATCCTAACACTTTGGGAGGTGGAGGTGGGTGGATCACCTGAGGTCAGGAGTTCAAGACCAGCCTGGCCATCATGGTGAAACCCCATCTTAAAAAAAAGAAAGAAAAGTGATATCACCAAATGGGATGTTGTGCTGGAGAAAGACTGGACCATTGGGGGGTGAATAACTAAAGGAACAACACGCATAGGACATAACAACTGTTTTCTCATATTTGACAGGCTAAGAAGAGACTGTAGCATTTCTGTGAATGCCCACCTGACTGGAAGTTCTAGGCTATGGCTTTCATCCTAATTACAAGCTGGAGCTTTTTTGTTTGCCAGCATTTGTCTTTGGAGGAATCATTGAATTTATTTAAAAGAAACACTTTGAAAAGCCACCAAGAAGCCCCCATTTTCTGGGAAAATTGAGGTCTGTAAGGCATTATCAAGGTTTAAAAAGAAACAAAAGGATAAAATTGAGTTAGTTTCTGGCTGGGTGCAATTGTTCACACCTTTAATCTCCCAGCACTTTGGGAAGCCGATGCAGGAAGATTGATTGAGGCCAGGGGTTTAAGACCAGCCTAGGCAATGTAAACCTTATCTCTACAAAAAAAAATTTTTTAATTAGCCAGGCGTGATGGCACATGCCTGTAGTTCTAGCTACTCAGGAGAGTGAGTTGGGAGAACCACTGGGGAGCCCAGCACTTGGAGGCCACAGTGAGCTATAGTGCTCACTATATAGAGCTGCGGGAGCTACAGTGAGCTATAGTGATCACATCACTGCACTCCAGCCTCCTGGCTACTAGAGTGAGACTCTGTCTCAAAAAAAAAAAAAAAAAAAAAGGTTAGCTCCTGAGAGGAATGGGATAGGAGAGAAAGAAAGAGGAAAAGAGGTGAAGCCAGTGCGATAGTCAGAATCTGCAATGCGAGATGTGACCTTCCTCAGGACCCCCACTTCTTTAGTAACACAGTTAATTCTTAGATTGCCAGATGAAGAAGGCATGTGTATGTCATCTGGTAATGGGACTGAGTGTAGCGTCTGAGTTGAGATGGGCGAAATTGCCTCTGCATTCATGAGTTGTCCCAAAATAAGTGAATCACAGCCAAAGTCCTATGGGAATTAGTAGGAACTGTGACAAGGGCTTTGGAATTCTCACTGTCCAGTGAGTTGGGAGTTTGGGCTTTGCAAGGGACAGAGAAAGTGCCAGCTGACATCTGGGTTTTACATTACTTAGTACAAGGGAATTGCAAAAGAAATTGTGTATCTGGGTGTTGGGTCCTTTTAAACAGAACTGTTCCAAGACCTATCTTGGAAGGTAGTAAGTTTCCCATCACTGCAGTATTCAGTCACTGATGACTATTGTATGAGAGTATTGAAAGGAGATTCAGACTTAAAAGTGAATGAGATTCAGACCTGTACTGGAGATCTAGGCAAGAAAAGAAAGGTATAGGGATTGCAAAGGAAGAGATAAAATATAAATTTTTCACAGACCAAATATCTTCAGACAACCCCACAGATTCATCAGACATATAGAATTAATAAGTTATTTTAGCAAGATTGCTAGATACAAAAGCAGCATAAAAATTTAGTGCAGCTCTATACATAGGCCACAAACAGAAAACCTAATAATACCTTTTAAAAGATGCTGATTACAATAGCATCCAAATGTAAAGTACCTGGGGAATGGATTTAACAATTTAGAGAAAATTATTAAAATGTTTTAAGAAATTAAAGGAAAATAGCTTAAATTAGTGAAGAGATAGGATCAATGGATTAGGAGGCTCAATATTGTATAGATGTCAATTCTCCCCCAACTGATACGTAGATTCAATGCAATTCCAATAAAAATCCCAACAGGTTTTTTGTGGAACTTGACAAGCTGATTCTAAAATTTATATGGAGGAGAAAAGATTCAAGAATAGCCAAGACATTCCTGAAGAAGAAGAACAAGGTGAGGAGACCTGCCTTACCAGATATAAAGAGATTATAAAATATTAGTAATTAAGACAGTTCTATATTGGCACTGGGATAGATAGACTGACCAATGGAATGAAATAAAAAGTCCAGAAGCAGATCCATGTGTAAGTGGAAACCTATTTATGACAGAAATGCTGTTGCAGTTTGGGTGAGGAAAAGATGGTCTTCACAATAAATAGTGCCTGGGACCATTGGTAACCCTGTGGGAATAAATGAATGCTTGTCACATACCAAACACTAAAACCAATTCCAGTTACTGTAAACACTGAAATTTAAAGGACAAAAATGATAAAATGTAGAGATCATAATGTAGTAAAACATACTTCTGATCTCACAATAGGAAAGGGCTTACGACTTTCTTAAGACTTAAAATGTTTATAAAAGGGAAGATTGATGAATTTACATGAAAATGCTAAACCTCTGTTCATATAAAAATACCATTTAAAAAAATGACAGGGAAGGCCACAACCTCGGTAAAAGATAACACGGGTAACTGACAAAGGAAGAGTATCCAGAATATATTTTTTAAAACTCCTACAAATTGTTAAGAAAGTAAGTAGGCTGGTTGCAGTGGCTCATGCCTGTAATCCCAGCACTTTGGGAGGCCGAGCAGGTGGGTCACGAGGTCAAGAGTTCCAAGACCAGCCTGGCCAACATGGTGAAACCCCGTCTCTACTAAAAATATAAAAAGAAATTAGCCAGCTGTGGTGGCGGGTGCCTGTAATTCCAGCTACTCGTGAGGCTGAGGCAGGAGAATCGTTTGAACCCAGGAGGTGGAGGTTGCAGTGAGCCGGGATCATGCCACTGCACTCCAACCTGGGTGACAGAGCAAGACTCCATCTCAAAAAAAAAAAGAAAAGAAAAGAAATAATCCAGTAAGACAACACGGGAAGAGGAAGCTCTTTTGACCAGTATGCTGTGGAAAGATTATGAATCTCATTAATAATCAGAGATATGTAAATTAAAACTATAGTTAATACAAAGTCTGACAGTAGCAAATGTTGATGAGGATACAGAACTGGAACACTGTACATTGCTGGTGGGAATAAAATTAGTATAACTACTTTGAAAAACAATTTGGCTTTATCTGGTAACGTTAAAGATATCTATACCTGAAATTCTTATACATATGCGCAAGAAAGAGATAAAAATTTGCCTCAGAGCAGGACTGTTAACTGTAAACAACCCAAATATTCATCAGTAGTAGAATGGACAAGTAAATTTTGATACAGTCTCAAATGGACACTGCAAAGTAGCTGAAGTAAGCAAACATCCAGGATGAATCTTAGGAAGGTAACGTTGAGCCCAAAAAAAACAACTCACCACTTAGTCACAATTCCATTTTCCTCAAGAACTAGACTAGCAGTAATAATACATTGTTTTGGATGCAAAAAATATGAGATACAAATAAAGTAATGTAATGATAAATATTTTAAAAGTTCAAGTTTACCTGAGAGGGGGAAGGAAGAGGATATAAGAAGAGGAGCCCAAAGAGAACTTCTCAAATTATGTGATGAATACTTTTTAAACAATAAATATAAACAAATTTGTAAAACAAAAATTTTCATTTAACTGATATTTTTTAAAAATGAATGAGTACTTAGTCTTGGTTTCCAATTAAGGCATAAGCAAGAGATGAAATGGTCTTTGATGCCACCTAGTGTCTCTAGAGAGTTTAACATTTTATAGGCTTCTGCTCTGGCTGCTCCTTCCTAGTTTTGTGAGCTGGGTTTTCCAGAGTAGAAACCAAAAGCAGTAGGATTTACCTTGTTTTCATCCCTGACATAGGCTCTTCAGTCTGAACCTTTGCATCTAGCACTGTGTTCTCCAGGGCAATCCCTTTTTTCTCTTGTTAAATGGCTTCTGTTTCTTCCTGACTCTTTTTAGGAGTGTTAGTCCACCTGGAGACCTAGTTTTTGTTTATCATGACTTGGGGAGCTAGGAATGCTGGTAGGGCTGTGAGATGTCGTCTTTGTCATTCCTGACATTTCTTTATTGAAGACTGTTTTCAAGAGTCTTGCTGTCACTACCTCGGTTCTACATTTTAGAGAAGGGATGTATAAGAAAAGTAGTACCTCTGGATTAGTCATCAGGGCTTAAAAAACTGACATCTCATCCTGCCCTGTACGTGAGTGGAAAGCTGTGTAAATATATGTGAAGGAAGAGAATGCAAACTGTGGGTGAATTGGGAAATTCTGATCTGAAATAATGGTCTCTACTGCATGTGTAAGATTGTCCAGCCCAGGAAACTCTCTTCTCCCTTTTATGTATTCACAGCATAGGGTCAGGGGGAATTGCCTCTGTTAGTAAAATAAAATGCAGAACCTCCAGGGTTTTAATTCTGAAAGGAACTCTCTTGAGTAGGTAAGGGCAGATGGATTATGAGGCCCTAATTCCCCTATCTTTGGGTCTTTCACTTTAATTTATCCTACCACTGTCATACTGGTTTCCAATAAATATATTTGCTCCTTTCTTAAAGCTGTTGCTTCCCAGCCCGGGCAACATAGCAAGAGCCACCTCTAGAAAAATAAAAATTAGCCAGGCATGGTGGTGCTGTGCCTGTAGTCCCAGTTACTCAGGAGGCCGAGGCAGTAGGATACCTCCAGCCCAGGAGTTGAAGGCTGCAGTGAACTATGATGGTGCCACAGCACTCCAGCCTAGGCTACAGAGTGAGACCTTGTCTCCAAAACAACCAAAAAACAAAGAAAACTCTTGCTTCTATCTGACAAAAATTGGTTCCCTTTGGGCTGGCATTTCCTTTATTCAGTCTTTTTTTTTAATCAAAGATAGAAACCTGAGACCCATTCTTCATTTCTGTCTCTCTCTTGTCCCAATCCATTTTGCCTTCATTCTGTCTCCAAATGTAGTAATTCTAATTGCAGAATATGTCTCAAATGCATCCGTTTCCTTGTACCATCATTTTCCCATGCTTCTGTTCTTGCCTCTCTCCAGTCCATTTTCCATATAATAACAAGTAATTCTTTTTTTTTTTTTTTTTGACACGGAGTCTCACTCTGTCACTCAGGCTGGAGTGCAATAGCACGGTCTCGGCTCACTGCAACAACCTCCGCCTCCCAGGTTCAAGTGATTCTCCTGCCTTGGCCTCCTGAGTAGCTGGGACTACCAGCACATACTACCACACCTGGCTAATTTTTGTATTTTTAGTAGAGATGGGGTTTCACTGTGTTGACCATGCTGGTCTTGAACCCCTGACCTCGTTATCTGCCCGCCTCAGCCTCCCAAAGTGCTGGGATTACAGGCGTGGGCCACAGCACCCAGCCACAAGTAATTCTTTAACATGGAAAATGTATCACACTTTAAAAATCTTCTGTGATTTCCTCATGCACTTAAAATAAAATCCAAACTTATTATTCGAGGACCTACCTGGAAATGAATGATCTGACTTTGCCAAACTCATCTCTTCCTACTTCCTCCTGCCATTCCCATCAGCCTCGCCTTCTGTGTGACACCTGCACTGATTTTCAGTTCCTCACATAGCCAAGCCTTCTCCCACCTCTGGGTTATCACAGATACTGTTCTCTGTGCTTGGAATACTATTTTCTACACTCATCCTTCCTCAGAGAGACCTACCCGTAATCCAAATTTGGCACTTTCTGGTACTTCATCTCTAGTAGCACTCTGTTCTGTGATTGCATTCATTGTGTATGCAATTATATATGTATTCATTTTATTTGTTTAGTGTCTGCCTCTCACCCACAAATTTATATTGTCATTGAGGGTGAGAACTGTGCCTATATTTGATCACTCACTCTTTGCTCTGTACGTAGCCCAGTGCCTGGTAGGTACAAAATATATATTTGTTGAAAGAATGAATGAAAAGTAATGCATAAACCATAATTTACTTGTTTCTCTACTGCTGACTACTACAGTTGTTCTCAGTTTTGGGCCATTCTAAATAATGATGAATTAAATAATTTGAACATAAAGATTTCTGTTTCCTTAGGGTACATTCTCAGAAGTGAAATTGCAAGGCCATGAAGTATTTTCAAAAAGTATTCTTAAGGTTTATAAAATGTATTTCCAAATCACTTACTTGGAATAAATGTTGGAATTTTAAACTATATCCCTTTTTGCTTTCTTAATTGTTTTTATAGTGTCAGAGTCTCACTCTGTCACTCAGGCTGGAGTGCAGTGGTGTGATCAGGGCCTTGAACTCCGGGGCTGAAGTGTTCCTCCCATCTCAGCCTCCTGAGTAGCTGGGACTACAGGCATGCACCACCACACCTGGCTAATTTTTTTTTTTTTAATGTAGAGACAAGGTCTTGCCCAGGCTGGTCTTAAACTTCTGGCCTCAAGCAGTCCTCCCACCTCTGCCTCCCAAAGTTCTGGAATTACAGGCATGAGCCCACCTCCTTTTTCATCCTTAATTTTGAATATTTGAAACATACAAGAGAAGAACAGATCAAATAATAAAATTTAGCTTCCCACTCTCATAAAACTCATTTATTTGAATACTTATTCTGTGCCACACATGAGATTATCTCACTCCTTATGTGGCAGATGTTGTTGTTCCAATTTTATTTGTTTGTTTGTTTATTATTATTATTATTGTTATTATTATTTTTGTGAGACAGAGTCTCACTCTGTCACCCAGGCTGGAGTGCAATGGTGTGATCTCAGCTCACTGCGACCTCCACTGCCCAGGTTCAAGTGATTCTCCTGCCTCAGCCTCCCGAGTAGCTGGGATTACAGGCATGCACCACCATGCCTGCCTGGCTAATTTTTGTGTTTTTAGTAGAGACTGGGTTTCTCCATGTTGGCCAGGCTGGTCTCATACTCCTGACCTCAGATGATCCACCTGCCTCGGCCTCCCAACGTGCTGGCATTACAGGTGTGAAGCCACCACGCCTGGCCCCAATTTTAAAGATGAGGAAACTGGGCTTAGAAAGTTTAACAGATGTGCTCAAGTTCATACAAACCCAGACGATCTCATGTCAAACCATTGTGTGATAACCTCCCTGCACTAGCTAATTTACATTTGCTCCAAAACTGCTACAAATTTAAGGTCACCTCACCCAAATTTTCTGGTTCCTAACTGCTGCATCCATGTAAATGACCTCCCACCCACCCACCGGCCCTTGCTTCCTTGCCACATGATGCTACAGGCTGGGGTGTCATGCCTCCTTAGATCCCTAGAAAGAGCCTAAATGAGTTGGCCATCCAGAACCCTCCTGTGTGGTTCACTCTGAGATGCATGTCATCTTTGCGTGGTGATTAGCATGAGGATAAATGGCCCATTCCTTCAGTTTTGTCCCCCATTCCAGTTTACAACGGTGGGCCATTTTGGCCCAGCATCGTAACAACAGGCCCCTAACCACGTAATCATGTAAAGAGCATGCTGTGCTTAGAGTACCAGAAAGGGCATTCTGCCCCATGAGGATTCTTGTGTTGTTGAACTCTAAGGAGCTTGTGGCTGTTTAGGGGGGTAGGTTCATCTTCTGTGTTAGGCTGCAGGTATTCACCTGGGCCTATGTTTTTCCCCCTCAGGAAAAGTTAGAACATGCTACCAGGTCAGGGTTTGGTACAGCAGTTTGCATGTTTGATGCTTATCCCTGCTAATAATTCCTCTAATTTCTCTTAACCTTTCAGGCTCTCCCTGCGTGTCCTATCCAGGCCACCTGTGAGGCTGCTTCCAAGGAGGAAAACAAGGAAAAAAATCGATATGTAAACATCTTGCCTTGTGAGTGTCTTTAGTGCTTCTTGGGATGTAACCTGAAATTACATCTCTAGAGGGATTTTCTGAGTATGGAAATAATCTTGCAATTGGGCACAGCAGGGTGGATGACAAGAGTGGGTTCATGGCAGGACTCAGTCGCTTATACATGTAATCCCAGAACTTTGGAAGGCCAAGGTGAGAGAATTGCTTGAGCCCAGGGGTTCAAAACTAACCTAGGCAATATGGTGAGACCTCATCTCTATAAAAACCTTAAAAAATTAGCCAGGCATGGTGGTGTGTGTCTGTGGTTCCCAGCTACTTAGGAGGCTGAGGTGGGAGGATCACTTGAGCCCAGGGGGATGGAGGTTGCAGTGAGCCAAGATTGTGTCACTACATTCTAGCCTGGGTGGTAGAACAAGATCCTGTCTCAAAAAAATAAAGTAATTAAAAAAGAGTAGGTTGAAGACTTTGGGCTGAAAGAGCCTTTATGGATCCTGTGGTGACCTCACATGCTCACAGTCAATTAGGGTGATTCAGGAGGATTTTTGTGTCAGACCCCCAAGTTTCTAGGAGGTCCTGGAAAGCAGCTTTACTAGGATCAGGCAGGAAGCAGGGGGTGGTGGGGGTGGTGAAGATGGTTTTTGTGCTATTTGTTGAAAGAAATTCTAATGCAGAGTTCTCTATATAAACCCTTCCCAGAGTTAGCTGTTGCTAATCAGTTGATCCATAAGCTAACAGACATTTTGCTAGGCCAGTGGTATTTAGAATGTGATACACATAGTTTAATGAGATATGTGGACTCTGTTACCCAGGCTGGAGCGCAGTGGCATGATCTCGGCTCACTGCAACCTCCGCCTTCTGGGTTCAAGCAGTTCTCTTGCCTCAGCCTCCCAAATAGCTGGGATTACAGGCATGCACCACCACATCTGTCTAATTTTTGTATTTTTAGTAGAGATGGGTTTTTACCATGTTGGTTAGGCTGGTCTCGAACTCTTGACCTCAAGCATCCATCTACCTTGGCCTCTCAAAGTGCTGGGATTACAGGCGTCAGCCACCTCACTTGATTTTTATATTTGCTTTTCAAAAAAAAAAAAATTTCCTAATCCTTAGAACCTGTGAAATTTTTATGTTTTGTAGAGATGGTCTTGCTGTGTTGCCTGGGCTGGTCTCAAACTCCTGGCCTCAAACAGTCCTCCTGCTTCAGTGTCCTAAAGTGCTGGGATTACAAGCATGAGCCAGTGAGCCCAGCCAGTATATTTGC
The DNA here is from genome assembly GCA_036589455.1 of Ateles fusciceps. Taxonomy (NCBI): domain Eukaryota; kingdom Metazoa; phylum Chordata; class Mammalia; order Primates; family Atelidae; genus Ateles; species Ateles fusciceps. Next base: position 685,969 of record JAZHEH010002969.1, on the reverse strand, counting down.
TTTTTAAAAATTCTTCCTTTCAAATGTTTTATTTGTTGTTTTAGAGACAGGGCTAGCCAAGCTGGGATGCAGCGATGTGATCATAGATCACTGTATCCTCAAATTCCTGGGCTCAAATAATCCTCCTGCCACAGCCTGCTGAGTAGCTAGGATACAGGTGCATGCCACCATGCCTGGCTAAGTATTTTTTTTTGGACACAGGGTCTTGCTGTGTTGCCCAGGCTGGTCTCAAACTCTTGGTCTCAAGCAGTCCTCCCACCTTGACCTCTCAAAACATTGAGATTACATGCATGAGCCACTACACCCAGGCCCTAAAAATTTTATATTACAGAGTATATAATACATTAGCATATGTACATAATTCATCAATAAACGAACATAGAGATGCCTGCTCAAAATTTTTTTTTTTTTTTTTTGAGACAAAGTCTCACTCTGTTGCCTAGGCTAGAGTGCAGTGGCACGATCTCGGCCACCTCCTGGGTTCAAGTGATTCTCCTGCCTCAGCCTCCCAAGTAGCTGGGATTACAGGCATGCCTAGCTAATTTTTGTATTTTTAGTAGAGATGGGGTTTCACTATGTTGCTCAGGCTGGTTTCAAACTCCTGACCTCGTTATCAGCCCGCCTTGGCCCCCTAAAATGCTAGGATTACAGACGTGAGCCACCTTGTCCCGTGCCTGCTCACATTTTTTTTATTTTTATTTTTTATTTTTTTTATTTTTATTGAGACAGAGTTTTGCTCTGTCGCCAGGTGCCAGGCTGGAGTGCAGTGGTGCAATCTCGGCTCACTGCAACCTCTACCTTCCCGGTTCAAGCAATTCTCCTGCCTCAGCCTCCCAAGTAGCTGGGACTACAGGTGCACGCCACCATGCCCAACTAATTTTTTTTATTTTAATAGAGACGGGTTTCACCATGTTGGCCAGGATGATCTCGATCTCTTGACCTTGTGTTCCTCCCACCTCGGCCTCCCAAAGTGCTGGGATTACAGGCGTGAGCCATCGTACCCTGCTCACATTTTTATAAGTAAAGTATGGAACCAAAAAATCAGGAGCACTGTGCATTTACAGATACTTTTGTCTTTTTCTATTTTTATTTTTTCTTTCTCTCTCTGTCACCCCAGCTGGAGGGCAGTAGCACGATCTTGGCTCACTGCAGGCTTCACCTCCCAGGTTCAAGCCATTTTCCTGCCTCAGCCTCCCAAAGAGCTGGGACTACCTACAGGCACATGCCACCACACTGGCTAGTTTTGAATTTTTAGTAGAGACAGAGTTTCACCATGTTGGCCAGGCTGGTCTGGAACTCCTGACCTCAAGTGATCCACCTGCCTCCACCTCCCAAAGTGCTAGGATTACAAGTGTGAGCCATCATGCTCGGCCTTGTCTTCTTTATGTGCATATGGTGGGGGGGAGGGGGTGTGGGTGTGTGTGTATATATAATACATAACATTTTTTAATATGATTGGTATACTGTATACATTTCTCTTTTTTCTTTTAACAGCATATATTGCCAGTTCATCTGTCAAGAAACTTTTCTTTTTCTCAGCTACTTAGTATTCCACATTGGGAATGTCTCTTAATTTATTTAACTAGTCCCCTAATGATTGTTAAGGTATTCCCAATTTTTTGCTATTATGAATAGTGTTGGAGTGGCATCTTTATACAAGTGTGTATCTGTGCACATAGGCACAGATGTCTCAACTGTCCTGGTAGCATCGGGTTCTGTGAGAAATAAAGTTTGATTTTACTGAAATATTCATTGTTGGTTTGTTTCGTAGATGACCACTCTAGAGTCCACCTGACACCAGTGGAAGGGGTTCCAGATTCTGATTACATCAATGCTTCATTCATCAACGTAAGGAGCGGGTGCTTCCCCCCTCACCCACCTGCCTGACTCACCATTGCCACCATGTCTTGGCTCCTCCCCAGCTGTGTGTTAGGAGAAATTTTTGTCATTTCATGTTTTCCCTGACAAGTCTGGTTTTTTTAAGTGACTGAATTTTTTTTTTAAGGTTAAATAGTTTTAATCATTTCCTTATATTTACCCTGTCATCATTCCCTATGGTTTCCCATGTAGAAATCTGAGTCTGAATATTTATTTTATGGTAAGAGTCAGTGAATCCTTTATGGAGCTGATTCTGATTGCAAACAAAAGCAGGCCTTGCCCTCAACAGTAAAAATAAGGGAGAACAGGACAAGAATACCTGACACAACACCAGCTATATAACCAGATATATGACTATCTGGGTAGTCATATATGAACAAAGGCCTGAGGGAAGAGCTGATACTAAGAGGAGGCTTTTAAAGATGATTTAGAGAATGTTTATAGAACATTCTCTATGAGAGATTTGAGGTTTTTGGTTGGTTGGTTTTATCTTTGCCAGTAGCCTGAAAAAACACATAAAGAGTTAAGAGTATGTTTTATAGGTTGTGAGGAAGAGTGAATTTGAACAGAAAAAAGAGAGAGGGAAAGCTGGGAACACCTAGTCTGACTCCTGGTGCAATATGCATGAGAAGACTGTGTATGAAATTTGCACGTGCATGTTTGTAGCAGCATTAGTCATAAAAGTTGGAAGGTGGAAGCACTTCAAATGTCCATTGATGGATGAATCAATACATTGAATGTGGTACATGTGTACAATGGAATGTTATTCAGCCTTTAAAAGGAAAGAAATTCTAATACATGCTACAACATGAATGAACCTGGACGATATCATGCTAAGTGAAATAAACCAGTCACAAAAGGACAAATATTGTATGATGCTACATATAGAATATAGAGTATATATACATATGTAGAGTAGTCAAATTCATAGGGACAGAAAGTAGAATAGGGGTTGCTGGGGGGAGGGAGGAATGAGGAGTGGGTACAGAGTTTCAGCTGGAGAAGATGAAAAAGTTCTGGAGACAGATGGTGGTGATGGTTGCACAACAGTATGAATATATTTAATAGTACAGAACTGTATGCTTAAAATGGCTAAAATCATAAATTTTATATTGTATTTTACCCCAAGAAAAAAAACACTGATGGAGAGATTAGTGTGAACATAAGAATGGCTGTTTCTTCCTCTGAGAGTGAGGGTAAAGGAGAGGACAGAATGAATAGAGACGACTGGTAGGTGTGGGTAAAGCAAGTTGAGGCAACTCATCTGTGTTCTCGTGGTTGTCTGCTAAACAAATGGAATGGTGCTGTGACATAAGAAGAGCAAAAGTTTAGAACAGCGTCTGAGGTCCATGAGAAAAGGATATTGAAGAGAGAAAGCTAAGGGCATGTCTAGCTGCACTGAGGGCCTGCCTACCTACAGTGGGATGTCACTGAGCGGGTGGGAGGTGCTGCGTTGTATGATTTTTTTTTTCTTCTTTTTTCTTCATCTGCACCCTGGGATTGGTGTAAATGCAGAGAGCATGTGGTACTCAGACAAAAGGGAATGTCAGTTGCTGCTTCAAGTAGTGAGCCAAGGGTTCAGTAGAAAAGAAAAGCGTTAGGAAGTTGTTAGGAATAAACTAATATTCTAGGAAAAGGTGGTAGGATCGAGGAACTGGAAGTCTTGAGAAAGTGAAAGAACAGCATGAGAAAAGGAGAAAGATGAAAAAGCAGGAGGTTGTGTCTAAAAAGAGGCTATTAGATGGACTTCAAAAATGGGACAGTCCGGGCATTCTCACTGGAGTGAATTTGCTGAAATTCCTGTATGTATGTTTAACATTAATGGTTACATGTTTGTAGTTTTAAGAAAAGGGACCTTGACTAGACAAATAATTGCTGCAGTCGATAAGGAAAAGGGAGAAAGGCTAGTAATCAGCAGGAATTCCTAGAACTTAACATCAAAGATCATGATGAAGAGATTAGATGGATTAGGTTGATTTTAGTGTTATGCAGAAGAGTAGAGCAAGATCAGTTAGTGTGTCCAGCTGCAGGTAAGCTAATACTCAACTAAAAGTTGTCTAGATGGGAACTTTTTTTTTTTTGAGACAGTCTTGTCCCGACACCCAGGCTGGATTGCAGTGGTACAGTCTCAGCTTACTATGACATCTGCCTCCCAGGCTCAAGCGATTCTTATGCCTCAGCCTCTCAAATAGTTTGGATTACAGACATATGCCACCACGCCCAGCTACTTTTTTGTATTTTTAGTAGAGATAGGGTTTTGCTATGTTGGCCAGGCTGGTCTTGAACTCCTGGCCTCAAGTGATCCACCTGCCTCTGCCTCCCAAAGTGCTGGGATTACAGGCTTGAGCCACTGTGCCTAGCCGGGAACATTTATTTGTCTCATATAATATGAAAACAAATGTAGGCCAGTTCTTGAGTTGGCTAATTCCATGAGTCAGTGACATCCTTAAGAACCCAGGTGCTTCCATCCTTCTACTGAGTTATCCTTATCCTTGTCAACAGTCTCATGGTCACAAGACGGCTGCAGCCATCCAAACATTCCTTGTAAACACAGCATCTAACACAGTAGAGGAACATATATGCTCTCTGTTAGGGAACAAGGCTTTTCACGGAATCCTCCCCCACCACTCTGTCCTCAGGACCAGCAGGCCAGGATTGGATCACATGCTCACATCCCTCTCTAATCACTGGCTAGGCATTGAGAATGATCATGATTTACCCCTCTGAGCCTGGAGAATGGACACTTTCCAAGCCAGTGAAAGGTTAATGTCCAAACAAAATTTTGGTTCTAATGGCAAAGAAGAAAGGGAGGAATGACTTCGAGTTAGTAACCAGCAGCATGTCCCACCGTAACCAGTTTGGTCCCTTCCCACATTGAAGGTGAAAATTGACAAGAATTAATTGCATGTTAAGGCTATTGAGCAGCTGAGATGGGGGATCTCTTCATGGTAATAGCACAGTAGAAAGAAACAGCCTTCTCCGTTGACCATGTTTAGTTAGAGCTTATGCTAAGGCATCCCATAATGCCTTGATGGTTATTAGACAGTTATTAGTAGGCAGAATGAGAGTTTAGATGAAGGAGAGTTAAATTGGGGACCTTATGGACTCAATGAAGGAACAAAAGCAGGGAAGAACCTGTGGTTAACCATAAGTAAGAAGCAGGGATTAAAGATTTGGATTTCGAAGTTTATTAAATACAGTCAACTTTTTTTGAGCACCTGCTGTGTGCCAAGTACTGTGGGGTAGGCTTAAAGGTTACAGGGGTAAGATGTGATCCCTCGTATACCATACAGGTGTTAGATCGTTTCCTGTAATGTGCTATGTGTGCTAAGGAGGTATTGCCAGGTTCTGTGGAGTTCAGAGAAAAAACATTCAGCCCAACCTGGTAATCCAGTAGAGCTCATTATTAAAGGGTGAGTCAGAGTTCAGGAGAAGAAAGTTGGGCAGAAACTTCAAAGCAAAGGAGAAACATGAGCAAAGTCACAGAGAATAGAAACAGCAGTCTTAGTTATAAGCTATAAGATGGGAACTGGTGGGAGTTGAGACTTGATCTTGAAAGTTAGTGGATGTCAAGTATGTCCATTGAGTTTCTTACTTGCAGACTACAGAGTGTACTTTTCATTCACTCTTTTAAGCAGAAAAGGGTTTAGTATAAGATACCGGGTACCTTACAAAACCTGTGGAAGGGCCAGTGAACCAACCTCAGATGCTGCTTAGCAAAGAGCAGAGCAGCTATAGATGTATGTAACATGTGACTGTCAATAGTGAAACATCTGTACAGTGCTGCAGAAGAACTGGATGCTTCTACTACCATACTTGTCCAAAGACCAGATTTTTAGCACAGTCATTATTTCATGTTGCTCACTTCTACCCCGAGTCCTGTGTGGGAGCACCTGCTAGGAAGAAGCTAGGTCTCATGGAGAACTGAGCTGCCAGGGAGTCTGGGAAATTTAGCTGTAAGATAGTCAGGCTAGAAGGGAGCAGGAGTGGGTGCTAAGTGAACCACCTCATAGTGTCTGCCTATTTTCAGTACAGCCAAGGGGTTTTGATGAATTATCTAGGCCATGGGGTGTCACTGAAAAGTGTTCAAAGCAAAGAGTAGTGTGGCCACATTTACATATTTATCGCTGGGGCTATCGTGTACAGCATGGATTTAGGAGGGGCCAATTGGGGGCTATTGCAGTAGCAGGTAGGTCACAAATGATGAGGGTTGAAAAGGAAGCAGCAACAAAGTGAAAACTACCTGGAGGTAGAATTTAGTAGGAATTGGTGTTTGATTTACCTAAGAGAGTGGAGGGTGATACCCACGTGGATGTATCCAGCATACAGTTGGTCATATCTAAATGGAGCTCATAGGAACTACTCTAGAGTGGATTTGGAATCATTAAAGAGAGGAGTGGGCCACGAACAGGCCCCTGAGACCCACAGCCCCTGCCAGGCACATTGAACAGGTACCCATGGGTGAAATGGAAGGAGACGGAGAGGAGAGCATCTGAGAAGGCCAAGAGTAAAGAATGGCTCAAGAAGGGTTTGGCAGCCAACAGGATTATGTGCAGATTAGAGATCCAGTGGGAAAGAGGAATAGGTTTTCTTTGGACTTGAGTGTGTAGGGCAGCATCCTTTGCTGAAGCAAATTCAGGGGCCGTTTGTTGCATGCTTCTGGTGGGCTGCTAGTTAACACTTACCAAACCCTTTTTTCCCCTGACTTTATTGAGGTATAATATACATAACATAAAATTCACACATCTTGAGTGAGAATTTAGTGATTTTTGATGTTTACCAAGTTATGCAGCCATCACCATAAATGTTTTAGAACATTTTCTGACAACTTTATATATAAAGATGTAATTCACATACCATACATTTCACCCAGAGTTCACAATTCAGTGTTTTTTAGTATATTCACAGATAAATGCAGCCGATCACCAGTCAATTTTAGAAAATAATCATCCCCTCAAAAGAGGAACCTTGTACTCTAGCTGTTGCCCCTTTAGTTTTAGAACACATTGCTTACCCCAATAAAAACCTCAGTGTCTAAATACAATTAATCTCCATTCTCACCCCCCAGCAACCACTTAACTTTTTGCAGAGAGAACTAAGACCAACACATGGATCTTAAAGGGAACCAGGCACCATGGAGTAGTGGTGAAAGGCAGAGGAAAGTGGGGTCTATAGTTTGGGAAACACATAGGTCAGCTAACCTAACACTGGTCACAAGAGGAGATGAAACAGAGGCAGTGGCACAGTTGGCAGGTGGGCTTCGAGCTTAGAGCCTTAGGAGAAACCAGTTTCCTTGCTCATTTTTAGATGTCTGAGAATATATAGGATCTTTAGACGTGTTTCTTTTTACTGGTAGGAATGTAGCTACCACCTAGAGCCAGCTGAGATTCAGCTTTCAGAATCTAGAAACATCTTGGGAGCCAGGGAGCCACATTTCAACTTTCCCTTGAACATAACACAAGATCAGTGGCTTTGCCTCATTCTCATTACTCTGTATTAGTTAAGCAGTGCTGCCACATCACTGTACAGGCATGTTTTCAGGAGGGCATATGGCCCACGCCTGGTAAAAGATGGGGCAGGAAGCACTTTGGGGCTGGGCCTTTCAACCATGCTTTCAAGCTGTTCAAAGCCCACATACTGCAATGAGAATTTAGCAGTGACTGCTTGTGGAGCAGGAATATGACATGGCTTAACATACCCTTAAGGACTTCTCAGTTTTAATTATAAGTTTAATTTAGTACTATGAGCAGAATTTACCATCCAGAAATAAGGCTATTTCCATTTTCTAATAAATAAAAACATTTGTTGAAACTTAAATTGCTCTTCTCAGTGAAAAGTTTAGCAAGTCTTCTGTTGCTGACTCTAAACATACCCATCTCTGGTGCCTAAAGCTTTCTCCTTCTCTGTTGGGCAGCAACCCTGCCCTGCCCTGCCCTTGTTTGAACTGTTATTGAAAGTGGCTGCTCAGACAGACACAGTGGCTCACACCTGTAATCCCAGCACTTTGGGAGGCCAAGGCAGGCAGATCACTTGTGGTCAGGAGTTCAAGACCAGCCTGGCCAACAGAAACCCCGTCTCTACTAAAATACAAAAATTAGCTGGCCGTGGTGGCACACACTTGTGATCCCAGCTACTTGGGAAGCTAACGCAGGAGAATCACTTGAACCTAGGAAGGGGAGGTTGCAGTGAGCCAAGATCGCACCACTGCACTCCAGCCTAGATGGCAGAGCAAGACTCCGTCTCAAAAAAAAAAAAAAGAAAGTAGCTCCTGGGGGAGGGATAGCATTAGGAGAAATACCTAAAGTAGATGACGGGGGTGATGGATGCAGCATACCACCATGGTGTATGTATACCTATGTAACAGCCCTGCACGATCTGCATGTGTACCCCAGAACTTATAATAAAAAAAATTTTTTTTAAAGTAGCTCCTCAGATTTGGCCCCTTCTTATATTTGGCCACTGCCTTGCAGCCTTGTACTTCATATTGCCACCCTGGTGTTGATATGACTTGGTGCCCCATCCTTGAAGCTGCCTCCCTCGTTACTCATTTTATTGCTGTCTGAGAGAGGAAGTGGGTGATTCACAATCCTTAAATCAAGTGGTTTTCACCTACCTAGGACTTCTCAAGTGATCATACATTTAAACAATTGGGTTGAAAAGATGTATAACTGGAACAATAAAGACTGAAAAAGAAAGCTGCGGCCAGTTGTTAATTTCTCAGAGGCTCCTTATCTGTTGAGTGGTACCCCCAGGCTCCCTTGCTTCTTGTCTCCCACTGCCTGTGATGGAGAAGCCTCTCGTCAAACACTGGGAGCTGCTTCACCATACTCAACAGGCTATTGCCAGAAAGATTCCACACCTGGGTAAAGCATCCTCAAGGAAATAACCCATTGTCCTTCCCAGAGTAAACCAGCTTCATCCCTAGAACCACCACATATGCCTTTCCCCTGGTAAGTTCTTACCTGTTAACACTGAAACCTACATTGTCGGCTGCTGATAATGCATCAGAAACATGATCTAACCTAGGATTTGGTATTTGGATTTCTTATTCTAGTATTTATTAATAATTCAATTTGAGAAGACTACCTAGACCATTTGAGTTTTGTAATCTTTAATTCTTTTTTTTTTCTGTTTTTTTTATTTTTTTTAGAAAAAAAGAGAAGAAGAAGGAAGAAAAGAGAATAAAAGAGAAAAGAAGAAAAGAGGGAGAGAGAACGGGAATCTTGCTCTATTGCCCAGGCTAGAATGCAGTCTAGAAATGGATATTAAAAAGCTCTTTTATACTAATAATTGTGTTTTACAATGGAGACAGAAAGGAATAAGGGAGGAAAATAACAAACAGCCAACCAATATTTCATTTAAACCTATGAAATGCTATGCAATTTCTGGGGGAGTGATTTACTGAAAAAAAATGTATGTTTTGTGGATTTGGAGTAGAGAGTTCTGTAAATGTTTATTAAGTTTACTTGTTCGAGGTCTAAGTTCAAGTCCCGGGTATCCTTGTTAACCTTCTGTCTCATTAATCTGTCCAATATTGACAATGTAATGTTAAAGTCTCCCACTATTATTGTGTGGGAGTCCAAGTCTCTTTGTAAGTCACCAAGAAGTTGCCCTATGTATCTGGGTGCTCGTATATTGGGTGCGCATAGACTTAGGATCATTAGCTCTTCCCGTTACATTGATCCCTCTACCATTATGCAATGTCCTTCTTATCTCTTTTGGTTTCTATTACTTTAAAGTCTATTTTATCAGAGATGAGAGTTGCAACTCCTGCTTTTTTTTTTTTTTTTTTGCTCTAAATTTGGTTGGCAAATCTTCCTCCATCCCTTTGTTTTGAGTTTCTGTATATCCTTGCATGTGAGATGGGTCTGGATGCAGCTTACCGATGGGTTTTTTGGGATGGCTGATATTGGTTGTTCCTTTCTGTATATAGTGCCTCTTTCAGAAGCTCTTGTAAAGCAGGCCTGGTGGTAATGAAATCTCTGAGTACTTGCTTGTTCGTAAAAAATTTTATTTTTCATTCATTTATGAAACTTAGTTTGGCTGGATATGAAATTCTGGGTTGAAAGTTCTTTTCTTTAAGGATGTTGAATATTGGCCCCCCCTCTTCTGGCTTGTAGGGTTTCTGCTGAGAGATCTGCTGTGAGTCTGATAGCCTTCCCCTTGTGGGTAACCTGACCTTTCTCTCTGGCTGCCCTTAGTATTTTCTCTTTCATTTCAACCCTGGTGAATCTAATGATTATGTGCCTTGGGGTTGCTCTTTTTGAGGAATATCTTTGTGGTGTTCTCTGTATTACCTGGAGTTGGGTATTGTCTTGCGTTGCTAGGTTAGGAAAGTTTTCCTGGATAATATCCTGAAAAATATTTTCCAGCTTGGATTCATTCTCTTCGTCACATTCAGGTACACCTATCAAACGTAGATTAGGTCTTTTCACATAGTCCCATATTTCTTGGAGACTTTGCTCATTCCTTTTTACCCTTTTTTCTCTAATCTTGTCTTCTCGTTTTATTTCGTTAAGTTGGTCTTCGACCTCTGAAATCCTTTCTTCTGCTTGATCAATTCGACTGTTAAAACTTGTGCATACTTCCCGAAGTTCTCGTATTGTGTTTTTCAGCTCCATTAATTCACTTATATTCCTTTCTAAATTGTCCATTCTCGTTAACATTTCGTCAAACCTTTTTTCAAGGTTCTTAGTTTCCTTGCATTGGGCTAGAATATGTTCTTTTAGCTCACAGAAGTTTCTCATTATCCACCTTCTAAAGCCTGATTCTATTGATTCCTTACATTCATTCTCAATCAAGCCTTGTTCAATTGGTGATGAGGCACTGCAATCCTCTGTAGGAGGAAAGACATTCTGATTTCGGGTGTTTTCAGCCTTTTTGCGCTGGTTTCTTCCCATCTTTGTGGATTTATCCACCTGTCGTCTGTGTAATTGCTGACTTTCAGATTAGGTCTCCGAGTGGACATCCAGCTTGTTGGTGATAAAGTTTTTTCTATTTCTTAATTTTCCTTCGGCGGACGCCCCTCCCCCACAGAGCTGGACCTTCCCGGGTTCAGCTGTACTTGCTGTGAAACTCTCAATCCTCAGCAGTTCCAACTGCTGTTTTTTTTTTTTTTTTTTGTAGAGTGGGGTAGCAGCCTTCCCCTGCGGCGACCCACTACGCCGGCTAAACAGGCAGCGTTAAGATTCGTGGCGCTTTTCTGCCCGGGAATCTCCCGGTCTGGTTCCCCACTTCAGTCCACTTTTCAATCAGCTGAATGGGAGACTCTGCCTTCCCGGAGCTCCAACGCCAACCAAAAGGGCGCTCAGTCCCGTTTACTGCGGACTGAGAACCGCCGCGCTGGGGTGCCTGCAAAAAGAGTCGCGCTGGCGACCCGTGAGGCTCCTCCGCCAAGAATCTCTTGGTTCGTGGGCAATAAAAATTCGTCTGAAAATGTGGTGTCCACTCACTCTCTGAGCTTTCAGTGGGAGCTACAATCCTGAGCTGCTGCTAATCGGCCATCTTGGATCTCTCTCCAGTCTTTAATTCTTAGCTCCAAAGCTAATCCGCTTGGTAATATCTAGACTTGGAAATCCTTGTTAAGTACCTGGACCTTTTCACAAGGGAGGTTTTGTTAACTGGTTGGAGTCAGACTGGAGAATTTCATTTCTATTCATTTTTGGTTTTCTCTTTCTTTTTCTCTCCTTCCCCGCACCCCAGGGCTACCAAGAAAAGAACAAATTCATTGCCGCACAAGGTAAAGTAATGACAACTTTTTACTCTTAGATTTAGCCATGATTCCATAATGGGTTTGGGTTTTTTCTTCCAAATGCTGAATGGATTAACCAGAATGCTGTAACTTTTCTGTGATTTTTACCACCTGAAAGAATTGTAATCCATTATACAGGTTTGCAACTAACAGCCTTCACCTTGATGACTTAGTATACAGGGATCCATTAAGTCTTTTTGTATATGTATATTAAAAAGACTGGAAAAGGCTGTATACACAAAACAGTCTAATGAGGCCCTCTGTCCTTGGGGCTAATTAACCTTAGGTTCCAGCCATGTTGCTCAGAGTTCAAATTAGGAATCAGTTTCCAGAGAGGATGAGCCACCTCACAGAGTCCAAGCTGGTTCTTCTCCTCCCCCAGCTCGTGGGCCTGAGCCTCACCATTATTCACAGATAGGTGGCCTAGGAACCCTCAGAGCAGGGACCCAGCACTGTGTCCCTTATGTGTTCTACACACATCTCCAGGCCTGCTGTTCTCACAAGTGTCTTCACTCTTGGAACCCTAGGAAAAACATCTGGATATTTGCAGCATTAAAAAGTAATTGACGCCGGGCGCGGTGGCACGTGCCTGTAGTCCCAGCTACTCGGGAGGCTGAGGTGGGAGGATCGCTTGAGCCCAGAAGTTCTGGGCAGTAGTGTGCTATGCCGATCGGGTGTCCGCACTAAGTTCGGCATCAATATGGTGACCTCCCGGGAGCGGGGGACCACCAGGTTGCCTAAGGAGGGGTGAACCGGCCCAGGTCGGAAACGGAGCAGGTCAAAACTCCCGTGCTGATCAGTAGTGGGATCGCGCCTGTGAATAGCCACTGTACTCCAGCCTGGGCAACATAGCGAGACCCCGTCTCTTTAAAAAAAAAAAAAAAAAAAGTAATTGAGACCGGGCACTGTGTCTCACGCCTATAATACTAACACTTTGGGTTGGGAGGGCAAGACAGGAGGATCTCTGAGCCCAGGAGTTAAAGATCAGCCTGGCCAACATAGCGAAACCCCATCTCTACTAAAAATACAAAAAATTAGCCAGGCCTGGTGGCATGCATCTGTGATCCCAGCTACTTGGGAGGCTGAGGCACAAGAATCGCTTGAACCCAGGAGCCAGAGGTTGCAGTGAGCGAAGATCACACCACTGTACTCCAGTCTCAGTGACAGAGCAAGGCTGTCACCTCAAAAAAAAAAAGGCCGGGTATGGCCTTGATTCACACCTGTAATCCCAGCATTTTGGGAGGCCGAGGTATGCGGATCACAAGGTTAAGAGATCGAGACCATCCTGGCCAACATAGTGAAACTCCGTCTCTACGAAAAATACAAAAAAAAAAAAAAAAATTAGCTGGGCATGGTGGTGCGTGCCTGTAGTCCCAGCTACTCAGGAGGCTGTGGCAGGAGAATAGCTTGAACTAGGGAGAAGGAGGTTGCAGTGAGCCGAGATCGCACCACTGCACTCCAGCCTGGGTGACAGAACGAGACTCTGTTTCAAAAAAAGAAAAACAGAGTCATTAGGGACTACAAGATTTATAAAAACAAAGTTCTCCCTTTTCTTTTCACATCTCTAGTCTAATGCCCCTGGGGCAACCATTTTTTATGTATTGGCTTCTTATGGTAGAGGACATCATCTGATCCCCTTACAGAGCACCTCCCCCCGAGACAGACATACACCCACATGTTCTTTTCCCCATTTTCCCAGAAGAGTCAAATCACAATTTGGGGTTAAGGTAATACTTATTATTATTATGAGTTTACAAATATTCACAGCTGAAACACACAGTATTATGTTTTTTTTTGTATGTTATTTCTGCCCCTCTTTTTTTCAGTCATCGTGTTTTTTATATACCTACCACTGATTTTCTTCTCAAACTCTTTACCAGAAGTGTATCTCTTCTCTCAGTATCTTTAATACATGAAGTTTAATTTTTTTATCTTGAGATCCTTCTAGAACTTCAGTTGCACTGTGGATTGATTGCTCTGTATCCTCTGGCAGAATTAGCCTAAGATTTACCTTCACCAGTACCCTGGGAATTCCATTAGCCTCTCTGCTGTGCTGGAGCTCTCTCGTTTTTGTTTAGAATTTGCTTTTTTTTTTTGGCCGAGGACTTTGATTCTATTGTTTAGAATTTTCTAGTGACTTTCTGAAAAAGGCTATATGGGAGATAAATTTTGAATTCTAGCCTGAACAAGTCATCCAACCTTTCTGGGGTTGCTGACACCCACCTCAGAGCATAGTAGGAAGGAATAAATGCCATATGAAGCACTTAACTCACTGTCAGGCCCATAATGTAGGTGTTTTGTGAGCAGTCTTGATTTCTAATTCTTGACTGTGATGTCCTTGGGAAGCATCATTCGTGTTCTGTTTATATTTTGACAACCTTCCCCCCCCACCAGCCTCATTCTTCTAGTGAAGTGCCTGGCACATACCTGGTGAAACATGGGAAATGCTCAGTTAGTAGCTGGGATGGATACATGGGTTTGATATTTAGCTGGGGACATTTGGGCACAAGCTTCCGAAAGTCAGGAATGGATGTTCCCAGCCTCACATGATCTTTCTTCTTGGTGTGTGTTCTCTTCATTTTTGCTGTTGGCTATTTTAGGACCAAAAGAAGAAACGGTGAATGATTTCTGGAGGATGATCTGGGAACAAAACACAGCCACAATCGTCATGGTTACCAACCTGAAGGAGAGAAAGGAGGTAAGTGGAGAAATTGGTTGTGAACAGCAGAGGGATCATTCTGCATACAAACTTTGAGTTTAAGCCTGGCTGTCTACCCATTATGGGAGCTATGCCAGAAGTTCATCCAGAACGACGCAGGTTGAAGTCTTCCCAGACTTTGCTATGGCCTGGAAGCCTCAGATGAACCTCAGGTGTATGCCTAGAGCACATTCCCTGTATTTGGTAGTCAAACAACTCACCCTGGTTCCAAAACAACCTGAAAGAAACTGACTTGGATCATCAGCTAAAGAAAAGCCACAGAGGGACTTTTTTTCCCTGGCTTCTCTAGTCCCTCATTTCCCTGGTTTCCTGCCTTGCCTGCTGAGACGTTTGGTATATCCTGGAGTCAGCAGAGGGAGCTTTATGAACTGAGACCCTGTAAGCCAAAGGAAATTTGAGGCCTTGACCTGATCCTGGCACAGCCTCCTGACTGGTCCTTTTTCTTTTGCGGCTACCAAGTGCATGCTTGGCCTAACCAGCTCCATCAGTGGGCCACAGCCAGAGCCAATCCTGGGTCCTGAGATCGAGCCCCAGAGGATTACCTATTTGTTACAGTCTTCTTAAGGATGGCCCTTGAGTCATCTTGATCCGAGGGTATTGGGTGTCGTGATCAGCAGCTCCATAATGGTGTGGGAAAACAGTTACTAGGGCTGGGCTTTAGTTTCGTTTCCTGCAACCAAACCTCTGGCTCTTGGAAGCTCTCTGAAGCCCAGACAACAGAGAAAGCCCTAGGCCTCTCATGGCAGGTTTACAGTCTACATCAGTCCACCCTGGTGGCCCCTCATAGCAGGCTGCTTGTTCAAGGGGTTCAAACAGGCTTTCTCCTAGAGCATGACCTGAGATGTTTGGAAGTGCAGATTTTGTAAAATCTGAAGGTAAAATGGCTTCATATTTGCCTGAACGAAGGGAGTGTCAGTGGGAACGATTGTATGAGTATGTTCATGATTATGTAGTATGAGCTTAGGGCTGTGTGTAAATTAGGAGACTGTGCTCAATAGGATGGAAAAGACGGGTGTGGTGGCTTACGCCTGTAGTCCCAGCACTTCGGGAGGCCGAGGCGGGTGGATCACGAGGTCAGGAGTTCAAGACGAGCCTGGCCAAGATGGTGAAACCCCTTCTCTACTAAAAATACAAAAAAAAAAATTAGCCGGGCTTGGTGACAGGCACTTGTAATCCTAGCTACTTGGGAGGCTGAGTTAGGAGAACTGCTTGAACCCTGGGGACGGAGGTTGCAGTGAGCCAAGATCGTGCCATTGCACTCCAGCCTGGGCAACAGAGTGAGACTCCGTCTCAAAAAAAAAAAAAAAAAAGTAAATGCGTAGCTGACTGAGGTAGAGAAGCGGCCAAAGGGCCTTCTGGAGGACTTTAATCTTGGCTTTGTGGGTTCTCCCTTCCAGGCCCTTTGCATCTGCCAGGGGCAGGAAGTCTAAGGTCAGAGAATGCATGGCTTTTTCTTTCCAGTGTAAGTGCGCCCAATACTGGCCAGACCAAGGCTGCTGGACCTATGGGAATATTCGGGTATCTGTAGAGGATGTGACCGTCCTGGTAGACTACACAGTACGGAAGTTCTGCATCCAGCAGGTACTGTCTTCTCTGTCCTTTCTCAGTTCTCATGTAGGATCTGCTGACTACTAAGAGAGGGAACAGGCTGGGTCATCCCCCATTTACTCAGGGTGGTCAGGAATTGCTGAGTATGCATTGTGTTTGAATTCTGAAACCAGAGATCTGGGCTCCAGGGAAGTTCTCTATCCAAGCTAAAGCAGCAGCATTTTCACGACTGGTGAAAAATTACCTGCTGAGATGGAGTCCACTCATTTAGAAATGACCAAGCACTATGGAAAGGGAGCATGAGGAGGCAGTACAGACTCCTAGGTGCTTGGCTCACCTTTCTCCTTTCCTGCTCTGAAAACTCCTAATGTCACGGATGTGATGGGCCTGCCCCTGGCCCTCCAGGCGACCCTGGAGACCTGAGCAAAGGTCACCTTCAGCCAAGGGGCAGGGCAGTACTGCAAAAGAGGACTTAGTTGGGAGCACTGAATTTTAGCTCTGACCCTGCCATTGACTAGTTCTGGGACCTTGTCTCTGTGGTTAACTAACTCCCCTGGGTACACTCACTTTTGCATTGTCACTGGCAACCACAGTTGTCACCTTCCCTCCCCCTAGTACTGCCCACCCTTGGGTATCAAGGCCAACACACAGGATCTCCTCACTTCACAGGTGGGCGACATGACCAACAGAAAGCCACAGCGCCTCATCACTCAGTTCCACTTTACCAGCTGGCCAGACTTTGGGGTGCCTTTCACCCCGATCGGCATGCTCAAGTTCCTCAAGAAGGTGAAGGCCTGTAACCCTCAGTATGCAGGGGCCATCGTGGTCCACTGCAGGTCAGTGTGACCTGACCCTTGCCTCCCCCATCCCCACATTTTTCCCCCATGGCCAGAGCAGGGGGAACAGCACAAGGGCCCTGGCTGAGGAGGCTGGCGTAGCGTAGATGACCTATTGGGGCACCAGCACAGCAGCCAGAGACTCCCAAGTTCTAGTGCAGGGTGGAGAATATGACTCGAAGGAGGGTCGGGCAGTCCTCCAAGATTGGGAGTGTGGAGACCGTGCTGTGAAGCCAAAAGGCTGGGTCAGGTGCTTGCCATGTATATTTGCAGCCTTCGGACCCTTCTAAGTATCAGAGTGCTTGGTCCTCATAGCTGGAGGTCAGGATTCAGGACATACTGGAGTTGTTGGCTCCAGGAGAGTCCCAGCTCTACCCCATTCAGAATTAGGATTTACAGCCTGAAGGAAGAGCCCTGGCCTGTGCTGCCTCTCCCTGTCTGCTCCCACAAGGCAGGCCGGCCATCCCTATAACCCCCCCGCTCTCTGGCTACAGTGCAGGTGTAGGGCGTACAGGTACCTTTGTCGTCATTGATGCCATGCTGGACATGATGCATACAGAGCGGAAGGTGGATGTGTATGGCTTTGTGAGCCGGATCCGGGCACAGCGCTGCCAGATGGTGCAAACAGATGTGAGTGATCTGTGGGTCAGTTGAGGGTGGGGGGTTCCAGGACTAAAACATCAGCCCACGTTGAGGATTCACTCAGTCTCCCAGGTTATTGTAAATGATTATCATGCAGTGTGATGAAGGGCTCTATAAATAATGTATTCAAAGAAACTGAGCACAGAGGAGGTTGTGGCTTTGTGCCTGAGAGAGTCAAGAAAGCAGATGACAGGTTCACTGGGCTCAAGGATTAGGGAACAGGCAGCTGAAAGCCAGTGCCCAGAGACATATTGCAGCTCGCCCACATCTGGGAGCAGCAGTAAGATTGGCTCTGCAGTTGGGGCACAGCATGAGGGAGGCAGGGACCAGACTATCACAGGCTTAGTGTGTCTCCAGTTTCTGACAGCCCTTTCAGACTATCAAATCTGCACTCTCAGAATGAGCAGGAATTGAGTTTGTCCTTCTCTCCAGTCTTCTACCACCCCTAACATAGACCTGGACCCTTCTTCCCAAGTTAAGCACCCCCACAGGGACTCTTGCATTTCAAGTCCCGCTTCACTGTATTGGGATAGTAAGAGGGAATCCTTTTATTCCTGCTAGGATCAAAGGAGAAAAGGACTAGAGTGAAGTGGGGCTGGAGCGGGTGATCTGGCATGAGGACTATGTTGTATGTAACTGAGAACTTGGGTGTCAATCGTGTTTCAGATGCAGTACGTCTTCATATACCAAGCCCTTCTGGAGCATTATCTCTATGGAGATACAGAACTGGAAGTAACCTCTCTAGAAACCCACCTGCAGAAAATTTACAACAAAATCCCAGGGACCAGCAACAATGGATTAGAGGAGGAATTTAAGGTGAATTGGGAGCTAGATAATCTCCTTCAGATTGAAGGATCCTTGTAATCTGGGGAACGTGGGACACTTGACTGTGCATTTACCAACAGTGAATCCCCTTGTGAGGCATGCCAGTGGTTAAAGAGGTGGCGCTTTCCTCATATTCTAGTAATTCTTAACCCATCCTACAGGTTGGAATCACTTAGGTTGTGTTTAAGTGGGGAGTAGCAGGCAACAGTATTTTTTTAAGGCCCCCAGACCTCCCAGGTGATTATGATATACAGCAAGAGCAGTTTTTTCTGTAAAGGCCAGATAATAAATATTTTAGGCTTTGCAGGCCACATGGTTTCTGTCCAGCTACTTAGTGCTGCCTTTGTAACACAAAGGCAGACATAACCAATAGGTAAACAAATGAGTGTGGCTGTTTTGTAAAACTTTATTTGTAGGCAGCAGGCCAGATTTGGCCTCTGGACCTTAGATTGCTGATAGCTCCTATATGCCACTGAACAGTGGTTCTCAATATACCTAAGGCATATGTCACACTGTCATTGGTAAAAGTGCTCTCCCAGAAGCAGGAGATCCTGGGTTGGGGTGGGGAGGTCCACTTTCCTTAGAGAAGTTCTTCTCAAATATAGCATGTACACAGATTTCCTTGGGATTCTGTCAAGATGTGGGTTCTGCCAGGCACTGTGACTCTTACCTGTAATCCCAGCACTTTGGGAGGTCAAGGTGGGCAGATCGCCTGAGGTCAGGAGTTCAAAACCAGCCTGGCCAACCTGGTGAAACCCCATCTCTACTAAAAATAGAAAAGGTAGCACATGCCTGTAGTCCCAGCTACTTGGGAGGCTGTGACAAGAGAATCACTTAAACCCAGGAGTCAGGGTTGCAGTGAGCTGAGATCGTGCCACTGTACTCCAGCCTGGGTGACAGAGCAAGACTCCCATCTCAAAGAAAAAAAAAAACAAAAAAAAAGACGTGAGTTCTGATTCAGCAAATATGAGTTAGAGCTTGAGATTCTGCATTTCTTTTTTTTTTTTTTTGAGATGGAGTTTCACTCTTGTTGCTCAGGCTGGAGTACAGTGGCACAATCTTGGCTCACTGCAACAGTGAGCCTCCTGGGTTCAAGTGATTCTTCTGTCTCAGCCTCCTGAGTAGCTGGGACTACAGGCACGTGCCCCCATGCCCGGCTACTTTTTAGTAGAGACAGAGTTTCAGCATGTTGGCCAGGCTGGTCTCAAACTACTGACCTCAATTGATCCGCCCACCTCGGCCTCCCAAAGTGCTGGGATTACAGGCATGAGCCACCACGCCTGGCTTGAGATTCTGCATTGCTAATAAGATGAGGCCAACGCTGCCGGTGTATGAGCTACACTTTGAGTAGCAAGTGTCAAGAAGGAGCCTCAGAATCAGGGTAAGAAGGATGCAATTCTGGGTAAGTTTTTTGAAGAGTCTAAGGCAGCCTCTGGGAGTGGAACTGCAGAGTGGATACACTCCCCTCCTATGATGTTGGGAGATCCCTTGCTCTAGGATTACAAAATTTCAGGCCAGGAGAATCTCAGGAGAGTCCATAGGAGCCTGGAAGAGCGTTTCGCAAACAGTCTATTGGCTTCAGTGTTCCAACAAGAACATACGGGAATGGAGACCAGGGCCCTGGTGAGAAGAGCAGTATGCAGCCAGAGTGGCCTGGAGGTGCAGGCTGAGTGACAGGCATAATCTTGTCAAGTTCAGTTACTGGGATCAGTAATGTTTCCCCCTCCCCTTCCCAATTCAGAAGTTAACATCAATCAAAATCCAGAATGACAAGATGCGGACTGGAAACCTTCCAGCCAACATGAAGAGAAACCAGAGTTTTACAGATCATTCCATGTAAGCGCCCTCCCTCCACCCCAAAACCTTATTGCCACATCCCCCTATTCCCTCCACCCCTTCTACTTCTCAGGTACTAGTTAATGATTGGCTTGTAGATAAGAATCATGGCGTTGCCTCTTGTTGCACCCAGTTAACAACTTGGCGTTGCCTCTTGTTGTTAGTGGCTTCTGGAAATAAAAGAACGTAAAGGCCAAAGGCTTTTTCCCTAATGGGCTAGGAACAGACATGTCCTTGCCCAGCTGGAATTCTGATCTGCTCAGGGCCTGAGGTGGGAGCAATGCAAGGAGAGGAAGAAGACAAATGATACTAGCTAGCCATGAGCCGCTGTCTTTCTTACAGATGAATTTAACAGAGTGATCATTCCAGTTAAGCGGGGCGAAGAAAATACAGACTATGTGAATGCATCCTTCATTGATGTAAGTGGTGGGTGTGACCCCTAAGCCCCTAACACCCCATGGAGATTCAGCCGGGCTTGCAGTGCCTCCCCTCCCATACCTGCTGGGGAGGATCATGTTATGTTTGAATCAATCAACAAATAGTGAATTAATACTCACCCACCCACTCACCCTCTACACTGTCTGTCCAGCTCCGTAGAGCAGAAGGTGGGGGGGGGGAACAGATGGCATGCACCAGTATAATACCTGGAGGAAAAAGTTCACAGTGCAGACCATAGCCAAGAGGAACCTGGCTGCCCTCTGGTCTTTCCCATTCCTGCGCTCTTCATCCACTTCCCTATCTCTTATAGAAAGTGACCAGCTTATCAGACAGGGTCTAGTCCTTGACCAAAGGGCAGCTCTATATGGGCTGAGTTTGCCTCCAAGCAGTCCCCATTCCTTCCTAGTGGCCTGTCTTCTCCACTAGTCCCTCTCTGATTAAACCATCTCACCCTTGCAATTAACCTGGCCTGTGCAGGGCTACCGGCAGAAGGACTCCTATATCGCCAGCCAGGGCCCTCTTCTCCACACAATTGAGGACTTCTGGCGAATGATCTGGGAGTGGAAATCCTGCTCTATCGTGATGCTAACAGAACTGGAGGAGAGAGGGCCAGGTGAGCTCAAAAGGTCCTGGGCAGTGAGAGACAGAGACAGCATGAAAAGTTGTGTGTGTAAATTGGGAGATTGGGGAGGCAAAGACCTTGTCTTTGACTTACATGATCCAGAGAGTACACTTGCACAGTATAAGTACATACTTAAATGTGTGTAAGTACATACGCATTTCCAGGCTTGCCCAGCCAGTTGGTGTCTAAGCAGTCATTAGCTTCTCTGAGGACTAGAAAAGCTGTATGATCTGAGCCTCCATGTTATTCCTAGATAGCTCACACCCCTTCACTTTCTCCTGAATATAGTCTCTCCTAGCCTAGCCTTTGTGCAGCGCCCCGGGCAGGGCAGCTAGGTCAGGGTTCTGAGGTGGACCCAGTATGAGTGGCCCTAAGAAGGGATTGCCTCTTTGCTGACTACACAAAATAAAGCAGTAGAATTTGAGAAATTAAAAAAACAAGAAACTTTAATATTCAGTAATAAGGAAAGCTTTTAAAGAAAAAAGCCCTCAGGTCAATTAAAAAGCAGAGTTGACTGGAAACTCATACTAAAAAGGGACCCTAGCAGCCCCCTAGGTCAACTTCCCCTCAGTATAGGAAACCTCCTAACATTGTTCCTGAGTCAGAATCACACAGGGATATCTCCCCTTACCCCCCACATTACGGGGGACCCAGTCTGTGTTCTGACAGTGCTTATTCTTTTAAAAATTATTTCTGTTGAAGTTTGCACATTGCAGCAAATGAGTGGTTCATTATGCCTGGAGTGTCACTTAGCAGGGATCAGAATCTAGAGAATAGGCCCGGAGAGAAGCTAGCAAAGCCTGGTGAGAAAGTTCCTTCTAAGCCATAGTGAAGAGTTGACTTCATAAAGCAATTGAAGAGCCCTTGACAACATCCGGTTTGTGTTTTTTTTTAAATCTCTCTGGCAGCAGTGAGGAAGACGTATGAGAAATGGGGAAGCTGTGGCAGGAATGCTGGTGGCCTGGACTTGGGTGGTGAGAGGGGGCTGTCCCAGAGAGCGTGAGATGGGGTGGAATTAAGGGTGACACCCACTCATGACTCATTGAATTTATAGTCAAACATTTAAACACAAAGTATGTTTTACATTAGTTGTCCTAAGTCACTAGTTGTTCCCTATTCTGTACTTGTGTTGATACAAGGCTTTATACATATTTGCTCACCCTGATGTTTCATTACATCAGATTTTTTTTTTTTTTTTTTTTTTTTTGAGACAGGGTCTCACTTTGTCACCCAGGCTGGAGTACAATGGCGCAATTGTGGCTCACTGCAGCCTCAACCTCCCAGGTTCTAGCGATCCTCCCACATAGCCCTCCAAAAGTAGCTAGGACTAAAGGCATGTGCCACCACACCTGGCTAGTTTTTCTATTTTTTTGCAGAGGCAGGGCTTCACCATGTTGCCCATGCTGGTCTCAAACTCCTGGGCTCAAGTGATCCATCCACCTAGTTGACCCAAAGTGCTAGGATTACAGGTTTTTAACTCATTAACTATTCTTCCCAGACTTGTATCATGTACCTAATCAAAAGATATACTCTGAAGGTTATCATCTTTTTTATTATTATTATTTTTTTTTGAGATGGTGTCTCACTCTGTCGCCCAGGCTGGAGTACAATGGCTCAATATGGGCTCACTGCAACCTCTACCTCCCAGGTTCCAACAGTTCTCCCGCCACAGCCTCCCTAGTAGCTGGGATTACAGGTACCCACCATCATGCCCAGCTAATTTTTGTATTTTTGTAGAGACAGAGTTTCACCATGTTGGCCAGGCTAGTCTCAAACTCCTGACCTCAAGTGATCTGCCCACCTTGACCTCCCAAAGTGCTGGGATTATAGGCATGAGCCACTGCGCCTGGCCTCTTCATCATCATTAATAACAATACTGAAAAAAATTTTTTTTTTTAATAACAATACTGATGAGGTAGGTGGTTTGGTTAAGGTGCTTGGCTTTGCACTCAAGGAAGCACATACCTGAGTAACAAAGGCCAGTTGGGAAATGAGCCACCCTGTTCTCAGGAGCTAGGTGCCTGCTGCCAGCCCTCTCTGATTAGCCATGATGGAACATGTAGATCAGACTAAGGCCCTACATGTGCTTCCTCCTGCACCCCCACCCTCCAGATCGGTGATGGACAAGACCAAAGAGCAGGCCAAAGAGCTGGAAAGCAAGTGCAAGGACCATCTCGGCCCACTGCCCTGTGATAAAATGGGGCCCAGTGAACACTTCTACCTCTGTCCAGTCAGATGCAGGCCCTTCCATCCTTGAAAAGGACCTAGTGAGAATAAAGGGCAGTGGGGCAGGAAGCAATTCATGTGTATAGCAGTGGGAAGGAGAGTCATGTGCACACAAATTCTCCTGCCTGTTCAGTGAGGTCTCTTCCCCTCTACCTTCCACTGTACCTTATGCTCTGTCTTCCTAGGGCCAGTGAAGCAGGCAGTAGTGCTTGCCCTCAGAAGCTTCTGAGTGGATCAGAACAGGATATTAGTGGTGTTCTTTATAAGGCCTCACTGGCGCCCAAGTTCAATTTCTGTTTCGTTCATGTTGTCAAGTGTAGCTCCTAGAGATAATAACACAGTAAGCCTAAGTGATACAATGAAAGGTGGCTACATTTATACAGTGACACTACCATCTTCACCTACAGTATTAAGTTCCCAGAGGAAAAAGATCTGATCTCAAAATATAAATTTTGTACCTATATAAATTAAAATCGCAAATGAATTAAAATTTAAAATTATCTCCTTCTACTTGATTTTTTTTTTAAATTATTTATTTTACTTTAGGTGCATACTATATCTGGCATTTCTCCCCATGTTATCCCTCCCCTCCCTCCCCACCCCCCATTGTCTCTCCCCCTACCCCCCACAACTGTCCCCTGTGTGTGATGCTCCTCTCCCTGAGTCCACGTGTTCTCGTTGTTCAACACCTACCTATGAGTGAGAACAGACGGTGCTTGGCTTTCTGTTCTTGGGTCAGTTTGCTGAGAATGATGGTTTCCAGATTCATCCAAGTCCCTGCAAAGGACACGAACTCATTGCTTTTATGGCTGCGTAGTATTCCATGGTGTATATGTACCACATTTTCTTTGTCCAGTCTGTCATTGATGGGCATTTGGGTTGGTTCCAGGTCTTTGCTATTGTACACAGGGCTGCAGTGAACATACGTGTGCATGTGTCTTTATAGCAGAACGATTTATAGTTCTTTGGGTATATACTCAATAGTGGGATTGCTGAGTCAAATGGAATTTCTGTTTCTAGAACCTTAAGAAATCACCACACTGTCTTCCACAATGGTTGAACTAATTTACACTCCCACCAACTGTGTAAGAATGTTCCTATTTCTCCACATCCTCTCCAGTATCTGTTGTCTCCTGATTTTTTAATGATTGCCATTCTAAGTGATGTGAGATGATATCTCAGTGTGGTTTTGATTTGCATTTCTCTAATGACCAGTGATGATGAGCATTTTTTCCTATGTTTGTTGGTCTCATATATGTCCTTTTTTGAAAAGTGTCTGTTCATATCCTTCACCCACTTTTGAATGGGGTTGTTTGCTTTTTTTCTTGTATGTCTGTTTTAGTTCTTTGTAGATTCTGGATATTAGCCCTTTGTTGGATGGGTAGATTGCAAAAATTTTTTTGCCAGTCTGTGTCTTTTGATTGGGGCGTTTAGGCCATTAACATTCAATGTTAATATTGTTATGTGTGAATTTGATCCTGCCATTTTGTTACTGGCTGGTTTTCTTTCTCATTAGTTGACTCATTTTCTTCATTGCATTTTTGGTCTTTACCTACTGGTTTGCTTTTGCAGTGACTGGTACTTGTTCCTTTCCATGCTTAGTGTTTCTTTCAGGAGCTCCTGTAGGGTAGGTCTGGTGGTGACAAAATCTCTCAATAATTGCTTGTCCATAAAGGATTTTATTTCTCCTTCACTTATGAAGCTTAGTTTGGCTGGATATGAGATTCTGGATTGAAAGTTCTTTTCTTTAAGGATGTTGAATATTGGCCCCCACTCTCTTCTGGCTTGTAGGGTTTCTGCCGAGAGATCTGCTGTGAGTCTGATTGGCTTCCCTCTGTGGGTGACCTGACCTTTCTCTCTGGCTGCCCTTAGCATTTTTTCCTTCATTTCAACCCTGGGGAATCTGACAATTATGTGCCTTGGGGTTGCTCTCTTGAGGAATATCTTTGTGGAGTTCTCTGTATTTCTTGAATTTGAAATTTGGACTGCCTTGCTAGGCTTGGGAAGTTCTCCTGGATAATATGCTGGAGTGTGTTTTCCAGCTTGGATTCATTCTCTCCGTCATATTCAGGTACACCGATCAAGCGTAGATTAGGTTTTTTCACATAATCCCATATTTCTTGGAGGCTTTGTTTGTTTCTTTTCACTCTTTTTTCTCTTGTATTGCCTTCTCTTTTTACTTCGAGTTGATCTTCAATCTCTGATATCCTTTCTTCTGCTTGATCGATTCTGCTATTAAAACTTGTGTTTGCTTCACATAGTTCTCATGCTGTTCTTCAACTCCATCAACTTGTTTATGTTCTTCTCTAAGTTGGTTATTCTAGTTAGCATTTCGTCTAACCTTTTTTAGGGTTTTTGATTTATTTGCATTTAGTTAGAATGTGTTCCTTTAGCTCTGAAAAGTTTGTTATTATCCACCTTCTGAATCCTGTTTCTGTCAATTCTTCGCACTCCTTCTCAGTCAAGTTGTGATCCTGTGTTGTTGAGAGTTGTGATCTCTTGAAGGAGAAGCAGTGTTCTGGTCTTTGGTGATTTCAACTTTTTTGCGCTAGTTTTTTCCCATCTTTGTGGATTTACCTGGCTGTGGTGTCAGAGAGCTGCTTGATGAGGTTGCTTGTCTGCCTGTGGGGGTGCTACTCTCTGCTTGATTTTTGGGGGGGTTTTTTTGTTTTTTTTTTAGATTTGAGATGGTGTCTTGCTCTGTCGCCCAGGCTGGAGTGCAGTGGCACGATCTCAGCTCACTGCAACCTCTGCCTCCAGGGTTTAAGCTATTCTCCCACCTCAACCTCCCAAGTAGCTGGGATTACAGGCATGTGCTACCATGCCCAGCTAATTTTCATATTTTTAGTGGAGACAGAGTTTCATTATGTTTGCCAGGCTGGTCTTGAACTCCTGGCCTCAAGTTATCTGCATGCCTTGGCCTCCCAACGTTCTAGGATTACAAGCATTAGCCATTGAACCTGACCTCCTTCTGCTCTATTGTAACCAAAAGGGTCCACCCAGTTGCTTGGTAAGGCCTGGATTCCCTCAGCAGCTGCAGCTTAGACCATCATCAGCCTGGGCAGGCAGAGCAGTGCCAGGAACTCCCATGCTGGGTCAGCCCAACCCTAGGCCTCATCCTGCTTCTCTAGTGAAATGTGGTAGCATTGGTCTCCACAAAGCTATATGTCCCCATCACCATTGTCAGCCATCAACCACATGAGAGACTTCATGCTGTCTGGTGGAAAGAGAGTAAACAGTAGGAGAAAAGACAGAAAAGCTTCCCTGTTTCACTTCTTTAGGATGCTGTTATCTAGAGGTCATAACCTGAACCCACAAATCTGAGATTAAACTCCAGTCCCCAGCTTTCTTCTACTGGTCTTGAACACCCATTCCCCATCTTCTGTCCCTCACCCACTGATGACTTTAACACCTGGCTTACTGTGCCTTTTGAGCCCCTGTTCCTGACTCTGGTTTTGGAGGCATCAGTCACCATGTGGATGATCCATCTACCATTAGTCTTTCTATTTCTCAGCTTCCTCAGCCACCTGATCCTGTGGTAAGTCACGATCTGCCCTGTACCTGCACCATCTTTGGAATCTCAACAAGGCATCCGCCCTGTTTACTGCCTCCTTCCTCCCACCTCAGTATTCTTTTACTCCAGTCATTTTTGTCTTCAAGTCCTTAGAGCCATTGATGCTTCTACTTTCTCAATATCAGTTACCCGAACATGTCCTCACCTTCCTCCTTACTCTGTTTTTGAGCATTTGAGTTTCCTAGTTTGAGTTTTTGTGGTATGTATTCATTTTCTTTCCTTATTCCCTTATGCTTTCTTAATTTCATGGCAAGCTCTCTAGTAAAACCCAGTTATATGCCTCCATCTGATATAGCAAACATCACTGGGCAAAAACACAAAACAGTGCCAAAAGCTCTCACATTGAACTCATGACCACAAATCTCATAGGGGTAATTGGTGCCACCTAGCAATGCTACTGTTCTTCCTTCTCTTCCTGAAACATCCAGCATCCCCTCTTGCCTGTCCCATCACACTCACGCCTGAGCTTGTGACCTGGCCTTATTCTTCTCCAAGAAATCAGACAAGAACAGTCATTCTCCCACCCCCAAACAACCAGCCTCTTCAAATCTGTACCAAATCTCTCACCTTCTCTCTTGTTACAGTGGAAAAGGGTTTCTGCATCTCTCAATCCAGCCGTCCACTGTGCTCTTGGCCCCATTCCCTCCCGCCTGCTCAGAGAAGTTGCTGCTATAACCATCTTCTCTCCCACCTCCATCAGCATTTCCCCCTCTAACCACTACTCTTGTCAGCCTATACATGTTATATTTCCTATCTTTTAAAAACAAAAAATCTGCTTATCCCACTTTCCCTTCCACCTACTATGCTATTTCTTTGCACCCCTTCCCAGCAAAACTCCTTCAAAAAGTTGGCTTTTGGCCAGGCGAGGTGGCTCACGCCTGTAATCCCAGCATTTTGGGAGGCTGAGGTGGGCAGATCATGAGGTCAGGAGATCGAGACATCCTGGCCAACATGGTGAAACCCCATCTCAACTAAAAATACAAAAATTAGCTGGGCGTAGCGGCACATACCTGTAATCCCAGCTACTCGGGAGGCCGAGGCAGGAGAATCACTTGAACCCGGGAGGCAGAGGTTGCAGTGAGCGAAGATCGTGCCACTGCACTCCAGCCTGGGCGACAAAACGAGACTCCGTCTCAAAAAAACAAAAAGAGTTGGCTTTCTCCCCCCACAAGTTCTCTCTTTACCCTGTTCCTTCCAGTGTTAGCCCCACTAGGACTGCTTTAGTCAGTATCACCAGTGACTGCCCTCTTGCCAAATCCAAAGGTTATTTCTCTTTTCTGATTTTTTTGTCCTTACAAGCAGCATTTGAAACAGTCAGTGCCTCCTTCCTCTTCAGAACACTTACTTCCACAGCATCACCCCACTCACTAACCTAGCAGCTCCTCTGTTATTTCTTTTGTGACCTCCTCCTCTAAAACGTTGGAGTGTCCTAATCTCAGGCACTAGCCCACTCCATTTTCTTTTGACACACCAACCCTTAAGGATCTTAGCCAATCCTGTGGCTTTAAATACAATCCATATGCCAGGGATCTTCAATCTACGTCTCCAGCCCAGTTACCTGTCCCAGTGTGGGCTTCTGATTTCCTCCTTCCCCCTACACTAGACCACCCCACTCTTACCCATCTCAATAAATAGTACCACCATTTCTAAAATCCAGGAGTTACCTTCCTTACTCCCCCACTCCTCACCCGCCACATCTAATCTGCCACTGAGTCCTGATAGAGGCTGAGCCCCCCCCCCACCCACTTCTCTCCAGCATAACTGCAGTCATTCGAACAAGCTCTCGTCTCTCGCTCCTTGCCCAGTGGACTGTGGGGCTGACTCATATCGCAGCCTCGGCTGCCTGGCGACTGGTCCTCCTGCTCTCATCCTCACCCACTTTTAGTTCTTCACATGGCAGCCCCTGGTCCTTTTGAGAATATAAATCATTGTCACTCCTTGTCTTAAAAATCCTCTTTGAGGCCGGGCAAGGTGGCTCACGCCTGTAATCCGAGCACTGGGAGGCCGAGGCAGGCAGATCACTTGAGGTCAGGAGTTCGAGACCAGCCTAACCAACATGGAGAAACCCCATCTCTACTAAAAATACAAAATTAGCTAGGTGTGGCTACTTGGGGAGGATAAGGCAGGAGAATCATTTGAACCCAGGGGGCAGAGGTTGCTGTGAGCCGAGATCATGCCATTGCACTCCAGCCTGGGCAACAAGAGTGAAACTCCGTCTCAAAAAAAAAAAAAAAAAATCCTCTTTGGGCCGGAGATCTTGAGAGAAAAATCTACCCATGTATATAAAATTTAGAGACTTTTGGTCAGGCACGGTGGCTCACGCCTGTCATCTTACCACTTTGGGAGGCCAAGGCAGGTGGATCACCTGAGGTCAAGAATTTTAGACCAGCCTGGATAACATGGCGAAACACTGTCTCTATTAAAAATAAAAAATTAGCTGGGCATGGTGGCGCACACCTGTACTCCCAGCTACTTGGGAGGCTGAGGTGGGAGAATCACTTGAAACCGAGAGATTGAGGTTGCAGTGAGCCAAGATCGTGCCAGTGCACTCCAGCCTGGGCTACAAAGCGAAACTCACTCTCAAAAAAAAAAAATTTAGAGACTTTTGGTGTTGATATGTATTCCTCAGACTTGATATGTATTTCTCTCTTAGAGATGGAGATTGTACTGTGTTCCTCCAGCACACAGACGCTGTGGCTCTCACACCTATGTGGGACGTCATGGTTCTGATGGTTTTAAAGGCCTAGTCTTCATCCCAGCTGAGATTCTGTGTAAAACAGTGTTGAGAAAGAACTGTGGTAGCAAAAACCATTTCACCCACCAGTGCCATAAAAACCAATATAATGCCTGATCAAGGTGAACCTTAATGAGAATTTTTTTTTTTTTTTTTTTTTTTTGGCTGAGCTGGTTGAAGAGAGGCCCAGAGCACTGATCCCTAGGCATCCCCCAGGGCTCCTGGAGAGCATGGGTGGAAAAGCACTAGTCCAGGGCACGTCCCTGATTCACCACTTTAATAATCATGATTTTATTTGGACTGTGAGACTATTCACAATTTCTTTTTTTTTTTCCTTTAGTTCACAGTGGATTTTGCATCAAGATGTGCACAATCTCTTTTTCTACTTAGTTTTTTTCCAAATCTTTCAATGACATTATAGTATACATATGGTTGAGAATTTTTCAATTGCCAGTAGTGAAGAATCTCAGCTCTTACCCCAAAATGCTCTAAAGAAATGGGCAGCATAACTGTGTGTTGTTATATTTACATATTTATGCCTTGCCTTGTTCTGCAGACATTGAACAAATTCATTTACCAGATAGTGAGAGCCTACCATGTGCCAGGCATTGTGCAAGGTGTGGGGAATACAGAGATGAAAAGAGACGCAGCCACTCCCACAAGGAGCTCTAGAAGGAAGTGAGCCAGGTGCAAGCAAAGACAGACAGTAGACCATCTCCTGCTCACTAGCAAGGACAGAAAGGCGAGTGCTAGCAACTTGAAGTTACCATTGCAGATCAAAAAGATAAAGGTAAAAGGGAGAAACGATCCAGTGGCCTGGGCGGTGGTGAAGCCCATGGCTGGCCGGGAATGTGATGGGTTCCGATTTTCTGAATTAGCAGTCTGGTGGATGTAAGCAGCATTAACTATGAAAACACCCCATGGAGAAAAAGAAAGGCATTGGAACATTTTCACTCCCCCTCTTCTCTATCCAGCCACCAAGTGTTGGATACCCTGTGAGCCTGTAGTCAGAGTTCTTTACAGACCTTGTCAGTGTTTCAGATGGCCTCTGGTGAGGATCGGAAATTGGAATGATGTGATGTAATGATCCTGCAAGTTTTTAATACCTTGGGGACAAAGTGTGTCGGCATAAGAGAGATCAGGCTGCTTGTGGGCAGTGCTGCTTCTACATATGTGATACTCTGAGCCCCTCACCTCTCCCACTTGTCCTTCCAGGAGAAGTGTGCCCAGTATTGGCCATCTGATGGACTGGTGTCCTATGGAGATATTACAGTGGAACTGAAGAAGGAGGAGGAATGTGAGAGCTACACTGTCCGAGACCTCCTGGTCACCAATACCAGGGTAAGATAGGTGGTGGGTGCACTCTGCCCCGCAGGAAAAGCAGGGTTACCCCTGCCCCCCTGATCCCCTTTCTTCCAAAGGAGAATAAGAGCAGGCAGATCCGGCAGTTTCACTTCCATGGCTGGCCTGAAGTGGGCATCCCCAGTGATGGAAAGGGCATGATCAGTATCATCGCCGCTGTGCAAAAGCAGCAGCAGCAGTCAGGAAACCACCCCATCACCGTGCACTGCAGGTATGGCTCACCCTTGCCCTCAGAGAGAGAGAAAGCCAGGAGGGGCAAACGGGGGAAGCTGGTGACCTTAGGTCAGACTGAGGAAAGCCAGACAAGAGCAGGTTATTGGTGAGCACATGGTAGTCAACATTGATGCCAAGACAGGCTTGGATGCTGAAAGAGGACCCTGAAGCTTGAACTTAGCACAATAAGTGCTGGGGACTAATGCTCAGATAGTGGGCAGGACAGCAGCAAGGGAGACTGGCAGTGGAGACCCCAGTTGTGTTATGTGAAGTGAGGGCGCGGCCTCCTTAAGAAGCACAGGAAAAGAGAACAGGGCAATTATTTTAAAAAGAGTGCACTATAGGTATGGCTTGCCCTGTCTGTTCATTGAGGAAAAATGAACAAGACTAAGAACAGAGGTTGAAAGTAAGGAGGAGTCAAGGGTGTCTCCCAGGTTTGAACCTGGGTTGGTGTGACCAGCAGAAGAAAGATAGTAAAGAGGCTTGTTTGGGGGGAAAAGTTGAATTTTGGGGCATGTTGCTAGAGATCACATTTTAGAAAAAAAATGCACTCCTTTACTTGGAATCCTAACAACAGCTTACAAGGCCCAACATGTTCTGAGGACTCCTTGGCCAGGGCCGGCAGAAGATAATGTGTACCATGGGCTAGCTCTGACCCCACCCCCACCACTCTCCTTCTTCCTTCATGAGCTACATGGCCTTCAGCACCCTAGGCACACTTCTACCGTGGGCCTGAAATGCCAGTTTCCCAGGGAGCCACAGGGCTTTGCCCAAGCCTTCCCCTGAGGACCCTGCCTAGAACTCCCACTCCTCTTTTCCCTTCCCCTTACCACACCTTCTTGTCTGGGGACATTGCTAAGCCCTACTACAGTCCCTGCCTCAGAGTAGGCACTCAGTAAGTGTCTGGTGAGTGAATCAGCTGATGACATTGAACAAGGGTACAGTGTCAAGGGCAGAGTCTGGATTTCTTGGATTTAGGAAGAAAGTGAGAGATACGGAAAAGAATCAGCAGATACACACCACTGCAGGGAGTAGGGTTTGTCAGGGAAAGACAGGACTAGAGCTAGTTCTACCCTGAGCAAACAGCAGGTTAGGACAACCCAGGCCAGTGTGTGCAGGTAGACAGCAATGGCTCTGTGCTGGTGGGGTATGAGTAAAGTTCATCCCCATGGTCCAGCAGGCGAGTCCCTCTGTGGCACATGGGGCCAGGTTGGGTTTGGGAAGGGGTCCACAGGAAAGGCGAGCACCGGCCGCCTGCCCCTACCTGTTTGTCTGCCACTCACCCCCTCGCACAGAGGGCCATCACAGGTATGGTAAGTGTGTCTGGTCTGTTGCAGCGCTGGGGCAGGAAGGACGGGGACCTTCTGTGCGCTGAGCACCGTCCTGGAGCGTGTAAAAGCAGAGGGGATTTTGGATGTCTTCCAGACTGTCAAGAGCCTGAGGCTACAGAGGCCACACATGGTCCAGACACTGGTATGCACCTCACATGTTTGTCCCTGCCACCACACCATCTGCAGCCCTTCTCTGTCAGGGCCAGCTCAGGGAGGAGGCTCTTCAGAGGAGCCTACTCAGTAGTCAGAAGACTGTCTAGGCCGGGCGTGGTGGCTCACGCCTGTAATCCAAGCACTTTGGAGGTCAAGGCGGGCGGATCACCTGAGGTTGGGAGTTCAACACCAGCCTGACCAACATGGTGAAACCCCGTCTTAAAAAAAAAAAAAAGACTCTCTAAACACAGACCTGCCCTTCCCCTCCCGAGGTGCCCCAAATACACAAGAAGCACATTGGGAGGCAGGATGGCAGCAGTGGGTGCATAGCGCCTGTTGCCAGAGGATGGGACAGGTTAGAAGAGGGTGTTTGGGTGCCCCACAGGGCTCATCTCCACTTCTCTGTGAGTCTTGGGTAAGGAGGACCCAGGAGGAGTACCTGCCTTTGGGCTTGGGCTCCCTGTTAAGAGGTCTGACTTTTAACAAGCTGCACATCCACAGAGGTATTCCTGAATCCCATGGAGCTAGAAATGTTTGAGGGGGAAAGAAAAGTGAATGTTAGGAGATTTGGGAGACAAAGTTCTGAGAGCCAGGGTGCATGCTAGCCTGGCAACCATGGTAAGTGTGGCCATGCTCAGCTACGGCGTCTCCCAGCCCAGCACACACGTGTCTGACCTCTGTAGGGCCTGGGTCAGCTCTGGTCAGCTCTGCTTATAGAAGGTCTGCTGCACTCAGCCCAGAAGGGAAATGCTGTCAGAACTCTGGCAGGCAGATCAGAGCTCAGGTGGAAGTTCAGAAACATTTAGTTCTCTCAATTTTCCATCTGCAAAAAAAAAAAAAGTGAGTCTGTTAGGAATTACAGGTACTGTGTGTTCTTCAGTAACCCTGGCTTTTTCCCCTGCCTGTCACTCTCCAGGAACAGTATGAGTTCTGCTACAAGGTGGTGCAGGAATATATTGATGCGTTCTCAGATTATGCCAACTTCAAGTAAGCGGCAACAAGGGCCTGTGGACCAGAAGGGTTGCCTTTAATATTTTGTAATATTCTGTTTTGTTAATATACCCCAAATTGTGTATATATCTTATAACTGTTTTAGAAATTGGTACATAGGCTTCTATTACCTATTAGGTGGAGATTTTATATGTAAATGTGTTAGCACTGATAGTCCTTTTCCAATGTTTTATTGGGGAATTAAATAGTGTGATGTTTGGATTGATATCGTGAAATCCTCAGCCGGGGAAATTGGGCTGGATTGTTCTTTGGTTAATACATCTTTCCCTAAAGAAGATAAACAAAATCCATTCCAGGTAGCTGAGCACCAACTAAGGAAAAAAAAGCACAAAGTTCTCAGAGCTCTCGAGAAAAGTGGTTGTCCCCATGCCACATACACTGTAAATATCCCTTCCCTCTCTCCCTGGCCCCCTCCCCCTGCCCCCACCACCTACATCGTGGGGGAGTAATGGGACCAGAGCGGTATCTCTGGCACCACACTAGGGACTATCAGGTAATAAAAGCTTTGACTCCCTGAGGAAATGTCTCTCCCTTTCTCTGGGGTGGGGCAGCCATATTGGCTGGGGCTCTCCTTGGCTGTTCTGGCCCTGCTGTTGCTGTTTTCTCTGATCTATCTAAGAGAGGCCACAGTCCCCCAACTCCTCCTATCCACCAAGCACAGCCCCTCGAGCTCTTAGGTGATCTCCAGGACCCTCCTTTCATTCCCAGCACATCTTTGGTGTAGTGGTCCTGGCCAGCCTCCCTCCCTGTGGAAGGTGGCCAGGTCCTCACTGAGTCTCCTTAAAGACAGGAGCACAGGGGAGAGTGGAGCTGGCTCAGCTTTGGGCTGAGGCCAGTCTGACCTCTCCAGTCTGTGGTGCTTTGCTACAGAGCTGTCTGGATTGTGTCACCCTATCCAGAATAAGTCTTTATATCCACATGTATTGTGTTGAATTGATTCAATTTTCTTTCATACGTGTCCTCATTTCCTGATAGTGTGAATGTATCTCAGATCTAGAAGTCAGGATGGTGGGAATCTTAGATCCCAACTTGGTTTTGAGTGATCTGTTAGACAAAAGTGTTGAACTTTTGTTTCTTAAAGAAGCTGGATGTTCATTTATGTCTCACATAACAGTCTGTCCTGTCCAGAGACCCAGTATCCCTAACAATATTGTTCTCATTGTCATGGTTGAAGCTGGGTCACTGCCATGTCTATACTCCACCTTGAAGAAGGAGCATGGAGAGCCAGCAGCTTCATTTCTAAGGACAGGAAGCCAAATCTGTATTTTTCATTTCCACTCATACCCCATATTCCACTCATCAGCTCCACAAGTAGGTTTTTACCTGGTCATAGCTATGCCTAACTACAGGGGTTGCTGGGGAAGTGTGGTCTTTTGTTGGGGGCACACTGGGAGAGTGGGTGTGCCCACTGCCTCCCAGCCTCATGAGCAGCTCACCAAGAGCAGGAGAGTGAACTGGTGGCTGTGCCTTTCTTGAAGAGCCAGTGCAGGTCTGGGCTCATCAGAGACTTCTGGAGTGAGAGGTGGCACCCCAGCCTGGTCCATGGAGGCATTTTCAGGGGTCAGCACTGCTGTGCCTCTTGGAGGAGGTGGGACTTGAACTGGACCCACAGGATGCTGGGAATTTCGATGAGCAAAAAGGAAGAAAGGCCAGTGGAGCCACATTACAGAGGGCCCTCAGAGTCCCAGATAAAGCATTTAACATGGAGGGGCTCCAAGAGGAAAGCCTGTCTGTGCACCACGTATCCAGGATGTTTGTGGGAAGGAAGGCGATGTACAGAAAGGACGCAGGAGGCCTGCAGGAGGCAAGGGCTGCAACAGACCCCCTCTGAAAGTTTACAGGAGATGAGTGTGTCATTAGAGACATTCAGTTCTGTAGGAACTAAGGAACTCCCAAGAGGCAGTAAACTCAAAACTCACTAGTCTCAAGAGAAGCATGGATAAATTAGGCAAACACAGAACCTGAGGAATTTCTGATGAGAGGTGTCAAGTCCGCGGAGCTGCTCCTCGCTCCTTGCAAGCTACCCTTTAGTGCTCTGTGTGACCAAGTTCAAGTCAATGCAGGAGGACGGGCACTGGGTCAGCAAGCCACTCAGTGAATGTGCAGGTGAGGCCATTCACAGGTGCCTGTGTGCCTCCCAGCAGGCTGCCTCCTATTGCCAGGGCTGGCCTTGAGCAGGGTGTGCCAGCATGGTCTGGGTGGTTTTCTGCTGGAGTCCATGCTGATTTGGCCAATGGATAGGCCATTGTTTTAAACAACACTTGGGTGCAAAACCAGTGTCTCCAAGTAGGAATGACAGCTGTTTGCTCCCCATCTCCCTCAGGCTGTAGATGTGTGTCTCATCCCTTTATGCCACCTTCACACCTCTCTTTCTACTGAGGGCTTGCATGTTTACAAGAGAGGTGAACCCAATAGAAACTAGCGTAAGCCAAAAGGAAAATGTGCTGAGGCTCACACAGCACAGTTGTGTAGGAAGGGCAGGAGTGACCACTTCAGTGCCCTCCCAACAGCTAGGCAGTTGTGACCCAAGGGGCTTAGGGTAGGGGTGAGTGTTTCTCACAGGAGAAGAGTGAGAAACACCCACCACACACCCAAAGCCCTACGTCCTGCCACACTCAGACCTCACTTCATCTGGGCAGGTCCTTAAAGGGTGAGGGTTCATCTGGGTTGCAGTTTCCTTCATAAGCTCCCCCTGTCCCAAATACCCAAGTCTCTTTCATTAAAAATACAGGCCAGGCGCGGTGGTTCACACCTGTAATCCCAGCACTTGGAGAGGCCGAGGCGGGTGGATCATGAGGTCAGGAGATCAAGACCATCCTGGCTAACACGGTGAAACCCTGTCTCTACTAAAAATACAAAAAGTTAGCCAGGCGTGGTGGCACACACCTGTAGTCCCAGCTACTCGGGAGGCTGAGGCAGGAGAATCGCTTGAACCAGGGAGGCAGAGGTTTCAGTGAGCAGAGATTGTGCCATTGCACTTCAGCCTGGGCGACAGAATGAGACTCCATCTCAAAAAAAAAAAAAAAAAAAAAAAAGCAGGCCAGGTGCAGTGGATGACACCTGTAATCTCACACTTTGGGAGGCCAAGAGGGGTGGATCACTTGAGCCAGGAGTTCAAGACCAACCTGGGCAACGTGGCAAGACCCCGTCTCTACAAAAAATACAAAAATCAGCCAAGCATGGTGGCATACACCTGTAGTCCCAGCTACTTGGGAGGCTGAGGTGGAGGATCACCTGAGCCCATGAGGCAGAGGCTACGGTGAGCTGTGATCATTCGTCTGCACTCCAGCCTGGGTAAAAGAGTGAGACCCTGTCTCAGAAAACTAAATAAGCCAAGCACGGTGGCTCATGCCTGTAATCCTAGCACTTTGGGAGGCCAGGGCCGATCAACTGAGGTGAAGAGTTCAAGACCAGTCTGGCCAACTTGGTGAACCTGTCTCTACTAAAAATAGAAAAATTAGCCAGGTGTGGTGGTGAGTGCCTGTAATCCCAGCTACCGGTGAGGCTGAGGCAGGAGAATCGCTGGAACCTGGGAGGCGGAGGCTGCAGTGAGCCAAGATCGTGCCACTGCACTCCAGCCTGGGTGACAGAGCGAGACTCCATCTCAAAAAAAATATAAATAAAACAAAGAGCATGTCTCCCACCCCCAGGCCTAAGTTCTTCCCCTCTTTATGAGAGACTGCTTGAAAAAGCCTGTACTCTCACTCTTCCCTCTTTCTCACTTCATTCCCCACACATTTCTCTTTCATCCCTGCTCACCAAGGTCACCCTGGTACTAAACCCCAGGAATCCAAGGTCTCTTCCCCTTTGTGTCACAGGCTGTCCTCTGCCTCTTACTCTCACCCGTTAGCTGCTCTTCCACTAACTCCTCTCTCAGAGGTTGGGATTCTGGATGTGTCTCTGTGGACCCTCAGCTCTCCTCCAATCCCAAGTCCCTTGCATCCTGGTTGCATGTCAGGATTGTCCAGAGAAGCCTGCCTCCCACTGCCCGCACCTAGGGGCCCACCCTCCTTTCCTCTGACCCTCCAGCATTCTCCAGGCCCATGGATCTACAGCAGTTCCTGCTGGCCCTTCATTTTGTTCCTTATGCTGCACCCCCTCATCCTTCACCCAGGCCACCTGCTCAAGGTTTGTGCCCCCTCTGTGCTCCTGCAGCACCTGAGTGTTTCTTCACCACTGAACCTCTGCTTTCCCACCTGAGTACGCGCAGCCCATGGCTCCAGCTCCTGAGGACTGGAGCTCCATGGTGAACAGATGGCTTTCTATGTTCTAATGAGAGAGGTACAAGAGTTCCAGAGTTGATAGTCTGGAAAGGACATTAGACATTTCTACAAAGCTAAGTATGTTCCCAGAAAAATATGGGAGCAGAGCTTTCTTTCCCCAGGAAGCTTCGTCCTGGTTTAGATTTTTCAGGAAAAACCGGAATCAAATTACAGAATAAAGGCACCCATTCCCCTTTTAAATGAACACCAGCTTTGGTGTGACTTTGAATAAAGCATTCTGTAAACCCAAACCAGAACTAAACTAGTACATTGAACTTAGATTCATTTTCACTAAACCACAAAGCAAATGTTTTCCTAAAAATCGCCCGGTTAACAAAGTCTGTGTATTTAAGCCAAAACAATTTAACTGAACATACGGTCCACACATTCGTTTCAGGTCCCTGCTAAGTCAATCTGGAAATTCACAGGTGTGCCCATCCTGCCTTGGCAGCTGAAGTCCAGGTGTCCAGAGCTGACTGATGCCCAGTATACCTCCCCTTCCCCCATCTTTGTCACAGGATTTGACGCACCTGCTCTCCTAATGACTCTGGCCACCAGGATGCCAAGCCTGACCCTGGCCCTCCCATTTGCTGTTCAGCCCAAGTGCGGAGATTGGCTATTAACTGTAAACAGGCCTCTGACCCCCAGAGGTTAAGGGCTGGCGGGGGAAAGCTGAGCTGCTGACGCAGACTGGGAGGCTGGAGCCCACTTTCAGTGGCCCAGGCTAGCTGTGTCCAAATCCACAAGTGGGGGAGGGGTTAAAGCCTTGAGGGACAAAATTATTTTACCCACAGCTGATGGCCCTAGGGAGGCTGCACTGTCCCAACAGCTGGGCCCTATCTCTTGAGCCCGCTTCTTGGCGGGGAGAGAAGCCACTCCTGGGTGGGTACTGCCCCACCCAAACCCAGCCATCTGGAGTGACCCAGCCAGCGCTGGTTCCCAGGTGTGTGGATGTGAATTGTCCCACCCAACACGTTCTACAATGAGCAAACAGAAGCTCTCAAGGAGAGTGGTCGAAGCCTCCCCCTGTACCTCTGAACAGCCTGCCAGGCTCCCTACTCTTAAGCCTCCACTGTCCACCAGGGAAAGCCCTGAGCTGGGAGTCTGGGAACCCCCAGGCATTGCCCCCACCCAGGACACAGCTCTCTTTTGGGGTCAGGGAGGGCTGTGAGGGCTTTCTAGGCCTCAAGATCAGGAGCTTGAAGATGCAGCCTAGGAAGTGGGAAGATGAGACCAGGACATGGGCCAGCCTGGAGCAGGAGTCCCGGGCCTGAAAGCTCCTGGGAAGGTGGTGGGGAGGGGCCATCTGTCAGTGGCCTCAGGCCAGCAGCTGCCTGGTGATTGTTCGTGGAGTGGTCTGGGAAGGGGGTTGGGTGGTGAGCTGCTCCCCCTCCCCTTTCAAGACGTCACTGTAGTCTGGGGGTGGAACTGCCTGGCCTATAAATCTTGGGGCCATCGGGCTAGGATCCTGCAGCCGCCTGAAGGAGCCATCTCATCCACAGCTCTTCCTCGCCTGGATTGAGCTCCATCCTGGGTGCGTGGTATGCTGCTGCTCTTCCCCCCTCCCAAACCCCTCCACCCCTGAAGCATGCCCGGAAAAGTCCCCTTTCCCCTCTCCCTCTCCCCCAACAACTCTACCACCTATTCTTGTGCTTGCTGCCCCTGGCATGGGAGGGATAAGAGGTAGAAGCACTTGCCCCCATCAACACCACACATCCATTCCACATCCCCAACTACTATGGAAGAGATACAGCAGGCCACAGAGAAAAGGGCAGAAGGCCTGCCACTCTGGTTTCCTAGCACCGGTGCTCCAAACACCCCCCACACTGAGAACTCCCCTGACCATACATCTATCCTCACATCCATTGGCCTGAAGTCTGTTCCCCTCCAACTTTCTTCCACTCCTTGAAGGAAGAGGGATGGTCTTGGATGAGTGGGAGGGTCCTCAGAGCTGGAAAGGTGGGTAGCCTCTGTACCCCGGGTTCAAGGAGAAGGCTCGTCCCCTGGAGCATCCTCCCCTGCTGGGCCAGGATTCCCCCAGGGTCTGGACCCCTGTATGCTTGGTA
This sequence comes from Ateles fusciceps, assembly GCA_036589455.1. Lineage (NCBI taxonomy): Eukaryota > Metazoa > Chordata > Mammalia > Primates > Atelidae > Ateles > Ateles fusciceps. Next base: position 645,942 of record JAZHEH010002969.1, on the reverse strand, counting down.
TGAGGAGCAGTGGCAGAGAGAGAAGGGCATAAGGAGATACCAAAGCTGCCCCTGAGATGCTAGTTTTCCAAGGTGGACCTGGAAGAAGGAGGGAATGTGGGGGTGGTGTAAATGTTCCCTTGAATGCTGTACCCTGTCCATTAGAGCAGCCTGCCATGGCCAGCTCCAGGCGAGGCCTCCTTCTGCTCCTGGTGCTGCTGACTGTGCATCCTGGACCCTCAGAAGCTCAGCACTGGTCCCATGGCTGGTACCCTGGAGGAAAGCGAGCCCTCAGCTCAGCCCAGGATTCCCAGAATGCCCTTAGGCACCCAGGTGGGTGATGGGTCTCCCAGTCTGTTTGGGAGGAAGAAAGTGATGACCAGGGGCTCCCCCACCCACCTGGAGCCTGAGATCAGGGTAGGAAGGACAGCCTCAGTTCCCTTCTAAGGAAGGGCCCTGGGCATTGCAGCAGGCAGCCCAGCCCAGTCTGCCCATGGCCTCTCAAGTGATGCCCTGGCTCCCCTGGAAGACAGCATGCCCTGGGGAGGGCAGGACCACAGCCTGGTGGTCCCTTCACCAGAAGCAACACCTGACACAGACACTACTGGTGAGTGGGGTGAAAGGTCCCCAGCATCAAGACCAGTGGCCATTGTGGCTTAGGGTTGGGGGCTGGGAGAGTGGGGGGAGAATGAAACAGCACTGAGATGCCCCCTGCCACAGCACCCCCAGCCATTTCTCAGTGCCCCTACTGCACACAGCAGGATGCTATCTGCTATCCTTCCTATTTCCCAGGAGGATTCTAGACAATTTATAAAAACACTTAGGTTAAAGACCAAAGTCACTAGTAGAGTAGAAGCAGATAATTGCTCTAAAAACCTCCATAAATAAGACAGTGTGGTCCCACAGGCATCTTGACAATCAAGCCAGTGACTGTTTTGAGGCAGGCAGCCCCCGGGCCAGTGGAAAGAGATGAGAGATGCAACCTCATGCAAATAGCCAACAGGGCCAAGAGGACGAGGTGGTCACTGACATGTGCACTAAGAACGTCTCAGGGACTGCAGAGCTCCCCCAAGACCATAGCAGAAGATAGGCGTGGGGAAATGGTTTGTTACTATTTTGCAAATCAAACATATTTAAAGTGCATCAGGAGAGCACGATAACTAAAGAAAAAAGTGTTAAGTTCCTATGAGGCAGTCTTACTGCCTGATTTGTGTGTATGGGCTCGGGTTTCTATGCGTCAGGCTTGTTTAGGGTGGACAAGGCCGCATGCCCAAGGGAGCTGGAGATCCCAACCCTGGATCCTCAAGAGTCTAGGGGGAGCCAAGGGGCGCGTCTGCTCTGGGAAGCCAGATAGGGATTGGAGGAATGGAGAAGGAAGGGGGGACCAGGAAGATGGAGGCTCGGCGGTCATGAGACCAGTGTCCCGAGGCATGACCGCCACCTCTTCCTCTGCAGACAGCAGCCCGAGAGCCCCGCCCCGCCCCGCCGTCCTCCAATAAAGTGTGAAGTCTCCGAAGCTGCTCTCTCGAGTTCTGTCCTTAATCCCCCTCCCTCTCCTCCCGGCTAAGACCGTTCCCCCGCGTGAGGTTTGGAGAGACGCGGGCCCGGCCCCGCGGGTGAGAGGAACGACCGGATGGCCCAGGGCCCTGCCGGGGGGCCGGGCCAGGGCCCGGGGGCGGGGTGCGGACGTCCGCAGGGTCGCCGCGCGGGTTCCAGAGGCCACACGGCCGGGCGGGGCGTGAGGGGCAGCCGGAGGACTACAGGTCCCAAGGTGCCCCGCGCCACTTCCGGGGCACGGCGGCGTCCTGGCAGCGCGGCCGCGGTGAGGGGAACTCGGTCATGCTAAGCGCGCTGAGCCGCCTGGGCGCGCGGGCCCCGTGCGGGCCCAGGGCCCCGCTGGTGCTGCCCGCGCGCGGCCGCAAAACCCGCCACGACCCGCCGGCCAAATCCAAGATCGGGCGCGTGAACATGCCGCCCGCGGTGGATCCTGCGGAGTTCTTCGTGCTGATGGAGCGTTACCAGCACTACCGCCAGACCGTGCGCGCCCTCAGGTGTGCGGCCGGGGGGAGGTGGCCGTCCGCGCGCGCTGGGGACGGTGGGGGCGGGCGGAGAGGATGCCGACTCCCGGGGCGTCTGCACCCAGGATGGAGTTCGAGTCCGAGGTGCGGAGGAAGGCGCACGAGGCCAGAGCCGGGGTCCTGGCGAAGCGCAAGGCCATGGAGGAAGCCGCCGACCACCGCGAGCTGATGGCCTGGAACCAGGCGGAGAACCGGCGGCTGCATGAGCTACGGTGCGTGGGGCAGGAAGCGGGGCGGGGCAGCCTGACTGGCCTGGGAGAGGTCCAGGCCGCGCTCAGCCTCGGCCCCTTGCCCCTCGCAGGATAGCGAGGCTGCGGCAGGAGGCGCGGGAACAGGAGCAGCGGCAGGCGGAGGAGCAGGCCCGCAAGGCCGAAGAGGCGCGGACCTGGGCGCAGCTCAAGGAGCGGGAAGTGCTGCAGCTGCAGGTGGGCAACGCCTCCGGGGGAGCGGGGGATCGAGCTGGGGGACGCGGCTTGCAGGGCACTGGGAATTCTGAGCACCGCGACACGGGCGCTGGCCATGTGCAGAGACTTAGAGTTGGCATGTCAGGATTTGGGAGAGGAGAGTGTCAGCCGCAAAGACCCGGAGGTGAGCAGAGAAATTGGACAGTGTTCAGGTGCCTAACAGGTCTGTGGGAGGGACCCTGCGTTCCACAAAGAGGTTGTATTTTGCCTAACAGGTGATGAAGCCATGAAGAGTTAAATATTTCAGGCCAGGATTAGCAGGTGTGCAACTTAAAAGCAGGAAGACCACCTACCAGTGATGCAATGAGAATGGATGAGGCTTGATTTAAAGTAATAGAGGGGTAGCTGGCCGCGGTGGCTCACGCCTGTAATCCTAGTACCATGTACTATGGGAGGCCTAGGCAGGCGGATCACTTGAGGTCAGGAGTTCGAGACCAGCCTGGCCAACATGGTGAAACCCCGTCTCTACTAAAAATATAAAAAGTAGCCAGTCGTGGTGGTGCATGCCCGTAATCCCCGCTACAGGAGACTGAGGGACCAGAATCGCTTGAACCCAGGAGGCGGAGATTGCAGTGAGCCAAGGTCCCGACACTGCACTCCAGCCTGGGTGACAGTGAGACTCCGGCTCAAGATAAAAAATAAATAAATAAAGTAATAGAGGGGGAAGGACGAGTTAGAGTGATTTAGAGGGGGACCACTGAAGGACGTGAGATTTCATAGCTGGTGCTCCGGGTTCTGGCTGAAGTGTCTGTGAACAGAGGAACGTGGCAAAACCACCTGATGTCACTCCACTGGAAGGCCAGTGGGGCTCTCAAAGAGGACCTGGGCTCCAGGCATGCTTCCCCAGGGGAGAGCGGGAACCGCTTTCTCAGTGGTTCCCTGAGAGGCCAGCAGGCTGGGTGGGCTGGCTGGCACATGCCCGGGGCTCCTGTTCAGCTGGGCTTTTCTCTCCTGATAGGAGGAGGCGAAAAACTTCATCACTCGAGAGAACCTGGAGGCACGTGTGGAAGCAGCATTGGACTCCCCGAAGAGCTACAACTGGGCCATCACCAGAGAGGGGCTGGTGGTTAGGCCACAACGCAGGGGCTCCTAGGGACCCAGTAAGGACAGTGCCCGCCCAGGGACCATGTGTGTGGGGGGGGGGCGGGAGAGTTGGGCCTGACCTGGAATAAAGCAGTCCATGCTGCTAATGAGGAAGGTTCAGCCTTTTCCAGCACAGCCCTCACATTCTGCCCTCTGCTGTCACCACTTGGTCAGAAACTTCCGAACACAGTGCCCTCCCTGTTCAGGGTCAGCACAGCAGGAGACTCTGGAGTGGTTTCCATCTCACAGAAGATCAGACAGGGCCACAGCCCCCTCAGGCAGCCAAGCCATCGGAGTATCATTAAGGGTAGTGATGGGCAAATTACTTTTGAGGGCCAAACGTGCCTGCTTCCTGTTTTTGTGAATAAAGTTTTGTTGGAACACAGCCACACCCATTCATTGACTTCTCTTCACTACAGTGGCAAAGACGACTAGTTGCACAGAGAATATTTGGATTGCAAAGCCTAAAATATTTAACTTTTTACAGGAAAAATGTAGTGATCTCTCATCTGGAGCTTTAGGGCTCTAGCCTAGAGCAGAGGTCACCCAGGACCTGGGCCACAAGCTAACCACTGGCCAGGAGCCTGCCTCTGCCCTATCCTGGGCTTTGCGGGTCAGAGTCTGGTATATCCAAGACCCAGAAGGCAAAGAGGAGACGCTGTTTCTTCTGAGTTCCACAAAGAGGTTGTATTTTGCCTTACAGGTGATGAAGTCATGAAGGGTTAAATATTCAAAGCTAGGATTGGCAGGTTGTGCAACTTAAAAGCAGGGAGATCACTTAAGAGTGGCTCTCTCCACCCATGGCCTCAGTGACCTACATGTGCCCTGGCATCACCAGCATCCTTCGGCCACCCAGCAGATTGCTGCTGGCAGGAGAGACCTGGTGGACCAAGACTTGATGAGGTTAGTGTGGCTTGGCAAGCACGTGGACCAAACTGTGGGAACCAGAAATACCTGTGATGACGAAGTGAGTATATAGGTCTGCAGTCCTGGTTCGGATACAGGTCCTCAAGCAGTGTCTGGGATGAGCTGGAGGAAATGTTTCTTAACGAGAGCAGTTTCCCTTTGCTGCCATGCATGTGAACTCCAGCTTCTCTCCATGACTCCCCACCTTGCAGGGAACGCCTGAGGACACCTAAGAAATGAAAACCTTTTAGGGTGTATAGGCAACTCTTGTTGCAGGTGAGGAAGCAGGTATTAAGGTGCAAGCAGAGGTGGTGCCTGGCACCCAACCCTCCCTCGGAGCACTGCACTCCTCAGAGCCTTGGCCTCCCTCCTCAGGCTGGTAATAGCTCGTCTCCCTGGCTCCGACTCTGGCCAGAGCACAGTAGCATCCCTACTTTCAGGTGCGTGGCATCTGGAGTGAGACCTGATGGGCACGCGTGGGCAGTGGTTTGATGAGTGGGCCGTCTAGCCCCCTGCAATGGAAGCCTTTGATGATGTGGCAAAGAGGCCTGTTAGGAAGTTCGGTTTTATGTAACATACTCCTCCTTGGACCTCTTTGTCTCCATTTTCCAGTTTTATTCTTTCCAAGGCCTCTATACCAGGATCCAGACATAAGCCATCTATCTGTTCAGACGGAGGACACGTTAACACCTTGAAGCTCTGTCTTTGGGCTGATTCCACTGCTGTCCTGCATGGGGCTGGAACTCAGCATTCACGGTCTGCTCATGCTGTTATGTCATGCAGAGCCACCTGGAAACCAAGTGTCAGTGTTTTTATTCTCTACCCACAGCCGTCTTGTTGGTGAAGGCAGCTTACTGGTACCTTCAGGGTTAACTGAAACCCAGTGCCATCTGTACCTGCTTCTAGTGGAACACAGTGCAGCCAGGTGCACAGGTAGCCGCCTCTCAGATCCCATCCAGTCCAGGTTGCAGAGTCACGTGATGTCCTACAGTAGAATGCCTGATCTCTGCAGAACCCTGGATAGTTAACTTGATGGACGTGGCCTTGCTCAAAACATCAGGGTCTCTAGATCCTTGGCTCAAGTTCCAAGGAGGACTTGGATCTGCTGCAGACAGTGAGCTCTGCAGGGTTGCAAGGGGCAGAGTTGCCAGAATCATGCTGCAGCATGGACCACCCAGAGAATGTCTTGCTCAAGGCTCCACTTATGGGTGGTAGATTTGGGGTCTACCTGCTAAATGCATTTGGAGCGGAACACCCAAATATAAGTATTTTCACCAAGATTGGAGGAGGCCCACCATGCTTGGTGGGATAGACGGGATGGACCAGCAATTTGCGAGTGGCAAGATTTTCCCGAAGGACCCAATCAAGTATAGATGTTTTACCACAAAACTTGGGATTTTTTTTCTTTTTTTTTTTTTGAGATGGAGACTTGCTCTGTCGCCAGGCTGGAGTGCAGTGGTGTAATCTTGGCTCACTGCAAACCTCCGCCTCCCAGGTTCAAGTGATTCTCCTGCCTCAGCCTCCCGGGGGTAGCTGGGACAACAAGCATTCGCCACCATGCCCAGCTAATTTTTGTATTTTTAGTAGAGACGGGCTTTCACCATGTTGGCCAGGATAGTGTTGATCTCTTGACCTCGTGATCCACCTGCCTCGGCCTCCCAAAGTGCTGGGATTGCAGGCGTGAGCGCCTGGCATGAAACTAGGGATTCTTACCCCTTCCAGTTGTCTAGAATAAGCGTGACGTCAATGAGTGGCCCGCCATGCTGTCCTGGGGGATGGATGGTGCAGGTCTTGGGGGATTTGGTTGTGCCAAACTGTAGTGTTGTTCATAGGCTGAATCACGAAGGTTTGCCACTACCAGGTGAAGGCAAGCTGCTTGTAGCGGTCCAGGTGGGTAGAACAAGAGATGAATGCATTTGCCCGATGAATCTGTTCCATCAAGGAGACCACCCTAGACCTCATTAAACCTAAAGTCATTCCTCATATTTGTCCAGTATACTCCAAATTTTCCACATGAAACAGTCACAGTTATGCAGTATTCCCTGAAATCTTCAGGAAATGTTACCTCCTGAACTTACCCTGTGGTTATTTCCCCCGACTCTGACAAGTACAGAATTGAAATGGACACCTAGGAAGGAATTTGGCTGCTGAAATAAAGGCAACTTTGGCAAAAAGGGTCAAGCTTGGAATTCTTTTTCCTTCCCAAATAGGAAGTCGACAGTAATATTGCAATCCCAAAAACCTGAGACAGGCCCAGGCATGATGCTGTCATTTCCCCTGTTGGGTGCTTTAGTGAATATTTCCTTAGTGCAGGTAAGTGCATAAACAACATATGCGATGCATAATGTTTTTATAAAAGGAACACTGCCAGAGTCAGGCTCATGGTTCAGTTTACAGGACCTCAAAGTCAAGAACTTGAAGAATCCCACCATAGTGCCATAAAAGGGCCCAGGAAAGCAACACTAAAAGGTCAGAGCTGCATAAGCCCCACTCTTTTTTTTTTATTTTTATTTTTTATTTTTTTTAAATAAAGACAGGGTTTCACTGTGTTGGTCAGGCTGGTCTTGAACTCCCGACCTCAGGTAATCCGCCTGCCTTGGCCTCCAAAGTGCTTGGATTACAGGCGTGAGCCACCACGCCCGGCAGCCCCACTCTTTTTTTTTTTTTTTTTGAGCATCTGCTCCTCAAATGACATTTCTATTTTTTTTTTTTTTTTTTTTTTTTTTTTGAGACAGAGTCTCACTCCATCACCAGGCACCAGGCTGGAGTGCAGTGGCGCGACCTCGGCTCACTGCAACCTCCGCCTCCCGGGTTCAAGCGATTCTTCCGCCTCAGCCTCGAGTAGCTGGGACCACAGGCACGTACCACCACGCCCAGCTAATTTTTGTATTTTTTTTTTTTTAGTAGAGACGGGGTTTCACCATGTTGGCCAGGATGGTCTCGATCTCTTGACCTCTTGATCCGCCCGCCTCGGCCTCCCAAAGTGCTGGGATTACAGGCGTGAGCCACCACGCCCGGCAGCCCCACTCTTAAGCAGGACTCCACAGTGGCTCTATGGGTCACAAGTATCCAATAATCCTCCCCAAAGGTGTTTCCCCCTCACTAAGTTAAAACAGGTGTGGCCGGGCACGGTGGCTCACACCTATAATCCCAGCACTTTGGGAGGCAGAGTGGGGGTGGATCACGAGGTCAGGAGATCGAGATCATCCTGGCCAACATGGTGAAATTCTGTCTCTACTAAAATACCAAAAACTAGCCAGTGTGGTGGTATGTACCTGTAATCCCACCTACTCAGGAGGCTGAGGCAGGAGAATCGCTTGAACCCAGGAGAGCGAGGTTTGCAGTGAGCCCAGATCGCACCACTGTACTCCGGCCTGGAGACAGAGCAAGACTCCATCTCAAAAAACAAAACAAAACAGGTGTGTGGTTGAAGTTCTCTGGGAAGTTGTATCACAGTTTACACTTTTTTTTTTTAATTCTGTTTACTGAGGGAGAGGGGAGAAGAAATGGTCCGGGAGTGAGATTGTGTGTCTGGGAAATCTGAAACAGATACAAACGTCAACCACGGCTACTACATAGCCTTCTGGCACTGTCAGGTGCTGCTGCTGGCACCCTCACTGCTGCTGCTGCTGTTGGAACTGCAGGAACCCAGGTGCCCGCTGCAGCTGCCAAAAGTGCCTCAGAAGCAGGAAGAATAACTTTGCCCTTCCTCTGGCCTTAAAAATCTTTCCCAGGCTGGGGGAAGTGGTTCACACCTGTAATCCCAGCACTTTGGGAGGCTGAGGCAGGCGGATCACGAAGCCAGGAGATCGAGACCATCCTGGCTAACACAGTGAAACCCTATCTCTACTAAAAATACAAAAAAATAAGCCGGGTGTGGTGGCACGCACCTGTAATCCCAGCTACTCTGAGGCAGAAGAATCGCTTGAACCCGAGAGGCAGAGATTGCAGTGAGCCAAGATCGTGCCACTGCACTCCACCCTGGGCAACAGAGCAAGACTCCATCTCGGAAAAAAAAAAAAAAAATCTTTCCCTAGGTTGGGCACAGTGGCTCACACCTGTAATTCCAGCACTTTGGGAGGCCAAGGCAGGTGGATCACCTGAGGTCAGGAGTTCGAGACCAACCTGAGCAACATGGTGAAACCCCATCTTTACAAAAATTAGCCAGGTATGATGGTAGGTGCCTATAGTCCCAGCTACTTGGGAGGCTGTGGCGGGAGAATTGCTGTAACCCAGGAGAAAGAGGTTGCAGTGAGCTGAAATCAAGCCATTGCACTCCAACTTGGGCGACAGCAAGACTCTGTCTCAAAAAAAAAAAAAAAAAAAAAAAAAAATGTCCCCAGGCCAGGCACGGTGGCTCACGCCTGTAATCCTAGTACTTTGGGAGGCCGAGGCAGGTGGATCTCTTGAGTTCAGGAGCTTGAGACCAGCCTGGCCAACATGATAAAAACCCATCTCTACTAAAAATACAAAAATTAGCCAGGCATGGTGGTGCATGCCTGTAATCCCAGCCATTCGGGAGGCTGAGGCAGGAGAATTGCTTAAACCTGGGAGGTGGAGGTTGCAGTGAGTCAAGATCATGCCGTTGCACTCCAGCCTAAGGGACAAAGAGAGCCTGAGTCTCAAAAAAGTATATATATATATATTTCCCCAGTGCCAGCCGGACACTGTGGCTCATGCCTGTAATTCCAGCACTTTGGGACACCGAGGCGGACAGATTGAGGTCAGGAGTTTGAGACCACCCTGGCCAACATAGTGAAATGCAAAAAAATCAGCTGGGCACGGTGGCTTGCACCTGTAATCCAGTTACTCAGGAAGCTGAGGCAGGAGAATCGCTTGAACTCGGGAGGCGGAGGTTGTAGTGAGCCAAGATCATGCCACTGCACTCCAGCCTGGGTGGCAGAGCGAGACTCCAACTCAAACAAACAAAAACTTTCCCCAGTGCCTTTAGGTTATAATGTAAGGGAAGCCAGCTGGCAAGGGAAGCTGGGAAATGTGGTTTGGGGCTTCCGGCCTCCTGTGCAGCTGACAGCTATGGACAAGTAACTGGTATAACACTAATTTTTTTTATAGATGCCCTGTTTCTCACAAGCCATAGAGTATTTAGAGTAGGATAGGCAGAATTGTGGCCTAAAGACTTTTTTTTTTTTGAGACGAAGTCTTGCTCTTGTTGCCCAGGCTGGAGTGCAATGATGCAATCTCAGCTCATTGCAACCTTCACCTCCTGGGTTCAAGCAATTCTCCTGCCTCAGCCCTCCGAGTAGCTGGGATTACAGGCATCTGCCACCACGCCAGCTAATTTTGTATTTTTAGTAGAGATGAAGTTTCACCTTGTTAGCCAGGTGGGTCTCGAACTCCTGACCTCAGGTGATCCACTCGCCTCGGCCTCCCAAAGTGCTGGGATTACAGGCGTGAGCCACCGCACCCAGCCATCCTAAGGACTTTTTAAAACAAGAAGATGAAATGAAATTTGAGGCAGTAATATATTTTGACAGTTAGGGGTTTATATTGTTTGTTTGTTTGTTTTGAGACAGAGTCTCGCTTTGTCACCCAGGCTGGAGTGCAGTAACGCAACCTCCGCCTCCCAGGTTCAAGCAATTCTTCTGCCTCAGCCTCCTGAGTAGCTGGAATTACAGGCTCCTGCCACCACACCTGGCTAATTTTTTGTATTTTTAATAAAGATGGGGTTTCACGGCTGGGCGCTATAGCTCAGGCCTGTAACCCCAGCACTTTGGGAGGCCAAGGCAGGCGGATCCCAAGGTCAGGAGTTCAAAGTCAGCCTGGCCAACACAGTGAAACCCCGTCTCTACTAAAAATAGAAAAATTAGCTGGGCATGGTGGCAGGTGCCTGTAATCCCAGCTACTCTCAGGAGGCTGAGGCAGGAGAATCACTTGAACCCAGGAGGCCGAGGTTTCAGTGAGCCAAGATCATGCCACCGCACTCCAGACTGGGCTACAGAGCTAGACTCTATCTAAAAAAAAAAAAAAAAAAAAAAGAGAAAGATGGGCTGGTCACAATTTCCTGACCTCAAGTGATCTGCCCACCTTGGCCTCCCAAAGTGCAGGAATTACAGGCATGAGCCACCGCACTCAGCCTCAATTTTTTTTTAATCCCAGCACTTTGGGAGGCAGAGGCAGGCAGATCAGAGATCAGGAGATTGAGACCATCCTGGCCAACACGATGAAACCCCATCTCTACTTAAAAAATAATAGCTGGGCGAGGTGGCTCACGCCTGTAATCCCAGCACTTTGGGAGGCCGAGGCGGGCGGATCACAAGGTCAAGAGATCAAGACCATCCTGGCCAACATGGTGAAACCCCATCTCTACTAAAAATACAAAAATTAGCTGGGTGTGGTGGCGTGCACCTGTAGTCCCAGCCACTCAGGAGGCTAAGGCAGGAGAATTGCTTGAACCTGGGAGGCGGAGGTTGCAGTGAGCCGAGATCCCACCACTGCACTCGAGCCTGGCACCTGGCAACAGATCGAGACTCTGTCTCAAAAAAATATAATAATAATAATAATAATAAATTAGCTGGGTGTGGTGGCAAGCACCTGTAATCCCAGCCAATCAGGAGGCTGAGGCAGGAGAATCGCTTGAACCTGGGAGACAGAGGTTGCAGTGAGCCGAGATTACACCATTGCACTCCAGCCTGGTGACAGAGTGAGACTCCATATGAAAAAAAATTGCTGGGAGGCCAAGGCAGGCGGATCACAAGGTCAGGAGTTTGAGACCAGCCTAACCAACCTGGTGAAATGCCATCTCTACTAAAAATACAAAAATTGGCCTGGCGTGGTGGCTTATGCCTGTAATCCCAGCACTTTGGGAGGCCAAGGCAGGCGGATTACAAGGTCAGGAGTTTGAGACCAGCCTGGCCAATATAGTGAAACCTCGTCTCTACTAAAAATACAAAAAATTAGCCAGGTGTGGTGGTGGGTACCTGTAATTCCAGCTACTCGGGAGGCTGAGGTAGAAGAATCACTTTAACACAGGATGCAGAGGTTGCAGTGAGCCGAGATCACACCATTGCACTCCAGCCTGGGCCACAGTGCGAGACTTAGTCTCAAAAAAATAATAAAATAAAATAAAAAACACAAAAATTAGCTGGGTGTGGGGGCACACACCTGTAATCCCAGCTACTCGGGAGACTGAGGCAGGAGAATTGCTTGAACCCGGGAGGCAGAGGTTGCAGTGAGCCAAGATTGCACTACTGCACTCCAGCCTGAGTGACAGAGCGAGACTCTGTCTCAAAAAAAAAAGAAAAAAGAAAGCAGTTTATAAACAGCTATCTATATCCCTTTTAGCATTGTTTATCAGGACTATTTCCTTGTGTGACACATGGGATTTTTCCCTCTGAATATGTTACCACTGTGACATTTAGCCTTTAGAAAAAAATGTTAGCCCAGATGCAGTGGCTCACACCTGTAATCCCAACACTTCGGGAGGCTGAGGTGGGAGGATTGCTTGAGCCCAGGAGTTTGAGATAAGCCTGGGAAACGTAGGGAAAATAGTCTCTATTAAAATAATAATAATAATAATAATAATCAGCTGGGTGTGGAGGTGTGCACCTGTGCTTCTAGCTACTTGGGAGGCTGAGGTGGGAGGATTGCTTGGGCCTGTTAGGTTGAGACTGCAGTGAGCCATGATCACACCACTGCACTCCAGCCTAGGCAACAGAGTGAGACCCTATCGCCAAGAAAAAAAAAAGAGAGAGAGAGAGAAAAAGAAAAAAAGTTAAATAACAAATTTTCAGTATTTCAGTTACTTCCTGTGGATTTGTTTTTGGATGATCTTTGCAAATATATTAGCTGCTGTTAAGGGGAAAGCTGCTTTCACAACTTGAGCTGATTGAGTGACATTTCTGGACTCTCTGGGCCTTTTGTGAATTTATAATAGAAATAAAATAAGGCTTTATAAAAAATCCCCAAGAGAGAGGCTGGGTGCAGTGGGTCACGCCTGTAATCCCAGTACTTTGGGAGGCTGAGGTGGGCAGATCACCTGAGGTCAGGAGTTTGAGACCAGCCTGGCCAACATGGTAAAACCCCATCCCTACTAAAAATAAAATAATTAGCCAGGCTTGGTGGTGGGTGCCTGTAATCCCAGCTACTTGGGAGGCTGAGGCTGGAGAATCACTTGAACCCAGGAGGCAGAGGTTGCAGTGACTAGAGATTGCACCACTGCACTCCAGCCTGGGTGACAAGAGCGAAACTCTGTCTCAAGAAAAAAAAAAAATCCCCAAGAAAGATGGGAGAGTATTTAAATGGTTGCCCCATTTACTGCTTCTACCCAGAAATCCTTATGAATGAAACTTTAAAATGGATTTATGGTAACAAGCCTGGTGCAACGTGCTTGGGTTTGAATCCCAGCTTCTCCCTGTTACTATTTGCACATCTTTGAGAACATTTCTTAGTCTCTCTGTGCCTCAGTTTCCTCAAAAGTAAAGTAGGGATAAACAATACTGGTATCTACCTGTAAGGGTATTGTGGCAATTAAATGAGAAACTGATGTAAAGCTAAGCTCACTGCCTGCAACACAGTTTGTGCTCAATAGATGTTACATGATATTATTATTATTACTATTATTTTAGGGAAACCGGAGAATAGCCTTAAACTCATACCATGGACTGAGAAGAATTAACTGCCAAATAATGCAGTATCGCGGGGAATGAATTGCAGGAGGAGGCCAAGACCTGCCCTGCAGCTCCCCTTATCTCCAGCAGAGGGCAGACGCATCAAGAGAGTGACGGCCCTCAAAAATGGAAAGGATAAGATCGGTCAATTTGACTACGTTATTTAAAAAATAACTAAATGGGCCGGGGTGCGGTGGCTTGCGCCTGTAATCCTAGCACTTTGGGAGGCCGAGGCAGGCGGATCACCTGAGGTCAAGCGTTTGAGAATAGCCTGGCCAACATAGCGAAACCCCGTCTCTACTAAGAGTATTTAAAAAATTAGCCAGCGTGGTGGCGGGCACTTGTAATCCCAGCTACTCGGGAGGCTGATGCAGGAGAATCGCTTGAACTGGGGGCGGAGCGGGGGTGCAGAGGTTGCAGTGAGCCGAGATCGTGCCACTGTACTCCAGCCTGGGCGACAGAGCGAGACTCTGTCTCAATAATAATAATAATAGTAAATAAAAAATTAAGTGGGGAGGGATAGCATTAGGAGAAACACCTAATGTAGATGACGAGGTGATGGATGCAGACACCCAACCATGGCGCGTGTTTACATATGTAACCTGCATATTCTACACATGTACCCCAGAACTTAAAGTACAATAACAAAAAAATTTTTTTAAATAAAAAGTAAGAAAGCAAGAGCATCAGGAACCTAGTTAACTGTTATTCTCTCAGTCTGTCTCCTCTGAAGCCACACTGTCTCTTAAATCTGTTCCTCTCTGCATCTGCAGTCTCTGTCTCTAATTTGAAAGTAAGTTGCAGACATCAAGACACTTCATCTCTAAATACTTAAGCATATATTTCTTCAGAACAAGGTCATTTTCAACATAGGCATAGTGCTATTAACTACCCAAGAAATCAAACAAAAACTCTCCGTTTTCCCCCTCCCCCAGCCTTGACAGCTACCACTCTACTTTCTATTTTCTAATTTATTTTTATGTTTAATTTTTTTTTAGAAATGGGGGTTGCTCTGTTGCCCAGGCTGGTCTCAAACTCCTGGGCTCAAATGATCCTTCCACTGTGGCCTCCCAAAGTGTTGAGATTACAGGTGTGAGCTGCCACGCCCAGCCTTTTTTTTTTTTTTTTTTTTTTTTTGAGACCAAGTCTCGCTCTGTTGCCCAGGCTGGAGTGCAGTGGCTTGATCTTGGCTCACTGCAACATCCGCCTCCTGGGTTCAAGTGATTCTCCTGTCTCAGCCTCCTGAGTAGCTAGGATTACAGGTGTGCACAATCATGCCCAGCTAATTTTTATATTTTTAGTACAGATGGGGTTTCACCATGTTGGCCAGGCTGGTCTTGAACTCCTGACCTCAGGTGATCTACCCACCTTGGCCTCCCAAAGTGCTGGGATTCCAGATGTGAGGGAATATACACTTTTTTTTTTTTGAGACAGAGTTTCGCTCTTGTCATACAGGCTGGAGTGCAGTGACGTGACCTTGGCTCACTGCAACCTCCATCTCCTAGGTTTGAGCAATTCTCCTGCCTCAGCCTCCCAAATATCTGGGATTACAGGTACCTGCCACCTGCCAGCTAATTTTTGTATTTTTCGTGAAGATGGGGTTTCACCATGTTGGCCAGGCTAGTCTCGAACTCCTGACCTCAAGTGATCCTCCCACCTTGGCCTCCCAAAGTACTCAGATTACAGGCGTGAGCCACTGTGCCCGACTGAATATATACTATTTTTATTTGTCAATTATATCTCAATAAAGCTGGGGAAAAATAAACTGAAAAAATGCTGTTCATGAATTATTTCTCTTTGTTGGGGCTACCATTCTCTCCCACTCCACTGGCTGTGTGGAGATAGCCCACGCGTTGGTGGCAGGTGCTGAGGACATCTGAGAACGGGCTTGCCCTGCCCATCCCCCACTGCCACTGGTGTTCGAGCATGCCTTCCAGGGGCCTTGGGGTCCATCCATCCTGCCTGCCACTGCCAGTGCCCATGCACACCATCTAGGGGACTGAAGACAGGCCTGCCCTGCCCTTCTTCACCACCATTGCTGCCAGCACATCATCCAGGGGCCTGAGATTCAATCTCCCCAGCCCACCACCATCACCACCCACGTGCACCACCAAGGGCCTAACAGAGCTGCCCTTCCTATTGATGTCAATGCTGGTACCCATGCACGTCATCCAGGGGCCTGAGGGTTGACCTGCCCTGTCAGCGCCCATGTACTCCTTCCAGGGATCTGAGGACAGGCTCACGCCATCCACTGCTGCCATCCTTGTGCTCTGTTCCAAGACCTAGGGATTGATCCACCCCTTCACTGCCACGGGTGCACGTGCCACACATGCACACTGTCCAGGAGCCCAAGGTCAGGTCCACCCTGCCTACCACCGGTTCCATGTGGCGTACATCTCCCAGGGGCCCAGGCAGTAAGGCAGTAGCCCACCCAGCCTGCCGCTGCCAGTACCAGCACACCACCCAGGAGCCTGGGGATTGGCCCAAACAGCTTGCTGTCACCACCACCCTGTCTAAAAAAAAGACCCTCTATATGCTGCCTATCAGAAATTCACTTCACCTGTAAAGAAAGTGAATAGATGGAAAAAAAATATTCCATGCAATTCCATAAAATTGGGGGAAAAGTGACAGTTATAAGTGACTGATATTCCTGCATGTTTTATTGATTTATTTTTTGAGACGGAGTTTCCTTCTCATTGCCCAGGCTGGAGTGCAATGGTGTGGTCTCGGCTCACTGTAACTTCTGCCTCCCGAGATTACAGGCACCCACCACCATGCCTGGCTAATTTTTGTATTTTTAGTAGAGACGGGGTTTCACCATGTTGGCCAGGCTGGTCTTGAACTCCTGAACTCAGGTGATTGCCCCACCTTGGCCTCCCAATGTGCTGGGAATACAGGTATGAGCCACTGCACCTGGCCTTGCATGCTTTTAGTTTCCCATCATTTGGAAGCCAAAATGATTGGAACAGTCGTTTATAGCCTACTATACAACAACAAATGCCTACATCAAAAAAAAGTAGAAAGACTTCAAGTAAACAACCTCATGCTGCTCTTCAAGGAGCTGGAAAAACAAGAATAAACCAAACCCAAAGGAAAGAAACGTAAAGATCAGAGCTGAACTAATGGAATAGACTAAAAAGGGGACACAAAGGATCAATGAAATAAAAAGTTGTTTTTTAACAAGAGAAACAAAATCCATAAACCTGTGCTTGGTGTGTGAGAAAAAAAAATGAATAAGCCACTACCAGGACTAACCAAACACGAAAGAGAGGACACAAATAAAATTAGAAATGAGAAAGGAGACATGCAACTGACATCACAGAGATCCAAGGATCATTAGAGACTACTGTGGACACCTATACACTAACGAACTGGAAACTCTAGAGGATGTCTGTAAATTCCAGGACACAAACGATCTACCAAGATTGAACCAGGAAAAAATAGAAAACCCGAATAAATCAATAATGAGTAACCACATTGACTCAATAATAAAAAGTCTCTCAACAGAGAAAAGCCCAGGACCAGATGGCTTTACTGTGGAATTCTACCAAATTTATAAAGAATTAACACCAATTCTTCTCAAACTATTCCCAAAAGTTGAAGATAATTTTTTTCTAACTCATTCTATGAGGCCAGCATTACCCAGATACCAAAACCAGCTAGGACACACACAACAAAAAAAGAAAACTACAGGCCAATATCCCTGATAATCAGAGATGCAAAAATTCTCAACAAAAATACAGTTGATCCTTGAAGAATGTGGAGGCTATGGATGCCAAGATCCTCCACACTAGAAAATCCACATATAACTTTTGACTGCCCCAAAACTTAATTACTAATAGTCAAGTGAAAGACCTTTACATTAGGAGGGGTTATAGCTCAGGGGTAGAGCATTGGACTGCAGACCAACAGGCCCCTGGTTCAATTCCTGATACCCCACCCTCATTTTCAATTAAAAAAAAAATTTTTTTTTTAAATAAAAAGACCTTTACAATGAAAACTATAAAACACTGATAAAAGAAATTGAGGAGGATACAAACAAATGGAAAGGCATCCCATGCTCATGGATGGAAGAATTAATACTGTTAAAGTGACCGTACTACCCAAAGCAATCTACAGATTCAGTGCAATCCTATCAAAATACCAATGACATTCTTCACAGAAATAGAAGGAAAAAAACCCTAAAATTTGTATGGAACCACAAAAGATAACAGCCAAAGCAATAATGGGCGAAAAGGACTAAGCTGGAGGCATCACACCCCCTGACTTCAAAATTTATTACAAAGGTATAGTAACCAAAACAGCAGGTTATTGGTATAAAAATAGACACAGACCAGCTGGGCACAGTGGCTCACGCCATACTCCCAGCACTTTGGCAGGCCAAGGAGGGAGGATCACAGGAGTTTGAGACCAGAGAATCCAGAAATAAATCCATGTGTTTATATAGTCAACTAATTTTTGACAAAGGTGTCAAGAACAAACACTGAGAAAAGAACCTCCCTTCAATAAATGGTGCTGGGAAAACTGGATGTCCATATGCAGAAGAATAAAACTAGACCCCTGTCTCTCACAATGTATAAAACTCAACTCAAAACGGCTTAAAGACAAACATAGGACCTTAAACTATAAATCTACTGAAGAAAACATGGGGAAAGCACCTTAGGACATTGGTCCGAGTAAAGATTTTATGGCTAAGACTTCAAAAGCACATCAACAAAAACAAAACTAGATAATTGGACTACAGTAAACTAAAAAGCTTCTGCAATCAACAGAGACAACCTGTAGAATTGGGGGAAAATCTTTGCAAACCATTCATCTGACAAGGGGCTAATATCCAGAATATACAAGGAACTCAAACAACTCAACAGGAAAAACATAATCCCAGTAAAAAGTGGGCAAAAGGATCTGAATAGATATCCCAAAAGAAGACATGCATGCTTGAGCGTAGGAGTTGGAGGTTGTAGTGAGCTGTGATCACGCCACTGTACTCTAGTCTGGGCAACAAAGTGAGACTCTCTCTCTAAAAAAGAAAATAAGAAAAAAAAGACATACAAATAGTCAACAGGTATATGAAAAAAAAATGCTCAACATTATTAATCATCAGAAAAATGCAAATCAAAATGACAATGAGGCCGAGCCTGGTGGCTCATACCTGTAATCCTAGCACTTTGGGAGGCCAAGGAGAGTGGATTGCTTGAGTTCAGGAGTTCAAGACCAGCCTGGGCAACACGGTGAAACCCCATCTCTACAAAAATAAAAATTAGCTGGGCATGGTGGCTCACACCTGTAGTCACAGCTACTTTGGGTGCTGAGGCACGAGAATCACTTGAACCCGGGAGCCAGAGGTTGCAGTGAGCTAAGATTGTGCCACTGCACTACAGTCTGGGTGACAAAGTGAGACTCGCCACAAAGAAAATACAAAAATTAAGGCCAGGCACGGTCGCTCACGCCTGTAATCCCAGCACTTTGGGAGGCCAGGGCAGGTGGATCACCTGAGGTCGGGAGCTCAAGACCAGCCTGATTAACATGGAGAAACGCCGTATCCACTAAATATACAAAATTAGCCAGGCATGCTAGCACCTGCCTGTAATCCCAGCTACTCGGAAGGCTGAGGCAGGAGAATTGCTTGAACCTGGGAGGCGGAAGTTGCAGTGAGCCGAGACCGTGCCATTGCACTCCAGCCTGGGCAACAAGAGTGAAACGCTGTCTAGAAAATAATAATAATAATACTAAAATTAGCCAGGCATGGTGGTGGGCACATGTAGTCCCAGCTACTCTGGAGGCTGAAGGGGGAGGATCACTTGAGCATGGGTCGTTGAGGCTGCAGTGAGCTGAGATTGCACCACGGCACTCCAGCCTGGGTGACGGAGTGAAAAGAAAAAAAAGAAAAACTATAAACAGGAATGAACTACTGTAACTGCCTAGCAGGTTCACCTTACCCACTGCCTAGACAGCCAATTTATCAGGACAGGGGGAATTGCAATAAAGAGTAATTCACACAGAGCCAGTTGGGCCGGACACAGAAGTTTAGTTATTATTCAAATCAGTCTCCCTGAGCATTCAGGAATCAGAGCTTTTTTTTTTTTTTTTTTTTTTGAGACAGAGTCTCACTCTGTCGCCCAGGCTGGAGTGCAGTGGCACGATTTTGGCTCACTGAAACTACTGCCTCCCAGGTTTAAGCGATTCTCCTGCCTCAACCTCCTGAGTAGCTGGGACTACAGGTGTGCACCACCATGCCTGGCTAATTTTTGTATTTTTAGTAGAGGCAGGGTTTCACCATATTGACCAGGCTGGTCTCAAACTCCTGATCTCCTGATCAGCCTGCCTCAGCCTCCCAAAGTGCTGGAATTACAGGCATGAGCCACCTCGCCCAGCTAGGAATCAGAGTTTTTCAGAATAATTTGCTGGGGTGGGTGGGGTGGGCAGCCAGTGACTCAGGAGTGTTGATTGGCTGTGTTGGAGAAGAAGCTATCCTCTTACATTGAGTCAGTTCCTGGGTGGGGGCCAGTTTATTGATCTGGGTGATGCCAGCTGATCCACTGAGTGCAGGGTCTGCAAAATGTCTCTAGCACTGCTCTTAGGTTTTACAATAGTGATGCTATCCCCAGGAGCAGTTTAGGGAGGGTCAGAATCTTGTAGCCTCCAGATGCAGGACCCCTAAACCATAATTTCTAATCCTGTGGATAATTTGTTAGCTCTACCAAGGCAATCTAGTCCCCAAGCAAGAAGAAGATTTGGTTTGGGAAAGGACGGTTACTGCCTTTGTTTTAAACTATAAGCTATATACTAAGTTCCTCCCAAAGTAAGTTCGGCCTACGCACTGGAATGAACAAGGACAGCTTGGAAGTTAGAGGCAAGATGGAGTGGGTTAGGTCAGATCTCTTTCACTGTCTCCATTATAATTTTGGAATGGTGGTTTCACTACTAATTCACAAAATAACTTGGATGAACCTCAAAACGCCAGACAGAAATGATCAAGTACTGTATTGTTCCATTTAGGTGACATTTCTAGAAGAGGCAAATCTCTATCAGTGGTTTCCTGGGGCTGGGGTGGGAGGCCAGTAGTAAGGCAGATGGGCATGGGGGAACTTTATGTGGGGGATAGAGTATTCTCAAACTGGATTGTGGGAATGGCTGGACAACTGTTTAAATTTACCAAGAATCACTAACCAGTACGCTTACAGTAGGTGAAAATTATCATCTGTAAATTGCACTTCACTGGAGTTTTATAAATAAACAAGTTCAAGTTTCAGTCTCTCCCTTACATGCCCTTTGGCATCTGGCACACTCCCTCCTCCTTGAAAACCTGTCTTCAGACCCTTGTTTTCTGCACCTTGCTTAGAATTGGATCCTTGGTCCTCTTCTCTATCTGTCCTCCCCCAGGGTGACGTCACTCTGGTGGGGCCTTTAAATATTGGTACCAGCCAGGCACGGGGGCTCACGCCTGTAATCCCAGCACTTTGGGAGGCTGAGGCAGGTGGATCACCTGCAGTCAGGAGCTCAAGACCAGGCTGACCAACATGAAGAAACCCCATCTCTATTAAAAACACAAAATTAGCTGGGCATAGCAGTGCATGCTTGTAATTCCAGCTACTTGGGAGGCTGAGGCAGGAGAATCACTTGAACCCAAGAGGTGGAGGTTGCAGTGAGCTGAGATCATGCCATTGCACTCCAGCCTGGGCAACAAGAGCAAAACTCCATCTCAATCAATCAATCAATCAATCAGTATTGGTACTGACCATGTCTTCAGCTAAGACCTCTCTCCTGAAGTCCAGACTCTTACCTCCAAATGCCTGCTCAGGTTCTCCTTGGATATGTAATGGCATCCCAAACATAACGGGTCCGTGCTGAGCTTCTGTTCTTCCCAACTCAAATCAGTGCCACCCTCAGGTTCCCGTGCCAGCTGATGGTACCTCCATCCTTCCCATTGCTCAGGCCAGAAATCTTGTTTTGGTTTTTTGTTTTTGAGACGGAGTCTCGCTCTGTCTCCAGGCTGGAGTGCAGTGGTACAATCTCAGCTCACTGCAACCTCTGCCTCCAGGGTTCAAGTGATTCTCCTGTCTCAGCCTCCCAAGTAGCCAGGACTACAGATGCATGCCGCCATGCCTGGCTCATTTTTGTATGTTTTAGTAGAGATGGGGTTTTGCCATGTTGGCCAGGCTGATCTCAAATTCCTGACCTCAGATGATCCGCCCACCTCAGCCTCCCAAAGTGTTGGGATTACAGGCGTGAGCCACTGTGCCTGGCCCAGCCCAGAAATCTTGAAGTCATCTTCGACTCCTCTTTTGTCTTCCATCCAAATCCATCAGCAAACTGCAGTTGGTACTTACTTTAAAATGCACCAAGAATCGGTCACTGCTCGACACGTGCATTGCTCCCCCATTACTCACAGGGATTGCTGCTGCATAGCCTCCTCCTTGATGTCCCCACAGTCTTTTCACAGCACTATATCCAAAGTTACCCTAAGCTGGCTCAGAGCCCCCCTTCATTCCCCCATTTCATTTGGAAGAAAAGCCCAGGCCCTGTGAGATGCAGTCCCATGCTATCTTTCTGATCTCAGGAGTTCAGTCACCCTGCTCCAGCCCTGCTGGCCTCCTTACTCCTGAACAGGCCAGGCACATTCCTGCCTTAGGACCTTAGCCTTGCAGTCTGCACCCCTCCATTGTAGGCAAAATGTTAAAGTGGATCCCTGCAATTCTCACCCCCGGTATCTTTCTGTGGATTACACAAAGATTACCTTTGTGTAATCTTTTCCCACTTTATATGGGTAGAACCCATAACTTTCTTTTTTTTTGAGACAGACGGAGTCTCACTCTGTCACCCAAGCTGGAGTACAGTAGCGCGATCTCGGCTCACTGCAGCCTCTGCTTCCTGGGTTCCTCCTTCTCCCGAGTGGCTGGGACTACAGGCTCCCACCACTGTGCCTGGCTAATTTTTTTGTACTTTTTTAGTAGAGACAGGATTTCACCCTGTTGGCCAGGCTGGTCTCGAACTCCTGACCTCAAGTGATCTGCCCACCTTGGCCTCCCAAAGTGCTGGGACCTACCTCACCCAGCCAACCTCACTCCAGCCCGGGTGACAGAGCATGACTCAGTCTCAAAACAAAAACAAAACAGGCGTGAGCCACCGTGCTCAGGTTTCACCATGATGGCCAGGCTGGTTTTGAACTCCTGACCTCAGGTGATCCACCCACCTCGGCCTCCCTAAGTGCTAGGATTACAGGCGTGAGCCACCGCGCCCGGCCCCAACTTTCTTCTAAACATTAGAAAAATATGGCAAAAGTGATGATCATAATGATACTAGCTTATATGGCAAAGGTGAGGGGATTTTGCAGATGTAATGAACACACCTAATCAACTTGAGTTAAAGGGTGGTGATCCGGGTGGGTCTGACCTACTCAGGTCAGGTGACCCTTAGAAAAGGACTCCCCTGTGCGCTTAGACTTGAAGCAGCAAAGACTTTTCTCTCTGTCCCTGACCTTGAAGAAGCAGGCCAGCACGAGTTTGACAACTGCAAGGAAATGAATTCTGCTAACATTCACCTGGGTCTGGAAAGGAATGCAGCCTGCTGACACCCTATCTCAGCCCCAGAGCAGAAGACCCAGTCAAGCCATGCCTGGCCCGATGTATTAAGGAAATGTTGTTTTAAGCTGCCAATTTGTGGTAGCTTTTTTGTTTTGGTTTTGAGACAGAGTCATGCTCCGTCGCCCAGGCTGGAGTGCAGTGGTGCCATCCTAGTTCATTGCAGCCTTGAACTCCTGGGCTCAAGTGATCTTCCTGCCTCAGCTTCCCCAGTAGCTGGGACTGCAGGTGCATGCCAACAAACCCAGCTAATTGAAAAAAAAATTTTGTAGAAACTGGGTTCCCTGTGTTGCCCAGGCTGGTCTCTAATTCTGTGCTTAAGTGATCCTCCCGCTTCAGCCTCCCAAAGTGCTGGGATTACGCAGCAACAGAAAACTAATGTCCCTCAGATATCTGCATGGCTTATATTCTCTTCTTCACAAGAAAGTCTACCCCAGGCACCCTCGGTGAAATCACAACAGGCCTCCCTTTAATCTCTATAGCACTTACTAATCTACTGTAACACCAGCACGGTTACTGAAGTATGTTTATTGTTTACACCTGCTTCCTAACTTACCGAAATGTGCTTATTGTTTAACACTGCTCTTCCTCCCTTAGAATATAAGCCCCATGAGGGCAGAGGTTTTTGTGTTTTGTTGCTGCTGCTTCCAGGCATTTGTAATGGGACGTGGAGCATCTTCAGAAGAGGAGCTGTTGAACAGGTGAAGAATGCGGCCCATCTGGGGGATATAATACTATGGTAATTTATGCACATGTATTAGCTTAATCGAGGTCATTGTGCCCACAGAGCAGGTGGGAGGCCTCTCTGGGCCACTGCTGGGTCAGGCCCTTGGCCTTCTAGACCCGGAATGCCAATAAGCTAATCTGAGTGAGAGGACTGGCTGCTGATTTGTAATGCGGGTCAGCCTGACCGGCTCCTGGATGCTGGACAGCTCATGTCGGTGACTCATGCCAGTGACGAGGGTCAGATGGGCTCTGTGACCTGCTTAGCCCCATCAGCCTCCGCACTATCCTCAACAAGAGGGCAGGAGAGTCTGGAGCTGTCCCGTTCTCCTCTCCCAGGGGTTGGGCACTGGCCCACCACTGATGCTGGTCTCTCACAGTGCTTCTTGTTTCTTCTATTCTAACCTCGGTTGGGTTCCCTAAGGAGCGGACGGAGATGGTTTCACAAAGAGTTTTTTTTTTTACAGAAGGCCCTGGGGGCCCACGCCTTTGGGAGGGAGGGGAAAAAATAGGAGTGGGCAGAGGGAGAACTACTATGCAGACCTCAGCTGACCCATAGGGAGCTCTGGAGCCAATATGCTCGTTCAGAGTTATCCTGCATTTGGGCCAAAATGGACCAGCCATTGGATGTGGGCCACCTGGGAAGGGTGTGACCTGGGGCGAGATAGCTCTCTACTGCTGAAGCAGGCCCTAGAAGAGCTACCCCTGAGGGGCACCTGCAGAGGGCACTCCCAGCAGCTGGGGGGCAGGTGCTTTCATGAAGGGAGAGTTGGGCAGCGCCTTTCCTTCCTTGTTCACAATATCTACCAATACCTCTCCCACTGGGGTAGTCCATCTTTTCTTTTAATTATTTTCCTTTTGAGATATATTAAAAGAAAAAAAAAAGTTTTTTTTGAGACAGAGTCTTGTTCTGTTGCCCAGGCTGGAGTGTAGTGGTGGGATCTTGGCTTACTGCAACCTCTGCCTCCCCGGTTCAAGCGATTCTCTTGCCTCAGCCTCCTGAGTAGCCGGGATTACAGGTGTCTGCCATCACGCCCAGCTAATTTTTGTATTTTTGGTAAAGATGGGGTTTCACTATGTTGGCCAGGATGGTCTGGAACTCCTGACCTTAAGTGATCTGCCCGCCTCAGCCTCCTAAAGTGCTGGGATTACAGCCATGAGCCACTGCACCTGGTCAAAAAAATTTGCATGTAGAAAACAAAAGCAATAGAATTACAAAAGAAACCAATTATAGGGCCAGGTGATGCGGCTCACCTGTGTAATCGCAGCACTTTGGGAGGCCAAGGTGGGCAGATCACCTGAGATCAGGAGTCGAGACCACCCTGGCCAACATGGTGAAACCCCGTCTCTACTAAAAATACAAAAATTAGCCAGGTGTGGTGGTGCATGTCTGTAATCCCAGCTACTTGGGAGGCTGAGACAGGAGAATCACTTGAACCCAGGAGATGGAGGTTGCAGTGAGCCAGGATGGCACCTGCCATTGCACTCCAGCCTGGGCAACAGAGCAAGACTCTGTCTCAAAAAAAAAAAAAAAAAAAAAACACACACATATATATATATATATATTCAGATGTCAAAATGTTAAAACGCTTTTTTTTTTGAGACAGCGTCTCGCTCTCACTCTGTCACCCTGGCTGGAGTGCAGTGTTACGATCACAGCTCACTGCAGTCCTGAATTCCCAGGCTTAAGCAGTACTCCTGCCTCAGCCTCCCGCGGAGCTAGGACTACAGGAGCATAGCTAGCTAATTTTTGTGTTTCGTAGAGCTGAGGGTTCTCACTATGTTGCCTAGGCTGGTCTCGAACTCTTGGGCTCAAGTGATCTGCCCACCTTGGCTTCCCAAAGTATTAGGATTGCAGGCATGAGCCACCACGCCCAGCCAAAACACATTTTGGTAGTATCATAAACGTGCTTCTTTATTTAACCAACAGATAGAAGATCTGGTGCTGGCCCAATAACTGGGATCATTGTGAAGAGATAATGAATCTAAGCAGTATTTAGAGGCATTTATGACAGCTGTGATAGGATATTATCTGTTATTTTGATTTGTGACAAAGCCACAGGTATTGCTAATTCCAATTTTTGTTTTGTTGCCTAATTTATAGTGAAAGGAAAGGTTGAATTTCAGTTACAGATTAGAGACAGATGTGATCTCTTCCAATCTAAGTTCTGGGTGCAGGGAAGTGGGTGTTACTGTGTGGTGAGGGTGAAGAGATTTTCCGGAAATTTGGGTTTAGGAAGAGGAAATTTTCCTAAAGAGGGGACAAGGATGCATACCCGTGGTGGGCCAAGAGGGTGGGCGGGGGAGTCCTGCCGGAGCCTCCTCCTACCTGGAGGGGTCCCAGTGTCCACCTTCCCTGCCTCAGCCCCCCTCCTCGAGGTACTGGGAGGCTGGATAAAGGCCTCGGCTGGGCCACACCCCACCCCAAATTCTCCCTGTCCCACGCTAGTCACCCAGGCTACCCTGGCCTGCTCGCTTCCGCAAAGCACCTCACCTTCTGTGCTCAGACCATTAGCCAGCGAGGTGACCTTGACCCCGGCCCAGGCCCTGCAAATGAAGAGGCGCGCCTGTAAGCGCTCGGCCTGACCCACGGCGACCCTCTGTGACCAATCATTAGACCAACCTCTTAAACAGAGCTCCACCGACGCAATGCCCAGGCATAAAAAGGCCAGGACGAGAGACCGCCAGCAGTCACCGACCCTGGACCCAGCGCACCCGCACCATGGCCAGCCCCAGCCTTGCCTGCTGTCTGCTCGGCCTCCTGGCGCTGACCTCCGCCTGCTACATCCAGAACTGCCCCCCGGGAGGCAGAGGGCCGCGCTGGACCTCGACGTGCGCAAGGTGAGTCCCTAGCCCGGTCCCGCGGCGCTCCGGGGCGAGACGGACCCGCAGCCGCAGGGACGGGCTCCGCTCCGGCCTCGCCTGCAACCCTAGTTGCTGAGCAGATTTTGACGCCCCGCCCTTGACCGCGGTCGAAGCCCAGACGGCGCCCAAGCGCGCCTGCAGCCCCGTTGTCCCGCCCGCACTGCGAGCCCAGGACCCCAGCATCCCCGCCCCATGCAACCCGCTCGGCCTCGCAGGGACCTCCGGGTCATCCCAACCCCGGTCCCGCTCCTTCGCTCACCCCGCCCGTCCCCGCAGTGCCTCCCCTGCGGCCCTGGGGGCAAAGGCCGCTGCTTCGGGCCCAATATCTGCTGCGCGGAAGAGCTAGGCTGCTTCGTGGGCACGGCAGAGGCTCTGCGCTGCCAGGAGGAGAACTACCTGCCATCGCCCTGCCAGTCCGGCCACAAGGCCTGCGGGAGCGGGGGCCGCTGCGCGGTGCTCGGCCTCTGCTGCAGCCCGGGTGAGCGGGGCGAGGCGCGCCGGGGCCTGGGGGAGGCGGGCGGGGTCGCGGCCGGGGGTGCCCTGACCCTACCTCTCCCTCCAGACGGCTGCCACGCCGACCCTGCCTGCGATATGGAAGCCACCTTCTCCCAGCACTGAAACCTGACGGCTCCCAACACCTTCGAAGCGCGCCACTGGCTTCCCCCATAGCCACCCTAGACATGTGAAAATAAAATAAAGCAGATTATTCTCCTCCAACTCGACTCGTGTCTAAGTGCCAGAAATGGGACGGGAGGGGGCGTTGTGGGACTGGAAGATCGCGCCCAGTGGACCTGAGGCTTGTTGCACTCAGAGCAGGAATTCAGAGCTGGCCCAGGGAGAAGTGTCCTGGCTGCTTGAGGGAACAGAGCGGTGCTGTTCTGGCTGCCACCATCCTGAGGGACTGGAAGAGGGCGGGGCACAAAGGCTCTGGGGACGTGGAAACAGCCCCAGCTTCCGGCTCCCAGCCTGGGCTGAGGCCCACTGCAGGCTGCACTTCAGAAGATCTTTCAGAATCGAAAAGGACCAGAATGAGGGAGCGAATTCAGACAAGGGTCTGAGCAGAGTGACCACAGGAAGCCCAGTGCGCACTGAATGGCTTCCTGACCCCTGAGAGGAAGCCTGAGCCACACTGAGAAGTTGGAGCAGAGCTGGTCTGTGGGGAGGTGGCCCTGGGGGAGCAGCTGAAAGGCCACTATGTTTCCAAGGAACTGGCACCCAGGAGGCCACTGGCACGCTCAGAAAGAGCCCAAGCTGGGGGGCTGGGCTTGAATGCCAGCATGACTCTCCGGTGTCCCAGGGCTGCGTCTGACCCGTAGCCTTACTTCTGCCTATGCAATAAAATATGTCAAAGTTGTGGACCCCAAAGACGGTAGGGGATCTTGAGAGCCCCCACAGAAATGGCATGAACAGAGAGACTCTCTTAACCTCTATCTCCCATCTGTGAAGCAAAAGTTTCTGAGACAGGTGTCAATCAACTTATTTATTATTATTATTATTATTTTTTTTTTTTAGTAGAGACGGGGTTTCACCTTGTTGACCAGGATGGTCTCGATCTCTTGACCTCATGATCCACCCGCCTCGGCCTCCCAAAGTGCTGGAATTACAGGCATGAGCCACCGTGCCCGGTCTATTTTTTTTTTTTGAGAGGGAGTTTCATTCTTGTCGCCGGGGCTGGAATACAATGGCACAATCTCGGCTCACTGCAATCTCTGCCTCCTGGGTTCAAGTGATTCTCCTGCCTCAGCCTCCTAAGTGGCTGGGACTACAGGCACCCCCACACATCCTGGTAATTTTTGTATTTTTAGTAGAGATGGGGTTTCACCATGTTGGCCAGTCTGGTCTCAAACTCCTGACTTGAGGTGATCCGCCTGCCTTGGCCTCCCAAAGAGCTGAGAATACAGGCGTGAGCCATCGAGACCGGCCTGGTTTTATACATTTAGGGAGACAGGCATGAGCCATGATGTGAGCCACGGTGCACAGCTAAGGTCTCAATCAATTTAGAAAGCTGATTAAGGGCGGGTCGAGGTGGCTCATGCCTGTAATCCCAGCACTTTGGGAGGCCTAGGCAAGTGGGTCACCTGAGCTCAGAAGTTTGAGACCAGCCTGGCCAACAAGGTGAAACCCCATCTCTACTGAAAATACAAAAATTAGCAGGATGTGGTGGCGGTCGCCTGTAATCCCAGCTACTTGGGAGGCTGAGGCAGAAGAATCATTTGAACCCAGGAGGCGGAGTGGGGAGTTTGCAGCAGTAAGGCAAGATTGCACCACTTCACCCCGGCCTGGGCAAAAGAGAGAGACTCTGTCTCAAAAAAAAAAAAAAAGAAAAAAGAAAAGAAAGCTGATTAAGGACACACCTCAGGTGGTCCTGAGGACATGTGTCCAAGGCAGTCAGGGTACAACCTGTTTTTTGTTCGTTTGTTTTTTAGACGGAGTCTCGCTCTGTCACCCAGACTGGAGTACAATGATGTGACCTCAGCTTACTGCAACCTCTGCCTCCTGGGTTCAAGGGATTCTCCTGCCTCAGCCTCCCAAGTAGCTGGGATTACAGGTGTGCATCACCAAGCTCAGCTAATTTTTGTATTTTTAGTAGAGACAGGATTTCACCATGTTGGTCAGGCTGGTCTCGAACGCCTGACCTCATGATCCCCCGCTTTGGCCTCCCAAAGTGCTGGGATTACAGGCATGAGCCACCGCGCTTGGTCTGGTTTTATACATTTAGGGGGACAGGAGACATTGATCAATGTAGCAGGAGCGGAATTAGATATTACACATGGAAGAATCTTAGGTTTATAGCTTTAGAAATAACATATGAAAAGGGTCTCGGTTTACAGCTTCAGGAATCACATATGAAAGGGTTCTGGTTTACAGTTTTAGGACTCACACGTGAAAAGGTTTCTGGTTTGATCTTGCTTTAAGTAAAAATAGTGCCTTCCGGAGAGTTTCCCCAAGACCAAGCCTGCCACCTACAGGAAGGTGAAACAGGAGGCGCCAGTCGGTCAGCCTTTTCTTCTATTGAATTGCAGTGTGATAGTCAAAGGGGAAGTTGATCTGAGATGACTGGGTCTCCCTCTTCACCCCCCTCCCCTTTGAGACCCTCACCACTCTATAATATTAGTGAGAGGTCTCACTCTTATTCTCACTTTCCAGATCCTCTGAAGAAACTGATTAATGATTTATATAATATACTTGTGATGTTCTTTTTCTGGTCTTATTACAGCAGTGAAGGATTTCTTAGCCATTTAGAGGAACAAGGTGGGGAAGCAGGGGAATAGTAAACAAACACCCACTACTGTTATCACACTAATGAGGAGGGTTTTTAATCCTCCCAAGGCTGAGGACCAACCTTCAAACAAGGACTTAGGGTTGAATTTATGCCCTACCTGCACAGGCACGTGTGCCAGTTTGGTTATATTCTTAACTGCATGACCCTAGCTGGTTATGTGCGTGCATTCAGCAGTTGGTTAGTTTGAATTTTCCACAGACTCCTCCTTCAGCTGCTAGCAAATAATCTAGGGCCAGCTGGTTCTGATAAATCGCATTCCTCATTTGAGTTTCTTGTTGGGCTAAAGGGACAGAGCATTGCCCATTTTACTAATGAGTATTTCCAAAACAGCCTGCAACCGGATGATCCAGTTGAACATGTAAATAGGGGTTCAGTATCCCCATGAGCCATC
The DNA here is from genome assembly GCA_036589455.1 of Ateles fusciceps. Lineage (NCBI taxonomy): Eukaryota > Metazoa > Chordata > Mammalia > Primates > Atelidae > Ateles > Ateles fusciceps. The sequence goes on along the minus strand of JAZHEH010002969.1, from coordinate 615,962 downwards.
CTCTGCCCATGTGGCCACCCCATTATACTCAATAGTTCTCTCCGGCGGCCACTCATCATTTGTCCAATCTCCTATTTTTAGGTTTCTTTTCTCCCCTAGCAGAGTAGACTGAATACCTTAACAGCTCACCTGTCTTAACAGATAATGGGAAGAAGAGGGCTTAATGATGCCTATGACACAGCTACCTGTCCATCTCACGGATTACACGTTATACTGAGTACCATTATATAAACAGGTTCCCTTCTGTGTCCCTGTACATTTATAAGAACTGTAGGACAAAAGAATGGCAGTAACTTTTACATCCTACCTTGTGCACGTACTGAGGACATTCTTTAAAATTAGTTAATGTTCCTACTGTACAAGTCCAAATATTAAGAAGAGCAAGTCCCACGATGAACTTCCTCATGCTTCGGCTGTTCGTGGACCAGCCAGCTTCCGGGATGTGGCTGGAGCAAGGCTTGTTGTCCTTTTAAGGTGATTCTGCAGTCCTTGCCTTGGTCCAAGTCTCAGCTGCTGCTAGTTTTTACACGGCTGTGGCAGATTTAGTCTAGGATTCCCTCTACCTTCACGGTTGTGGGATTGGTCAGGATCAGGTCTGAGGTCCTGTTTACAGTTTCAGGAATCACATATGAAAGGGTTCTGGTTTACAGTTTTAGGACTCACACGTGAAAAGGTTTCTGGTTTGATCTTGTTAAGTAAAAATAGTGCCTTCCAGAGAGTTTCCCGAGACCAAGCCTGCCACCTAAAGGAAGGTGAAACAGGAGGCGCCAGTCGGTCAGCCTTTTCTTCTATTGAAATACAGTATGATAGTCAAAGGTGAAGTTAATCTGAGATGCCTGGGTCTCCCTCTTCACCATACATGCAAGATGAACATTGGTTTGCTCTGGAAAGGCAGGAAAATTAGAAGGGGGAGCTGTGGGGGTCCCAGGTGTTAGGTAAATAAGAAACAAAAGGTTGCCTTCTTGGCCAGGTGTGGTGGCTCACGTCTGTAATCCCAGCATTTTGGGAGGCGAGGTGGGTGGATCACGAGGTCAGGAGTTCCAGACCAGACTGATCAACATGGTGAAACTCCGTCTCTACTAAAAACACAAATATTAGCTGGGTGTGGTGGCACGTGCTTGTAAAGCCAGCTACACGGGAGGCTGAGACAGAATTGCTTGAACCCAGGAGGCGGAGGTTGCTGTGAGCCAATATCATGCCATTGCACTCCAGCCTGGGTGACAGAGCAAGACCCGTCTTAAAAAAAAAAAAAAAAAAAAAAAAAAAAAAAGGCCGGGAGTGGTGGCTCACGCCTGTAATCCAAGCACTTTGGAGGCCAAGGCAGTTGGATCACCTGAGGTTGGGAGTTCAGGACCAGCCTGATCAACATGGTGAAACCCCGTCTTTAAAAAAAAAAAAAAATATATATATATATATATATATAAGTTGCCTTCTTTTGAATCTTTGTTCAGCCTTTCACTGAACACACAATTTACATGCAAGAGGGGGAGTAGAGGAATAGTCACATATGCCTTAGTCTGGCTCAGTGAATCTGCATTTTGACATAAACAATAGAGCAGAAGGAGCAATCAGATATGCGTTTGTCTCAGGTGAGCAGAGGGATGACTTTGCCTGGCCTTTGTCCTGCACCTGTGAAGATAAGCCATCAATTTACATTGCCAGGGTGAAATGAGGCTCACAGGGAGTTTCCCTGTGGGCAAATTGTGAAAGAAGTGTGTAGCTTTTTGCCTTTGTAGTTTCTTATTTAGGAATAAAATGGGAGGCAGCTTTGCCTGACTCAGTTCTCATTTTGACTTTTCCCTTTGACTTAGTGATTTTGGGGTCCTGTGATTTGAAATTTATTTATTTTCCCTTCCCACATCTATGCCTGCATCTAGACCCTGGTCCCCAGAACATCACTCCCTCCACCCCCCCCCACCCCAGGCCCATGTCACTGGGCAGTGCACTTCAGAAGGCCACGCCCACACTCCCACTCCAAAGAAAACAGGAACAGCCCAATCCTGTGGCTTCCCCCACATTCAGGAGCAGCCAGGGCGGGGCAGGGAGAATGAACCCACAGGTGCAAGACTGAAAAAATATACTGAAGAGTACTAGACTTCCTTCACAGGTGGCATCAAACAGGCCAAAAAGATGTATGGGCCTCAAGGTTTGGGTGGGCAGTGGCTGGAAAGGGTGTCAGGGCTTCCTGGGTGATGCTCAGATTCTGTTTCTTGGCCTGGGAGCTAGTGAAACAGGTGTGTTCAATTTATGAAAATGCATTAAACTGAATACATGGGATTGGTTCACTTTGTTTGTAATGAAACTTCCTGCCTGTGAGATGTACACCAGTGAAATCTACCAATCTGGATCGTAAATATATGAAAAAAATAGCCTCTGTACTGAGCATGTGCAGACATTTTTGTCTTCTCATTAGTCCCTCAACAATACAGTGTAACGACAATTGACATAGCATTTACATTGTATTATTTTTTTTGTTTTTTTTTTTTTTTTTGAGATGGAGTCTTGTTCTGTTGCTCATGCTGGAGTGTAATGGCACTATCTCGGCTCACTGCAACCTCCACCTCCTGGGTTCAAGTGATTATCCTGCCTCAGCCTCCCCAGTAGCTGGGATTACAGGCGCCCACCACCACGACCAGCTAATTTTTTTCTATTTTTAGTAGAGATGGGGTTTCACCATGTTGGTCAGGCTGGTCTCAAACTTCTGACCTCAGGTAATCCACCTGCCTTGGCCTCCCAAAGTGCTGGGATTACAGGTCTGAGGCACTGCACCTGGCCTTGTATTAAATATTATAAGTATTCTAGAGTTGACTCTAGAATATAGAGAGAATGCAGATAGGTTACATGCTTTCTTTTCTTTCTTTCTCTCTCTTTCTTTCTTTCTCTTTCTTTCTTCCTTCCTTCTTTCTTTCCTTCCTTCCTTCCTCCCTCCCTCCCTCCCTTTCTCCCTTCCTTCCTCCCTCCCTCCCTCCCTTTCTCTCTCTCTTTCTTTCTTTCTTTCTTTCCTTTTGTGATGGGGTCTCGCTCTGTGGCCTAGGCTTAAATGCAGTGGTGCAATCTTGGCTCACTGCAACTTCTGCCTCCCAGGTTCAAGTAATTCTTCTGCCTCAGCCTCCTCAGTAGCTGGAATTACAGGTGCGTGCCACCATGCCCTGCTAATTTTTGTATTTTTAGTAGAGGTGGAATTTCACCATGTTTGCGAGGCTGGTCTTGAACTTCTGACCTCAGGCAATCCGCCTGCCTCAGCCTCTCAAAGTGCTCACATTAAAGATGTGAGTCACCGCGCCCAGTCTCTCTTTTCTTTTTTCTTTGGTTTTAATTAATTAATTAATTTATTTATTTATTTTAGACAAAGTGTTGTTCTGTCACCCAGGCTGGAGTGCAATAGTGCGATCTTGGCTCACTGCAGCCTCCACCTCCCAGGTTCAAGCAATTCTCCTGCCTCAGCTTCCTGAGTAGCTGGGACTACAGGTACGTGCCACCATGCCAGGCTAATTTTTCTATTTTTAGTAGCGATGGGGTTTCACCATGTTGGTCAGGCTGCTCTTGAACGCCTGGCCTCAAGTGATCGTCTGCCTTGGCCTTCCAGAGTGCTGGGATTACAGGCATGCGCCACTTCGCCCAGCCTGCAAAATACTGAGCTTTCTTATGTACAGGACTTGAACTTATTTGGAATTTGGTATCCAAGGCAGGTACTGGAACCAATATCTCACAGACACTGAGGGTCAACTATACTTGAAGAAAATGTTCCTGTTTGTTTTAATAGAATAACACTCATATTACTAAGAGGAGTGAAAGAGAATAGCAGTGAAGCTTTTGAAAGCCTCTGGCCTAAGGCACAGTGGAACGGTTTTTGCTGGGGCTGTGAGGGCACATCCCTCTTCTGACCTCACATCTGGGGGTGAGGAGGAGGGGAATTTGTCATGGAAGGGAAAAAGGAGTGACTCAAAGTGGAGAATGTGGAATCCTTTTCAAATTGCTCAGAACAATTTGATACACAGAAAGGGGTATTTGAGGAAAGCAGTCAAAGTTCTGTGGCCCCAGAAACCACCTGCAGGGAGAGGAAGCACCAGCCTATGGAGACGTGAGGGACCTGCCTCCTCCACCCGCAGGGGTACACGGCTGCAGATTTGTGCTTTCCAAGCTGCCTGTCCACCTTTCACAGGATGTCTGGGCCTCCCCCTGGGTCCCCAGTCCCTCCTCTGAGTGCCTCAGATTCCCTCCCACCCCAGTGGCTGACACAGAGCAGAGGGGTGTCAGCCCAGGTTTTCCCACCTTGGGAGAGACTGCAGGATCCCTCACCCCCTCAGGCACCCACCCACTGGGCCATTCTTTTCCTGGGATCTGAGGCCTGCAGTGTTTTCTTTTGCAGCCTTAAAACACAGAGGGCTGGCCAGGCAAGGTGGCTCACACCTGAATCCCAGCACTTTGGGAGGCTGAGCGGGGTGGATCACCTGAGGTTAGGAGTTTGAGAACAACCTGGCCAACATGGTAAAACCCCGTCTATACTAATAATACACATACACACACACACACACAAATTAGCTGGGCTTGCTGGTTCATGCCTGTAATCCCAGCTACTCCGGAGGCTGAGGCAGGAGAATTGCTTGAACCCAGGAGGCGGAGATATTCATGAGCCAAGATCATGCTACTGCACTCCAGTCTGGGCAACAGAGGAAGATCCCATCTCTAAAATAATAATAATAAAGGTAGTATTCTGGCCTCCGTAAGTCATGTTCTTTTTTCAATTGTTTCAGAATTTGAGGGTTATAGTTAAGATGAGGTTAGGCTACTATAATAAAAACACTCAAATGGTAAAGAGACATTGTGGGCTTAAGGAAGATAGATGTTTATTTCCCTCTCTTTCTATCAGCCGACATGAACATTCCCGGTTCTGTTCCATCCTGCCATTTAGCACCCATTTTCTTCCATCGTATAGTTATATCATCCCCTGGACCTTGTCACAGCCTGCATGCTTCAGGCTGGAGTGCTGTGGATGCCACCTGGTGGAAAGAGAAAGCATGTGGAAGGGAAGAGGTGCACCCACTGTCTTATGAGTTCAAGTGCCGGCCTGGCTCAGTGGGTCACGCCCATAATCCCAGCTACTTGGGAGCCTGAGGCAAGAGAATCACTGGAACCCGGGAGGCAGAGGTTGCAGTGAGCCAAGATGGCACCATTGCATTCCAGCCTGGGCAACAAGAGTGAGACTCTGTCTGAAAAAAAAAAAAAATGATTTCAAGTGCCACTCTTCCTTTTACTCAGGTTTTATTGACAAAAATATGGTCATGTGGCCATACCTTACTGCAAACGAGGCAGGGAAATATAGCTACAATTTCTTTTTTTTTTCCTAAAGGGAGTCTCACTTTTTCACCCAGGCTGAAGTGCAGTGGCACGATCTCAGCTCACTGCAACCTCTGCCTCCCAGGTTCAAACAATTCTGGTGTCTCAGCCTCCCGAGTAACTGGGACAACAGTCACACACCACCACACCTGGCTGATTTTTTTGTACTTTTAGTAGAGACAGGTTTCACCATGTTGGCCAGGCTGTTCTCGAACTCCTGACCTCAGGTGATCCACCCACCTTGGCCTCCCAAAGTGCTGGGATTACAGGTGTAAGCTGCCTCTCCTGGCAACAATTTTATTACTATGAAAGAAGTTGTGGTGGATAGCAAAAGCATTGCCCTAATTCTCCACCTCTCCCTGTAGCCACATTCACAATATGACTTTGCAATTTCTCCCATCAAGAGAAGTCTATTTCTCTACTCCTTGAATCAATTCTCATCTACCTACTTTGAAATGTCTCCATGGTGGTTTGTCACAAGCAATTCATTGTGGCCAATGGAATATGGCAGAAGTAATGAATGGCAGACCTAAGCTGAGCCTAGACCCCAAGAAGTCTTGTATACCTTGTTTGTTCTTTTGCTCCTCTGTCTCACCACAAGAACACACTCAGGTTAGCTACTCTACTGGAGGATGAGAGACCACATGGAGCAGAGTCAGTCCCCAGCTGAGCTATCAGCTGCTAACAGATATATGACTAAGTTCAGTCAAGATCAGCCAAACTCTGCCAGCTTCCCCAGAACCATTCACACAACCCACGGAGTGACGGGAAGTAATTGGTGTATTTAAGCCACCTCATTTTGGGAGCAGTTTGTTACCCAGCATTATTGTGGCAATAGATATATTGATACGGAGGGAGAAGAGATTTTGATGAACAGCTGGAGAGTATTAGGTAACTGGATACTCTTTGAACTCCTAGAAATGACAGTGTTTATCTTCTTTTGAGAATTATATGAACAAATCTCCCATTGTTGAGCCATCTTTCCATTCATTAAGAAATCCTATTTGCGGCTGGGTGTGGTGGCTCACGCCTGTAATCCCAGCACTTTGCGGGGGGCAAGGCGGGCAGATCACGAGGTCAAGAGATCGAGACCATCCTGGCTAACATAGTGAAACCCTGTCTCTACTAAAATATAAAAATTAGCTGGGCGTGATGGCGCGCATCTGTAGTCCCAGCTACTCAGGAGGCTGAGGCAAGAGAATTGTTTGAACACGGGAGGCGGAGGTTGCAGTGAGCCGAGATCGCGCCACTGCACTCCAGCCTGGCGACAGAGTGAGACTCTGTCTCAAAAAAAAAAAAAGAAATCCTATTTGCTCATGATGTACTGTTCAATTTAGTCTTCTGCAGCTGATTTACTATTATTTTTTGGATGTTTGAATCATAAATTAGATTGTTAGACACCTTTTTCTGTGCTATAATTTTATATCAGTTAGGATCGAATTTATTATTAGGTTGGTGCAACCAAATAGGTTTTTGCCATTACTTTTGCACCCACCTATAGTAAGTAACAGAAAACCCAGCAGATAACACCTTGAATGCACAGTTTATTCATGCAACTCGTAGTCCAGACAGCAGCATTTTAGGACTAGTATAGCCATTCCGCAGTGCCTTCACAACCCTACCCATCCTGCCTTCCTGCTGTGTCAGCCTTAGTGGATACCTTTTGTCCTCCTGTCACAAAACTATTACTTTTTCTTTGGGCATCATGTCTATGACCCAGGCGAGATGAAAGTAGAATCGTCAATCATTTCTCTTTAATATTAAGATAGGACTTCTGCTTCTGTCCACAGACTAACTGGTAACTGACTAGACCTCCTACCATAAGCAGTTACAAAACTGGATAAAATATATAAAGCGACTGTTTTAAGGCATGATAGATAGAGTGAAATTTACGAGGTGAACCTCATGATTACCCCAGTATTCTGCTGGGAACAATGGCCTGACCATGATGCAATGAAACGGAGTCTGAGCAAAGCATGGCTGCCACACTGACTGGGGAGGCATGGAAAGAAGTTGCAAAAATCCTCAGCAAAAAAAAAAAGAAAAAAAAATTACTGTCTATGTAGAAAACTCCAAAGAATCTTCAAAAAAGTTATTAGATCTAAAGTACATTTAGCAACATCACAGGATACAAAGTCAACACATAAAATTAATAATAATTCATAATTCCATATACTAGCAATAACTACTTGGAAATTAAATTTTAAAACACAATCTGGGCACGGTGGCTTACACCTGTCATCCCAGCACTTTGAGAGGTTGAGGTGGGTGGATCACCTGAAGTCGGGAGTTTGAGACCAGCCTGACCAAGATGGAGAAACCCCTCTACTAAAAATACTACAAATTAGCCAGGCGTGGTGGTGCATGCCTGTAATCTCAGCTCCTCGGGAGGCTGAGGCAGGAGAATTGCTTGAACCTGGGAGGTGGAGGTTGTGGTGAGCTGAGATTTCGAACACCTGAGGTCAGGAGTTCGAAACCAGCCTGATCAACATGACAAAACCCCATCTCTACTAAAAATACAAAAATTAGCCAGGTGCGGTGGTGGGCGCCTATAATCCCAGCCACTCAGGAGGCTGAGGCAGGAAAATCACTTGAACCCAGGAGGTAGAGGTTGCAGTGAGCCAAGATCGTGCCACTGTACTCCAGCCTGGGTGACAGGAAGACTTCGTTCCAAATAAATAAATAAAATAAAATACTGTGAAAAATATGAAATATTTTGGATGGAAATCTTACATAATATATATAAATTCTATATGCTGAGAATTATAAAATGCTGATGGAAGACATAGAAGACCTGAATAACTGGAGAGATGTATTTTGTTTATTGATTTGGAAGACTCATCAGAGTAAAGATGTCACTTTTCCCCAAATTGATTGAAAGATCCAACACAATTCTTTTTTTTTTTTTTTTTTTTTTTTTGTAGAGACCAGGTTTCACCATATTGATCAGGCTGTTCTCGAACTCCTGACCTGAGGTGACCTGAGGTGACCCGGCCAGATCCAACACAATTCTAATTTAACTCCCAATATGATTTTTTTGTAGAAATCATGTTAATTCTAAAATTTATATAGAATGACAAAGGAACTAGAATAGCCAAAACAATTTTGAAAAAGAACAAAGTTGGAAAAGCCACACAACCTGATAAAGTTTTTATATTCAAAACAGTGTAGTATTTTAGAAACGATAGATCTAGGCCAGGTGCTGTGGCTCATGCCTGTAATCCCAGCACTTTGGGAGGCCAAGGCAGGCAGATCACTTGAGGTCAGGAGTTCGAAACCAGCTTGGACAACATGGCTGTTGAGTGAGATCGTGCCACTGTACTCCAGCCTGGGCGACAGAGTGAGACTCCGTCTTAAAAAAAAAAAAAAAAAAAAAAAATAGATGTATAGATCAATGCAACAGATTGGAGAGTCCAGAAATAGACACACATATATATGATGTGATCTTGGCTCACTGCAACCTATGCCTCCTGGGTTCGAGCAATTCTCCCACCTCAGTTTCCCAAGTAGCTGGGACAACAGGTTCATGCCACCATGCTCGGCTAATTTTTATATTTTTAGTAGAGATGCGGTTTCACCACATTGGTCTCAAACTCCTGACCTCAGGTGATCTACCCTCCTCAGTCTCCCAAAGTGCTGGGATTACAGGCGTGAGCCACCGCACCTGACCAAGAAGTTATTTAAGAAGAGACACTGCTGTGTCCTTAATATACATGCTGAAAAATAAAGAAAAATAAAAAGAGACGCTGCCAATGTTACCATTTTTATGAACCAGCATGGACACTCTGCTTTGACTCTTGTCATGGGTTTACCGCATCCCCTTTGCCCTGTAGAGACTGAGCAGACGAGGCCAGAGCTCTCCCTGCTAAACAGCTCTGTAGCTGGGTCAGGGGACTCAAGGAGGGGGAGAAAGAGGGAAAGGCTGTTCAGCGGGGGTGGACATTTGGGCAAAGTATGGGCAGGCAGACATCCTCCCTCCTTCTCAGAATTAGTCGCCTGATTGCTTTGAAAACAAGTGGAGGGAAAGGCCTCTCTAAGTCTGTATTTGGGAAGAGAAAATTCCTGGATCTCATTTGGAAACTGTTCCGAAGTCCAGACACTAGCACTTTGGATTGGATTCAGTGCAGCCAAGCCACCTGCCTCTTCCTACCTCCCAGTGTGGAAGAGTTAATCAATTCCTATTAGGTTTGGTCCTGCTCCAGCCCCAACCAGATGAGGGCTGGCCCTGAATGGACCACATGAGACAGGAGCAGGAGGTCATGGCAGTGACCCAAGCCTGCATGGCCCCTGCCCCCACTGGCCAGACCCAGTCACATCACGCACTGCCTGGTAGAGGAGGCCAGAACCAGATCAGGGGTGAGAGCCAAGGGGAGCCGTGGGAGTGTGGAAGACAATCTGACTTTGGCATGTGCCTGAACTCTGCCCAGGGCTGCTGAGGCTGGGCTGCTTGAGTCACCAAGCTGGGCCAGAAGCCTGGGCATTGGGGTCAGGACCCAGGGGGGACTTCCCCTCCTCCTGCACTCCATCTGGCCTCAGAGTTTCTGGAGGATCCCGAAGGAGATGCAGCCTCTTGTGGCTCCAAGACCTGGAGCAAGGAAGCCCAAGGAGAAGATGCAGAGAATAGAGGAGGCCTAGACAGAAGGATGGGAGGTGGCGGAGGGGGTGAGGGGGACAGAAAGGGAGGAATGGAGAGGCCAAGGGGACTAATGGGGGGGGGATGGAGGGGCCAAGGAGAGGCAAGAGGGGGCCCGGGAGCTGCAGAACAGGGAGGAGAGAGCAAAGAGAGACAAAGGAGAGAAAGGGCAGATGGGAGCGAGAAAATGTCGAGGTTCAAGAAGGGGGTGAGAGACTCCAGGGAAGAGGGTAGAGGAAGAGGCCGAGTGCCGGTGGACATCTTTGTGCCAAAGAGGCTCGTGTCAAAGGGCGGAAGGTCTTCACGTCCGTGAGCTAATGTGAGTGCACTCCTGCGCACGTGAGCCTGTGTGTACTTGCTCCCGCCCATCCTCGTGTCAGCTGTGTCTGTGTTTCTCTGGGTATGTCTGTGGCTCTGAATGTGGGGCTCAGGGTCTCTGTGGTTTCAGACATGTCCCTGACAGTTATTTTCTTGTCTGTGTTTCTGTCCAAGTGTGCCTGTGTGTGTGCGGGGCTGTATCCTTAGGGATCCCCCCACTTTGGCTGAGCGGCCCTAATGGTGGGTACACTGGACGGACAGCAGGTGGCGCTGTCTCCGCTGGGTCTGGGGTGATATCCCACCACACTGGAGCACTGCCTTGGGTGAAACTGACATTGCACTGGGAGGCCCGGGACCTGAGTGGGTCCCTGAACGGTTTGTGCTTCAGTCTCCTGGGATGAAAATGGGAACAGAATGGTCACCCTTGGCCTGTCTGTCCCCCTCTGCTCTCTCACACTCTTCTCTTGGCCACTATCAATATCTCTACCTCTCTCTCCATCATTCTGCTGTCTCTGTGTCTCTTGCTCTCTTGCTGTCTTGTCCTGCAGGCCTTGCCCGTCTCTGCTTTTACTTCTTTTCTTCTGCTGGAGGATCCCCAACCCACCCCCTCTAAGGCCACTCTCAGCCTCTGGTCTCCCCTTCCCCTGCCTCCCAATTCCCCATGTCCCTCGGTCTAGCGACACCTCTGAGGGTCCCAGATCGCTTTCTCTACGGGACCTGTCGCTTCTCTGGGGTGGCTCTGCCCATGGTCTCAGGTCCGGGGACCGACCGGGCGGCGCGGTGGCGAGTGACCGGGCGGCGCGGTGGCGGGGGTCCGCGCTCCCACCTCCCTCCCCTTCCCCTCTTCCCGCCACAGACGGAGACAGACGCGAGGCGGTGCATTGCTAGAGGTTTATTGTCCGTGCTGCAGGGGCGGACGGGGGGCTCAGTAGACATCGGGCTGGGCGGGCTCGAAGGGCTCGGGCGCCCCTGCCAGCTGCACCAGCCGCAGCAGCAAGGCCCCGGCCGGCCCGTCCAGCTGCGTGGCGTTGCTCCGGTCCCCGGCGCGGGCGCGGCGGTGAAAGCCCTCGCGGCACTCGGGCTCGATCACGCAGCTCTCTGTGATCGTGTGAGCGTGTGAGCGCGGGCGCCCTGGGGTGGGCGCAGCTCGGGATGGGGGCCCGCCCCCTCCCCCCCCCCGGCCCGCCCCCGCACCGGCCCGCGTCACCCCACCCACGCGGTCAGCGCCCGCCCCAGCCCCAGCGCGCCCCCGCCGCGCACCGTCGTTGCAGCAGATGCCGAAGGCGGCGCAGCGGCCCCCGCTCCCGCAGGCCTTGTGGCCGGACTGGCAGGGCGACGGCAGGGAGTTCTCCTCCTGGCAGCGCAGCGCCTCAGCAGTGCCGACGAAGCAGCCCAGATCGTCCACGCAGCAGATGCTGGGCCCGAAGCAGCGGCCTTTGCCCCCGGGGCCGCAGGGGAGGCACTGCAGGGACGGGCGGGGTGAGCGGGAGGAGCGGGGAGACGGGGGTCGGGGGTTGGAGGGGGAAACCCGCTTGGCGGGGATGCTGGGTCCGGGGCGGAGTGCGGGCGGGACACCAGCGCTGCAGCCGCAAGCGCGCTGGGGCCTCTTCCGCAGTCAAGGGCGGGGCGTCAAAATCTGCTCAGCACCTTGTGTTTTTGGATGACCTCTCAGTGATAGCCCTCAGCGTCCTCACCCTCAGCTGGGGATGGGTCTCCCGTGGAGCCCTTCCTCTAGCCCCAGGGCCATCGCTGGTGGGCGCCACTCTTGCAGCTGCCCCCACCCTACCCCCCCCGCCACTTCAGACCCTTCCTCCTTCCTCCTCGAACTGCTTCGGCTTGAGCTGGGGTCCACCCCCTCCCCACTCCACCATACTAGAGGCCCTGCCCTTCCTCTGCCCCCCTTCCCAAGCTCCTGGGCCTCAGGTGGGGGCCCTGACCTCCTACTCAGCCGCCTATGACCTACCAGGTGGGTGGCAGGGGCCTGAGCCCTGGAGGAGGGCACGGAGGGCACGGACGCCCAGGTGCCTCAGGACCCCATAGGAGCCAACCAGGAGGACGGGAGGCTTCCGGGGTTGCCCACCCAGCCACTCTTAATTTCAACAGCCAGCTCTGTGGCACAATGGATAGCACTTTAGACTTCGAGCCCAGCCTGGTGCGGTCTAATTTGCTCAACCACTCATCATTGCGCCTGGACAAAATTGCATATCATAGCTGGATTTCCTTGAGCTCTGCTGGAAATGGAGGAAACGGCCAGGACCAGAGAATTAGGCCAGGTCCCCAGCAGAACTTCCCCACAGGCTGCCCCACTCAAGTGCGCTCAGACCAGTGGCCATCTTCTGTGTCCGCGTGGGGGCCTGGGTGCCTGTGGCTGGGAGGCTGGGGCTGGATGAGGAAAGCCTCCAATGCCAGCTAGGACAGAGCCTCTGCTGCCCCAGCCAGTCCAGGTGCAAGAACGCCATGGGCACGGGGGGAGGCCATGATGCCACATTCTCCCTGATCCAGCCCCAAGCCCAGTCACGGGGGAAGCATCCCTCACTTCCCCCACATCCCTATCTGGATGGCAACAGTGACCAGGAGCCCCTTCAGCCTCTCCCAGCCTCCCAAAAAGCCTGGTCCCCCTCTGACCCACTCCATTGGCTCCTCTGCCCGGCCATGCCATGCCTCCCTCTTCCTCCCCCCACACTTCCCCTAAAGGCTGCCATCACCCATGACTTCCGTCTTTCCTAGCCCCTGACCCAGGGTATCAGCACTGCCGCTATGGCAGCCCGGAGATGGCCCACAGTGGGAGGTACCTGTCTCAGCTCCAGGTCAGACATGGCCCTCTTGCCGCCCCTTGGGCAGTTCTGGAAGTAGCACGCGGAGGAGAAGGCCAGTAGGCCGAGGAAGCAGGCAGGCAGCGCGGCGTCAGGCATCTTTGTGCACGCAGGTGGGCCCCGTATGCAGCTCGGCTTGGTGGCTCTGTGCTGCTGCCTCTGCTGGCTCCCTATTTATGTCCGCAGGTGTTCCCCTCAGAGGCAAGACGTGGCCACCACCCCCTCCCCCAGTGGCTCCCCAGGAGCCCACAGCCACCAGGTCCCCAGCCGTCAGCAGTGATTCAGGCATCTGGGGACACACGTGGGCCTGTCTGTGCAGGGGACCATGGGGGAGGGATGCGGGCCGCCGGGCTGTCATGGGCCATGGAATGACAGCAACTGCCTCTACTGTGACTGCAGAGCTCTGGATTCAGGGAGAGGGGCAGACTGGGGGTCACCTGGCCACTGTCTCCGAGCTTTCTGGTTACGCAGAAAGGGCTCAGGGTCCAGGAAGAGTAAGAGAAACGGAGGGGCTGGGTGTTAGGGGCAGGGGCAGGCCGCAGTTCAGGAGCGGTGGGGCAGGGGACAGCCAGGTGTATGGGGAGGGTTAGCCCTGTGACAACAGGATAAGGGACCAAGAACAGCACAAGTCCAGAGTGGCGAGGACAGGGGCTTTGTACTGGCTGCACCAGGAATGGGGATTCCTGCCTCGTGGACAAGGCAGCCGCGGTCGTGGAGTGAATGGACACAGAATGAGAGGGGCGTGTTTTCACGGGTTCGGTGGGGTGGCAGGCTGCAGGGGGGAAATGCAGGACATCACACCCCTGTACACCCATAGAGCAGGGGAAGGGGACTCAGGCCTTTTTTGTCACATGACCCATCACCCCCTCCCAGGTAGGAACATGAGTCGGGGGGACCTACTATGGGGAGCAAGAACTCCTCACCAAGTCAGGTTCAAAGGTGGGGAAACCCCCAGGGAAACTGACAATGCTTGCCCCAATTTCTACACTCACCAGGACCGTAGTCTGTGGAGGCCAGAGCAGGTAGCATCTCAGGCCTGGGGTGGGAGTGGAGCTCAGGGGGCTCCGGGCCTGGGGGAGGGTGCAGGAGGAGCCACAGCTAGAGGGACCCAGCCTGAGAAAGCCACTTTTGCCTCCTAATCCCAAGGTGGCAGGTCTGAAGAGGCCATGGCCTCTCTCCCTGGGCCACCAGAGGGCCAGGCTGGTCTGGGGCTCAGGCTGGCACCCCCTGGCTCTCAAGCTGTGTGCAGCTCGCAGCTCTCCCAGTTCCCACAGGCTCTTGGCCTCCTTTCCAGGGTGCACCTGGGTGCTGCCAGGAAGCTCCAGGGGACACAGCAGCCCTGTCCCCACCAAGGGCAATGAGGGGGCCAGCAGCCCAGGAGGGGCCTCCTACACTCAGGCCGTGACATTGGCCTTTTCAGGAATGACCCCTCAGGGACTGCAAGGACCCTCTGAGAGGCAGCATTGGGCAGTTGTGATTGCAGGGACACTGGCTCCCAGTGGCCTGGCTTAGGGTCTAGCCTCTATTGCTTGAAACTTCATGGCTTGAGCAGCTCACTGGACTTCTCTGTGCCTCCCCTTCTGCCAGTGTGAAGTAAGGAAAGTCATGGTACCCACCTCCTAGGGTCATTGTGAGGACGGAAATAAATAATTTATTATACAAAAGTTTTAGAGCCGGGCATGGTGGCTCATGCCTGTAATCCCAGCTACTTGGGAGACCGAGACAGGTCGAGACCAGTCTCCGCAACATAGTAAGGCCCCATCTCTAATTTTTTTTTTCTTTGAGACAGAGTGCAACCTCCACCTCCTGGGTTCAAGCAATTCCCCTGCCTCAGCCTCCCAAGTAGCTGGAATTACAGGCACACGTCACCACGCCGGGTTAATTTTTGTATTTTTAGTAGAAATGGGGTTTTACCATGTTGGCCAGGCTGGTCTCGAACTTCTGGCTTCAAGTGATCCACCCGCCTCAGGCTCTCAAAGTACTGAGATTACAGGTGTGAGCCACTGTGACTGGGCCATCTCTAATTTTAAATAAATAAATAAATACTTTTTTTTTTTTTTAATATGGAGTCCCATTCTGTCACCCAGACTGGAAGGCAGTGGCACGATCTTGGCTCACTGAAACCTCCGACTCCTGTGTTCAAGTGATTCTCTTGCCTCAGCCTCCCAAGTAGCTTGGATTACAGGTGCCCACCACCAAGCCTGGCTAATATTTAATATTTTTGTATTTTTCGTAGAGACGGGTTTTGCCACGTTGGCCAGGCTGGTCTCGAACTCCTGACCTTGTGATCCGCCCGCCTCAGCCTCCCAAAGTGCTGGGATTACAGGCGTGGGCCACCGCACCCAGCCTATAAATACATTTTAAATTAAAAAAAAAATAGCTTTAAAGTGGGCACGGTGGCTCACGCCTGTAATCCCAGCACTTTAAGAGGCAAAGGCAGAAGATCACTTTAACCCAGGAGTTCGAGACCAGCTTGGGCAAGACAAAGAGACCTCATCTCTAGAAATAATTTAAAAATTGGCCAGGTATGGTGTCACATGCCTGTGGTCCCAGCTACTCCAGAGGCTGAGGTGGGAGAATCACTTGAGCCCAGGCTACAGTGAGCTGTGACCAAGACACTGCACTCCAGCCTGGGTGAGAGTGAGATACTGTCTCAAAAAAAAAAAAAAAAAAAAAAAAGTAGCTTTAGAAAAGTTCCTGCATCAGGTCGGGCGTGGTGGCTCATGCCTGTAATCCCAGCACTTTGGGAGGTGGAGGCAGGCAGATCAAGAGATCAGGAGATTGAGACCATCCTGGCTAACATGGTGAAACCCCATCTCTACTAAAAATGTAAAAAAATTAGCAGGGCATGGTGGTACGAGCCTGTAGTCCCAGGTACTTGGGAGGCTGAGGCAGGAGAATCCTTGAACCTGCGAGGAGGAGGTTACAGAGAGCTGCGATCATGCCACCGCACTCCAGCCTGGGCAACAGAGCAAGACTCTGTCTCAAAAAGAAAAAGAAAAAAAAAAGAAAAGCTCCTGCATCATTGTAAAGTTGATTAACAGTAGTATGTAGTATTGCATTATTAATGCCATTATTCTTTTTTGTTTCTTTTTGTTTTGTTTGAGATGGAGCTTTGCTCTTGTGGCCCAGGCTGGAGTGCAGTGGGGCAATCTTGGCTCACTGCCACCTCTGCCTCCCAGGTTCAAGTGATTCTCCTCCTCAGCCTCCCAAGTAACTAACATTACAGGCGCCTATTACCACATCCAGCTAATTTCTGTATTTTTAGTAGAGATGGGGCTTCACCATGTTGGGCAGGCTGGTCTCAAACTCCTGGCCTCAGGTGATCTACCTGCCTCAGCCTCCCAAAGTGCTGGGATTACAGGCTGAGCCGCCAGGGCTGGCCAATGCCATTATTCCTGTTAAGAGCTGGGAGATTTTCCCAGAGGGGGCAGCTTCCTGGATAAGTCCAAGAGGGACATTTTCATTCCACTCATGGCCTAGAAATGAGCTTGATCTGAGGCCATTGCCCCATTGAGACTCCGTGAGTTGTGAGGCTAGCTGAGGAGGGAGGCCAGAGCACAGGCTAAGGTGTCTTGGCCCAGCACCTTACCCACTCTTCACTGCAGGGGGTTGAGTCAACAACTGAAAATGGATGAAGCCAGACTGACTGAAGGGCCCAAGCCATGGGACAAGCCAGGGCCCATGTGCTGATCAGATCGGTCTACCAGAATCTCTATTCTAAGACCGGCCTCTCACACCAAGGCCCCTTTCCCCCAGGACCCACCTTCTCAGAACCTCCACTGACTGGGGAAAAGTCTCTATACTATACTGACTGGTAGCATTTCCAACACATCACCCCATATGTCACATGGGTCCCCCAGATACCCCATACCCTTCTACACGTCCCTTACAGGTTTCCTTTCCCAACATACTTTTCACATCTTCTCAGCCCTTTTATCTTCTACATGTCAGCTCATGATGCTGATTCATTCAGGCTTTCAAAAGACAGGAGTCAGCTCCTTCGCCAGTTCCTCCCCGTCCCCTGACATGTACCCTCCATCCACCGTTTTCTAGACATGATGACGTCGTGCTAGGTTGCAATTATGCCTCTGAGCTAAGCCATATAGTATATTATGATGATTCTTTCTATCTCTGAACAACTTTCTGTATTCCCTGGAGTAAGTGGTCGTCTTGATTTTTCATTCGTGGTCCATCACAAATGAAAAACCAAGACTTTTTTTTTTTTTTCCAAGAGGGAGTCTTGCTCTGTCACCCAGGCTAAAGTGCAGTGCCACGGTCTCGGCTCACTGCAACCTCCGCCTCCAGGATTTAAGCAATTCTCCTGCTTCTGCCTCCAAAGTAGCTGGGATTATAGGTGTGCAACACCTCACCCAGCTGATTTTTGTATTTTTAGTAGAGATGGGGTTTCACCATGTTGGTCAGCCTGGTCTCGAACTCCTGACCTCATGATCTACCTGCCTCGGCTTCCCAAAGTGCTGGGATTACAGGTGTGAGCCACTACGCCTGCCCCCGGCTTTTTTTTTTTTTTTTTTTTAGAGATGGGGTCTCACTCTATCTGCCATTTATCCAGAAGTCAATATTTATTCTTCAACTCCCTCCAACCAGGCTTCTGCCCAAACCAGCTCATTGAAACTCCAGTTGTCAAGGTCGTAAAGTCCCTCCATATAGAAAAATGTGGAGGTCATGTATATGTGCTCACTTTGCGTGATCTCCCGGCAGCATTTGACATGGGTGAACACTTACCCTTTTCTAAAACACTCTTTGTTTGGTTCCACTGCTGCGACACTCTCTTGGTTTTCCTTCTGTTACACTCACTGGATGTTCTCTCGCACTCTCCTTTTCTGGCTCCTCTTTGACCTTGACTTCTAAATATTGGAGCATCCCAGGAATCAGTCCTGTGTCCCTTCTCTTCTCTTCCTGGGTGATCCCACAATTTTATATACTTACTGCAAGCTAATAATTCCAAAATTGATATTTCCATCCTGGGCCTCTCCCCAAAGAGCCAGACTTATAGTTACAAGTGCCCAGTGATACCTCCCCTTGGATATCCAATAGGCTTCTCCAACTTAACAAGGGTAACACCCAACTCCTGATTTTCAGCTTCCAGGGTTTCCCACCACTGTGATCGCACCACCGTCCAACCAGTTGCTCCTCCCAGAACCTGAGACTCACCCTGGACCTTCTCTTTCCCTCACCCTTGCTCAATCCTACCTCTAAAATCAAGCTCAACTCCACCTGCTGCTTGGGATCTGAGATCCTGCTGTTTCCTTGTCCTGGAAGATTCCCCTACCCGCACTGTCCCCAGGATTCACTTCATTGGCTTAAATGGCATCTCTTAAGAGGAGGCTGCCCTGACTGCCCTCTCTAGAGCATCCCCTGCCTCTATGATCTTCTGTCTGGGTCTATATTGATGAACTTCGTAGTACCTACTGCATTTTGCAGTTCATTTTTTGTGTGTCTATCTTTTTGTGTGTGTATGGCTGTAATCCCTTTCAAATGAAACACCAGGGCAGAAAGGAAGGACTCTCTTTCATGCTCAGTACAATAACTCCACCCAGGGCTCCACTTCCTTCTTTCCATCACTTATTGAATTTATTATGGAAAGAATTCCATAATTCAATAAATTATGGAATTCTTTCCATAATAAATTCAATAAGTGATGGAAAGAAGGAAGTGGAGCCCTAGGTACCAGCCTCAGCTCTCCAGGGAGTTGCTCTGTGACCCAGGGCAAGTCACACCTGTTCCTCAGGCTATTTACTTGATGTACTAACCCCACATCCTGCCCAACTGAGGTCTTAAGGGAATCAGATGAGGGTGCTATAAAGGGTTAAGATTCCTGCAATCCTTACATAATAAAACGTTGCAAGCCTCCAGATTAAACCCCAAATGTCAGAATGTTCTATAAAGTACTTCCTTACCCTTAGACCACCTTTTCTGAGAAGAAGTAACAGTCAACTAATCTTAGCAGAGCATCTGCCCCGCCCACACCTTCTGCGTCTTATTCCCGGCTGCATGTACCATAGAACATCTCTACTACTGCCAGAGAGGGCATGGCCTCGTTTTCTGTCTTTTTTCCTTTTTAAATTTCTTTTGTAGAGATGGGGGTCTCACTGTGTTGCTCAGGCTAGTCTCAAACTCCTGGCCCCAAGTAATCCTCCTACCTCAGCCTCCCAAAGTGCTGGGATTACAGGCGTGAGGCACTCCGCCCGGCCAATGGCTTCATTTCTTTTTCTTTTCTTTCTTTCTTTCTCCTTCCTTCCTTTTTTTTTTTTTTTTTTTGACAGGGTCTCACTCTGTCACCCAGGCTGGAATGCAGTAGTGCAATCACAGCTCACTGTAGCCTCTACCTCCTGGGCTTAAGTGATCCTCCCACCTCAGCCTCCCAAGTAGCTGGGACCACAGGCACATGCCACCATGCCCAGCTAATTTTTGTTTTTGTGGAGACAGGATTTTACCATTTTGCCCAGGGTGGTCTCAAACTCCTGGGCCCAAGTGATGTGCCCACCTTGACCTCCCAAAATGCTGCGATTATGCATGAGCCACAGTGCCCAGCTGGCCTCATGGCCTCATTTTCAAACGGACACTGCTGTTAAGTCCAGCTTTCTCTCTTCTCACAGTAGTCTTTTTTTTTTTTTTTTGAGACTGAGACAGAGTCTTGCTCTGTCACCCAGGCTGGAGTGAAGTGGCACCATCTCAGCTCACTGCAACCTCCATTCCCAGGTTCAAGCGATGGTCGTGCCTCAGCCTCTCTAGTAGCTGGGATTACAGGCACTTGCCACCACGCCTGACTAATTTTTGTATTTTTAGTAGAGACAGGGTTGCACCATGTTGGCCAGGCTGGTCTTGAACTCCTGACCTCAAATGATCCACCCTCCTCGGCCTCCAAAAGTGCTGGGATTACAGGTGTGAGCCACTGTGTCCCACCTCCAGTAGTCTTTTTGAGGACCCACACGAATGCTCTGTAAACTGTGAAGACGCGAACATTATAGTCCCTAGAGGTAGACTCATAGAAAAAAAAAAAAGAAAGAAAAAAAAGAGAAGAGGCGAACAAAAGAAGTTGTAGGAGTCCAAGACCTGCTTACTGAATTGAATCAAAGAAGTTACATTGAGCAGGGATGAGAAACCGGTGAGAAAAATGCTAGGCCTGCTGGGCCTGGTAGCTCACACCTGTAATCCCAGCACTTTGGGAGGCTGAGGAGGGCAGATCACGAGGTCAGGAGTTCGAGTCCAGTCTGGCCAAAAACGGTGAAACCCTGTCTCTTACTAAAAATACAAAAACTAGCCGGGTGTGGCGCTGAATGTCTGTAATCCCAGCTACTCGGAAAGCTGGGGCAGAAGAGCCGCTTGAACCCGGGAGACGGAGGTTGCAGTGAGCCGAGATGGCGCCACTGCACTCCAGCCTGGGTGACAGAGCGAGACTCCTTCCCCTGCCAAAAAAAGAAAAAGAATATTGCTGGGCCTGAGGTGGACAGGTATGGAACCAAAATGGATCCTCTGCAGGACGAAGTGAAAAAGGAGGGCGGGGGAAGCTTTCTGTTCTTTCCAGACCCGCACCTAACGCCCAGACACATCTCAGCTGGAGAGCCAAACAGAATAAAAGCAGCGGATGAGGGCGGGGTGGGGAAGCGGGAAGCCAAGTCTGAGTATTTATCAGATCTCTAGAGGGAGTTACATTAAGCTCTTAAAAGAAATCAGAAATGAAAAGACAATAAAAATTCTTACTTGCAAAAATAACCTAAATAAAAGGCAAAATAAACGAGGAAAAATATTTTTGACAAACTCGTTTCTATACGGAAAAGCTGTACGGCAGCAAGACGTGTGGATTCGCATCTAGAGACGCTCAAGCCCCAGCTCCAGGTTCCAGGTGATGCGGCCTGCCGCACCTGCTAGGGACAAATACTGCGACCCTGGGGTCCCACAGACGTTCCGTTTGCTAGACAGACTTAGGGAAGAGCCAGGCCTGTCCACACCCCCAGCCCCCACGCAGCCAGACATGCGCGGGTGCTGAGATGAGTGAAGTCACCGGAGAGACAGGAAACAGCGCGGGCCTCGGGGACCCGAGGGCGCGGAAGCTCCGGGGCCGGGGTCGAGCACAAATTGGGAGGCGCAGCGCTGGGCGCACGCCCCCCTTGGCCCGGCGGCCCCTAATGAGGCGCGCTGTGCGCAGACTGCTAAGAGCGGCATAAGCGCGGCTCCGGCGGCCCCCAGGGCCCCGCAAGTCGGCGCCACCCGGGAGCGCGGCGCCTGGAATCACTTAGGGCCATCAGCCAGGCGCCCGGGCGGGGGAAGCGGCCGATCCAGGCGGCGGAGGGGGCTGCGGCGGAGGCGGCCCCGACTTCCACCCTCGCCCTTCTGCCTGCCGGGCAGGGCCCATTCCGAGGCCCGGAGGGTTCCCGCCTCACCCTTCCAACCAGGGACGCGTGGGCCGGCGGAGGGGTCTGGGGCGAGTGGGCAGGACACGCCGCCGCGCAGGGAAGGCTTCCCCGGGTGTACTCGGTGCCTGCGGACTGGGGGCTGAAATTCCCCGGAAGAGGAAACGGGAAAAACAGACTGGGCGGGATAAACAGCTTGTACAGAAATGTGAAAGAAGAGAACCCAACTGTGTGTGCGTGTGCGCGTTTGTGTGGTAGGGACATCATACAGGACGCGGGCTATGAACACGCTAAACCACAGGCAATAAAACACGGAGTCTGGGGCCGGGCGTGGTGGCTCACGCCTTTAATCCCAGCACTTTGGGAGCCTGAGATGGGTGGATCACCTGAAGTCAGGAGTTCGAGACCAGTCTGGCCAACATAATGAAACCCCGTCTCTACTAAAAATACAAAAATTTGCCAGCGTGTAGTACGCGCCTATAATCCCAGCTACTCGGGAGGCTGAGGCAGGAGACTCACTTGAGCCCAGGAGGCGGCAGTTGCAGTGAGCCAAGATCTCCACCACTGCACTCCAGCCTGGGCAACAAGAGCGAAACTCCATCTTTCTTTCTTTCTTTTTTTTTTTTTTTAGACGGAGTCTCAGAGTCTCGCTCTGTCGCCCAGGCTGGAGTGCAGTGGCATAATCTCGGGTCAAGCAATTCCCTGCCTCAGCCTCCCCAGTAGCTGGGATTACAGGCGCCCGCCACTTTGCCCAGCTAATTTTTGTGTTCTTAGTAGAGGGGGGTTTTACCATCTTGGCCAGGCTGGGCGAAACTCCATCTCAAAGAAAAAAAAAATGGAGCGTGTGCCAGCACTGTTTTAAGCCTTTCACATATATTTTCCTCCTTGAATCACATAAACCCTACGAAGGAGTAAGTATTTTTATCTCATTTTCAGACAGGAAACTGAGGGACAGAGAGGTTGAGTAACTTGCCCAAGGACGCACAGGTAATAAACAGCAGACCTGGGATTCAAACTCAGGCTTCAGGGTCTGTGCCCTTCACCAGCTACTGCCTCAAAATCCTGGAGCCAGGTGCTGGGCGCACGCCTGGAATCCCAGTTACTCCCGAGGCTGACGCGGGAGAATTCTTGGGCCCAGGAGGTAGAGGCTGCAGTGAGCTGTGATCATGCCACCACACTCCAGCCTGGGCTGTCGTGGGCTGTGCCTAGCTGGTGTCCACACTAAGTTCAGCATCAGCATGGTGACCTCTGGGTGCAAGGGGACCACCATGTTGCCTAAGGAGGGGTGAACTGACTCAGATCGAAAACGGAGCAGGTGAAAACTTTTGTACTGATCCGTAGTGGGACCCCACCTGTGAATAGCCACTGCACTCCAGGCTGGGCAACGTAGCCAGAACCCATCTTTGAGGGGGGCACATGCCTGTGGTCCCAACTACTCACAAGGCAGAGGCAGGGTGATCGCTTGAGCCCAAGAACTGGAGGCTGCAATGAACTATGATTGTGCCACTGCACTTCAGCCTGGGCGACACAGTGAGACCCTGTATTGTAAAATAAAATAAAATAAATAAAATATAAAATAACAAAATAAAATAGCAGTGACTAAACCCCAAGGACATTTGTAATTTACTATGATTCAAGTTGGGAAGTGGGTGGTCCCAGGCCTGGCTGGGGGTTCAGGGATGGCATGCAGGGCTTTCTCATTCCGGTCTGGCACCCTCCACTGTCTGAGTGTCCCTCCTCATGGCAAGGGGACGGCCACAAAATGGGTTCCCTCTTCTGAGCCTCTGCATTCTCAGGGAGGATAAACCTGCCCAGCGCCCCCACCCCCAAATTCCTCCAGCTAGGCAATCACCTGACTGCAGGAACCCCCACCCCCGCCCGCTGTCTTGTTTGTGTTTGTGCTCCCAGGCCCCTGACAAAATGGGGTACTGTTGGTGAGGAAGAGGAGGGACTGGCTGCTGGGTCAGTAACTGGGGATCTGTCCCAGGCCCCAGGCTGGAGGCTGAAAGGTATTTGTTTTTTTTTTTTAACAGAGTCTTGCTCTGTTGCCCAGGCTGGAGTGCAGTGGTGCGTTTTCAGCTCACTACAACCTCTGCCCTCCAGGTTCAAGCAATTCTCCTGCCTTAGCCTCCCAAGTAGCTGAGATTACCCGCGCCTGCCAGCTCACCCAGCTAATTTTTGTATTTTCAGTAGAGACGGGGGTTTCACCATGTTGGTCAGGCTGGTCTGGAACTCCTGACCTCCATCCACCTTGGCAGCCTCCTAAAGTGCTGGGATTACAGGTGTGAGTGTGGTTTTTTAGAGACAGGGTCTTGGTCTGTTGCCCATGCTAGAGTGCAGTGGTGCAATCATAGCTGACTGTAGCCTCAAACTCCTGTACTCAACTGATCCTCATGCCTCAGCCCCCCAAGTAGCTGGGATTATAGGTACCCACCACCACGACCAGCTAGTTTTTACTTCTTATGTTTTTGAAGAGATGAGATCTTATTATGTTGCTTAGGCTGGTCTCAGACTCCTAGCCTCAAGGAATTCTCCCGTATTGGTCTCTCTAAGTGCTAGAATTACAGGTGTGAGCCACCACGCCTGGTAAGGATTTTATTTTTTATTCAGTCTGAGAGTTCCTGTTTTAACAAGGCAAATTTAATCTGCTAACACTGCTGGTGGTTACTCATCTACTTGGACTCATTTGCAAACTTTTAGCTTCTGTTTTCTTTTTTTTGTTGTTGAGACACAGTCTAGCTCTGTCACTCAGGCTGGATTGAGGTGCACAGTCATCACACTATTCTCCTACCTCAGTCTCCCAAGTAGCTGGGACTACAGGCCCAACCCACCATGCCAACTAATTTTCAAAAAAATTTTTTGTAGGTCGGGCGCAGTGGCTCACTCTTGTGTCTAGCACTTTGGGAGGCCGCGACGAGTAGATTGCCTGAGCTCAGGAGTTTGAGACCAGCCTGGTCAACGAGGTGAAACCCCATCTCTATTAAAACACAAAAAATTAGCCAGACATGGCAGCCTGTGCCTGTAGTCCCAGCTACTTGGGAGGTGAGGCAGGAGAATTGCTTGAACCCGGGAGGCGGAGATTGAAGTGAGCTGAGATGGTGCCACTGCACTCCAGCCTGGGCCCAGTGGCACAATCAGAGCTCACTACAGCCTCGACCTCTTGGTCTCAAGTGATCCTCCCACCTCAGCCTTCCAAGTAGCTGGGACCATAGGTGTGTGCCACCACACGAAGCTCATTTTTAATTTTTGTAGAGACAAAGTCTCACCATGTTGCCCACGCTGGTCTTGAACTCCTGGGCTCAAGCAATCCACCTGCCTCAGCCTCCCAAAGTGCTGGGTTGATAGGCTAAGCCACTGAGCCTGGCCTATGACATATGTTTATCATAAAGTTTGTTTGTGCCATGTTTTTCAGAAGGCACAAAGAGGTTAAGCAAATTTCCCAAAGGTCCAGAGCTAGCAAGGAGCATTCATTACTAGGATTCAAACCTGTTCTGGCTTCAGAGCAGCCCTGAGGGGGGTCACCACTCCCGTGTCCCTTAGTCTTTGATGTGTTCTCTCAAATCATGATTTGCCATTCTGATAGAAAGAGGAAACACCAGGAGTTCCACTGTCTCAATTTGTTAATTTGCCAGGCACCATCGCTCACACCTGTAATCCCAGCACTTTGGGAGGCTGAGGCAGGCAGATCACTTGAGGTGAGGAGTTCGAGACCAGCCTGGCCAATATGGTGAAACCCCATCTCTACTAAAAATACAAGAATTAGCCAGGTGTGGTGGCGCATGCCTGTATTCCCAGCTACTGCAGAGGCTGAGGCAGGAGAATTGCTTGAACATAGGATGTGGAGGTTGCGCTGAGCCGAGATTGTGCCACTGCACTCCAGCCTTGGCAACAGAGCAAGACTCTGTCTCAAAAAAATCAATATTGAAATTAAAAAAATAATAAGTGTGTTAATCTAGTGCCACCCTAACTTGCTCCAAAATATGCGAGGGGCTAATTGAGTAAGGGTACTACAGAAGAAAGAAGACCGTGAACATAGAGTTATTGAAACTGAGTGATGGGCACATGAGAATTCATTATACTAATCTGTATCTTGTATCTGTGTGAAATTGTCCATTAAAAAAATTTAAGGCTGAGTGTGATGGCTCATACCTAGAATCTACCACTTTGTGAGGCTGAGGTGGGAGGACCTCTTGAGGCCAGGAATTCAAGACCAACCTGGGCAACGCAATGAGACTCCCATCTCTACAAAATTTTTTTAAAAAAATCATTTTTAAATTAGCTGGGCGTGATGGTGTGTACCTGTGGCCCTAGCTACTTGGGAGGCTGAGGTAGGAGGATGCCTTGGGCCCAGGAGTTTGAGGTTATAGTGGGCTATGATCTTGTCTCTGCATTCCAGCCTGGGTGACAGAGCAAGACCCTGTCTCTTTAAAAAAATGGCTGGGCCAGGGCACAGTGGCTCACACCTGTAATCTCAGCACTTTGGGAGGCTGAAGTGGGTGGATCACCTGAGGTCAGGAGTTCGAGATCAGCCTGGCCAATACAGTGAAACTCCGTCGCTACTAAAAATACAAAAATTAGCCGGGTATGGTGGCACATGCCTGTAATCCCAGCTACTCGGAAGGCTGAGGCAGGAGAATCACTTGAACCCAGGAGGTGGAGGTTGCAGTGAGCCGAGATTGTGCCACTGCATTCCAGCCTGGGCGACAGAGCGAGACTCCGTCTTGGGGGGGAAAAACATGGCCGGCACAGTGGCTCACACCTGTAATCCCAGCACTTTGAGAGGCCAAGGCGGGTGGATCGCTTGAGGCCAGGAAATTAAGAGCAGCCTGGCCAACATGGTGAAACCCTGTCTCTACTAAAAATACAAAAATTAGCTGGATGTGGTTGGCATAGTTGCGCGCACCTGTAGTCCCAGCTACTCAGGAGGCTGAGGCAGGAGAATCACTTGAACCCGGGAGGTGGAGGTGGCAGTGAGCCCAGACTGTACAGTTGCACTCCGGCCTGGGCAACTGGGAGAGAATCTATCTCAAAATAAATAAATAAATAAAATAAAGTTGTAAATCAAGCTAACAAAATGCTAAATTTAAAAAAATGTTCTTTTTTTTCTTTTCTGATTAGAAAGACACAGAAAAGAAAAATGAAACATGCTCTATCCTTCTACATATATTGACAAATATATGTTCATGAAGACCTGGAAGGCCAGGTTCAGACTTGGAATTCTCAGACTCTTTGAGGTTTGGCAGGAGGACTTGGCAACTTGGGGGAGCTGGCTCTCCCCATAGCCTTGTTCTGTCCTCCAGCCCAAGAGACCTCAGATGCACAGGTGTGAGCAGGCTGCAAGTTCAAGTTCTGCTCATATACCGCACAAACTGCCTCCCTTTCCACCGCCCAGTCCTGTCGTTGGTACACCTGAGGTGTGCTTCACCCTTGGGAGCAGACCCAGGGAAGAGGATTTCTCCAGCGCTAGAAACAGTTATGGGAAAGTTGGGCGTTCCAGGCCATAGCCCACAAGGTGCAGATGTCCCCTGATCTCACCCTAAGGAGGGCCAGTGCAGGTTCCCCAAAACATGGGGCCAGGGCCAGGGCCTCACTTGTCTGGGTCTTAGGCATTATTGGTCCTTGAAACCCTCAAACCCTGAAATCCCATGGCAACAGATTAAAATCTGCCAGAACCCCACCCTCAGTGGTGGGCACATGGCTCCAACACCAGCGTCTGCATCCCCCACCTGCCACCAGACACCAAGGTCCAGACCAGAAGACGACCATCATGCCTTCTTCTTCTTCTTCTTTTTTTTTTTTTTTGACAAGGTCTCTCTGTCATCCAGGCTGGAGTGCAATGGCACAGTCTCGGCTCACTGCAACCTCCGCCTCCCAGATTCAAGCAATTCTCCTGCCTTAGCCTCCTGAGTAGCTGGGATTACAGGGTTGCACCACCACGCCCAGCTAATTTTTTTATTTTTAGTAGCAACTGAGTTTCACCATGTTGGCCAGGCTGGTCTCAAACTCCTGACCTGCCCACTTTGGCCTCACAAAGTGCTGGGATTACAGGCATGAGCTACAGCGCCTGAACTGAGGGTCAAATTTTTAATATTTGTGTATTAGTCATTGACCAAGGGGGCTGTGGGCAGGGAGTCTCTCTTGGTGAGGTAGCTCCCACTGGCTGAGGGCAGGTGTCCAGAGGAAGGCCAGCTGCAAACCACTCACCCCAACGTGTGGCATCTGAGGGACAGATGCACCCGGGGGTCAAGAGAACAGAGCCTGGGAGTGGCATCCACAGGGTCGGCTGTAGGAGACTCCAGTGCCTTCCTCCTGATCCCTCTGCTCAGATGCACACTGCAGGGAGGGGCTGGCTTTTTTGATTAGATTGGATCATGCTTATCCCTCAAGTGTCTAAATAAAGCTCCTTCAGACTGTACACAATGGAGAAAGGGTAGTGCCTTGAAAAAAACCCAGGATGCTAGTAGGAAGGGAAATAAATGCCGTAGAGCTAAGCACCCCTCACCCCCACAAATCCACTGAGATCTTTTCTTTTCTTTTAGACAGGGTCTCACTCTGTTGCCCAGGCTGGAGGGCAGTGGCACAAACACAGCTCACTTGACCTCCTGGGCTCAAATGATCCTCCCACCTCAGCCTCCTGAGTAGCTGGGACTACAGGCGTGCGCCACCATGCCCAGCTAATTATATTACCCAGGCTGGTCTTAAATTCCTGGGCTCAATCCTCTCACTTCAGCCTCCCAAAGTGCTGGAATTACAGGTGTAAGCTACCACACCCAGCCCACTGAGATAATTTCTGATATCAGAACCTGAGTCTCCTTTTTCCTGCCACCACCCCTAACCTTAGCAAAACCAACCTCCTCCATCTCCTTCAGGTCAATGTGGAACCTAGACATGCTTTATTCACGTGTTTCCCTGTCTTTCCACCCCACTAGACAGTGGTCCTTTTGGTCACTATGTCCCCAGGACCCACCATGGATCCCACCCTGGGTCTTTGGTAAATGACGAGCTGAGCGGGTTTGTAGGCAAGCTCTGGCCAGCCTGGCATTCCTCTGTCTGCCTGCCCCGGCCCGGCAGCCGTGAAGGGTACGAATTGTCAGCACATGGGCATTCGCAGTCGCTCTCGGCTAAGGAGAAGTCTGGCTTTGCTGCCTAGTTTCTCTGTCCTTCCTAGCCCCGCTGCAGCAATCGTCCAGGACTTTGTGGTTGTCTGTCCTTCCTAGCCCCGCTGCAGCGATCGTCCAGGATTTTGTGGTTGTTTCCATTACTGTTGCTGTGTAACAAACCACTCAAAATGCAGTGGCACCGACCCATCGCCATTTTATTACGCGCCCAGGTTCTGAAGGTCAGTGAACATCTTTGATCTCTTCCACCATGTCCGGGGCCTCCACAGTAAGGAGGAAAGGGCTACGAGCTGAAATCCCGTGGGCCTTCTTTACTCACATGTCTGGGCACTTGGGCGGGAGTGACCCAAAGGCTCAGCTCACTTGGAGCTGTTGCCTGGACTGCCTGCTTTCCTGGGAGTTGTGTTCACCTTTTTTAATTTTTTTATTTTTTGAGATAGGGTCTTGCTCTGTTGCCCAGGCTGGAGTGCAATGGCATGATCTCAGCTCACTGCAACTTCCGCCTCCCAGGTTCAAGCGATTCTCCTGCCTCAGCCTCCCGAGTAGTTGGGATTACAGGCATCTGCCACTTCGTCCAGTTAATTTTTGTATTTTCAGTGGAGACGGGGTTTCAACATACTGGCCAGGCTGGTCTCAAACTCCTGATGTCAGGTGATTTGTCCGTCTCGGCCTCCCAAAGTGTTGGGATTTCAGGCATGAGCCACCGGGCCCAGCCTGGATTCACTCTTGAAGCCATTGAATGGCAGCTCAGGGCTTCAATGAAGAGTGACTCTCCAGAAAACAAGGGCAGAGTGACACGGCCTCCGAAATCACAGGTCAGTGTTGTCATGCTCTATAGGCTGAAGCAGCCACACCCCCATCCAAGGTCAAGAGAAAGAACAGAGCCCACTTTTGGCAGGGAAGAGGACTAAATAATTGGCAGCCAATAATTTAAAATAATCACAGGGGCACGAAGCCGGGAGAAAAGGAGACTAAGCTTTGGAACAGATTTTTCCAAGGTGGAAAAATCCAAGGTTGAAGAGAAAAGTGGAAAAGCAGCTGCAGGGAAGCCGTGAGGGAGGCAGCTAAAAGCAGCCGTCTAAGCAGCGCTGCTGAGTCACACCGCAGTGCCAGCCACATCCTGGCCACAGAGTCGGTTTCACTCTCACACTGAGTTGCAGGGGCTGGAAGCTTTGCGGGGTTATAGATCCACCTGGGCCACACCCAAGCCTGCCCCCGGAGTTTCTTCAGTAGCGGAAACATTTACGGTTCAGGCCACTTGGCATTTCCATCATCTCATGATTGAAGGTCATTTCATGGAGGCTATCATGCATACACGCGTGCCTGGTATCTCATTCCCCCTATTGCTCACGCTCCCCTTTCCCC
Organism: Ateles fusciceps; assembly: GCA_036589455.1. NCBI lineage: Eukaryota > Metazoa > Chordata > Mammalia > Primates > Atelidae > Ateles > Ateles fusciceps. The sequence goes on along the minus strand of JAZHEH010002969.1, from coordinate 586,003 downwards.
CTCCTCAATCCCAGGAGCCGGACCTCCCCAGCCTGATGTCATCCGTTGGGTGGGAGGGAGGAAGGCAGGTGAGAGGGGCTCTCTCTGGAGGCTCCTGGTTTCTGAGACAGGCTAATTCCAGGCTTCCTAATTAATGAGCCATGGGGTTGCATTTCATCCGCTGAGTCAGAGCCGGTGTCTGGGCCCTGGGCCCAAGGGAAAGGTATCAAGAATCGTGGGAGGGGGGAGGCCAGCCTATGCCTCTGTCTCCCCCATGCTGATTCCCTGTCCCCTCCCTTTCAAGCCCAGTTCTCTCCAGCAGTTCAGAGGACATGGTAGGCCCCAGCCCAGCCTTTCTCCTGATTTGCGCCTCTGCTTCCTGACCTCTTCCTGGGCCTGTCCCGCTGTCTGCCCCTCACACCTTCCCACTTCGCCAGGACCACACAGGCCTCCTTTGGTTACCGACTATCACAAGGTTTCCCCAACACCCAGTTCCGTTTCTCTTTCAAACTGGATCTTCTTGGCCACATGTATCCCACACTGGGGTCTCTGGAGCGAGGCAGCCGCACCTCGGCAGGATCCTGGCACCCAGTGCCCTGGGTCCCAGATAGAGCCATTCCTGAGCCCGTCCAGTCTGTGCTGCTCCTCCCCACACCCTCCTCTCCCAGGAACTGCACACTAGTACTTTTCCATTCACATTTCAACCAGGAGATTCATGTATTTACATGAGACTAACTCTGCTGAGCCTTTATGGGGAGAGCATCTTTTATTTTTGTGCCTAGAGGTGTAATACCGAACTTCAAAGGCTGTGCTGGAGCCTGGTCATGAGGTTGTTATTCCATAATTAGACTCTGTTGTACCTCTGGTTCTGGATTGCACAGTGGATTTGGAACCAAGTGAAGAGACTTGTGTAGTTGTGTTAGGCAATCAGAGGGGCTCTTTGTGGTCTGAGCCTCTGTTTCCTCCTAACTCCAAGAGTTGGGGTTTTTTGTCTTTATTTTGTTTTGTTTTGTGAGACAGTCTCGCTCTTGTTGCCCAGGCTGGAATGAAGTGGCTTGATCTCAGCTCACTGTAACCTTCCCCTCCTGGGTTCAAGCGATTCTCCTGCCTCAGCCTCCCAAGTAGCTGGGACTATCAGCACGTGCCACCATACCCAGCTAAATTTTCTATTTTTACTAGAGACGGGGTTTCACCATGTTGGCCAGGATGGTCTTGATCTCTTGACCTTGTGAACCACCCACCTCGGCCTCCCAAAGTGCTGGGATTACAGGTGTGAGTCACCATGCCTGGCCGAGTTGTGGGGATTAAATAGGATAATACATCAGCATTTAATGCAATACCTAGGTCATTGTATTCAATATATAAACTTTTATTAAAACTTTTGAGTGCAAAAGGTTTTTGTTTTGTTTTTGAGACGGAGTCTCGCTCTGTCATCCAAGCTGGAGTGCAGTGGCGCAATCTTGGCTCATTGCAACCTCTGCCTCTTGGGTTCAGGTGATTCTCCTGTCTCAGCCTCCCCAGTAGCCAGGACTACAGGCACCCACCACCATGCCCGGCTAATTTTTATATTTTTAGTAGAGACAGGGTTTCACCATATTGGCCACGTTGGTCTCGAATTCCTGACCTTGTGATCTGCCCACCTTGGCTTCCCAAAGTGCTTGGATTATAGGCATGAGCCACCACGCCTGGTGAATGCAAAAGTTTTTTTTTTTAATTAATTTTAAAAAATTATAAAAAAAAATTAACAGATTTTTTTATTTTATTTTTTATTTCTTTTATTTATTTATTTATTTTTTTAAAGATAGGGTTTCACCATGATGGCCAAGCTGGTCTTGAACTCCTGACCTCAGGTGATCCACCCACCTCAGCCTCCCAAAGTGCTAGGATTACAGGCTTGAGCCACCGCGCCCGGCGAATGCAAAAGTTTTTAACATGCATCATGGCCTCCAAGGTCTCCATAATCTCCTTGATAATATGTGTGAAGTTATGAATGTGTAAAGCCCTTGCTTCTGAGCCCATAGGCTGGACACAGCTGGTTCCTCCATGGAGGGCAACATGGCTCCTCAGCCTCTCAAAGATCAGCTCTGGGTGCCCAGGCTGCTTGCTGCTGGGGCTGGAATTCTTTTCATATTTTTCCAAGGGATCTTTGGACTAGAATGCTAGATGTAGGATGGCTGGGCAGAAGGGTACATACATATATGACTTGCCCAGATATTGCCACATTCCCTGCCAAAGACTAGTCTTCTCACCAATAGTGTATGAAAGCCCGTTAATCCACAGTCTTGCCTACAAATTTTTACAAAACATGGAGATTTTTGCCAATCTGCTAAGCAAGAAGTGATATTTCACGGTCTTCTTTATTTCATCATATTATGAGCAAGGTTGAACATTGTTTATATGTTTAAAAGCCATTTGCATTTCTTTGTGAATCTGTTATTTTTACTCTATGTTATGGATATTAACCATTCAATACAGGTTCCAAATATATTTTCCCAGCTTGTAATTTTTATTTTTACTTGCTAATGAATTTTTCCATGTAAGAGGTTTTTTGGTTTGTTTTGAGAAAGGGTCTCCGTCTGTCGCCCAGGCTGAATGCAGTGGTGCGACCTCAGCTCACTGCAACCTCTGCTTCCCAGGCTCGTGATTCTCCTGCCTCAACCTCCTGAGTAGCTGGGACTACAGGCACGCGACACCATGCCCGGCTAATTTTTGTATTTTTTGTAGAGACAGGGTCTCTCTGTGTTGCCCAGGCTGGTCTCAAACTCCTGGGCTCAAGTGATCATCCTTCCTTGGCCTCCCAAAGTGCTGGGAGTACAGGTGTGAGCCACCCTGCCCAGCTGGTTTTTTTTGTTTTTTTTTTTTTGGCAGTCAAATCTTATCAGTCTTTTCCCTTACTGTATCTGATTTTTTTTTTAGATGGAGTTTTGCTCTGTTGCCCCGGCTTGAGTACAGTGGCACCATCTCGGCTCACTGCAACCTCGGCCTCCTGGCTTCAGGGTTCAAGCAGTTCTCCCTCATCAGCCTCCTAACTGGGATTACAGGTGCCCACGACCACACCGGCTAATTTTTGTATTTTTAGTAGAGACGAGGTTTTGGCATGTTGGTCAGACTGGTCTTGAACTCCTGCCCTCAGATGATCCACCTGCTTTGGCCTCCCAAATTGCTGAGATTATAGGTGTGAGCCACCGCGCCCGGCCTGGATTTTCAATTAGGACAGTTTTCCTCACTCCCAGGTTGCGCAGGAATTCTCTCGTTTTCCATTGATCTCTAGTTCTTACATGGTTTCATTGGCCCAGTGACTCTAGCACCCCCTGTGGAAAGGACAGTTTTCCCCTCATTCCTGCCTTTGCAGTACAAAAAATGTCCATGTGCAGTTGGGCCCGCCTGTGGGTTTTTCATTCTGTTTTGCTCCTCTGCCTGTGTATTCATGGGTTAGTTCTCCCCACCCACAACCCAAACTGTTCTTTTTCAGGGTTTTCTTGGCTCCCTTGGCCTGTTCTTACAAATGAGCTTTATTTATTTATTTATTTTTTTTTGAGACGGAGTTTTGCTCTTGTTGCCCACGCTGGATTGCAGTGGTATGATCTCAGCTCACTGCAACCTCGGCCTCCTGGCTTCAAGCAATTCTCATGTCTCAGCCTCCTGAGTAGCTGGGATTACAGGTGCGTGCCACCACACCCGGCTAGTTTTTTGTATTTTTAGTAGAGACAGGGCCTTACCATGTCAGCCAGGCAGGTCTTGAACTCCTGACCTCAGGTGATCCGCCTGCCTCGGCATCCCAAAATGCTGAGATTACAGGTGTAGATACTCTTCTTCATTTGTAGGCCACCACGCCCAGCCTACAAATGAGCTTTGTAAGAAGAGTATCTAACGACAAGGGCAAATGCCCATGAGATGATGTTAGAAATAGCAGGCAACAGAACCATGCACTATATACCTATAAATATTTTTTCTTTACAGAAAAATATTTTAAGAGAAAACATCAACATGTTTGTGTGGTCACATGATAACCAGGTTAAGGGTAGCATTATCCTGTTGTTGGTGAAAACCTTGATGGAATACACTTGACCATCCAAAGGCTTTCTCCTTTGTCCTCACCTCAGTCCTGTGCCACTCTGGAGACCTTGTCACCCTCTTGGCACAGACAGCAATTTCAGGCACCTCTCTGCAAGGAAGAGAGTGAGTTATGGCCAGGTGGAGCCTGGGTGTACCGCTTCCACCCAGTGGGGGGAGGAAGGCAGGTGGAGTTCAAGCCTGATTTTGCTCCCTACTGTTCTGCTCTCCTGTCCCCATGGAGGGGGCTTTCCTCCTCTCCCAGGTGACAGTTCATAAGAGGGAAGGGGACCAAGCTTCTATTTTGGCCCAGCACTGTCCAGAACTTTTGGTGATGGCAGAAATGGTCTCTATCTGTGCTGTCCAACATAGGACCCACCTGGGCTGATCATAACCCCCAAAACAGGATCCCAATGCCATAATCCTGAATGTTGAAATCCCAAAAGATCAAAATCCCTAAAGTCTGAAATCCTAAAAATCACAATCCCAAAAGTCCAAACTTAAGAAGTCTTGATTGTACCTAATTTCAAATCTCTAATTTGTGATTTGGGGATTCAATTAGACATCACGGATTTTAGACTTTAGGGATTTCAACATTTGGGGTTGTGGCGTTTGGGACTGTCTTTTGGATTATGGCCAAAACCCAGGAGCCACTAACTCCCTGTGACTATCAAGCACTTGCAATGTGGGTGGTGTGGGTAATGAACCGAGTTTCAAATCTCATTTACTTTTAATTAAATAGCCACTGTGGCTAGTGGCTACTCTACTGGACAGTGCAGCTTTGACTAATTCCCAACCCAACCACCCCACTTCCAACCCAGAACTGGCAGGAAAGACCGTGCACATGTGAGCACGCTGAGCATCCAGGCGAGGTGACAGCAGCCCTGGGCAGGGAGTGGGAGAGGCCTGGGGGAGCAGCTCTGGAGCCAGGCCCTGCTCAGTGAAGGCCACAGGAGCCCTGGGGGGAGCAACCAGCCTGAAGCATCTCCCCACCCCAGTGTCCACAATGGCAGCCCTCCTGCCTCACAATGTCACAATACCACAGGCAGGAGGCCGGGCAGGCAAAGCAGTTTCCTCCAGGGAAGGGCTCTTTGTCTCCAGACCTACTTCCAGCAACCAAAGCGTCCAAGGGCCCATCTCCTGGGGAATGGAAAAGTGCCCAGTCGCTGGGAGGCCTCAAGCTGGAGAGCTAGGGGGGAAGCAGGGCAGGTGTGGGGCTGGGAGAAGCCACTAAGCCCCACACCCCAGGTGCTCCAGGGCCTGGCAGCCCAGCTGCAGGGAGATGAACACTCTGAGCAGCTATTCATCTTCCTGGCCATTTGGTTCATCTACTTCTTTTCTGACGCCAACCTGTCTTCCAACTACTCAGGGGCTGAAAGGGTGACTGGAGGGCCGAAGGCCCTGCGAGTGAGGACAGAGAATGGCCAAAGGCCAGAGCCACAAGGCAAAACAACTTTGCACCTTGGGAAGAGAGATTTGGAGACTGAAGCTGACTGGACCTCTCTGCCCCCCCCCAAACTGCAGGGGTGCCATGGCCCTGGCCTCTTGCTTTCAGAGGGCCATCAGGTCAATGTCACAGGAAGGGGAAGAGACATGTGCCCACAGACCCTCTGGTCATGGAGGGGGCAGAAGGTCTCTGGAGGGCAGCAGGGTCACAGCAAGGCTCTGGGGTCGAGTCTTCTCCTTCCATGGATTTCAACTCTGCGTGTTGATAGCTGCTCTGTGCCTGGGTCCAGGCTCTAGTGAGAAATAAACTGACTTCGGAGCCATGTGACAGCAAGAGAAATTTTATCCCTATTTTCTAGGGGACAGAAACAGAGCCCAGTGGTGCTTAGCATGTTTCTGGCAAGGTAGTGAAAAGACCACTTTCTTCTGGGGGAAGTTTTTCAAATAAGAAAAATGAACGCAACTCCTGGACATGGCTCCACCTGGACCTAGGACAGGGCCTGACATTCCAGGGACTTCCAGGCTGGGTTTTCCACCAGCACAGTCTTGGGGGCAGGAGCCTGTTAGAAATGCAGATCCCCAGGGCCCTGTAGGCAGTCTGGATAGTACCTCCAGCACAGCTGCTTAAGGGGAGGCAGCCCAGCCCTCACCTGGGAGCGCTGTACTGACACTGACTGCACACTGGGGCTCCTGGGGTTGGGTGGACAGGATTCCCCTGGAGAGATGGGCCCCAGCAGCCAGAGCACACTGTGGGTGTCAAGCTGCTAGTAAGCAGTAGACTGTTCCCTGAGACCACGACAGGTTGAGGGCTGGAATCACCACCCCCCACACTCACCAAGAAATGCTTTTGCTACATGCTGGGGCTTTTTCTTTTCTTTGAGCCAGTCTCGCTATGTCACCCAGGCTGGAGTGCAGTGGCGCAATCTTGGATCACTGCAACCTCCGCCTCCCAGGTTCAAGTGATTCTCCTGCCTCAGCCTCCCGAGTAGCTGGGAGGCGCCCACCACCATGCCCGGCTAATGTGCTGGGGCTTTTCTAAGAACAAAAGTACATGGGAGGGCAAGGCAAGATTCTGGAGAGGCACAGACACTGAAAGCCAGGGGCACGCAGGAGCCTCGCCAGCCAGGGTGGCACAGGGCATCCATGCAGACCCTCAGGTCTCATGTGAGGGCTGAATCAAGGACAGTGCCATTGGGAAGCAGAGGGAAGCATGTGACCACCTCTCTGAAGCCACCTTTGTGGACAAATGACATACAAACTCAAGAAAATGCAGGCTCTAAGGAAGAAGGCTGAGAAAAAAAAAAAAGAAAGAAAATGCAGGCTTGGCTAGGCAGTGGCTCACGCCTGCAATCCCAGCACTTCGGGAGGATCACTTGAGCCCAGGAGTTCGAGACCAGTCTGGACAACATAGCAAGACCTTGCCTCTACAAAAAATAAAAAATAAAAAAATTAGCTGGGCAGGGTGGCACGTGCCTATAGCTTCTGCTACCTGGGAGGCTGAGGTGGGAGGATCCCTTAAGCCCAGGAGTTTAAGGCTGCACTGAGTTATGATCATACCACTGCCCTCGAGCATGGGGAACAGAGACCGACCCTGTCTCAAAAAAAAGCAGCTGGCCAGGTGCAGTGGCTCACGTCTGTAATCCCAGCACTTCGGGAGGCTGAGGCGGGCGGACTGCCTGAGGTCAGGAGTTCGAACCAGTCTGGCCAACATCATGGTGAAACCCCATCTCTACTAAAAATACAAAAAATTAGTCAGGCATTGTGGCGCACACCTGTAATCCCAGCTACTCCAGAGGCTAAGCAGGAAAATCGCCTGAACCCAGGAGGCAGAGGTTGCAGTGAGCCGAGATCGTGCCACTGCACTCCAGCCTGGGCAACACAGCGAGACTCTATCTCCAAAAACACCTAATCCCAAACCCGATCTCTAAAGTCTTGGGTGTGGTCTAGAGCCTTGGACGGCCTAAAGGAAAGGAATGTGCAGTGCGCCGCGGCCTGTTCACAGTGACCTGAGCTAAGCTCAAGGGTAAAATACAGCTTCACAAAGTATCTCCAGGCTGTTCCTTCCCAAACATACTTAGAAGGGAAGAGGGAAAGGCAGGTGTGTTTTCTCACTGGGGTTCTTCTAATGGCTGGAATCTGATACAGTATCAAGTTGCAGGGATATGGATCTATTTCCCCCTGGGACTCCATCAAGCTAAATGTTGGACTGAAGAAGAATGCAGCTGTAAACAAGTATTTTTTCCTGAAACCGGCCACATGCAGACAAGCTGCGCTCCCTGTCAGGGAGCGGTTTGAGGCCAGCTGAGCACGGCTGGCACCGGCAAGGGAGCTTCTCCCACCCTCCCGCCATGTACACCCACCTGCAAACCTAGGTTCTGAGCCCCCTCACAGGGGACAGATCCGAAAACTCGAGTTTGTGTCCTTTCAGGCTGTTGACAGGAATGACAACCTGATGGGTTGCAGTGAATACATACAGCTGCCCTGTGAGTTCTACTTGTGTGGGTGCAGGTGGGCAACAGGAGTGTGACGACACAGACAGGCACTCTACCAGGAGGAAGCCCAGAGCAGACGTCAACCATCGCTTTATTAAGGCTGCCAGTCGGGGGCTGAGTCATGCACTCCACAGACACCCCCACCCCCCAAGGTCCACTTTTGGATGACCCTGAAGGCAGAGGCTCCTGAGATCTGAGCCACAGTCTAGGGTGAGCCACCCACAGTGCCCTGCTGGATGGGGGTACACATAAAATGCATGGGGGGGCCCTAAGTAGGGGTGCTCCTGCCTAGGGTGGGGCTGGCTCCAGCAGGCCCTGGGCTGAGGCAGGGTGAGTGGCAGGGAGGCAGGGGAGACAGGGACATTCACCCCGCCCTCTGGCCTATGGCTTTGTTGCCCTATTGCCACCAGTGCGAAAGCAGTATGCTACACCGTGAGGTGATGAATGAGAGCCCCGGGAGGGAGCAGACAGCTCTGTGCCTGGGGCCTGGCCAGACCTCAGGGGTGCTGTGCCCTGCTCCTGTTCCCCTCAGCTCCTCCCAGTGATGGGTCTCCTCCAGTGGAGGCCAGTCACTCAGAAGTGGACCCGCAGCACGTCCTGGCTAGCAATTGGCCGCTGGCAGGCGGTGCACGTCATGGGCAGGGAGCGTTGCTTCTCACCCAGGCAGGGTCGGCACAGGAGGTGGCCACAGGGCAGCTGGTACACCGGCTCCTTTTTGAAGTAGGGAGAAAACACTCTTTTGCAGGAGGCACACTCGGGGCCCGGGATGCTCCCAGGCTGCTCTGGTAAATCAGGGAGGAAAAGAGCCCAGGGTTAGGAAAGCCGCTCCATGGTCCAGGCTGGTCTGAGAGGCACAGCCTTCCCACCAGGCCGCTGCAGCAGCTGGTTCATCCCTCCCGAGCCTGCCCCAGGCTGATCTGGGAAGGGAGTGGGAGGTGGAGAGGGAGCCCGGGAACCCAGGAGGGCTTTTCTCTATCATCTTTGACCAAATCTCAGTGCCTCTACGAATGCTTGAGAAGAGCTGGCTTCTGAGGGCAGCAGGCAGGACTGGGCCCTTCCTCCTGGTCTCCCAGCAAGCTATACTTTCCCTGAGATAGGCAGCCAAGGCTGGAGCAAGGCACAGCTCACTCTGACAACATAAACTGCAAGAAACATGAGATGCGACAAGAAAAGGAAAAGGCAGGCCAGTGGGTGGCTCACACCTGTAATCCCAGCATTTTGGGAGGTTGAGGCAGGAGGATCACTTGAGGCCAGGAGTTCGAGACTAGCCTGGCAACATAGTGCAATCCTGTCTCTACAAAAAAGAAAAAGAAAAGGAAAAACAGCACATGGTCCAGTGTACCAGAGCTGGGAAGTTTGAGGAGGGAGGTCAGCAAAGACAGGGCTGAGGCCTGCAGCGCACCTGCCTCTGGGGCCTGGCTCCTGCTCCCTTCAGCCCTGCAGGCTGCAGCCCCCTCACTGCTACTGGCAGCTCTGCTCCCGACCCCTCAATCCCCTCCTGTGCTTCCCTGGCCATCGGGGCAGGCTCTCCCTCCTTCTACAACTCCTGCAGGGCATCCTTGAATGAGGGTCACAGTGGGCAGCTCTGGCCATGCCCTGCTAGGCTGCACCCACGGCTCTTCCTTTCCTTGTGGCCCCTCTGGAGAGTGACAGGGGATGGGCTTGCCTGTCCTCTTTGCGGTCCCTGTCTCCATTCCTAGCCACTACTCTCTGGAGGATCCCAAAGGAACCTCAAACCAATTTGCTTCAGAAATGTTTCTTACCCCCCCACTTCTCTCTGTCCATTTCATCACCATAATCCAGGCTGCTCAGCACATCTCTTCCTAACTGTTGACTCTTCTCTAGGCTTGTCCTCTCAATCTGTCCTCAAAGCTGCCTCCAATGACCCACCTATATAACCTGATCACCCCATGCCTCTGCTTTCTACCTCTTAGTGGCTCCCCATCTTTTGGGACAGTCAAGACTCCCTGCACGGCCCACCCAGCCTCCTCACCTCTCTTCACACCAGTCTCACCTTCTACAGTCCAGCAGCTTCCAATCACTTCTCTGCACACACACTGGCCAGACCTCAGAGGTGCTGCTGGCCTCCTCACTTGTGTTTGCTGTTTCCTCTGCCTAGAATGCCCTTATCTGGAGACTTGGCTCAGACCTCACCCATTCCAGGAAGCCTCCCCAGACTGCCCCTTTCCTGTGCATTCAGAGCCCATTCGCACTTCTCAGCCTCCAAGCTAGCATGCCTGCTTCCTCCCCCAGGCTTTGCAGGCCCAGAGGGTCAGGACTAGGTCCATGTCGCTCATCTGGCCTCAGGGCCTGGCGCAGCACCTCACAGGGCACCTGCTCCATCCACATGTGATAAATAGACCTGCCATCTACACTCAGGCACCAGGAACCAAAGAAGGGAAAGCAGGAGTGCCCTACACAGGGGAGCAGAAACTGAAGTGTAGTCTAACGAGCACTCCCTGCCTCCACATCCCTGAGAACTGTAGCCAGGAGAGAGTGGCCTGACTGTGGGGAGCTTTCTTTGGGCCAAACATTAAGCAACATAAAAGTACTGGTGCCTCTCCTGTGCACACAAGCCAAGAATTCCACAGTGAGTGGAAAGGTAAACCTCTACAGGGCAGGGAAGGAGGGAGAGAGAAGCCAAGGAGGGATGAAGGTGGGGGAGGAAGCGGGGAAAGAAGAAAGGGGAGGAAGCGAGGAAAGAGCCACTGACTGCTTTTCAGTGGTTCCCCTTCCACAAGGCTCTGCTAGAGGCTTCAGAGATCGGCCTGACCCACAGTGCTTCATGAGAACTTACTTTCCATCAGAGTTTTAAAAACCACACCTGGCACAACACCACAGAGGCATGCAAGGGCCCCAATTTCTCCCAGCACTGACCGGAAGTCCTATTAAAGGGTCTCAGAGGCCTAGAGCCCTGGGGCAGTTTCAGTGACAGAAAAAAAAAATCATCAAGGAAAAGACAATTATTGTGCCCTGGGCGGACTGGAAACCCAAGTATATAACTGCAAACTGAGGCGATTAAGAGAGAGGATGAAAAAGAGACCTTGCTTTGAACAGGTTGGGCTAACATGGCCTCCTACAGGAAGAGCTGTGAGAATGAAAAGGGGCCAGCCACGAAGAATGAAAGGACAGCAAGCACAAAGAACAGACTGTCCCTTAAAGAAAAAGACACAGTGAGACCGAGAGTTGTGGCTCATGCCTGTAATCCCAGCACTTTGGGAAGCTGAGGCAGGTGGATCACCTGAGGTCAGGAGTTCGAGACCAGCCTAGCCAAAATGGCTAAACATGAGGTCAGGAGTTGTAGACCAGCCAGTCTCTACTAAAAATACACACACAAAAATTAACCGGGCTTGGTGGCGTATGCCTGTAATCCTAGCTACTAGTGGGGACTGAGGCAGGAGAATTGCTTGAACCCAGAAGGTAGAGGTTGCAGTGAGCCAAGATCACGCCACTGCACTACAGCCCAGGCAATAGAGCGAAACAGAGCAAGACTCTGTCTCAAAAAAAAAAAAAAGAGATTAGAGAGTCCAGGGCCAGAGCTGGTAAAGAAGGCAACTGGCAATGGAAACTGAAGAGGGACCACTGAAGACAGGAGAAAAGATGCAAAACAGCCTGAAAGCCAAGAGAGAAGGCGTTTCGGGCGACACGGGCTGGCTGGCCACATAACATGCTGCCGAAAGGGTAAGCAACCATGAGATGTGAAGTCAGGGAAGTGGAGGCCACTTTAGAAGACAGGTTCTTGGGGGTGGTCAGGATAATCAGAGTAGGCAGGAGATAGACAGGGAAGTGGGGAACTAGAGACAGAAGAGGAAGGCAGCCTGGGGTCCAGACACCAATGGAAGGCACTGGCTTTATGCAGGCAGGAAAGGAATCAGGTGTGTGCCTTATCGTAGGCCCCACCACACTCCATCTCGTAAAAAATGCCTTGCTTTGCAGTCAGTTTCTCTTGCTTTGTATCCTAATAGATTCTGGCATACAGTGGGGGCCAAGGTTCATTTTAGGCAAAACTGGCCCATAAGCTGCCACTGCTCTTTTCTAAGACACTGATGGAAGTGTTAATACAAAGGGATGAGGATGAGGATGACAAAACCCAACCCCAAACCTCTCTTCACATTTACATAAAGTGCTTGTATGTCACCCTGCAGACAGACTAAATGAGAAAAAATAACAAAAAAGGCCAGGCATGGTGGCTCATGCCTGTAATCCCAGCACTTTGGGAGGCCAAGGCTGGTGGATCATGAGGTCAGGAGTTCGAGACCAGCCTGGCCAACACAGTGAAACCCTGTCTCTACTAAAAATACAAAAAATTAGCTGGGCATGGTGGTGGGCACCTGTAATCCCAGCTACTCAGGAAGCTGAGGAAGGAGAATCGCTTGAACCCAGGAGGCAGAGGTTGCAGTGAGCCGAGACAGTGCCACTGCACTCCAGCCTGGGGAACTGAGCAATACTCTATCTCAAAAATAAATAAATAACAACAAAAAAGAGAGCAACAAAAATCCTCAAGAGAGAATAAATAATATTAGATATCACAAAGAAGCACAGCAGAGGGTGGCCAAGCCCTACATCCACAGAATTACTAAGGGTTGACTAAAGAAAGCCTTTCTTGTAAGAAGTTTAAGTTCACAGGCAGCCCCTCGATTCCCCCTGGAAAAGGCAAGAGAACAGGCTCTCTCCCAGGCTGGGTGTTGGAACTGAGGGGGGAGGCTGGCCAGGCAGGTCCACAGAGCCCCCAGGGACTCAGCCCAGCATCCAGAGACAGAGAACAGACGACCTGTTCCAAGGCTTCAAGGAGATGGCGGGGCCCATGTTACCCGAGCTGGCGCCAGGCCTCCAGGAAGCGCTGCTCCCTCTTGCGCCAAGGTGCTGGAGCTGTCCCCTGGTCAGCCGTGCCGTAAAGGAGGGCATGGAGCCAAGGGTGGACGCCAAGGCAATTTCCAAGCTTTGTGACAGCTTCTGCTCGTGGGACAGTGGACCTGTCGAGAGAGGCGCACATCCAGAGACAGGCACACAGAACAGCCTCAAGTCCTTCAAGGGCTATAAAAATGGCACCTTCAATCTCACACATCAATGTAGTGAAACTCCATCCTAATGTCTACTCGTGGACCGTGACAGAACACCAGGAGGTAAAGCCCTAGGAACCCTTGGCAGTTCCTGCCCATTCCACCCACTTCAGGCTTTTCTCCTCCTGGAGAAACTGCTGGGCAGGCATGGGCCACCTCGTGGCTCAACTGCAGAACTGCACCCTCCTTTTTCTTTTCTTGAGATGGAGTCTAGCTCTGTTGCCAGGCTGGAGTGCAGTGGCTCAATCTCGGCTCACTGCAACCTCTGCCTCCCGGGTTCAAGCGATTCTCCTGCCTCAGCCTCCCCAGTAGCTGGGATTACAGGTGTGCACCACCACACCTGGCTAATTTTAATATTTTAGTAGAGATGGGGTTTCACCTTGTTGACCAAGATGGTCTCGATTTCCTGACCTTGTGATTCGCCCGCCTCGGCCTCTCAAAGTGCTGGAATTACAGGCGTGAGCCACCACGCCCGGCCTCCTTTCTAAAGGCCTCCTTGCTGGCCAAGGAAACGACAGGAGCAAGCAAAAGCCGGCTTTGGATTCCTGCTCCCTACCCCTCATTCCCTTCCCAGTGGCCTTAGTCTTCTCTTTCCCTAACTCCTCCCTTCAGGGGGAACCCACTACCCCGCAGTGGGGCTCATCTGCATTTTCTAGGTGTTCATGTCCTTTCTCTCCTGTTAAGTAAAACAAAGCAGTCATTAACGAATAGAACTAAGACTCCACACTGACCACACCACAATTTTGGGGACCTTCAGTGTAGGGTCAACAGAAAGCCAAGCCATGGAATGAGGGTGACGGCCAAAGGGGTAGGGGGACAGCTGCCCAAGAAAGGCCCCAGGGACCTGCCTCAAAGCTAACTTTGCAATGCTGTCCCAAAGAGGGGAATGGAATGTTTTGTCTACTGTTTGCAGGACACAGGACATCAGCCTAGGGCCTTGAAGGAGCCCTAGTCAGCATGGTCCTGAGTCACCAAGTTTGTCAAGGCCAACTGCACAGAGACCTCCACAAACTGACGCTGAGGTCTAAGGACTTTTTTCCTTGTTCCATCCACTGCGCCTCAGATGCTTCTAGGATTTTCTGGAGATCATGTTAACTAGAATTTACTCTTAAAAACCAAAGACACAGAAATAAACATTAAGCATACTATTTGCATAGCCTTTTAGAAGACAGGAAATTAAAACAACGATCAACTCTAAACAGAATAATTTTAATTAAAAAAAAAAAAAGATTGTCAGGCTGGACACAGTGGCTCACGCCTGTAATCCCAGCACTTTGGGAGGCTGAGACAGGCAGATCGCCTGAGGTCAGAAGTTCAAGACCAGCCTGGTCAACATGGCGAAACCCTGTCTCTACTAAAAATATAAAAAAATTAGCCAAGTGTAGTGGCGCGTGCCTGTAATCCCAGCTACTCAGGAGGCTGAGGCAGGAAAATTGCTTGAAATCAGGAGGCGGAGGTTGCAGTGAGGTGAGATTGCACCACTGTACTCCAGTCTGGGTGACAGAGTGAGACTCCGTCCCCCCACCCCAAAAAAAAACCATTAACAGGACCGGGCACAGTGGCTCACACCTGTAATCTCAACACTTTGAGAGGCCAAGGCAGGCAGATAACTTAAGGTCAGAAGTTCGAGACCAGCCTGGTCAACATAGTGAAACCCCATCCCTACTGAAAAACACAAAAAAATTGGCCAGGCACGGTGGCTCAGGCTTATAATCCCAGCCAGCACTTTGAGAGGCCAAGGTGGGAGGATCACGAGGTCAGGAGTTCGAGACCAAACTGGCCAACATGGTGAAACCCCGTCTGTACTAAAAATATAAAAATTAGCCAGGCATGGTGGTAGGCACCTGTAATCCCAGCTACTCAGGAGGCTGAGGCAGGAGAATCACTTGAATCCAGAAGGAGGTTGCAGTGAGCTGAGATCGTGCCACTGCACTCTAGCCTGGGCGACAGAGCAAGACTCTGTCTCAAAAAAAAAGACAAAAAACAAAAAAACTTAGCCGGGTGTGGTGGTATGCACCTGTAGTCTTAGCTACTCAAGAGGCTGAGGCAGGAGAATTTTTAAAATCCCAGCAGCAGAGTTCACAGTAAGCACAGATTGCATCACTGCACTCCAGCCTGAGCAAAGAGGGAGACTCTGTCTCCAAAAAAAAAAAAAAAGAAAAGAAAAGAAAACCCATTAACAGGAGGGGCACTGTCCTATTAACACGTGGTTCATGCCTGCCTGTAATCCCAGCACTTTGGGAGACCAAGGCAAGTGGGTCACTTGAGGTCAGGAGTTCGAGACCAGCCTGGCTGAGATGGCAAAACCCTGTCTCTACTAAAAATACAAAAAATTAGCCAGGAGTGGTGGCAGGCACCTGTAATCTCAGCTACTTGGGAGGCTGAGGCAAGAGAATCTCTTGAACCTGGGAGAGAGAGGTATCAGCAATCTGAGATCATGCCATTGCACTCCAGCCTGGGTGACAGAGCAAGACTCTGTCTCAAAACAAAAACAAAAACAAAACCCATTAACATTAAAAGATTCATGACCAAATGGAGTTTACTCCAGGAATGTAAGAATGGTGCAATATTGCTAGTGCAGAGAAGGCTAAGAAAGGAGAAAAAAAAGAATGGTGCAATATTAGAAAAGCTATTAATGTATTTTATTACATTAAAAGATTTGAAGGGCTGGGCAAGGTGGCTCACGACTATAATCCCAACACTTTGGTAGGCTGATGTGGGTGGAGCACCTGAGGTCAGGAGTTCGAGACCAGCCTGACCAACAGGGAGAAACCCTGTCTCTACTCAAAATACAAAAGTAGCTGGGCATGGTGACGCATGCTTGTAATCCCAGCTACTCAACAGGCTGAGGTGGGAGAATCGCTTGAACCTGGGAGGCAGAGGTTGCAGTGAGCTGAGATTGTGCCATTGCACTGCAACCTGGGCAACAAGAGTGAAACTCCGTCTCAATAATAATAATAACAGTATCATTTCCACTGATACTAAAAGGCATGAAACAAAGTTCGATTCCCCAGTCCTGGATAAAAATAATAAAATAGAAGTCAGTGGTAGAGGAGAGTTTCTGAACCGTCTCCAGGTAAACCCTACCTCCTGATATTCATGCTCTTCGGTATCCTCTCCCCTTGAGTGGGCTGGTCTTAGAGTCTTGCTTCTAACAAACAGAACACAGTCATTCATTTCTCCACCAGGCAGGAAAGACACTGGTGTTGAGGCTGACATACCTATCAAGGACAACCACTGCTATGGCTTCTGGTGCTTTGACGAAACCTCAGGTGAGTGGCCCCCTAGCCAGGCGTCTGAGGTTTCATATTGTTGGAGCATTCGTTGTGTTCCTGGGGGCTGCAGCTAACTTTGCTGCAGCTGAAAGAAGAAAGACGGCACACGCAGATTTCTATAGAAATGATGATTCCATGAAAGATTGTGAGGAGATGAGGAAGGCTGATATCTTTCACAATGCAAAGTGATTTTGGAATATAAAGAATTTCTTGGCTGGGCACAGTGGCTCATGCCTGTAATTCCAGCACTTTGGGAGGCCGAGGTGGGTGGATCACTTGAGGTCAGGACTTTGAGACCAGCCTGGCCAACATAATGAAACCCCGTGTCTACTAAAAATACAAAAATTAGGCCAGCCAAGGTGGTTCACACCTGTAATCTCAGCTACTCAGGAGGCTGAGGGAGGAGAATCGCTTGAGCCCAGGAGGCAGAGGTTGCAGTGAGCCAACATCATGCCACTGCACTCCAGCCTGGGTGACAGAGTGAGACTCCATCTCATAAAAATACAAAAATTAGCCAGGCGTGGTGGCATGCAGCTGTAGTCCCAGCTACTCCAGAGGCTGAGGCAGGAGAATTGCTTGAACCTGGGAGGCAGAGGTTGAAGTGAGCCAAGATCATGCCACTGCACTGTGGCCTGGGTGATACAGCAAGACTCCATCTCAAAAAAAAAAGAAAGAAAAAGAATTTCTTTGAGTTGAATTACACAGAAGTTTGTCACCGAGCTGTGCTCTCAAACTAAGAAATATGAAGATGGAGGCTAAAAAAATTATTTATCTTGATATTATAAATAAGCAATTAACAAATACCTTGGGAAAAATTAGAATACAGTAGAAGTGAGGAGTGTGACTTTCAAGATTAGATTCTAAAAGACGTTTTTCCCTTGTCTGCACTCTCTCTGGAACACACAGCTGCCATACGTGCACTGCCCTATGGAGAGACCCATGTGGCAAGGAACAAAGGGAAGCCTGGGGCCAACAGCCAACCAGCAAGTGAGGCCTCCGTCCAACAATGCATCAGGAGCTGAATCCTGCAACAATCATGTGGGTGAGACTAGAAGTAAATGCCTTCCCTAGTCGATCCTTGAGATGACCACAGCCCCGGCCACCAGTTTGACAACAGCCCTGCAAGACCCTGAAGCAGAGAATCCAGACAAGTTATGCTGGGATTTGTGACCCATAGAAGTTTTGAGAAAATGAGTGTTTGTTGTTTTAAGCCAGTAAGTTTTGGGTAATTTGTTACCTAGCAATAGAGAACCAATATTTCTTTAACATGGCAAAAACATCTATGTCAGCCTAAGAGCCAACATCTGGCTTATGATGAGGCATTCGCACTGAACACGTTCAGCTGCAGAGGTCACCCAGTGAACCAGGGCTGCTCACCTCAGGAGAAACCAGCATCACCGGCCCCAGAAATCACTGGCAATGCCCCAGGAAGAGGTAGGAAGCCAGGATCCCTAAATCTCATATTCAAGAATATTGCAGGTTGGGCACAGTGGCTTATGCCTGTAATCTCAGCACTTTGGGAGGCCAAGGTGGGTGGATCACCTGAGGTCAGGAGTTTGAGACCAGCCTGACCAACATGGTGAAACCCTGTCTGTACTAAAAATACAAAATTAGCCAGGTATGGTGGCGCATGCCTGTAATGCCAGCTACTCAGGAGGCTGAGGCAAGAGAATTGCTTGAACCCAGGAGGCGGAGGTTGAGGTGAGCTGAGAATGCGCCATTACACTCCAGCCTGAGTAACAAGAGTGAAACTCTGTCTCAAAAAAAAAAAAAAAAAAAAAAAAGAATGTTGTAATTTTACTTGTGGATCCCGCCAAATGCACTAAGAAAGAAAAATAGAAAGAAAAAAAAAACCACACAAAGAGAATGTTGCAATTTGTCTACACATTTACAGAGTGTACTTTCTTCAGTGAGGCTTTTCTCTTCAGTAACTTTCTCCTGAAAGGAATGCCCACAAGCCTAGTCCCTTTTTCCTTTTCTGTGTACTCATGGCACATTTGGTGAGGGGGGCACCTCCATGCAATGTATCCTTGTACCTCTGTGAAGGTTAGAAACAACACCCAGAGGAGCCCACTGGCACATGAATAACACAAAGAAGGTACCAGAGGACATGCTCTGCTTTGAGGAACTGGTATCTCTCCTCCCAGCACCTCTGACCAGAGGCTTCAAGCCCAGGAAAAAGTGTTGACCAGGCCAAGGCACATAAAGGGAGCACAAGGAAGACCAAAGTGCCCATGGGACCATCACCAGCAGAGGAGTGAAACATGCAGGTTGAAGCCTCGGAACAGACGAGAACACAAAGAACCCCTCCAAGGCTCCAGGTTGTCTCTGGTCTGAAGACAATGCTGAGGGGCCCCACAATGGGAAATGGGAAGGAGGCAGCACAGGCACAGCCTCAGGAATGTAAGCTGGCCAAGCACAAAGCAAAGGGTAGCAGAGCCGAGTGCCCCCAGGAAGGAGATGGATGAGCCTGGCCGAGGACACGGGATGCTGAATTACCTGTTGAGCAGTCCATGTGTGTCAGGTTCGGCTCACTGGTGGCTTTCATTTTCTTAGCAGTGTGCTCTGAGGTAGTGGGTAGAACCAGAGGGCTTGTGGCAGAAAAATAGGAGGCATTTATACCGAGGTTACTGTCTGGGACACGTTCAGCCTGCTCTATCTTCCTTTTCCGACAGGGCAGAACAATGGAGGAAGGGGTCACTGCCAATGCCGTCTGTGCTCTCCCAAGCAGGTGGCAGCCGGGGGATAGAGTGCTGGAGCAGAAAATGGTCAATCCGGGCCTTCAGGGAGGCGTGAGGCAGGGGCTGAGAGTGTGGAGTAAAAGCTACCCCTGTGAAAAGGGTCACTGGGCACTCGGCCCATGTGGCTTCACTGTGGTTACACTTCTCCAGTGTGCTCTGGTCGATGACCTTGCCTGAGGGCAGCAGCATGGGACAAGGCATGATCTCCAGGGTGATGGGATCCAGGAACTCCTCAGGCACATCCTGAATGCTCTCGGCCAGCTTCTGCAGGCTGGAGGGAGCCTGCTGGCTCTCAGACTGGTCCCCTGGGTCACAGTCACTTTCCATGGGCAAGGCTGGGGCCTGAAGGGCCACGTCCTGAGGGAGGCTCTCCGAGGCGACCAGCAGGACGCTGTCTATCACCTCCTGGGAGCAGGTCTTGGCTGGCTGACCCCATACTTCCAACCGCTTGATACAAGGGACACCGCCGCCTGTCATATGGGTGATACAGATCCTTAGATGGGCCACGTGGCTAAGGGAAAGAGCCCCTTTATTCCAGAGCTCCTGGGCCACAACAGCGGGGGAGGGGAGTGTGGCTTCCATTGGGCCAAAAGGGGGCCTGGCCTTGAAGCCCCTATGGCTAAACACCACTTGGCTCTGGTTTTTCAGTAAGACTTTGCCTACCAAGGTGAACGTCTCCTTATCTGGGACAGATGGCTCGGCTGGGCCCGGGGTCCGGCACTGGGCGTACTCCAAGACACTCTGCTAGATGAGGCAGATGTGTACATTTCCAAGCCCGTGATGTTCTGACCTCCCCCAGCTGTGAGGTCTATGTTGATCCTACAGATTTCCACGTTAAAGGGAAATGAAACTGTCACACAGACTGGTGGCTTAATGAAATACTCCGTCCTGAAACCATGACTTCTCTTTGTGAGATCTTCAGAGATGAGATTTTCTACTTCATAACCATCAGCTGATATCTAGATTTAATAAAAAACATGAGACACAGTGATCCAAATGAAGACAATTTGTCACTTGTAAGAAAACTCTTAAGCCTGAGGTTCCTCATTTTAAAATTTCCTCTATTAAACTGAATTGTCCCAGATTTTTTTGCAGGCACCCAATATCAGATCAAAGGCCAAGGGCAACCATGTCCCCAAGTATTCCCCAACCTTAAAAATATGAGCAAACTGAGCTGGGTATGGTGGCACACACCTGTAGTCCCAGCCACTTGGGAGGCTGAGGCAGGAGGATCCCATTAGCCCAGGAATTAGATAGGCCTGGGCAACACAGCAAGACCCTGTATCCCCCACCCCCCTCCAAAAAAGCAAGCAACAAAATCCTGCCCAATTCAACCAAAACTCTCTTCAAAACAATATCTGGGGAGAGAATGGCGGGGGAGAGAGAGTATTTCTACCTTTGCTATGACTTTGACAAGACTTGAGATTGATCATCAAAGAATAAAGAGTACAATTATTAACATAAATATTAAGATTCTTTTTTTTTTTTTTTTTGAGACAGAGTCTCACTCCGTCACCAGGGGCCAGGCTGGAGTATAGTGGCACGACCTCGGCTCACTGCAACCTCTGCCTCCCGGGTTCAAGCAATTCTCCTGCCTCAGCCTCCCGAGTAGCTGGGACTACAGGCACATGACACCACGCCCAGCTAATTTTTTTGTATATTTTGGTAGAGACGGGGTTTCACCATGTTGGCCAGGATGGTCTCGATCTCTTGACCTCGTGATCCGCCCGCCTGGGACTCCCAAAGTGCTGGGATTACAGGCATGAGCCACTGTGCCCGGCCAAGATTCTTTATTTAAAAAAAAAAAAAAAAAGAGTACAGTGGAGAACCCTGCACAAAATGCATCACAGCTCACCTCATCATGGCGCTGTGTGTGATTCCAGAGGCGAGCCTGCCGCATGCTTACCTAAATACCATCTGATGGAATCTAAAGTCATGAGGGCAAAAGTGCAGTAAGCCTGAATCAAATCCACACACACAAGGCAGGAAATGATAAAACACATGACAAAGATATCATATATTTATGTGCATATATTTGTTTTATTTACCTTGTTGCAGTGAATTCTTGGTCTGAACTGTGGAAGGCAAAGATTTATTACCATCTTTGTGGCCGAGAGGAAAGCTTCCAAGCATCAGAAGCAGCCTTAAATAAGAAATAAAACTAAGTATTAGAAAATTTTAAATTCAATTCTAAACTTTCAGAAGTTGACTCCTAAGAGAATCAAACAGGATAGCAACAAAAACTTTAACACATACACTGTCACAGTCTATATTCACTTTCCTTATATCCTATATATGACCTTGGGGAAAAAATCAGTCACTAAAAAATTACAGAGAAGACTTCTATGGCAGGCTCAACAGGTTGGCAAAGACTGCCAGTTCTCTGGCCAACAGCTGTCCCAAAGACCCAATGGAGGCAAGGCCCATCAGCTGTGCTGGGGGTACCCATAGAAAGGGAGTAGCAAAAGTAGCTGAGCTCAGAGAAAGGACAGAGTGCTCAGAATGGAAAGGGTTACAAAAAATAATCATAGTGGTGGTAAGCATCTCTGTCATTTAACACTTGGCAGTGCAATTATGTTTTCTTATTAAAATGAAAACAATGAGTCAAAAACATCATTATTGAGAAATAGAAAATTTATTAGAGGCCAGGTGTGGTGGCTCACACCTGTAATCCCAACACTTTGGGAGGCTAAGGTGGTAGAATCGCTTGAGCCCAGAAGTTCCAGACCAGCCTGGGAAACATAGTCGGTCTTACTGTAGAGACCCATCTCTACAACAAAAAGTTGTAGAGGGTTCTTGCTATGTTTGATTTGCACCTGTAGTGACAACTATTTGGGGGACTGAGGTGGGAAAATCACTTGAGCTCAGGAGTTCAGGGCTGCAGTGAGCTATGATCACACCACTGCATTCCAGCCTGGGTGACAGAGAGAGACCCTGTCTCAAAGGAAAAAAAGGAAAGAAGAAAAAAAAGAAAGGAAGGACAGAAAGAAGGAAGGGAGTTGGGGAGGGGCAAAAAGAAAGAAAAGAAAGAGAGAGAAAGAGGAAGGAAGGGAGGGAGGAAAGAAAGAGAGAGAGGGAGGAAAAGAAAGAAAGAAAATATTAGGGTTGGAAAGCACCTTAAAAAGACATCTAGGCTGGGCACAGTGGCTCACGCCTGTAATCCCAGCACTTTGGGAGGCCAAGGCAGGCGGATCACCTGAGGTCGGGAGTTCGAGACTAGCCTGGCCAACATGGTAAGACCCCATATCTACTAAAAATACAAAAAGCAGGTGAATGTGGTGGCGGGTGCCTGTAATCCCAGATACTTGGGAGGCTGAGGCAGGAGAATCACTTGAACCCAGGAGGTGAAGGTTGCAGTGAGCTGAGATTACACCACTGCACTCTAGCTAGCCTGGGCGACAGAACCAAAACTCCGTCTCTCACACACACACACACACAAAGGCATCTTAGGCAAGTAGTCATTTTAATGGCCAATTCCAATGGCTTCTGGAAACTCTGTAGAGAAGCAGGGGAGCCACTGGAAAACACCCCTCCCAGTGGCAGATCTCTCCAGTGGATCTCAACTCCTTGGTAAGGCCAGTCAGCCATTTATGCTTTTTCCCCTGACAGTCATGGCCGTGAAAAATCACATTAGCCCAACAGGGATAGGGCCACACCCTCTGAGCCCCTTTTGTTGTCATAATCAGTAGGGGCCACTGGCAGGGGCCAGGCGTACTGGGCGTCCTGCAACATTTCAGTGGAGAGTTGCTGCACAGTGAAGATCTGTCGTGGGACTTGCAAATGTCTATTATCTCAGCCTCTAACTCAGTTTTACATATAAACACAAAGTATTTTTAAACATGGTTTTCATATATGCTAAATTTTCTAGGATGAAAACTTTCATGTAGGCCATAGGAAGATCATATTTTGTTTTGTTCAGACTTTTACTAAGAGATGCCCACCATTTCTGAAAATCACATCACTGAGAGCAAAGCTGTCCACCTCGGTCAGTCTGCATTTGTAGAAGTGTACATTCCACTGCTCCTGCATGATGGTAAAAGCTTCTGAACACGTCTCTATGTCTTCTAGTACGGTCACACCCAAACGTTTACATGAGAACACATTTTATTATCATACCTAAACATTTTTCCTTTACAGTACTGTTAGGGCATTGTGTGTGTGTGTGTGTGTGTGTGCGCGCGCATATACACATTGTTTTTTACAAATAATGTACATAAGTAGGTTTTACTATTTGGCTTTAAGCTCATCATGACAGAAGAAACATAAATCTCATGGAGTGGAGAGCCCCTGGCCTAAAGCCTCCTGTTCTTTGTGAGCCTGTGTTGAAACTCCTAGTGCTTTCCACTTTGAGGCACACACACCATTGCTTTGCCAGAGAATTTTAGAATCTAGCCTGGACTAAAGTTTCTACAATTCCTTTTCTCAAAGATTATATTAACAATGTCTCCAGGCTTCTGACACCTTTCTTGTTCTCCACAATAAGTAAAAATGAATGAAGTATCTGATGCACTGCATCTGCAAATATCCTCGGAACCCCTGTAGTTACCTCTTTTTGGCCAGGATACCAGAACTCATTTAGAGCAGCATTTCCCCCCAGCTTCCCTGCCCGCCTAGTGCAGCAGCTTCCTGTTGGTTTTAAATGTAAAATTAAGCCATTCACTTTAATTGAATATAGAACCATTAAAATAAATATATAGCTAAACCAAGGAAATAAAACATTACTCCTTTGAAAAGCAAGCCTAGGATGCCAAAGGAAAGCACAATACGCTACTGACATAGATGATGACACCAGAAACGCATAGGCAGAACTGCACTGGCCCCAGGCAAATGGCTGAGGCTGGGGGCTCCGGGGTTGAGAGGGTTTTCTTTTCACTGCTCCAGGCAGTTCCCTCCTCCTGTCTTGGCCCTGACAGAGAGCCAAGAAAAACAAAGCCAGAGTGGCTCTCACACCTATAATCTGAACACTTTGAGAGGCTAAGGTGAGAGGATCACTTAAGCTCAGGAGTTGAGGTCGGCCCAGGGAACACAGTAAGACAAAAAATAAAATAAAAAATTTTTTACAAAAAATAAAATAAATAATAAATAAAATGAATTAGGTGTGGTGGCACACACCTCTAATCCTAGCCACCTGGGAGGTGGGGGCAAGAGGATCACTTGAGGCCAGGAGTGCAAGGTTACATATAGTGAGCTATGACTGCGCTACTGTACTCCAGCCTGAGTGACAGAGTGAGACCCTGTCTCAAAAAATAAGAGAGTCCTTCTAGACTTAAATGAGGCTATTATGCTCTATGATATAGAAATGTGGAACCTTGACTGCCCTTTCCAACAGGCATTACATCAGACCTGAAATTAAGGAAAACCTTGGTCTGCCCTTAGCTACTTCTTCCCACCTCTGTGTGAAAGTGAGTCAGCGTTCTGTTCAAGCATTTCAGCTCATGAGGCTTCTCCACCTGCCTCAGGGGCTGCCAACTGCCCCAGTCAACTACAAAAGCATATGGACCTAACCCTGACCAGAAACAGACTACCTGCTCTCCACAGCACTCATCAAAATATAAGTTGAGTGAACATTTACAGAAGAGTATTTGGTCCAACACCATTACATTCTCCTTGGTGCTGGCCTAAGTGGCTTCTCCTGCCTCTTGCCTGGCACTCCTTGTGGCTGCTGCAAATCTTAACCCACATCACTATCTGACAGATTTCTTAGCAGTTTTGATCCTCACCAGTTGCAAAAATAAAAGTAACACATTGATAAAAATTCAGTGGTCGACTTGTGAAGATTCATAGGACACGAGGGTAGCAGGACACATCAGGTGAGAACCATAATTTTAATCTCTAAAATATACCACTCCACTGAGCTGACCCTCAGACCAGTGCACGGGCCTATCCTCATGTTCATCCCGGCCACAACCATCACCATCCTCACCACCCCCTGCAAATACTCTTCACCAAGCTGCTCACTGGCATTGTGTGGTCCTTTAGAAAGGAACTTCAATAAGAAACAGCTCTATAAAGTCAGTTACTGTTTTGTTTGGTGGACAAAATGATCACTGTCTATTCTATATGGTATCCTCTCTTTGAGACCTGTAGAAAATTTTCAATTTGGTCTCAGCACTAGAAGAGTTGTTTTTCCCAAGCAACTTAATATTTTGTGGTATGAACATGGATCATATTCCTTCTTGACTCAGGCTGCTGGAAAGCTCCAAATAAAATCTGTGGCCCATCCCTCACATTTCTCCCTGCCTGAATTATTTATTGTTATATAGAGTATAATATGAAAGCTAGCTTAAAATAATTTTGGAACAACATGAGGTATAAATAGGCTGGGCAAAGGGGCTCACACCTGTGATCCTAGTACTCTGGGAGACCAAGGCAGGAGGATTACTTGAGGCCAGAAGTTTGAGACCAGTCTGGGCAACAAAGTGAGATGCCATCTCTACAAAAAATTTAAAAAATATTAGCTGGGCATGGTGGCATGTGCCCATAGTCCCAGCTACTCAGGAGTATGGCTTGAGCCCAGGAGTTTGAGGCTACTTATGCGAGACATTTAGGTTGTTTACACCTTTTTTTTTGTTAAAGACAGGGTCTCACTACGTTGTCCAGGATAGAGTCCAGTGGCTATTCACAGGTGCCATCACAATTCACCACAGCCTCAAATTTCTGAGCTCAAGTAATCCTCCTACCTGAGTGCCTCAAGTACCCAAGTACTTGGGACTACAGGTATAGGTCACCAAACCCAACTTGTTTGCAACTTTTTACTACTACTACATTAAGATAAAATCTTGGCCGGGCGTGGTGGCTCACACCTGTAATCCCAGCACTTTGGGAGGTCAAGGTGGGTGGATCACCTGAGGTCAGGAGTTCAAGATCAGCCTAGAAATCCCGTCTCTACTAAAAATACAAATTAGCCGGGCATGGTGGCGTGAACCTCTAATCCCAGCTACTTAGAAGGCTGAGGCAGGAGAATCGCTTGAACCCAGGAGGTGGAAGTTGTGGTGAGCAGAGATTGTGCCAATGCACTCCAGCCTGGGCAACAAGATCGAAACCCCGTCTCAAAAAAAAAAAAAAAAAAAAAGAATAAAAGCTTAAGTAGATTTTTTGTCATTTTTTTTCCTTTGGTCTTAGAACAATTTTGACTTTTTAACTTAAGGGGTCCTACATGTTTCTACTTAAGATTGCTATTTATGAAAGGTTCTTCTTACCCCATTAATTTTTCTAGCTAGTCACTGCTATATAGAAAAGCTTTTCACTTTGGTATCTTTATTGTATTTTCTTATTAACTCTTACTGATTTTAACACATTTTCAATTTGTTTTCTTTTTTTTTTTTTACAACCCTATTATCTAGATAACAATGAGAATTCCTTCCTTAAAATGATAACTCTTATTTCTCATTTTACTGCATTAACTAGAACTTCTGGAATTACACATAACAGTAAAAGAGTTGCCACCCTCGTTTATGCCCATTAGAAAATGCATCTTTGAACATAATGCTGATTGTTAGACTGAAATATCATCTTCATGTTAATAAAGCATTCTAATTTTCATAGTTTTGAAAGTCAAGCATATGCTCTGAATTCTGATTTTTCTCTATATGTTGTCTTTTATTATTTATCTTATCTGACAGACTAATGGGATACATTAACACATTTTTCTAATTTTAAACCACCCTTTTTATTCCCAGGAGAGATTCTATTTGGTTGTGGCAGATTGTTCTTTAAATGTACTGTACTACTGAATTTGTTTTGCTTATATTTAATTTTAGATGGGATATTATTACACATTGGTGGAACATTTGCAAGCCCTGTGCTAGGCACTAGAGTATAGAGATAAAAATGAAATGGCAGTGACACTATTCTGTATTATACTGTAATGGTAGATACACAACATTATACATTTGTCAAAACCTATAGAATCATACAACACAGGCCGGGCATGGTGGCTCACATCTATAATCCCAGCACTTTGGGAGGCTGAGGTGGGCAAAGCACTTGAAGTCAGGAGTTCAAGGTCAGCCTAGTCAACATGATGAAACCCCATCTCTATTAAAAACCCAGAATTAGCCTGGCAAGGTGGCAGGCTCCTGTAATTCCAGCAACTGGAGAGGCTGAGGCAGGAGAATTGCTTGAACCCGGGAGGCAGAGGTTGCAGTGAGCTGAGATCGAGCCACTGCACTTCAGCATGGGCAATAGAGTGAGACACTGTCTCAAAAAAAAAAAAAAAAAAAAAAAAAGCCAAGCATGGTGGCTCACATCTGTAATCCCAGCACTTTGGAGCACTTCGGGAGGCCAAGGCATGAGGATCCCTTGAGGCCAGGAGTTCAAGACCAGCCTGGCCAAAATGGTAAAACCCCGTCTCTACTAAAAATACAAAAATTAGCCAGGCATGGTGGTGCATGTCTGTAACGCCACCTACTCGGGAGTCTGAGGCAGGACAGTCACTTGAGCCCAGGAGGCAGAGGCTGGAGTGAGCCGGGATTGTGCCACTACACTCTAGCCTGGGCAACAGAGCGAGATCCTGTCTCAAAACAAAACAAACACAAAGAATTATACAGCACAAAGAATGAACCTTAAACTATAAACTATGTAATAATTTATCAATATTGGCTCATCAATTGTAAGAAATGTACCACACTAATGCAAGATGTTAATAGCATGAATGATGCTCACTTTGTATGTAAATCTAAAAATGTTCTAAATTATAAGGTGTATTCATAATAATAATAACAAAGAAATGGCTGGGTGAGGCTGGGCACAGTTGCTCATGCCTGTAATCCCAGCACTTTGGGAGACTGAGGTAGGCAGATCACTTGAGGTCAAGAGTTCGAGACCAGCCTAGCTAACATGGTAAAACCCCATCTCTACTAAAAATACAAAAAATTAGCCAGGTGTGGTGGCAGGTGCCTGTAATCCCAGCTATTCAGAAGGCTGAGGCTGGAGAATGGCTAGAACTGTGCCGGCAGAGGTTGAAGTGAGCCAAGATAGTGTCTCTGCACTCCAGCCTGAGTGACAGAGCAAGCTCTGTCTCAAAAAAAACAAAAAAAAGAAATGGCTGGGTGGGCTGGTGTATACCTATAAATTCCCAGCACTTTGGGAGGCCAAGGCAGGAGGATTGTTTGAGTCAGAAGTTCATGACCAGCCTAGGCAACATAGCAATACTTGGTCTCTACAAAAAAAAAAAAAAAAAATTTAAAATTAAAATAATAATAATAAAGAATGATTGGGGCAAAAAGTGATTGGAAACAACTCAGGACTGGAGATCAAACTGAAATATGCAAATTGAAACAAATGAGCACGTCACAGAAGAATGGCATATTTTTAAAGAATATCTTACAAATGGTATCTGTTGGGAAACAGTGATGTCCAATAAGACTCTGGTTGTTATCAAAGTCTTTTTCTTTTTTTTTTTTTTAGATGGAGTCTTGCTTTGTCACCCAGGCTAGAGTGCAGTGGCGCAGTCTTGGCTCACTGCAACCTCCACTTCCCGGGTTCGAGCAATTCTGCCTCAGCCTCCCGAGTAGCTGAGACTATAGGTATGCGCCACCACATCCGGCTAATTTTTAGTACAGATGGGGTTTCACCACATTGGCCAGGCTGGTCTCGAACTCCTGACTTCATGATCCGCCAGCCTCAGCCTCCTAAAGTGCTGGGATTACAGGCATGACCCACCAAGCCCGGCCACTATCGAAGTCTTTAACAGGTATAATCTCATCATCTATCTTGTTCCAATACTCTGGACTTTTAAGGTCAGATGCCTCCTCCCTTAACACTTAATCCAGAAAAGAAATAATGGCTCAACATATGAAAATGCAAACAGCCTAGCCCAGAAAGACTCTCTCCCCAGTCCTGCTGAGGAAATGGCTGTGTAACTTGAACTCACTGCAAACACTGTCCAGTAAATGCTTACAAAGCATAGCCACTTTCTCCAGATGTGGCACCTAAGTGCAGGAAAGAGAAGGCATGAGCATAAATTAATCTGAAACCTCAGATCATGGCTAATGTGCCCTGCTTTCAGAGAAGTAGCTTGGAGACAGATAGTAATGGCATTGTAAGATGGCAATACAGGTTTATAAGAAAAAAACAATATAAAATAGTAGACACTCTTGTACCTACCACCTAGATTTAGCAAATGTTAACATTTTGCTATGTTTGCTTCTGATTTCAGTGTTAAAAGCAATATTCAAGAGATAAAAACAAAACCCAGCACCCATCTTATTTTCTCTCCCTTTTGCCAAGGGGGTAAGTTCTTTTTTTTTTCTTTTTTTGGAGGGTGGGGGTGGAAACAGGCTCTCACTGCCATGCCCAGGCTGGAGTGCAGTGGTGCAATCTTGGCTCGCTGCAACCTCGACCTCTAGGGCTCCGGTGATCAGTGATTCTCCTACCTCAGCCCCCCGAGTATCTGGGATTACAGGCATGCATGACCACAACTGGCTAATTTTTTTTTTTTGGTAGAGATGGAGTTTCACCATGTTGCCCAGGCTGTTCTCAAACTCCTGGGCTCACGCAATTCACCCACCTTGGCCTCCCAAAGGACTGAAATTGCAGGCATCAGCCATTGGGCCTGGCTGAAGTAAGCTCTATCTAATGATGTCTGTCATTCAAATCAGTATAGGTATGCATATATATATATACGCACACACACACACACACACACACACCTATATATATATACACATATATATATATGACATATATATTTTAATATACCTTAATGATAATATGTGTATCATCTTGCAACTTGCTTTTCCATTAAGCATTATATTAAGGTTTTCCACATTGAAATGTTTATATCCAGTGTATTCATTTTAACTTCCTCATACTCAATTATATGACTAAAACAGTTTTTCCATTGCCCTATTACTTATGTTGTTTATAATTTCTAACTATGAAAAAAATGCTGCAATAAATATTCTCTACAAATCTTCTTGTGAGAAAAAAAGAAATAAATGGTGTTCTCTGTGAGTCTTAAGACAATAAAGACTTCTTTTTTTTTTTTTTGAGACGGAGTCTTGCTCTGTTGCCCAGGCTGGAATGCAATGCCGTGATCTCAGTTCACTGCAACCTCTGCCTCCCAGGTTCAAGCAATTCTCCTGTCTCCGACTCCCAAGCAGCTATGATTACAGGTACTTGCCACTGCGCCCGGCTAATTTTTGTATTTTTAGTAGAGACAGGGTTTCGCCATGTTGGCCAGGCTGGTTTCCAACTTCTGACCTCAGGTGATCTGCCTGCCTCGGCCTCCCAAAGTGCTGGGATTATAGGTATGAGCCACCGTGCCTGGCCAATAAAGACTTCTTTCTAACAGTGATTATATAATAGAACGTATGCTTGAACCTGGGAGGCAGAGGTTGCAGTGAGCCAAGATGGCACCACTGCACTCCAGCCTGGGCCACAGAGCGAGAACCTGTCTCAAAAAAAAAAAAAAAAAAAAAAAAAAAAAGCCAGGCATGGTGGCTCAAACCTGTAATCCCAGCACTCTGGGAGGCCAAGGCAGGTGGATCACTTGAGGTCAGGAGTTCAAGACCAACCTGGTCAACATAGTAAAACCCCGTCTCTACTAAAAATACAAAAGTTAGCCGGGCATGGTGGCAGGCACCTGTAATCCCAGCTACTTGGGAGGCTGAGGCAGGAGAATTGCTTGAACCCAGGAGGCGGAGGTTGCAGTTAGCAGACACTGTGCCACTGCATTCTAGCTTAGGCAACAAGAGCGAAACTCTGTCTAAAATAATATTAATAATATATATATATGTAATACAATATAAAGGTTTGTAACAGAGCTTTCTGCAGATGACATTCAGAGTGGGGAAAGATGGCCTAGATCAATGTTTTTCAATTTGTGGTTTTTGAAATCAAGTAATGTGTTAAAGAAAAGAAATAACTATTGGATAACGTTGAAAGGAAAAAAAACAATAAAGAAAAAAAAGAAATAACTAGAAGAGAACACAAAATATGAAGGTGCAAATAGTAGGAATACGCCATGAAATTGCTTCAGTTTTGTACAAACATAGTTAACAAATCCATGTATTTCATCTAATATAAAATGTATTTCTTACAGTGACTTGACAAAAAAAATTTTTTTTGAAAAACATTGGTCAAAAGTTTTGGCCAAAACATTGGTCAACTCAGGGCAGAATTCACAGGAGTACCATGTGAACTCAGGACAACTAAGACACATGCCCGATCTCATGGACAACTCTGAAGCAGGACAGATGCTATATACTAATGCTACCACAGACTGCAGACTATAGGAGCCAAGAGGTGAGAACATGAACAAAAGGAAGGAGCCCTTGAGAAAGGGATCAAGTAAGTATCAAGGCACAGAGGAGGGAAGTGTGAGGCAGGTTCAGGAAATGCTGAATATGCCACTTAGCTAGACAGGTGGAGTGGAAGCCAGCACTAGGAAGGCAGATGGAGCCAGATGAGGAAGGCCTTGAACGTCATGCCAAGAAGTTGAGATTACTTCACTTAGTGGACTGAGGTAGCGTTTCTCCAAATTGCAGGTTGAGAATTAAGAACTTAAATTACTGAGCCATAACTAGTTTTGAAAATTAAGTAGAACAGAAAATGTCAGCATGTACCACATATAAGGGTGAGCACTGTTTTATGAAGGTTTTGTTTCAGTCACATATATATATGAACACAGACACACGCATTTATTCATTCGGGGTTTTGCTGTAAAAGTTATTTCTTACTAAAGGTTGTAGTTTTTAAAAAAAAAAAGTCTGAAAGCTACTGGTCAGAAGTAAGTCATAGAAGGCTTACAACCAGAGAGAGAAATGACACTAATGAAAAGTCCGCCATTAACCTCCTAGATGGCAACAGCAGTTCTGAACCACTTAGAGGCAATTCACCCTTCAAGAGGTTTCCCTTTCCTCTGGCTGATGTGTTCCCCCACTATCTTTTCTGTACTACATGAGGGGCTCCTTGCAAATGGCTTCCTGATGATATCAAAGATGAGTGCCAAGGTACTAACTACTTGGGAATAAACTGGTAGTCACAGTTTTTCCTTTGGCATTTTCTTCCTTTAGTTTTTCTCTTTTTATCCTTTTTTTTTTCTCTTTTTTAAGGAAGAGGCATTCTTTAAAAGGAGAAAAGTGAACTATGCATGATGTATTACTGAGCATCTCACAAGGATTTCAAAGCTACTTTCTAAGAAATTGTTTATTTTTATTTTATTATTATTATTTTTGAGACACAGTCTCTCCATTGCCCAGGCTGGAGTGCAGTGATGCAATCTAAAAAAAAAAAAAATCTAAATAAGCTTTTAAAGATAATTGTGGACTGATGTAGTTGTAAGAAACAATACAGAGAGATTGAGAGATCCCACATATGCTTTACTCAGTTTCCCCCAACAGTAACATCCATTTTTTTTTTTTTTTTGAAACGAAGATTCATTCTTGTCACCCAGGCTGGAGTGCAGTGGTGCGATCTTGGCTCACTGCAACCTCCACCACCTGGCTTCCAGGGATCCTCCCGTCTCAGCCTCCCAAGTAGCTGGGATTACAGGCGCCTGCCACCATGCCTGGCTAATTTTTGTATTTTTATTAGAGATGGGGTTTCACCATGTTGCCGAGTCTGGTCTCGAACTCCTGACCTCAGGTGATCCACCCACCTCAGCCTCCCAAAGTGCTGGGATTACAGGCGTGAGCCACTGCGCCTGGCTGTAACATCTTTCATAGCTATAAAACTTCATAATCAGCCTACTGATACTGATAATTACCCACTGATTTTCAGATTTCACCAGGTCTGCATGCATTCATTTGTGTGTGTCTATCTAGTTAGTTCGATGCAATTTTACTCTGTGCAAAGTTGTGTAATCACAACTGTAGTCAAGATACAGAATACTTTTATCACAAGAATTTCATGTGTTATCCTTTAAAAAAAGTCTTTTATCGCCAGGCACGGGGCTCACACCTGTAATCCCAGCACTTTGGGGGGACGAGATGCCTGTAATCCCAACACTTTGGGAGGCTGAATCACGAGGTCAAGAGATCGAGACCATCCTGGCTAACATGGTGAAAACTTGTCTCTACTAAAAATACAAAAAATTAGCCGTGCATGGTGCCAGACGCCTGTAATCCCAGGCTGAGACAGGAGAATTGCTTGAACCCAGCAGGCAGAGGTTGCAGTGAGCCAAGATCGTGCCACTGCATCCAGCCTGGGAAACAGAGCAAGACTCCGTCTCAAAAAATAATAATAAAATAAAATAAATAAAATAATTTTATCTTATAAATCCAAATACTGAACTTCCACAGAAGTCTTGAAATTTTTCATTCAGATCTAAGCCTTGACTGAAGACTCCAGTTAAGCTCACTGCCCACGTTGTAAGAAACAAACTTGAATGACATATTTAGTCTTGGCATTAATGTCACATAAATAATGTAACTATGCAGGAAAATGCAAAATTATATATAGGCTGGGCGTGGTGGCTCACGCCTGTAATCCCAGGACTTTGGGAGGCCAAGGTGGGCAAATCACTTGAGGTCAGGAGTTCGAGACTAGCTTGGCCAACATTGTAAAACCCAGTCTCTACTAAAAACACAAAAATTAGCTGGGTGTGATGGTGGGTGCCTGTTATCTCAGCTACTTTGGAGGCTGAGGCATGAGAATCACTTGAATCCAAGAGGCGGATATTACAGTGAGCCAAGATCGCACTCAGGCCTGTGCTCCAGCCTGGGTGACAAAGCGAGACTCCATTTCAAAAAAAAAAAATTATGTAGAAACAAAAAGAACACAAAACTTATAGAAGTATTATGATCATACACTGGGCTCACGCCTGTAATCCCAGCACTTTGGGAGGCCAAGGGGGCGGACCACTTGAGGTTAAGAGTTTGAGATAAACATGGCCAACATGGTGAAACCCCATCTCTACTAAAAATACAAAAATTAGCCAGGCATGGTGGCGCATGCCTGTAGTCCCAGCTACTCAGGAGGGTGAGGTGACAGAATCACTTGAACCTGGGAGGCAGAGGTTGTAGTGAGCTGGGATCACACCACTGCACTCCAGCCTGGGCTACAGAGCGAGACTCTGTCTTTAAAAAAAAAAAAAGTATTATGATCATACATTTGTTTAAAAATCTACATCTAGGAATATGTATACATAAATAGTTTGAGAGGTAATGGTGGACGAGCAGAAATTTAAATATGCAATGTACTAGGGTAGTAGGATAAGCTGTTCTTTTTTTCCTTTTATGTATTTAAAGTTGATGTATGCCTGAGGTCTCAGGATGACAGCAGAGACTGAGATTTATGTTCACAGTACTTTTTGCAGCTGCCAGTACTCAGGCTCAGAAAGGGAAGTGCACGGGAAGGGCCAAGAAGGGATCCAGGAGTTGAGTTGCCAACTGTCTTGGTACACCTATAGCTAAGGAGTTTTCTAGAACATAGTACTTTTGGTGCTAAAACCAGGAAAGTCCTGGGCAAACTTGGAAGAGCTGGTCGCCCTGTCTGGAAGATTGTTGTCTGTGCTTCCTTGGAGCCTGAAGCAACCAAACAAACCTTTTGTTTTTGCTGTTGAGGTTTAGAACCTGGGGGTAGGGAAGTACAGAAGGATAATTTAGAAGAAAGTAAGGTGACCGTGACACTTTCTGAATACCTCAGCATCCGGTTTCCTTCAGCCCACAAAGTTACCATAGTTATGTTATACAATCTCATTTTGAGTCTCACAAAGATGTACTGAAAAGTAATTTGGGCAGACACATGTATTTTAAAGACTAGGCTCAAACAGGTTATAGAGGGAAAAAAGAAGGAGAAAAGATTACCTGTCAAATAAGAGAAAAGCATTTCACCTCAAAGAGTGGGTGGAATACCAATGCACTGAGCAATTTCATAAATTGGGCACTTCAGCTTTTAAAGAAGTGCAATACTTCTTATAATTTCTAAACTCGAGTTACCTGTCCATCTATGAAAAAAGTTTGACTCATGTGCCTTTTTCTTAGAACTGGTTAAAATGAAAGACAGCTGTCTCAGCCCATCCTACACGGTTACACACCAGTGAGAGGTGTGCAAAAAGACCACAGCACAGGTGAGGGCCCCAAAGAAGCCTGCAGTTTTATAGCACATGGAGGCAAGTCACTCTCCAAGGGTTTAACATGTGCAAGGCACTGTGCTAGGCACAAACAGACAGTTTTTACTATTTATTTATTTTGAGATGGAATTTCACTCTTGTTGCCCAGGTTGGAGTGCAATGGTGTGATCTCGGTGCACTGCAACCTCTGCCTCCCAAGTTCAAGCAATTCTCCTGTCTCAGCCTTCTGAGTAGGTGGGATTACACGCACTCACCACCACATCCAGCTAATTTTTTTGTATTTTTAATAGAGATGGGGTTTCACCATGTTGGCCAGGCTGGTCTTGAACTCTTGACCTCAGGTGATCCACCCACCTCGGCCTCCCAAAGTGCTAGGATTAAAGGGTGAGCCACTGCGCCAGCCTATGGAGTCTTGCTGTGTCACCCAGGCTGGAGTGCAATGGCACAATCTCGACTCATTGCAACCTCCAACTCCCAGATTCAAGTGATTCTCCTGCCTCCGCCTCCTGAGTAGCTGGAATTACAGGCATGCACCATCATACCCAGCTAAATTTCGTATTTTTAGTAGAGACGGCATTTCGCCATGTTGGCCAGGCTGGTCTTGAACTCCTGACCTTGTGATCTGCCCACCTCAGCCTCCCAAAATGCTGGGACTACAGGCGTGAGCCACTGTGCCCACCTCAGTTTTTACTTTTTTTTTTTTTTTTTGAGACAGGGTGTCATTCTGTTGCCCAGGCTGGAGTACAATGGTGCAATCTTGACTCACAGCAACCTCCACCTCCCAGGCTCAAGCGATTCTCCTGCCTCAGCATCCCAACTAGGTGGGATTGCAGGTGCACGCCACCACATTCAGCTAATTTTTTTTTCTTTTTTGAGACAGAGGCTTGCTCTATCACCCAGGCTCCCAGACTGAAGTGCAATGGTGGCATCTCAGCTCACTGCAACCTCTGCCTCCCGGGTTCAAGCAATTCTCCTGTCTCAGCCTCCCCAGTAGCTGGGATTACAGGCACACACCACCACGCCTGGCTAATTTTTGTATTTTTAGCAGAGACGGATTTCACCATGTTGGCCAGGCTGGTCTCAAACTCCTAATCCCAAGTGATCTGCCCACCTCGGCCTCCCAGAGTGCTGGGATTACAGGTGTGAGCCACCATGTCTGCTGAATCATCTGTATTTCTAAACACTCACAATGAACAATTCATAAAAGAAATTTTAAAAACAATTCCATCTAAAATAGCATAAAAAAGAATAAAATAATTAGGAATAAATTTAACATCTGAGTACAGTGGATTATACCTGTAATCCCAGCAATTTGGGAGGCTGAGGTGGGAGGATCACTTGAGGCCAGGAGTTTGACACCAGCCCTGACAGCAGAGTGAGACTGCATCTCTACCAAAAATAGAAAAATTAGCCAGCAATGGTGGCGTACACCTGGAGTATCAGCTACTTGGGAGGCTGAGGCTGGAGCCTGCTTGAGTCCAGGATTTGAGGCTGCAGTGAACTATAATCATGTCACTGCACCCCAGCCTAGGTGAGAGTGAGACCCTGTATCAAACAAAACAAATCAAAACAAAACAAAAAACTAAGATGTAAGATTTATACACTGAAAACTATAAAACATTGCTGAAATAATTAAAAATCTAAATAAATTGAAAGATATGCCATAATTATGGATTAGAAGACTTAATATTGTTAAGATGGCAACATTCCCCAAAGCAAACAACAGATTCAATACTGTCCCTATCAAAAGCCCAATGGCTTTTCTTGCAGAAATGAGCAAGCTGATGCTAAAATTCATATGGAAGTGCAAAGACCATGAGTAGCCAAAACAATATTGAAAAATAACAAGTTGGAAGACTCATATTTCCCAATTGTATGGTACTGGCCTAAGAACAGATGAATGGAATAGAAATGAAAATACATAAATAAACCCCACATGTATGGTCAATTGATTTGACATAGATGCCAAAACAATTCAATGGGGAAAGAATATTCTCTTCAACAAATGATGCTGGGATGACTAGATATCCACATGCAAAAGAATGAAGTTGGACTGTTCCCTCATGCTACATATAAAAATTAACTCAATGTGGATCAAAGACCTACATATAAAGAGTTCAAACTATCAGAAGACATAGGGGTAAATCTCCCTGACCTTGGATTTGGCAATGGTTTCTCAGATATGATACCAAAAGCACAAGCAACAAAAGAAAAAATAATAAAGTGGACTTCCACAAAATTAAAAACAAAAAGTGAAGACAACTCACAGAATAAGAGAAACTATTTGCAAATCACACATGTTGTATCTGTTCTCTGTATTATGTTACTTATATATATACAATCTCCTTGTTTGTGCTCTAATACAACCAAACCTGAATCCCACTGGACTTCCTAATACAACACGTAGCATGTTTCCTTCCCATCTGAGCTACTTGCCATGAAAACCATTCTGCCTAAGCATCAGACTTGGGAACCACTGGCCCAACATGTGCTTATGAATTCTATTCTTCTAAGTCCAATTTTAAGAAGAAAATTAAGAGGGTAGGGGGAGTTTAATGCAAGACAAGTAGAAATGTGGAAGAGGGAGCTAAGAGAAATATATTAAGTTCATTAATTCTGAAATGGCTCTTTAAAGCAAGAAGAATCAGCAACTAAGGACAATCAACCACATCTAAACAAGAATAAGAATTTTAATTTTAGAGTACGTGAAAAGATGTGTTAGAGGAAAAATCCTGAAATGTAAGTGAAGCTATGAGAGCTTTTTTTTTTTTGACAGGGTCTTACTCTGTCAACCAGGTGGGGGAGTGCAGTGGCACAATCATGGCTCACTGTAGCCTCGACCTCCCAAGCTAAGGTGATCCTTCCTCCTCAGCCTCCCACGTAGCTGGGACTAAAGGTGTGCATCACCATGCCCAGCTAATTTTTTGTATTTTTAGTAGAGATAGAGTTTTGCCATGTTGCTGGTCTGGAACTCCTGGGTTCAAGAGATCAGCCTGCCTCAGCCTCCCAAAGTGCTACGACTACAGACGAGAGTCACCACACTTGGCCTCTGCTTGGCCATTTTTTTTTTTTTTTTTTTTTTTTGGTTAGGGTCTTGCTCTGTGACCCAGGCTAAAGTACAGGAGTGCCATCTCAGCTCACTGCAGTCTCAACCTCCCAGGCTCAAGAGATCCTCTCACCCCAGCCTCCTGAGTAGCTAGGACTACGGGGCACACCACCACCCCTGGCTAATTTTGCTTATTTTTTGTAGACGCAAGGTCTCACTATCTTGCCCAGACTTGTCTCAAACTCCTGGACTCAAGCAATCTTCCCACCTTGGCCTCCCAAAGTGCTGAGATAACAGGCGTGAGAGCCACCATATCCGGCATGAGATTCTTATTTTAAAACAAGGTATAGGCCAGACATGGTGGCTCATGCCTGTAATCCCAACACTTTGGGAGGCCGAGGCAGGTGGATCACCTGAGGTCAGGAGTGTGAGACCAGCCTGGACAATATGGTGAAACCCCGTCTCTACCACAAAATAGAAAAATTAGCTGAGTGTAGTGGTCCACGCCTGTAGTTCCAGCTATTCTGGAGGATGAGGTGGGAGAATCCCTTGAACCTGGGAGGTGAAGGTTGCAGTGAGCTGAGATCGCGCCACTGCACTCCAGCCTGGGCAACAGAGTGAGACTGTCTCAAAAAAAAAAAAAAAAAAAGCATGGTATATTAAAAACACTTTTTAAAAACTGCCTTTGGCCAGGAGCAGTGGCTCACGCCTATAATCCCAGTACTTTGGGAGGACAAGGTAGGCAGATTACTTGAGGCCAGGAGTTTGAGACCAGCCTGGCCAAGCTGGTGAAACCCCATTTCAACCAAAAATGCAAAAATGCAAAAAAAAAAAAAAAAACTGCACATGGTGGTGGGTGCCTGTAATCCCAGCTACTCAGGTGGCTGAGGCAGAACTGCCTAAACCTGGGGGGCAAAGCTTGCAGTGAGCCGAGATCGCACCACTGCACTCCAACCTGGGCAACAGGGGGAGACTCCGTCTCAATAAAAAGGCCTGGCATGATGGCTCATGCCTGTAACCCCAGCACTTCAGGAGGCCGAGGCGGGCAGATCACCTGAGGTCAGGAGTGAGAGACCAGCCTGGCCAACATGGAGAAACCCCATCTCTACTAAAAATACAAAAATTAGCCAGGCATGGTGGTACGTGCCTGTAGTCCCAGCTATTTGGGAGGCTGAGGCAGGAGAATTGCTTGAACCTGGGAGGCAGAGGTTGCCATGAGTCGAGATCGTGCCACTGCACTCCAGCCTGGGTGACAGAGTGAGACTCTGTCTCAAAAACAAAACAACAACAACAACAAAAAACTGGCTTAAAAAATTAAATGATAAAAATATATATAAGTAGGGAGGGTCTCCAGAAAAGAATAAAATTTTTAAAAATTGGCTTTATACAATGTCTGACTTTACTTTTAGTCTAAAAACTTTGTGACATAAGGCTGGTAAACAGAAAATTCCAACAAGGACTTGACCATAGGACATATTAAGATGTTTATTACTAAGAGTAACATGTACAAATTTGCAACAATTTGTATAATCCAACTAGATTACAATTCACAGCAACATACTCTAATCTGCCTCGGACACAGCTAAGTCTTCTCAATAGACTTTTTATTGCCAAACTTACATTCTGGCTTTTATAATCATTGTGCAACACCTGGTACAGTATACACTTGCAGCTTTGCCATAGAAATGCCCCTAAATGCCCTTCAGAGAGCAGAGGTGAATATTTTTTCATGGAGAAATGCCAACTTTTCTAAGCGAGTTCGTTTCAGTATTGGGAACCATTCCCAGTGGGATAATTCTACCACACGGTAGCCAAGCCGAACCAGCTGCCGCCTCTTCATACTGTGCAGTCCAAGGAGATTCCTGGAGCCATAGCAGTACTGATTCCTGTTTGTAAACTGAATAGCCAGCTTCACTCTTGGGGTCTGTATGCAGGCTGGGGGGCATAGGCCAGCAATCTCCATGGCCCCTGGTTTATCTGCTACATTGCAAAGGGAGCCCCCCAAAGGTACAGCTGCCTTATCCTCTAATTGCACGGGCTGCTGCCCAGGCTCCGACTCAGTTTTGCCCTGGAAATGTCCTCTTGCTTTCCCTTTTAGTAACTGATTCATCAAATCATCTGTAAGTCTGACTGCCACATGCTTAAGCCTTAATTCGGCTACATTTTCAGCTGGTATGGCTTCTCTATTAAATGGTAATGGCTTCAGGTTAACATCAAGCCGGACCTCTATGTCAGAAGATCGGGTATGAGGCAAAATCATATGGTGCTTGATGTACTGGGGCCCCCCCAACATGGTGTCAAGTAAAGAGAGAGTTTCTAAGAATTCAGGCTTTGAATTCATATCCTTTCTTGCTAAATTCCACAGCAATTCAGACCCCTCTTGCTGAAGGTGAGCACTAAGACGATTGCCTCTGTAATCTGGACACTCAATGCCTACTGCACCATCGAGAGTATACAGTTCCTTAAGGAGGTCAAACTTAGTTCTCTCCTGCGCTAACCTGACAAACCCTGGACTGAGAGCATAATCAATGAGCTCTATTGGAAAGTACTCCGAAAACGCCAGGCCCAGCAGGCAGGTGAGCAGGTGTTCTGGGAACTGGCTGAATTCAGGCATCTTTCTGTGAATCTCATTTATCAAGCTGGAGTAAAACTCTTCTGAATTGGGTGGCTTATAATTCAGAGTTCCAAATGACCACAGTAGCTTGGCAACATCTTTACTTCGACAGTGCACCACCCTAGGAGGCAAAGACGCAGCCACTGCATTCAGTACTCCTTCATCCAGGAAGCGTAAGGCCGAGCAGGCAAGAGTCAGGTGCATGACACCCTGAACTCCCAGGGGAAGGAATTCGCTGAGGAGCAATCTCTCCAAACTGCTTCATGAAATTGATGTGATCCACGTGAGTGAAACGGAACATTTTAAGAATATTCACTAAGGCATGACTACTCAGATGCTGCATGTCAGCACAAGCCAAGTCTCCAAATTTCCTCATGACAAATTCAGAGAGACCAGTACTTGATTTAAAGAACCCCAAACAGATGGTACCAATCTCCTCTAAATTGAGCAAATCTATATATTTAAGGATCAATGATTCCAATTTTTGCATTACGTCCTGGGATACCTGACGATTTTCACCTATAACATAAATTAAGTGAACTAGCTGGGACAAGGATATATCTTTCCAGTGCAAATTAAGATAACTAAAAAATATTTTAAAAACCGAGGTACTCTGTGGCCTAAGTACCTCCAGAGATCAGCCACCAAAAGGAGCTGATCCATACTCATCTCCCCACACCTGATGGCAACATTTGGTCTCATATACATCTAGCATTGAATGGGAAGGAGGGATTCCTAAAATTACAAAAGCTTTCAAAATATTGATGAGATCTTGGGTATCAAAGAGCTCTATCTTCTTCACACTCAGCTGGCAGAGCAGAGTAAACCTGGTACTGCCCAGCAAGACAGAATGCTGCTCTGGAGGCAAAGAGCTCAGCTTACACAAATAATCAGCAATGACCTGAGCCTGGAGATTATTTTGATAAACTGTAACTTTGTGCAAAATTAGTTCACCTTCTGAAACAGACAGGGGCTGACAGGTCTCGGATGCGTTATAGCTGTGAAGACGGTATTCTGGTCTTAGCTCAAGAAAAACTCGGGTGTCTTCAAAGGAATCAAAAACTTCTACATCCTCTTCAACAACTCTCGTGCTCCTGGGTAAGCCCAGCTGCAATGTGCTGGCCTCAGAGGAAGAAGCCTTGCTGAATTCCAAACTTCGGTGGGCACCGCTGGTTGTGAGGATATTCCAAGAAAAGAAGATGCTACAAATGTTCTTAGCTTTCTTGGCAGAATGGCAAAGGCTAGTGTGCTCTGGAGGGTGCGGTCCCCCATGCTGTGTG
This sequence comes from Ateles fusciceps, assembly GCA_036589455.1. Classification (NCBI taxonomy): domain Eukaryota; kingdom Metazoa; phylum Chordata; class Mammalia; order Primates; family Atelidae; genus Ateles; species Ateles fusciceps. The sequence continues at coordinate 543,999 of JAZHEH010002969.1, read as the reverse complement.
CTGCTCACATTCCAATATGCCACACTTCGGGCTGCACGGGAGGCAAAAGGACTGCGAAATGCTCGGTGTCCTAAAAGTTTTAACAACTTGGGAGTAGCTGCCATTCTGGTGTCAGAAGTGATCTTTTTGGCAGTCAGAATACAGTCCTCACAGGTTTGACCAGGCAATTTCTTGTTTACATGGCGCTTGATTAGAGCTGGACGTGGAGGTGTTCCACAAAAACTGCCTGGAAATCTTCGGCATATCACAAGAGCCAGGGATCACAAATGACTGGGTCAGAATTGGTGCCAGATACTGAAAAAGGGTAGATGAAGAATGAGTGGCTTCCACCTATAAGAGCACCCAAATTTACACATTATAAAAAATAGATTGAAACTACACTGCTGTCCACTCAAGTAAGCTCAATGCTAGTAAATACCCAAACCACATGACAACATATATCAAGGATAAATTGTGTGCTCTGCGTAAAGGCGTAGGAAAACCCCCAACCCAGGGTACCCCTGGGCAGTTCAGACTGCTGCTCACCAGATTTCCTTCACTGTACAAGGCAAGTAGTAACAGCTAGAGAAGAGATGATGCTCACTAACCTTGACAGGAAGAAGGAAGGCAGATTTCTAGAAAGAAGGCTGGGAACAAAAGTGAGCAACTCATTCCATCTCTTTGATATCAAGGCATACAGGTCCTACCTGAAGAATAAGAATGTTTATAAAAACTGCTATGCTAATAGCACTAATTAAAAAGTGGGATCTGGTATAAGAGATAATTTGCAGGCTATGTGTGGTATCTTACGCCTGTAATCCCAGCACTTTGGGAGGCCAAGGCAGGCAGATCACTTGAGGTCAGGAGTTCAAGACCAGCCCGGCCAACATGGTGAAACTCTTGTCTCTACTAAAAATACAAAAAATTAGCTGGGTGCGGTGGCACACACTTGTAATCCCGGCTACTCAGGAGGCTGAGGCAGGAGAATCGCTTGAACCTGGGAGGCCGAGATTGTGGTGAGCTGAGACTGTACCACCGCACTCCAGCCTGGGCGGAAAAAAAAAAGGCCAGGCGCAGTGGCTCCCACCTGTAATCCCAGCACGTTGGGAGGCTGAAGCGGGTGGATCACCTCAAGTCAGGAGTTCAAGACCGGCCTGACAAACATGGAGAAACCCCGTCTCTATCAAAAATACAAAATTAGCCAGGCATGGTGGTGCATGCCTGTAATCCCAGCTACTTGGGAGGCTAGGCAGGAGAATTGCTTGAACCTGGGAGGAGGCTACAGTGAGCTGAGATCTGACCATTGCACTCCAGCCTAGGAAACAAGAGTAAAACTCTGTCTCAAAAAAAAAAAAAAAAAAAAGATTTACTTTGTTATATCCACAATAACCTCCCCTGTTCTTACAGTGTAAAACTGTTAATTACAAAACCCTGTCATTCTAATGCTGTTCTTGTACTTTTTTAGAAGATGCCTACTCTCCTCTCCAAGAAGCCTATAACAGAATTTGAGTCACTATTACAGAATAGTCACAGCACAGTGGTGTAATTAGAAAGTATACTCAAAAACTCACTGATTTTGGTGGGAGAAAGCAGAAGGTTAAGGGTCTGCTCACTGTTACTTCACAGGTGGGAAGCAAGAAGTACCTCAAAGCTGGACTCAGGGTTCAGGGAACATCAACTGATGCAACTGCCCTGCTGCCATCTGGAGGAGGCAGCTTAGCAATGCTTCCAGTGAGTCAGGTGTTGATTACTTCTTTATTCTGCCTATGAGCAGTACAATGCCCATTTTTCTCCCATGGCAGAAACCATGAGAGACTATGAAGTTGACTCTGCTGTGCTCTCACTTTCCTTAATGCTTATTCTTTCTCTTTCCACTTAAGTGCCAAAGCCTAACAAGCAAGACCCAAGGAGACCTGAGTTGTCAACTGATGGACCAGACAGGGCTGTTGCTGCAGAAGACTCCATAAAAGTTCCAAGGGTGCCAGAATGATTTTCTGAAATGCCTGCCCAACTCTGCTGTCAGCCACTTTCTTCCAGAGCCCATAGCCCATGAACCAAAGGACAGAAGGGCAGGCCAGTAGCTCTGTTCCAGTAGCCCAGGTACACAAGCTTCTCTAGATGGCAGGAACATGTTTGAATTTCTGTATGAATGAGAGCAGAATTCTCTCACACTAAATTTTTATACACTTGGTTCTTTACTGTGGCTTGTGGACCATTCTTTGTTTTTCTTTTTTGAGACAATCTCACTCTGTCACCCAGGTTAGAGTATAGTGGCATGATACCTGCAGCTTTGACCTCCCAGATTCAAGCAATCCTCCCACTTCAGCCTCAGCCTCCAGAGAGAGAGAGAGAGTATGTGTGTGTGTGTGTGTGTGTGTGTAGATGGAGTCTCACTGTGTTGCCCAGGCTGGTCTTGAACTCCTGGGCTCAAGTGATCCTCCTACCTTGGCCACCTGAAGTGCCAGCATTACAGGCATCAGTCACCGTGCCTGACCACCTGTGGACCATTCTGCCCATCAAATCTATGGTTCAGGTCAAGGGTCAGCAAACTATGCCCTGGAGCCCAAATCTAGCTCTTCACATGTTTTTGTAAACAAGGCTTTTTCAGAACATAGCTAGGCCATTCATTATATATTGTCTATTTCTGCTTTCCTGCTACAAGAGCAGAACTGTGTAACTGGCAGATTGTATGGCCTGAAAAGCATTTTTAGTGTCTGATCCATTACATAAAAAGCTTGCTGATCTCTGCTACATACTACTATTTCTATAAATGCAGATGGCCAGCTTTTTAAAAATTAGAAAAACGTGGCCAAGTGCAGTGGCTCACACCTGTAATCCCAACACTTTGGGAGGCTGAGGCGGAGGACTGCTTGAGGCGAGGAGTTTGAGACCAGCCTGAACAGCACAGCAAGATTGTTTCTATAAAAAAAAAAAAAAATGTAATTAAAATTTTTAAAACTGTAGAAAGATAGTACTAAAATAATTTTTTCTTTAATATCTAGATGATAATTGAAGATTATATTCCTCAAAATAGTCATTAGGAAACTCAATACTGCAGCACAAGAAAGGTGGAAACAGACAGCAGGATGGCCAGGTGCAGTGGTTCATGCCCATCCAGCACTTTGGGAAGCTAAGGCAGGCAGATCACTTGAGGTCAAAAGTTTGAGACCAGCCTGGCCAACATGATGAAACCCCATCTCTATTAAAAATACAAAAACTAGCCAGGTGGGGTGGCACAAGCCTGTAATCCCAGCTACTTGGGGGGCTGAGGCACAAGAGTCGCTTGAACCTGGGAGGCAGAGGTTGCAGTGAGGCAAGATGGTGCCACTGCACTCCAGTCTGGGCAACAGAGACTCTGTCTCAAAAAAGAAAAACAGAGATAGCAGGTAACAGAACTCTCCAGTTGACAGAACAGGGCTTTTAAGAAGACCTACTCTCGAATTTGGAATTTAATTTAATCCACCACAATGTGCAACTAAACCCATACATCCTTCAAATCTGTAGTCTTCATCTCATTTTAGGAAGTAGATCCTGGCCAGGCACCGTGGCTCACACGGATCACTTGAGGTCAGGAGTTCGAGACCAGCCTAGCCAACATAGCGAAGCCCTGTCTCTACTAAAAATACAAAAATTAATGGCCAGATGTGGTGGCTCACGCCTGTAATCCCAGCACTTTGGGAGGTTGAGGTAGGTAGAGCACCTGAGGTCGGGAGTTTGAGACCAGCCTGGCCAACGTGGCGAAACCCTGTCTCTACGAAAAATACAAAAATTAGCCAGGCGTGGTAGTGCATGCCTGTAATCCGAGCTATTTGGGAGGCTGATGTGGGAGAATTGCTCGAACCCGGGAGGAGAGGTTGCAGCGAGCCAAGATCGAGCCATTGCAGTCCAACCCTGGGCAACAGAGCAAGGCTCTGTCTCAAAAAAAAAAAAAAAAGCCTGCAAATATAAGAAGAAGTGGAAAAAGACAACCCTCTTTAAAAAGGCTAATGCCCTTTTTGGCCTTAGCCCACCTGCACCCAGGTGAATAAAGAAAAAAAATTAGCTGGGCGTGGTGGTGCACCTGTAACCCCAGCTACTCGGGAGTGCTGAGGCAGGAAAACCACTTGAACCCAGGAGGCAGAGGTTCCCGCGAACCGAGATTGCACCATAGCATTCATTGTACCCTGGGCAAAAGAGCAAAACTGTCTCAAAAAAAAAAAAAAAAAAACCAAAACAAGAAAGTAGATCCTAAAAAATAGCTTTAAAGGCCCCATTTTTTACAAAAGTGCTACACTAAAGCAAAAAAAAAACTGAAAATGTCTGTCCAGGAGGAGGCTGGTTTACAGGATAAATATGTGGCAGGCATCAACATGAGGAAGTAGACACAAATATTCAGTGGAACAAATAGCACATAAACAAGAATTAACAAATATCTTTATAAATAATGTTAATTTTAAAACTATATTAAATAATTAAAATTACTTCAATTAATTCTACCTAAGAGTACTTAATGAAATTACTGTACGTGGTCTGGAAATAAAAGAACCACCTCCTAGAACATCAGTGTTTGGTGTAGCGCCAGTGTTTTGAATTCATTCGACTCTTTTTGATTTGTAAAAATACAGGCTAAGATCCAAGATGGAAATATCAAGAGCTATGGCTGCCTGAGGGCCTCCTCTGTGCCAAGGCTTGGAGCCTTGTAAAAGCTGCTTTATCTGCCTTAGTTCCCATCCTTATAATATCTCTGTAATGTAAGTTTATTATCCCCATATTATTGATGAGAAAGAGACCACAAGATTAAGAAACCTGCCAAAAGTTATACAGCTAAGGGACTGAGTGTAGCCAAATATTAAAGACTGTCTGACTCCCAAGCCCACGTTATTGATGTACTAGGGAGACAAGAACGGGTGTCAGGAAACACAGGATCGGGGGGGCAGTAGGGGGTGGGATGGCTGAACAATCTATGGTCTTCTGGGGTATCCAGGTGCCTCCAGGGAGCTGGAGGGTTAGAACTAGGTGAGCTTGAAAGTTCCTTCCACCACTAACAGTCTAGGATTCTAACTATCACTATGGTTTATATGCGGGTTGAGTATCCCTTGTCCAAAATGCTTGAGACCAGAAGTGTTTCAGATTTAAAATTTTTCCAGTTTTTGGACTATGTGCTGTATATTTACCAGTTGAGCATCCCAAATTCAAAATTCAAAATTCTGAAATACTCCAGTGATTTTTTTTCCTTTGAATATCACGTTGGTGCTCAAAAAGTTTCAGATTTTGGAGCATTTTGGATTTTGGAGTTCCAGGTTTGGAATGCTCAACCTGTACTTTAAAAAAGAAGAAAGAGAAGACCTCAAAGGCGGAAATCTACCTGAAGGAAAGAGTTGGCGGGATGCTGCAGGATCCAAGTAAAGAGAGCTACCACAACTGAAGACCTGAGAGCTGGCAGTAGATGTATGGGATCCAGAAACTAGGGTTCAATATGGAGAAACAAAGGTAAACCCCAGGAAAAAGGTGAAGGCAGATCCCAGGACAGAAGCTGTGAGCAGACATAAAGAGCAACTAGCTCATGCTGGAAGACACGGACAGTACCCAAGAGAGGAGAATCACACTTCTACTGGATAATCTGGGCACGAACAAGAGATGAGATACAAAGCCATGCTAATAACAACAGTAACAAAAATTATTAATGCCAGGGAAGACAAAAAAGTTATACAAGATAGACTATGTCATCACAGGCAGGATGCAGTGGCTCATTCCTGTAATCCCAGTACTTTGGGAAGCCAAGGTGAGAAGATCACTTGAGGCCAGGAGTTTGAGACCAGCCTGGGCAATGTAGTGAGATCCTCCACCTCTATAGAATATTTAGAAATTAGCCAGGCCTGGTGGCACACACCTTTGGTCCTAGCTACTCAGGAAGCTGAAGTGGGAAGATCGCTTGAGCCCAAAAAGTTAAGGCTGTAGTGAGCTGTGATCCTGCCATGGCACTCCAGCCCGGGTGACAGAGAGAGACCCTGTCTCAAAAAATAAATAAAGAAAGAGAATGTTATCATATTATACTCCCTATTCAGTTGAGAATAATACTAACACAATTTTAATAATATAAATCTTGGTATTAACCTAACTAAAAATTATGAGCAAACCTATATTGGGAGAATAAAGTGAGAGGAGGAGGGGTAGGAGGAGATTCATGATACAAGAGACCTAGAGCCCCATAATAAAAAAGTATAATTGGCCCAGTGTGGTGGTTCACAACTGTAATCCCAGTATTTTGGGAGGCTGAGGCAGGAGGATCACTTGAGGCCAGGAGTTTGAAACCAGCCTGGGGAACACAGCAAGACTCTGTCTCTATAAAAAATAAAGAAAACAGGCTGGGCGCAGTGGCTAATGCCCGTAATCCCAGCACTTTGGGAGGCCAAGGTGGGCGGATCACAAGGTCAAGAAATTGAGACCATCCTGGCCAACATGGTGAAACCCTGACTCCACTAAAAATGCAAAAATTAGCTGGGCGTGGTGGCACCTGCCTGTAGTCCCAGCTACTTAGGAGAATCCCTTGAACCTGGGAGGCAAAGGTAGCAGTGACCCAAGATCGCACCACTGCACTGGAGACAGAGCAAGACTGTTTCAAAAAAAAAAAACATAAAATAAAATAAAAATAAAACAGTCAGGAATAGTGGGATGCACCTACAGTCCTGGCTACTCAAAAGGCAGAGGTGGGAGGATAGCCTGAGCCAGGAATTCAAGGTTGCAGTGAGCTATGATCATGCCACTGCACTCCAGCCTGGGCAACAGAGCAAGACCCTGCCTTTAAAAAAAATAAATAAATAAAGAAGAAGAAAGAAATCAAGAAACAGCAACACAAAGGTGTTATTTAGAAATACAGTGATGGCTGGCTAGGCACGGTGGTTCACTCCTGTAATCCCAGAACTTTGGGAGGGTGAGGCAGGTGGATCACGAGGTTGGGAGTTCAAGACCAGCCTGGCCAACATGGTGAAACCCTGTCTCTACTAAAAATACAAAAATTAGCCAGGTGTGGTGGTGCATGCCTGTAATCCCAGCTCCTCGGGAGGCTGAGGTAGGAGAATTGCTGGAACCCGGGAGACAGAGGTTGCAGTGAGCCGAGATCATGCCACTGCACTCCAGCCTGGGTGACAGAGCAGGACTCCATCTCAAAAAATAAAAATAAAAAAGAAATATAGTGATGGCCAGGAGTAGTAGCTGCTCACACCTATAATCCCAGCACTTTGGGAAGCTGAGGCGGGCAGATTGCTTGAGGCCAGGAGTTGTAGACCAGCCTGGCCAACATGGAGAAACCCTGTCTCTACTAAAAACACAAAAATCAGGCTGGGCACAGTGGCTCACGTCTGTAATCCCAGCACTTTAGGAGGCTGAGGCAGGAGGATCATCTGAGGTCAGGAGTTCAAGACCAGCCTGGCCAACATGGTGAAACCATCTCCACTAAAAATATAAAAATTAGCCAGTCATGGTGGCACGTGCCTATAATCCCAGCTACTAGAGAGGCTGAGGCAGGAGAATCGTTTGAACCTGGGAGACGGAAGTTGCAGTGAGCCAAAATCATGCCACTGTACTCCAGCCTGGGTGGCAGAGTGAGACCCTGTCTCAAAAATAAATAAACAGAAATTTTAAAAAAAAAACAAAAAACTCCATCCCAAAAAATAAATAAGTAAATAAAAATACAAAAATTAAGCAGGTGTGGTGGTGCATGCCTGTAATCCCAGCTACTGGAAAGGCTGAGGCAGGAGAATTGCTTGAACCCAAGGGGTAGAGGTTACAGTGAGCCAAGACCATGCCACTGCACTCCAGAGCAAGACTCTGTCTCAAAAAAAAAAAAAAAGGAAAAAGAAATACAGTAATCAATGGCAAAAGAAATAGTTAAGTAGTTAAAAGTACTTCCGGGGAGTAAAAATGGAACCAAAAAAGGGAGAAAACCTGGCCGGGCCCAGTGGCTCACATCTGTAATTCCAGCACTTTGGGAGGCCAAGGCAGGTGGATCACCTGAAGTCAGGAGTTCAAAAGCAGCCTGGCCAACATGGCAAAACCCCGTCTCTACTAAAAATACAAAAACTTAGCCCAGCGTGGTGGTGGGTGCCTGTAATCCCAGCTACTTGGGAGGCTGAGGCAGGAGAATCTCTTGAACCTGGGAGGCAGAGGTTGCAGTCAGCTGAGGTCGCCACTGCACTCCAGCCTGGTGACAGAGCGAGACTCTGTCTCAAAAAAAAAAAGGAGGAGGACAGGAAACTAATATTTAGTGTTGCAAGCTCTATTGAACTATTTGACTGTTTAAACCATGTACGTGTACAATTTTGACAAAAATTAAATTTACGAAATGCATGTATTATCAGGATATTATGGTATTGTTCAAGATAATGAATGAAGTAACTCAATATACAAGGAAAATATTGAAAAGTTATTTCTAGTGCAAGCACTTTCTACTATCTGTAGAACTTCTTTAAAGATGTTCAATAACAGAAATGATAACAACATAAGGAATTTTAGAGGCATGAAGGGACAACCTACAAATGGTAAACAGTGGCTATTTACTTTTTTCACCATGCAACATTTACAGTAACTCTACAGAAACCGTATCTACATATATAGGTCTGAAATCGAGCCATTTCAGTAGTTGGTCTTGAGTACTGTGGAAAGGGAAAGAGAAACAAGGAAGATACAGAAGCAGCAGAGAAGAACAGCAGGGAGAAAAGACACTACAAAGAAGAGGCAGTCAGGATGTGTTGACCAGATAGTGAAAACACACCTGAAAGGGTTAGTTTCTCACTCAAGGACTCCCAGAGAATCCATAAGAAAGCTAAAAGAGAACACTATGAGATGCTCAGTGTTAAATTAAAACTTTTGGCCGGGCGTAGTGGCTCACGCCTGTAATCCAAGCACTTTGGAGGCCAAGGCGGGTGGATCACCTGAGGTCGGGAGTTCAAGACCTGCCTGAACAAAGTGGTGAAACCCTGTCTTAAAAAAAAAAAAACAAAAAACAACTTTTTACTTTTTTTTTTTTTTTTTTTTGATACAGAGTCTTGCTCTGTTGCCCAAGCTGGAGTGCACTGCAGTGGCGTGATTTCAGTTCACTGCAACCTCTGCCTCCCTGGTTTAAGTAATTCTCCTTCTTCAGCTTCCCAAATAGCTGAGAGTATAGGCACATGCCAACACACCTAGCTAATTTTTTTTTTTTGGTAGAGACGGGGTATCACCATGTTGGCCAGACTGGTCTAAAACTCCTGGCCTCAAGTGATCTGCCTGCCCCAGCCTCCCAAAGTACTGAGATTACAGGCATGAGCCACCGCACCCAACTTTTTTCAATAAAGGTTCAAAGACACCTGATAAGATTTCACAAAGCTCCTTTCCTAGTTTAAGTGCCCCAAGTATACCTTTCTCCCCCATCTCCTCTTTAGGGGTCCTAACAAAACAGAGTAGAGCCTCAGAGACCCCTGGACACTGTCAGTTCCAAAAGGCAATGCCCAAACCTCCCTGCATGATGTGATTTCACAGGACTGAAGCATCTTACCTTTCTCCCTTCCACATACAGGTCTAAACAAGGCCAAATAGCTTCATTTTAAACTAGAGTCCAGAAGTTAGAGGAGGGGGGCCAGGCAGAGCAAGGCAGCTATGCTAACTGTAGACTGAGTATATGATACCTTAAACACATACAATTTAACAATTACCAGATCTGATCCCTCAATTCTAACACTTTTCCTTTCTACGTCCCAATAAAATTGCCACAAATAAAAGAACACTCCAACCCTATTCATGTCTCAACAAATAATTTGTTGAGCAACCTTGAGAACTGCAAAAGCAGCTGGCACAGTGGCTCATGCCTGTAATCCCAGCACTCTGGGAGGCCAAGGTGGGAGGATCACGAGGTCAAGAGATGGAGACCATGCTGGCCAAAATGGTGAAACCCCATCTCTACTAAAAATACAAAAATTAGCTGGGCGTGGTGGGACGTGCCTGCAGTTCTAGCTACTCGGGAGGCTGAGACAGGAGAATTACTTGAACCTTGGAGGCAGACATTGCAGTGAGCCAAAATCGTGCCACTGCACTCCAGCCTGGCGACAGAACGAGAATTCGTCTCAAAAAAGAAAGCAAAAAACTGGCCGGGCAGGGTGCCTCATGACCGTAATCCCACTCCTTTGGGAGGCTGAGGCGGGTGGATCACTTGAGGCCAAGAGTTTGAGACCAGTCTGGGCAACATGGCAAGACCCTGTCTCTACCTGGAAAAAAAAAAAGGCAAAAAAAATGAAATTTCTCTAGGCGCTGAGGTCTCCTGCTGAAAATCTACAAAACTTCAAAGTCCCTACTGACGGCTTAGAGACTGAATATAAGGACCCTTAGCTGTTAATGTGGATGTTAACTGGGCTAGACTCTTCTGTGTTTCTGTTTCCACATGGGAGCAGAGCCTATGAGAGAGGAGTCTACCAGTACTGCAAAGGTGAAGCACTAGTGCAAAGGTGTTTAGGTCAAGTGCCACTCACAAGTCTAAGCCAAACTAAAATTATTAAGTCTAGCAATCCATTCCTTCCTCTTTGTTCTAGATTCCATGCTTATAGGGGAAAAAATAGCAAATCACAATTTGTGAAACTTTTTCAGCTATACAGCCCTCCCCCTTCTCTTCTAAGACTCTGCTATTCCTCTATCAGAATGGCAAGAAGGATATGGGTGGATATAGCATGACTAAGCCCTACAGATGATTCTGTTAGAGCTACTGCTTTTAAAGGGTTTAATAAAACCCTGTCTTTAGAAAACCTCTCCATGTAACAACAGGGAGTAGGCACTCATATCCTCTGAGCTCATCTAAATGGGACTTCTAGAGGAATTATAAAATCCAGGCAGGTAAAGAGAGGCAGCTGCATGGCCCCTGTAACTGACAGCTCAACAAACACTGGGTTTTATCTGCTTTTACAATTTGCAAGGCTGTATAGTACAGTATTTCAGACAAGCAAAGAAGGAATTTCAGAATCCTTTTGTTTTTTTCAGACAGGGTCTCACTCTGTTGTTCAGTCTGGAGCGCAGTGGTGCAATCTCAGCTCACGGCATCCTCCACCACCCCCCACCGCCTACTGAGGATGGCTCAAGGATATCAAGCAATTCTCCCACCTCAGCTTCCCGAGTAGCCTGGACTGCAAGCGTGCCACCACGCCTGGCTAAATTTTGGTTTTTTGTTTTGTTTCTTTTGTAGAGACAGGGTCTCCCAATGTTGCCCAGGTTGGTCTTGAACTCCTGGGCTCAAGCAATCTTCCCACTTCAGGCTCTCAAAGTGCTGGGATTACAGGCATGAGCCACCGAACCTGACCTTAGAATTCTTTTATATCAAAGTTAACTTATTCACATGACGAATGGCAAGGCCTTATTAGGGACTAGCAAAATAAACCAACGGATGGGAAAGAAAATCATACTGACTAATAAACATCAGACCTGCGTAACTGCCAAAGGCCTCACTTTTTCAGTTCTGTTATGCAGCACAGACTCTTCAGATATTATTTTAGTCTACCAAGTAGCAGCAAAATCATCCGAGGACTTGCCCAAGATCATTCAAGATCATTCCAGAACCTAGTTCTGGAAAGGCGGCCATTCTTACTATTCACAAAGTGGAGAAAATGTGAATTCAGATTCCAGCAGCAACAAATGACTGGAGCACAAAACGCCAGCCACGGTTGGTGCTAATGCAGCTGGCTACCGGCTCCACTGGATGAAGCACTGTCCAAGGGTCTGATCAGTGAAGCACCACCCAAGGAGACTGATGAACATATTTGATATAAGAGGACTCAAAGTTCCCTGAATCAAGACAGAAGAGCTGTGTCATGGTTTGCACAGAAAGAGAAAGAGTAACTATTCTTACCCATGGAGAAAAAAAAGGAGAGAAGGCCATCAATACCACCCGTAGAAACTGCTAAAAATGGGGGAGGGGGCGGGAGTATATATCCTATCATACTGATGTTTACTGAAGACTCCGCATCCCAAGTACTAAGCAAAATACTGTAGGGCCTTGCTACTCAATGTGTGGTCTGCAGGCCAGAAGCTTCAGCCTCGTCTGGAAGCTGGTCAGGAACACAGTATCTCAGGCCCCACGCCAGACCTACAGAATCAGAATCTCTAAGCGATTGGCAGGCACATCAAAGCGTGATGAGAGGCACGGCAGAGTATCTCACTACATTCTCATGACAGCACCGTGAGACAAGTACTGTTACGATCTCCATTTCACAGAGGAAAAATCAAGGGTTAGATAAGCCCCTTGCCAAAGGTCACAAAAGTCAGGAGCGGCGAGAATCAATGAAGTTCTCACCACAGCCAGGCCTGCGAGAGGTACTCGCAACCCCGGCCAAGAAGCGCTGAACAAGGCCTCGGTGCGCGCCAGCCCTGGGCCGGCCGGCAGGGCAAGAGGCACAGGCCAAGGTCCAGGCCGGTCGTGAGCGCAGGAAGCGGCCGCCGCGACCTCTTGCCCGGCCGCCGCCACTCACCTGATCCTCTTGAAGGTGGGCGCCGCAACACCAAACCCGGGACCCCGCGAGTTGCGGCGACACGGATGCTCCTACAACAACTCGAGCCTCACAGCCTCACTTCCGGCCAACTGTCCGCTACTTCCGCCTGCGGCGCGAGTGACGGGTGCGGCTGAGGTTCAAAAGACTCTGTCAGCGTTTTCCAAGGACATTTTCCACTGGAGGACGTTGTTCAGGAGACTGGGGAAGTCTAGGACCTGCTAAGGGAAAACACCTTCCTGGATGCATCACTCTGGAAGTCATTCAGTAGCTTAGACCCGGCGCGGTGGCTCACACTTGTAATCCAAGCAATTGGGAGACCAAGGTGGGCGGATCACCTGAGGTCGGAATTTCGAGACCAGCCTGGCCAACACGATGAAACCCTGTCTCTACTAAAAATACGAAGATTAGCCAGGTGTGGTGGCGCACGCCTATAATCCAGCTCTTCAGGAGGTCGAGGCAGGAGAATCACTTGAACCCGGGAGGTGGAGGTTGCAGTGAGCCGAGATCGTGCCACTGCACTCCAGCCTGGGCAACAGAGCAAGACTCCATCTCAAAAAAAAAAAAAAAGGTAGCTTAGACACAGGTTCAAATCTTAGGACCACCACTCAGGGTTTTATGGCCTTGGGAAGTCACATAAATTCATTATTATTATTATTGTTATTTTCATAGAGACAGAGGTGGCAGTGTCTTCCTGTGTTTCCCAGGCTGGTTTCAAACTCCTGGGCTCATGCAATAGTCCTGCCTCAGCCTCCCAAAGTGCTGGGATTACAGGTATGATGCACCCAGCTCACATAAATTCTCTAAGCCTGTACAGTGAGAAAAACAATGCCTGTATTTATTTTTATTTATTTATTTATTTTGAGACAGAGTCTTGCTCCATTGCCCAGTTTGGAGTGCAATGGTGCAGTCATGGTTCACTGCAGCCTCAACTTCCTGAGTTCAAATGATTCTCCTGCCTCAGCCTTCTGAGTAGCTAAGACCACAGGCATGCACCACCACACCTGGCTAATTTTAACAATGTATTGGCCAGGCACGGTGGCTCATACCTGTAATCCCAGGTGTTCCAGACCAGCCTGGCCAATGTGGTGAAACCTCGTCTCTACTAAAAATACCAAAAAAATTAGCTGGGCGTGGTGGCAGGCACCTGTAACCCCAGCTACTTAGGAGACTGAGGCAGGAGAATCACTTGAACACAGGAGGTGGAGGTTGCAGTGAGCTGAGATTGCATCACTACATTTCAGCCCAGGTGACAGTGAGACTTCGTCTTTAAAAAAAAAATGCATTTATAATAGAGATGTATCTGTAAAGTGCTCTCAGGAAAAGAGCTAGTGACATGATGGATAGATGAGCCTGTTAAGAGAAATGGATGTTGAGCTGGAACTTAGGGAGGCCAGAGCTCTGGAGCATGAGCCGGGGCAATCCTCCACCTCCCTAAGAAGGAGGGCTAGGTAGCCGGGCGCGGTGGCTCATACCTGTAATCCCAGCACTTTGGGAGGCCGAGGCGGGAGGATCACCTGAGGTCGGGAGTTCCAGACCAGCCTGACCAACATGGAGAAACCCCATATCTACAAAAAATACAAAATTAGCTGGGCATGGTGCCGCATGCCTGTAATCCCAGCTACTTGGGAGGCTGAGGCAGGAGAATTGCTTGAACCCGGGAGGCGGAGGTTGCGGTGAGCCGAGATCCTGCCATTGCACTCAGTCTGGGCAACAAGAGCGAAACTCCGTCTCAAAAACAAAAAAGGAGGGCTGGGTCCTACTGGGTACATATACTGACACAGCTGTCAGTATAGGTATAGGTACCTAGACAAGAAAGAGACTCTACTAAGCCTCTACGTATCAGAAAGGCCTGGCCCCAGGCTGCCATTCCTGAGAGCACTTGAGATCTGCTTATCAGGGTTTTCATATCTTGTCAATGCCTTGGCTCTACCAGTCCACACATCCTAAGGGCTGTGAGGGAGAGTTGCAAAATCATTTTCCCTCCAGGGCACCATCTTGTCAGGAAGACAAAATCAATGCAGGGAGAATAGGTCCCTGCCAGGAGGTGCAAGCCTGGCATCCCAACTCCTGAGCTTTGGAAACAGCACTGTTTGAATATCTGGAGCCCCAGAACACAGACACTACTGCTTAGGGAGGGTTCTCTCACTCAGGCCAGACCAGGGCAAACACTGTTCGTTGCTATGACTCTGTCCTTGCCAGTAGAACCCAGAGAAAGCAGAGAGCCTACCCCGAAGGAATGAACCATGTTTGTTCCCAGACAGCCATGACAATCCTGTTTCTCTTTGTAATACTCAATTTCCCATTCTCCCTTGAAGTGAGAGGAGCATGTGACTCAGTTCTGGCCAACAGGACTTAAAGGGAAGGGTCCTGGGAAAGCAGGCCACTTTTGTGATAAAGTGGGGTAGCCTCAAGGCCTTCACAGAGCTGTGGCAGCCACCTTGTGGTAAGGAGGAAACAACATGCTAAGGATGGGACAGTGGAAGGATGAAAATCTAGGTCCCCAATGATCCAACAACCATGACACCCACATCCTGATTTCTTGTCAGGACCATTCTTTGAGGTCCTACATGTTACTTATAGCAGAATGCGTTCTTGATTGTGGTGCTTTGAGAGGATGACAGAAGGAGGTGTTGTAAAGGGAAGCTCTCTGCTGTGCAACAGGCTTGGGTCCCTTTGCCTTTGGGGCTTCACCTCCTGGCGTGGGCCAGTGAGCACCTCCCGTCTCATGCCTCCTCTGGGGAATCTGTTTACTCCAGCTTTGCCCTCTGTCCCCTACCCGGGCCTCACCTCCCCACTCCCGCAAAGACACCAGCAGGCCAAAGAATACCACTCAAGAGGCTTTCTCCATTTTATTTCTTTGGGAAAGGAAAACAAAAAGTCTTTCCATCACATATGGTAGAGATATATATTTATATATATTTGTATATAATTTCTTTTGTGGTTGGACGTCCCAAAGCTGAGTCTGTTCATATTTTTTTTTCTTTTTTTTCTTACTAATGCCTTCTCTTCTCCCTGCCCCTGTGGCCTAGGCCCAGGTTCCAGGGCAGGTGCAGTGAGGGGTAAATGGAATGGGCAGTGGTTGCCAGGGTGGCCTCCCACCCAGCTCTGAGAACTGGTGAGGACCACCCAGAAGGGCTGTGCAGAGGGTTAGAGGCCACACAGAGGGGCACTCATGTTTTTGTGGGGGATGCACAGCTCATTAAACAGTCACCAGTCATGGGAGGAGGCTGGTCAGGGGCTGGGGGACTTGCTCACAGTAGTTGCCAGCTCTCTCTACCCTGCCCCCCCCCCAAACTCAGTCTTGGGGGGTGGAAGGAAGAGAGAGTGAAAAGAGAAATACAAGGACTGAGGGCCAAGCCTCCTCCAATTTTTATTGCTGGTGAATTAGAAATTTGCTTTTCCCTTCCTGTCTTGGGGAGATGTACTCTGAGAGGGCCCCAAGAGAAGGAACTGACATTGGCTGACCTAACCCCTCATGCCAGGCCTACCCTGGGCAGATGCTGAGCTACCTCAGGGTGCCAGGAACCTCTCAGGTCAGCCTTGTTCTTCAAGGGCAATCACATCCAACCCTCCCCCGCCCCTGAAACAAGGGCCTGCGGCTCAGACTTGGGCCAGTGGAGCTGGGAAGTGGGCAGTGCACCAAAGGTCAAGCAGAATTTTCTACTAGAAGAAAAGGTGAGACTCTGGGGAAGAGGCTGCCTAGGAAGATGATGTGCTGAGCATGAAAGCAGAAGAGGCTGGGGAATATAGTGCGGGGAAGACATCGCAGACACTCGTCTGACCTCAGAAACTGGGTGAGGAGAGTGCCTGAGAGGCAGGTAGCACTTAATAGCTGTATTAGAGCTGGACAGTGGCCCAGGGTGTGGGGTCAGCCAAGCAGATGGGGCTGTTGCCCTGTGGGATCCTGGCCAGAAGGGTGAGTGAGGGTAGAGTCGAGAAGCCATCAGGCAACCCTTCCCAAGAACAGGAGGGCAGCTCTTCCTTGGGTGCTGGACTTCCAGCCCCAGCCCTCCCCCTCCCACAACACACACACAGGGACACACACTCATGACCAGGCCAGGCTCTGAGGCCTGAGCCCAGGAGACCTTGGCGGGGGAGGGGCTGGGCAGGTAGCCCTCTCAACCACAGGCAGGCCATCTGCTCCCACTTGTCCTGCCAATCTACCCAGGGAGGGAGAGGACTACAGGAAGGAGAGAGGTCAGGAGCCCAGGGTCTGTCAGTTTCAGCAAACCCAGTGCAGGCCCCCTCAGGCTCCTTGGCCTAGGAGGTGAGCACAGTGAGCATCACTAGACACAGGGGGGACCAACAGTAGCAGCCCAGATCCCCAGGACTGGGGCACCTCATCACTGCAGGCCTGCTGCCTCTATCTCCAACAAGAGGGTGCCAAGAAACGGAGCATGACTCCCCCACCACCTAGAATCGCCCTCACTTGCCCTGCCCTCCCCGTATTCCCTTCTTTTAGGAGGGTCCAAGTGGGCTGCCACAGGGGCAGTGCTGGAGCTGGGAGGGCAGGTGGGGGAGGGAGGGAACCTGGTCACAGCTGCTTAGAGAACCTCTTTGGTCTGGGGATACAGGGTCTATGGGGAAAAGAGGTGGAGGGGGAGGGGACACTGGGGACTCTGGCCTTTTGACAGGACATTTGTCGTAAGGCCGAGTGCCCAGGTCGATGAGATTTCTGTGGATCAATGCGCTCGAGGCGGGAGGGGGTCCATGCCTTCTTCTCCTCGCCATGTTGGGGAGTGGGCGTGCTCGCACCCCCTGCAGCCCCACGCTCCCGCAGCCGGCGCTCCAGCTGCTGGTTGCGCTGGTACATCTCTACGTAGCTCAGCTGCAGCTGCTTCTGGTACTCGATCACCTTCTCCTTCTCCTCCAGCCACACACGGCGTTCCTCTGCGAAGCTGGCACCCTGGCGCTCCCGGGCCCGCCGCTCAGCCGCCAGCTCGGCCTGCAGCCGCCCCACCTCCCGCCGCAGGGCCCGCGTCCCGCTCTCCCCCGCCGGCCTCCGCCTCCCCGTCCACGGAAACCAAGGAGGCGGCGGCGGCCACCCCGGCCTCGACGGCGCATCTTAGCCTCGTCGCTTCGCAGGTGGCCAGCGCATCCTGTGGCTCGGCCGGGTCCACGGGGGTGAGCGCCGGCTTGATGCAGGCGGCAGGCAGCTCGCCCTCGCCCAGCTCCAGGCTGGCCTGCTTGCTGCTGAAGGAGTCCCGCAGGCTGAGCAGCTGCTCCTCCTTCTCCCGCAGCGAGGCCCGGCCCTCCCGCAGCTGTGAGCGCAGCCCCACGATCTCACTCAACTTCTGAGACACATCTGCCTGCGAGTCCTTCAGCTGCTGCTTCAGGAGGGAGATCTCGCCAGCCTTCTGGCACACCTGGGCAGAAACAGGTGAGAGGATAAGCCGGGTCAAGGCAGAGCTCTGCTCACCCCAACCCAGCCGCCAGATCTGGAGCCAGGGGCACCAAGATTCCAGGAGCAGGCTCAGCCCCTCATCAGTAGCAACGCCCCTGGTTCCCTGCCTGGACTCAGGATGGACATGTCTCACCCAGCCCGGGGATGGCCTCTGGTCCTCACAGACACTACCAATTGATTTTGTCCCCCCCTGCTCCTTTCATTGCCCGTTATGATAGTGAGGGGCAACTGCTCTGGGGTTCCCCAGAGGGACAGAAGGGAGGCAGAGAGGGAGGCCCAGATCTCCAGCCCGCACCTCCCACTTAGTTTCCTCCATCCGGGGCAGGAGTCGGCCTGCTCCTTCTGGCAGGCGGCCACCTTGTCCTCCAGCTCTTCCCGCTGCCGAGTGAGCCGGGCCGCCTCCTCCTGCAGCTGCTTCTTGTCCTGCTGCAGCCGCAGCACCTGCAGCTGTAGGCCCTGCTGGGCACGCTGGGCACGGCGAGCCACCTGCTGTAGCTTCCCGCTGCAGCCCTGCCGCAGCTCGGCCAGCTCCCGCTCCCACGCCTTCTGCCGCTCCTCCAGCACCTGGGCCACCGCCGCCTCGCTCTGCTCCAGGCTGCGCCGCAGAGCTGCCACCTCCTGCTCCTTCTCCCACAGCCGTTCCTCCAGCTCCTGGATGAGTGCACTGGGCGAGGGCGGTGAGCAGGCCGCAAATGGCAGGCCTCCACCTCCGCCCTCCCCAGAGCCCAGGTGGCCTGGCCGCCCCATGGATGATGATGACCCGCTCTTGCTGGAGGCCCGTCCACTATCAGAGGTCCCCAGGTCCTGGTAGCCCGACCCCCCACCGCTGCTGCCACCACTGCCACTACCATAGCTGGCAGTGCCAATGCGGTTGATGTGACTGGTGGAGGCACTGAGGGGCGCCAGGTGCTGGCTATAGCTGGAGCTGTAGGTGGGCAGGCTGGTGAGGGAGTTCCGGCCTGAGTCTGAGAGGCCGCTCCCACTCCCACCCGCTGGAGTCATGGTCCGACACTTGTCCAGTCCGCCTTTCAGGCCACCAGGGCCCTGTCGTCCCTCAGGAGTCCCATTGGTCTGTGGGGGGACACAAGTTCTGCATGGAGTGGAAATTCTGGGTACGACAGGCTTGAAGGCTGATGGCCGGACTAGTGGCTCTGAACACTGCAGGAAAGGCAGGAAGGGGCTGGGCGTCAGGATGAAGCCTTGGCCTTGGCCCAGGCTCTTCCCTCTGGCAGAGACTTGGCCAGCCCCACCTCCCACCCCTACTGGATCTCCATCCTGAGGTCCCCCAACTGGGGTTCCACCTCTTGGCTCCCTGAAGCCAAATCTCTGTCCTGGATCCACCCAATAGACCCCCAGGGCCCTAGTTAATTGGCCCCAGGGCCCTAGTCCATGACTCCTCAGCCCAGCCTCCATCCTGCCCCCACAACCCAACCTCCAAGAAGGCCCGCTTTGCCTTCCTCTCTGCGTTGCCTCCCACCCCCAGAAAAGGCTGTGAGGGTCTCAGGCCCTGGGGGACTGACCTGGTCTAGCTTGCCAGAGGTGGCCAGGAGCTTAGGTGGATGGCTGGGCTCACGATACTGCGGTGGGGCTTTGTCGCTGCCACCACTGCTGCTGCTGCCACCGCTGCTGCCAACTACGTTGCCACAGACATCGGTGTGGTCACTGCCCCGCAGCTCGCCATTGAGGTAGAGGGAGTTGGCGAGAGCCTTGTCCTCTGAGGGGTAGCGGCCCGGCCTCTCCCTGCTGGCCCCACTGCTGCTGCCTCGGGGGCCGGGGAAACTGCCCCTGGCTGCCCCCACCCCCCTGTACGGGTGCCCACGCTCTTCATGGCAAACTCCTGGGCATGGGCCACCCCCACTGCCCACGCTGCCCATGGCCAGGCGGGGATCCCGGGGGTCCGAGCTCAGAGGGCCGTGGGGCAAAGGCCAAGAGAGGATCCCGCCCTGGGTCAGCTCTCACAGGCAGTGTCTCCAGCTTCGCCATGACTAAGCCAGGAGGGCACTGTGGGCACAGGTGGGAAGGTAGAGATAGGTCAGACCCTACTCCTACTCCCACCACCCCAGCCAAGTCAACCCAGCACCCCTCTGCCCCTCAGTGTCCCCTTCCCTACAATGGGTACAAAGAATTCCCAGGTATCCAAGGTGAAGAAATAGGGCCGGGATAAAGAGAGCTTGGAAATGGGGGCTGCCTATTGCCCACCTGATAAAGCCCAACCCCCAGGACTCCATGCACATAGCCCCCAGCACAGCTCAGCTCAGCTCAGTTGCGCATTCCGTTCCTAAACTCCTGCCTTAGCCCCACTGCGCCCATGAGCTTCCTGGGCTCAGTGGTCCTCTTCTCAACTCTTTGCTGCAACCTCAGATTTTTGGGATCTCTATCCTGGGTCTTGGCCCCTAATATCCCAACCTCATGGGCTGGAGAAATGGGGTTGGAAAGGGAGAACAGTGCCTGAATCCAACAGGGAACCACCTCAGAAGTTAGGGAGGGAGAAGAAAGATACCCCTATCCAAAAATTGAGGGTGGGGGTCCTTCACAGCCCCCTAACCTAAGGAGTTGCAGTCAGGGCAGAAGTGGAAGCTCACTACCAGCGCAGGCTTCTCTCCTTGCCTTTCCAAGGGGGTGAGGGGCCGACGGATCCTCAAGCCTGGGACCCTCCGAGGCCCGGTCTGCAGGGGCCATGTGCCTCACTCTCACAGTCGGGGCTCGGCCTGAACCAGCTGCGCGACTTTGGAGGGGGCCGACTGAGCCATCCTGGACTGCAGTTTTCTCCTCTGCGAAATGGGAGGAATGAAGGACCTACCTTTCGGGGCTGCTGCGTGCCAGGCGCCCCGAGGCGACGGGCGCCGGAGGAAACGGGGGACTTGGGGAGGGTGGGTAGGCGGCGCGCATCTGGGTCGCGGGTGGGCGCCGCTAAGGGTACGCCCTGTCCTCCACGGACGGACGGGGGCAGCGGCAGCAGCAGGTGGCAGGACCGCCCTCCCGGAGGTCTTCCCAGCTCGGTCGCACCAGGGTCCTGGCAAGAGAGGGCCCCCTTCCCGGGATCAGTCCTCCGCAGAGGTCTCAGGGCTGGCTGAGGCCGGGGCAGGGGGACGCAGTGGCGCCAGCTGCTGGCGCTGACGGAGCCTCCCTCGGGGCCTGTGTTTCCCACTGGTGGGCGGGGGGAGGGGCGGGGCCGCGCACCCTGCAGTGCCCCCAAGGATCAGGCGCATGCCGAACCCGCTAAGAATTCACTGCCACCAGGAAGACTTCCTGGATTACTCCCCCTCTCCCCCGCTCCCTGTGGACCTTGACCCTGCTCAGTTTACTGTGAAGCTCTCTGAGCCCTTCTTGTGGGTGCGCCTCCCCCCCCCCACCAAGGCCGGCCCACGGGCGCAGGGGGGAGCCAGGCCTCGGGTTACTTGTGCTCAGGGAGGCCCTACTTCCTCGTTCCTTTGTCTCAGGTTTGCACCTGGGAACACCTGGCCCCAGAGATCTGCATAATGAAGCCAGGCAGGGGCACCAGGCAGTGTCTGCCTCGGGTTAGACCCTCAAATAAGTGTGTGGGGAAATGGGAGGGGACGCCCTTCAGATCCTTTCCTGCTAGTCCCTCCATAAACCAGGCAGGGAGCCCTCCTTCCCTTCAAGGTTAAGGGGTCCACGTGGCACCCTGTGGCCCCACAGACCATCTTCTACCCAGCTGCCCAGTTCTAATGCTGTATCCTTGCCCCAGACCATGGGAACCTGACAAAACTATTGTCCTTCAGGAGTCTTCTGGCCCCCACACCAGGAATGAGAGTCCTAGGTTGTTGGAAAGTTCACTACCAAGCCTGATCACTGCCTCTGTAGAATTCCATTCTCAGCTTCTGTCCCTGCAGGTGTGGAGAAGAGCACTTTGCCACCCTCCTCCCTTAGGCCCATCTCTCCCCCCATAAGCAAGGGCCAGGACTAGGGTGAGGCCAGAAAGCCACATAGGGCACAAGTGAAGGGCGCAATCAGCAAGCGCACAGCCCTGAGGGTGACAGTCTCCTTCCCTTGGTGCCTTGGGTGCCTCTCTGGCCTCACTCTAGTCCCTGCTCTGCCTCCAGTCCCCAGCATACTCCAGCCCACTATGCTTCAGCCCTGCAACCCCCTCCTACCTTAAATATACCCCCCTTCTCTTGCCATCTCTGGGTGCAATGTAGAGGGGGACTGGGAGGATGAAAGCTGAAAGGCCTGAGGCTTCAAACCAGTAGGAAAGCCTGGGCAGGGTTTGGTAAAGAAGAACTGGCAAAATTTCATACAGATGAGGTCAGGCGGTAGGGACAAGGGAGGACTCTGGACTGGGGACCATGGTGGTGTGTGACACTTTTAACATAGGGGGAGACTGCTTGGGGAAAAGAGGTGTTTTGGGAAACAACAGAGGAAGATACCTCTCAAGCACTAGATGGAGGCCAGGTGAGGTAGCTCATGCCTGTAACTCCAGCACTTTCGGAGGCCACTTGAGGCCAAGAGTTCAAGACCAGCCTGGCCAACCTGGTGAAACTGTCTCTACTAAAAATACAAAAATTAGCTGGGCGTGGTGTGCACTCCTGTAATCCCAGATACTCAGGAGGCTGAGACACAAGAATCCCTTGAACCCTGGAGGCAGAGGTTGCAGTGAGCTGTGATTGCGCCATTGCACTCCAATCTGGGCGACAGAGTGAGACTCTGTCTCATTAAAAAAAAAAAAAAAAAGCACTAGATGGAGAGAGATTGAGATCATCAGTTTTCAAGGGTGCTGGGGGTGGGGCCCAGCATTGAGCCAGGGAGCAAAGGCCCAGAAGTCTGGGAGGCACTCTGGGAGCAGGAAAATGGCTGAAAGAAGGTGGACCCAAAGGCCAAGATTGAGGGGGTTCAAGAATGTGGGGACAGTTTCCAGTGTTAAAAATAACAGGGCCAGGTAACATTGGGATTGAAGAGTGTGTTGGGGGTTGGGAGCTGGAGACATCACTGATATCTATGTCAGAATGATTTCCGAAAAGGGGTACAAGGGCCAGATGCAGTGGCTCACATCTGTAATCCCAGCACTTTGGGAGGCCGAGGCAGGCAGATCACTTGAGATCAGGAGTTTGAGACCAGCCTGGCCAACGTGGTGAAACCCCATCTCTATTAAAAATACAAAAAATTAGCTGGGCATGGTGCACACCTATAATCCCAGCTACTCAGGAGGCTGAGGTGGGAGAATCTCTGAACCCGGGAGGCAGAGGCTGCCATCAGCTGAGATCCTGCCACTGCACTCTAGCCTGGGAGACAGAGTGAGACTCCGTCGAAAAAAAAAAAAAAAAAAGGGCCGGCTCGGTGGCTGACACCTGTAATCTCAGCACTTTGGGAGGTCAAGGTGGGTGGATCACAAGGTCAAGAGATCAAGACCATCCTGGCTAACATGGTGAAACCCCATCTTTACTAAAAATACAAAAAAAAAAAAAAATTAGCTGGGCGTGCCTGTAGTCCCAGTTACTCAGGAGGCTGAGGCAGGAGAATCACTTGAACCCAGGAGGCAGAGGTTGCAGTGAGCCGAGATCACACCACTGTACTCCAGCAGGGGCGACAGAGCGAGACTCGCTCTTAAACAGACAAATAAATACAACAAAACAAAACAAAACAAAAAAGTGGTACAAAACAAAGTAAGACTAGAGGAGTGCAGAGAAAGAGATGGCAGAGTTCCTGCTAAAGAGAAGGGAGTCATTTAAGGAGGTTTGAGATTCAAGGGCCTTTTGATTTTAAAATTAACCATGGCAGTAGAAACCTGAGTGTGTTCATATGCCGAGGGGGAGGTGTCAACAGTGAGGTGAAAGATCGAGGCAAGGGGCTAGCAAAGTGGCTGCACCAGAGACCTGTGGCTGGGCAAAAATAAACCTCAACAGTGATCATGGTGATCTTGAGTGACAGGGTATGTTTGGAAATGGGCAGTACAAACATGTAGTACTACCTTCTCCGAGATCGGGACAGGACAATCTGAGCATAGGTTGGGGCTGGTTGTATGCCACTACGCCCTTCTGTTTCTCTACAGTCTGTGTAGTCCCCAGCCAGTCTCAGACACCTAGAGTCATGGATAGAAACAAGGTCCCAGGACCATTGTCTTGAGGCTCCTTCTCTGTGCTCTACCTGGGGAATGCTTGACTGTCAACCCACAGAAGCTCTCTCTGGAGCCTCACTCCCTAAAGAGCTTCTTGCCATAATTGTAACCTGTCATGGTTAACCCCTTGTAAGCATGCCCCTGCCCCTTGTCTCTCCTAAGCTTTGGCTGCTGCAGCTTCTTTCCACAAAATCCCAGCAGGGCATTGGCAGGACAAGGAAGGGGATGTTTCCCTGATAAGCAGGAACAGAACAGAGAGGAAAGATCAGGGTCCTGAACTGGTCCGGCTAACTGAGCTTGGTCTGCAAAGGCAGCCTCCTGGCATCAGTGCACCACCCTGGGATGACAGCCTGTTGCCTGACTGCCTCGATCTCTGTCACCTCAGCCCTCAGTGCCTGGGGCATTATACACAGTATTAGCGTCATGGAGGGGCCAAACGGACTCTACCTGAAGGTTACATGTACAGGTACCTTCAACCCACGGTGGCCACCCAGAGCCCCCCCAACCTGTGTCTCTCCCAAAGCTAGGAACACTTGGGGTCTCAGAGGCCCCAACCCCAGCCCATTCTATCTCCTAAAAATCTCTAGCCAGCCCCTCCATCCAGCACCCCGGCTGGAGGCTCCTCACTGGACTTTCTTCTCCTACACTCCCCTCCCCCCCAGGCAGCTGCCAGGGGACGCCTTCTAAAGGGCAAAGCTGATCTTGTCCCTGCTCTGTCCAAATCCTTCCATGAGCAGGACCAAGTACAGTAGACAGAGAGGTCTGGCAGCATCAGCTCCAGGTGTAAACCCCACATCGACTGATTAGGAGTGCAACCTCACGCAGGTTATTTCGCCTCGGGTTCTCACACCTACCTTACAAGCATTATAAGAAGTAAATGTATTACGGGTAAAACGCCTGGTATTCCTCTTGGCCCCCAGAACCAGAGCAGAGCTTGCAGCAGGGTCTGCAAGACCTCTCCTGATGCCCCTCCTCCATCTCCCCTGACCTGAGCCCCTCTCTACTTAACACAAGCTCTTCCTAGCTCTCTGTGCCCATCCTACATGCTTTTAGACCAGTCCAAACGCTGGCCTCAGGATAGCATCCCTGATCACCAACCCCTAGAGGGGGTGTCTTGGAACACTTGGCTCAGAACACCCCAGGAGGTTTCACTCTGAGGCCTCCCCGGGGGCTGGCCTGTAGGTTTCCCAGGGGCACAGATGGCAGAGTTCTAGGGGTCTCTGGGCCCTGCACCAAGGAAATGCAGGGCAAATGCCTGTGGGAATGCTAGTTATGGGCAATGCAAAGAGGCAGTGAATCCGGGCAGGGAGATCAGGAGGGGTTTCCAGGAAGCAGAACTGAGGGAGGAAAGGAATCGGGGGGCATGCAGGGCTTTTGGGGTGCAGAGATATCCAGAACTTCTTGGTTGGGATGAGTGAGGGGGAGATCCATCTTCCCTCGGTGGCCTAAGCACTGGCCAAAGAATGGGCCCATCACCTAGCTCCTGGCTCTGATGAAGCCGGTGTTTCAGGACTCAGGGGGCCGAGACGCCCCCCCCACACACCCCGAGCACTCACACGCGCGCACACACGAGCCTCTGCTGGGGCGGGGGGGGGTTGCCATTTACCAGCAGCCCACAGCCCGCAGAGCCAACTGATAGAGACCCCAGCCACAGGCCACAGGACCTCGGGGTCCCTGCAGTGGGGGAAATCCCGCCCGCACCTCCCTAGGCTCCCCCACCAACGCGTGTGGCCCCGGGGGGCGGGGCGCAGAGGGAAGAGGTGACATAATCCGAGCCGCACCCCCTCCGGCCGCCACCTTCCCCCCAGGCCGGGCGAAGCATCCATGACATCATCGGCCTCCTCTCCGCTCCCCCTCCCCCTTGGGACCCCAGCAGCGGGACGCGCCCCCTACCCAGTCTGAGTCCGGTCTGACGTGCCGCGCAGTGCAGGAGGCACGGCGGCAGGTCGGAGCCAGGAGGGATGCCACGATGGGCCTGCCTCACTTACTCGCTGCCTCAGGGTCCGGCGCAGGGTCTCCGACTCGGGCGCCTCAAGTCCCGCTCGCTGGCGCAGCCCGAAGCCCGCCCGGCTGGGCGCGCGGCGCGGGCCCGGATCGGCTCCGCGCCCCTCCTGCTCCCCGCCCGGGCCCCGCCCACCAGCGGCTGCGGCAAACGCGAGCCCGCCCTCCGGCCACGCCCCCCCGGGACAGCCAATGCCCGGGTTGGGGCGGGGCGCGGCGCCTTAACCCCTTCGTCGCTGCGCCCCGCCCGCGCTTGGCACCCCCCCCGCCCCTCGCCTCGCCCTCTCTAGGGCGCAGCAAATCCTCCACTAGCCCCTCAGCTGGTCGCTCGTTACCCCCCAGGCCCTTGGGCTTGGGCTCAGTCCTATTCGTTCCTCTGCAACAAATCCAATGGAATCGCGCCCTCCCTGCCTCCCACGTCTAGGAAGAGGGGGAGGAGTCCCTCTTGCTTGGGGGGAAGGGGCTCCCGATTCGGAGCCCCGAGCCCCATTCCTCTCCCGCGCCAGCTCTTCGGGACGCGGCCTCCCAGCGGATGCCTTGAGACCTTGCAAGTCGGCTAGGTAGGGCTGGGATGAGCCGTCGCCAAGAAACGACCCGCTAGGGCGCGAGGACCACCGGCTGTCGTGCAGGAGGCGTCCAGGGGCAGTAACCTCCGTTCGTGATCAAACCGGGACGATCTGAAACTTGCCGATCACAGGGGATCACCGTCCGGAAGGTGCGACGAGGCAAAAATACACATTACACTGCAGCAGGATTGAACGCTCTCACGCTGTGCCCCGCGCCTGGCGTATCGCGTGGCCCCAGACCACACGCTGCAACCCGGGGTGAGAGGGAGTGAGGTGGGGACTTCGTCCTGGACCCAGAGCGCGGCGCGGTATCGCTAGCGCGGGCAGCGTTCACTGTAGGGAGTGCTTGCTCTGCCTAGGGCGGCCGGGGAGGACTTCCGGGAGGAGAGAGGTCGGCCCTCAATTGAGGCCTCAGCCTTGAATAGTGTGGGGGAGGCCAGCCTAGCCGAGAGTTTGGCATTACCAAAAGCCTGGAGGCAGCAAGGTCTGTCCTAAAAACTGCAGCGCCTCTACTCTGGCTGAGATTTAACGCATTCTGTCTCTGCTGTTATAGGTTATGTGTTTGGTCTTATTACTTCGTATTCTACAGTTTTTATTTATTGCTGTTTTCTTAATTTTCCCACATTTGCTTTTATCTTCTATGGTGATTTTCAAGTCAGAAAGTGTTAATTCTACTATTAGAAATAGAGTAAAAGAAAAAAGAAAAAAAGTGTTAATTCTTCTCGCGGCTGCCTTTAATCAAATGAAAATATTTTTATTTAACAAATTAGTAAAGTCAGTGACAATTCGTTTTTATATTCCCCTTTATGTCATAAGAAATTTAATTGCTTTTCTGCCGCCTACCTGCCGCCCTCACTACTTGTATCTGTCCACTTAATCAGAACGACACACCTAGCTTTTGTTTACACTTTTTTTGAAAGCCACAACATTCTTTTTCAGTCCTTGTTTTTGGCTTTTGCCAACTCCGTTTAATTGGTTTCAATGTCACTGCCAGTTTTTTGTGCTCTAATTTTTCTGTTCCTCATTTGGACCTATCTCTCAAATGACTGGTGATTTCTGGGAGGACTCTGGAATGTTGTATTTCCTAAGCCTTTGCCTTAGGTGAGAATGCCTTTACAGTGATTTCCTGTTTATAGAATTCTTGAGTCTCAAGCTTTCCCCCTCAAAACTCTTCTTTATTTCATTGTTTTCTGGCACTGAAAATGCAAAGCTGGGTTTGTCTGTTTAAGGTCAGCAATTTGCTTGGTGCTTGCCAGGGTTTTTCTTTACCCTCAAAAATCAAACATTTTGCCAGTATAAATCAA
This sequence comes from Ateles fusciceps, assembly GCA_036589455.1. Classification (NCBI taxonomy): domain Eukaryota; kingdom Metazoa; phylum Chordata; class Mammalia; order Primates; family Atelidae; genus Ateles; species Ateles fusciceps. The sequence goes on along the minus strand of JAZHEH010002969.1, from coordinate 516,190 downwards.
TATGGGCCTTATCTATTAATTTTCCAGAAACAAAAGAGGTCTTCTTTGCAGCTTAGAAAAGTTTTCTTTCTGTCCATTCTGTGAAAAGATTTGGGTTTTTTTCTTTCCTCTCCTCTAAAATTATCACATTGGATCATCATCGAATGTCAAATGAATCTGTTTGTTTTCTCTGCACCCTGGAAGGCTATCTCAAGGTTTTCTTCACCATTACGGATTTTCTTCAGAGCCAAGAGTACTGTTTATTTTCTCCAATAAGACATTTGATTCTGCTTGTTTTATTTTCCTTTCTTTCAGCCAGTTCCCATTCCACCTCTGTCTTGATCTTAACTTAATCTCTCTTTATAGTTCTCTGTTCCTATTTCATAGAGTAATGTGATTTTGCATCTTTAAAATAACACCAGGAAAATAAGAGAATACTATATCTGACTCTGGTCCAATGCATATGAAAAGCTTTTTTTTTTTTTTTTGAGACAGTCTCACTTAAAATTTACACATTTAAATTCTAGCATAGTGTGCAACTGTTGAATGAATAAACTAATACAATCCCCTTCCTTTCAGAGCAACTACGAACTAGACTATTTCTTTATAATTGGGTTCATCAGTTAAGCGAACCAATCAATACTTTTTTTGCTTTGTTTTGTTGTTACCTAAGATGATCTGTCATTTGCTGATTAATGATCACACTGACACAAACTTTTTTTTTTTCTTTTTTGAGACAGTCTTGCTCTGTTGTCCAGGCTGAAGTGCAGTGGCACGATCTTGACTAACTGCAACCTCCGCCTCCGGGGTTCAAGCGCTTCTCGTGCCTCAGTCTAAGTAGCTGGCATTACAGGCAAGCACCACCATACCCAGCTAATTTTTTGTATTTTTAGTAGAGACAGTGTTTCGCCATGTTGGCCAGGCTGGTCTTGAATTCCTGGCCTCAAGTGATCCACCCACCTCAGCCTCCCAAAGTACTGATTACAGGCCTGAGCCACTGTGTCCAGCCCTGAAAACCTTGATAAAGTGGATCACTTTCTGGGAAATAACATTACAAGAATAACAACGATGTTAAAAACATCATCCAAGAAATATGTCCAAAAAAGGTTCTGGCTGCATGGTTGCCTATGCCTGTAATCTCAACACTTTGGGAGGCCAAGGCAGGAGGATGGCTTGAGCCCGACAATTCAAGACCAGCCTGGACAACATAGGGAGACCTTGCGTCTACGAAAAAATTAAAAAATTAGGCTGGGCACGGTGGCTTATGGCTGTAATCCCAGCACTTTGGGAGGTCAAGGCAGGCAGATTCACCTGAAGTCAGGAGTTTGAGACCAGCCTGGCCAACATAGTGAAATCCCATCTTTACTAAAAAACACAAAAATTAGCCAACTGTTGTAGTGAGCACCCCGCAATCCCAGCTACTTGGGAAGTTGAGGCTGGAGAATTGCTTGAACGCAGGAGGTGGAGGTTGCAGTGAGTTGAGATTGTGCCACTTCAGCCTGGGCGAGAGTGAGACCCTCTCAATCAATCAATCAAGCAATCAATAGATAGATAGATAGCTAGGCACAGTGGTGCACAACTGTGTTCTCAGCTACTAAGGAGGCTGAGGTTGGACAATGGCTTGGGCCTGGGAGGCTAAGGGTGCAGTGGGCTGTGATTGTGCTACTCACTGCACTCTAGTCTGGGCAACAGAGCAAGACCTTGCCTAAACAAAAACAAAAACCAAAAAGGCTCCGATAGTTGTTTAATGGAAGAAATCTCTCAAACTCACTGAACAATCTTCACCCTACCAAACTGTGTCAGAACCCAGAAAAGATAGAATGCTATTTCATTTTATGAAGCCTTATACCAATTCCCCTTATACCAATTCCTAATAGCATAGGAAGAAAGGAAAACTGGAAACCATACTCATCAGGTCATGAGTTCCGGGGGGGGAAAATCCTACACACAATTCAAGAAAATAAAACTATATTATACTGTATAAAATTAATAAGCCATGAGTTTGTCAAATGAGAAAAAAACAATTATCACAATAGATGCGGAAAAAAAAAATCAGTCAAAAATCTGTACCAAAAAGAACCCTCCTAATTAACCAGAACAGCTGAAATTAAGAATTATGTATTACCAGCTAGGCGGGGTGACTCATGCCTTAATCCCAGCACTTTAGGAGGCTGAAGTGGGCAGATCACCTGAAGTCAGTTCGAGACCAGCCTGGCCAACATGGCGAAACCCCGTCTCTACTAAAAATACAAAAATTAGCCAGGTGTGGTGGCACGCACCTGTAATCTCAGCTACTTTGGAGGCTGAAGCAGAAGAATCACTTGAACCCTGGAGACAGAGGCTGCAGTGAGCCAAGATCACACCACTGCACTCCAGCCTGGGCAACAAGGGCGAGACTCCGTCTCAAAAAAAAAAAAAGAATTATGTATTACCTTGACTTCTGGCAAAATCAAGAGGGCCTCAGATTGCCTAACTGTAAGCTGCCCTCCTGCTCTGTTTCTGTGGGTAAGGTCCCCTAGCTAATCCTTTCATCAAATGAACCAGGTGCAGTTCCTGCTTATCTCTTAGTAGTAGGCTTCAGTTCCCTGCCAGCCTGTAGAATTATTCAAGCAAGCCGGTTACCTCCCATGCAGGAACCAAGGAGCACCTCACTCTCATCACTACAAAGCCTGCCCTCCACAACCCCTGGCTGTTCACTCCATTCCTGAGTGCACCTCCTGTGTGGCCCTGCGTGGCTTGTGGTGTCCTCCTCCCCTGGGCCGGGAATATGTAACTAATAAAGTGCAGTAAATCTCACCTGTCCAGTGTCACATGTTGTGTTTGGCCACTGTCATTACGAGAGTGGGGAACCCCTCCCTCAGCTATGGGGCAAAGAGGACATGATTAAAACAAACATTTAAAAAACTAATGATATCCCATGTTGGTGAGTCTGAAGGGAAACAGGAACTCACATAACGTTTTTTTTTTTTAAAGATGGGGTTTCACCATGATGGCCAGGGTGGTTTTAAACTCTTGACCTCAGGTGATCCACCCATGTCAGCCTCCCAAAGTGCTAGGATTACAGGCGTGAGCCATCACGCCCAGCATAACGTTTGTTTCTGAGATGGCAACTCTGTGCCCAGGCTGCAGTGTGTAGTGGCATGATGATTGTTCACTGCAGTCTCGACCTCCCAGGTTCAGGTGATCCTCCCACTTCAGCCTCCTAAGTTGCTGGGACTACAGACATGTGCCACTATGTCTGGCTAATCTTTGTATTTTTTGTAGAGAAAGGTTTTTGCCATGCTTTCCAGGCTAGTCTCAAACTCCTGATCTCAAGCAATCCATCTGCCTCAGCCTTCCAAAGTGCTGTGATTACAAGCATGAGCCAACGCATGTAGCCTCACATAGCATTTTTGAGGGTATACATTGGTACAACCCTTTGGGAGAACAATTGGGAGTATATAAAAATGTGAAACGTATATATCCTGGGATCCAGCAGCGTCTCGTTTCTAGGAAGAGATACCATCACAAGTAATGTGACATATGTCTGAAGACAGTCACTAATACACTGATTATAAAAGTACAAAACTTTAAAAATCTCCTAAATACATCAATCTATTAATAGAAGATTAAATGAATTACAAGGCATCCAATGCAATGTAACAATAGAGTTATTAATATTTAAAAGAAGGACATGAATGCCTATGTGTTGACACAGAAAGATGACTATATTAAGTGAAAAAAGCTGTGGCAGAATCACATGTATACCTACATACTCTAATTTTTATATTATTATTTTTTATTTATTGAGCAGCCCCCAAACTAAAATAGGTTCCAAGAGAGTCGTCTTCTTTTCTTTTTTTTTTTTGTGGGGGGTGGGGGGATGAAGTGCAATGGCATGGTCTTGGCTCACTGCAACCTCCACCTCCTGGGTTCAAGCAATTCTCCCACCTCAGCCTCCCGAGTACTGGGACTATAGGTGCATGCCACCACATCTGGCTAATTTTTGTATTTTTAGTAGAGATGGGGTTTCACTATGTTGGCCAGGCTGGTCTCAAAGTCCTAACCTTGTGATCCACCCACCTTGGCCTCCCAAAGTGCTGGGATTACAGGTGTGAGCCACCGCGCCTGGCCTCCTCTATTCTTTTTCAAATAATATATATGTATGTGCATAGAAAATTCAGGAAAGATACATAAGAGATTAAACCTGGGCTACCTTGAGATGGTGAGATCACAGGTCATACAGCAGAAGAAAGGAGTCTAGGCACTAATGTAATTTTTGCACTTTGGCACAGTCAGCTCACTGCAGCCTCAAATTCCTAGACTCAAGTGACCTTCCTGCCTGCCTCAGTCTCCTGAGGAGGTAGGACTACAGGCATGTGCCACTCATGCCCAGCTTCCTTTTTAAATTTTTTTCATAGAGAAGGGATCTTACTAAGTTGCCCAGGCTGGTCATGAATTCCTGGCCTGAAGCAATCCTCCTGCCTCTGCCTCCCAAAGTGCTGGGATTACAGATGTGAGCCACCACAGCTGGCCAAATATTTAATATCTTAACACTTTGCTATTTCTACATTTTCAGAGCTTATTTACCTGTTTATTCTTCCAAATAAACTTATTTTCCTTTTTGACTAGCTTTAAAAATATATTTAAAATACAAATTTTAAAAACTGGCCAGGCGCTGTGGCTCACGCCAGTAATTCCAGGACTTTGGGAGGCCAAGGCAGGCAAATCACAAGGTCAAGAGATCAAGACCATCCTGGCCAACATGGTGAAACCCCACCTCTACTAAAAATACAAAAAGTAGCTGGGCATGGCAGCATGTGCCTGTAGTCCCAGCTACTCGGGAGGCTGCGGCAGAATTGCATGAACCTGGGAGGTGGAGGTTGCAGTGAGCCGAGATCACACCACTGCACTCCAGCCTGGTGACAGGGTGAGATTCCATCTCAAAAAACAAAAACAAAAACAAAAAACCTGTATCTCTAACTTAATACTCTTAAGCAGAATAATGCCCCCGACCTAAAATGTCCAAATCCTAATCCCCAGAACCTGTAATATATTGTTACATGGCCAAGCAAAATTAAGGCTGTAGATAGAATTAAGGTTTTGATCAGCTGACCTTAAAATAGGAAGATTAGACTGGATTATCCAGGTAGGCCCAATGTCAACACAAGCGTTTTTTTTGTTTTGTTTTGTTTTTTAAATGAATTGAACCAACACAAGCATTCTTAAAAGTGAAAGAGGATGGCAGAAGACAGTGAGATGGAGATGTGACTAGGGAACAATGATCAGAGAGAAGCAACATAACTGGCTTTGCAGATGGAGGAAGGGGGCCATGAGCCAAGAAATGTGGGTGGCCTCTAGCTCGAAAAGAACCTCCAGAAACGGAACACAGTCCTTCCTTGATTTTAGCACAGAAGACCCACATTGGACTGTCGGTAAGCTACAAAAGGATAAGATAATACATTTGTGGGCCGGGCACAGTGGCTCAAGCCTGTAATCCCAACACTTTGGGAGGCTGAGGTGGGTGGATCACTTGAGGTCAGGAGTTCGAGACCAGCCTGAATACAAAAATTAGCCAGGTGTGCTGGTGGGTGCTTGTAGTCCCAGGTCCTCGGGAAGCTGAGACGGGAGACTTGCTTGACCCTGGGAGGCAGAGGTTCCAGTGAACAAAGATTGTGCCACTGCACTCCAGCCTGGGTGACAGGGCAAGACTCTATCAATCAACCAATCAATCAATCAAAGTTGTTTTATGCCACTAAGATTTGGCCATTTGTTACAGTGGCACTAGAAAATGGCCAGGTGCGGTGGCTCATGCCTGTAATCCCAGCACTTTGGGAGGCCAAGGCAGGCAGATCACTTGAGGTCGGGAGTTCGAGACCAGCCTGACCAACATGGAGAAACCCCGTCTCTACTAAAAATACAAAATTAGCCAGGCATGGTGGCACATGCCTATAATCTCAGCTACTCGGGAGGATGAGGCAGGAGAATCACTTGAACCCAGAAGGCGAAGGTTGCGGTGAGTTGAGATCACGCCATTGCACTCCAGCCTGGGCAACGAGACGGAAACTCCATATCAAAAAAAAAAAAAAAAAAAGGGCCGGGCGTGGTGGCTCACGCCTGTAATCCAAGCACTTTGGAGGCCAAGGTGGGCGGATCACCTGAGGTTGGGAGTTCAAGACCAGCCTGACCAACATGGTGAAACCCTGTCTTAAAAAATAATAATAAAAAAATAAAAAATTAAAAAAAAAAGAAAGAAAATGAATACAAACACGTAATAGACACAACATTCCTTCGTTGAATGATGAATGAAATCTCAAAATGAGCTGAGATTAGCACCCCTGCACTCCAGCCTGGGTGACAGAGCAAGACTGTTTCCAAAAAAAGAAAAAAGAAAAGAAATATATCACTCAGAATCCAGATAGCCAATAAACAGCTGAAAACATCTGTAACCTTGTTGATACTGAAGAGATGCAGATCAAAACCTATCAAATTAGGAAAGACTACTGTGATCCTTTGGGGTCCTACCCACTAAGTTGTCCAGAAGGGGATTTGGGTTTACTTATCTGACATGACTGCTTGCAGTTACCTCTGAACACCAAATCAGGGGGGCAGACAAGGCACTTTAATTATGCTAAAGTTTGAATGTTTATCCTAAAGCCTTTTACAGCTGTGCTTACTTTATGAGGAAATGAAAACTTCTGGAATTGGGCCAAAAATCCTGGGAATTACCAATAAAGGTCTTGGGGGTTATCTAAGACAATATAAAACTAACTGAAATGATTATGATCCAGGTATGCTGGGGTCTTTTATGACTGTTTTATAAGCTGATAAGCTGATGTAGTTTTTTTGTGTTTGTTTTTTGAGACAGAGTCTCGCTCCATTGCCCAGACTGAAAGTGCAGTTGCACAATCTCAGCTCACTGCAACCCCCACCTCCCGGGTTCAAGCAATTCTCTCGATCTTTGTAGAGATGGGGTTTCACCATCTTGGCCAGGCTGGTCTTGAACTCCTGACCTCAGGTGATCCGCTCGCCTCGGGCACAGTGGCCCACGCCTGTAATCCCAGCACTTTGGGAGGCCAAGGCAGGCAGATCACTTGAGCCCCAGAGTTTGAGACCAGCCTGAGCAACATGGTGAAACCCCGTCTCTACCAAAAAAACAAAACAAAACAAAAACAGAAATTAGCCAGGCATGGTGGTGTGCACCTGTAGTCCCAGCTACAGGAAGCTGAGTTGGGAGGATTGCTTCAGCCTGGGAGGCGGAGGTTGCAGTGAGCTGTGATCATGCCACTGCACTCTGGTCTGGGCAAAAGAATGAGACCCCGTCCTAAAAAAAAAAAAAAAAAAAAAGGGGTGGGACCTAAATGCTCTATATTCTTCTTATGTACATGTATGGTGCAGAGTCACTCACTTCAAGTGGTGACTTGTGTTCCTTTTCGCTTTTGTCTAAATATCTTGAAATGAGGCTTACAGGGTATAGGTACAGATAAGTCTCTTACTATCATATAAACAATGCGTCAATTATATAAAAACAGAATCAAATGTTACAGGGGGGATCCCAACATAAGAAAAACATAAACCATCTTCTATCTTAGGTAAAATGTGCAATTAGTAAAGAATAGTGGTAAGAAAGAGAGTATGGTTTTTTATTTTTTGCATATTTTCCCTTTAACTTTTGTTTTTCACGGACCCTGTGTGTGTGTGTGTGTGTGTGTGTGTGTGTGTGTGTACAAACATCAGCTTGGTCGGGCACGGTGGCTAACACCAGTAATCCCAGCACTTTGGGAGGCCAAGGCGGGTGGATCACCTGAGGTCGTAGGAGTTCAAGACCAGCCTGGCCAACATGGTGAAACGCCATCTCTACAAAAATACAAAAATTATCCAGGCATCATGGCAGGTGCCTGTAATCCCAGCTACTCAGAAAGCAGGAGAATTGCTTGAACCTGGGAGGCGGAGGTTGCAGTGAGCCGAGATAGCACCATTGCACACCAGCCTGGGCGACAGAGCAAGACTCCATCTCAAAACAAAAACAAAACAAAACAACAACAACAAAAACACAACTGCCCAACTAGACAGCAAGCACATGCCCACACAACTATAGTACTATGTGAACAACACAGGGAACTGTGGAGTGACTTGAATTACCTTGCTGAAAACAGTTAAAGGAAAATCTCTTACAGCAATTGAGGAATTAAGTCTGTTACGCAGTTCTCAACAGTTAGAATACTAAGAGTTTTAGTTTTATTATATTATGGATATGTTTTTATGTCATATGGTAGAAATGTAAATAGTAAATGTAAAATAGAAGAAAGTTAAAATGACTAAAAACCAGTCAGAGTAAATCTACCAAGCTATATGCAAAAGGTTATATATAAATAAGTTTAATGTTACAGTATTGGTATTTGGTAGGTTTTCTTATAAGGTTTCCCTATCCATTTTGCTGTAATTAATAATCAAATAATGTATTAGCCAGGGAAAAATTATGTATGCTGTCAGGATAAATCAGGTCAAAATGTTTTTCAATGTCACTACTGAAATTGCTTTTGGTACAACTGTATGACTATCAAAGGTTATGTACAAAGCACAGCTCTACCCAGATACTCATCCTTGCCCTGTTCTCAAAATATCATAAAAGAAACAAGACTCTTTAGCACTCTGTTTTTCAAACTGTACGTCAAAATCTGTGAGTTGTAAAATCAATTTAGTCACCATTGGCAATAAAACAGAATAGAGAATCAAGAATGAACATGCATCAAACCAGAAGGTTTGTACTGTGAAATGTTTGTTTCAGTATCTATATGCATACATGCACACACAGGAAAATGGATTTCTTACTGAAATACTGTTAAAAGAGCCTAGTGGAACAACACAGCCTTAGTGGAATAGCTGTCTCCAATCTTGGGGCTGGGCATGCACGCATAAAGACTTGAGGGATATTCTCAAACAGTCCAGTGGCGTGTGGAAGGAGACGTAGATGGTGTAATGACAATTTGTGGGATACAGTGATGTAAAGGTTTAAGAAATGAGTTAACAGATTCAAAACACTAAGTAATTAAACATTCCCGCCCCTCCCCCACCCAGGCTTATCAAACATAGCTCAGGTCTCTGGGTTCAGACCTTCCCAGCCAGGTCCTAGCCTCCTTTTCCACTTCTCATTTGCCCTGGCCTGTCCTCCACCCAACACTCCATGCTCCCCCTCAGGGAACAACAGGCCTTTATTCTCCACTCCAGATCTCTGCACCTGTCCTCCTCCTAGTCTGGAAGGCCTCTCCTATTATCCACTGGTCCCTTTCATACACTCCAGCATCCAGCTGTGCACTTGCTAGCCCGTGATTGGTTGGTCCCTCTGCTAGATAAATACCACTGCACTAACCCCTACTTGTGGCTGGGGTCACGTTTTGCTCACCGTACTTCCCTAGGGTATTCAATGTCATGCCTTGTACTTAGTAGGCTCCCCATAAATTATTTTTTTTTTACAACACATTTCAGATGTGTTTAAATAATTTTCTGTTACAAAGATTCAATACAGGGTGGCTGTGGTGGCACACAACTGTAATCCCAGTGCTTTGGGAGGCTGAGGTAGGAGGATCACTTGAGCCCAGACCACCATGAGGAACATAGTGAGATAGTAAGATCCTGTCTCTATCAAAAAAAAAATTATATATAATATATATATATATATATATGAGCTGGGTATGGTGGAGTGCTCCTGTAGTCCTAGCTACTCAGGAGGCTGAGGTGGAGGATCACTTGAGCCCAGGAGTTTGAGGCTGCAGTGAGCTATGATCACACCACTGTACTCCAGCCTCGGCAACAGAATGAGACCCCGTCTCAAAAACCAAAAATCCAACATGCATCCCTTATCAGTACCACTGTGGTAGACTAGGGGTGTCACTCAACTGCCACCATATTACTGGTGGCTTCACATAACCCAGCTATTTCAGCCCCTTTTCTCGAGGTTTAGCATGAGCCAAGGATATACAAGGCCATCTAGGGCTCTTTATGTTTTGTTACAGAGATTTTAAACATGTATGAAAATAGATGGCTAGGTGCGGTGGCTCACACCTGTAATCCTAGTTCTCTGGAAGACCAAGGCAGGTAGATTGCTTGAGCTCGAGTTCGAGATCAGCCTGGGCAACATGGTGAAACCCCATCTCTACAAAAAAATTAAAAAATTAGCTGGGCATGGTGGCGCACGCCTGTAAGTTCCAGATAATCAGGAGGCTGAGGTGAGAGGCTGGCTTGAGCACAGGAGGCAGAGGTGCAGTGAACTGAGATCGTGCCACTGCACTCTAGCCAGGCAACAGAGCCAGATCTTAGAAACAAAAAAGAAAGAAAGAAAATGAGTACAACTCCATGTACCCATTCCCAGTTTTTCAGTCATTTTCAGCTCATGGTTAATCTTGTAAATAACTATTTTTTGAAAAATTGTGTAATATGACTCCAATCTAGAACCTGTCAATAACAGGCCTTGAAGATCCACAAGAGAAGTTACTGGACTCTATGGGGTGCAAGTGGTATCAAAATAGACCTGTGTTGGGCTGGGCTGTAAAGATAAGGTACCCAGGACAAGCACTGCCTGGGAGTTACAAAAATCAAAATATATCTGATTGGTTGGAGCCAAGAGTCAAGGGGTCCAAAATCTAACTATGAAAAAGGGACCACTAGGCCGGGAGCAGTGGCTCATGCATGTAATCCCAGCACTTTGGGATGCTAACATGGCGAAACCCCGTCTCTACTAAAAATACAACAATTGCCAGGTGCTGTGGCTCACACCTGTAATCCCAGCTGTTAGGGAGGCAGAGGCGGGAGGATAGCTTGAGCCCAGGAGTTCGAGACCTGCCTGGGCAATATAGCGAGACCCCGTCTCCACAAAAAGGAAAAAAACAAAAAGGCAAAAAAAAAAAAAAATAAGGGTAACTTCCCTCAATGCAACAACCCCCACCCCCCGCTTTAAAAAAAGAAAAAAGAAAAAGAAAAAATACAACAATTACCCAGGCATGGTGGCATGCACCTATAGTGGTAGTAGCATGCACCAGCTACTCAGGAGAATGAGACAGGAGAATCGCTTGAACCCAGGAGGCAGAGGTTGCAGTGAGCTGATATCCTGCCACTGTACTCCAGCCTGGGTGACAGAGCAAGATTCTGTCTCAAAAAACCCCACAAAATTAAAAAAAAAAAAAGGGAGGTGGTCCCAGCTGAGCCACTGGGTGAGCTCCGCCCGGCCCAACAAAAAAAGAACAACAACAAAAAAGGGTAAAAGACTCAGGTAGAATTACAACGAAGTCTTGAGTCCTTGGTTCTGAATCATCATCCATCAGTCTTGTCTATGTCCTCAGCTAAGACGGTAACCCTAGTGCTCCAGAGAAGTGATAACCGTACCCTCAGACGAAAATAAAAATTAAAGCCTGGGCATGGTGGCTCACACTTGCAATCCCAGCACTTTGGGAGGCTGAGGCTGTTGGATCACCTGAGGCAGGAGTTCAAGACCAGCCTGGCCAACAAGGAGAAACCCTGTCTGCTAAAAAATACAAAAATTAATCTGAGTCATGGCACCAAAAATGTAATAAATAAATAAAAATAAATTAATTAAAAAATTAGCTGGGCATGGTGGCAGGCGCCTGTAATACCAACTACTCAGGAAGCTGAGGCAGGAGAATGGCTTAATTTGGGAGGCGGAGGTTGCAGTGAGCCAAGATTGCAACATTGCACTCCAGCCTGGGTGACAAGAGAGACTCCGTCTCAAAAAAAAAAAGAAAAATAATAATAAAAATAAATTATACAAATAAATAAATAAAAATGTAAGTAGAGCTAGCAAGGCCAGGCACGGTGGCTCATGCCTGTAATCCCAGCACTTTGGGAGGCTGAGGCAGGTGGATCACTTGAAGTCAGGAGTTCAAGACCAGCTTGCCCAACATGGTAAAACCCCGTCTCTACTAAAAAATACAAAAATTAGCCAGGTGTGGTGGCACATGTCTGTAATCCCAGCTACTTGGGAGGATGAGGCAGGAAAATCACCTGAACATGGGAGATGGAGGGTGCAGTGAGCCAAGATCGTGCTACTGCACTCCAGCCTCGGTGACAGAGTGAGACTCCATCTCAAAAAGAAAAGAAAAAAAAAAAAAGTAGAGCTAGTGAAATGTTCATAATCAGGTTTAGTGTCACATGTACAGATCGGTAATGTGTTTATAATAATATTACATCTGGTCTACTTTTTAGGGTGTAAAAGCGTTTAATTTCATTTTATTTTTATTTTTCCCTTTAATTTTTCATTTTTTAGTTGTGAAAGCAGTTTGTATATATTTGGAAGAATGTTTCCTATTTGTTGAATAAACTATTCATTTAATAAATGTAGTAGACTATTAGATTAAGCACTAAACAATGCTCAAAGGATCATACGGTTTTTTCTCCACACTAAGCCCACAGTCATGAAGAATATCTGGTAGCTTCCAGGATGTGAGAAAGGAATGTGCCTTTTCCCCACTCCCGGCCTTTGGGTACTGTCCTGAGCATGGGATGCTGGGAGTGGGCCTGCCTTGGTCATCTTGCTATCTGCATGGCAGTGGCAGAGGATAGCTGAGGGAAGCAACTAGAGAACCTGGACCTGCCATCTTGCTCTGTGAGAAGCCCCTTCCAATGGAGATTTTAATTACTTGCAACTTTTTGGCCTCCCTCTCCACCCTACCCTGATCTGTTCCCATCCCAATCTGTTCCGTAGCTCTCAACCTTGGCTGCACACTGCAATCTCCACTGATGCTCCCTGACTGCACCCTCAGATATTCTGATTTAACTGGTCCTGGGTGCAACCTGGCTGGCATGAGACTACTAAAAACTCCCCAGGTGAATCCAATGAGCAAGCAGGCTGAGAACCAATGATCTAACTGTAAGTCATCTCTTTTCCCTTTTAACTTTGTTTCTACCTGATACTGTGGTTGGCTACATCTGTTTCTTCCTTCTCCTACTAGAATGTAGGCTCCAGATGGCCTTCCAAAGAATGCAAGTGGCCCTTCACGCTCCAGGTGACAAGTATCCGTTGCTGATGAAAGTAGTAGTCACACCTTTCTTGGAATTTAGGTTCTACAGTCAACGCTTATGGCACCCAACGAGTCAAAAACACCCTTGGTAACTCCAAAGGAAGGCTCTGCCCTGGAACCTGAAGTACTGTTTCCCTATCACCATCCCGGGAGACAGTTTCCTCCTGGGCCGGAACAGAAAGCTGCCTCCCCCCACCCGGCATCAGAGGAAGTGGGAGGCTTATGTTTAGGGGCCACCTTGCATAACTACACATTTAAACATGTGCCTCACCCTCAACACAGCAGGATGCTCACGCCATGAACAGCCCACAGGAACCAAAGTGACCGACCCTCCAGGAGGTACACACCTCCCTCCCATCCCACCCACTCCTGAGCATATGGTTCTCACATCTACCAGTGGGTGGAATCACCCACACCATTTAAACTTTTTATTTTGCCAAGATGTAGAGCTGAATTCATGTGATTTACCACATGAGCAATGTCCCTCCGCTGCACAATTATAGCCAGCTCAAGCAGGTCCTCTCCTTCCTTCTACCTGCCCTGCAAATGGCTCTCTCCTTCACTGACCCACTGCCCTCCCTTTTAAAGGCTGATACTCCCTAGGACTCTATCCTTGGTGATTCTCATTAACTCTCTCCCCAGTGGCTCTCAGCCCTACTAAGGGCTCCTGATCTGTAAAAAAAAAAAAAAAACACTCGTGAGACCTCCCCCTCCCCAGTTAACAGAGATGTGGCCCAAGAGGTTCCCCACTTCTACTTTGAGTGGGGGCAGAAGAGAAAGACCTTATCTAGGCCTTAGGGGCAGAGCTTGCAGGGACAAAGGAACACAGTAAATGTACAATAGGTTATTTTCTTAATGAATGGATTCATAATAAGAATGGGACTTCCACCAGCTTCCAAAGGACCCTCCCCCATCTCTCAGATATATTCTGAGGCCTAAATTTCACCTGCTCATCTAGGATCCCAGGCCAGGCCCTCTGCCATACCAAGCCACACCAAGCTCAGCAGTACTCACAGGCCTTTAATCTATAATTGCCTGGCCACACTCCATCACCTCCCCAGGACAGTGGGGAAGGATGAAGACATATAGCTAGGAAGTCCGCACCAACTCTAAGTTCAAGAGGAGGACTGGGGTCAGGCTGGGGCCTGGGCAGAGGGCTCTCGGCCCCAGGCGATGAGGGAGTTGCTGGCTTGGGCAAGCTCGGCGATGGACACCCGGCCCCGCTGTCGGATGAAGTTGGCCACGGCGGCCAGTTCCTCTGGGGTTATGTAGATGAACTTGCCCCGGTCGTCAATCACACCTGTGGGGACATGTGGGTTGTGGGGCTGAGCCCTCCTGGACCCTCCCCCACCTGGCCTGAGAATGCCCACCTACTCCTTCACAGCTGGCTCAGGGCCCTTCAGGTCTCCTGCCTGCCTGGCCTTTCCTGGCTGCATCCAGTCCTGCTAGGAGAATCAAATCAGCCTGCCCTGCCTGTCCTCTCCCACTGCCTCCATCTCCAGGCCACGGCATGTCCTCCCTGTAACTGCATCCAGCTTCTCGGTGCCCCTCGTTGCACACCCCCCCCCCATCTGGGGTGGTCATCCTGCCTTTGCTGCACATCCCTGCAGCCCCTGTGGCTAGACACTCTCCAAGGCCAGGCCTGCAGCGAGTGACTCTCATCCTCTCACCTGTTACAGTCCCCTCAGCCAGCAGGTCCTGGATGCGATTTTATGGTGTCCTATGAGAAGAACAATTCTGAGTAGAGATAGGCATCAATGTCCCCCAGAAAAAGCACTGAAACCTCTCTCCCACTACAGCCAAATCTCATTCTTTCCCTCTCATGCCAACCCCTAATTGTGACTCTGTGCTTTGCCTTTGGAAGGGCCCTGGGTAGAAGGGGCTCTGGTCCTGGGTCTTGAAAGACCCCCAAAGAGGATCTTTCTTTAGGAGTGAGACAGTGGCAATGTTTGGCAACATAGGCTGGTGCAGTCTGTGCAAGAGAGTTGTCAAGGTAACTGATTTGGGCTGCTTTGGTCACAGGGGCTGGCAGAGTGATGGGATTTGGATTTTTTTTTTCTTTCCTGCCTGTTCTTCCATCCATTAAAAACACAGGATTCCTAGGGTACCAGGAGACTTCTGTGCACTACTCACTCTTAGTTGGGGACAGGGTAGAGGAAGCGAGACTGTGTCTTTAGGGCAGGTCCTCTCTGCTAGCCACACATATCCTTGGCCACACTGCACACAGCAGGCCACGTTCCAGGGCTTACCTGAGTGCGTAGGCCCACCTGGGAAGCCAGGTCTTCCAGGAGCACAACCTTGGACTGCTACAAAGAGGAGGAGGAAAAGAGAGAGAGGCTGAGCTTGGGCAAATTCCTCTAAGCATAAGCACCCTCCAGGTTTGCATCCTGATCTGATCGGTTCTGTACACACTCCTGTGGGACAGCCTTGCTCTCCTGACACACACACACACACTCACAAACACCCATTGACAGAGACACGCACAACCATAAACCCTCTCATTCCCCTTCTTGCAAGCAGGGAATCTACCCAAAACAACCACCTGCCTCATGGGCCCTGTCCTGGACTCCGAGACATGCATGAGTGGAAATCAGAGCACAGCTGCCACCATCCTCTGCATCTAGCCATCTCTTTTAACATTATGGACAAGTTGAAGGGGACGCACCATAGAGAGGAAGGAGGCGGTGATAGTCACCAAAAGCTATTTTAAATAACTGTCTCAGGACTTATGTTTGCTGAGGACCTGCTAGAACAAGGCCCTGAGATGGTAAGAAGGACACACGCTGAACAAGCCATAGCCCCCACTCTGGAGCTCACAGTCTGGCTGGTGAGACAGGTGAGTACATGGACAAGAGGGAGAGCAGATGAAGGCCCAAGCAAGCCAAGGTCTCTCAGTAGAGGCTGCAGGGGCCCACCCCTGCCTTGCCTTTGCTTGCCGCCCCACAGGCCTGGTCCCCCACAACCTGACACACCCACACTCTTTATCCATCCTCTTCATACCATGTGAGGCACTGAGCCCACCCTTAAAATCACTGTCACTAGACTGGGTAAGGTGGCTCACGCCTGTAATCCCAGCACTTTGGGAGGGCAAGGCAGGCAGATCACGAGGTCAGGAGATCAAGACATCTGGGCTAACACAGTGAAACCCTGTCTTTACTAAAAATAGAAAGAATTAGTTGGGTGTGGTGGCATGCACCAGTAATCCCAGCTACTCGGGAGGCTGAGGCAGGAGAATCGCTTGAACCTGGGAGGCAGAGGTTGCAGTGAGCCAAGATTGTGCCACTGTACTCCAGCCTGGGCAACAGAGCGAGACTCCGTTTCAAAAAGAAAAGATAAAAAAAATCAGTGTCACTAACACTGCTGAATGCTTTCCCCGCACAGCCATGTTCCACGCTCCATGAGCTTCCTCATACCCTCAGTAGAAACCTGAGTTCCCAAGGGTACAGCGAAGGGTCCACTGTTGTGTCCACATAGGCACCTACCCCCACTGCCCCAACAGACAGCACAGGACTTAAGAAAAGGCAGTCCTTTTGTATCTCTGTGAATCCTCCATCGCAAATGAGCTGGGGGAGGACTGACATAGTGACACCTCCCTGACTGCAGATAGCATGTGACCTGTTTGAAATGCCAAACCGTATGTGCAAGTAGGAAGGCAAGCGAGAGGCAGCTGGACCAGGATAGGCAAGGACAAGGTGACCTGGTCAGCTGGCCTCTACCTACAAAACAGGGATCAGGCACCGGGCTTTCAGTGAGTGTGGTACAGAAACATGAAGTCACCCTAGGTGGTCCCTGAAGACCTGGCCCGAGGTGCTGCTGGGGCTAAAACACGTTTGATAAACAAGCTGGGTGTGGGTGGCGGGCACCTGCAGTCTCAGCTACTCGGGAGGCTGAGGTGGGAAGATGGCCTGAGCCCAGCCATGGTCAGACAGAAGAATGGAACAAGATCGAGTGAACTCTACACTTCTCTTAAATGATGCTGGGTGCAAGCATGCTCCTCCAGTTCTGAAATCTTTTTTTTTTTTTTTGAGACGGAGTTTTGCTCTTGTTACCCAGGCTGGAGTACAATGGCGCAATCTCAGCTCACCACAACCTCCGCCTCCTAGGTTCAAGCAATTCTCCTGCCTCAGCCTCCCAAGTAGCTGGGATTATAGGCGCGCGCCACCATGCCCAGCTAATTTTTTGTATTTTTAGTAGAGACGGGGTTTCACCATGTTGACCAGGATGGTCTCGATCTCTTGACCTCGTGATCCACACGCCTCGGCCTCCCAAAGTGCTGCAGTTCTGAAATCTTAAGACAAAAGGGCCTATCCCCTCGGAGCAAGGAGGAAAGCAGACAGATTGAATTTCAAGTCTTCCTTTTCCCTGCAAGATAGCAGCAGCTCTAGAAGAATCAGCCAGCACAGGCTGGAAAAACTTTTTCGAGACAGTCTCACTCTGTCACCCAGGCTGGAGTGCAGGGGCACCATCTTGCCTCACTGTAACCTCCATCTCCTGGGTTCAAGTGATTCTCCTGCCTCAGCCTCCTAAGTAGCTGGGACTTCAGGCGTGCAGCACCATGCCCAGCTAATTTTTGTATTTTTAGTAGAGATGGGGTTTCAACATGTTGCCCAGGCTGGTCTCAAACTTCTGACCTCAAATGATCCGCCCACCTCAGCCTCCCAAAGTGCTGGGATTACAGGCATCAGCCACCGTGCCGAGACAAGCTGGAAAAACTTCTAAGCTCCACAAAAGTTTGGAGAACTCCCCTAGAATGGCACCTTCAGGGAGCCGCCGAAAGTGAGGGCTACAACTGGGGACCTTCTGGTTTCTGCAGAGTAAAGGGGGATGCTGAAGCTGACCCCCTCCTCTAATTCCGCCTGGGAAGGCTTCCTGGGAAGGGGCTTCAGGACCATCTTGCTGCCTACTGGGTAGATGGAGACAAGTTCCAAACAGCAGCAGGCAAGTGTCAGAGCTATCCTGCCCGGCTGCAGCCCCCCTAATCAAGTGTGCCCAGGTGGAGAAGGGGCTCCATGAGAGGGGGAATGCACACAGCCTGAGCAGACAGGACCCTCCGGACGCTGCCAGCATTTCCCCTGCTTAGGAACCCCAGACTCAAGGCTGTGGGCCCAGCCCCTCACTGCTGGCAGGCATCTAAACCCTGCTCTCTTTCAGGAGAGGTGGCGGGAGGATTATGCAAGCCCTGGCTCCTTGGCAGCCCCTAGTAGCACCCCCACCACCACCCCCGCTCCCTCTGCACTCCTTCCCTTAGCCGCCTCTGCAACTCTGAGTTGCACTTGAAAACCTCTCCCCTGACTGCGTCCTTCGTGGGAGAGAAGTTGCTTAGCAGCAAAGCGAAGTAGGATGTGCTTATGCAACCTGGTGCGGCATCAAGGTGGCCTGCGTGGTGGCTGCAGACAGAAGGGGACACACTGCTGCCCCATCCTAGACTCCAAAGGAAACACCATCGTGTTTTCCCTGAAAGACCCAAGTCAGGAGCACATGGCAGAGGACGCTTGTTCAACTCAGTGGAGCCTCAGTGTGACAGAACTGACAGAAAACACATGTGAAGAGACTTGAAAACACACTGACTCACTGAGCGTGAGGTCTGAAGAGCAGGGGAAACTGTCAAACTGAGTGTGAGGAAGTGATCAAAGGCTCATGCATCCCACACAGACCCAGGTCCTTCTCCACCTTCGGGGCTGGAGGGGGGAGAAACACTCCTGGCCAGGACCCCACAGCTCTGTCCCTCTGAGGCCCCCTGCCCACTCCTGCATGAGCCTGAGTGTACCACCTGCAGCACCCAACATGCACACGCCAGGCAGGGAGCTGACACTCAGGCTCTGTTCAGTGGCATCTTACCTTGATGTAGCTGATGAACTCTGTCAGGAAGCTCTGGGACTAGATAAGCAGAGAAATCAGGGTGAGCACCCCTTAGCAGGGCCACAGAGTTCTGTACCCATCCACCCAAGTACCACCTACTCACTTGAGGGCCACCTGCCTGCAGCCTGCCTTGGGCCCGCCCAACCACCTGCGCGTACGGCTTGCCTACACAAGCAGCAGAGCCTTCCAGGGTGAGGGTTTTTTTTTTGGCCTCTGCTGAGGACAAAGCCTCTGGCCACCAAAGCCTGCTGGTACTGATGCCCACCCACCTCTCACTGCCCGGCCAGGGGCGTCTGGGATGGGGTGGCCGGTCTTGCGCCTGGCACGGGCAGCACTGATGGGTGCAAAGAGGGGGCTTCCCAGGGGCAGCAGGCCCACCTGTTCCTCAGTCATGGTCTCTCCCACACCCTCCTCCTCCACCACAAAGGCCTCCTTCAGTTTCAAGTACTCCTCATGCTCCCGCTGGGCCTGCTCCTCACGGGCCTTCCTCTCCTCCTCCTCCTGTGGACATAGAAGGCAAAAGTCAGCTATTGGTGGTAGGTGCTCACCATCCCTGTTCTGGTTGCTGCTACCCCTGAAGGACACCAGGGCATACAGCCCAGCCTTTACTTGGAGACAGAGTTCTTTCAAAACCCACGTTCCTTCATCCCCCCAAGATGAACAATGGGCCGAGGACCCTCTTGTCACCAGCATCACCATCACCTGGACAAATGCTGTTCAGCCCCTTCTTCTGCCCTCCATGCTCAGAAGATCTTAGCAAAAATCTATTGAAAACCCGGCCATAACCCCACCCTACAATACCCTCCAATCACCCGCCCCACCCTCTCCCTGTGTAACTCACCGAGCATACCCCGTCATGTCCAAACTTCATGAGCAAATATGAAGCCTGCATTTCCTCACCACCCACTTACCCAGTCAAACCACTCCAGCCTGGCTTCTGTGTTGCCAGTTCTATGAAACAACTCCTGCCACAGTCTCACCCATGCCCCCACTCACCAAACTCAAGGGACAAGCTTCAGGTCTCATATGCCTGTCCTCTCCTGGATCCTTCTTTCCTCCCTTGGCTTCCAGATCCCACCCTCTCCTGGATTTCCTCCTGCTCCTCAGGCCATTCTTCCCGCCTCCTTCATCATTCAGCCCTGCCTCTTCTCTCTCCTCCACATTCTCTGGGCCACCTCACCCATACCCAAAGCATCAACCCCTTCCTTGCCAGTGACTACCACACTTGTATCCCCACCCAAATCTCTTCTCCCAAACACACAATGGCCCATGTGATGCATCTACTGGCCCATCCCATCTCACAGGCACCAGACCGACCCTGGGACCTACTCTTCTACGTCTGGACCTCCTCCTGGGTCCCTGGCTCTGTGAATCAACACAGCCAACTGGTCAGAAATGAGGTCCTACTGACCACTTCTCTAACTTCCAGAAAACTCCCCCAGTCTGTCTGTGTTGCTCCATCACTACCACCTGGTACAACAGCTCCCCTCAACCCAACACATTTTCCAGAGCACTCAGAAATATCTTCTTAAAACGGGAAGCTAAAGCTGGGGCAAGTAATATACAAGATGAGTCTGGGGCATCTTGCAAGCCAGAAACTAAGTGCTCAAAAAACAAAGCAAGTACGTGTTAAAACAAAACAAGTACGTGTTAAAGGTACATTGTAGCCAACCGAAAAGGCTCCCAGTGGTCAAAGCAAGAACAATCTGAACAGCCTAATAAATAACATGTCACTGGATTACAACACAAAGTATAAAATAAATACTCATGAGTCTATACAGATATAAAAAAATGACTGGCCAAGCACAGTGGTTCACGTCTGTAATCCTAACACTTTGGGAGGGTGAGGTGGGTGGATCACTTGAGGTCAGGAGCTTGAGACCATGCTGGCCCACACGGTGAAACCCCATCTGTACTAAAAATACAAAGATTAGCTGGATGTGGTAGCAGATGCTTATAATCCCAGCTACTTGGGAAGTTGAGCAGGATGATCGCTTGAACCTGGGAGGCAGAGGTTGCAGTGAGCCCAGACTGCGCCACTGCACTCTAGCCTGGGCGACAGAGTGAGACTCTGTCTCAAAAAAAAAAAAAAAAAAAAGACTGCATAAATATTTAATGAATAAGGAAGGAGAGACATATCTCCCATAAAAGATTTCCAAATCATTTATGTAAGAACTCTAACTCCCCCAACCCTTAAGTGTGGGCTGTGCAGAGTGACTTATTTCCAAAGAAATACACGAAGGGGGGGAAAGAAGCAGTCACATTACAGTGGAGAAAGCTGGCAAACACAACCGCAGCCAGGCGACCAAGGTTAACAACATTAGAGATAAGTGAAGTGGGTAACTTGCATGTTCAGCATGTTGCGTTGAAGATGGAACTTCACTTATGGTCTTTTTCACTCAAATCCATAACACCAGTGTAACCATGAGAAAAGCATCAACCAAACTCAAATTAAGGGACCTTCTACAAACTACTTGCCCAGCACGTCTCAAAATTGTTAAGGCTGGGCATGGTGGCTCACACATGTAATCCCAGCAATTTGGGAGGCTGAGGCAGGCAGATCACAAGGTCAGGAGATGGATAAAATCTGAATAATGGGGCCAGTTGTGGTGACTCCCATCTGTAATCTCAGCATTCTGGGAGGCCAAGGGAAGAGGACTGCTTGAGTCTAAGAGTTCAAAAGCAGCCTGGGCAACATGGTGAAACCCAATCTCAACAAATAAAAAAAAAAAACCCACAAAAATTAGCCAGGCATGGTGGCGCACACCTATAGTCCCAGCTATTCAGGGGGCAGGGGAACTGAGGTGGGAGGATTGCTTGAGCCTGAGAGGCAGAGGTTGCAGAGAGCCAAGATCATGCTGTTGCACTCCAGCCTGGGCAACAGAGCAAGACCCTGTCTCAATTAATCAATCAATCAATCAATCAATCAAAATCTGAATAATGTTAGAGTTTAGTTAATAATGTGTCAATATTAGTTGTGAGGAATGTACCAAAGTGAGGTAAGATAAGGGAAACTGGGTACAGGAGAGAAGAGCAGGGTATTTAAGGTACATTAGGTGGGACCAATATTCAGAAAGGTAAAAAATCCTCTCTCCTAATGCCTCCCCCCATGCTGTATTCTGGCTTATCAGCCACAGCACCCATATTGAGGTTTTCTGCCATCCAGGATCCTGGGACAACAGGCCAGTCAGAGGTCACAGGACTTCCCAGCTAGGGTAGCCTTGGCTCTAACCCTATGCACCCCACATCTTTATGCTGTTTCCTTTTTTGGAAACCTGGTTCTCAGAACAAAGGAAGCATCTGGCAAACAAACGTTCATTAGCCACCTTTACTGTAGTAGCTCCCATTCCCTGAGCACCTCCTCTATGCCAGGCCCTCATGCATCCACCATTTCTTTTTCTTTTTTTTCTGAGACAAAATCTTGCTCTGTCACCCAGGCTGGAGTGCAGTGGCACAATCTCAGCTCACTGCAACCTCCGCCTCCGGGTTCAAGCAATTATCCTGCGTCAGCCTCCTGGGCAGCTAGGATTACAGGCGTGCACCGCCATGCCCAGCTAATTTTTTTGTATTTTTAGTAGACGGGGTTTCACCATGTTGGCCAGGCTGGTCTCAAATTCCTGATCTCGTGATCCACCTGCCTCAGGCTCCCAAAGTGCTGGGATTACAGGTGTGAGCCACCACGCCCGGCCCATCCACCATCTCTTACAATGATCTTTAACATCCTTTAGGCCTTCAGGATCCAGACCCCCCCATTACCTCTCTATCATCTTCTCCTCCTCTCCTGGCTTTATCTGCCAGCCACCCTGCTCACCTCGTGTTCCTCACATGCCCCCCCCCCCCCCCAAGTTCAATAGTCATGTGCACAAGAATCCCCCACTCCAGGCTCTGCTTTTCAGCAGCAGCTTTTCCCCAGGCCATGCTGGAGCCTAGGGACCAAATAAACCAGGACCTGACTTTGTGCCAGGTCTATGGCCCACTTTTTATGTTGGAGGTGCCAGGGGAGCTGCATAGGAAGCAAGGCTGCCTGGTCAAGGGTCAGAGGTCAGGGTTAGGGCTGGCCTCACCTTCTGCTCCTCCTCTAGGCGAAGCCGCTCCTCCTCCTTCTTCCATTCAGCTTCGCGCTGGGACTCGAGTCGTTTCCGCTCCTCACGTTCAGCCTCCTCTGCCTGGAGAGAGGCCTTCATAGGGGCACATCCCTCACCCCCAGCTAGAGTGTGCCCACCTCCCAGACAGACTAAGGAAGGCAATGCCTGGGCCAAGGCACAGACCAAGGCAGCAGGAGACAGAGCCTCCCCCATGCTGTATTCTGGCTCATCAGCCACAGCAAGCAGCAAACACCAGCCTAGCAGGCAAGGAGCCCTGAGTCTGCCTTAGGGAAAAGAGAAGGTGGGGCCCTTTCCCACTTCCCAGAGCTGCACCCCATCCCTCCAGCTTGCCTCACGCTGGGCCTTTCGTGCTTGTTTCTCCTCCAGCTTCCGCAGTTTCTTAGCTCCAATTTTCCCTGACAGGTGAGTTTCCGCTGGCTTCTCGATGCCTTCTTCCTCCTGGGCTGGGTATGGTCAAAGGATGACAGTTCAGGTTCTGACCAGAGAGGACTTATGATGACAGATCCCCCACCCCTCGTCCCTCTCCTAATAGGGGGGTCCCTTCCATCCACCTGCAAATGTCACTGGCCCAGCTCTGCCCTCCAGAGGCATCTGTCATGAATGCATGTGTGTGTGCGCATGAATATGCAGGAATGGGAGAACGGTGAGGGGCCCATGGGGCAAGGGAACAGATGAGAACTTTAGATACTGCATAGCCATAATGAGGGAGGTATCAGGTTAAAATAAGCAAGTGTTGGCTGGGCGCGGTGGCTCACGCCTGTAATCCCAGCACTTTGGAAGGCCGAGGTGGGCGGATCATGAGGTCAGGAGTTCGAGACCAGCCTGGCCAACATAGTGAAACCCTGTTTCTATTTAAAAAAAAAAAAAAAAAGCAAATGTTTCACAGTCACAGATAGGGCTTTCTGGGCTTTGGAGTTCTCTGGCTTCTGTCTCTGTGCCAAACCCCTAGAGAAGGGAAGTCCCATGGGGAAATTCAACCTGCCCTCAAATCTGACTTCCTCCTCACTACAGTCAGGAGTTGCTGAGGATTCTGGGCTTAGTCCCTGAACAGGATTATCCCTTTGCCCACCAAAGCCTGGCTGAAAAGACAGTACCAACACCATGCCTACCTCAGGGTCAGCTGCAAGTTCAAGACCCACTGATGCCTGTGCAGCAAGGGTCTCTGAACCCAAGTCTGTGCCAGAAGGTATGGCAAAGAAAGGGCCTCTTTGTGAGCTAAAGGGGATAATCCCCAAGGGTACAAGGCAAAAGCCTCAAATGCCCTCAGTTTCTGAGAAGATACCCCCTCCTCAGGCTCAAGCCAGCCGTCAAGTACTGGAGAAGCCAATCCTGAGGGCTCTCCTGGTCTCCCAGAAGCAGGGACATGGAGGCCTCTCTGTCAACAGAACGTCTCTACCTTTAAAATGTTGTTTTGGGGTTGCAGGTGACCCCGCTCCAGGAACTGCAGAAGCTCTTGGCCAGGCACTCTGCCTCTAGGGTGAAATCCTCAGGGAATGAGTGTGGCCGTATCAGGAAGGGTGTGAGGACAGAAGGGGTGTACTGAGGAATATTCTGAGTCAATCTGAAGACCCTTGCCCTCCTGCTTGGATACTGAGAGCCAAGATGAAGGAAGAGAGAGTTGACCCAGTGGAACAAAGGCCAGGTCCCAATTCTCCCCCCTGCTCCACCTTGTGGCTCCCAGATGTGGCCTCCCACACTGAGGCTTCACAGCCTACTCTCCCACTTAGCTTTGGGGGCCCCTTTATCACCCCCTCCAACACTAAACCTTTCCCCCACCAGGCTGGGCCCCTCTCACCTAGGACGACAGCTTCTTCCTCATTCTCATCTGCTTCTGCCCAGGTCACCCGCTGGGCTCGCCGCTGGGCCTGTAGGCGGCTGCCCAGGTCCCTCCGGCGCCGGGGCCTGCCTCCAGCTCGTGACTCCTCAGGCTCCAGGGGCCGAGGCTGGGCCACCCAGCCTGCTCCTGCCAGCTCCTCCCCCATTGTGCAGTGGCTCTTGGCCAGCTGTAGGGAAGACAGAAAAGACAACGCTATCCAGGAGCCCAGCCCAGCCCATGGCAGGAGCAGCAGCAGCCTGGAAGCCTCCTCACCTCCTCTGCTCAGCCTCTTGCTGCCCACAGCACAAAGCCGCACTTCTCAGCCTGGCTGGCAAGGCCTTTCTACCAGGCCCACAGCTTGGTCCCAGGCAGCGGCTCAGCCCTTCCCTCCCACCCCTGTGAATACTATTCTCTCCCCTCCCTGCTCCACCTTTCCAGCTGGCCTGTCAGGAGGCCCTTACCCTGATGTCCCCAGCTCTCATCTAGTGCCCCCTGCAGGACTCTATTGATTTCTCTCCTAACACCACCTGTGGTTTTATCTGGCTCCCCCAACCAGAGAGTACAGGTCCCAGAGGTGGCCGAGCCTCCCCCAGGAAGACCTGCTGGCTCTCCGCCTTCCCTCAGCGTGACCCTCCCACCCCTGGGAGCATGCAGGTGCTCAGAGGTAGCTTGTGGGCCCAAGGAGCGGGGGAAACACATACACAAACCCACCCGCTGACCAGAAATGGGGGAAAAGGGGGAGGATGGGTGTATCTGTTCTGTGCCATGAACGACGACATGGCCTTCTTCTGACAGGGGTGCAAATCAGGGAGGGAGTGTGGGCGCTCTCCTTGGCGGGAAGGGAAAGCACTTCAGGAGTTTCCTGGAGCCGCCTCACGCTTCTCCAACAGGCAGAAAATACTCGGATGCCCACTTCCTGGCGCCTGCTCTGGAGCCAGGCTGGGAGCAATGGGAAACCCCTGCGGCCTCCCTAACAGGCGCAGAGGGAGAGGGCCCAGACGGTGACGGATGGGAGTGTGCGCCGAACAGGGCCTGAGGTCTTTGGAGGTATGGAGTTCCCGGGGGCTTGGGGTCGGGAAAAGGGGTAGCTGCGCAGCCACCGGTACCAGGAAGCCCACAGTGAGGGCCCCGTCGGGCCCATTAAGCGCACGGACGCGCATGCGCTCCGCCCGCCCAGATGCGCACGCACTTGAGCCGCGGCGCGACGGTCTACAAAGGCTCAGAAGGCCGGAGAACCCGGCCCCGCCACTCCTGGCGCAGCGGCATCTCCTACCTGATGCCGCCCGGCCCCGGCTGCGAGTCAGGAAGAAGATAAAGCCGACTAGCAGAGCCGCCGCTACCAAGTACCACACGGGAGCCACCATGACGAAGGCCTCCAGGCAGAACCACTGCGTCCACCCTGAGGCCCGGGATCTCCTAGGCCCCGCCCCCGTGTCCCAGTCTAGACCCCGCCCACCACTCGGAGTCCCGCCCAACCGCACATCACAGAGAGGCTTTAATGTAAAATATTAAAATAGGTTTGGGAGGCGTAAAAAAACCCCATAATGTTAAAAGGAAATTATTGCAGACGGTGTGTGCAGTAGAAAACGTATATTTTTAAAACATCTAGTTTTAAAATCACTAAACAATCCCCACATAGTGTTTATGGAAACCACCGTGGAAAAAGTACGAAAAGAGGCTTGGGACTGAGGCACACCAACTTCAGGATAGCGATTACCTCTAGGAGGAAGGAAGCAGCTTGGGTTTAAGCCCTGAGCTTTAGCTAGATCTGTGACATTGGATTTCTTTGAATGAGAACAAATCTTTGATTTAAATACATTGTGATTTATATATATATATATATATATTTTTTTTTTTTTTTTTTTTTTACGAAATCTCACTCTTGTCGCCCAGGCTGGAGTGCAATGGCGTGATCTTGGCTCACTGCAACCTCTGCCTCTCGGGTTCAAGCTATTCTCCTGCCTCAGCCTCCCGAGTAGCTGGGATTACAGGTGCCCTCCACAACGCCCGGCTAATTTGTTTTTTATATTTTTGGTAGAGACGGGGTTTCACCATGTTGGCCAGGCTGGTCTCGAGCTCCTGACCTCAGGTGATCTGCCCTCTCGGCCTCCCAGGGTGCTGGGATTACAGGCATGAACTACCGCGCCCGGCCAGTATACTTTTTTTTTACTCAGATCTGCAATTTTATACCTATTTAAAAATTAAATTAGCTTGTACAAGAACTCATGATCCAGTTTTCCATAGTGAGCACTTGATATGCCCACTGGGAATTAAAATTTCTCTTTGGCCAGGCGCGGTGGCTCACGCCTGTAATTCCAGCACTTTGGGAGGCCAAGGCAGGCGGATTTGTTTGAGGTCAGGAGTTTGAGACCAGCCTGGCCAACATAGCAAAACCCTGCCTCTACTAAATTACAAAAATTTGTCCAGGGGCAGTGGCTCACACCTGTAAATCCCAGCACTTTGGGAGGCCAAGTGAGTAGATCACAAGGTCAAGAGATGGAGACCATCCTGGCCAACATGGTGAAACCCTATCTCTACTAAAAATACAAAAATTAGCTGGGCGTGGTGGCAGATGCCTGTAGTCCCAGCTACTTGGGAGGCTGAGGCAGGAGAATCGCTTGAACCTGGGAGGTGAAGGTTGCAGTGAGCCAAGATTGCGCCACTGTACTCCACCCTGGTTACAGTTTTGAGACTGCATCTCAAAACAAAAAACAAAAACAGAACTGGGGACAAGATATGAACTCAAGATTTTTTTAAACAGCAAGTAATCCCAGCACTTTGGGAGGCTGTGGCGGGTGGATCATGAGGTCAGAAGATCAAGACCGTCCTGTCTAATATGGTAAAACCCCATCTCTACTAAAAAAAATTAGCCAGGTATGGTGGCATGCACCTGTAATCCCAGCTACTCAGGAGGCTGAGGCAGGAGAATCGCTTGAACCCAGGAGGTGGAGGTTGCAGTGAGCTCAGATGGCACCACTGCACTCCAGCCTGTGTGACAGAGGGAGACTCTGACTCAAAAAAAAAAAAAAGGCCGGCGTGGTGGCTCACGCCTGTAATCCAAGCACTTTGGAGGCCAAGGCGGGTGGATCACCTGAGGTCGGGAGTTCAAGACCAGCCTGACCAACATGGTGAAACCCCGTCTTTATAAAAAAAAATAAAAAAGCAAGTAAATGGCCAGGCTCAGTGGCTCATGCCTATAATCCTAGCACTTTGGGAAGCCAAGGCAGGAGGATCATTTGAGGTAAGGAGTTCCAGGCCAGCCTGAGCAACATGATGAAACCCCATCTCTACAAAAAAATACAAAAATTAGCCGGGCCTGATGGAGACGCCTGTAATCTCAGCTACTAGAGAGGCTGAGGGGCCAGGTGCGGTGGCTACTCTGTTAACCCAGTACTTTGGGAAGCCTAGGCAGGATGAAACCCTGCCTCAAAAAAAAAAAAAAAAAAAAAAAAAGCCAGGCGCGGTGGCTCACGCCTGTAATTCCAGCACTTTGGGAGGCTGAGGTGGGCAGATCACCTGAGGTCAGGAGTTCGAGACCAGCCTGGTCAATATGGGGAAACCCTATCTTTTTTAAAAAAATTAGCCAGGAATAGTGGCATGCACCTGTAATTCCAGCTACTTGGGAGGATGAGGTGGGAGGATCACCTGAACCCAGGGAGGTCAAGTCCAATGAGCCATGATCATGCCACTGCACTCCAGCCTAGGTGATACAGTGAGACCCTGTCTCAGAAAAAAAATAGTAACAAAAAAAATTTAGGACTAATGAACTAATGGTGAGAAAGGGATTTGAAAAAATATGGGCTGGGCACAGTGGCTCACACCTGTCATACTAGCACTTTGGAAGGCTAAAGCAGGCATATCACTTGAGGTCAAGAGTTCGAAAGCAGCCTAGCCAACATGGTGAAACCCCATCTCTACTAAAACTACAAACAATTATCAGGGTGTGGTGGTGCATGCCTGTAATCTCAGCTACTCAGGAGGCTGAGGCAGGAGAATCTCTTGAACCCGAGAGGCAGAGGTTGCAGTGAGCCAAGATTTCGCCACTGCACTCCAGCCTGGGTGACAGAGGAGACTGTGTCTCAAAAAAAAAAAAAAAAAAAAAAGGCCAGGAGTGGTGGCTCACGCCTGTAATCCCAGCACTTTGGGAGGTCAAGGTGGGTGGATCATGAGGTCAGAAGTTCAAGACCAGCCTGGCCAAGATGGTGAAACCCTGTCTCTACTAAAAATACAAAAAATTAGCTGGGTGTGGTAGCACACATCTGTAATCCCAGCTACTTGGGAGGCTAAGGCAGAGGATTCCATAAACCTGGGAGGCGGAGGTTGCGGTGAGCTGAGATTGGGCCACTGCACTCCAGCCTGGGCGACAGAGCAAGACTCTGTCTCAAAAAAAAAAGAAAAGAAAAGAAAAAATATGGGCTGGGTGCAGTGGCTCACACCTGTAATCCCAACACTTTGGGAGGCTGAGGTGGGTAGATCACTCTGAGCTCAGGAGTTCGAGACCAGCCTAACCAACATAGTGAAACCCTGTCTCTACTAAAAATACAAAATTAGCTGGGCATGGTGGCGGGCGCCTGTAATTCCAGCTACTTGGGAGCTGAGGCAGGAGAATTGCGTGAACCTGGGAGGCAGAGGTTGCAGTGAGCCAAGATCATGCCATGTGCCATATGCCATTGCACTCCAGCCTGGGCAACAGAGCAAGACTCAGTCTCAAAAAAAAAAGAGAAAATATGGCAATGTTAATATGTTAATATCTGTCAGACTGGAATGGTGGGAACTTTGGCATCTATTTTATTATTTTCTATAAATTTGAAATAATTCATAATTTACATTTTGTTTTTCTGAGACAAGGTCTTGCTTTGTTGCCCAGGCTGGCGTGCAGCAGTACAATCATAACTCACTGCAGCCTCAAACTCTTGTGCTCAAGTGGTTCTCCTGCCTAAGCCTACTGAGTAGCTAAGACTACAAGCACGTGCCACTACACCCAGCTAATTTTTTTTCTTTTGAAACAGAATCTCACTCTGTTGCCCAGGCTGGAGTGCAGTGGGGTGATCTCAGCTTACTGCAACCTCCGCTTCTTAAGCACAAGTAATCCTTCCACCTCAGCCTCCCAGGGTAGCGAGAATATAGGCATGAACCACCAAGCCCCACTAATTTTTATAATTTATTATTTTGAATTTTTTTGAGTTGGAGGAGTCTTGCTTTGTCGCCCAGGCTGGAGTGCAGTGGTGTGACCTCAGCTTACTGCAACCTCTGCCTCCTGGGTTCAAGTGGTTTTTCTGCCTTGGCCTCCCGAGTAGCTGGGATTACAAGTGCACACCACCATGCCCATTAATTCTTGTATTTTTAGTAGTGATAGGGTTTCACCATGTTGGTTCGCTGGTTTTTTTGTTTTTTGTTTTTTTGAAACAGAGTCTTCCTTTGTCGCCAGACACCAAGCTGGAGTGCAGTGGCACAATCTTGGCTCACTGCAATCTCTGCCCCCTGGGTTCCAGCAATTCTCCTGCCTCAGCCTCCTGAGTAGCTGGGACTGCAGGTGTGCACCACCACACCCAGCTAATTTTTGTATTTTTTTTTAGTAGAGATGGGGTTTCACCATGTTGGCCAGGATGGTCTCAATCTCTTGACCTCGTGATCCGCCCGCCTCAGCCTCCCAAAGTGCTGGAATTACAGGTGCCCGGCCAGTTCACTGGTCTTAAACTCCTGACCTCAAGTGATCTTCCCACCTCGGCCTCCCAAAGTGCTGGGACTATAGGCGTGAGCCACCGCACCTGGCCTTTAAAATTTTTTTTGTAGAGATGAGTTCTCACTATTTTATCCAGGCTGTTCTCAAACTCCTGGGCTCAAGCATGTTCCCGCCTTGGTCTCCCGAAGTGCTAAATCGTATTTTTATTTATTTATTTATTTATTATTTATTTTAAGACAGAGTCTCGCTCTGTTGCCCGGGTCGGAGTGCAATGGCGTGATCTCGGCTCACTGGAACCTCTGCCTCCTGGGTTCAAGCAATTCTCCTGTCTCAGCCTCCCAAGTAGCTGGGACTACAGGTGCGTGCCACCACGCCTGGCTAGTTTTCTTATTTTTAGTAGAGACGGGGTTGATCTACTAAACCCACGGGAGTAATCCACCCGCCACGGCCTCCAAAAGTGCCGGGATTACTGGCATGAGCCACTGAACCCAGCCTATTTTATTTAAGACAAGGTCTCAACTCTGTCACCAAGGCAGAAGTGCAGGGCTGCAATCTTGGCTTTCCACATACTGCCAGGCTCAAGACATCCTCCCACCTCAGCCTCCCGAGTAGCTGGGACAACAGGCGGGCACCACCATGCCTGGCCAACTTTTGTATTTTTTTGTAGAGACCAGGTTTCGCCATGTTGCCCAGCCTGGTCTTAAACTCCTGAGCTCAAGTGGTCTACCCACCTCAGCCTCCCAAGGTGCTGGATCACAGGTATGCACAACTGAGCCTAGCCTAAATAATATTTTGACAAAGAGCCATAAATCCTATATAGTGATGAGACAAATGAGAGAGCAGTGCTAGTCTTTTAAAATGTGGGAAAATGTGGGAAGATAGTAAAATCTGTTCCCAGATTCCTCTGGTGTCTGCGGGGTGCTTTTTGGGAGCTGATAAACAAGTGCTGTCTCCAGTAAGGAAGGATTTAGGTTGAGGCAAGGAGAGGCTGAGGCAGTGTTCCCCTGTGTTTCCAGTAACTTTAACTTAACAATCCTGAACATTTCGAGAAATATTTTGAGTTCCTTCAAAGGAAAGAATTGTCCTTTTCTTTTTTTTTGAAACTGAGTCTCACTCTTGTCGCCCAGGCTGGAGTTCAGTGGTGTGATGTGATGTGATCTTGGCTCACTGCAACCTCTGCCTCCTGGGTTCAAGCTATTCTCCTGCCTCAGTCTCCTGAGTAGCTGGGATTATAGGTGCCTGCCACCACATCTGGCCAGAGTTGTCCTTTTCTTAACTGGGTTTCCTTCACCATTGGGGGAGTACAGATCCAAAGACATTTTCTGGCACATTCCTTGCTGAAGAGGGTAAAAATTTACACATTCAGGGCTGGGTGTGGTGGCTCATGCCTGTAATCCCAGCACTCGGGGAGGCAGAGTAGGCAGATTGCCTGGACTCAGGAGTTTGAGACCAGCCTGGGCAACATGATGAAACCCCATCTCTACAAAAAAATATAAAAATTAGCCAAGCATGGTGGTGTGTGTCTCTAGTCCCAGCTACTCAGGAGGCTAAGGCAAGAGGATTGTTTGAGCCCAGAAGGTTGAGGCTGCAGTGAGTCAAGATCACACTACTGCACTCCAGCCTGGGTTATATAGTGAGACTTCATGTGTTAAAAAAATTTACACATTTAGGCCAGGCACGGTGGCTCATGCCTGTAATCCCGGCACTTTGGGAGGCCGAGGTGGGCAGATCATGAGGTCAGGAGTTCAAGACCAGCCTGGCCAGTATAGTGAAACCTTGTCTCTTCTAAAAATACAAAAAATTAGCCGGGTGTGGTGGCGCGTGCCTGTAGTCCCAGCTACTCAGGAGGCTGAGGCAGGAGAATCGCTTGAACCTGGGAGGCAGAGGTTACAATGAGCTGAGATTGTGCCACTGCACTCCAGCCTGGGCAACAGAAAGAGACATCATCTTAAAAAAAAAAGTAGAAGGAAAAACAGATTCCTTTTAAGAGGATTTCCACCTGGTGAATGTTTCTGCAGCTTCCAGAATTCTGCTTAAAAGTGTTTCTTGAATTTGCCTTTTTTTGGTTTTTGACTTGTACCACCACTTGAGACAGCTTTATTTGGCCTAGGATCTGAAGAGAAGCTGCTCTCTGTCCTGAGGAATCAATTCTTTGGCTTTAGATATCTGCTCACACCTATAATCCCAGCATTTTGGGAGGCTAAGGTGGGCCATCACTTGAGGTCAAGAGTTTGAGACCAGCCTGGTCAACATGGTGAAACACCATCTCTATTAAAGATACAAAAATTCACTGGGCATGGGGGTGCATTGCCTGTAGTCCCAGCTACTTGGGAGGCTGAGGCAAGAGGATTGCTCAAACCTGGGAGGCAGAGGTTGCAGTGAGCTGAGATCACGCCACTATACTCCAGCCTGGGCAATAAGAGTGAGACTTTGTTAGGAAAAGAAAAGGAAAGGAAAGAGAGAGCGAGAGAGAGAGAGAAAAGAAAGAGAGAGAAAGAAAGTAAGAAAGAAAAGAAGGAAAGGAGAGAGAGGAAGAAAGAGTTATCTATGGAATTATAATTACAGATGTCAGTTGTGATCTTTTTGGTTGTTGGTTTTTTGAGACAGGGTCTCACTTGCATCACCCAGGCTGGACTGCAGTGGCACTCTTGGCTCACTGAAGCCTCAACTTCGCAGGCTCAGGTGATCCTCCCACCTCAGCGTTATGAATAGCTGGGACTACAGGCATGTGCCCCCATGCCCAGCTAATTTTTTGTAGAGACTGGGTTTTGCCATGTTGCCCAGGCTGGTCTTGAACTCCTGGACTCAAGTGATCCACCGTGCCTGAGCTAGTTGTGATCTAACATTACAGAACACCTACTATGTACCAGGCACTGGGATTTAAGAATGAGAGGTGAGGCCGGGTGTGGTGCTCAAGCCTGTAATCTCAGTACTTTGGGAGGCTGAGGTGGGCAGATCTGATGTCAGGAGTTCGAGATCAGCGTGGCCAACATGCCAAAAACCCATCTCTACTAAAAATATAAAAATTAGCTGGGCATGGCGGTGGATGCCTATAATTCCAGCTACTTGGGAGGCTGAGGCAGGAGAATCCCTTGAACCCAGGAGGCAGAGGTTGCAGTGAGCCAAAATTGTGCCACTGCACTCCAGTCTGGGAGACAAAGCGAGACTCCATCTCAAATGAGAAAAAAAAAAGAGGTGAACAAAAACAGACATGGTTTTTACCGTTATGATTTTTAGAGGAGAAAACAGAATAATCACACAAATGGATATATATTTGCAGTGGAGAGGCCAGTGCTATGACAGCAGATAAGGGGAGCTTAGGGAAGGTTTCCCTGAGCTGGGGCTTGAGCTGGCTGAGAACCGAGAAAGGCATCCATGTGGGGCGGGCCATTTTTCTTCTCAGGCTCCGCAGGGTAACTGATGTCATCCAGGCCCTTCTCTGCCCCCAAATCCCCCCGGGCCACTCCTCTAGGGACTCTGCATGATGGTTAGTGTTTCTGCTTCAATACAAGAAAACAGGTCACCATCTAAAGCAGTGGTTCTCACACTTTTTTTTTTTTTTGATATGCAGTTTTACTCTTGTTCCCCAGGCTGGGATGCAATGGTGAGAGCTCTGCTCACTGCAACTGCCGCCTCCCGAGTTCAAGTCATTCTCCAACCTCACGGTCTCCCAAGTACCTGGGATTACAGGTATGCACCATCATACCTGCCTAATTTTGTATTTTTAGTAAAAATGGGGTTTCGCCATGTTGGTCAGGCTGGTCTTAAGCTCCTGACCTCAGGTGATCCACCCGCCTTGGCCTCCCAAAGTGTTGGGGTTACTGCTGTGAGTCACTGCACCCAACCGGTTCCCACACTTTGATGAGCATCAGAATGGCCTAAGGAGCTTGGTAAGAAGTCAGACTTGGCCAGGCGAGGTGGCTCATGCCTGTAATCCCAGCACTTTGGGAGGCCAAGGCCGGCGGATTGCTAAAACTTAGGAGTTTGCCACCAGTCTGGGCAACACGGTGAAACCCTGTTTCTACTAAAACACACACACACACACACACACACACACACACACACACAAAGAATTAGCTGGGCGTGGCGGCGTGTGCCTGTAGTACCAGCTACTCCGGAGGCTGAGGCAAGAGAATTGCTTGAACCCAAGAGGCAGAGGTTGCAGTGAGCCAAGATGGCGCCACTGAACTCCAGCCTGGGCGACAGAGCGGGACTCCATCTCAAAAAAAAGGAAAGAAAAGTCAGACTCCCTCCCTTTCTTGTCTATGGGCAGAAGTGGCCATTCAAGAGGTACTGCCCCAGGATTCCAGGCTGTGGGCAGAGGGCTGAGTCTCTGGAGGAGGGAGTCAGATGACTTACCCCAAAGAGAGTATCAGCGGAGGTTCACCCGACCCACCGTTGAGAGGGCACTTCCTACTCACTGTTGTGTTTGGAATGCAAAGATCTGGCTGAAACAGTGGCCCTGGAGAAGGGGTGATGGATTTGAGAGGCTGGAGGGATGAGGAAGTGAGGGAGTCTAGATACTGAGCTCTCAAGCCCAGGAATGAAAAACTAGGTTTGGGCTTGCTTTAGGCTATGCCGAGCTTAAATTCAGAGTCAGTGGATCAGAGCTGGCAAGGAAGGCGGAGGATGAGATCAGGATGAAGGTTTGGGATCCTCTGCCGAGAAGGAGGCAGTTTTTTGAGACAGACTTAGGAGAGCGCAAACCTTCAGGAGCACAGAGCTGCAGTCTTCTTTGGAGACCCCATCGCAGAGAAGAGCGGAAAGCAGAGGCGGGGCGGGGCGGGCCGGTGCAGGAGTGGGAGTGGTCTCTCCGTTTAATTTTTTCTTTTCTTTTTTTTTTTTTTTTGAGACGGAGTTTCGCTCTTGTTGCCCAGGCTGGAGTGCGGTGGCGCTATCTCGGCTCAAAGCAACCTCCGCCTCCTGGGTTCAAGCGATTCTCCTGCCTCAGTCTCCCGAGTAGCTGGGATTACAGGCCTCCGCCACCAGGTCCGGTTAATATTTTGTATTAGTAGAGACGGGGTTTCACCATGTTGGCCAGGCTGGTCTCGAACTCCTGACCTCAAGTGATCCACCCGCCTTGGCCTCCCAAAATGCTGGGATTACAGGCGTGAGCCACAGCGCGCGGGCTCTTCCGGTTCTTGAAGAGAGCGTCCCTTAAGCAGGAGGGACAGGTCTTAGCGCACTCAATCTCCAGGCTCGGGAGGCCCCTAGCAATTCGAACGTGGAGGGCTAGGCCACCACTGCGAACCCACCCACCCGATGCGTGCCTTGGAGTCCGAGTCCGTTTCCCCCGCCACCCCCCCCCCCATACCTGGCCGGAAACTGAGCCGTTTACTTCCGCCACCAGCCGGAAGTGTCCGGCCACCGTACGCCAAGGAGTTTTCAGTGGCTCCGCTGTGTAACAGGGGCTCCCTATGGCGGCTTCCTTGGTGGGGGAAGAAGATCGTGTTTGTCACGGGGAACGCCAAGAAACTAGAGGAGGTGCCGGGAGGGTGTTGGGGGTTGACTGGGAGGCGGCTGGGAATAGGGGGGAGAAGGGGCTTCCGGGCGGAGGGAACCACGTGGGAGGAGGCACGGAGAGTGAACGGAATTCAGCCGAGAAGGATGAGTCCCCACCCGATTGTGTGGAAAGGCTGGGGCTCAAAAAGGGAGCGGCTACGGAGTCAGGACGCCCCGGGGTGGGCGAGAGAACGAGGGCCTTGACAGATCCCGATACAAGGCTTGTGTGGTCAGCGACCGCCGGAGCTGGAGGAGTAGCGGGGCCTTTAGCAACGGCCCCCGAGGTCACCTATTGAACTAAACCCCAACCCAGGGTCCCGATACTCTTCCTGGACTTATCCACGTCCCGCTGCTGGCCCAGGGCTGGAAGGACCCAGAAAGGGCGTAGGACGGAGTTCCTCACTGAGCATTCCATGCCCCACCACTGTCCTGAAATGTTCTAACCTCTTTTCGCATGTGTGAAATGAGGGTGATGCAGGACATTTGCTTCACAGCGCTATAGAGAGGAGGAGTAAAGGTGGCAGTGGATCCAAAGTTTCTGTTTGCAGGACTTTGTGGCTAGCAAGTAACAGAGACACACAGGGAGCTCATGTAACCCACCAGATGACTCTTGTGGGAATTTAGTGTTACCGTGTCCCACAGGACCTGAGGTTCCCTCAGGGAGCTGACTTTCGTTCTCTCTGGATACGGATTCCTATTCCTGTTCAGATCTTTCATTTTTCTTCCCTGCTGGGGATGGAACAATGAGGCTTCTACAAGATATCAGCTCTGATTGGCCTTGCTTGAATCAAGGGTTTTCCTCTGTTCAATCAGCCATAGCCAGAGTGGTGGTGATGTGTGGGGAATCAGGATGACAACCACTGGATATGTCTGAGGCAGACCCCGTGGGATGTAATCACTAGGGAAACCTACATTTGCCTGTAGCATAGGGAGGGGCTGATGTCACTTCTGTGCCAGGACAGAGTGGCCTTCTCAGGAACCAGAGCCTTCTGATGGAAAAAGGTTTGGGATCCTGAGGCCAGACCAGTCAGGCAGTGCCACCCAGAACAGAGCCATTCAGGACAATGGGCATGAGACCCCAAACCTCTAGCTGAGAGCATTGCCCTCTCTCCTTTAAAGAAGGAGCTGGGTGCAGTGCCTCAAGCCTGTAATCCCAGCACTGGGAGGCTGAAGCGGGCAGATCATCTGAGATCAGGAGTTCAAGACCAGTCTGGCCAACATGGTGAAACTCCCTCTCTACTAAAAATACAAAAATTAGCTGGGCATGGTGGCACACACCTGTAGTCCCGGCTACTCGGAGGCTGAGGCAGGAGAATTGCTTGAACCCAGGAGGTGGAGGTTGCAGTGAGCTGAGATGGTGACACTGCACTCTAGCCTGGGTGACAGAGTGAGACTCCGTCTCAAAAAAAAAAAAAAAGAAGGCACTAGAGTGGCCAAGGGAGGCTCCTTGGAGAACATGGACTTGAACTTGGCCTAGAATGAGTAGTCTTTTTTTTTTTTTTTTTTTGAGACAGCATCTCACTCTGTTGCCCAGGCTGGAGTGCACAGGCCTCCTGAATTCTGGGTATCTTCTGATACAGAATTCCTGGTCTAGGAAGACGGTTAGGGTTTCTGGGAGCATTGAGAAGGGAAGGGGGTGTTTTGGATGGGGGCTCAGCACAAGCAGAGACCTGAAGTAGGAGAGATAGAGAAGTAAGGAGATGGAAAGGGCTGGCTTGCTGGGGTGGGACCCTGAAAGCTGGGGTGAGGCTCATGGTCCTGAATTGGTGAGCTTTAGGAGATCAGCAGGAAAGTTATCAATGAGAAAGGTGGATGACAGCTCACGTGTTCACGTAGTAATGGGGAATCGTTAGATGGTGATAAATGTTCTCTTTTCTTTTGGAACAGGTCATTCAGATTCTAGGAGATAAACTTCCATGCACTTTGGTGGCACAGAAAATTGACTGTATGTCTCCATTTTGTTTTATTTTTAAAAGATGGTTGGATTTCTCTGTATTCCTGTGACCTGACTCTCTGTGTGTCTGTTTCCCCTGATAAGTGCCAGAGTACCAGGGGGAACCGGATGAGATTTCCATACAGAAATGTCAGGAGGCAGCTCGCCAGGTACTTGCCCTGCCCTTGTCTCATACTTGCTCTTCTTGTCCAGGTAGCTTCTGGGGCCTGTGCCTGCCAGAAACAACAGAGTAGGGACAGTTTGCTGAACTTTCTAGGACCTGCCCAGAGCCCTCTAAGGTTCAGTTAATATTGGCTTTGGAACACTGCCTTCCTTTGCCAACCTTGAATACATGGTATGTCCCCCAGACCACCACCATACACACCCACATACACACAGACGCCCCTTCCCCCAAATGCTCAGACATGCATTCTAGCCCTACATCTTCCCCACACACATCCACTGCTGCATTCACACATCTTCGTGGAACTGAGAAAGCATGCTGTGGAGAGTCAGGCTGAGTGCAAATCCAGCTCTCCCACTGCCGTGCCTGGAGTAAACTTTATAATCGGCCAAAGCTTTGGTGTCCTCATCTCTAAAATGAAGACAAGAGATTGGCTGAGGGCAGCTCCCATGGCTCTGCCTGCTGCAGATCTCAGCTAGCCGAGGGCTGGCCCCAGTCTGGGTGACCGGGGGGGTTCCAGGTGGGGACGGTGTCACGGGTCTCAGGGCTGCATGTCTTTGTGCTGCAGGTACAGGGGCCCGTGCTGGTTGAGGACACCTGTCTGTGCTTCAACGCCCTCGGAGGGCTCCCCCCGGCCCCTACATGTGAGTGTTCACCTCCACCCCCTTACAGGGCCCCAGGCCCAAAATCACTAGAACTGCAAAATGATTAGGTACCTGATACTGCAGGTCATTCACTGTCTTGGCATCATAGCCTTTCACATTGTCCAGAGGGAAGACGGGATAGGAGAAGCATGTCTTTCTTTTGTAAAGTGTGAGAATGCAACCATGTAAGTGGAGATAGTAAAGGGGACCCCACCCATTTGAGAAGTGCATTTATAGGTAGATTAATTTCAGGAAAGAGAAAACAAGGAAGTTGGGATGTAAAACTTGATTTCTTTCTTTTTTTTTTTTGATACAATCTTTCTCTGTTACCCAGGCTAGAGTGTAGGCGTGATCATGGCTCACTGCGGGCTCCACCTCCCAGGCTCAGGTGATCCCACCTCAGCCTCCTGGGTAGCTGGGACTACAGGTGCATGTCACCACACCAGCTGTTTTTTTGTATTTATTTACTTTTGGTGTGTGAGACAGGGTCTTAGTCTGTCGCTGAGGTAGGAGTGCAGTGGTGCGATCGCAGCTCACTCCCTGGGCTCAAGCTGTTCACCTGCCTCAGCCTCCCGAGTAGCTGGGACTACAGGCATGTGCCCAGCTAGTTTTGTATTTTTTGTAGACATGGGATTTCGCCACGTTGCCCAGTTTTTCTCAAATTCCTGAGCTCAGGCGATCCACCTACCTTAGCTTTCCAAAGTACTGAGACCTCACCTGGCCCTTGGAGGCATTCTTTTTCATTTCCACTTGGCTGTCAATAGGGAACAGCCTGGAAAAGGTGGTAAGAAGATCCAGCTGCTCCTGGTGTCTGACTCTCCTTTATTTCTCTTGTAGAAAGTGGTTTCTGGAGAAGTTAAAGCCTGAAGGTATTATCTGCTTTGTTTCTTCGGTGGATCTGTTGGGAATGAGAATCTGCGCTTGGTGTAGGGGAGGGGCCCCTATTTAGTATTCAGGAGTCTCAGATTCTAGCTCTCACCATGGAGCCTCCACCTCAGTTTCCCCATTTAGCCTCCTGCAGCTCATACTTACCCTGAACTCCAGAGAGCACTGCATAGGGGAGGGATGGTGGGAGCTGTAGGGTTGAGGGACAGAGGGGCTATAGTTAATTCTGGGTTTCAAGAGGGACTTGGCCTTCATGACTGCCTTAGCCAGGGCCTGCCCTGGGAGTTGGAGGACTGCCCCTGGACCCAGCAGTGCATATCCTTTCACCCACAGTTGCAGGCCAAATGTTCCCCTCTTTATTGTGCATTCATTCATTTATTTAGAGATGGAGTCTCACTTGTCACCCAGGCTGGAGTGCAGTGACACAATCTTAGCTCACTGCCACCTCCGCCTCCCAGGTTCAAGCAATCCTCCCGCCTCAGCCTCCCGGGTGGCTGGGATTACAGGCATGCACCACCACACTAGCTAATTTTTGTATTTTTAGTAGAGATGGGGTTTTGCCATGTTGGCCAGGCTGGTCTCAAACTCCTGACCTCAGGTGATCTGCCCACCTCCCAAAGTGCTGGGATTACAGGTATGAGCCACCACTCCCAGCCTGTTTTATTTCTCTGAGACAGTGTCCCACTCTGTTGCCCAGGCTGGAGTGCAATGGCGCAATCTCAGCTCACTGCAGCCTCCGCCTCCTGTGTTCAAGTGATTCCCCTGCCTTGGCCTCCCGAGTAGCTGGGATTGCAGGTACCCACCACCGGGCCTGGCTAATTCTTGTATTTTTCTTTTTTGTTTTTTTTGAGCCACTGCACCTGGTTTTTTAATTTTAATTTTTATTTGTTTTTAATTTTTTTTTGGAGACAGAGTCTCCCTCTTGCCCAGGCTGGAGTGCAGTGGCTCAGTCTCGGCTCACTGCTCACCTTCCAGGCTCAAGCAGTCCTCCCACCTCAACCTCCTGAGTAGCTGGGACTATAGGTGTAAGCCACCATGCCCAGCTAATTTTTGTATTTTTTGTAGAGATGAGCTCTCGCTATGTTGCCCAGGCTGGTCTCAAAACTCCTGAGCTCAAGCGACCCATCCACCCTGGCCTCCCAAAGTGTTGGGATTACAGGTATAAGCCACCACGCCCAGCTGCTGTATTTCTTTTTTTCTTTTTTTTTTTTTTTTTGAGACTGATTCTCTCTCTGTCTCTCCAGGCTGGAGAGCAATGATGCCATCTTGGCTAACTGCAACCTCTGCCTCCCGGGTTCAAGCAATTCTTCTGCCTCCATCTCTGGAGTAGCTGGGATTACAGGCATATGTCACCATGCCTGGCTAATTTTTGTATTATTAGTAGAGATAGGGTTTCATCATATTGGCCGGGCTAGTCTCAAACTCCTGACCTCGTGATCCACCCGCCTCGGCCTCCCAATGTGTTGGGATTATAGGCATGAGCCACCATGCCCTGCCAGCCACTGTTTTTCTAAAAGGTGAAAAATTTAGGACCGGGCGTGGTGGCTCACCCCTGTAATCCCAGCAATTTGGGAGACTGAGGCGGGTGGATTACCTGAGGTCGGGAGTTGGAGACTAGCCTGACCAACATGGAGAAACTCCATCTCTACTAAAAATACAAAATTAGCCGGGTGTGGTGGTGCATGCCTGTAGTCCCAGCTACTAGGGAGACTAAGGCAGGAGAATCATTTGAATTCGGGAGGCAGAAGTCGCAGTGAGCCGAGATCCTGCCACTGGACTGCAGCCTGAGCGACACAGTGAGACTCTGTCTCAAAAAAAAAAAAAAAGGAAAGTGAAAATTTTCTGCATTGGCTAGTTTTCTGACTTTTATTTTATTTTTTAAAGACAGGGTTTCACCATGTTGGTCAGGCTGGTCTTGAACTCCCGACCTCAGGTGATCCGCCCACCTTGGCCTCCAAAGTGCTTGGATTACAGGCGTGAGCCACCACACCCGGCCTTAGTTTTCTTACTTTAAACAAAGCCTTGTGTCAGCCTGTGGCAGAGGGAAGCGAGGATGCCCAGAGACTTCCATTTCAAGCCTAGTCCCACTGCTTTGGGTTCTGCCGCCCCCGCTACCCCAATTGAGACCTAATTTCCCCTTTTAGGGAGTTCCTCCCTCCCCACCCTTGGTGGGCTTCTGGGGAGTGAGGGTAGGAGCTGGCCAGCAAGGATGCACTGAGCCCTTACTGTACCCACCCACAGGTCTCCACCAGCTCCTGGCCGGTTTCGAGGACAAGTCAGCCTACGCGCTGTGCACATTTGCACTCAGCACGGGGGACCCGAGCCAGCCTGTGCG
Organism: Ateles fusciceps; assembly: GCA_036589455.1. NCBI lineage: Eukaryota > Metazoa > Chordata > Mammalia > Primates > Atelidae > Ateles > Ateles fusciceps. Next base: position 474,254 of record JAZHEH010002969.1, on the reverse strand, counting down.
TCTCTTCAGGGGCCGGACCTTGGTGCGTACCCACCTTGATGTAGTTCCGCCGCGTGCCGCCAGGGGGCGCCGCGACTCGAGGCGACTGCTCCGGGTCTGCGGGAGGTTGGTGGGAGGGGCGCCCTGAGTCCTGAGATAGTTGTCGGTGCCTTTCTGAGAGGCTACCCTGGGCGGCACAGGTAGAAGTGCTGTCAGTTCTAGGAGAGTGGTGGAAAGGGTGCCAGAGGACCTAACGCCTTGCTGAGGGGCGCCCCTGTGCAGGACAATGAGAAGTGTCCTCAATTCTGAAACCTGTTTTACCCCCTGAGGGCTGATGGACTCAAAAGTGCAAACTGAAGGTAACAACTCCCAAGGCTACTTTTCTTTTTCTATTTTTACTTTTTTTTGTATTCTTTTTTGTTGTTGTTAGTAAGAAACCACACTTGGATAAAAGCTACATCTATAGCCCAGACTTCTCCAAGCTCAGATCTCCTTATCCAACTGCCAAGGTTGGATATCTCAGCCTTTCCAGCCTTTCGTGTTTATGTATAATAGATTCTGAATTCTTTTTAATTTATTTTTTGAGACAGAATCTTGCTCTGTTGTCCAGGTTAGAGTGCAGTGGCATCATCTCGACTCACTGCAACCTCCGCCTCCAGGGTTCAAGCATAGAATCTTAATTCTTAGCCAGGTTTGGTTAATTACCCCTGTAATCCCAGCACTTTGGGAGGCCCAGGTGGGAGGCTTTCTTGAGCCCAGGTGTTCAGGATCAGCCTGGGCACCATAACAAGACGCCATCTTTAAAAAGAATTTAAAAGTGAGGGCAAGCACAGTGGCTCACACGTGTAATACCAGCACTTTGCGAAGCCAAGGCAGGAGGATTGCCTGAGGCCAGGAGTTTGAGACCAGCCTGGGTAACATAGCCACAACCTGTCTCAAAAAAAAAAAAAAAAAAAAAATGGCTGTGTGCAGTGGCTCATGCCTGTGGGCGGATCACCTGAGGTCAGGAGTTCAAGACCAGCCTGACCAACATGGAGAAACCCTGCCTCTACTAAAAATACAAAATTAGTGGGGCATGGTGGCGTGGTCCTGTAATCCCAGCTACTCCGGAGGCTGAGGCAGGAGAATCACTTGAACTCAGGAGGTGGAGGTTGTGGTGAGCCGGGATCACACCATTGTACTCCAGCGTGGGCAACAAGAGCAAAACTGTCTGAAAAAAAAAAAAAATTAAAAATTAGCCGGGCATGGTGGTGCACACCTGTAGTCCTAGCTACCTGGGAGGCTGAGGTGAGAGGATCACCTAAACCCAGGAATTTGAGGGTACAGTGAGCTATGATCACAATCCTGCACACCAGCCATGGAGTGACAGAATGAGACGCAGTCTCAAAAAAGAAAAAAAACAAAAACCTTAATTTTTGCCCAAACTCGTTCCTTCTGTGAGATGCATGTGCAGAAGTGTTCTTCTACTACTCCGCTCCTCTGCAGTTCCTCTTGCTCGGGAGAAAGTCCAGAGCTTCCACTGTGTGCTGTTCAGATGTCTTACCTTGTCTGCTCAAACTTTTTGGTGGTGGTGGTAATGGTAAAAAAAAAATTACTATGGTAATCTTTCTTTTTTTTCTTGGTACTCGCCGGTTATAGCTTTTTTTTTTTTTTTTTAAGAGACAGTGTTTCACTTTGTCACCCAATCTGGAGGGAGGTGGCACAAGTCACTGACTCCCTGAACTCCTGGGCTCAAGGGATCCTCTGCCTCAGCCACCTGAGTAGCTGGGACTATAGGCACATGCCACTGCACCTGGCTAATCAATTTTATTTTTTGTAGAAATGCGGTCTTGCCATCTTGCTCAGGCTGGTCTTGCACTCCTGGGCTCAAGTGATCCACTCACCTTGGACTCCCAAAGTGCTGGGATTACAAGGCATGAGCCACCACACCCAGCTATAATATTGATTGATCGATTGATTGAGACTGAGTCTCTCTCTTGCCCAGGCTTGAGTGCAGTGGCATGATCTCTGCAACCTCGACCTCCCACACTCAAACTATTTTTGTGCGTCAGCCTCCCGAAGTAGCAGGGATTACAGGTGCGTACCACCACACCCAGCTCATTTTTGTATTTTAGTAGAGACGGGGTTTCACCATGTTGGCCAGGCTGTTCTCGAACTCCTGACTTCGAGTAATCCGCCAGCCTTGGCCTCCCAAAGTGCTGGGATTACTGGCGTGAGCCACCGCACCTGGCCAATTTTTATTTTTTAAATTGAGGTGGAGTCTTGCTGTATTGCCTAGGCTGGTCTCATTGTTATGTAGCATATCTCTAGAAGTTTTTTATTTTGTAAAACTGAAACTCTACCAATTGAACAACTCCCTTTTCCCTTCTCCAAGCCCTTAGCAACCACCATTCTACTTACTAAAAGTTTGACTACTTTAGATACCTCATGTGAGTGGAATCATAAGATATGTATCTTTTTGTTACTAGGTCATTTCATTTAGCTTAATGCTTTTTGTTTGTTTATTTTTGAGATGGAGTCTTGCTCTGTTGCCCAGACTGAAGTGCAGTGGCGTGATCTCAGCTCACTGCAACCTCTGCCTCCCGGGTTCAAGTGATTCTTCTGCCTCAACCTTCCGAGTAGCTGGGATTACAGGCGCGAGCCACATTGGCTACTTTTTGTATTTTTAGTAGAGACGGTGTTTCACCATATTGGCCAGGCTAGTCTTGAACTCCTGACCTTGTGATCTGCCTGCCTCAGACTCCCAGAGTGCTGGTATTGTAGGCGTGAGCCACTGTGCTCGGCCAGCATAACGTTTTAAGGTTCATCTGTGTTGTAGCATGTGACAGAATTTTCTATGACTTAAGGGTGAATAATACTCCATTTTTATGCAGAGACTACTTTTTGTATCCATTTATCAGTTGATGGCATTTAGCTATCTCTGGGCTGTTGTGAATAATGCTGTAATGAACATGGGAGTGCGGATTTCCTGTTTTCAGTTCTTTTGGATAAATACCCAGAAGTGGAATTGCTGGATCGTGTTGCCTGGTAAATTTTTTTGTTTTGTGAGACAGTCTTGCTTTGTCACCCAAGCTAGAGTGCACTGGTGCAGTCACTGCTCACTACAGCCTCCACCTCCCAGGCTCAGGTGATCCTCCCACTTCAGGGAGTAACTGGGACCACGTGAGCCACTACGCCTGGCTAATTTTTGTATTTTTCGTAGAGATAGGGTTTCACTATGTTGCCCAGGTTGGTCTTGAACGCCTCAGGTGATCCACCCGCCTCATTCTCCCAAAGTGCTAGAATTACAGGCATGAGCCACTGTGCCTCGTTTTTTGTTTGTTTTTGAGATAGAGTTTCACTCTTGTTGCCCAGGCTGGAGTGCAATGGCGCAATCTCAGCTCACTGCAACTTCCGCCTCCCAGGTTCAAGCGGTTCTCCTGCCTCAGCCTCCTGAGTAGCTCGGATTACAGGGGTCTGCCACCATGCCCTGCTAATTTTGTATTTTTAGTAGAGCGGGGGGTTTCTCCATGTTGGTCAGGCTGGTCTCAAACTCCCGACCTCAGGTGACCTGCCCTCCTCAGTCTCCCAAAGTGCTGAGGCGTGAGCCACCGGGCCTTGCTTTTGTTTGTTTTTTAATAAAAACAGGGTTTCACTATTTTGCCTGGGCTGGTCATCAACTCCTAGGCTCAGGTGATCCTCCTGCCTTGTCCTCCCAAAGTGCTGGGATTATAGGCGTGAGCCACCACACAGGCCCCCATACTTTCATTATTGAACTTAACACCTTATTCAGTCCTTTAAGGCACTTTGCATTGGGTGATCATTAATTTTATTAATTTTTTACTGGCGTAATGCCCTCTTTGGCTTAAGAGGTCTATTGTATGAGGGCAAGACTAGACCTACCATAACCCCAGTGCTGGGAACACTACCTGGCCCCCCGTGGGTGCACAGAAAACATTTTTTGCATGGGCGAGGTTCAGAGTGATGCAGTAACTGGCCTTGGTTCCATAGCTCCTCACAGCAGAAGGAGAATTTGCCTTTGGATCTAAATGACTTGGCATTGATGTGGCTAATACCAGTCATGTACCACCTCCACTGTTTTTTTTTATTTTTTTTATTTTTTTTTGAGACAGGGTTTCACCATGTTGGCCAGGCTGGTCATGAACTCCTGACCTTGTGATCCACCCACCTCAGCCTCCCAAAGTGCTGGGATTACAGGCATGCGCCACTGCGCCCCACCCCACCTCCATTGTTTTTAAAAAAAAAAATTTTAAAAACAGCTAGGCATGGTGGCTCACACCTGTAATCCCAGTACTTTGGGAGGCCGAGGTAGGCAGATCACCTGAGGTCAGGAGTTCAAGATCACCCCAACCAACATGGTAAAACCTCATCTCTACTAAAAATATAAAATTATCTGGGCGTGGTGGTGCATGCCTGTAATCCCAGCTACTCGGGAGCTGAGGCAGGAGAATCACTTGAACCTGGGAGGTGGAGGTTGTGGTGAGGCGAGATGGCACCATTGCACTCCAGCCTGGGCAACAAGAGTGAAACTCTATCTCAAAAATAAGATAAAATAAATAAAAATTTTTTGAGATGGTCTTTTTGTCACCCAGGCTGGAGTGCAGTGGCATGATTATAGCTCATTGCAGCCCCCATCTCCCGGGCTCAAGTCATTCTCCCACCTCAGCCTCCTGAGTAGCTAGGATCTCAGGTGCGAGCAACCACATCTGGCTAATTAAAAAAAAAAAATGGTAGCGATAGGGTCTGACTGTGTTGCCCAGGCTGGTCTCGAACTCCTGGGTTTAAACAATCCTCTTGCCTCGGCCTCCCAAAGTGCTGAGATTACAGGCGTGAGCTACCACACCTGGCCCCTTGTATTTTTTAGTTAGAATTTTTTTGGGTTTTTTTGGAGTGTTTGTTTTGAGACAGGGTCTCATTCTGTCACCCGGGCTGGAATACAGTGGCATGATCACAGCTCACTGCAGCCCCGATCTCCTGGGCTCAAGCAATCTTCCCACCAAGTAGCTGGGACTACAGGCACACACCACCAGGCCAGGCTAATTTTTGTATTTTTTGTAGAAATGGGGTTTTGCCTTTGCCATGTTTCCCAGGCTGGTCTCAAATTTCTGGGCTCAAGCGATCTTCCCACCCCAACCTCCCAAAGTGCTGGGATTACATGCATGAGCCACCGCACCTGGCCAGATTGTTTTTTCTTTTTAATTTTGATAACATGACATTTCATGTCACTGGATTACAGTTTGTTCTTTTTTCTAACATGTTCACTGTGGAATTTCCCTCCTGCAGCCAGTATTTATTGTACTCAGTGACGTGTTCATGAAGTGGAGAGTTGGGTGCCCGCTTCCTGTTGCGGTATTTCATCTTACTGTTAAAGCCTCCCTTGTATCTTCAGGAATGCTGTCACAGTAGCAAACATCTAACTTATCCAAAGTACAGGGCACTTAGCTTCTTATTAGGAGAAAATGTTTTCTATCTTTCAAAATAGCCTCATTGTTCTTCAGTGATGTCCCACTTTGTCCCAGGTGTGGAGAGAGCGTGTGGCCCTGGCGTTGTTGGTGGGCCCATCGGATGGGCTTCCTCCCTGTGTGTGTATGGGAGAGCTGCCCTGCTCTACTTTTTTTTCGTTTTGTTTTAGATGGAGTCTCGCTCTGTTACCAGGCTGGAGTGCAATGGCGTGATCTCAGCTCACTGCAACCTCCAACTCCTGGGTTCAAGCGATTCTCCTGCCTCAGCCTCCTGAGTAGCTGGGATTACAGGTGCGTGCCACCATGCCCAGCTAATTTTTGTATTTTTAGTAGAGACGGGGTTTCACCATGTTGGTCAAGATGGTCTCGATCTCTTCACGTCGTGATCCGCCTGCCTCGGCCTCCCAGAGTGCTGGGATTACAGACGTGAGCCACCGCACCCAGCCCCTGCTCTGCTTTTTATTGTATTCGGCAAACATCTGCAGGTGCTGTGGAGCCCTTGTAACTATATTTTGCATAAGTTGGGTCAAATCAGATTCCCACACTCACCAAACTCATACTGGCTGCTGTCCTCATGCTTCTCCTCCTGGACCTAGTTACACACCTGTCCCCCGCTTTCCTGTGGCAGGGCCAGATCGTGGCACCCAGAGGCTGCCGGGACTTTGGCTGGGACCCCTGCTTTCAGCCTGATGGATATGAGCAGACGTAAGGAGCCCTGTTTCTTCCTGGGGTGTGGGGTTGGCATAGCCATGGTTTGGGTTGGACCAGTGCCCCGCCCAAGTGCAGGCATGCGGATATGGGCGGGGGAGGCTCCGAGGGTGCTGTTGCAGCCAAAAGCAGCTCTGCTGGGGTGGACACTAGGAATCTGGGTGGCCCAGACCATGGTCGAGGAGGCAGCCAGATGGTGCTGGGAGTCCTGGGCTCTGAGGCTCCAGCTCACCCCACTTCAGCCTGTGTGGCCAGTGGTTCCACCTCTTGGCCTTGGCTTGTAAGCTGTACATGTGACAGTTTAGTTTAGTTTTGTTTTGTTTTGTTTTTTTGAGATGGAGTCTTGCTCTGTCACGAAGGTGGCATGCAGTGGTGCAATCTGCAGCCTCTACCTCCCGGTTCGAGCAATTCTTTTGCCTTAGCTTCCTGAGTAGCTGGGACTACAGGAGTGTGCAACCACGCCTGGCTAATTTTTTTTGTATTTTTAGTACAGACAGGGTTTCACCATGTTGGTCAGACTGGTCTCGATCTCCTGACCTCAGGTGACCCAGCTCGGCCTCCCAAAGTGCTGGGATTACAGGCATGAGCCACCACATCCAGCCAAATCCGACAGTTTTATGGTATCATTTTTTTTCCCTTTGAGACGGAGTCTCATTCTGTCACCCAGGGTGGAGTGGGCACAATCTCAGCTCACTACAACATCTGCCGCACAGGTTCAAGTGATTCTCCTGCCTCAGCCTCCTGAGTAGTTGGGATTACAGGCGCCTGCTACCTCGCCTGGCTAATTTTGGCATTTTAAGTAGAGATGGGGTTTCACCATCTTGGCCAGGCTGGTCTTGAACTCCTGACCTCATGATCCACCTGCCTCGGCCTCTCAAAATGCTGGGATTACAGGCATGAGCCACCGTGTCTAGCCTATGGCATCTTTTTCTGACCCCCATCTAGGTTGGGAAAATGTCTGGGCTTTTGCAGCCTCTGGTGGGCACTGTTTTATGCCCTCACAGTACCAGTTGTTCTCAGTAGTTCACACGAATCCCCCCTATTCACACAAGGGCCATCGTTGGAATCAGGCTTTCCAGGCTGGAGGGGCCCTTAGGGAGTGGAGTCTGAAGCCCCACAATAACCCCAGCAGGGGTGAGGACATTGTGAAACCAGCCACTAGCCACATGGGGCTATGGAGCACTTGCAATGTGGTGATACCCAGGAACTGAATGTTTTTATTCAGCGTTAATTCATTTAAATAGCCATACCTGGCTAGCGGCTACGGGCACAGAGCAATCTGCAGGTCACAGGCGGGGTGTGGGATTCACCCCTCTCTGCCGTGCTGGCATGGAGGTCGGCCCGTGGCCAGCTGTTCAAGTGCTCCCCCGCCCTCCGCACACTAGAGGAGACTGCTGTGTTTGCTCTGTCAGGCCCCACTGCTTCCTGTCAACAGATGACAAAGCTGATCAAACATGCAGCTCATCCCCCTCTGTCCCCAGCTTCCCTTAATGACTTTTGGGCACACTAGAGCAAGTTTAATGTCCCTCCATGCTCATTCATGGGGCTTCTGCCTACAGGGGAATTGAAAACATCATCCAATTTTTAAAAATTCACTGGCTGCCAGGAGCTGCTGGGCCTCACTCCCCTTTCCTAGGGGTCTGTGAGCTTTGGACTCCAGGGATGAGAGCAGGGTAGGGAGAGGATGTGCTTCCTCCCTTAATCTGGGCTCCCTCTGAGCTGCTACTGTCACCCCTCAGGTATGCAGAGATGCCTAAGGCAGAGAAGAATGCTGTCTCGCATCGCTTCCGGGCCCTGCTGGAACTGCAGGAGTACTTCAGCAGCTTGACTTCTGCGGCTGGAGGAGGTGCCTCGGGCCGGGGATCTGGGGAGGGCTAGCCTGAAACCTGCATCCATCAGGATTTCCACTTCCTGGGGGTGTCGAGTAGCCTCACCAGCCTGTCTGAAGGAGCAGCTGGCTCTGCTCTGAGAAACTCTGGGCAACTGGACGCCATTCTCTTGCCCTTAGGGAATTACTGCTGTCTCCTGCAGTCCCCAGGCCTGGGATCCTGAAAGGACCTTGGGTGGTAAAGCTGGACTTGGTGGAGTGAGGGTTTGGAGAGGAACCATGCAAATCGCCTCTGCTGTTTTTTAAATGCAGCAAATCACATTTCTGGGTGAGACTTGTTTCCAGAATAAATCATCTATATCTGTTTTGAACCCTACCGCAGGCAGGTGTCTGTCTCACTCTCCTTTGGCAGGTGCAGGAAGCCTTTTGGGTGGGGGTGGGGGATGGGGACAGGCGGTGACATACGGAAGGCATTCACATGCCACTGTGAGCTGGAGTGCTACATCTCCACTCACGTTCTTGCCTCACTCTATGGCACAGATTGTGGACTGACCTTCTCCATGCTGGATCTCTGCTGTCCGCCACCCACGGGTAGTGCCAGGGACTCCGTGAAGCCTTGCTGGATTGGGGGACTGGGTGGTGTGGCACGCCCAGTGCTTTTGTCTTATGCTGTTACATATCAGACCCGCTAAAATGTTGGTTTAGGCCGGGCGCGGTGGGTCATGCCTGTAATCCCAGCACTTTGGAAGGCCGAGGCAGATGGATCATTTGCGGTCAGGAGTTTGAGACCAGCCTGGCCAACATGGTGAAACCTCATCTCTACTAAAAATACAAAAAAGATTAGCTGGGTGTGGTGGCATGTGCCTGTAATCCCAGCTACTTGGGAGGCTGAGGCAGGAGAATTGCTTGAACCTGGGAGACAGAGGTTGCAGTGAGCCAAGATCGCGGCATTGAACTCCAGCCTGGGCGACGGAGTGAAACTCTGTCTCAAAAAAAAAATGTTGGTTTACAATTACAATACCCAGTTCATTTGTATGGTGGGGGAGGGGCTGGAGTCCTCAACCCCACTTGGCTTGATAGCCACAGTTCAGCCTGCAGGCTGCAGGCCCCTCAGGAGGCCTCGCTCATGCTGGACACCCTTACTCTGTGCCCCGGTGAAGCCATTCCCTGGAAGGAACTTGCCCAGGTGGCTCCCTTGTCATTGTGCCCAACCCCAAGGACATTCAAAGGGGGCATGGTGGGCTCAGGCTAGTGGGGCACCCCCACTTGCTTCTGTGCCCACAGGCAGCTCTGGAGAGGCCTCTGCAGTCCGTATGACTCCATCCAGCAGGATGGCGCAGGGTAGCAGTGTACCTGGGTCAGGATAGAGGGTCATTCGTTTGCTCCCCTCTTGCCTACAAGCCCCAGCTGGGTTAAAGCCCCAGGAAGCACCATGCCCCTGCCCAGCCTCCTGAGTCTCCTTGATGGGTGGGAGAAGTCTGGCTGGGCCTCAGACATGGGGTGCTGGGGGCCTGCCTGCTCCTTGCTGAGTGATTGTGGATGCAGCCCCCCTGTGCAGGGGACACCCAGGCTACTATGCAGGGGACCCCAAAGAAGAATCACGGGCTGCCTGGCGGAGTGGATACATAGGCTGGGGCAGGGCACTGTTTCCTGTTCAGCTCCTCCAGAATTCTGTCCTGGGTGCACATGACACTCCTGGCCCCTTTTTTGACTTTAGCTACCTGTGATACTGTGAAGTATATATCTGGGTCCAGGCAAGGTGGCTCATGCCTGTAATCCCAGCACTTTGGGAGGCCAAGGTGGGAGGATTGCTTTGAGCCCAGGACTTCATGACCAGCCTGGGCAATATGGCAAAACCTCATCTCTACAAAAATACAAAAATTTGCTGGGTGTGGTGGTACGTGCCTGTGGCCCCAGCTACTCAGGAGGCTGAGATGAGAGGATCCCCTGAGCCCAGGGAAATTGAGATTACAGTGAGCCATGGTAGCGCCACTGCACTCCAGCCTGGGCAACAGAGTGAGACCCTGTCTCATTTCAAAAAAAAACATACATGACCGAGCATGGTGGCTCACGCCTATAATCCCAACACTTTGGGAGGCTCAGGCAGGTAGATCACCTGAGGTCGGGAGTTTGAGACCAGCCTGGCCAACATAGTGAAACCCCATCTTCACTAAAAATACAAAAAAGTTTGCTGGGCGTGGTGGGGCATGCCTGTAATTCCAGCTACTAGGGAGGCTGAGGCAGGAGAATTGCTTGAACCCAGGAGGCGGAGGTGCAGTGAGCCGAGATCGTGCCATCGCACTTCAGTCTGGGCAACAAGAGCAAGACTCCGTCTCAAAAAAAAAAACCCTAAAAGGCCAAGGCGGGTGGATCACGAGGTCAAGAGATCCAGACCATTCTGGCCAACATGGTGAAACCCTATCTCTACTAAAAAATACAAAAATCAGCTGGGCGTGGTGGCATGTGCGTGTAATCCCAGCTACTCAGGAGGCTGAGGCAGGAGAATTGCTTGAACCCAGGAGGCGGAGGTTGCAGTGAGCCGAGATCGCACCACTGCACTGCAGCCTGGTGCCTGGGCGACAGAGTGAGACTCTGTCTCAAAAAAAAAAAAACCCAAAAAACAAACATGTATTTGGTCTTCAACCCCTTTCCCAGCATACAACTCTAAAATCCTCAGAAGCTCCACAGTGATGTCTTTTTGTGTGCTGAGTTGACTGATGGCTGGCAGCGCCTAGGTAGCTTGGTTATGGAAAGACTAAGACAGGACTAGAGGACTGGGACTTTCAGTCTCCACCCCCTGCCACACCTCCAGGGAGGGGCGGGGCTGAAGGGTCAATTGATGCCCAGTGGCCAGTGGTTTATTCAATCATGGCTGTGTAATGAGCGTTCCATAAAAAACCAAAAGGCCAGGGTTTGGGGAGCTTCTGGATAGCAGAACTTGTGGGGGGTCCTGGAGGGTACGCCCCAGGGAGGGCACACAAGCCCTGTGCCCCTCTCCCTACACCTCGCCCTAAACATCTCTTCATCTGAATTACCTGTAATAGCCTTTTTAATAAGCGAGTAGGGTGGGGCCGAGGCCCTGGGCCCATTCGACTCTCTTACTCATCACTGGGAACTTGGCCCAACCCTTAAAAAATAATTTAAAAAAAATTTAGGCTGGGCATGGTGGCTCACACCTGAAATCCCAGCACTTTGGGAGGCCGAGGTAGGCGTATCACTTGAGGTCAGGAGTTCAAGACCAGCCTGACCAACATGGTGAAACCCAGCTCTACTAAAAATACAAAAATTAGCTGGGTGTAGTGGCAGGTACCTGTAGTCCCAGCTATTCAGTAGGCTGAGGCATGAGAATTGCTTTAACCCGGGAGGCGGAGGTTGCAGTGAGCCGAGCTCTCGCCACTGCACTCTAGCCTGGGTGAGACTGTCTCAAAAAAAAAAAACCTGCTAAATGAAGTAAATGTTTCCCTGACTTTTGTGAACCACTCTAACAAATTAATTGAACCCAAAAGAGGAGTCGTTGGAACCCCCGACTTGAAGACAGTCTGTCAGAAGTTCTGCAGGCCCAGACCTCGGACTGGTAGGAAGGAAGGGTTGGTCTTGTGGGACTGAGCCCTCAACCTGGGGTTTCTGAAGCCATCTCCAGGCAGGGAGTGGTTGGGTTGAATTGAATTGAATGGGAGGGCACCCAGCTGCTGTCCCGTGAGAAATCCCTCACTTGGTCATAGAAGTCTTCTGTGTTGACTATAATGTGCAGTGAGAGCAGAGGAAAATGGTTTGAGTTGGTTTTTCCACACTCACTACCTGTCCCCACAGACAGCAGGGTGAAGGGCGTGCTTGTACCTACCTGCATTGGTTCTCAGAGCCCTGGGAGCTCCTGATCTCCCACTCAACACCAGGCTACCCAGTGTGAGGTGGCATCTCATGGGCTTGCATCTGTCTGATTACCAAGGGGTCTGAGTACCTCTCGACACTCCCGTTAGGGTTGGGCCTCCTCCCTTCCCCTGTTCACAGCCTCTGTCTCTTCTGCTGGGGTTGCTGTCCTTTGTTTGCAGGAATTCTTTGCATATTTCAGATATTAGTCCCTTTTCAGTTTTAGATGCAGTCAATCGCTTCTGTCTGCTAACTTAGTCCATGGGGCATTTGTCCAGCCAGTCCAGGAGGTGCTGTCAGCTCCAGGTGTTCCTTTGCCCACAGTTGCACACGGGGCACTCCCCCTGAGCCTCAGAGCCATATTCCTGTTGCTGGCTGCCACTGTGAGACCCTGACCAACCAACAAATGACCAAGCCAGAAACACAGCACCTTCCCCCGTCCATCAAACCCTCCCCACCCCATGTCCTGCCATTGGTAGTCTTCCTACCTCCGTCCATCCTCACCAGCGCTGCCCCTGCCCTGTAAAATCCAGAATATGCAGGACAGACAGGATGGTTCACAAGTGGGAGCCTTGGCCTCCCACAGGCAGCTTCCATCTAGCGTCACAGGGCCCTTGGCTGTCACCCTGATGACCCTTCCCCGCCCCACTGCTCTCCACCAACCATAGTGCCTCGGCGGCCCAAGCCCTTGTTCCTCTGGACCCTTGCACATGCTGTTCCCAGAACGCTTTCCCTGCAGGTCCCTGGAAAAATGGCCACGCAAAGGCCTCCCGGAACGTCCATGTTTCACTGTTGGGCCAGCACCCACTGTGCGAGGTTGGAGGTGACAGCCCACGGGTGGCATTCCACAGACTCTGTCCCTTTCATTCCACTTCCCCAGGGAGGGCTTCTCTTCCCCAGAGTGGGGGTGGGGGTGGCGGCAGCAGGGACAGAGGTGACACACAGAAGCCTAGAAACAGGAGCTTTATTCTCTGGTGTGCGTACAGTGAGTTCCTTACACAATCAAGGAAATGGTTTCTCTTTCAGGCATCGACTCTTTATCAAAAGAAAATCCATCCAGCTCAGTCCCCACCTACCCTGGGCAGAAGCTGCCCTGAGCAACGCTCCTGGCCCAAAGCTAAAGGGTAATGGGAGGGGGCAGGCACACACCACTGCACCCCTACAATGCCCAGATGCCCGAGGCCTGAGTCAGCCATGAGAGCACACAGCGCAGAGCAGCCACCCACACACCCACGCCTCTCCTCACAGTCCCAGAGCCAGCCTGGGAGCATGTCGGGGGCTGGCGAATGGGGTGTGGCCAGGGCCTGCCAGTCAAGGCCTGTGCTCAGCATCCATGACATCCAAGTACTTGGCTTCAATGATTCGGGGCAGCAGGAGATAACTGCAGGGAGGAAGGGACAGGAGGATAAGCCTGGGTCAGAGAGAAGGCAGAGGGCACCCACAGGGCCAGGCTAGGCCTCCCCTCTCCCGCCTATCCCCAGTCCACTCACTCTCCACCCCTAGGCTGGGCTCCTCCTGCCCACCAGCCAACCCAGCCTGCCCACCGTCTACCCCTAGGCTGGTTCCCTGCTTCTGCCCATCCACCCACCCCAATTCACCCATTCTCCACCCCTAGGCTGGTCCCCTCCTCCTGGCCACCCACCCCAGCCCACCCATTCTTTACTCCTGGGTGGGACCCCTCCTCCTGACCACTGCCGCTAGACTGGACCCCTCCTGCCCACTGCTGGCCGCCTGTACCGGATGGGGATCATGGTGATCATGATGAGAGGAAAGATCATCTTCATGTAAGGCAGGGAGCTCATGCCGAAGGCGCACAGCAGCAGCAGCTGCAGCACCTGCAGGCCTGTGAAGTAGTGGATCTTCCTCTGGGGCACCCTCCGGATGTAGTGTGTTGGGGGGTACGCGGTCTGTGGGCCGCAGGCACCGGGTGTGAGTGGGCATGGGGTTGTGTCCCCGCCCACGCCACTCCCTCGAAGGGCCAAGCGCTCACCTGCTCCTTGAGCAGCAGGGCCACTCGCTGGACTAGCTGGTTGCCATCAAGGGAGGTGAGTGCGATGTAGAGGAAGAGGCCGTAGAGCACAGGCTTGGGGGATCCACTGTAGTGGGACAGGCAGCAGCAGCAGGGACAGCCCCACCAGGATGCTGGCGCCCAGCGAGGTCAGCCGTGTCTCCTTCACGTTCACAATCCTGCGGTGCCCCAAGGCTGAGCATCACCTCTGCGCCCCCATCCATGGGGCCTCATCCCTCCCTACATCCCATGTGGCCTGAGGCTCCCCACTCCTCAGGGTCCCACAGTTCTTGCCCGAATCACACTCACGTCTCATAGATGTGCCCATTCTCCACACGCTCCTCCACTAAGGCCAGGGCCCGCACGTGCAGCGGAGAGTGGGGGGTAGGCGGCGTGGATCCAGGGCAGCCCGAACAGAGACAGCCCCGTGTTGATGATGGCGAGGAGCAGGAGGTCCCAGTGGTAGGCAGTGCCCTTCACCAGTCTGCAGCAGACAGGTACTGGTGGACAGAGCCCCACCCCCGGGGCCCAGGCCGTGCCCACCTCCACCCTCACCCGCCCTCCACACCTGTTCTCTGGTGCATTCACCAAGGCAGCCACCAAGTTCTGCTCGATAAAGAAAAGCATGGACAGCAGGAAGCCGAGGCCCATGGCACTGCTGATGGCCCTCAGGGACAGCGACTGGATCTGCGCCATCGCAAACAGGCTCTCGCTGGGATTGTAGCGGAACTTGCTCACTGCAGCAGGGGACAGGCTACAGCTATACCTGCAGCGCCTGGGAGCCACCCCACGCCACCTGCCGCCCAGCCCCGACTCACTCTCGATTTCCCGGAAGCCGTGGGAGCTGATGAGGGAGAAGACGAGCACTGCGATGGGCAGGGCGCAATCGGACAGGATCTCACGCACGCAGGGGTGCAGGTAGGGGCTAGGGACAGTGGGCGCATGAGCGCAACCTTCGGCCTGGGGGGCCCCTCCCCTCCCTGCACAGCCCCTCACCTCTTCTTGAACTGGTACAGGGTGTAGCCCAGCCAGAGCGTGCCCAGCATGATGAGGAGGCTGAGCACGGCAGTCGCCTGGCCTGAGTGCATGGCCGAGGACAGCTCTGTGGGGCTGGCCAGGAAGCTGGCGTTGAGGGTAGTGTGGAAGCTGGCATTGAGGCTGGTGCTGAGGCCTGACAGGCTGATCAGGGATGGAGTCCTTTTTGAGTGGTAGTCGTCCAAGTAATGCCCATAGTAGTACTTCCAGAAGACTGTGGACACAGACCCACAGGCCTCAGCCCTCTCCAACTTGTGGCAGGGAGAGGCCCTAAGGGAAGGGGCCCTGAAGGGAGAAGGCTCCAGGGGTAGGGTCGGGGGGAAGGTGGGGAGGACTCTGTCTATGCACCTGCACTCCTGCCCACTGTGTCCCATCTCTGATACCTCATCGCAGTCTGCCCAGTGCCTCTGCCCCCCACTGCTGATCCCACCTGGGGCAGCCCTGTCACCCTCCATCATGGGGGTCTCCGCCCTCTGCCAGTCCATGGCTCCCAGAGCACCGAACCCTTGACCACGGGCGTACGCTCAGCTTGAGTCGGTCCCATCTGCCCCCAGCCAGGCCACAGTGCAGAGCCTCCCGTCTTGGCTAAGTGCCCCGTGCAGCAGGTGGTCCCTGGCCAGACTCACTTTTGACCATGCCCTTGACAGCATCCAGCACGAATGTGATGGAAATGAAGAGGGCAATGATCTCCTCTGTCGACCTGCCAGGAGGTGATGAGCCTCATCAGAGCGAGTGTCACCAGTGGGTGGGTGGGCAGGCCTCCCTGAGCCCCTGCAGGGTCCCCCTGCCTTCTCCTGCCAGGAAGAAAACCAGGGCCCCAGTCCCTGCCCGAGTCTCACCCCAGCCCCTTGGGGTGGCGATATGGTGGGGGCACCCTCATCGCCCTGTGGTTACAGGGCCTGATGCTGGCATGAGGCTGAGCCAGATGCCACGCCTTGAGGGTCCCAGCAGCTCACAGAATGGCCAGTCACCTCTTGAAGAGACTCATGACCAGGCTGAGGTTGAAAAAGGCATAAAGTGCGAGGAAGAAACTGTTCCACAGGCCAGTCCACGCGTAGAAGGAGTTGAAGTCCAGGTTGTAGTCATCACAGATGACACGAATCACTGCAGGCAGGGGCAGGGTGGGTCAGAGCCCAGCAGGGATTAGGGGTCTCAGGTACCATCTCCCTCCTCAGTCCCCACTGCACCCTGGATGTAGAGCGCCAGGGGCGCGGTGGTCAGCAGAATCACCAGCGGCTGCCCGGAGAAGAGCGCGTAGAGCAGGCCTCCGATGCTCTGCCCGGCTATGGTCTTCTGCACGTCTGTGGGGGGTGGGGGAGGTGAGGCGGGTGCCGCAGCCCAGGGCCCTGCCCAGCACACCCCCACCCACCGTCCACCACCAACCCCTCACCGATGGCCCCCTTTGTGTTCTCGTCATTGAGGGACCCAAAAGCGATGGTGGGCAGGAGGCAGGCGAAGTAGAGGAACAGGGTGGTAGTGATGTATTTGCCCACAGCCTTGTTTTTCCCAATAATGCCTACGAATGGGGGGATGGGACAGAGGGTTTGTTGAGGATGCAGGATGGGCACACGTGTGGCCCAATGTCTGGAAGGCAGTGGTCCAGATGTGCCACAAGGCCACATACCGTCAGTGAAGTCTAGGGGGTACAAGGGGAACCTGCGTGTGATGTCCTCCCGGATGCCCTTCCCAAAAGGGACAAAGTCCTTGCACTTTGGGGGCTGTTGGAGAGAACAGAGGGCCTGTTAGCCCTGTCCGGCCCCTGCCCCCACCAACCCAGTCAGCCCTCACCGGGCTCTACCCTTGTACCTCCTGGTGTCTGTGGGCAGGGAGGGAGACTGCACTGTGTTCCTTTGTTCTCAGTGCCACCGGGCCGTGGCTCACCATGGTGAGCAGCTGTCTCTGATGCACCAAGGCCTCCTTGAATTCCTCCTCTGTGCGGGTCTGTAGGAGCTTCTGGCGGAAGGTGATATCCGAGAACATGGTGGCAAATGTGCGTGCCACCTCCATCGCGGTCTTAGTGCTTTTCTAGGGGTGGAGGATGGGAGTCACATCCACCACCCCTGTAGAGCAGAGGAGGCGCTGCACGGGCCGAACAGGTGGAGGTGCTCTCCCCATTAACTAGTGGCAGGTTTTTTGTTTTTTGTGTTTTTTTTGAGACCGGGTCTCACTGTCACCCAGGCTGCCCACTCACAGCTTATCATAGCCTTGACCTCCCAGGCTCAAGCGATCCTCCCACATCAGTCTCCCCAGTAGCAGGGACCACAGGCATGCACCACCATGCCAAGCAATTTTTAATTTTTTTGTAGAGATGAGGTCTCACTATGTTGCCCAGGCTGGTCTCGAACTCCTGGCCTCAAGCAATCCATCTGTCTAGGCCTCCCAGTGTGCTGGGATTACAGGCATGAGCCACTGTGCCCGGCTGCTGGTAACAGGTTTTATTCCACAAAGTTCAGGCATTAGTGTACTCTGCCATGATTTCAACCAGGCCAGTAGATCACCAGAACTACCATCGATCTATAGTTTTCTTATAAACTCATGATTTTTTATAAACTTAAGATATTACTCTTGTCCTAAGCAACAAAAGTCTGTGTAATCACATAATGAAATCACAATGGAGAAAAATGTTTACCCAGCTATGTTTCCTCAGTGGTATCTGCACTGTCTGCTGGTTTCTTTCAGAGCAGATCCAAGCCCATCAGGTCCTCTCTCTCTTGCTTGGCCAAGGTCAAGCCTATCCATGAACCATGAGCTCAGCGTCCAGCCCTCGTCGAGGCCACCTGCTCATCTAGCAGCAGCGTCTGTCCCTCTGTGGCTCAAAGCTGTACTCCCAGGACACTGTGCACGTTTGCTTTAGAAGAGGCCCATGCTTCGACTGACTCATGCCTGCAATCTCAGCACTTTGGGAAGCTGAGGCAGGCGGATCACTTGACGTCAGGAGTTCGAAACAAGCCTGGCCAACATGGTGAAACCCTGTCTCTACTAAAAATACAAAATAATTAGCTGGGCTGGAATTTTTGGGTGGTGGTGCTCGCCTGTAGCCCCAGTTATTTGGGAGGCAGAGGTTGCAAGGAGCTGAGATCACACCACTGCACTCCAGCCTGGGCGGCGGAGCGAGACGGTCTCAAAAAATTAAAAACAAACAAAAACAAACAGAAAACCTCGAAAGAACAGACCCATGCTCCTGAGAGGATCCTGGTGTCAGGGGCCGGGGCATCGGCCTCAAGGCACCAGGCTTTAACTCAGCTCTGGCTATTGCTCCTTCTGTCTGGGCACCTTGTTGGGGCCACTCCCTCCAACCCAGGGGCTGCCCTTCCTCTGTCACCAGCATAGTAGCAATTTGGGAAGGTTCCCGGCATGTCTGAGATCCCTGAGAGGGCTATCCCCCCTGAGTACTCTCTTTGCCTACAGAAGGCCAGGGGCAGAGGCACGAGAAGCTAACAGAAGCTGAAGCTGAAGGCCCTGCCAAGGCCTTGGGACGGGTCCTGGCAATCATCTGTTGAGATTTGTTAAACTTTTTTCCTTGCTGGGTGTGGTGGCTCACCTGAGGTTGGGAGTTTAAGACCAGGCTGACCAACATGGTCAAACCCCATCTTTAAAAAAAAGAAAAAGAAAAAGAAAAAAAATATTTTTCCTTAAAAGACTCCCAAAATCATACCAATTCCAGCTCCCACAAAAAGCATGGTGTCCCAGCCAGTGGGTGTATGGCCTAGGAAGGAGCAGGGACTCTTAGCCAGCAAATCACAAAGTCAGCCAAGTTGAAGAAGCACTCGGGGGGCAGGCAGGCCAAAGGAGGGCCCCATGTTTGAATGAGGATAGTGACCAAAAGCATTTCCTTTCAGTCAAGAAGGAAATACAACCTTTTGGGCAACCCCAGGGGAAATGAGGACTTGCCAGGCCGAGCAAGATGTTTCTGACACACCCGCAGGGCCAAGGTGGAGGGAGGGGGTAAGGATCAGGCCTTCAGAGGCCAGGACAGGTGGGAGGGGCCCCCAGGAGAGGGTGGGTAACCTGGGACCCTTCTTCCTCCCCAGGACACAGACCCCAAGACCCTCACTCACCATCTTGGGTGGGGCCAGCACCAAGATGACGAACCGAACCTCACAGGAATTCTCCCCCCCAGTTCTGTGGGCGAACCAGGCGGCTGATGCACACGTGCCGCTTCTGTAGAGCCTTCATGGTGCAGCTGGCAGGGGTGGGGAGCACAGTGATACTTGCACCCTGGGGAGCTGGGGCTCCCCCAACTGGAACCCCCTCGACCTTGACCCCTGGTGACCTCTGCTAGGGAGGGAAATGAAGACCAAAGGGGATGGAGTGCTCCGACCCTCTTCTCCCAGGTTGGTTGGGCGGCCAAAGCCCTGGCACTCACAGGTGGGCCAGCTTCTGCAGGGAACAGGGAACAGGGCACACGGGATGCCCAGTTCCACTGTGACAAGAAGGGGGGGCCAAGTGGCCTGGCAACTCACATGATGCAGAGCCATGACTGCTGGTACTGCACCCCTGTGACTGTGGCGGTGACCCCTTGGATGGTATCTGACAGCAGGTGGACTGAGGACAGAGGGACGGGGAGGGTGGGTCAGTGGCCCCTTCCGATGCCCCCACCGGGGGTTGGGAGATCGGCCTCACCTTTACCCTGCATGGGAGCCCCGGCGTCGGTGAAGAGCATGGCCATGAGCAGGTCCAGGTTGCAGTTGGGCTCTGCGTCGTCAGGGTCCTGGGCAAAGCGGCGAAGCATGGCCCGCAGCACGTTATCCAGGGAGGTAGCCGGCTCATTCAGGATGATGCTGGCCTGTGCCAGGAAGCCATCTAGGTCCCGGTGGGCACGGATCTCTTCCTTGAAGTTCTTTAACTTCAGGTACTGAGGGGACCCCAGGGACAAAACCACACGGGCCCATGAATGAGATGCTGTCACTGTCTGGCCCCTCCCCACCCAGCCGGCTGCAGCAGCCTAGTCCCCAGCCCTGGGCTGGAGTGAGCTCCCTGTTGAGCTGCCCCTGGAGGCGTGGGAAGGGGAGCAGCAGGAGGACTCTTAGGGAAACCACTGTCTCAGCCCCCAGGTAGAGACCCCAGGACCACCTGCAGGACGGGCTGCTCACCTTGCGGGAGGTGTGCAGGAGCACGCAGCCACCGGAAGTCGCTTCATTCTCTGCTGGAGAAAAATGGGGAGGGCTGAGGGTGCCACCCCCTCCTCAGGTCTTAGTAAGGCGGGTCACACCTTCCCAGGCTGGTGCCCTCCAGCCTGCCCTTGCTGCAGCCCCCGTACCGGCATTGGCGGCCTGCATCTCGAGGTTGACATTGACAAAAAAACGGATGCTCTCGCCAGACACGATGGAGGAGTTGACAGTGTCGAAGCCCTCATCCCCCCAGGATGTCCTCTCGGGCATCACAGTTGTCATCTGTGTCACACTTGTAGTAGCCTAGAGAACCAGTGACCCCCAAGAAGAGACCCCCAAGAGCAAGAGGCTATTAGTGCCACGCACAGGAAGGAGGGGCTCCTAGCCCAAGGAACAGGGACACCTGGACTGTCCCACTCTTGGGCCGTGGTAGGAGAGGCCATCTCATAGGCCAGGAAGGCAGCTTCTAGTCCCACACAGTGACTCTCCAGCATTCCCCGGCTGCTGAGACCAGGACCCTGCACGGCTCTCACCCTTCTGTGTGAGAAAAACACGTCGGGGCCGGCACAGAGTACAAGAATGAAGACAAGGGCCAGCCATGGTGGCTTACACCTATAATCCCAGCACTTTGGGAGGCCGAGGCGGGCGGATCACAAAGTCAAGAGATCGAGACCATCCTGGCCAACATGGTGAAACCCCGTCTCTACTAAAAATACAATAATTAGCTGGGCGTGGTGGTGCATGCCTGTAGTCCCAGCTACTCAGGAGGCTGAGGCAGGAGAATTACTTGAACCCGGGAGGCGGAGGTTGCAATGAGCTGAGATTGCGCCACTGCACTCCAGCCTGGCGCCTGGCGACGGAGTAAGACTCTGTCTCAAAAAAAAAAAGAATGCAGACGAGACTGCCCGGCCCGCTCCCCGCCCTCCCCAAGTAGGGGACACAGGGAAGACAGAGAAACTGCAGTATCCATGTGACACACACTGACACACACACACACACACACACACACACACACACACACACACACACGCTGCCTGTGGGCACAGGGTCTTAGAGCTCCTCCTCAGGAGGGCAGGTGGGGAGAAGCATCAAGGCTGAGACCCAGTGCAGGTATCAGACAGTCTAGGTAGCAGGAAAGCAGGGAAACAGCCAGGGGCTGCCAGGGGAGAGGACCCCAAGGCCTCACGTTAGTCCTGCCCCCTGTTGTGCCCCTCCCCTCATGGAGAGTGAGGGTGTGTCCTGGCACCTGGGGGATGTGGGACCCCAGAGCTGAGAGCCTGCTCCCCTTTCTCTTGGTCGGCCCCTTAATTCCTGCAGCTGGTTCACAGCACAACCCCCTTCCTACAGGAAGATTTCCTGGTTACATGCAAATATTCCTCTGCCTAAGCCCCAGGATGGCTCCTTGCAGCCTACAGATCACAGCCTCAGCCAGCCCTGCTTCCCCTGCCCTGACCCTAGCTCCTCAGGCCAGTTGGTCAGCACCCCAGGCATGCCAGGTCCTGTCCTCCAAGCTGAGGACTTTCCTCCCTGGAGGGCCTTTTTTTGGAACCTCCTCCTCCAGGAAGTCCTCCTAGGTCCCTGCCTCACCCCTGGCCACTGGCAGCTCTTCCTGTCTTGTGGGTCCCCTAAGCTTCCCCACTTGTGGGTACTCCCAGGAAAGGGCCGCTGTAGCCCAGACCCCACCGATGCCTGACAGACACCTGTGCAGAAACAGAGACAGGTCAGCAGCACGCCTGCACCTGCCAGGGAGTGACTCATCCTGACTCATTTCCACTCCCGCCGCCAGTTTCCCTGGTACATCCCAGGCCCTGTTCCCTCAGTGTCCCGAGTTTAGCCTGGGCCCCTTCTAGGCAGGAGGACCTAGTGCCTCCCAAGTCAAAGCCTCCGGGGACTGGTGACCCCCAGGCCCAGGTCCGCAGTACCTCCAGAGCCCAGAGAAGAACCATTAGGTCAAAAGACATCCTCGCTGCTTTGGTTCACCTCCCAGTGTCAGGCTTGCCTTGTTGCAACTGTCTGATTCCTCTGGCCCCAACTTGTCCCAGTCTCCCCTCTGCCCCTCAACCAGCACCCGTTAGTCCCCGGCACTGCCTTTCACACAGCCCCATTCTTCCCCCAATTCTTCCTGATGCCCTGAGCTCTACCTTAGGCTTAGTGCTTAGGTTCCCCTAGGTCAAGGACTTGCCCAGCTGACACTACCAGGTCCCCGGAGGGCTCCTGCAATGCCAAGTCCTCATCCCAGCCCCATACCTATTCTGCCCACCAGCAGCCTCATACATAGAGCCCCCATGTCCTGGGGGCCCTGGGGTAAGGGCGTATCAGCCCTGGGTCTACGCGCTGCCCCAAAACCAACCCTCGGATGGCCAGGCCACTCATGGGGCTGGGCACAGGACACAGCCTGAAGCCAGCCCAGAGATATGGGGAGGAAGACAGCTGGACTGGTACAAGGAGGGACAACAGAAAAGTGTCTGACATACTGCAGCACAGAGGCCTTATATTTCTTTAAAGCGATGACAGCCGCTCCCGGCAGGGCTGAGCAAGGACAGAGGGATGGGGCATACAGAATTCTTGGCCCAAGGCTAGTCAGATAACAGGCCACTGTCACAGAAAACCTCAGGGAAGAACCCCAGCGGGTCTACTTGGTCCGTGTAGCCCAGAAGGGGCAGCCTGCCCTCCCAGGTCCACCGGGGGACCCGCCCATGTCTAGCCTCCTGGAGAGCGGGAGCCAAAAGCATTCCAGCACTAGAGTGGCCCAACAGGCCGCCAAAGCCGCAGGACTCGGGTGGGTGGGCTACACACGCCGGAGGCTTTTGCCGGACAAGCCCTCTGCCCACGCATACTCCTGGAGAGGTACTCACTTGAATCCTCGAAGTATCCATTCCGCGACATGGTGGGAGAGTTTTCTGCAAGGGAAGCGGAAAGGTCACCAGCCCCATGAACCAGCCCTGGACCTCCTTCCTGTGTGCACCTGTCTTCCCCCGCCACCCCCCTCCCCCCCCCGGCTGATTCCTTCACTCTTCCCAGGGATACAACCCGGCCACCCTAGAGAGAAAGGGAAGCAAGGGAGGGGGCCCCATGAGGAGCAGGGGAAGCCACCTTTAATCTCAGAAATTCAATTCCTTAGCCCATCTGCTAGGGGTTGCCCAGGTGGGCCAGAGGCGAGGAGGGGAGACGTTCTCGGGATGTCTTCCCACCGAGTTAGTACCAGTACCATGTTCGCTAATCCAGACTTTCCTGACAGAACCCTGCCTAGCTGCAGCGGGAGGAAGGGACTGTGCCGGGGCGGGCCTCAGGCTATCTCTCCGCACATCACTCCTCTCCCTCTCAGAGGGGTCCCGGCGGCCATGAACGCCCATTGCAGGCACAGTTCCCCCCACCCCCGTCACGCGCCCGGGGTCACACGGGGGCCGACAGGCAACGGTCTCCTGCCCTGGGACCGAATCCCGGCCGCCTGGAAGGCAGAGCCGTTGGTCCAAAAGGGAGAACAATCGGGGGTGGGGGGAGTGTCTGAGGGACACAGGGGTTGGGGGAGGGTGTGCCCTCCCCCGGCCGGGCCCCGGATGGTCCCGGCTGTTTGTGACTCGCTGTCAGAGGAAGGAAGCGACAGGAGGGGGCCGCGTGCAGGAGAGGAAAGCGCCTCCAGATTCAGAGACCCCGGGGGTCGGGGCGCAGGATGTGGATGTCGACGCGGGGCGGGAGCCGGGGCCGCATCCAAAAGTGGGGGGGGCGGGGCGCTGGGGCGCGTCCCAGGCCGCGGGAGGGACAGCGGCCGAGGGCGACGAGGGTCTGGGAGGTTGGGCCAGGGCACACCCCGCTTCCATTCCCGCGGCCCACGTGCAGGTAAAGGGTTGTACAGACCCGGGTCCTGGCAGGGACCCCGGGCTGGCCGTCGGGTGTCAGTGCGAGGGAGAAACCGCTGTTGCCGCGCAGGGCACAGTCAGGGCGCCTGGGACCCGCAAGAGCGGAGGACCCCACCGCGGCGCCAGGCGGGAAGGTGCCCGGGCAGAAGGTAAGAAGACACCTTCTGAGGCGGCGGCGGGCCGGGCTCCCGAACGCTTGGCGCTCGAGGTGTTGGGAGCCCCACAGCTCCGCCCTGCCCACTTTGGAGCTCCCCGCCCTCGACCCGCTGCATCATCTGTTCAGACCTGGTAAGAAATTCAAGACCGCGACAGCAGAGCCCTAATGAAACCAAGCGCGGGGGGGGCCGCGAGCCGCGCCCGGGCCTCCCGCACCCGCGCCCTCCTCCCAGCGGCTGGGATCCCCGCAGCCGTCTCGCCCACTCGCCCGGGCCCGCGCAGGCCAACGGCATCCGCGCTCTCCCGGTGCCCCGACGGCTCCGCGTCCCCGCCTAGCCAGCCTCGGTGGTGGAGACCCTGGCGGCTTTCCCCGCGCCCCCGGTTTCAGGCACCCACCGCACGGCTGGAGATGGAACACGCGCCTGGTGGCCGCGGCCATGGCACACTCGCGCCCTCACGCCCCGGCTCCTCACGCCGCGCTCTGGCGCTTCGGGACCCCAAACTCGGCGACTCGGGCGGCTAGCGGCGGAGCCGGCGACACACCCCCACGCCGCGCTTGGGTCCTAATGCCGCTCAGACGCCCCGCCCGGGCGCGGGAGCCAGAGCTGCCGAGAGCTGTGACCCGGCCGCCCGCTCCGCGCCCCCACCCGCGGGAGGCTGCTCAGCCGGACTGGGCTGCTCCCCGCCGCCGCCGCTGCTTGGCCCGACTGAGTAGACCCGGCTCCTTCGAGCCTGTGCGCAGCAAAACCGGCGGACCCAGCGTCGCGGGGTTAGGGGCTGGGCGGGGCCCGGGAGCTTCTGGGAAGACGCTCGACGGGCCCACGGGCCCACGGAGCTGTGCGACTGAGGCGGACCCCGGGAGGGCTTCCCCCGCGTCCACTTTAAGTACGCGGCCGGGGACGTACTCCTCCTTTCGGCCGGGGACGTCCGCAGGGCCACGCCCGCTGGCTGCCCCGCCTCCTGCATTTATCCCCGTGGCTCCGGCCGCAGGTCCTCCTCCTCCTCCTCCAGGAAGCGCGCCCCGACTGACTCGACGGGCCGGGGAGCAATCCCCAAGCTACGCCCTGGCCCGCTGAGCCGGCGCTTTCCGAGCTCGGCTGCTTTGGGTTTGCTCGCTGCGAGCCTCGCAACTTCTCTACCGGCCTCCTCCCGACCTCGGTCTTCTCTTAGGTTAAGGTCATGGTTCGCGGCCTCTTCCCCTTCCCAAAATGGCCCCTGCGCCCCTGTCTCCTTTCCTGGACCGGCAGGGGACTCGCCTTCTCGGGCGCTTAGTCTCCTACGAGTGTGGGTGCGCGCGCTGCGATGGGGTCTCGCAAATGCAGCCAGTGCGACGAACCCCTGGCCTGATCCACGGTGGCTTCTCAGTAAAAGGCTCCACAGCCCTCGGAAACGGAACACGCGGCTCCGTTAAGCGCTAACCAACCTCCCGACCTCTCCGGCCGTCAGCGCTTTCCGGCTCAGGTGCGCTGGGACAGAGTCCTCGGCCACTGTCCTAAGCCATCGAAGAGGGACGGGGGGGCAGGCCGGGGCAAACCCGTCTCTGCGAAGTAAGGGCTCCTGGCGCATTGGGGAAGCCTCAGGCATAACTTGGGTGAGCCAGGCCGGCCCATTCCCCTCCCGGCAAGGTAAGAGCGCATTAGGAGCGAATCCCTGGAGTGCTCCTCTTGGCGACGGATGGCCTGGGGCTGCGCGACGGCTGGAGCACACCACGCTCCTCCGGCACTACTCCAGGAGGTGTTGTGGAAGATCCCTACCCCAAGACCTGGAACTGACTTGGGGCTGACCACATTCTATTTTCTCAGGGGTGACTCTGGAGAGACACCAGGTCATACTGTGCACCCCTTGGGACCTTCTCTACACGCCCTCTAGCTAGAGCTCCAGTCCAGGCACTGACTCCCCGGGTCGCCTGTGGAGGCTGAGGGGGGAGCTGAAGGACACAGGCAGATGTTATCCCTGGAGCATGGCTGCATGGGTGGCATGCAGGCTGAACCCCTGAAAAGCCACCTTGCCACCCCAGCCTCTCCCATCCGGGAATGCCTTGGTTTCTGCGTCTGCCTCCCACCAGCTCCCAAACACCTGGTCCTTCCAACCCACTTGTTCCAGGAAAGCCCCTGGAATGGAGGGCGCTTCCCCCTCACCACAGCCTCTGGTGCCCTCCTCAAAGGACCTCTGCCCACTGAGGAAAGAGGAGCCCACTGCCAAGCCTCCCCCAGACTCCCCCAGTTGGCTATGGGCCCCCTCTGTCCCCTCCCTGGCTGTCTCTCAAAGGAACTGGCACTGAGCCCTTCTCTGCTTCACCTGTGCTCCACCCCGGCGGTTCTTTTCCCCTGGGCCCTCCTGGAGGGAACCCCTGAGGCCCATGCCCCTGCTGCCTCCAGACTGACCCTGTTTTAGAGGCTGTTTCCTTCAGCCCTCCCACCTGCCCCTGTCCTGTGTAGATCAGATGCTGAGGCCAAATACAGGCGCCCCAGATCTCCTGGGCTGTGCCCCACTGAGTCCTTACACAGGAAGGCAGGTTGAGGGACCCAGACGCAGGTACACACTCCCCACTCATTCCCTCCCTTGGGGTCTCAGACTCCACTGGGCTGTGGATACGAAACTGTGACCCCTGAGTTCCACAGGGCGCACTTAACAGTTTTCTACTGTCCTGCCCTGATGCCACTTACCTTGCCTGCAGATTGTAAAATCTGGGGTGAGAAGTAAATGTATGAGATCTCATTTTTAGGCCAGGCACCATGGCTCACACCTGTAATCCCAGCACTTTGAGAGGCAGAGAGAGGTGGGAGGATTGCTCAAGCTCAGGAGTTTGAGACCAGCCTGGGCAACACAGAATTTTAGTAGAGAAAGCCCATCTCTACTAAAATTACAAAGACAGCTGGCATGTTGGCACGCTCCTGTGGTCCCAGCCACTCGGGAGTCTGAGGTGGGAGGATTGTTTGAGACAGGGAGGTCAAGGCTGCAGTGAGTCAAGACTGCATCACTGCACTCCAGCCATGGTGACAAAGGGAGACCCTGTCTCAAAAAAATAAAGTCTCATTTTGAAAACAAACAGTCCAGGCACGGTGGTTCGCGCCTGTAATCCCAGCACTTTGGGAGGCCAAGGCAGGCGAATCACAAGGTCAGGAGTTCGAGACCAGCTTGGACAACATGGTGAAACCCCGTCTCTACTAAAAATACAAAAAGTAGCTTTTCGCAGTGGCAGTGTTGTAGCCAATGAGGTTTATCCGAGGCGCGATTATTGCTAATTGAAAACTTTTCCCCAACACCCTGCTGTGACGACTTGCAATACAGTCGGTACTGGAAATTTTTGACAGTCTCTACGGAGACTGATAAAAGAAAAAAATTAAAAAAATAAAAGTACAAAAAGTAGCTGGGTGTAGTGGCAGGCGCCTGTAATCCCAGCTACTTGGGAGGCTGAAGCAGGAGAATCACTTGAACCCGGGAGGCGGAGGTTGCAGTGAGCTGAGATCGCACCACTGCACTCCAGCCCAGGCGACAAAGTGAGACTCCATCTCAAAACAACAAAAACCCAAAACATTTCCTTACAGCCCCTTCCCCCTCCGGGTGCTGCCTTACCCCTCAGCTACATTTAAGAGGAAATTTCTCCAGAGCTCCGTGCCCCTCCTGCTGTCTCTTCAACCCACTTATACTTGTCTTTGTCCTCACTGCACCACTGAAACTGCCGCCGCACACGCCACCCTACCTCGGCTTTCTTGCCCTTTTCTCTGGCAGTACCTAGTACCATACAGGCCTCTTCTTTCCTTTTTATTTTATTATTATTTTTTATGGTGTCAGTGTCATTTGCCAAGGGGCCCCCTTTTTCTTTCTTTTTTTTTTTTTTTCAGACGGAGTCTTGCTCTGTCACCCAGGCTGGAGTGCAATGGTGCAATCTTGGCTCACTGTAACCTCTGCCTCCCAGGTTCAAGCGATTCTCCTGCCTCAGCCTCCTGAGTAGCTGGGATTACAGGCGCAGGCCACCACGCCCAGCTAATTTTTTTATTATTAGTAGAGACGGAGTTTCATCACATTGGCCAGGCTGGTCTTGAACTCCTGGCCTCAAGTGATCCATCTGCCTTGGTCCCCGAAAGTGCTGGGATTACAAGCGTGGGCTACCCAGCCTGGGGGCCCCCTTTATCTTGCAACATTTATTTCTTGTCCTCCCACCTCCCTCTGATGGGGCGCTCAACGTTGGCCTGCCCAGATCTTTCCCTGCATCCAGGGCTCTCCACCAGCCACAGCTGACTGTTAAATGTCACATCTCCTGTCCACACACCACAGGCTCTTTAGCCCTCCTCCCCCATGGCTAATAGAAAATTCAAATGAAATTCAGGGAAAATAGGGTTTCTGGCCAGGCACCATGGCACACGCCTGTAATTTCAGCACTTTGGGGGGGCCAAGGTAAGTGGATCACCTGAGGTCAGGAGTTCGAGACCAGCCTGGCCAACATGGTGAAACCCCGTCTCCACTAAAAATACAAAAATTAGCCAGGCATGATGGTGCATGCCTGTAGTCCCAGCTACTAGAGAGGCTGAGGCGGGAGGATGGCTTGAACCTAGGAGGTGGAGGCTGCAATGAGCCAAGATCACGTCACTGCACTCCAACATGGGTGACAGAGTGAGATGCTGACTTAAAAAAAAAATCGGCTTCTGAGTCTGCCACCCATCCAGCAGCCCCAGACCTGGGGGTGAGCCCGACTCATGCACATCTAATCCATGAGCAGATTTTGTTCAGATTAGAGCTAGAATCCGCCCACTTGCACCTCCAGCCTGGTGCATCATCTGTCTCTGACTGGCCCAGTCTCTACTTCCAGCGGCTTCTCCAACACACAGAAAAGAAAAATGCCAGACTCCCTGCTGTGGCCTACGTAGGGGGCTGCTGTACAGCCTGGCCCCTGCCTAGTCCCCCACTTCATCTCACACCTCTTGCTCCCAGGAGAGTGCTGCTCCAGCCACAATGGCTGCTGGGGCTGTTCCTCCGCCCACCAGCCTACAGCCCCTGCCTGCTTCCAAAACTTGGTAGTCTGTAGGCTGGAATTCATGAGCTCTTACTGAAGCTCATTTCATTCTGCAGGTCTCAGAGGCCTTCCATGGCCACACCATCTAAAGCAGGTTCCTGCTGTGCTTCTGTCACAGACCTTCGTGGCCTCTAACTCTGTAGCATGGCCTCCTTCATCCTTCTTACTGTACTGCTGAGTCCTGTCTCCCTGTGAGCTCCCGGAAAGCAGGACTGAGTTTCTCCTCAGCCAGTGCAGCACTGCATAAAGTAAGTGCTCAATAAAAACAAAAAGTTAGGCCAGGCGCGGTGGCTCACACTTGTAATCCCAGCACTTTGGGAGGCCGAGGCGGGTGGATCACCTGAGAAAAGGAGTTCAAGACCAGCCTGGCCAACATGGCGAAACCCTGTCTCTACAAAAATATAAAAATTAGCCGGGCATAATGGTGGGTGCTTGTAATCCCAGCTACTTGGGAGGCTGAGGCAGGAGAATCGCTTGAACCCTGGAGGCAGAGGTTGCAGTGAGCCGAGATGGTGCCACTGCACTCCAGCCTGGGTGACAGAATGAGACTCCATCTCAAAAACAAAAAGCAAACCAGGTGCAGTGGCACATATCTATAATCCCAGCTACTAGGGAAGATGAGATAGAAGGATCCCTTGAACCCAGGAGTGTTGAGACCAGCTTGAGCAACATAGGGAGACCCGCTCATCTCAAAACAAACAAAAACCCAAAGGAGTGTTAAAGGCAGCTCCAGCCATCTGCCTGCCTCGGCCTCCCAAACTTTGATTACAGGCGTAAGCCACGGCAGTCGGATTCTTTTTTTTTTGGTTTCCCTTTTGTTGCCCAGGCTGGAGTGCAATGGCACGATCTCAGCTCTCTGCAACCTCCGCCTCCTGGATTTAAGAAATTCTCCTGCCTCAGCCTCCCGAGCAGCTGAAATCATAGGCGCCTGCCACCATGCCCAGCTAATTTTTTTGTATTTTTCGTAGAGACAGGATTTCACCTTGTTGGCCACGCTGGTCTCGAACTCCCGACCCCAGGCGATCTGCCTGTCTCAGCCTCCCAAAGTGCTAGGATTACAGGTGTGGGCCACCATGCCTGGCCAGCTGAGTCCTTTTATTTCCACCTCGGGTCTGCAGCATCCTGGCTGCCATAGCCTTCCTTGAACCCTTGACAGGCATGGCTTCCCACACCTGGCAACCAGCAGCTTTCCCCTGAAGTCACTGGGATTTTAGTAGGCTCTTGGGGCTCCCGCTGCCTTGACCAGCATTCTCAGCCGCTGGCAGCCCTTTTCCAGCTGCAGCTGCTCCGCCTCCTCACTCTTCCTGGGGAGGAGAGTTGCTGTTTCCACGCTGTCTCTGAGTGAGGACTTGCCAACTGTAATGGTTACTTATTTATGGGAGCCCATGTCCAAATCTGAACCAGGCCAAGAGGCTGGGCTCAGCTGCCCACTGAATCAACTGCCTGATACTCCCTAGTGGTCTACCGGGACCCCAGCAACCATGCCAGTCTCCTGTCCCCCTCCAAATCTTTTTAAATTTTTTTAGACAGGTTCTTGCTCTGTCACCCAGACTGGAGTACAGTAGCGCAATCACAGCTCACTGCAGCATTAACCTCCTGGGCTCAGCTCATCCTCCCACCTCAGCCTCTCAAGTAGCTGGGACTCCAAACAGGTGTCATCATGCCCAGCTAATTTTTTTATTTTTAAAATTTTTGGAAGAGACAGGGTCTTGCTATGTTGCCCAGGCTGATCCTGAACTCTCGGTTTCAAGAGATCTCGATCTTTGTTTAGACTGTCTTCCCCCCACACCATAACTCTTCCTGTCCTGTTAGCTTTTGCTTTTTTTTTTTTTTTTTGAGACAGGGTCTCGTTCTGTTGCCCAGGCTGGAGTGCAGTGGTGCAATCTCGGCTCACTGCAACCTCTGCCTCCCAGATTCAAGCGATTCTCCTGCCTCAGCCTCCTTAGTAGCTGGGATTACAGGTGTGTGCCACCACGCCTGGCTAATTTTTGTATTTTTAGTAGAGACGGGGTTTCACCATGTTGGTCAGGCTTGTCTTGAACTCCCGACCTCGTGATCCACCCGCCTTGGCCTCCCAAAGTGCTGGGATTACAGGATTACAGGTGTGAGCCACTGTGCCCGGCCAGGAGCTTTTGCTTTCTATCCATGGGAGCCCAGCATGTGACTGGTCATACTGGTAGTGCTGCAATGGGCTGGGAGGGGAACATAGCCTCCACTGGCCTCCTCTCTCTGCTGGGAGCATCTCCAGGCCCCTTGGGTGGGTGGGAGGATAGCCCTTTTGTGCTCAACAAACACAGCAGTAAGCTCTCTCTCAGTAGCCATCTACCCCTATTGAGAGAAAGATCCAGACTCCTATAACATAAGGGCAGCCAGGAAGGCGAGGAGTCCCTGACCTGCAGAGGGTCAACAAGGACGTGCTCCCCTCAGGATGGCATCTGTTTGCCCTCCCCCTCAGTCCATACTCACCGTCTGAAGCTAGCATGGGCAGGGGTGGGCTAGGGCTCTTGGCTCACTGATTCTAAGAGCTCATGAATTCCAGGCATACAGACTGTCAAGGTCTTGTGGCAGACAGGCAGCAGACCCCTGGGCAGGTGGATTCCAGGGCTGCCCCACTGCCCTCCTGTCAGGACTCTGTCCTCTACAGCCCAGCTTCTCACCACCAAACACTGGCTTCTTTCCCCCACCCTCATCTACCGCCAGGCCCTACTCCATCAAAATCCCATCACCTGGCCGGGCCGGTGGTTCATGCCTGTAATCCCAGCACTTTGGGAGGCCGAGGCAGGCAGATTGCAAGGTCAGGAGATCGAGACCATCCTGACTAACATGGTGAAATCCTGTCTCTACTAAAAATACAAAAAAAAAAAAAAAAAAAAAAAATAGCTGGGCGTGACAGCGCACCTGTAGTCCCAGCTACCTGGGAGGCTGAGGCAGGAGAATTGCTTGAACCCGGGAGGCGGAGGTTGTAGTGAGCCTAAATTGTGCCACTGCACTCCAGCCTGGGTGACAAAGTGACACTCTGTCTCAAAAAAAAAAAAAAAAAAAATTCCATCACCTGTTACCTGAGGAAGAATTCTAGCTGGTGAATTCTGGGTAGCCTGTCACCTCCTGACCATCCTTCTGTGTCCCTCATGTCCTCCTCACCATGGCTCTCCTTTCGCTGGTCCCCATCCTGCTCAGGGACCTGGAACTCACCCTCCGGGGCTGACGCGACCTGAGGCTCCAACCAGGTCACTCTCCCTTCTATCCCCAACTCCTCCCAGGAAGTTGGAGGCACAGGGGAGAGAGAGGCAGTGGGAAAGCCCAGGGTGACACCCTGGAGCAAGACCTCCGGCCTCTTTAGATTTCTGACCATTGTTATCTGTAAAACAAATAAGTTGGAATGGAGTTTTTGTAGCTAGAAAATTCCATGAATGATATCTCAAACTGAAATAATCTTATCAAACCATCTTTCCATTTCCTGTTATTATTTCTCTATTTGTACCTTCATCCAGGCATTAAATTTCAGAGTAAAGATGTAAAGTTTTTTTTTTTTTTTTTTTTTTTGAGATGGAGTTTTGCTCTGTGGCCCAGGCTGGAGTGCAGTAGCGGATCTTGGCTCACTGCAAACTCTGCCTCCTGGGTTCAAGCAATTCTCCTGCCTCAGTTACCCGAGTAGCTGAGAGTACAGGCATGTGCCACCATACCCGGCGAATTTTTGTATTTTTAGTAGAGACGGGGTTTCATTCAGGCTGGTCTTGAACTTCTGATCTCATGATCCACCCATCTCTGCCTCCCAAAGTGCTGGGATTACAGGCATGAGCCACCATGCCTGGCCCGAGATACAAAGTTTTTTACACTTAAAAAAAATTTTTTTTTAACAAATAAAAAGATGGGGTTTCACCATGATGGCAGTCTTGAACTCCTGACCTCAGGTGATCCACCCACCTTGGCCTCCTGAAGTGCTAGGATTACAGGCGTGAGCCACCGCACCCGGCCGAGATATAAAGTTTTTTAAACATGTTCAGTCATGAGAGGAAAACAAAAACTTTATTGCTGGAAGAAAAGCAGTCATAATTTGTGGGATAAAATGAAAATACATTCACATTTTATTTGGTTAATTTTTTTTTATAGTCATTTATGAGTAGGACATAAAATGTATTGAACCTAATGTAATTTTGAAAAAAAACAAACTCGTTTAGCTGGCCAATCTAGGAATGCAGAGGCCTGGGAAAAACAGGAATGATTTGTGGATAAACAAATTTATTTTTCTTCAAATTTTTAGAGAATGAAACAAAAAAAGTCTTTGGATTCATTTCAAAACATTGGGTTTTTTTCCACTTGGGCTTTTTCCACTTTTACCTCAAGGTCATCTCCTTAGCTGTTGCCTCTTAGTCACTGTCCTGTCAATTGTTCCTTCAAAGCGGCTCTCCAGTTGGTTCACTTCTCACCTCCACCCAGGAGAAGCAGCAGCCCATTCACCACATTATGGTCTCCAGGACCTTTCTTTTTCTTTTCTTTTTCTTTTTTTTTTAACCTTTCTTTTGTTTAAGAAAAATAGATTCTTGGCCTGCACGGTGGCTTACACCTGTAATCCCAGCACTTTCTGGGTCCAAGGCCGGCAGATCACAAGTTCAGGAGTTCGAGACCAGCCTGGCCAACATGATGAAACTCCGTCTCTACTAAAAATACAAAAAATTATCTGGCGTGGTGGTGCGTGCCTGTAGTCCCAGCTACTCGGGAGGCTGAGGCAGAATTGTTTGAACCTGGGAGGCGGAAGTTGCAGTGAGCCGAGATGGTGCCACTGCACTCTAGCCTGGGCGACACGGCGACACTCTTGTCTCAAAAAAAAAAAAAAAGAAAGAAAAAAAAAAAAATAGATTCTCAAACAGGATCCCATGGATCCCTGGCATCCCTGGGTTGTGTTGAGGCACTGCAAAACCAAACAATGGAAACAATGGGCTGGGAGCAGTGGCTCTCGCCTGTCATCTAGCACTTTGGGAGGCCAAGACAGGAGGATCGCTTGAGCCAAAGTTTGAGACCTGCCTGGGCAACATAGGAGATCCTGTCTCTACAGAAAATGCAAAATTTGACCTGGCATGGTGGTGTGCACCTGTCCCAGCTATTTGGGAGGCTGAGCAGGGAGGATGACCTGAGCCCAGGGAGGTTGAGGCTGCAGTGAGCCATGATGACTCCACTCCACTCCAGCCTGGGCCACAGAGTGAGACTCCGTTTAAAAAAAAAAAAAAAAAATCAAGTAGGTTAGCAGGGTGAGGTGGTGCATGCCTATAGTCCCAGCCACCCAAGAGGCTGACGTGGGAGATTGCCTGAGCCCTGGGAGGTTGAGGCTGCAATGAGCTGTGACTGCACCACTGCACTCCAGCCTGGGCAATAGAGTGAGACTCTGTCTCTTTTTTTTTTCATCTTATTGAGACTCTGTCTCAAAAAAAAAAAAAAAAAGCTGAGTGTGGTGGCTCATGCCTGTAATTCCAATATTTTGGGAGGCTGAGGCAGCAGAATCGCTTGAACCCAGGAGGTGGAGGTTGCAGTGAGCCAGCCTCCAGCCTGCACTCCAGCCTGGGTGACAGAGCGAAACTGTCTCAAAAAAAAAAAAAAAAAGAAATCAAGTAGGTGTCTGACTTAGCAGAAAAACTTGGAAACTGCAGGGAGATGTGTAATACTGGTTTAGGTGAGCAAGCCCTTCTTTAGGGGCCAACCTCTCAGATGGGCCTGGTATCAGGGGGCCCATGGAAGCACACAGAGACCCAAGGCCAGGCCAATCAGAAAACTCCCATCCTGACCACTGTAATTGTTCAGGGATAAGAATGTGACCCTCGCCTTTGGGACCCTGGGCTGCTGGTGGTGTAGAGGAAGCTTGCTGCAGGAGGAGAATGGGGAGAGGTTCTGATGACATCTCAGTACTTGGGCCGGACTGACTTGTAGCTGATACTCCTGGACTAGACTCCTACAGAAAACAAGCTGATCTCCCTGTCATGCGCTGGAAGTGGGTCACATGGTCATGTCTTCTTTGGGCATAACTTTTCCCTAGAGTGTAGAATAGAGATTAACACTGGGGTTTCTCCATGTTCCCTGGTGGGCCCTGTGATTTTCAGCAGTTCCACATGAGATCTGCTGCTCTAATCACGTTTCACAATCGACTTCGCCAGGATGCCCTGACTCTGGGGCTCCCTCCCACTCTGGTAAGCAGCACTAGGGTTTCAGTAGTCCCCTGTCCCTACTGAGGGCTCCAGGTGGAAGATGGGATCCCTTCCCCATCCTCAGGTTTCCCCGGCCTCTTCCTAGCCCCCCCAAGAGCCCTTTGCCGTTTACTATCTCCCCACCGCTCTGGGAATTCCTGCGGGTTAATCCCCAAACCTTAGAGGTTTCGAGGTTTTGCCAAAATGCAATCACAGGCACTCCACAAGTTCAAACCCCGGCCTGCAGAATGGAGAAGCCGGAGGCTCTGGGCAAAGAGGTTGTGAAGGGGTAATGTTGCTGCCAGCCCCCCTCCCCCAAGTCTACCAGGCCCTTCCCGTGCAGATTTGCATTTGGTTTGCACAGGACTAATTTATCTCAAGGAACTTCCAAACCTAAGACCACCATTCCAGTCACCTGAAGCTCTCTGCAGAGGCTACACCTTTCCCCGTGCGGGAGTTCCACATCTGCCCAGTGGGGCATTTTCCCTTCTCCCACCCAGCGTCTGGCTACAGGAAGCAGGGGTGTGTGTACCGGCGGTGGGCGCCCCTTTGCCCCACCTCGCCGCCCGGCCGGTGGGAGCCCGGGGTATGGTCTGCTGGGAGGCTCGCGTCACGTGGGGGAGGGAACCGCCTGGCGAGCGGAACCCGAGCCTGCACGGGGACAGCTGATGCATTTGTGGTCGCTCCTCTTAGAGCTTCGCGGGCTCCGGCAAACCTCCGCGTATCCGCCCCTTAATGTACCGCCTCGGTTGTCCCCATGTATAAAGTAGTTCCGAGGAGCCACCTCGCCGAGATTTCACTGCGCAGAATCGCGCTATTAGGTGGAAAGGCGTGGTTCCTAGGGGCTGAGAACCCGCACCCGTGCACCGTGGTGTAAGACGAGGCTGAGGGACCCCGGCAGGGCGCGAGGGCCGGGGAGACCTCTGTCTCCCAGAGCGGGCTTCCTTGAGCCCATCCCCCGAGTTCTGTGACTCCCCAAGTTCCCACCTCGCAATCCAGTGTGGTTTCTTCAGATGAATTTTATTCTCCGCGGGCTGCTCTGGCGTCTACGGAGGAGGGAGTGTGCCCCAAGCAGCCCCAGCAGAGGCGTCCAGCAGAGG
This sequence comes from Ateles fusciceps, assembly GCA_036589455.1. Taxonomy (NCBI): domain Eukaryota; kingdom Metazoa; phylum Chordata; class Mammalia; order Primates; family Atelidae; genus Ateles; species Ateles fusciceps. Next base: position 437,956 of record JAZHEH010002969.1, on the reverse strand, counting down.
CTGAGGGCCAGCCCCCCTCACCCCAGCCCCAGGAGCACCAGGGACTGAGTCTATGGCATAGGCATCGTCTGGAGGCCTTGCTTGTTCAGTGATAGTTTATTGGTCCTTAGCATGACATCTCAATTACCAAGGTAAATTCACATACACAACTGCAGGTAAAAACATGTAAAATAATATAAAAATAAATTGAAGCCTACTTTTATATATTTACTGAATTAAGTAGTGTAATAAATACTATGATAAGCAAAAAGCTTCAATCACACAATTCAGTTTCACTGAAGTTACAGTAGTGTTTGTAAATACGAGTTTTAAAATTTAAGTTACAAATATTAAAGCACTGAAAAACTAGTATAAAAGTGAATTTTGGCATGTAAGTGAGCTCTTATGTCATTAGTATTTGACACCCTGGGACAATGAGGAAACCAGTTCTCACCTACTTTTGAGGTACAACTATCCAACTAGGTCAGCAACACGGCTGGAATACTTCATAGTTTACAATCTTTGAATTGAACTTTTCCCTTTTGAGAAGCCCAAAGAGCAACCCAGAGCTTATTACTGTGCAAAAATTCTCCAAAATCCTAATAGAATTTAGGAGGGAACTTTTTCTTGTGACCTGAGGGGCCCAGTGTCCAGGTCTCAGGCCAGAGAGCCCCCAAGGCTCAGAGGAGCCAGCTCGACTCCTTGCCAATGGCCCTTCCCTAGGATAATAATCCCATTCTCTCCAATTTCTGTCTCCTTCTTCCAATCGAAAACAGAAAAATCCCATGTCAAAACATAAAATAACCCATAACTTCAGCGACTTCAACAGTATCCCACACACTCTGGGTAATATAAACTGAAGCTGCTAACAGGAAAGTTGGCAAAAAGCATGTTAAGCCCCTGGAGGACTGCCTGTCCCTGGGAACCCACCCACTATGGCTGCTGGGTCCCTCCATCCACTTGTATGGCCAAAAGCAGTGTCATGGCCCTTCCTCTGGAGACAGTGGAAGACCCTGCTCTCCTCGACCTGGAGCACTGCCTGGATAAATCAAGTGGATACTGAACTTCACAGAACCGAGAGGCCCAGCAGGTTCCAGCATTCGCCGGGAGAGAGGAGGCATCCCCCGGCCTCAGTCCTCAAAGAGCTTACATAGTGCACCGCTGGTGTGCTTATCACTGGGGCAGAGCAAGTGGCCCCAGGAATGCCCTTTCACCAGCTGCCCCTTCACGTTCCCGAGTAGGCTGAGGAGCATCGGCAGAGGCTCAGCCAGTTTTGCCTTTTTGGCTTTGATGCTTCTTAACGTTTTGACTTTTTTCAATCACAGTTTCATATTGAAGTTGAGGTAATCAGTTTTTTCTCTCCAAGAGAGGAGTTGGGACAGTGGGGCAGGTTGGTGAGAGAGCATTTCTATAAACGAAAACCAAGACCACCACGTAGTACAACCCCCACGTGGTGAGAAGACCCGCTCTCACGGGCAGGCTCTGACCCCTCTTTAAAAACTCTTGCGCAGCAGCCAGACTGCCAGGCCAGTGCAGTCAGGAAATGGCTCAAGCTCCTAAAACTAGAGCTTTCATTTAAAACTTCACAGCAGCCCCCTTAGAGAAATGGCCTGTGGTTCCCACCCCTCCCCTACCCCTTTTCTAAGGCTGCTCAAGTTTGAGTTTTTAAAAAGAGCTCGGTAGAGCCAAAGAAGCTACAGTAACTCATTGCTTATTAATCAATTGCACTTAAGATCTATATTATTGATTCAGAAGCAGAGGCAAGCCCTTGATGGACCCCAGCCTCTGGCCAGCCAGAAGTCTGGGGGCTCCCAGACTTGGGCTCCACAGTGGGGCCTTTTGGAGCTGGAACTGGAGCACATGGGCCTTTTCAAAAGCCCTTCTTGATACAAGATTTCTTACTCAATGGTATCTGGAGTTTTGTTCATTTGACTTCAAATTGTTTTTTCTAATATAAGTATATTTTACTGACAAGCCCTTGACAATTGCTTTGTTACCTGCATGCAGGCCTGGCTGACCAGGCACACAGACTGCATGTGCTCCATCCTGTCTCTCCACTGCTCCAGGGGCCTTTCTCAAAAACTCCCTATGTTACTGGAAACTGCTGGTTTTACCTATGTGCTTCTTCCTAAGGCATGCAAAAAAAATATGTGAAATTCAGAAACATTTACAGTTCAGGTAGCTGAGGCACTGAAGTCCTAAGAGACATCACCTAAATATCAGTGGCTGTGACTTCCCTGTCCCCCACGCCAATTATGAAGGTCAGGAATGGGACACACTTGTAATTCCCCCTCTGCTTTATGGTCCAGCTGAAAACAATGTCATTGGAAGGAATTCTAACTTAGGTACTGGAATTATTTGAAATTCTCGGTCCTCAGGAGCCATACAAGCCCAGGGCCAGCAACAATGCTCTGGGGAGCTGGGGGATGAGTTTCCTGAAGTTTCTGGCTGAAAAGCAGGCCTTCCCTGGCAAGGCTTACGGGAGAGCTGGGTGCTGGAGGCTAACCCCACAAGTGATCAGCCACCAGGCCTAAGAGTAACCAGCTGCAGGACACCTCCTTCCACAGTGAGATGAAGCGTTGCCGGGGGGCCTGGGCCACAGGCTTGCTCTTGTCCCTACATTAGGACACCTGAATGATGTGATAGGGGAGCTCAAGAACCACCCACAAGGGGGAAAGCTGATGTCACCTCAAGAGCCACACACTTCTGGAAAGCAACAAGTCTCTCCTACAGTTTAGTTCAGAAGGGAAATCCCCTCATTTGTGAACACGTTATTGATCTCAACCCAAGCTGCTGGCTCTGTGGGCTGGACTTGGACAGGGCTTGTGCTGCTCCTCCCAGAACTGGGCCCATGGCCAGTAGGGCTAGCTCCTTCAAGGAAAGGGGCCTAGCAGGAGGCAGGCACTCCACTGGGGAAGACGGCTCTCATGGAGCAGCATCTGAGGCTTCACCCTGTGGTGGCCTCGCCTCCCAGACACGGCCACAAGTTCAGGCAGCCAGGGTTCCTTCTCAGCCCCAGCAGCTCCTCTGTGCAATCCTAATGCTTCTCCCCAACCTCAAGAGCCCAAAGGAGATCCTGTTTTCAGAAATCCAGAGTTCCTGGACTGCCAGCTGCACACATAGACTGGCAGGCCCCATCTGCTCATCCTTGAGTATTCCCCCCCGACCCCACAAATCAATGGTGCAGGTGATGCTCTTCAGCGCTATACAGGGAATAAAGACAACATGCACTCAAGCCAGCACACATAGGCCAAGGAGAACAAAGACAGCCCTTCAGGGAGAAGCCTCCAGGAGAGCTGAGGTTAAGATATCCATTTGTCCATCTCCAGGGTGGACATTCTGCAGGACATATGGGCCCAGCCTTCCTCTAGGGCTTCAGCTCAAAGAGGTCGTGATACTCCTGCTGCTCCAGCTCCCGGTTATACTTCTCAATTTCCCGGTTGGCTTCTTCCACGTAGTCATTCATGAACTGGTCCATGACTGGCATCTCATTAAGGAAGAGAGCGCTGAGCCTGGAGGACAAGGGAGCCTGCCTGAGCTCAGAGGGACCTGTAGGCAGGTGAGGGGGGGGACTGCTGAGGAAGTGAGCATCTGGCCCAAACAGAGGGTACCTGATGGGCTCTTTGTATACACTGGCAGCACCACAGCTACAAAGAATGTGATGGCTATTGGCACAAGGACATTAATGAGGTCCTAGAACTGAGCCCTTCAGCTTTCATTAGCACACAGCAGCACCTCAAGTCTTACATTTTATCCTATCTATCTTTTCACAGATTAACTGTTGTAATCAGGCTGTCTTCAACTTGTAAATCGTGACTCTGACAACCGCAGACTTCAGGGTTATCACCGTAGCTGCATCCAAACTATAACCCACAAGCTGGGCACAGTGGCTCACACCTGCAATCCTAGCACTTTGGGAGGCTGATGAGGACAGATCACCTGAGCCCAGGAGTTTGAGACCAGCCTGGGCAACATGGCGAGACCACGTCTCTATTAAAATAAGATAAAACCAAAAAACTATAACCCCCAGAGTCATATTAGCAATCACTCAATAAAGGAGAAATCTAACTTTAACAACATCAAAGACTGAAATGAAAAGTTTGCCCCTGAGGTTTGCTCCTGTGCATTCCTGGTCCCAGTCTGTGGACATGCAGAGCCCAGCCTGCCCCCTGGGGCTCAGATGCGTGGCTCTGGGCAGACAACCACTTTACAGACAGGCTAACACACACTCCCAGCCTCACTGCCCAGGTTCCACACAGGGACCACACTGTTCCAAGGATACGTGGGTGAAAATGAGTTTTGTCACCAAAGAAGTTAACAAATTGAGTGCCATTATAAAAGTAGCCTGCAGGTAGGGGTTCCAGGTGCCGTTTTACCTGTAGGAAAAAGAGAGTCCTGTAATAATTATCTGACTACTTTCTTTCACTCATTCATTAAAAACAAACAAGTTTATTCCCCTAGCAAGACAGACTACTCTGCTATTCAGAGGAGCCAGGAAGTGAACACCCCCAGCAACCCTCAAGCCATGCCCAAGGGTGGTCCCCACCTCTCAGGTGAGGAGCTCTGGGAGGTCCTAGTGGGATGAAGCTCCCATGGCCGCAGTGGTACTGATGTGCGAACACACTCTTTATTGACTGTTTCCCCCTTCCCCTCTTTCATCCTCCCGTTTCCTATTTAGTGTCTCCTAGAATCACTTCCAAAATAAACTACCTGTATTTAACTCCTATGTCATGGTTGGCTTTCAGGGGAACATGAATTATAAGGACTACCTTGTGCCCATGTTGTCTTCCCCAGGAGCATCCAGGGCTGTCTGGGCCTAGAGGAGCTGGTTATGAAGGGGCCCTCCTCAAATCCAAAGTAGGGGCTCCCGGAGTCCCAGAATACTTTCCCTGCCCCCCACTTCCCCCTGCTCATTATTGGGGCTGGTGACACAGTCCAGTCTGGGGACCTAAACTCTGTGTCCTTTTTAGCTTTTGTCCCCAAATCCCTCAGGAAAAAGCCCCAGTGGGCATGGCGACTGAGGGAGAGGCTGGGGGTCAGAACCTGGAGGCTGGGAGGCTCATCAAGGGGGTCTCTTAATCAGCCTCTCATCCTGGCCTCAGGTTCCACAACCTTCCCATGAGCACCTTCTGGATCTTGACAGTTTTTGCAGGGGCCCTAGCTGGTTCATCTGGAACAGGGGTCTTCTGCAGTTGCTGGAGCAAGGTGCCAAGGCAGGGCCTCCGGTCATCAGCTTCTCCCGCAAGTACTGGCTCTCCTCAGTCTCATGCCCAGGTCACACCAGAGGCCTCCTGCACCCTCCTCACTGAGGCTGCAAAGGCCAGAATTCTGTACCCAGCTTCCCTCTGTGGCCTGGGAGAAGCAAGACCTCCAGCATGTCCTCCAAATAGCTCCTCACTCAGGGAATCCAAAAGACAGAGCTATGCAAGCCGAGGAGGACAGCGCTGGCCCACCGAAGAGGAGAAGCCATGGCAAGGCACTCACGTGGATGCTCCTGATCTCCTGCTGTGTCAGCATCCCCCTGGTCTTCAGGGCTTTTCTCTGAGGCTTCTGCAGAGATGGAGAGTGGAGAGTCAGGCCCAGCAGAACTCATGGAGTGCATGGGCAGGGGGAGGGTTCAGGGCTCTGTTATATGACTAAGATCCCAGCAGCAGGAAGAGCAAGTGCACTATGGCTTGGACATAATATTCTGCCTGTCTGCTCTTTGAGAAAACCACTTTCCTGTGATAGGGCCCTGTGAGCCAGCAGGGAACAAGCAGCAGAAGACAGCCCAGTGTTTTCATAAATGGGCATGGTCCTGCCTCTTTGTAGATTCTTATCCCTAATCCCTACCAATGACATGCAGACAAACGGGCAGCCTGAGGTCCGCAGTCAAGAACCATTTAAAAGCTTATCTAGGTGAGGCAGCCCATGCCTCAGTATAAAGACAGGTCTCCAATGAGCATCTACAGAAGACCCAGGCCCCGGCTAACTCTATTCCCAGAGTTCTAGGATGAACTAAACGCCTAAGGCTGTGCTACAAAGCTTAGCACCCAAAGCTTGCAGAGAACCTGGTTCACAGAGCAGACAACATAGCATGCCTGCCTGGAGTCTGCTCTGAGTGGCTTCCTCCCTCTCTCAAAGTGTCCCTGAAAGTGCTGGGCTGGGCCTGGGAGGGGCAGCCCAGTGAGGAGGCATCAGGGAGGCAGTGGCGGGGCTTCTCAGGGACAGCAGCAGCTCTGAGGTGTCTGGTCACATCGTGTCAGGTCTGCCTGGACTCTGGAAACCACCTGCTTAGCTGTCTGCCGCAGCCAGTCCTTGATGCTGTCTTCCTTCAGGGAGCAGCCGATGAACACAAGGTAGCACTCCTGCTGCCCCGCTGCTATCTTGAGATATGCTTTTGGAGTCCGGTGGTGGTATGGGTCCTTCCAAAACTGGCATAATGCTCAGGAGTTGGCCAGTGTGTTGTGGCAGACCTCCATGATCCTCTCAGAGTCTGTAGGAGAATACACATCAGCCCCAAGAGCCTGCCTTAAAGGATACAGCTATGCTAAGACTGTAACAGTGCAGACGGTTGGAACAGATTCATGAGAAAATGCAGGAGAGAGAACTGACATGACTGGTGGCAACTTAGAAAGGATGGAGCAGGTGGGCACAGTGGCTCATGCTGTGGTCCCAGCTATTCAGGAGGCTGAGGCAGGAGGATCACTTGAGTCCCAGGAATTCAAGGCTGCAGTGAGCGGAGATTGTGCCACTGTACTCCAGCCTGAGTGACAGAGGGAGACCCCATTTTGTTTTGTTTTTGTTTTTTTATAAAGGAGAGGAAAGGATGGAGTAAGAGAGGAACAAAATAAGTTTCTGGTTTGGCTGATCTGGGTGGTCAGGTGGACACTATTAGCCCAGAAGGGAAACACAAGATAAAAAAAGGTTTGGGGTGGGAGAAGAGGAAGATTTTGACGCTGCACTTGTGGCATTTGAAAGTCTGTAAGGCCCTGCGTGTGAGACATTCACATAGTCCCTGGTGGTTGCTGGAATAACCACTATGGAAGAGGTAGCTGAGAAAAAGGAAAGAAAGTCTGCTTGGTAGAAGTGGGGGGCTTTCAGCAGAGGCCTTAGAGGCCAAGGGAGGAGGGCACAGTCAATAGCACAACAAAAAAGTTAGCTAGGTGTATGGTGTGTTCCTGTAGTCACAGCTACTTGAGAGGCTGGGGTGGGGAAGATCGCTTGGATATCAGGAGGTTGAGGTTGCAGTGACCTAGGATTGCACTACTGCACTCCAGCCTGGGCAACAGAGCAAGACCTTGTCTCAAAAACAAAACAAAACAGACAAAAAACAGTACAGCAGTGTTGCATGAAGGTCACACAGATGAGAATGGGAATGTGTGACCAGGTTATATGGTAAGGAGATGGGGGATAGGAGTGACTGGAGACCCAACAAGTGGGCAAGGGCTCCCCCGAAGGGCAGGATGAGAAAGGATCCAGAAAAAAGAGAGGTTAAACTTGAATAAAAAAGAGTCAATAGCAGATCTAAATAAACAAGAGGCTGGGCGTGGTAGCTAACATCTAAATTCTAGCATCTTGGGAGGCCGAGGCAGGAGGATCACTTGAGCCCAGGAGTTCGAGACCTCGTCTCCACAAAAAAAAAAAAAATCAAGCAGGCACGGTGGTTCACGCCTGTAGTCCCATCTACCTGGGAGGCTGAGGTAGGGCGATCACTTGAGCCTGGGAGGCCAAGGCTGCAGTGAGCCAAGATCAAACCACTATATTCTGGCCTAGGTGACAAAATGAGGCATTGTCTCAAAAAATAAAAATAAAAAAAGAAATAAAAATATGTATTTATTTACTTAATTGAGATGGAGTCTCACTCTGTTGCCGAGGCTGGAGTGCAGTGGTGCAACCTTGGCTCACTGCAACCTCTGTCTCCTGGGTTCAAGTGATTCTCCCACCTCAGCCTCCTGAGTAGCTGGTGTGTCTCACCATACCTGGTAATTTTTTTTTTTTTTTTGAGACGGAGTTTCACTCTTGTTGCCCAGGCTGGATGGTACGATCTCGGCTCACTGTAACCTCCACCTCTCAGGTTCAAGCAATTCTCCTGTCTCACCCTCCCAAGTAGCTGGGATTACAGGTGCCCGAGACCACACCCAGCTAATTTTGTATTTTTAGTAGAGATGGGGTTTCATGTGTTGGTCAGGCTGGTCTCGAACTGCTGACCTCAAATGATCCACCCGCCTTGTACTCCCAAAGTGCTGAAATTACAGGTGTGAGCCACCGCACCTGGCCTAATTTTTTTATTTTTAGTAGAAATGGGGTTTTGCCATATTGACCAGGCTGGTCTCGAACTCCTGACCTCAAGTGATCCTCTCGCCTCGGCCTCCCAAAGTGCTGGGATTACAGGTGTGAGCCACTGTGCCTGGGCAAAAAAGAAATAAAAATGAAGAAGTAAAGGAGGTGACAGATAAGAGGGAAAAACGAAAGTACCAAGACCTCTGAAGCAGCAGGGGCTGGCTGTTGGAGCCTGAGCACAGTGGGCTTGGGTATGGGGCCCAAGTTTCTGATTTGATCACGTAAATTAACCAAAAGCTATGAGCTAAGGACCTATGTAATTCTCCCATCTGAACTGTGATGGTTCTATGTTTGAAGCCCTTGGTGGTTCCCTACAGCAGACACTGATAGTTGCCTATCCCCCACATCGTCTCCCTCTTCTTCCAATACCAGTTCCCTAATGGGTGATGGATGGGTCCAGGAAGGCATGGCAATTTAATTCAATGAGAGAAGTCGGCTGAGAAATTGGGGGGAGGTGCTGCACTGACACAGACACCCACAGGAAGAGCCAGACTCTCCTCACTGGCTGGATGCTATGTCTGGCTTTGACACCCAGACCTATAGCACCACTTGGCAACCAAGGGGCAGGCACGTGAAAGACAAACTGAAACACCAAGAATGGGAGGACACGTCACCTGGGTTCTCAGTGGCCTTGCTCTGCTGCTTGAGCGCCTCACTTGTTATATAGCCAACACCTGCTACATGAGTGGGGGTTCTCTGTGATAATGGCTGAAGACACCCTAACAGACACATTCCCTCTCTCCCTATTCCCAGGCTCCAGCCACAGTAAATGCTTTTTGGTTCCTGAAATGTGCCTTTTGTGCCTCTGTATTATAGCAAATGGTGTTTCTTTCCCCTGGAATACTGTCCCCTTCCTCAAGATTGAGTTGACTGACTCCTACTTATTTTGAGGCCTTCCCTGACGCCCACCCTGGGAAAAGACTATCGGATACAAGGGACCCAGAGGTCTAAGAATGATACTCAGGCCTACTGGGCAGAGAGAGGAGAAGGCAAATGGAAGCTCAAAGACTTTGGTCAGAAACGGATCTGGAGCTGAAGAGCTCAGCATTGGGGCAGCTCCTGGTTTTAGGTCTAGAGGAGGCCATGACTGGCTCAAGAGGTGTGGAGTGTGAGGCTCTGGAACAAGAAAGCCAAAAAGCTGTGAAAAGAGCCCCTGAGCAAGTCATCCAGGAGAGGAGGGCAAACCTCTGCCATGGAACAGAAGGACCTACAGAAAGTGGGCCCTCGGGGGAGAGCGGTGATGGACAAGCTGGATGGTGGGAAGGCCCAGGGTGGGGAAGGTTTCTGAGAGTCTGAGTGGCATCAGTGGTCTGCAGAGCATCAGCAGAAACTCTGAACTTACATCATGAGATGCAAGCACTCCATGCTGCAGAGCTCCCAAATCCCAGCCCCTGGTTACCTGAAAACTTCACTTTGCCCAGGATGTGGTAGATGTTTCCAGAGAAGGGACTTGGCTTGATGGAGGACTGAATTGCTGGTGGAGGAAGAGGACAGGGCTGTCACCCACATGGAGGCACAGGCCAAATTCAGCACAGCACAGCTGGGAGTTTGAGGGACTGGGGAGGGACCATACACCAGGGTCTAGGGCTCACAGGTTCTACCCCTCACACCCTGTTGCTCCCCAGGGGCTCTGCCACTGTTCCTAGGGGAGGGAAAACCCTTTCACTGGAGTGGAGATCAAATTGTGTGGCCACCCACAATCCTCAAACCCCTCTGTCTACTTTTGGTTCCAAAAGGTAAGAAGAGACACAGCACACAGAATACGGAAATGGTACCAGGAGGCAGAATCAACTCTGGGGCACCCTTTTGCCAGGGTCTGGGACATCCCAGTCAAGGCTTACCTTTACACTTGGCCACAAAGCGAGTCTTCTCCAAGGGACGGCCAAACCATACGCAGATCTGAACCATTAGTGGATAGACTGACCCAGCATTCAATTTACCTTCATACCTTAAAAGGTTTAAAAAATTACAAGTACAAATAATTTGGGCTTTGAGTATTATTACATGCTACTTTGAGATAAATTACATACCACTTACCCTATAATATCACCTCCTTAGATTTGCAGTTCCTTGATGTCAAAGACCCTATGTACCTCTGAAGCCTCCCAGTCCCCATCTGAGTTTGGGGGTACTTCCTGGTATAGTGGGGGGCTCTTGCTCAGGATATCCCCTCCTTTCCTTCCTTCTTCTCTTCTCTCTCTCTCTTTCTGAGACAAGGTCTCCCTTTGTCGCCCAGGCTGGAGTGTAGTGGTATCATCTTGGCTCCCTACAACCTCCCCCTCTTGTGTTCAAGCAATTCTCGTGCCTCAGCGTCCTGAGTTGCTGGGATCACAGGCATGTGTGCCAACACACCCAGCTAATTTTTGTATTGTTGGTAGAGACAGGGTTTTGCCAAGTTGGCGAGGCTGGTCTCAAACCCCTGGCCTCAAGTGATCGCCCGCCTCGGCCTCCCAAAGCGCTGGGATAACAAGCCTGAGCTGCTGCGCCTGGCCTCCCTCCCATTTCTTTAAGGGCTCCAACTATGCCCTGCCATCTTGTTGCTGGCAGCCTAACAGGTTGTACATATGAATGTGTACACCTGTCACAGAAGGAAGTGGGGATCTCTGCTATTTTCTTTGAGACAGGGTCTTGCTCTGTTGCTCAGGCTGGAGTGCAGTGGTGTGATCATATCTCATTGCAGCCTTGACATCTCAGGCTCAAGTGATCCACCTCAGCTTCTTGAGTAGCTGCTACCACACATGCTACCATGCTCAATTAATTTTGATTTTTTATTAGAGATGGTCTTACTATGCTGCCCAGGCTGGTTTTGAACTCCTGGCCTCAAGTGATACTCTCTCCACAGCCCCCCAAGGTGCTGGGATTATAGGCATGAGTCACTGTGTCTAGCCTGTTTCCTTTATTTTATGTTAATTAATTAATTAATTAATTTTTTTTTGAGACAGAGTCTCGCTCTGTTGCCCAGGCTAGAGTGCAGTGTCGCGATCTTGGCTCACTGCAACCTCCGCCTCCTGAGTTCAAGCAATTGTCCGCCTCAGCCTTCCCAGTAGTTGGGATTACAGGCGCCCGAAACCAGGCCTGGCTCATTTTTTTTTTTTTTTTTTTTTTTTGCAATGGAGTCTTGCTCTGTTGCCCAGGCTGAAGTGCAGTGGTGAGGCGATTCTCCTGCCTCAGCCTCCTGAGTAGCTATCACAGGTGCATGCCATCACACCTGGCTAATTTTTGTATTTTTAGTACATACACGGTTTCACCATATTAGCCAGGCTGGTCTTGAACTCCTGACCTTGTGATCTACCCATCCCATGCTCCCAAAGTGCTGGGATTACAGGCGTGAGCCACCATACCTGGTCTAATTTATTTATTTTTTTTGAGACAGAGTCTCACCCTGTTGCCCAGCCTGGAGTGTAGTAGCATGATCTTGGCTCACTACAACCTCTGCCTCCCAGGTTCAAGCAATTTTCTTGCCTCAGCCTCCTGAGCAGCTGGGATTACAAGTGTGTGCCACCATGCCCAGCTAATTTTTGTATTTTTAGTAGAGACGGGGTTTCGCCATGTTGGTCAGGCTGGTCTCAAACTTCTGACCTCAGATGATCCACCCACCTCGGCCTCCCAAAGTGCTAGGATTACAGGTGTGAGTCACCACACCCAGCCCTGTTTCCTTTGTTTTAGAACAGCACTGCAATTTTGAATGTTAAATTGTTGAAAGTGTCTTATTCTTTGTAATTTCTTTAAAGTAATGTGGTAGGCATAATATTTTTGCAAGACTGACCTGTCTTCTCCTCATCCAAACAAGTCATTTGGAGACTGGGGGTTTCTCTGGCTTCTGTGGTATCTGAATCCTTAGGGGAATTTGCAGGGGCCAAGGGAAGGCAGCAAGTTTTCTGCCCAAACTAGAAACAAGCTGTTCTACCAGAAAAGGTGGGAGTAGGGTGGATGGGAACAGAGAAGGATGTGGGAGGGAAATGGCAGAGAATGTGTACACAGCATAGAGCTGAGCACATCCTGGAACTGAAGCCCATTGACTCTGAGGTGGTGGCCCTGATCCAAGTGGGAGGGAAGTAATATATAGAGATGAGTAGGAGACTGATGACTGCCATCTTGTTAAAGATGAAATTATCTGATTCCCAGAAACGCACTTAGGAGGAAGGGCCTGAAAGAGAACTTTGGGGTCCCTCCATCTCTGATTCTCTATAAGGACTGATCTTCCTGATGAGGAAAAGGTTTTAAACTCTAGACTCACAGTCTTCTAATGGACCCCTCATACCCTACTCTCTCCTGGATTAGGCTGCCTCCAGGTGTCTCGGCCCTGAGCTAGGTTTTTGTGCATGAGTCAGTATGGACTGGAGGACAGGGCTTCTCTAGGCACCTGGTGGTGATTACAGGAGCCTCAGGACTAGAATTTCAGGCAGCAAGGGGGTCAGTGGCTGTAGCCATTGGAAAGAAGGTCCCCCCTACAATCTCCATTTGTTCATTTTTAGCTAAGATACCATTACCTTGTTCAGGCATAAGGAATGACCCACTTACTCACTGTTTAAATAGGACGTAACTCAAATCAGAGGTTCCTTCTAAGAATATGCCTGAAAGCCTTCAATTTTACATACTGACCCTCTGGGTTTTTTTTGGTTTTACAGCACTGTAGATCATTTTTTGTTAGGATAAAAAGTTGGCAGTATAAGCGGTAGTGTGAAGGATGTAGAGAGGTGCTTGGGAAAAGTGAGTAAGAATAACAAAGATCATTCAAATAAACACGAGAGATTAATTCTGGCCAAGCTTTAACAACTGTCTTCCCCTAAACCTTCAACAGAGCAGAAACAAATTATCCATTCTATACAGAAATAAGTGTAGCACAATAGCTAAGAGAAAAAGCTCTGGAGCCCTTCAACCTGGATATGAAATCCAGTTCTTTCATTTACTAGCTGTAAACTGGACGCGTCATTAACTCTTTGCTGCCTCTGGTACTTCATCTGTAAAATGAGAAATAAAGGAATCCACTTCACAGGCGTGGGGTAGATGAGAGAACACAAATAAGGATCTCACCGCAGCGCTGTTCGACAGAGCTTTCTGGCGCAACAGCAATGTTCTAGATCTGCACTGTTGGACACGGTAGCTGCTAGACACAGGAAGCTATGCAGCACCGGAAATGTGACTGTGTGACTCAAAGACTGAATTCTAAATTTTGATTTTTATTAATTTACATTTCATTAAATAGCCATGTGGCTAGTAGCTGCCATGTAGAGAATGGAGGCTTAGAACAACGGTTAGCACACACAGTAAATGCTCCAGTGTGTTGGTATTAGTATGATTACAGTAACTTTGCATATTATTCTCTCCTTTGTCCTCTTCTCCTCTGGAAAGGTCCACAGGCTGTGCAGCAGCCTACAGAGAACACTCCCTGGGTCATATGAGCAGACGGGAACCCTAGAGGACTGACTGATCGTATTGTCAGAAGCAACTCTCACCTGGGAGAGTTATAACTCCTTGGTTCTGTGCCAGCCACTCTGCCGTCAGTAGGGGCTGGAGGAACACAGGGCACGGCTGTGCTTGCTCCCTACAGGATGACTCCCTAAACTGAAACATCTGGGAAGGCTCCCAGTTTGGAGCCCAAGAGGTGGAGCACTGGGATCCTGGCAAGGCCAGCAGCTGCTGGGACAGGCGGGCCGTGCCAGCTGCCATGTGTCACCCTTGCAAAGCACATCTGGTACTTTCACCTTCTCCCCCGCTTTTTTCCTGTAAATAAATAAATCATTGGGTTTACAAAGAAATCTTAGCTATTTTTCAATGACGATACTTGCCATCCAGGATACATTAAATATCGAGATCGTAGCATCTCAGGACTTGAAAAACTATTTTCTGAGAGAATCAGCTCAATGTCTTCATTCCTTTGAAAACACAAAGAAAAGACCTAGATTAATTAGGACTGTCACTCTTAACCTGAATGTATTGCTTCTTCTTCATGTCCCCTAAATACACATAAGCATTTTTTTTTTCTGAAATGAAAACTAGTTGTACTCACCATGATATTTTACCCCTGAATACTTCAGTATGCATCTCCCAAGAACAAGGACATTCTCTTACAGAACCACAATACCATGATCACAGCCAAGGAATTTACTGGCTCCCAGGAATCACCTGGGAGCTTGCTAGGAATGCAGAGCCTCAGGCCCCAACCCAGACCTACTGAACTAGAAACTAGTTTTTAACAACATCTCCACTAGAGATGCATATGCACAACAACTCTGGAGAAGCACTAACACACATCCACTTTCACATTTCCCCTTTTTTAGTGGGGGAGGGTCCATTACATTTTTAATTTTTTTTTTTTTTTTTTTTGAGATGACTGTATTCCCCAGACTGGAGTGCAGTGGTGCAATCTCCGCTCACTGCAACCTCCACCTCCTGGGTTCAGCTGATTCTCCTGCCTTGGCCTCCAGAGTAGCTGGGACTACAGGCACCTGCCACCATGCCCGGCTAATTTTTGTATTTTTAGTAGAGATGGGGTTTCACCATGTTGGCCAGGCTGCTCTCGAACTCCTGACCTCAGGTGATCCACCTGCCCTCAGCCTTCCAAAGTGCTGGGATTACAGGTGTGAGCCACCGATCCCGGCCTAAATTTATAATCTTTATTCTCTTTAAGCTGGAACAGCTCCTCCATCTTTTGCTTGTTTGATTCTCATGGTATTGATATTTTTGAAGAGTACATGTCAGAGCTCTTGTATCCCACACTTTAATTTGTCTGTTTCTAATCCTCGTAATTAGATTCAGGTTATGCATTTTTGGAGATTAATATCCAGGTGGTGTTGCATCCTTTCCATTGCATCACATCAAGGAGGTACAGGGCATCAGTTTGTCCCATTATTGGTCTCACTGAGTTTAATCGTTTGGTCAACATAGGTATACCAGACCTTTCCATTGTAAGGTATTTTTCCCTCTTTGTAAGGAGTCAGTAGTCTATGGAGTGATACTTTACACAGTGCAGGATGAGTGATATATTTTTTCTTCAACAGTCTTTCACCTAATGCTTTTAGAATTCATTAATCATTCCCTAAATCAAATACTGTATTAGACTGAAGGTTACAAAATGATTATTTTTTAAGTTCTATCAAACCTTATTTATTTGGCATTCTTCTGTAAAGGGCTTTGCTATGCTGGCCCCCTCCGCTTTTGTATATCACTGTGGACACACATTTTATTCCATGTGTTATAATCCATAGTTCCAGTATTATCACTGTTCTTTCTTATCCTCAAATTGTCCCAAATTAGACTAGCAGGAACTTCTTTTTTTTTTTTTTTTTGAGACGAAGTCTTGCTCTATGGCCTTGGCTGGAGTGCGATGGCACGATCTCGGCTCACTGCAACCTCTATCTCCCAGGTTCAAACAATTCTCCTGCCTTAGCCTCCTGAGTAGCTGGGATTAGAGGCTTCCACCACCACACCCAGCTAATTTTTATATTTTCAGTAGAGATGGGATTTTACCACGTTGGCCAGGCTGGTCTTGAACTCCTGACCTCAGGTGATCCGCCCAACTCGGCCTCCCAAAGTGCTGGGATTACAGGCGTGAGCCACTGCGCCGGGCCTGACTAGCAGGAACTTCTTGAGTTCCTGTATCCTTCTGACACATCTTCACTAATCTTTGTGTACTTCCTTGGTTTATTGGCATAAAATGGACCAGGCTCACCTTGTACTTTCCTTGACCTAGGCATGCAGTCAGCTAATTATCCAAGAAGTCTTGATACCTTGTAGTGGGGACTGGTACTTAGAAACCAAGATACAGAGGTAAGGGTATTTGCTGCGACTGTGGTATTACTATTCTGGTACCTTTCAAAGGAAAGTGCTAGGAAATATATATATTTTTTAAAATAATGAATTTATATTGAATCTCCAATTCAAATCAACATTTGATCTTTGGGAGGCTGAGGTGGGTGGATCACTTGAGGCCAGAAGTTCAACACCAGCCTGTCCAACATGGTGAAACCCTATCACTACTAAAAGTAGAAAAATTAGCTGGGCATGGTGGTGTGCACCTGTAATCCGAGCTACTTGAGAGGCTGAGGCAGAAGAATCGCTTGAATCTAGGAGGTGAAGGTTGCAGTGAGTTGAGGTCGTGCCAATGTACTCCAGCCTGGGTTACAGAGCAAAAGTCTGTCTCAAAAATAAAATAAAGTAAAGTAAGTATTTGAAGCGTTTTCTTCATCTTTATTTCATATTCATAATCTCCTCTCTTCAATCAGTGATGTTGTTTAGAACCAGGGTTCCAGCAGAGGACTATGTTCAAAAGTTACTTGAATTACTTTTTTTGTGTGGTTGTTATTACTTTGATATACAGATTCATTTTTTTTTTGGTTTATATTTAATTTAGTTTTTTCCCTCCTTGATTTAATTTTTGAATAGATAAAATATTTACATAGTTCAAAAGTTAAAACTACATAAAAAGGTATATAACCTTTTATCTGAATTGAGCAAACAAAATGGCTACATAACCAGGTGTTTTCTCTTTGTATATGTGTATACACATACAAAATCACTAATTCTCTATTTTTAGTTGTAAATTGAACCTAAGTCCATGAAGTAAAGTGATAATATCTCTATGTTACCTTTTTTTTTTTTTAAGAGACAAAGTCTCACTACTTCACTCAGGCTGGAGTGGAATGGTGTGATCATGGCTCACTGTAACCCTAAACTCCTAGGCTCAGGCAATCATCCTGTCCAAGCTTCTTGAGTAGCTGAGACTACAGACATGCACCACCATGCTGGCTGATTTTTAAAAAAACTGTTTTGGTAGAGACAGGGTGTCACTATTTTACCCAGGCTGGTCTTGAACTCCTTCAAAGAGTTTTGGGCTCCCTAAGTGCTGGGATTACAGGTTGAGCCACTACACCTGACCCTTCTCTACATTCTCTATGCCATTTCTCTAACACCTTAATACAAAGATGGTCAGAGAATCTTGACTACCATTCTTCAGTGGATGAGAATGTGAATGCATCAAAACAAAATGCCTCCGAACAGTACAGGATGGGGTCTTCTTAGAGATTTTTACAGAGCATCAAAAGTACTTCAAAAACTGGCTTTTTTTTCCCCAATATGTATTTTCTTTTTTGAGATGGGTTCTCACTATATTGTCCAGGCTGGTCTCAAACTCCTGACTCAAGTGATCCTCCCATCTGTCACCCAAAGTGCTGAGATTACAGCAATGAGCCATTGTGCTCAGTCTGCTTTTTTTTTTTTTTTAAGAGATGGGATTGGCCAGGCACGGTGGCTCACACCTATAATCCCAGCACTTTGGGAGGCTGAGGCACCAGCCTGACCAACATTGAGAAACCCCGTCTCTACTAAAAATACAAAAAAAGAGATGGGGTCTTGCTCTGTTGCTCAGGCTGTGAAGTGCAGCAACACAAACATATCTCACTGCAGCCTCTAATTCTTGGCTCACACAATCCTCCCACCTTGGCCTCACAAAGTGCTGGGATTTCAGGTGTGAGCCACGGCACTCAGCCTGCCTTTTTTTTTTTGCTCCCTACAGGATGGGGAAGAGGTCGGGAGTTTCACACTTGTTGCCCAGGCTGGAGTGTAATGGCACGATCTCGGCTCACCACAACCTCTGCCTCCTGGGTTCAAGCAATTTTCCTGCCTCAGCCTCTCGAGTAGCTGGGATTATAGGCATGCGCCACCACACCCGGCTAATTTTGTATTTTTAGTAGAGTAGCTGGGGCTATAGGTACATGCCACTGTACCTGGCTCAAAAGCTGACTTCCATAAATGTTCAGGTTTTGGATACAGTAGAAAGACTCTGTGGGCCACTGAGTACTGTATCTGAGAAAGCAACTGGTCTTGCAAAGTGAATCTATAGATTACCTGGTAACAATCCCATTTTCTGCAAGAATGAAGGCTGCAGCAGGATTGGCAGCCCTGATGAGGCTCTGCAGTTGAACAAGGAGGGGGATGCCGCTGCTCCGTGGTGTGACTGGTGAATACCACGTTACTCACCAGGCCTGGGAATAAAACCAAGGACAGTTTAGCCTTCACAGTCCCGGTTAGGGATGAGGGCTCACACAAATGTGGGCCCTTGCTCCTTTCCCTAATCATGCCTTCCAGTAGTCTCTTAATGTAGACAACCCTTACACCCCAACACCAACATACACAGCTATCATTCTCTTCCCCCTTCCCGGCACTGTCACCTCTTGGAATGAACAGCTTCAAGTCTGTAGTTGCCTTACTTCATAACCTCCTAACTTCCTCTACCTTTTCTTTTTGAGAAGGAGTCTCATTCTGGATCTGTCGCCCAGGCTGGAGTGCAGTGGCGCAATCTTGGCTCACTGCAACCTCTGTGTCCTGTGTTCAAACAATTCTCCTGCCTCAGCCTTCCGAATAAGTGGGAATACAGGTATGCACCACCACGTCCGGCTAATTTTTGTATTTTTAGTAGAGACAGGGTTTCACCATGTTGGCCAGGCTGGTCTAGAACTCCTGACCTCAGGTGATCTGCCCAACTCGGCCTCCCAAAGTGCTTGGATTACAGGTGTGAGCCACCGTGCTTAGCCTCCTCTATCATTTTAATTCTGGTATTTGGCTGATACTTGGAGTTCTCACTCAGAGGGCCATTGCACACCCCCCGTATTTAACATCATCAGGTATTGGTGCCACTTACCTACAGCAGTTCAGAACACAGATAGTTATCAAAAACTCACCATATGTCAGGGGCTATTAATTATATTCTCAGAGTGCACAGCCAAGACACTGCACAGGGAATCACATGATTCCAAGATAAATGCTAACAGATTTACATGGTAACATGGTAAGAAAGGGTGGCCCATGTAAGAAGAGGTTGCGGGTGGGCCATGATCACTCCCAACTTTACTTTTGTATTTTGTGAAAATACGGAAGTAAAATTCACAGGACTACAGAGAATTGGAAATCAGGAAAGTTACCACACTTCACCACCCCAAGATAATTATAATACCCCTTCCATATTCATTCCTATTTTAACACAGTTATAACCATAGCATATATACGAGTTCTGCCATAAGATCATTCATTTTACATTTTTGTTATTCAATAATTTTTACTTACTTAATATTGTAGAAACTTTCAGACATATACAAAACTAGAAAAATAGTAGAATGAACTCCTATCCCCCTGGCTCCAGGAACTACGAACACTCAGCTAATTGTCTTTCATCTACACTCAACCCAGCTCATGCCCAGCTCTCCCTGCTGTATGATTGTGAAGTTAATTCCAGGCATCCAATTATTTCAAAAATACTTCAGCATGTATTTCTATAATACAAGGACTCTAAATATTAACAATGAATTCCTTAATATAAAAAAATCTAGTCTGTGTTCAAATTTCTCTGTCTTATAAGTGTTTTCTTATAGTTAATATTTTTAAAAATCAGGAACCAAAATAACTCTACATATTATATATATTTTTTGTTTTTTTCTTTTTGGGATAGTGTATTGCTCTGTCACCCAGGCTAGAGTATAGTGGCATGAACATGGCTTACTGCACCCTTAACCTCCAGGGCTCAAGCAATCCTCCTGCCTCAGCCTATGTAGATGGGACCAAAGGTGTGCACGCCACCATGCCTGGCTAATTTTTTATAGATACAGGGTCTCACTTTGTTGCCCAGGCTGGTCTCGAACTCCTGGGCTCAAGTGATCCTCACACCTTGGTCTCCCAAAGTTCTGGGATTACAGGTGTGAGCCACTGTACTCTCATTAGATTTTTAGCTCCTCTAGTGGTCACTTTTATATCTTTAAAGAGTATAGTTGGGCCAGGTGTGGTGGCTCACGCCTGTAATCCAAGCACTTTGGAGGCCAAGGCAGGCGGATCAACTGAGGTTGGGAGTTCAAGCCCAGCCTGACCAACATGGTGAAACCTCGTGTTAAAAAAAAAAAAAGTATAGTTAACCCTTTATAACTTGATTTAATAGCTTTACACTTTATCAATCTCCCATTCTGAAATATGTAAAGAGTATCTCTCCTCTGCTAATTTTTTGTAAAATATAATTTCACACATTTTCAACACTTATATTCTATTGTATAATGGAATTCTCACAGGTGTTATTAATTCTAGACTTAAAAAGAGTCAATGCTGTGATCCAACCCTTTTACTAATAGAGGGTAGTTTTATAAACAATTAGTTCTTTAAACCCTTAGAAAGTGGAGCCAAAAAAAAAAAAAATTAAAAAAAAAAACAATTAGTTCTTGAGTATCTCTAAATTATGGAGATTTCTGCTTTCCTAAGTGACCCTATAATTACAGAATCCTAAATAATGAATATTCAGTAGAAGACTCTATACTGATATTATGCACTCCAGTCAAGTGTTTAGTTAAAAAAAAAATTAGCTGTATTAAGTTACTGAGGGCAAAACTCACAACATATAGAAGGTATGTTGGGCTGTTAGGCTGTTTAAGGGCACTGTAAAGAAACACCTGAAACTGAGTAATTTATAAAGAAAAGAGGCTTAATTGGCTAAAGGTTCTGCAGGCTTTCCATAAAGCATGGTGCTGGCATCGGCTTCTGGGAAGGCCTCAGGAAGCTTAAGATCACAGTGGAAGTCCTAGGAGCCAGCACAGCACATGGTGAGGGCAGGAGCAAGAAGGGGTGAGGAAGGTGCCACACTCTTTAAACAACCAGATCTCCTGTGAACTGACAGTAAGAACTGACTCACTATCAAAAAGACAGCACCAAGCCATTTATGAGGGATCTGCCCCCCATGACCCAAATACTTCCCACTAGGCCCCACCTTTAACACTGGGGATTACGTTTCAACATGAGATTTGGAGAGGACAAACATCTAATCTATATCAGAAGGGTTCACAAAGAAAATAATTCCTTTCCTCTCCAGATACCTAAATTCCCTTCCCTGGAGGCAACTACAGTTATCAGATTCTTACCTCTTCTGGAAGATCTGCTGAGTATATACAAAAGTGCTGAGTATAATTTTTTCCACAAGTTGTGGCACATTACACTCTTCTGCACCTCTCCCCCCCCTCCACTTACTCCCTTTACTTTTTAGTTCTGGTAAAGCTTACATCTTCCTTCAAACCTTTAACATTTTACCATCCTAGTCCTCCCCCTCATGCCACCCTACTCTCTCCCCTTCTTTGAACTTAAAAAAAAAAATGTTATTTTGAATAACACAGGTGGCACTTAAAACATAGGACTTATATCCTTTTTTTTTTTTTTTTTTTTTTTGAGACGGAGTCTCACTCTGTCGCCCAAGGTGGAATGCAATGGCATGATCTCGGCTCACTGCAACCTCCGCCTCCCAGCTTCAAGCAATTCTCCTGCCTCGGCCTCCCAAGTAGCTGGGATTACAGGTGCATGCCACTGCACCTGGCTAAGTTTTGTATTTTTAGTAGAGATATGGTTTCACCATGTTGGCCACACTGGTCTTGAACTCCTGACCTCAGGTGATCTGCCTGCCTCGGCCTCCCAAAGTGCTAGGATTACATGCATGAGCCACTGCACCTGGCCTGGACTTACAATATTCTTATTTTTATTTTTGAGACAGAGTTTAGCTCGTGTTAACCACTGGAGTGCAATGGCGTGACCTTGGCTCACTGCAACCTCAGCCTCCTGGGTTCAAGCGATTCTCCTGCCTCAGCCTCCCGAGTAGCTGGAATGACAGGCATGCACCACCATGCCTGGCTAATTTTGTATTTTTAGTAGAGAGGGGGGTTTCTCTATGTTGGTCAGTCTGGTCTTGAACTCACAACCTCAAGTAATCTGCCCACCTCAGCCTCCCAAAGTGCTGGTACTACAGGTGTGAGCCATTGCGCCCAGCCTTATATTGTTATCTTCTTCCTCTAAGGGAAAAGCTAGCATAATGTAAAGACTAAGGCATTTAGGGCCAGGCAAATCTGAGTTTGAATTTTGAGCTCCATGGGTGATACTACACAAATTGCTCCACTTTCTTTCTGAGCCCAAATATCTTCCTCTGTAAGATGGGAACTGTAACATATCACTCTAGGTTACCAATAAAACCTAGGTTTATCATAGGGCCTACAGAGAGTAAGAATCCACCGAATACAATCTATCATCTCCACCACTACTATCCCCAGCATTGTCAGCTGAGCATCAGCCTGAGAATGGGACTTCTTCCTGTACATTGAGGGGCCTGTCAGACAGTGGCTGTGGCATTTGGGTCTTGGCCATATAAACCACTGGAAAACAAGCCGGGCGCGGTGGCTCATGTCTGTAATCCCAGCACTTTGGGAGGCTGAGGCAGGCGGATCACGAGGTCAGGGGTTCAAGACCAGCCTGACCAACATGATGAAACCCAGTCTCTACTTAAAAACACAAAAATTAGCTAGGCGTGGTGGGGCGCACCTGTAATCCCAGCTACTTAGGAGGTTGAGGCAGAAGAATTGCTTGAACACGGGAGGCCGAGGTTGTGGTGAGCCAAGAGTGCACCATGGCACTCCAGCCTGGGCAACAGAGCGAGACTCCCTCTCAAAATAAAAAAACAAAAACCACTGGAAAACTAAGTCATACCACTTCCACCAGCCAAGGCTGCTACACTCATGGTTTAGATGAGGGGCAAGCAATATTTGAGGACAGATTCCAGGACCCCTGGCCCCCTGCCTCTAGTCTCTTCCTTCCTCTTACCAGTAACACCTGTGAAAAAAGTGTTCCAAAATTCTCAAGGCTGAATCTAACCTCACAAATTCATCTGGACACATTCCATTCAAGACCAGGGAAAGGGCCCACACAAAGGCTAAGCTATGTGCCTGGGGCCAAAGACCATTAGGAGTTAGGGCTCATCTGCTAAGCACAGAAGCTGCTTTCTAAGTGCTTATGGACAATCTTGGATCTATCCATTCCTTGGTTCTGAGACAGAAGACCTACTCTGCTGAGGTATCTATTAGTAAAAACTTCCCTCTTCCCTCCTCCTGGGGCTCACCAAGCCCCAGTTCTCCTCTCAGAGGCAACCACTGATAACCATTGTTTGGGTATACTTCCTCAGATGGTCTATGCATGCATGCACAAATATGCAGGAATATACAGAATCATGTTTTCTTTTCTTTTTTTCTTTTTTTTTTTTTTTGAGACAGAGTTTCGCTCTAGTACCCAAGCCTGGAGTGCAGTGGCACAATCTTGGTTCACTGCAACCTTTGCTTCTGGGGCTCAAGTGATCCTCTCACCTTAGCCTCCCAAGTAGTTGGGACTACAGGCATGTGGTACCACTCTCAGCTAGTTTTCATATTCTTTGTAGAGACAGGGTTTTGCCATGTTGCCCAGGGTGGTCCTGAACTCCTGAGCTCAAGAGATTCACCTGCCTTGGTCTCCCAAAGTGCTGTGAATACAGGCATGAGCCACTGCGCCTGGCTCACTTTTCTTTGACCTAATGGTGGTAATAGCACATTACTAAACCAATTCAAATGAAGAATTCATCAGCATCTTGTTTATTCTATTTTAAAAATGTTCCTCACATACTCTTTCTGTTAAGAAGCTTTAACATTCAGATGGAGTTCCTCAACCAGCAGCAGAAAAACCTCCTAACCAAGGTGACACTGGTGGTTTACATGTGGGGCAAGCAATAGTTTGAAGGCAGATTCCAGGACTCCTGGCCCCCTGCCTCTAGTCTGTGGTAGTACCTGTGTTCACATGGCCTTTTGGAAAGGTCACTCTGCAGTGCACCCTGGAGGCTGTAGATGAGGCAGCAACGCCAGCCTGGAGAACTTGATGCCAGAATCCCATGCCCTGGTGCAGCCACAGAAAGTGGGGGCCTCTGGAAAATGAGTAAGGCAAAGCCCAAAACGTGGCACAGTAGGGGAGGCAAGTAGGATCTTAGAAGGCTCAGCACATTCTGGAGACGGCAGATACAGGAGCCAGATCCTACAAAGGGCCCGCCAGATTCCCAGGGTGGAAGACAAGAAGAGTCTGGCGGGTTTGGCAGTGAAAAGCCAGCAAAGGCTGAGGGAAGATCTATAAATGCCCTGGGACTCTGTTTGGTATCTTTTTGGGCAAAAGAAACAAAAGAGTCAGATTGGTCCACATGTGGCCATATGAGCGGTGATACACCAGGGTCATGAGCACCGGCCTGGCCTGCCCAAGAAAAGGCTGGGATCTGGATCTATGACAGACACACCTTGTACAAAGTCCTGTCTGCTGCACACGTACCATCTGGATAAATCTTGTGGGGCTGGGATTCTAGGTCAGCAACTGGGCACAGAAAAGGGGCTTTGCTTTATAGGGAAACAAGCAAGAGGATTATCCCCAGCATTCCTTAGGCCAGCTATGTAAACTGCCACCTGCCAAGAGGAAATGCCATCTGCGAGGCAGGTACAGCAGTTATCTGGAGCACAGGGTGAACAGGCCACAGTGAGCAGTTCCACTTTGTTTGGGCCAGTAGCTTCTTTCTGTTCTGAATCAAGGAGTGGACACCCAGATTTGGCCAAAGTCTCACCAGTCTGGGCTGTGAGTGAGCAGGCAACCTGGCCTATCCTAGTCCCAACAGCAGATGAGCATCCCTATTGTCTAGCTGACCATCCCAGTTTGAGCTAAAGCATTCCAGAAGCCCAGCAGAAAACAAAAGTGACTTCTTCTATCTAGAGATGTTTTTATTTTTTATTTTTTTATTTTTTTGAGACGGAGTTTCGCTCTCGTTACGCAGGCTGGAGTGCAATGGCACGATCTTGGCTCAGCACAACCTCTGCCTCCTGGGTTCAAGCGATTCTCCCGCCTCAGCCTCCCAAGTAGCTGGGACTACAGGCGTGTGCCACCATGCCCAGCTAATTTTTGTATTTTTAGTAGAGACGGAGTTTCACCATGTTGACCAGGATGGTCTCGATCTCTTGACCTCGTGATCCACCCACCTCGGCCTCCCAAAGTGCTGGGATTATAGGCGTGAGCCACCGTGCCCGGCCTCTAGAGATGTTTTTAAAAGCAAGCCACGACAGTAAAGTACTCCCCACTTTGCTTTCAAGCCACCATTATGAGTCTTACTTGCTGTTTAAGCAGAGATTGTTTCTTAGTCCTTTCATTTCTGTAATACACATTGTCTCGGGGCTGCAACATAGTCCTTTCCCCATTCGAAAATAATCTCTTATGAATCAGATAGCCTGACTCATAAACAGGAGCAAAAGGGAGGCAAAATGCTCCCTCGGGACATGAAGTGTTTGTCTAATGTTGGCAGATCCCCACTTCCAAGCCAGCTACCAAATCTCCAAGGAGAAAAGAAATACTTGCCTTTTATCTCCTCCCTCACCAGATAGCCCATGCCCATGGCAAGCCTGGTCAGGCCAGTCCACAGGGGTCCCATGGGCCCAGAAGCAAGGCACCGTCACTCCACAAGCCCCTTGGAGAAGTTCCAAAAACAACCTTTGTGGCCTGAAGTTGCTCTGCCCACATCTGATCACACCCCTAGCTCTACACAAGCACAGAGTTTAACACACATTGTCTTTGAACAATGAGTTGGAAGGCAGTATAAATGAAACATGCCTACCCAAGTGCCAGAAAGAATGCAGTATGTCTTGGCCTTAAAGGGCTCAGACTAAAGGGGCTTTCCCCCTTGTGAGACAAACACAGGGCTGCCCCCCGATTCAATGACGATGAAGACAGAACATTTCCCCAAGGCTCTCTGCCAGGGAAGCCCCACCATCTGTGCTTGTTCTTCATGCAAAAAAGAAGAGGGACACTGAGGAAGAATGCCAAGGAGCCAAGGTGCACTAGGGTGCCAAGCATCACATGGTGGACAAGGGGCTCTGAAGGGATAAGAAGCCTCCAGCATTTACAAGAATAAGGCAGGGCCTGAGGCTGGACAGGTCAGCAAGTCCTAGGCACATCTGCTGGCCAGTACTGCCCTCTAGGCAAACACTTCCTCAACTTCACCTGCTCCTAACTAAAGCTATTCTCAAAGAGCACACTGCTTCTCCGAGTCAATCTTCACTTCCAGTCTGAGCTCTGGACCCTACCCCTTCCTTCTCAGGGGTCCCCTCTAACAAGTCTAGTATCTCCTTGCAGCCCACAGGCTTTCTCATCAGCAAATAAAGAGGAGCGATCATTCAGAAATGACAAATCTTGGAAGTATTCTCCTCTAGCCATCTTCCTTTTTACAGTCCCAAGCACTCTAGATGTCTCAGGGAACGCTCTTCCCAGGCTTCTCCTCTTTCGGTGTCCTGGAACCCCCACTTTCACCCCATCTCTAGCCTTCTGATCTTTTCAGCTGTATACCTGGATACTGGCTGACTACAGTCCATGCCATTGAATTTGACCATGACTTCCAAATATGTATCTTAGGAGGAGACAGCCCTCCTTGGTTATCTCCTGGACCTATGTTTTGTCCTGTGCTTTCTATTTCAAGGACAGGTACCACCAGCCTTCCTAATCTCCTAAACTAGAAACCTAGGAGTCACCCTGATATCTCTTTTCCCAACGGATGCCCCTCATCTAGTATGTTACCAGATCCTATTGACCCCCAACCTCCACAAAATCTCCTTAATCTACCTGGGGTGGATACTGTGGACGGACCCAGTCAATCTCCATTTCATCCTGTTTCTGGGGTGCGGTGCCTCTAAAAGCTGGACCTGAGACTACCTGGTACAGCAGCCCAACATACACATTCCTCCCTCCAGGGACCAGCCTCCTGCCCTGGACAGCACGAGCTCAGCTGTTTCCCAAGACAACAGCTCTGGTATGTTCTGTTGCCTCTGCTCCCTGTGGACCGGCAATACGATCAGCAGGGCGAGACTGTGCTGGGGACACCGAGTTGTTTTCTTCCATCTGATTTCTGCTTGCTGGACTAGCTCAGGAAGCCCAGACCCCAGGCATGTCTCCTGATAACAATGAGCATTTCATCACCACTGTAGGAAATTCAGAATTTATTCTGGACCTCCAAGCATCACAGATAATATGACTAGAAAGTGCTGCTTCCAGGGTTCCCAGGTAGTAGGGGATTGCAAGGTTGAATGCAACCTGCAGGATGCGTGAATTTTTCTCAATGTTATCAAGTAAATGTGGAAAATTCCAGTATGCATGGGGGTGGCGACATTAAGAAAGACAGGACCTGCTGGGCCAAACTTGGCACTCTTGGGGCAGAAGTGAATCAAGATCTTGCTGATCCAGAGGCTAGGAATACCTACTCAGTCCACTAATATTAGCTGGAGTGCCAGGGTGACTTAAGCTGAGCTCAGGAGAGGTGTTACTGTGGCAATTTGTTGCCATAAGAGACAAGCTCTTGGAATAAATATGCCTATCAAATATGGTAAAAGTAAAGATGTCAAAGTTTTTTCTGACCAATTTTGTTTCCTTTAGATTTCAGAATGGTCCGTAAGAGCATAAAGAACAGTCTATTGATGAATTCTACGGAACTTGCAAGGCATGCAAGCTGTAAATAAAGCATATTACTTACCTTGTGAACACTGGTCAAGACATTTAGGAAAGAGAAATCTAGGGGAAAAAAAGGGGGAGATATTTAAAAACCATTCATCTCAGAGTTGTCATTGATTATTTCCCATACAAACAGGAGAATCACTGACAAGCAACCAACTCACATGATGAGGCAAGTGGCCGCAACACTGAGCACTAAGGAGAGCCACGGGACTTCACAGCTTTCCATCAAAGCTTCCCATGCCAGGAGCCCCACAGAAGTCCCTACATGGCCAAATTCTAAGTGGAATGTTGAGGGGGGGGATACTGGGGACAGGACTAGCTCTTTGGTCTATGGGAGATGGAGAAAGAGCAGGTCTTTTTTGAAAGACACATGTTTTTGAGTCAAGTGGATATTTCAAGGGAAAATAAGAATTATACTCATCTAACTCTAGCAGGAGCTTTTAATACCAAAGTTGCCATGCTTCTTTTTATGTACACATTAGAATTCCAGTTCCTTTTTAATCTCATTCTTTTTTTTTTTTTTTTTTTTTTTTGAGACGGAGTCTTGCTCTGTCACCAGGCTGGAGTGCAGTGGCGCAATCTCAACTCACTGCAACTCCGCCTCCTGGGTTCAAGTGATTCTTCCGCCTCAGCCTCCCGAGTAGCTGGCACCACAGGCGCGTGCCACCACGCCCGGCTAATTTTTTTGTATTTTTAGTAGAGAAGGGGTTTCACCGTATTGGCCAGGATGGTCTAGATCTCTTGACCTCGTGATCCGCCTGCCTCGGCCTCCCAAAGTGCTGGCATTACAGGCGTGAGCCACCACGCCCGGCCTTTAATCTCATTCTTAACTCAAATGGTGAATGAAAAGCAGGAAACTGACCAACTGGATTACAGGTGAAGCAGGAGGTGGGGTAACAAGTGTGAGTTACCAGCTGGGCACGGTTTGGGTGCGGTGGCTCATGCCTGTAATCCCAGCGGTTTGGGAGGCCGAGGTGGGCAGATCATTTAAGGTCAGGAGTTTGGGACCAGCCTGACCAACATGGTGAAACCCTGTCTCTACTAAAAATACAAAAATTAGCTGGGTGTGGTGGCATGCGCCTGTAATCTCAGCTACTTGGGAGGCTGAGGCAGGAGAATTGCTTGAACCCAGGAGGAGAGGTTGCAGTGAGCCGAGATCGCACCACTGCACTCCAGCCTGGGCAACAGAGCCAGAGCGAGACTCCGTCTCAAAACAAAAACAAAAACAAAGTGTGAGTTACTTAACAACTGTAGCATTGCAGCAGGCTCCAGGGAAAAACTCATATTCTCACAGGGCTTCAGAACTCCTAAACAACATAAAGCCTGCCTGAGGGAAGAAGAGCTAACACTAGTGGGAAGAGCTGCCTTTTATGGAGTTCCTTCTGTGGGCAAAGCACTGTGCAAGCAGCTCACAAACATGATCTTGCTCTGTTGTCCTGTCCACTCTGTGCCTCAGGTGTCTAACACATGAAAGGCATGGGTTAGCTAAGCACACTAAGCTTGCTCAATGTCTCACAGACAGCAGGGCTAAGGCAGGGACCCAAGTCTGTTTGGCACCACAGAGGTCCTGTGTTTTCTTCCCTGGCAATTGGGATGCTGGCTGAAACCACTCTTCTAAATGACTGCTGGTCTAGCTGGCAGGTATTAATGATATTCACAACACCGGGGGAATTTCTCTCCTGGAATTTCCTTGGTGGTAGCAAATATTTGTCCTTTTATTTGATTTCTGACAACAGCCAGCCATATACCATTTGAAACCAAATTTGATGGATGAGCAAGCTGGGTGAATACCAGGTTGGGCTGTGTATCCCGTTCCCTTACCTGACTCCGTCATAATTTCTAAAGAATTCCAAGGAGGAAACCCCATGTGCTATGAGCAAGGCCAAAGGGACTGGAACAAGGGAAGACACATCCACACCAGAGTCTCCCAAGAACAGAACTCACTGACTTCACTGTGCTTACAGTCCAGAGAAGGCCTGCCACACAGTAAGTATTCTTTTATTTACTTAATTTTTAAAGTTTTACTTAAAAAAAAATTTAAATAATGGAGCAACTGTTCAGTTGGTGAAGCAAGTCAACTCTTTTGAGACAGGGTCTCACTTTGTTGCCCAAGTTGGAGTGCACTGGCGTGAACACAGTTCACTGCAGCCTCAACCTCCCGGGCTCAAGCAATTCTCTAGCCTCAGCCTCGCAAGTAGCTGGGACTACAGGTGCTCACTACCACACCTTGTTAATTAATTTATTTTTTTTTGCAGAGATGGGGTCTTGCTATGTTTCCCAGGCTGGTCTTGAACTCCTGGGTGCAAGTATCCTCGAACCTTCCATCTTCCAAGTGTGCTGGGATTATAGGCATGAGCCACTGTGCCCTAATTTTGTATTTATAGTAGAGACAGGGTTTCTCCATGTTGGTCAGGCTGGTCTTGAACTCCCGACCTCAAGTGATCCACCTGCCTTGGCCTCCCAAAGTGCTGGGATTACAGGCGTGTAATCCCAGTGGGAGCTCCCATTTATTTAGCGGAGATTTTGTAAGTCCTTATTATGTACTAACTGTTAAACAGAAATAGTTCTCCCCTCACAAAAGCCAAGTTTGTATTCCATAATTTCTCTCTCTTTTTGGCTACAAGTCCAAAACTGAGGACCTAGCACTAATAAAAGAACAGCATTTACTACACACAAGGTGACTAACGCATTCCAAAAGATGTGTCTCCTTCTGGTAGGCGGAAAAAAAATTGCTTTCAGTACACTTACACACCACATCCTGTATCTACCTGTGCTCCATGTAGCAGCTCATGGGTCCACACATGCTGTGATGGCACCAATGGTGAAGGAGGCCTTGACATTTGAGTCTGGGGTGGGTCTGCAGGGCCTGGACAACATCAATAACATCTGTGTAGCTGGGGAAGGTAAAAAGGGAATGATTAGTTTACTGACTGGCATTGCAAAGTGGAGGAAGAGGGGGAATGCTGAGTGGCTGACTGAACAAGGATGGAAAGAAAACCAAAAGAAGAGCCTACAATCCAGTCCCTTGGTGTCACTCCACTTCATGACATGCAGCCCCTGGAATCTACAGTGTTTCTACATTCCCAAGTTCCATTAGTCCTCCTAACTGTGCAAGAGTGAGTGGAAGAACCACCCTGCTCGAGGGTCAAAAGGAAGCCTGCAGGTGACCCTGGAGCTCTGAGGGTGGGACCTAGTGTCCTAAGGCCTGTTTTCTAATCAAGTTAGGAGCTCCTGCCACTTGCCTATTTTCTTTAGTAGCTCCTTTCTTTCTTCCCATTTCTCAGAACACAGGCAAGAGAGAAAGGGGGATTGCGTCCAGACCCACCCAGGTCAGCAGACCCATCCATGTCAAATACAGCTCACGTTGGTACCTCCTGCCTGGAACTCTCTCCAAACTCCAAACTCCTTGTCCTTTTCAGCAGATGGACTCTACTCTTTCAGATGCTAAGCTCAAAGATTTTTTTTGGTCTCCTTTTACTCCATTTTTTTCTGTCTTCAAAATATAACTAGAAGAGATCACTGCTTACACCCCATGCTCCCAACTGGGTCCAAACTGTTACGATGTCTTGTTTAGATTGCCCCAACAGCCTCCCAGCTGTTGCTGCTTCTGTCCCTGCCTCTCTCTGATCTGTTTTCAACACAGATGCCAAAGCGATATGCTAAACCCAGAGTCAGATCATGTCATTCCTCTGCTCAAAACCCTCTGGTGGCTTCCATCTCACTCTGTGTGAAAGCCAAAGCCCTTACAATGGCCCGGGCAGCCCTCTATGACCTGACCCCCTGTGGAGTAGCGAAGAATTTCATCTACCATCATTTCCCTTGCCCTAATCCAGCCACTTTGCCCTCCTGGCTCTTTTCTGAGCATGCCAGGCATAATTCTGCCTCTGCATTCTTTGTCTCCCTGCCTGGAATGTTCTTTTCCTCAGGTATCTGCATGGGCTGTTCTCTCTCCCTTCACGTCTCTGCTCAGGTGGCATCTTATGAGATGCATCCTCTGACTTCATACACCCTGTGTGATCCAACAACCCTCCCTCTTGGCATTCCCTGCCTCCTCCTCCAAGTTTCTTCAAAGCACCAATCAGCAGCTACTTATATCCCATTTTCTCATTTGTTTACTGTCTCCATAATAAGAATGTCAGGTGGTTGTTGAGTGCTGTAATCTCTGCTGCCTAAAGCAGGGTAGGTAAATAAACCGGATGTTTAACCCTGAGCAGGCCCCTGGCCACTCCAAGAGGGGACCTAGTCTCTTCACCTTGTAGAGGAGAACTCTTTCCTGATTGATCCAACCTATTACCAAAAGGTTTGTTTCTATGGAACACAGTCAAACCTAACAGGCATCCCTTCTGATCACATGGGCCTGGTTTAGCCTGAGCCCTCTGGAAGCCAGTGTTGGAGGTGGTGTGGACAGGTACAGCCTGCTTGAGTTGTTCTTGAGTTCCTATGAACAACTCATCTGTAAAAAGGCCCTTGGCTTTATCCCAGACTACAGTATTCCACCCCATCCCAGGTTCTCCTGAGTCCTGATCAGCCGGCAGTGCTTCAGTAGGGAACGGTGTGTACTAGGTCCTAGAGTTCCGTCGGGGGGCCTGGCAGCCCTTTGCTCACAGCCTTCTCTTCTGTGGGGCTTCTCCCCCTGCCTCAGCATGTGTATATGACCATGTGGGGCTCTTTCCACTGAGTGCCTGGCTGGGCCTGAATGCCAGGAGAGTCCTACCCACAACATGCACTGCCAGGCCCATATAGAAGCATGCCTGGTAAGCAGGGCTGGCGTGTGTGTGCTGCCCCACATCCCTCTGTGGTGGTGTTTAATGGAGTTAATGGATTTAACTCTTATGGTTCATGTGAAACATGTGCTCACTCAGATTGTAGACTTAAATTGCAAACATAAAACAGCCTACAGGAGACTTCAGTGTAAGCAGTAGAGACTCATTTCTTAGGGTAGCAAAGGATGACTGAAAAAGATCCATAAGCCATGCTTGAGGAATCATTTTAATATAACAGGATTTCCCTTAGAGAGGATGGCTGGGGGAGTTCCTAGGTTTTCAAAGCATTTCATTTCATCAAGGAGACCGGGCCTAGGCATCGGGGAACTGCCCCAAGAGAGGAGGCCCTGGGCTATTCACTCTATCCGTTAAGGGAATCCTTGCTAGAACCTCCCACCCTCCCCCAGCCCCATAATCATCCTGGGTGATGCCTCCACACAGAAAGAGCAGCCCTCACCCAGAAGGAAGCACCATGCTTGTTACTAGAGCCTTTTTTTTTTTTTTTTTTTTTTAGAGACAGAGCCTTGCTCTGTAGCCCAGGCTGGAGTGCAGTGGCAGGGTCACAGCTCACTGCAAACTCCACCTCCCAGGCTCAAGCGATCCTTCTTCCTCAGTCTCTTGAGTAACTGGGACCACCACACCCAGCTAAGTTTTTGGATTTTTGGTAGACAGAGGGTTTTACCATGTTGCTCAGGCTGCTCTCAAACTCCTGAGCTCAAATGATTCACCCACCTTGGCCTCCGAAAATACTGGGATTACAGGTGTGAGCCATGGTGCCAGGGCTAGAGTTTGTACCAGACCACTTGGGCTTAACTGACCCAACTGCATGATGAAGGCAAAAAACTGTCTCTTCCTGTTTGCTTGCTGTCAGTATTTTCTTTATTAAAAATATAAACAAAACAAAAAAACCCAGCAGGACCTTAACTTTCTTTTCTCTAAAACAACAGATAATCTATTCAAGTCTCCTTTGGGCTCAGTTTTATGTTTTCAATTTAAGCCTACAATCTGAGTGGGCACAAACTTTTACATTAATTTCAATTTTTGTTTTGAGAGATATTTTGTTTTTAATGTAGATAATTTTAAAGAATGATTTTATAACATTCCAGAGTATAAATACAGCCCCTCAAATTCCCTAAAATTAATTTTTTAAAATTCAGAGTTTCCCAGTTTTACTTACATTTATTTGTGTGCATGTGTGTATTAAGTTTTATACAATTTTACCACCTGTGTAGGTTCTTTTTTTTTTTTTTTGAGAGGGAGTTTCGCTCTTGTTGCCCAGGCTGGAGTGCAATGGGTGCAATCTCAACTCACAGTACCCTCTGCCTCCTGGGTTCAAGCGATTCTCCTGCCTCAGCCTCCCAAGTAGCTGGGATTACAGGCATGTGCCATCATGCCCGGCTAATTCTGTATTTTTAGTAGAGATGGAATTTCTCCATGTTGGTCAGGCTGGTCTTGAACTCCTGATCTCAAGTGATCCACCTGCCTCGACCTCCCAAAGTGTTGGGATTACAGGCGTGAGCCACCGCGCCCGGCCAGGTTCTTATATCCATCACCATGGTCAAGATACTAAACAGTTCCAACATACAAGGATCCCTTGTATTGCCTTTTTATAAACACACCCACCTCCCTTCTGCCCTTCACTCCCATTCTGACCCCCGTCAATCACTAATCTGTCCTCCGTTTCTAAAACTTTGTCATTTTAAAATACATAAATTCAATTTTTAAAACAACAACTAACAGCTCCACTTGGTGTCAAAGTTCAATTCTACTGCCCCACTGCTACACTAAATTGAATGGCATCAGGCCACTCTAGGGGCTAAAGAAATATCTGTCCTATATTACAAGTTTCCCCAAAGAATGCTATAAATGAAAATAAAGCTGGGCTGGGCATGGTGGCTCACGCCCGTAATCGCAGCACTTTGGGAAGCTGAGGGGGGGGAAGACTGCTTGTGCTCAGGAGTTCGAGACCAGCCTGGGCAACACAGGGAGACCCCCATCTCTAAAAACAAAGGCCAGGGATCGGGCACAGTGGCTCATGCCTGTAATCCCAGTACTTTGGAAGGCCAAGGAGGGCGGATCACTTGAGGTCAGGAGTTTCAGACTAGCCTGACCAACATGGAAAAATTCCGTCTCTACTAAAAATACAAAATTAGCCGGGCATGGTGGTGCATGCCTGTAATCCCAGCTATTTGGGAGGCGGAGGTTGCAGTGAGCTGAGATCACACCACTCTACTCCAGCCTGGAGGACAAAGCAAGACTCGGTTTCCAAAAAAAAAAGAAAGCCAGGAGCAGTGGCTCATGCCTGTAATACCAGCACTTTGAAAGGCTGAGGGAGGTGAATCACCTGAGGTCAGGAGTTTGAGACCAGCCTGGGCAACATAGTAAAATCCAATCTCTACTAAAAAATACAAAAATTAGCTGGGTGTGGTGGCATGCACTTGTAATCCCAGCTACTTGGGAGGCTGAGGTGGGAGTATCGCTTGAACTCGGGAGGTGGAGGTTGCAGTGAGCTGAGATCATACCACTGCACTCCACCCTGAGCAACAGGGCAAGACTCTGTTTCAAAAAGAAAAGAAAATAGTGCCATATTCAAGGAACACAATTCTCAATATGAGAAGCCTCTGGTATCTCCCATCACCAACAATCTAAATAATGGGCATGAAGGCCCAGCACCAAGCGATGGACATGCTATGAAGGAGGCTGCTATATGGGCCCAGCTGGTAAGAACAGTGTCTTAGTGAAGAGCCACAACGTTTAGCTGGTATTCTGACTGAAGTCCTCCAGGAAATCAACTAGAGGTCCCCATATCCTGGGGCTGTGATGGGCCAAAGGCTGGGTGTGCAGTAAAAGAGTGGGCTGGTCACACAGTGTCGCTGTAGTCCAGAAGCAGCCAGGAAAGCTGACACTTTTGCAGACTTCTAAAGTCAAGACAAGAAGTCAGTGATGCTCTCAGAAGTGATGGGAGATGGAAATGACTTCAGCTGCACATTGTCAAGCTGCCAAATTAATCTCCAGGTACACAGCTTCAGTGACAATCAACTGGAGGGGGGCAGGAGGTGAAGAAGGAGGCCAACCCACTCCTTTGACCAGTAGAAGCAATAGAAAACCAGAAGAAAACAAGTGGTTTCAAGCCCAGACTCTTCTTCTGGTTTCTAGGACCTCAGCCCACAAGCAGGACAGAAGGCTGACAGAAGGGAAGCTGGAGGCAAGGTATGAGAACAAAACTCGAAGTGGAAATTTGGTCTGCTGGGGTGCACCACCCTACCAGCCTCCTTCCTCAGTACCACCCTCCCAGCTTTCCTCCAATTCCCATCACCACAGCCAGGACACCAAATGGGGCTTTGAATTGGGACCCATTCTTTACTGGAAACAATTAGCCAACTGCAAACACTAACATAGCACAAAAGCACTTTGTAAGAACTGCCAAAAGCTTCTTTATTACCACCAAACTTAACACTAGTGAAAAGCACAGCTCCTGTTTTCCTGATTGCACATTCCTCTCTGGGGCTGGGGTGGTGATGGGTCTGTGAGGGGCTCCTCCTTGAAAGGCCTTAGAACAAGTCAAGAGAACCTCCTTTCAGCCAGGGTCCCCTGGAGCAGTGGTACAGGCTCTGTCAAACCTGCCCTCTGATGTTGCACACATGCTTACAGAGACTTCATGAGCTAGTCAGCTTATAATCATAGTTCTGCACATAGCCCAGAAAAGGGAGCTTCTTACCCAATGTGAATATTCACACTCCTCACTGAGGGTCCCAGCAAACTCTCCTGGGCTAGCCATCCAGGGCGAGGTGAGGCTGGAGACTGCAGAGTATGAGGGTCATCTCTGCAATTCCACAAGAGGGAGGACTGAAACAGATTAAGCTCCCTTATTTAGATGATGAAGGAAGAGGCTTAGGGACCACTACTGTTGCAAGAATTGCCAATAAATCTTATCAGGTTCCCTAATTCCCCACCTTGTCGGGGTACAATGATGTTAAATCCAAAATTAAAACTTGTGTGGAAGCTATACTAGCCTATAGGCCACAGGATGGCAACAGAGTCATTGCTTGCTTAAGGCTTCTCTGTAGTACAGACACTGCTCATGCATGTGTGGAGTCTATTCTGTGCTCCAGGTTTGTTACACATGAAATAAGAGTAATGGCAAGGTCATCACCCTGATTTGACTGTTCCCGGGAGACTTCCAATGCTCACCCTTGTAACACCACCAGCAGTCTGGTCTTCTTGCAGATGTAGGCTGATTGGCGGGCAGAGCGGTTCTGCCGGGCCTCCAGGGCACTGGAAAGGTATCTCTGGAAGTGTGCAGCATGAAAACATTCGGAGCTGTCCATGATTTGGCGGTACACCATCCATCTGGAAAGGGAAAATGTAACCTCAGCATGGGGGCCACCTGATGGCCTGGCACCATAGGTTCAGCCATGGATTCAAATGTGACCATGACTCCTAAAGCCGTTCTGCCCAGTGAATCCATTCGGAGAAAGCCATCCTGGCCTCACAGAAAAAAGGCAGAGGACACTGAACGGGTTGGAAGCCCAGTATCCTGAAACCACTGTCACTGGGACTTTTGCCAGGAAACCCCTTGCCATAGGGAAAACGGTCAGGTAAGCACTCGACCAACAGACTTCAGAGGTAAGAAAGACTCCTGACCAGGCAGTCACTTCTACCCATTTCTTATTCTTAGCAAGAGACTAACTGAAGCCATGCAAAAGATGGCTTCAGTTAGTCTCTTGCTAAGAATAAGAAATGGGTAGAATGTTTATAGAACAAAAGCACTAGACACAGGGAACCTGTTTTGACATTTAGTACTTAATAAATGAGGTCCAATATTTTCTGAGCATCGCTCTGAAATATGCCTCCCTATCTCCCCCACAATATCCCATCCTAAACTGCTGACTCTCTATGCAATTTCGGGCTTCTAAACTTCTTTACGGCCTCCTGCAGGATGCCTTACTTTGGGGAAGACTGACTAGATATTAAATGCCTGGTTCAATCAGCAGGAGTTGTTTAGTAATCTGACAGCCAGGTGGAAGTGAAGGATGAATGATTTCCCTTTTTTTTTTTTTTACTCCCAGGAAATAGCTTGTGCTAAGCGGATGATTTTCCTAATTTCACCTGGGCCAACCTGTCCCAGCTGCGTCTGAACTCATGAAGTCTCTTTGTGCTCATGGAAGGATCATGACATCCATCACTCCCAAGTTTTTATAACCATCATGGCCCTGAACTTCCCCTGCTGACCAGGTGCACTCCCAGGCCTCTGCACTTGCTTGACCTGCTGCTACAATGCGCTCCCCCAGATATCCACATGGTTTATTCCTTAAAGTCTTTGCTCAAATATCACCTTCTTAGTGAAGTTTTCCCTGACCACCCAATTTAAAATTGGAATCTAAGCTGGGCACACAGTAGCTTGTGCCTGTAATCCCAGCAACTTTGTAGGCTGAGGCGGCAGGATCACTTGAGCTCAGGAGTTTGAGACCAGCCTGGAAAACACAGCAAAACCTCATCTCTAAAAAATTTTTCAAAAATTAGTTGGATGTGGCTGGGCAGTGGCTCATGCCTGTAATCCCAGCACTTTGGGAGGCCGAGGTAGGCGAATCACTTGAGGTCAGGAGTTCGAGACCAGCCTGGCCAATATGATGAAACCCCGTCTCTACTAAAAATATAAAAATTAGCCGGGTATGGTGGTGCGTGCCTGTAGTCCCAGCTAGTCGGGAGGCTGGGCAGGAGAATCGCTTGAACCCTGGGAGGCAGAGGTTGCAGTGAGCCAAGATCGTGCCATTGCACTCCAGCCTGGGCATCATAGCAAGACTCCATCTCAAAAAAAAAAAAAAAATTAGTTGGGTGTGATGGTGCATACCTGTAGTTCTACATACTTGGGAGGGTGAGGTGAGAGAATAATATGAATCCAGGAGTTTGAGGCTACAGCAAACTATGATCGTGCCACTGTACCCAAGTTTAGGTGACAGAGAGAGACCCTGTCTCTAAAAACAAAACAAAGACTGGAACCCCACCCCAGCCCTGCACTTCCTATAACCTTCCCTGCTTTCTTTTCTTTTTTTTTTTGAGACAGTCTCACTCTGTAGCCCAGGCTGGAGTGCTGTGGCATGATCTCAGCTCACTGCAACCTCCACCTCCCAGGTCCTGGTTCAAGAAATTCTCCTGCCTCAGCCTCCTGAGTAGCTGGGATTACAGGCCCATGCCACCATGCCCAGCTAATTTTTTTTATATTTTTAGTAGAGATGGGGTTTCATCATATTGGCCAGGCTGGTCTCGAACTCCTGACCTCAAGTGATCTGCCCGCCTCAGCCTCCCAAAGTGCTGGGATTACAGGCATGAGCCACCATGCCTGGCCCCCTGCTTTATTTTCTGTTTTGTGTTTTGTTTTTTAATCAGGGTCTCACTCTGCTGCCCAGGCTGGGATACAGTAGTAGCACAATCTCAGCTCACTGCAGCCTCCCCCAGGCGAATCAAGTGATCCTCCCATCTCAGCCTCCCAAGTAGGTGGGACTACAGGTGCGTGCCACCATGCTCAGCTAATTTTTGTATTTTTGTAGGTTTTGCCATGTTGCCAAGGCTGGTCTCAAATTCCTGGGCTCAAGCAATCCACCCACTTTGGCTTCCCAAAGTGCTGGGATTACAGGTGTGAGTCACTGCACCTGGCCCCTTCTCTTGCTTTATTTTCTCCACAGAACTTTTCACTAGTTAATATACTTTTCCTTATCTGTTTGTCTTCCCAAACTAGAATGCAAGCTCCATAAGGGCAGAGATTTTTGTGTCTGTCTGTTCATCGATGTATTCCCTCATACTCAGAACAGTGCATGGCATATAGGAAGTGCTCACTATAGCATGTTAAATGAATGGATGACTACCATGCTGATACCAGTCACACCAAGGCCAGTACATGTCTAAGGTTTCCCAGTGCCCAGACAGGCCCAAGTTAGAATCTCTTTCCCCAAACCAAAGGCAGCAGCTATACTAACCTGCCATATTCCTTATGCAGAGTGACCAGAAAAGCACAGAGCTCGATAGCATGACAGCCTGGGAGGCCGGTTACAATGGTGATAATTACCTACATGAAGAAAAAGTCATGGGTTTGCAATTCAACTGCATTGCATTGTGTAAGAAGAGGTTAAGAGAACTGACTTCTGGTGGCAAGCATTGTGGGTCTGAACCTCACCATGACCACTAACTCTGTGACCTTAGGCCAATGACAGACCTACCTTCTAAGGTCGATGTGAGGATTAACTGACTTAACATAAGCAAAGTGTTTAGAACAGTGGTTGGCACATAGCAAATACCATAGAAAATGTAATGTTACTAGTCTAATTTTTACTAGAGTAGTATACTAATTAATGCAGATTGTGAATAGATCAGTTAAAATACAATGCATTAAAGGACCTACCTGCTTGAGACCACAGATCTCTTCTGTAAAGCAGACATTCAGGGACATTATGACTTTTTTTCCAGTAGTAACACTTCTTAGGAAAACACTGGGTAGAAAGGAGGTCTGGGACAAAAATGCCCAGGCTACACTGGTGTGGTAAACTAGGGCAGAGGACAGGAGAGTGGTGCTGGGATGCTTCTGCCTGGTTGCCTGTGCCATCCAAGCCACATGGCCAGGGCTACACAGGGCTAAGGCATTTTTTTTTTTTTTGAGATGGAGTCACTCTGTCGCCCAGGCTGGAGTGCCATAGCACGATCTCGGCTCACAGCAAACTTTGCCAAGTGATTCTCCTGTCTTAGCCTCCCAAGTAGCTGGGACTACAGGCACCTGCCACCATGCCCGGCTAATTTTTGTATTTTTAGTAGAGAAGTGGGTTTCACCTTACTGGTCAGGCTGGTCTCAAACTCCTGACCTCAGGTGATCCACCCGCCTTGGCTTCCCAAAGTGCTGGAACAAGTAGGTATTTTCAGGTGCTTTAGACTCTCCACGTAAGGGAAAAAATGATGCTTCTGATTGCTTGGTTCTTCTATTTCCTTTTGCAGCCAAGTATCTTCTAGACTTGCATGGAAATAAATGCCCTCTTTGAGTCTATTAAGACTTATGGTTCTGGGCTGGGCATGGTGGCTCATGTCTGTAAACCCAACACTCTGGGAGGCCGAGGCAGGCAGATCACTTGAAGTTAGGAGTTCAAGACCAGCCTGGCCAACATAGTAAAACCCCGTTTCTACTAAAAATACCAAAATTAGCTGGGCATGATGGTGTGTGCCTGAAGTCCCAGCTACTCGGAAGGCTTAGGCAGGAGAATTGCTTGAACCCAGGAGGTGGAGGTTGCAGTGAGTTGATATGGTGCCACTGCACTCCAGCCTGGTGACAAGAGTGAGGTTCCATCTCAAAAAGAAAGCCAGGCATGGTGGCTCACGCCTGTAATCCCAGCACTCTGGGAGGTGAGGCGGGAGGATCACCTGAGGTCACGAGTTTGAGACCATCCTGGCCAATACGATGAAACCCCATCTCTATTAAAATAGAAAAAATTAGCTGGGTGCAGTGGTGAGCACTTGTCATTCCAGCTACTTGGGAGGCTGAGGCAGGAGAACTGCCTCAGCTGAGACTGCGCCACCGCACTCCAGCCTGGGTGACAGAGTAAGACACTATCTCAAAAAAAAAAAACAACCAACAGACTTATGGTTCTGAAGGAATGGTTGGATGGGGTCAAGAGGAGGGGAGCATGAGGCAGAAGCAGATTAAAATCCACTCTGGGGACCAGGTCCAGTGGCTCACACCTGTAATCCCAGCACTTTGGAAGGCCAGGGCAGGTGGATCACCTGAGGTCAGGAGTTTGAGACTAGCCTGGCCAACATGGTGAAACCCTGTCTCTACTAAAAATACAAAAATTAGTCGGGTGTGGTGGTGCATGCCTGTAATCCCAGCTACTCTGGAGGCTGAGATAGGAGAATCACTTGAACCCAGGAGGCGGAAGTTGCAGTGAACCAAGATTGCACCATTGCACTCCAGCCTGGGCAACAGAGCTAGACTGTCTCAAAAAAAAAAAAAAAAAAACCCACTCTGGGGAA
Organism: Ateles fusciceps; assembly: GCA_036589455.1. Lineage (NCBI taxonomy): Eukaryota > Metazoa > Chordata > Mammalia > Primates > Atelidae > Ateles > Ateles fusciceps. The sequence goes on along the minus strand of JAZHEH010002969.1, from coordinate 396,551 downwards.
GATAGTGTTTATAAAGTATAATCTTACCCTGGTGACTCCAGCAAGGCCTGAATAACATGGGTGCCCTTCCCCGTATTAAGCACAATGTGTCAACAACTGCCAGGTAAGTTCCTGTCACAATCAGAAAGAGCTAACGGCATGAGAGCACTGAGTAAGAGTTTAAACCAATCTTGAGAGGACAGGAAAGGGCATGCAAGATGCCAGGGTTCTATGACTTTCATGAGGCTTGGCCAGGGTTAACGCAGACACCTGGCACAGTCATTGTATACAGCAGGTTGTATGTATATCATTACATTTCAGGATCCAAGGAAGTGGAGAGTCCTGTAACAGCGACTCCATCTGAGATCCTTTTGTTAACTGACACAAAAGATCCAGGGGGTAGGCTCTCAAGATTATCTTCCTGTGAATTCCCAGCATATTTGATGAGCTCCTCTACCTTGTCATTTTTACTATGTTAGTAGGGTTGATTTCAGCTTGCTGCAGCAGGACAGGAAGATGGGTCCGCATCACGGGCTCCTGGCTAATGCTGCTGATGGCAAAATGCTGGAGAAACCTAAAACACAAAGACAATGTTATGATGTTACCATCCTAGCCTTTCCTGAATGTGCCTACTCACGTGAAAAAGTTTCTATTTAATTGCTAAAAATAAACCTTGGAGAGATTCTCTCTTAGAGAATAAACTTGTATATAGTGTGTTATGGTGACATTTTACAGTGATCTCTAAGAAACAACAAGAAAAAGGAGCTTAAAAGGACCAACATTGGGGTTTCTGACATTTCAAAAGCCAGAATATTAAACATCTATATACAGAACCAGAGCTTACCAGTCCAGCTCTGGGAGTTTGGCGGAAAGTAACTTTAGGGAACTCCGTTTTATCACCAACAGGCTGGCTCAGGGCACTGACGAGCTTCTGTGCACTGGAGTGCCTGGAATAACAAAAGCTCACAGATTAGAAGTCCATCTTCCAACTGGTTTTGATGCTTTCAAGCCAGAGTCCAGGGACAGAGTCAACTCTTCCAAAACACTCATCTCAGACTTAAACAAAATGAGGTGTTAGTGCATGATGATGAGTATGTCCACATAGAAAGGGTGGCCTGAAATCCTTTGATAATGCTATGAGTTTCTGATTCTTGGTGGTTTCACCTCTCTTCTTGCTTTCTTTTGGAGATGGAGTCTCGCTCTGTCACCTAGCCTGGAGTGCAGTGGCACAATATTGGCTCACTGCAACCTCTGCCTCCCAGGTTCAAAAGATTCTCTAGCCTCAGCCTCTCGAGTAGCTGGGATTACAGGCGCACACCACCATGCCTGGCTAGTTTTTGTATTTTTAGAAAAGATGAGGTTTCCACCTTGTTGGCCAGGCTGGTCTTGAACTCCTGACCTCAGGTGATCCGCCTGCCTTGACCTCCCTAAATGCTGGGATTACAGGTATGAGCCACTGTGCCCAACTTTTTTTTTTTTTTTTAAAGAAGCCCAAACACATTTACTTGCTGTATTTATGATGAATTCTCCATCTACAATGAGCAGTCACAAAGACGGTCTTTTTCAGGGCAACATGGTCACAGGACTGGGGCAATCCAGGGGACTGAGAGGAAGCATGAGGATGGGGAGGTGGGGGCTACCTCTTGCTATTTCACATTAGAGAGAAACTGTAACACAGTCCATTGGCCTGCAATTGTCCCCTTTTATCATCTGGCATATGCAGTTGTCCACTTTATTCCGGAAGTCCTCCTTGTCCTGCAAATGATGTTCTGCAGCTTCTATATTCAGTGGATCATCAAAATTCAAAACATCAGTAAGCAAAGAGTTTAAACCCCAAATGACATCCTTTAATGTTCTCGTGGGAGCCCAGCCAGTGCTGTCAATTGAATGTTCTCTCAGTAAACTCAGGCATATTTCCTGTCTCTGTGATGTTGGGGTGCCAGATCTTGGTCAGGCATTTCATTTTGGGAGGCACCATGTTGTCAGGAACTTCAGTTTCCAACTGAAATTTTCCACCCTGGTAGTAACCCACATATGGGTTACTGTTAGCTGAAAACAGTGAAGCTTGTTTGGATCAGGAAAATGCATGTTACATGTACAAGGTAAATTAGCTTCAAGTTCTGCAACCTCTGAAGTCCCAATTTGTCAAGATGTTGAAGTGGGAGAATCACCTAAGCCTGGGAGGTGGAGACCGCAGTGAGCCAGGACCACACCACTGCACTCTACCCTGGGTGACAGAGTGAGACCCTGGGTTCCCTGAGACAGGTGAGGTGGGCCCGGCGCCCAACACCATACCTGGCCCGGGGTGGCGGCTGGAGATGCAGCCCCTTACAGCCACACTGGCTCCGGCAGCGGGGGACCTTTTTTTTTTTGAGAAAGGGTCTTGTTCTATCACTCAGGCTGAAGTGCAATGCCATGGTCATGGCTTGCTGCAACCTTGTACTCCTGGGCTCAAGCAACCCTTCCACCTCCTGAGTGGCTGAGACTATAGGCATGTGCCACCATACCCAGCTAATTTTTTTATGTTTTGTAGGGGTGGGGTGTCACTATGTTGCCCAGGCAGGCTGGTCTCGAACTCCTGTGCTCAAGCCATCCTCCTGCCTCGGCCTCCCAAAGTGGTGTTGTTGTTGTTGTTTTTTGAGAAAGGGTCTTGTTCTATCACTCAGGTTGAAGTGCAATGGCATGGTCATGGCTTGCTGCAACCTTGTACTCCTGGGCTCAAGCAACCCTTCCACCTCCTGAGTGGCTGAGACTACAGGCATGTGCCACCATACCCCAGCTAATTTTTTTATGTTTTGTAGGGATGGTGTCTCACTGTGTTGCCCAGGCAGGCTGGTCTTGAACTCCTGTGCTCAAGCCATCCTCCTGCCTCAGCCTCCCAGTGTTGGGATTACAAGCATGAGGCAATGCATGTGGCCCTCTCTTGCTTTCTATTCCCCCCAGGGGCACTGGCTACCTGCAACTTGGCAGCATTGAAATGTCTGCATTGACCCTTTCAGAAGCCAAGTCCCCTGTGTTACATAATGCTAGGTATCCTGCAGAGAGAGCACACCCACAAAGCCCAGGGAAATAAGCACAAACACTGAAGCAGCCACTTACAATCTCTTTTGTTCCACAGATAATCCATCTTCCTGGATCACTTTTAAAGAGAGCCCTGAGTTATCCTGCTGTTGCCAGAGGGAGAAGACCTAAACAAAACAGAATTTGAGCAAAGAACACTTTAAACCCAACAACAGGATATGGAACCCACATGGGGATTTGATAGTTGTTGAAAATCTACACTGTCAGTGCAAAGAAAATGACTATAACAAACAAGTTTGCTTCAAAAATAGAGGCCTGAAGCAATTTTGTTCTGTATTTTTTAAACCCAGAATGTCTTTTTGGGTTCCTCCCCCAGGGATTCTGTTCCTTCAGAGGTCAGGAAGCGCGGAGAAGGGGGGTCGGGGTAACACTGTGCTGGCCGCAGAGGCATGTTCTCCTCTAGGGAGACAGACAGGAGTGGTTCAAGTAACTCCTGCCTAGAGGCAGAGAGATGGCCGAAGAGAATCTAAAGGTTGTCTTTACTTTCCCAGATTGAAAGGACAAGCACAAGGAGGTAAGAAGGTCCAGCAAAGGTGGGAAACACAGACTGGGCTGAAAAGCTATTCTATAGCCAAGGTCAACTCTTGCATCCTCTATGGTCTGCAAATCTGATCTGAGAGAGGAACACTGTCCCTGCACAAGCTGCTGCAATCACCCCTTTCCAAGAATTCTCACAATCATGAGGCTGGCCATCAGTTTGACTTTGGCTATTGCTTGGTCTCTCAGTGGGTCGTATCATTCTTATAAGCTCTCACTTGTGCAGTCTGTCTGAACACTTATAATGTGCAGCCTGCCAGGTGGTACCATTCGCAAGGGCAGGGGCTGTGACCCATGGGGAATGAGAGTAGAGGGTGGCAAAGGGAACACTAATTCAGTAGGTAGGGCCCAACAATTCAATAAAGTAGCTAAATAGGAGATAAATCTAATTAGGATTTAAAAAGGACAAAGTAGATTTTTCTTAAAGACTAAAAAGCCTTTTGTTCAGTTTATTTAGGCCCTCACCCCTCACTGCCAACAGCACCAACTCCAGAACCTGAAGGGATTTGAAGCAGTCACTCCACACCAGTCAGCCCTCCTAACTCTCCCTCTCATCACTTCACTGTTAGTCCCACTGCCTTACCATTTAAATTGCTACAGGAAAAAAAAAACAGTAGCAGTATTACTGAATAATGACTGATGTTACCTCTGAGTAAAATGCTTGGTATATCTTTGATTTGGGGAAAGGGCGATCATCAGAAAATTGCTTGATCCATGGAAATAAACTGGGAGGTGAGGAAGCAATGAGCTCTTGAAGTCTATGAGAAGAGCAGCAACAATACTGGTGGAATCCTAAAGAGAAAAGGAGGGAGCATCAGCCAGAAGGACATCTGCACAATTACAGCACTCACAACTACTGCCGGAACACACAGGATCAATTTCAGTGCAATTATTGTCACACTATGTAGTTCAGTGGAGTTCAGTATAAATGTGCTTTCCAATATTTACTTATAGGAGACACAGGAAATACAAGGATTTTTGTTGTTTTTGAGACAGAGTCTCACTCTGTTGCCCAGGCTGGAGTGCAGTGGTGTGATCTTGGCTCACCACAGCCTCCGCCTCCGAGGTTCAAGTGATTTTCCTGCCTCAGCCTCCAGAGTATCTGGGACTACAGGCGTGTGCCACCATGCCCAGCTAATTTTTGTATATTTAGTGCAGACGGGGTTTACTATGTTGGCCAGGCTGGTCTCAATATCTGGACCTCATAATCCACCTGCCTCAGCCTTCCAAAGTGCTAGGATTATAGGTGTGAGCCACTGTGCCTGGCGGATTTTTTTTTTTTTTTTTTTTTTTGAGACAGGGTCTTGCTCTGTCACCCAGGCTAGAGTGTGATGGCTCACTGCAGCCTTGAACTCCTGGGCTCAAGCAATCCTTCTACCTCAGCTCCCCAGGTAGCTGAGACTACAGACACATGCCACCAAGCCTGCCTAATTTTTAAAAACTTTTTGTAGAGACAGGGTCTCCCTATGTTGCCCAGGCTGGTCTCAAACTCCTGGTCTCAAGTGATCCTCCCACCTTGGCCTCCCCAAATGTTGGGATTACAAAGGTAAGCCACCACCCCCAGCCTGGATTTTTTTCCCTAAACTGAAAATGTCATCGCAAAATTCCTTCTACGATTATTAATCCCTTATCAGATAATGATTTTTGAGTATTTTCTTCCATTCTGAGGATTGTCTTTTCACTCTCTGGATAATGTCCTTTAATAGACAGAAGTTTTAAATGTTGATGAAGTCCAATTTAGTATTTTTTCATTTGCTGTCTGTGCTTTTGGTATCACATCCAAGAAATCATTGCCAAATCCAATGTCGTAAAGATTTTCCCCTGCAGTTTCTTCAAAGAGTTTCATTGCTTTAGCTCTTTTTTTTGGAGACAAAGTCTCACTCTGTCACCCAGGCTGGAGTGCAATGGTGTGATCTCGGCTTGCTGCCACCTCTGCCACCTCTGCCTCCTAGGATCAAGCGATTCTCCTGCCTTAGCCTCCCAAGTAGCTGGGACTACAGGCGCGTGACACCATGCCCGGCTAATGTTTGTATTTTTAGTAGAGATGGGGTTTCACTATGTTGGCCAGGCTGGTCTCAAACTCCTGACTTCGTTATCTGCCTGCCTCAGCCTCACCAAGTGCTGGGATTACATCTTGTTTTAGCTCTTAATGGTTACGTTTTTGTTCCATTTTCAGTTAACTTTTTGTACAGAGTATAAAGTGAGAGTCAAACTTCATTCTTTTGCAAATGGATATCTAGTTTTCCCAGCACCATTTTTTTTTCTTTTTTTTTTTTGAGACAGGATCCCACTCAGGGACCTGTCCCCAGGCTGGAGTGCAGTGGCGCCATCTTAGCTGACTGGCCTCCACCTCTGGGTTCAAGTGATTCTCATGCCTCAGCCTCCCAAGTAAGCTGGGATTATAGGTGCCCGCCACCACACCCAGCTAATTTTTGCATTTTTAGTAGAGATGGGGTTTTGCCATGTTGGCCAGGTTGGTCTTGAACTCCTAGCCACAAGTGATCTGCCCTCCTCAGCCTCCCAAAGTGCTGGGATTACAGGCCTAAGCCACCGGGACTGGCTCTCAGACCATTTGTTAAAAAGACTGTCCTTTTGACACTGAATGGTTCTGGCATCCTTGCCAAAAATTATCTGATACAAAAGTTTATTTCTGGGCTCTACGTGGGTCTATTCTACTGGTCCTTTTGCCAGTACCACACTGTAGCTTCGTAGTGAGTTTTGAAATAAGAAAACGTATGTGTTACAACTTTATTTTCTTTTTCAAGATTGTTTTGAACAATCAGGGTCCCTTGCGATTCTATATGTTCTACATTAACTTTAGGATGGGTTTTCCTACTTCTTTTTTTTTTTTTTTGAGACATAGTTTCACTCAGTCACCCAGGCTGGACTGCAGTGGCACAATCTCGGCTCACTGCAACCTCTGCCTCCCAGGTTCAAGCAATTCTCATGTCTCAACCTTCTAAGTAGCTGGGATTACAGGCATGTGCCACCACACACAGTTAATTTTTGTATTATTAGTAGAGATGGGGTTTTGCCATGCTAGCCAGGTTGGTCTCAAATTCCTGACCTCAAGTGATCCACCCGCCTCAGCCTCTCAAAATGCTGGGGTTATAGGTGTAAGCCACACCACCTGGGCGTTTTCTCATCTCCAAAAAATGCTGTTGGATTTTAATACAAACTGCACTGAATCTGTAGATCGCACTGGGAAGTACTGTCTTAATATTAAGTCTTCTGATTCATGAACATGGATTTTTCTCCATTCATTTAGGTTGTCTAATTTTTCTGCAATATTTTACAGTTTTCAGTGTACAAGTCTTGCACTTTCTTGGTTAAATTTATTCCTTAGTACTTTACTCTTTTTGATTCTATTGTAAATTGAATTTTTTTTTTTTTTTTGAGACAGAGTCTCACACTGTTGCTCAGGCTGGAGCACACCGTGGCATGATCACAGCTCACAGCAACCTCTGCCTCTTGGGCTCAGGCGATCCTCCCACCTCACTTGTCAAGTAGCTTGGGACCATAGGCACGTGCCACCATGCCCCAGTAATTAAAAAAAATTTTTGAGGCCGTGCACTCCAGCCTGGGCAACAGAGCGAGACTGCATCTAAAAAAAAATAACTATAGTAATAATTTTTCTGTAGAGACAGAGTTTCACCACATTGCCCAGGCTGGTCTCAAACTCCCAGACTCAAGTGATCCGCCTGCCTTGGCCTCCCAAAGTGCTGGCATTACAGGCTTGAGCCACTGAATCCAGCCCTGGAATTGTTTTCTTTCTTTCTTTTTGTTTGAGATGGAGTCTCTCTGGTGCCCAGCCTGGAGTTCAGTGGCGTGATCTTGGCTCACTGCAACCTCCGCCTCCTGGATTCAAGGATTCCCCTACCTCAGCCTCCCGAGTAGCTGGGACTACAGGCGTGTGCCACCACGTGTGGTGTTCTCCTCTGCCAACAGTTTTTTAGCATTTATTCCTTAGCACAAATTAGTATACTTTAACAGTATATTGTTTAACAGTAAATGCTAATTTACTGTTACATATGATAGCAAGAGGCTGTTTCTAATGCAATTTCTTCTATCTGTTAAGTAGCCTCATAAACTTTAAATACCTCTGACCTGGGACTCAGTGTTTACATGTTAATAAAGATACAACTCTTTGTAGATAAAAAATATATTAACTCATTTGTTTAAATCACCAAAAATGTTTTTCCCAGTTTTTAAAATTTGCCTTTTGAAATACTTTTTTTTTTTTTTGAGACAGAGTCTTGCTCTGTTGCCAGGCAGGAGTGCAGGCGCAATCTTGGCCCACTGCAACCTCCGCCTCCAGGGTTCAAGTGATTCTCCTGCCTCAGCCTCCCGAGTAGCTGGGACTACAGGCATGTGCCACCATGCCCAGCTAATTTTTGTATTTTTAGTAGAGATGAGGTTTCACCATGTTGGCCAGGATGGTCTCGATCTCTTGACCTCATGATCCACCCGCCTCAGCCTCTCACAGTGCTGGGATTACAGGTGTGAGCTACCGCACACAGTCTGAAATACTTATAAAAATAATAATAATTATTATTATATACATTTTTAAGACAGTCTCACTCCATAGCCCAGGCTGGAGTGCAGTGGTACAGTCTTGGCTCACTGCAACCTCTGCCTCCCAGGTTCATGCAATTCTCCTGCCTCAGCCTCTTGAGTAGCTGGGACTACAGGCATGAGCCACCATGCCCACTTAATTTTTGTATTTTTAGTAGAGATGGGGTTTCACCACGTTGGCCAGGCTGGTCTTGAACTCCTGACCTCAGGTGATCCACCTGCCCCAGCCTCCCAAAGTGCTGGGATTACAAGCATAAGCCATTGCCCCTGGCTATAAAAAATTATTTTTTATTTTTAATTGACACATACGCACATATTAATGGGGTATAATGTGTTGTTTCAATACATGTATACATCATGCAATGATCAAATCTGGGTAATGAGAAATCCATCACGACAAACATTTATCATTCAGAATCTTCTCTTTCTCTTCTAGCTATTTTGAGATCTTACAACACCTTATTGTTGATTGCAGGCACCTACTGTCCAACAGTACACTAGAACTCATTTATCTTCTCTAACTTTGTATCTATTGATCAACCCCTCCCCCATCCCCTGAAATACATTTTAAAGGATTTTGTATTACAAATTAGTCTGATAAATCTTATGCTATACCCATACAATAGAATACTATTGGGCAATAAAGAGAACTCCGCTATTAACATACACAACGTGGATGCATCTAAAAATCACTATGCTGAGTGGAAAATGCCAGACTCAAAGGGTACAGAATAGATGATGTTCATTTATATAACATTTTAGAAAATGCAAACTAATATTCAGTGATAAAAGTTAATCGGTGGTTGTCTGAATCCAGGAGTGGAGGGAAAGATGAACTATAAAAGGGCATGAGGAAACATTTCGGTTTGATTGTAAAGGTGGTTTCATGAATGTATACATCTGCCAAAGCTTTAAATGGATACAGTTAGTTGTATTTGCAGTATACTTCAATAAGTTAAATTACCAGCAAAAAATTTTTAAAAATCATTAACTGGTCAAATTTGAAAAACTTTTCCTTTAGAATTTCTTGTATTGTTTCTAAGCTTAGAAAGTGTTCCAATCTCTACAGGTTTGATAAATATTCACTTTTATATTCTTTCTATTTGTGAAATTTAAAGATATTTCATTTTAAACCATCAGAAGTTCATTTTGCTTTTGGTAGAGGTTAAGTCTATTTTTTGTCTAAATTAGCTAACTATCATCCCAGTACTGTGGTTTTCATGATGTATCCTTTCTTCCTTGATGTTGGAAGACTCTTTAAACTAACAGTTAAGCTTTAATCTAATAGAGCCATCCAATGTGTCCAGTTGGTCTGCCTACATTTCTGAACAGCCTTTAAGGCCGCAGGCTCTATATGGAAGAAAATAGAGCCTGCAGCCACAGAATCTGTTTTCTGAGCCATCTGACCAAAATACTTCACATAGTCTCTGTCCTAGCTCCCAGACAGACTGGTTTTGAGGCTGAGACCGGGCAGAGTGGAGCACCTGCCCTCTAATCTGGTGCTACACTGAGACAAGCTGTGCCTTGGTCAGAGGGTAAAGGCTAGGGGAAACGTGTTGCTACCCCTCCTCCCCTTAAGGTGAAGGGGAAGTGTTGGTGCAGACTGGTGAACTTAGAGGATTGTTCTAGTGGGGTGGAACTTCTATGGAGCTGGAGAGGAAGTCTGGGTGTGTGAGGGAGGTGGGGCTAAACTCTCATGGGGAAAGTGAGCCATTTCTCTCCCTCTCTGGCTCACTTACAATCCTATCCATGCTAATGCATACGTGAAGCCTCGTCAATACCACAGGATGCAGCTCCTTTCTGATTTTTCAGTGGGTGAGCCTTGGGTCCCTGGGCCTGGAGGTCACCCGAGAGGGGCCACTGGAGGCCTTCTCAGCCTGCTTTCTAGTCCTCTTTAGGTTGAATAAATTGGGCATGGGGAGCTCTTTTTAGGTAAGCCCTTTACAGAGCAGTGAGGCTGACAAGGCTCATAAGTGTTCTGAGAGTGCCCAGGCCTCTCTATGACCCCCCCTCCCTGCCTGCCTCAGTGGCAGTGCTGGTTCTTGATATACTGCTCTGTGGTAGTGGAGGGGGAGACAGGAGTTATTTGGTTTTCCCCCTCAAAAGTATGAGCAACTTTCCAACCAAAAAAGCTACTGACTAGTAAAACACCTACCCCATCATAGAAGGAAATGGAATTCATGTGATCCTTGGAAATGATGATACTTCCATGACGACAGTGAGAAAACTGAAGGCCACTAGAGAAGAAATGAACATTCCCTGGAAGGAAAAGAGAGTTGGTCAGACCAGCACAGCTGGATGCTGGAGGTGAGATTCCAATGTCCTCTTGCACAGCAGAGAGGTAAACTAGAGGCCAGTATCAGCAATTATGTTATGTGATTTGTATGCTGAGCTCTGTGCTCTGAGGAAGCCAAAGTAACCTCCCAGAGCCTCAGAGGGAAATGAGACATCAGATGCAGTCTTTGCATAAGAATTAGAAAAACGAGTGAATAAACTATCAGCTAATGGCGAGAAGCAAAATTCACATCCCCTTATGGGTATCTTCCAGGGAGACACACTAAAAGACTTTGGGTATATGTGCTCCATTACTGAGTTTACAGATTTTCCTTTCTTCTGCTTTGCCAGAAGCTGGCTCAGCCCTAAAGAGACCACGTCCCTCACTTAGGGCCCAAGAAGGAGCACTAGGGTCTCAGCTGAAGACTAGTGAAGGGAACTTAAGATCCCTGTGCCCAGCAACAGAACATTTGAGTTAGGTAATGAGGAGGTTCTACAGACTCTGGGGGCCTGCTCTTCTGTGGTTCACAAAAGCAAGATGGGTGGCAGGTGAACATGGATGTGGGTTCCTCGGAACAAGGATTCAGGTCTAAGAGAGCTGTTGTTTCCTGGCTGGTCAAGGTCACATAGAGCAGCTCAATATAGGCCCTAGGGAGCAGACCATGGAAAAGTTGGGCAACTAAGATGACAAAGATTAATGCAGGGCCTGGGCTTGCTTTGGAGACACGAAAGCAGCATCCAGAGCACTCATAAGACTCCTAGGTGAAGCTGCTCTCTGGGGCCGGTCCAAGCTGAATCTTCTATTCCTGTAACAGCTTTTCTTTCCATGTTTCTGTATACAGAGAGGAGATGAAGTAGCTCTTAAAGCTCAAGGCACAGGGTTGAGTTGACTGTCATTGAGACCTCATCGTCAAGGTAAAGGCCAAGAGACAAATAAGTGGGACTGATTCCCTGAGTTGTAGCTCCAGAAAAGCAGTGCAAAGCTCTGGAGGTTGGAATGGCAAGAACAGCAAAGGCCAGAAGTCTGAGGGCTGCCTTTGCATCCTGGGTGAGGAATCTGGAGACTGCAAACTTTGAAGGCTTCCCCGAGGAGGTCAGGGTTCAGAAGGAAGGGAGGGGCCTAGTTAGTATGTGTTCACAGGGGATGGGAGAAGTGAAGGGAGAAGGAGGCAGTTTTTAGGTACAAGAAGAACTGGCACCTGCCTCTCATGGAAGAACCAGATGCCCAGTCAGAGGGACATGCCAATCTTACTATCTGGGGCAGCCACAGCCAGTGACTATCCAGGTTCAAGCTACGGAAACCTCTACCCTCCAATAAGTAGCCTGGCTTTCCGAGCACACTGCCTTTCCCCTGAGGCCCTCTGGAAAGGAAGGGCCTTTCTACTCATGCCTCTATTTCATCCTGTACCAACCCCAAGGTCCCTCCATGCTGCTCCCAGGCCCTTCTCCCGCCACCTCGGCATGATACTTTCATTCCCCTAGAGACACAAGCCCCTCCCACTGCTGCTCACACCCACTGCCCTCCTGACCATGCCATATTTCAAATTGCTCTGAATGTGCTCAGTCTTCCCTTCCAATGCCAACACTCCCATTCCTTCTTAGAGCAGTAAAGCTCACCCAGAATATCATGACTTCTGAAATCTCCAGCCCAGCAGCTACTCTTGACACCAGCACCACATCCCCCTTTTAGCTGTCCCATAGAAAGACGGGCAGATCCCCTGGGACAGGACTTACCTTTAAATCTCTGTTCTGTTAAAAGAAAGGAATGGGAACAGATTTCACGCAGTATTTACTAAGCGCCACCCATGTCATAAATTATAGGTTTCTGTTTTCACAATTTTAAGAGGTGGTATTGTTTTTTCTCATAGGACAGATGAGAAAACTCAAGCTTAGAGAGATTTCCCCCAAAATCAAGCATTACTTCTATATGTGGTGGTGGAGCCACATATAGAACACAGGTTTGTCTGATGCCAAAGATGCTGTACCATGCTGGTGCCTTCTGTTCTCTCCTCTTTCCTTTCAATTCTCCCCCTGTCCAAAAGCCCAGCTGTGGTGAATCTGATGATGTGCCTTCTCTGCTCCCTCAACCACACAGGCCACAGTGCTGTTTCACTGCTCATTCACTGCTCATATGGGTCTCCCCATAGCTCATTCACTGCTGTCTCCCAACTCCTTCCAGCAGCCCACAGAGCTTATCCCAGACCTTCAACACTCTCCTAAAACCACAACCACACCAACTCCTGCCACCAGATGACTCTACTTACTGTTTCCAGAGATAAGAGGGCTCTACAGGTGTCATGAGGTAGAATTGCTCCTACTGGTGAGTGCTTAGTACCCGCACCTTTTCCTGTCCTGGGTACCCCTCCACCTGTGTACCTCTGAAGTGAACCTGATTTCAGTAACAAGTCCAGTCCCACTCAAAAGGCCTCCCGGACAAATCTCAATATCCTTCCAAAGCGTCCAGAAAAAAAGCACAGATTGGAGAAGCTGGCACATTCCATCTACTCACTAGGAAGACGGGAAAGAGGTGGATGAGAGAGGTCATCTCTAGCATTTCCTCTCCCACTAGACTCTGAAGCCTCAAAACAAAATGGAAAAGAGGAAGACAAATTCACAAGATAGTGCTGGAAAAGCACTCATTATGGGGCATGGCCCAAGGCAAGGTCTCAGTACACAGGATCTATTTCAGTACTGTCCTGTGACTGCAGCTGCCCCTCAGCCTGGCTCTGTGAGCAGTAACTCTGTCATTATTCTCAGAGCACACATGAGATAAGTGAAGTGACTTACTGAGTGACCCAGTACCAGTGCTCTGGTCTCTGAGAACCTAATCCACTTGATGCGATAACCCTTCTGGTATCTCCTCTGGACTCTTGACTGTCAGACTATGGTCTGAGGGCCATGCCTTTACAGGAGTTCACAGGCGTCAGGGCAGCGAACTCCTGAGGAGATCTCCCTGACTCTCTGTGACATCCTTAGTGTCCTTGGTGGATGAGTTCTGTCCTTCCTTCTCCATTCTAGACATATGAAAACCCAGGATAAGAGGAAGTTTCCCATTACTGCCCCAAAACCAGGAGGACTGCAGTTTGGGTCTGCCTTTGATTGAGCTCTGCATCCCTGGAAGTCCAGCAAAGGAGGGATGAGCCCTTGGGGTAAACCAAGATACCAAGCAAATACCAACGAAGAATTTGGCTTTTCCTCTTCAGAAAACTGGCTGCACAAATAAGGGTATTCCAACAGCCCAGTCTATGTGAAGAGGGAGACACTTACCACTGCTGGGGAAATTTATGATGCAATGGCTAGATGATTTTCATCCTGTGTCTGTAAAAGTATGCGAAATGTACACATAGGGTTTAGAGAAAAAAAAAAAAACTAAAGCAACAACAACAAAACCCAGATGCCTATGCACTCACCACTGAGCCTAAGAAATTCAGTATTACTGGCACCACTGAAGCCCCCTGGATGACCTTCCTCACTGAGAGCCCTTCTCTTCCACGCAGGGGGAACAGCATCCTAAATTCTGGATGGTTTTACCACACTTGAATGTATCTGTAAACTGTGTATTACTTAGCTTTGTCTGTTTTTGTTTTTATATAAACGAAATCTTAATCATATACTCTTCTGTGACTTGCTTACTTCTCTTGACACTCTGTTCCTGAATGTGACCCATGCCCAGGCCAGAATGCAGTGGTGCGATCTTGGCTCACTGCACCTTCTGCCTTCCGGGTTTAAGTGATTCTCCTGCTTCAGCCTCCCGAGTAGCTGGGATTACAGGCATGTGCCACCATAGTCTGGCTAATTTTTGTATTTTTAGTAGAGATGGGGTTTCACCACGTTGTCCAGGCTGGTCTCAAATTCCTGACCTCAGGTGATCTGCCCGTCTTGGCCTCCCAAAGTGCTGGGATGACAGGCATGAGCTACCATGCCAAGCTAAAACCTTCCTTTTTAAAGTGTCCCTCCTGTTGAAAATTAGCCAGGTGTGGTGGCACATGCCTATAAATCCAGCTACTTGGGAGGCGGAGGCTGCAGTGAGCTGAGATCACACCATTGCACTCCAGCCTGGATGACGGAGTGAGACTTCCTTTCAAAAAATAAAAAATTTAAAAAAAAAGTAAAGTGTCCCTCAATAGCTTCAGGTGGACACAAGGCAACACATGAGAGGATGCAGAAAGATGGCAGCAGAGAGCAGACCACAGCTGGCCTGGGCCTCTCAAACACGTAAGGTGAAAGCCAGATTGGTCCCTACGGTTCTCAGGATGTATTCACTATCCCATGTTTCAATGGGTTCAGGACCCTGCTCTGCATTGCTAACAATTTTCCGCCCAGTGTAAAAACATTCTGGAATCTGTAAATCACTACAGGGAGAATGAAGGAGCTGCCTGAGCACCAACCATTCACTGATGCCTGTAGGAAACAGTAGAACCCATACATATATGGTCAGTTGATTTTCAACAAAGGTGAAAAGACAATTCAAAAGAGAAGAAGAGTCTTCAACAAATGGTCCTGCAAAAACTGGATACTCATATGTCAAACAGCAAACATCAATACATCCCTCACAATGGAAATTCTGCCATTCTCATCAGCCACAGTGGAAAAATCTCGTACTTCACAGGGATATTGGGTAGAGTACTCAAAAAGATTTTGCCACAGTAGTGGCATAAAATTAGTCCTAAATCCAATGTTGCTCTTCCTCCTGCCTAATAAAGCTTAAAAGCAAGACCAGATAATAGGATTAGAAGAAAAAGTTATTGGCCGGGCACAGTGGCTCATGCCTATAATCCTAGCACTTTGGGAGGCAGAGATGGTTGGATTGTTTGAGGCCAGGAGTTTGAGACTAGCACAGACAACACAGCGAGACCCCATCTCTATTAAAAAAATAATAAAATAAAATAAGAAAAAGTTATTAAAACAGTTATTATAACTGTATCCTGTGTTTAACAAGCTGGAGGAAAGAATGAACCATATTAGCTTGAGTCACAAAAGATATAAAAAAAGATTCAAAATCAAACTTCTAAATATGAAAAATACAATGTCTAAGAAGAAAAATACACTGGATGAGATTAATGGCATTAGACAATGCAGAAGAAAAGGTGAGTAAATTAGAATAAACAGAAATAGAAACTATGTAAAACAAAACACAAAGAGAAAAAAAAACTGATCACAATGGTATGGAACAGCAGGGAGCTGTGGGCCAACTTCAAGCTCCCTGACACACATGTAATGGGAGTACCTGAGGGGAGGGGGAGAACTGTTTAAAAAAATAATGACTGACAAAATTCTGGATTTGAGGAAGACTAAAAATCCACCAATCCGAGAAGCTAAAAAAATCTTAAGCACAAAAAACATGAAAAGGCCAGTGTGGTGGCTCATACCTGTAATCCCAACATTTTGGAAGGCTGAGGTGGGCGGATCACCTCAGGTCAGGAGTTCAAGACCAGCCTGGTCAACATGGTGAAACCCCGTCTCTATTTAAAAACACAAAAAATTTAGGCTGGGTGTGGTGGTGGGCACTGTAGTCTCAGCTACTGAGGAGGCAGAGACAGGAGAATCCCTTGAACCCAGGAGGTGGAGGCTGCAGTGATTCAAGATCGTGCTGCTGTTGCACTCCAGCCTGGGTGGTGAGTGAAATGCCATCTCAAAAAAACAAACAAACAAAAAACAAACAAACAAAAAACATGAAGAAAACCACATCAAGTCACATCAAAACCAAACTGCTGAAAAAAAACTTTTTTTAAACCAAACTGCCTAAAATCAGTGATAAGCAGCTGGCAAGAAAAGCTGTTTCTTACACAGAAAGAAACAGGCCAGACACGGTGGCTCACACCTGTAATTCCAGCACTTTGGGAGCCTGAGGCAGGTGGATCACCTACGGTCGGGAGTTCGAGGCCAACCTGACCAACACGGAGAAACCCCATCTCTACTAAAAATACAAAATTAGCTGGGCACGGTGGCGCATGCCTGTAATCCCAGCTACTCGGGAGGCTGAGGCAGGCAGGAGAATCTGAACCCAGGAGGAGGAGGTTGTAGTGAGCTGAGATCATGCATGAGCAACAAGAGTGAAACTCCATCTCAAACAAGATAAAGATGGCAGAACCATACAAAATCAAGAAGACAATGGGATGGAGCAACATGTTTAAACTACAGAAATTTGAAAAATTTTGTCTTTATACCAAAAATCTGAAAAACTTAGATGAAAGGAAACAATTTCTAGAAAATTCTAAGTTTCCAAGATGAATCAAGTAGAAAATTAAAATCTAACTAATTAACCATTAAAGAAACTAAATCAGTAGTTAAAAACCTTTCCTTAAAAAATAAATCATGCCAGGCTGGACACGGTGGCTCACCCCTGTAATCCCAGCACTCTGGGAGGCCGAGGTGGGCAGATCACCTGAGGTCAGGAGTTCGAGATCAGTTTGACAATATGGAGAAACCCCATCTCTACTAAAAATGCAAAATTAGCCAGGCATGGTGGCAAATGCCTGTAATCCCAGCTACTCGGGAGGCTGAGGCAGGAGAATCACTTGAACCCGGGAGGTGGAGGTTGCAGTGAGCTGAGATCATGCCATTGCACTTCAGCCTGGGCAACAAGAGCAAAACTCCGTCTCCAAAAAAAAAAAAAAAAAATCATGCCTTCAGTGTTTTACAGGGAAGTACTAACAGAGTCAAAGAATAAATAAATCAAATCTCATACATAATATTCTACAGTAAGGGAGTACAAAAGAGAATACTCCTTGGCTAGAAAATTTGATCCTAAACCAGAAATTACACTACAAAAAAAGGAAAAAAAGCTAATCTTATTCATAATGTAATAATCCTAACAAAACTGTTAGCAAACTGAGGCTAGCAGTATATTAAAAGTAATAATTAAGTTAGCCCTTCTCAAGAATGTAGAATTAACATTTAAAAAATCAAGTAATATAGCAGTTTATTATGTTAACAGATTAAAGAAACAAATTTGTAAGTGTAGGAAAAAAGCACTAATAAAAATCAAGAAACAGGCATGATAAAAACTTACTAAATTTATAATGAAAGGGAAATGTTCTTAAAATCCACAAGTATTAAAATACAGAGGAAGCAGTAAAACTCTCTCTGCTAGATGGGAATAATACAAGAATGCCTGTTATCACTACTTCTACTCCATGATGTAAGTGGTATGACCCAGTGAAGGCAAGATAAAGAAATATAATAAGAATGGAGAGGAAGAAATAAAGCCATCATAATCCATAGATCATATGAATGCCCATAAATAAAACTCCAAATACCCAGATTACTAGAATTAATTAAGAATAAGGTTGAAGATTCTCAGCACCACATCGCACCTACTCTAAAATTGACCACATAATTGGAAGTAAATCACTCCTCAGCAAATGCAAAAGAACGGAAATCATAACAAACAGTCTCTCAGACCACAGTGCAATCAAGTTAGAACTCAGAATTCAGAAACTAACTCAGAACCGCACAGCTTCATGGAAACTGAACAACTGGCTCTTGAATGTTGACTGGATAAACAATGAAATGAAGGCAGAAATAAAGATGTTCTTTGAAACCAACGAGAACGAAGACACAACATACCAGAATCTCTGGGACACATTTAAAGCAGTCTCTAGAGGAAAGTATATAGCAATAAATGCCCACATGAGAAACAAGGAGAGATCTAAAACTGACACCCTATCATCAAAATTGAAAGAGCTAGAGGAGCAAGATCAAAAAAACTCAAAACCTAGCAGAAGACAAGAAATAACTAAGATCAGAGCAGAACTGAAGGAGATAGAGAACACGAAAACCTCTTCAAAAAATCAATAAATCCAGGAGCTGGTTTTTTGAAAAGGTCAACAAAATAGACAGACCACTAGCCAGATTAATAAAAAAGAAAAAATAATCAAATAAATGCAATAAAAAACGATAAAGGGGATATCACCACAGATTCCACAGAAATTCAAACCATCATCAGAGATTATTACAAACAACTCTATGCACATAAACTAGTAAACCTGGAAGAAATGGATAAATTCCTGGACACATGCATCCTCCCAAGCCTAAACCAGGAAGAAGTCGAAACCCTGAATAGACCAATAACAAGGTCTGAAGTTGAGGCAGCAATTAAGAGCCTACCACCCAAAAAAAGCCCAGGTCCAGATGGGTTCACAGCCGAATTCTACCAGACATACAAAGAGGAGCTGGTACCATTCCTTCTGAAACTATTCCAAACAATCCAAAAAGAGGGAATCCTTCCTAAATCATTTTATGAGACCAACATCATCCTGATACCAAAACCTGGCAGAGACTCAGCAAGAAAAGAAAACTTCAGGCCAATATCCATGATGAACATAGATGCAAAAATCTTCAATAAAATACTGGCAAACCGATTGCAACAGCACATCAAAAAGCTTATCCACCATGATCAAGTAGGCTTTTCCGGGGATGTAAGGCTGGTTCAACATACGCAAATCTATAAACATAATCCAC
This sequence comes from Ateles fusciceps, assembly GCA_036589455.1. NCBI lineage: Eukaryota > Metazoa > Chordata > Mammalia > Primates > Atelidae > Ateles > Ateles fusciceps. Next base: position 377,642 of record JAZHEH010002969.1, on the reverse strand, counting down.
CACATAAACAGAACCAAAGACAAAAACCACATGATAATCTCAATTGATGCAGAGAAGGCCTCTGACAAAATTCAACAGCCCTTTATGCTAAAAACTCTCAATAAACTAGGTATTGATGGAACGTATCTCAAAATGATAAAAGCTATTTACGACAAACCAATAGCCAATATCATACTGAATGGGCAAAAACTAGAAGCATTCCCTTTGAAATCTGGCACTAGACAAGGATGTCCTCTCTCACCACTCCTATTCAATATAGTACTGGAAGTTCTAGCCAGAGCAATCAGGCAAGAAAAAGAAATAAAGGGTATTCAAATAGGAAAGGAGGAAGTCAAATTGTCTCTATTTGCAGACGATATGATTGTATATCTAGAAGACCCCATCGTCTCAGCCCAAAATCTCCTGAAACTGATAAGCAACTTCGGCAAAGTCTCAGGATATAAAATCAATGTGCAAAAATCACAAGCATTCCTATACACCAATAACAGGCTTAAAGACAGCTCAAATCGGCTGGGCGCGGTGGCTCACGCCTGTAATCCTAGCACTTTGGGAGGCCGAGGTGGGTGGATCACCTGAGGTCAGGAGTTCAAGACCAGCCTGGCCATCATGGTGAAACCCCATCTTAAAAAAAAAAAAAAAAAAAAAAAGACAGCCAAATCAAGAACCAACTGCCATTCACAATCGCTACAAAGACAATAAAATACCTAGGAATACAACTAACAAGGAACGTAAAGGACCTCTTCAAGGAGAACTACAAACCACTGCTCAATGAAATAAGAGAGGACACAAACAGATGGAGAAATATTCCATGTTCATGGCTAGGAAGAATCAATGTTGTCGAAAATGGCCATACTGCCCAAAGTAATTTACAGATTCAACGCTATCCCTATCAAGCTACCAATGACCTTCTTCAAAGAACTGGAAAAAACCACCTTAAACTTCATATGGAACCAAAAGAGAGCCCGCATAGCCAAGTCAATTCTAAGCAAAAAGAACAAAGCTGGAGGCATCACACTCTTGGACTTCAAACTATACTACAAAGCTACAGTAATCAAAACAGCATGGTACTGGTACCAGAACAGAGATATAGACCAATGGAACAGAACAGAGGCCTCCGACACAACACAACACATCTACAACCACCTGATCTTTGACAAACCTGACAAAAACAAACAATGTGGAAGCAAGTCCCTGTTTAATAAATGGTGTTGGGAAAACTGGCTAATCATGTGCAGAAAGCAGAAGCTGGACCCCTTCCTGACACCTTACACTAAAATTAACTCCAGATGGATTAAAGACTTAAACACAAGACCTAACACCATAAAAGCCCTAGAAGAAAATCTAGGCAAAACCATTCAGGACATAGGCGTAGGCAAGGACTTCATGACCAAAACACCAAAAGCAGTGGCAACAAAAGCCAAAATAGACAAATGGGACCTAATCAAACTCCACAGCTTCTGCACAGCAAAAGAAACAGTCATTAGAGTGAATCGGCAACCAACAGAATGGAAAAAATTTTTGCAGTCTACCCATCTGACAAAGGGCTGATAACCAGAATCTACAAAGAACTGAAACACATTTACAAGAAAAAAACAAACAAGCCCATTCAAAAGTGGGCAAAGGATATGAACAGACACTTTACAAAAGAAGACATACATGAAGCCAACAAACATATGAAAAAATGCTCATCATCACTGGTCATTAGAGAAATGCAAATCAAAACTACATTGAGATACCATCTCACGCCAGTTAGAATGGCGATCATTAAAAAATCTGGAGACAACAGATGCTGGAGAGGATGTGGAGAAATAGGAACGCTTTTACACTGTTGGTGGGAGTGTAAATTAGTTCAACCATTGTGGAAGACGGTGTGGCGATTCTTCAAGGACCTAGAAATAGAAATTCCATTTGATCCAGCAATCCCATTACTGGGTATATATCCAAAAGACTATAAATCGTTCTACTATAAGGACACATGCACACGAATGTTCATTGCAGCACAGTTTACAATAGCAAAGATCTGGAACCAACCCAAATGCCCATCGATGATAGACTGGACAGGGAAAATGTGGCACATATACACCATGGAATATTATGCAGCCATCAAAAACGATGAGTTCGTGTCCTTTGTAGGGACATAGATGAACCTGGAAACCATCATTCTCAGCAAACTGACACAAGAACAGAAAATCAAACACCCCATGTTCTCACTCATAGGCGGGTGTTGAACAATGCGAACACATGGACACAGGGAGGGGAGTATCACACACTGGGGTCTGTTGGGGGAAAAAGGGGAGGGATAGTGGGGGGGTGGGGAGTTGCGGAGGGAATAGCATGGGGAGAAATGCCAGATATAGGTGATGGGGGAGGAAGGCAGCAAATCACACTGCCATGTGTGTACCTATGCAACAATCTTCCATGTTCTTCACATGTACCCCCAAACCTAAAATGCAATAAAAAAAATTAAAAAAAAAGAATAAGGTTGAAGAATACAAAGTAAATATATAAATATTAAATGCAGTTAATCTATAACCAGCAATTTTACCACAATTTAGGATTACAATCCTAGATAAATCATCAAAAGTATAATTATAAAAGATATTTCTGACAGCAAAAAAGATATAAAATATTAAGAAAATTATAATACTATGTTAAAAGTCATTAAAAATGACATAAATATGTATCACATTCATGGACTGGAAACTCAGGTTTACTTAATTGACCTGGTAAAAATGACAATCCTCTCCAGAGTGATCTTTAAATTCAACATAATTTCAGTAAAAAAAAAAAACTCCCAACAAGTTTTTTGAAAATCCTGAAAAGCCAAAATAAAAATGTCAATAACTTGGAGCAAAATGCTAAGAATAGCCAAGACACTCCTGAAGAAGAAAAATAAAGCAGGAACTTGCCTTATCACAGACAATGAATGTCTGTGCCCTCTCCAAAATTCCCATGTTGAAGCCTTAACCCCAAAAGTGATGGTATCTGGAGATGGAGCTTTTGGAAGGAAACTGGAGTTAGATGAAATGTGATGAGGTCATGAACGTGGGGCATGGTCTGTGGGGGATGTGGTGCCCTTAGAAGAGCTACCAGAGAGGTTGGCGCCTACCACGTGTGCACAGAGGAGGGGTCATGTGGGCATACAGTGACAGCCAGCCTCTGTGGCCAAGAAAAGAGGATGAAACCTCCCCCTTGCCTGCACCTTGATCCTGGACTTCCCAGCCTCCAGACTGAGAAATAAATTTCTACTGTTTAAGCCACTCAGTCTGTGGTATTTTGTTATGGCAGCCCAAGCGGACTAAGATACCACACAGAAATATGTTATCTGTCTAAAATAAAACAACATGGTATTTTCTCAGGGAGACCCTGAATAATGGAACACAATAGAGAGCCTATTAATAAATGCACACATAAAGAGAGTTGATTTACAACAAAGCTGGCATTGCCGATTGGTGGGAAAAGAATGATTTTTTAATAACCGTTGCTGAGACAGATTGTTGCTTACATTTAAAAAATGAAATCTGACTCCTATCTCATATCACTTTCAAAGAGCAATCCAGGTGGATTCTTTGAAAAATTATCATATTTTTATAATTCAACAGCAAAAGCCTCAATAAATCTAAAATACATGAATCACACAGGAAAAGATTATCTTGATTACATTAAAACCAAAAACTGACTCTCCCCTCCTGACCTCTTTCCGCCATCTTTCCGTGCCGCCACAATGGTGCGCATGAATGTCCTGGCTGATGCTCTCAAGAGCATCAACAATGCCGAAAAGAGAGGCAAACGCCAGGGGCTTATTAGGCTGTGCTCCAAAGTCATCGTCCGCTTTCTCACTGTGATGATGAAGCATGGTTACATTGGCGAATTTGAAATCATTGACGATCACAGAGCTGGGAAAACTGTTGTGAACCTCACAGGCAGGGTAGACAAGTGTGGTGTGATCAGCCCCAGATTTGATGTGCAACTCAAAGATCTAGAAAAATGGCAGAATAATCTGCTTCCGTCCCGCCAGTTTGGTTTCACTGTACTGACAACCTCAGCTGGCATCACGGACTGTGAAGAAGCAAGACGAAAACACACAGGAGGGAAAATTCTGGGATTCTTTTTCTAGGGATGTAATATATATATTTACAAATAAAATGCCTCATGGAAAAAAAAAAAACTTTTATTCGCTAAAAAGCATCAGAAATAAAATGAAAACACAAGCTACAAGGTGAAAGAAAATATTTGCAATATACTGAACTGACAAAGACTCACCTATCCAAAAATCTATAAAGATTTCTAAAATAGGCCAGATGCGGTGGCCCACGCCTGTAATCCCCAGCACTCTGGGAGGCCAAGAGGGCAGATGACCTGAGGTCAGGAGTTCAAGACCAGCCTGGCCAACACAGCGAAACCCCGTATCTACTAAAAATACAAAAATTAGCTGGGTGTGGTGGTGCACCCCTGTAGTCCCAGCTGCTTGGGAGGCTGAGGCATGAGAACTGCTTGAACCCAGGAGGTGGAGGTTGCAGTGAGTTGAGACTGTGTCCCTGTCTCCAGCCTGGCCAATAGAGTGAGACTCAGTATCAAATAAATAAATAAATAAGAAAAAGACAATCTAAAAGAAACATGAGCAAGAAAACAAGAACAAGCATTTAACAGAAGTAAAGTACAATAGCTTGGTCAATAAAGATGGTTCACTAATGATAAGAGAAATGTAAATTAAAATCCTAATAATACAGCACTGCACACTCAGCATAATGGCAAAATTGGCAAAACAGCAAGTGTCAGCCAGAATATGGAAAAGCTCAAACACTTGTATGCTGCTGCTAGAAGTATAATTTGGTAAAATCAACTTGTAAAACAGGCTGGCCTCGTTGATAAAGCCGTATGTGGGCTCAAATGAAAACTCCAAATGTTTACTCCTCCTTATTCCAACCCTACAGAAATATTTGCCCATGTGGACCAAGAGACACGCACAAGAATGGTCATAACAGTACAGTCTGTAATCCCCTAAAAAACCATATATTTACTTATTTACTTTTTAGAGATAGCGTCTCGCTCTGTCAGCCAGGCTGGAGTACAGTGGTGAGATCATACCTTTCTACAGCCTTGAACTCCTGGGCTCAAGCCACCCTCCAGTCTCAGCCTTCCAAGTAGATGGGACCACAGGAACATGCCACCATGCCTGGCTAATTTTTTTTTTTTTTTTGGTAGAAATGGGGTTCTGCTCAAGCAGTCCTCCTGCCTTGGCCTTCCAAAGTGCTAGGATTACAGACACCGGTCAATTTTAAAAATTCTTTTGTAGAAACAAGAGTCTCACTCTGTTGTCCAGGCTGGTCTTAAACTCCTAGCCTTAAGTGATGCTCCCACTTCAGCCTCCTGAGAAGCTGGGATTACAGGCACAAGCCACTGCACCTAATACAAAAACTATAAATAACCCACATGTCCACCAAGATTCAAAATGATAGTGCATGTTCATACAAAGGAATACTATAGGGCCATGAAAATGAGTAAACTAGGCCAGGTACAGAGGCTCATGCATGTAATCCCAGCACTTTGGGAGGCTGAGGTAGGTGGATCACAAGGTCAGGAATTCAGGACCAGCCTGCCCAATATGGTGAAACCCCATCTCTACTAAAAATACAAAAATTAGCTGGGCACAGTGGCGGGTGCCTATAATCCCAGCTACTCATGAGGCTGAGGCAGGAGAATTGCTTGAACCTGGGAGGCAGAGGCTGCAGTGAGCCAACATCATACCACTGCATTCCAGCCTGGGCGACAGAGTGACACTCCATCTCAAAAACAACAACAACAACAACAACAAAAAACAAAGAGTAAATTATATGGCTATATATAACAAACTGGATGAATCCTAGGAATATTGAGCAAAAAAAGCAAGTCTCAGAAGAATACACACAGTATGATTCTATTTGTATTAAGTACAAAACAAGATATTGTTTAGGGATATGGGCATGTGTGGCAAAACTCTAAAGCAGGTTCCTGAGGATCAGGTACTGGGCAGCCTGCCTGGCCACAGTCAGCAGGGCGGGGAAGAGAAGGGCACATGAAGGACACGAATGAATGGGAAGCTGAATAGCACAAGACAAGCTGCTGTCTTGTGATAGCAGACACCACTAACTGGTGAAGAGAAAAGGTTCTACAGCTGAAAACATTTCAAGGTAAAGGAAATACTATTCTTTTTTTTTTTGAGATGGAGTTTCACTCTTGTTGCCCAGGCTACAGTGCAATGGCATGATCTTGGCTCACCACAACCTCTGCCTCCTAGATTCAAGCAATTCTCCTGCCTCAGCTTCCCAAAGAGCTGGGATTACAGGTATCCACCACCACACCAGGCTAATTTTGTATTTTTAGTAGAGATGGGGTTTCTCTATGTTGGTCAGGCTGGTCTTGAACTCCTGACCTCAGGTGATCCATCTGCCTCAGGCTCCCAACGTGTTGGGATTACAGGCATGAGCCACTGAGCCTGGCCAGGAAGTACTGTTCTTTTCATCTGGGTGAAAGTAATTACTGGGTGAAAAATCAGAAGACCTGTACAATCCTCCAGACCAGGACTGCCCTCTAGATGCTGCCATTACTTGTACTTCACCTCAGTCAGTCAGGGTGAGGGAGCTTTTTTTTTCTTTTTTTGAGACGGAGTTTTGCTCTTGTTGCCCAGGCTGGAGTGTGCAAGGATGTGATCTCAGTTCATCACAATCTCCACCTCCCCCGGTTCACGTGATTCTCCAACCTTAGCCTCCTGAGTAGCTAGGATTACAGGCTTGAGCCACCGCACCCTGCCTATAGGGTGAGGGAGCTTAAAAAAAAAAAAGTATGGAAAAAAAAGCCTGCACAACATCAGGCAAATTATCACCTTCTATGGGACTCAGGATATGAGGATCAATCAAGATAATGCATCCTGAGGAACTGAAGATAAATACCTTCAGGGGGTGGGAAGAGATAAATTTCAAGCTCATCATAGTCTCAACTAAAGGCAGATTTATATAGACACTAAAGACACTTGAACTTCAGGACCTCCTACCTGTCCAAGTCGCCTACTAAGGCCCTAAGAAGAGCTCTAACCATTTTGTATTATTTTCCTTAGAGAGTCCCCAATGGTATAAACTTTAAGCCCCACGAAACCTACATCAGCTCCTGATCTGAATCCCAAAGGGGTAAAACACTTACCACATAGGCAGGGGGAGACTCCTGTTTAAATTCTCTGCTTCTATTGAATTTCCCTGCCACAGAAAACCATCTCCTAATTCATATTTGATTCCCCGCAGGAATTAAGAAAGTTTAAAATTTAAGTTTTCAAAAGACTCCAGAAACCCCTGGCTGTGCCCTTTATTCTTGCACAGAGACCTTAGGATACACCGAATCTTGTTGGATAACTCAATACAATGCAATACTATTTTTCTAACAAGGCCCTTTGCTAAGAAGGTGCAAACTAATTTTGGCAAATATCCCTGCTAAATATTGTAATTGGCTCAAGGATGACAGAGCACAAACCACCTCTGTGTTGTGCCTACAATCTGCTTTCAAAACACTATGCAATCTTGCCTCAAGGCTGGTAGTATTACCACACACTCCCTGCCTTCAGCAAATGTTCCCGGGTCCTCTGCACCAGGATCTGGAGAGGCACAAATGCAGGGACAGATGTGATAACAAATGCCATTACCACCCCAGCATTATGTGGATAGAAAACCAGAACTCCTTGTGCTTTGTCTTCTGTGAGAATGAAGGAGCAGAAGCAGAACCAGTGATCTGAGAACAGGGGAAAGGAACTTGCCACTGGAGAGAATATTTTCAACAAGAAGAGCAAATCATCCAGAAAGGGGATTTGCTTAGTAGAGGTTGAGGAATTTGTAGAGTAAGTCAAAACTCCTCCCCTCACATAAAGGCTATATTCAACAAGGAAAGAATAGGACTCATAAGAAAATGTTATTTTGAGGAAACCAAAAAGGAACATGCAGTAAATCCCTGTAAAATCCATGCAAGACCAACAAGGTTTTTGAGGATTTTAGATGAGCAGAAACACTGCCAGCTTGGAATGAAAGCGACAGAGACATGAAGGAGACTGTTGGACCCTCAAAATTCTACTGGCAAGAGGCAGGCTGATAAAACAACTCAGCTACAAACAAGGTGCTACCTTTCACTGAAAAAGGAAGGACGACAGTGGTTTAGCCACAAGCCCAGACGGTGGAGCCATGAGCCCAGAGAAAACCAAGAGCAAACAGGGTAGAACCAAGAGCCAGGGGGCAGAGCTGAAAGCCAGAATTATTCCCAGGCCTTGAAACCTAATCAAGAAACTGCAGTCTGCCCAGCTGGACTTCAATGCTGCCTTGAGCTGGTGACTCCTTTTTACCTTCTGTTTTTCCTCTTTGTGAACCTGAAGTCTATGCCAGTCCCACCTTGTATGTTGGGAGGGCTGGGGGCAGATGACTTGTCTCTTTAGTTTCATAGGTCCACAGACTTGAGAGATTACACTCCCAAGCCTCATTTACATGGGACTTAGATGATCTTGATCATGAGATTTTGGGTAAGCCCATGAGACTTAGGACTTTGAACTGCAGTCATAATGGGATGAGACCCTCCGGAGGAGGTAACCATATTTTGCATAAGATAGGGACATGAATTATGGGCACCAGAGGGTGGACTGGGATAGGCAAAAACTTAAGATGCTGATAACAGAAGAGGAATTCAGAGAGATTCAAAGTGTGAGAGAGATTCAATACAAGGAGGTTCCTTATAACTAAGATGGAGCAGGGGTTCACAAGGGCAAGGACTTCTGGGAGGAGGAGCTGAGAGGATCCCTGTCTGACAGCCAGCAATGAAAACAGGGACCTCAGTCCTATAAGTGAAAGGAACTGGCAGACAAACATCCTGGCTGAGCTTGGGAGAAGATTCTTTCCCAGAGGCTCCAGATAAGAGCCTAGTCTGGCTGATGCCTTGACTTTGACCTCATGAGATCTGGATCCAGCCAAGCATGCCTGAACTTCTGACCCAGAGAACTGTCAGATAATAAGACGGTGCTGTTTCAAAAACTACTAAATTTGTGGTAATTTGTTACACAGCAAGAGAAAATGAATCCAGATTCTGTTTAGATTCACAAATTCTATTTCTGGAAATGTTGCTGCCCTAGCCCATAGGAGAGCTAACCTCAGGCAGCAACAAAAGGACCAAGTTCAGTTCTGTGATTAGCCCTTCCTAGCATAAATTTCCTCATCTACAAAGTGGGTGAGTCAAGAGAGAAAAGCTGTAGGAAAACATTTCTGTACCTCAACTGTGTTCAAATATAAGATGTATTTTTAATCACAACACCCATGCTGCCATCTGCAAATGAGGGACCCAGGCATGGCCAAGAACAGAAAAGTCATAGCTCCTTACCTTCCTCAGGGCAGGTCTGTAGATTGCTGGAATAAAGATATGCTCCTTCTCCTCTTGTTAGAAAAGTGCCCAGGAAAGACTCATCCCCCTTTAAAAACAACAACAACAACAACAACAAAAACCAAAAAAGAACAGGTGATTTATAGCATAAATACAGAATCAAAAGTCCTGTCCAATTTTGTGTCTACAAAAAGCTGAGTCAGGCTCAGATAGCCCCAATGTATTCCATGGCCTTCGGCATTGTCTGCTCTTTGGCAGGTTGCTGGCATCCTTGATTTGCACTGAGAAAAAGAACATTAAGGTTCTCTCTGAGTCCAAGCATCAAAGCCTGCAATGCTTGTTCATGTTCCAGTGGATTTATTCCCTCTGTGAAAATGGAGGCAGCTTCTCCTTGGCCTTAAGCCTTGATGTCCCAGCTCTCCATGTCTAGGCCAATCTGGGATCTGCTTTTAATATTACGGGGAGATTTTTAAAAACACCAAAAGGTCCTAATGGAATAAAGAATCCCCCTCTAATTGTGTCCTCTATAAATGGTTATTTCTTTTCTTTTTTTTTTTTTTTCAGAGATGGGGTTTCACTATCTTGGCCAGGGTGGTCTTGGACTCCTGACCTCATGATCCACTTGCCTCAGCCTCCCAAAGTGCCGGGATTAGAGGCATGAGCCACTGCACCTGGCCTTATAAATGGTTATTTCTAAAGCTCTGTGGGGAAGGGGAGAAATGCAAATAGGAAGTGAAGACAACGTAGTGCAAATCCTTTAGGTTAGTAATGAGATGAAGTATTTTAATACCTTTATGAATTGCTTACATTATCTTTTGGTATGATGTTAACACAGACTAAGAAGGCTGCTTACCTTCACTGCTTGCTGGGTTTTCTCAGAAAATTTTACTTCATTATCTTCCACCTGTGTCCAAAAGGAATGCAGATTTTTAGTTGACTACTTCAAGGGAAAACCCTGCTAGGTTTCTCCGCTGTGTTCAAATACTTCCAGGACACTGGCTGAGCAGTCCCTCCACCATGTCCATGTCCAGTGCTCTCAGGCCCTGACACAGCTGAGATGTCTGCTGGTCACCAGGGCTGAGAGCCCAAGGTCATGGTGGGCTCTCTCACTAGGACCTGAGGTCCAGCTAACGAGCTTATGGCATGCGTTAGTCTCCACCTACATTTCACTTAGAAAAAAAACAACGGTTTTTAGGAATGAAGCAAACAGAATGTATTAAAATACTTTCAGAGAGTGTCTTCTCATTTAAACACGTTCAGGTTAGAGGATAACTCTCAGTCTTCCCTGTCTGTGTGGGAACTGCAGAAGCAGAATATGAGCACTCTTAAGCAGGGACTCAGCCCATTAGCAGACTAACTGCTGTCACATCTTCTAAGTTCCAAGGCGCTGGTTTCAGACCAAGTCCCTCCTGCTGTGCAAAATGGGACTTTTCTACAAGTAGAGAGACGTTGCTGTAAAAAAGTAGCAAGCACTCTACCCGGGAAGGAAACCATGGGATCCACTTCTCACGATCTGTGTGACCTAAGCTGTTTCCTCATCTGTAAAATGAGGCTGTTACGTCTTCCTTCACAATTTAACAGTGATCCACATAACTTTGTTTCTTTCTTATGAAACTTTTCTAAGATTATGAGAGTTAACGAAATCAGGTTCATTTGTATAAAGAGAAAGGGCTGAGATAAAAACTTCCATTCCTGAACAACAGCTAGTTCAGGATCTGACATCCCACCAGGGGCACACAAAGAGGCTCTTCCTCAAATGTTCGCCCTGATTTCTCCACACATAGGTCCACTTCCACCTGATGAATGACACTACTAACCAGCCAGGAGCAGAATCTGGGTACAGCGGCAGTCAGGACTACGGAGCTGGTTTCTGTGGTAACAGTGCCATCTGCAGGAAGACCACAGACATGCTAGTTACTCCCCTAGCACATCAGCCCGCCTCTCAGGCCTCAGACCCTAAATGCCCTTCTCAGGAGCAAGGGCTGTTGTTTTATTTTATTTTTTTTGAGACAGCATCTTGCTCTGTCACCCAGGCTAGAGTGCAGTGGTGTGATCTCGGCTCACTCAATCTCCACCTTGCAGGTTCAAGCAATTCTCCTGCCTCAGCCTCCCAAGTAGCTGGGATTACAGGCATGTGCCACCACGCCCGGCTAATTTTTGTATTTTTAGTAGAGACGGAGTTTCACCATGTTGGGCAGACTGATCTCGAACTCCTGACCTCAGGTGATCCACCAGCCACGGCCACCCAAAGAGTTGGGATTACAGGCAACATGGCAATACCCTGTTCTCTACAAAAAATATGAAAATTAGCCAGGCGTAGTGGCACATTGGTGGTCCCTGCTACTTGGGAGGCTGAGGTGGGAGAATTGCTTGAGCCCAGGAGGTGGAGGTTGCAGTGAGCCAAGATCATGCCACTACACTCCAGCCTGGGTGACAGAGCAAGACTCCGTCTCAAAAAAAAAAAAAAACAAAAAACAAAACTCTTGGGAATTAGTCCATTTTACCATTACTTTTTAAAAAATTTTCGAGATGGGAGTCTCACTGTGTCACCAGGCTGGAGTGTAGTGGTGCGATCTCGACTCACTGCAACCTCCGCCTCCTGGGTTCAAGTGATTCTCCTGCCTCAGCCTCCTGAGTAGCTGGGACTTCAGGCGCACGCCACCACGCCCAGCTAATTTTTGTATTTTCAGTAGAGATGGGATGGTTTCAATCTTTTGACCTCGTGATCTGCCTGCCTTGGCCTCCCAAAGTTCTGGGATTACAGGCGTGAGCCACCACGCCCAGCTTACTTCTTAATTTTTATCAAGGTAGTGCAGGTACACATATTAAAGATCAAAGAGAATATTATCAGGCTCATTCTATCATTCTTTAGAATATTTTCATTCCTTAGAATATAATTCTTTAGAATATTTTGCCAATATAACAGGTTAAAAAAATGATATGTCACTATTGTTTCAAATTGCTTTTTTTTTTAGACAGAGTCTTCACTCTGTCACCAGGCAGGAGTGCAGTGGCACAATTTCAGCTCACTGCAACCTCCATCTCACAAGTTCAAGCGATTCCCCTGCCTCAGCCTCGAGTAGCTGGGATTACAGGTGCCCACCACCACGCCAGCTAATTTTTGTATTCTTAGTAGAGATGGGGTTTCACCATGTTGGCTAGGCTGGTCTTGAGCTCCTGATCTCAAATGATCCTCCCGCCTTAGCCTCCCAAAGTGCTGGGATTACAGGCGTGAGCCACTGTGCCCAGCTTTCAAATAGCTTCTTCTTGACTATTAATGAAGCTACACATCTTCATTTATACATATTCCTCCTCTCTTTTTGTTTTCCACACCTGTGAAGTACCCGTTCTTTTTTTTTTTTTTTTTTTCTAATTTAAAGACGGGGTTTCACCATGTTGGTCAGGCTGGCCTTGAACTCCCGACCTCAGGTAATCTTCCTGCCTTGGCCTCCAAAGTGCTTGGATTACTGGCGTGAGCCACCATGACCGGCCCATTTTTTTTTTTTTTTTGCTCATTTTACCATTGGGTAGCTTATCTTTTCTTATTAATTTGTAAGAGCTCTTCGTAAATTAGGATATAAACCCTTTGTACCTCATTAATGTTCCTCTTTTTTTTTTTGAGACAGGGTCTCACTGTGTCCCTGAGGCTGGAGGGCAGTGATGTGATCATAGGTTCTAATATTTTTATCAGTTTATTGTTGGCTTTTTGCCTTAGCCTACAGCTTATTTTGCCAAAAAAAAAAAAAAAAAAAAAAGGCTAAGGTTTGCTTTCTAAAGATCACATATACGTACCCTTTTCTTTAACTAATATCTGAGAAGTCAAAAATGATTCAGAGAAGACCACAGATCCTAAGCAACCATTTCCTCCCAGCAAGTCAGGAATGTCATAGACGGTCATATAAGCCTGCATCAAATGAGAAAACAGAACAGTTACCAGCCCAAAATCTTCAGAGAGAAGTCCATAAGAAGGAGACCACAAAATACTGCCTTAAGGAATATGGCAAAAGAGTACTGAAGATTTTATAGGAAAAACTAGAGTTATCTTAAATACATCTTTGAACTGGCAGGTGACTTCAGGATCACCCAGGCTTCCCTGAAATTGCTCCCTGATCAGAGACGCACTTGGGCTATAAAGAAAGTATCTTTATGTTTCTATAAATTCCCTCAAATTGCTTTATATTGACTAGGCACAGTGGCTCATGCCTGTAATCCCAGCAATTTGGGAGGTCGAGGTACCCAGGAATTTGAGACCAACCTGGAAAACAGTGAAATCCCCCACTCTACTAAAAAAAAAATTAGGCCGGACATGATGGTTCATGCCTGTAATCCTGGCACTTTGGAGGCCAAGGTGGGTGGATCACCTGAGCCCAGGAGTTTGAGACCAGCCTGGACAACATGGCAAAATCCCATCTCTACTAAAAAAAAAAAAAAAAAAAAAATTAAAAAAAAAATATATATATAGTAGCTGGGCATTGTGGCATGTGCCTGTAATCCCAGCTACTCGGGAGGCTGAGGCAGGAGAATCGCTTGAACCTGGGAGGTGGAGGTTGCAGTGAGCCGAGATCACGCCACTGAACTCCAGCCTGGGCGACAGAGTAAGACTCCATCTCAAAAAAAAAAAAAAAGAATGAAAAAAAAAATAGCCAGGTATGGTGGCATCTGCCTGTGGTCTCAGTTATTTAGGAGGCTAAGGCAGGAAGATTGTTTGAGCCCAGGAGGTTGAGGCTGCAGTAAGCTATGATCGCGCCACTGCACTCGGCCTGGGTGACAGAGCAAGATCCTATCTCAAAAACAAGAACAACAACAACAAAAAACCAAGAAAGCTATTCAAGCTTTTGTGGCCAAGACAAATAAAAGCAGAGGCTTCAGTAGCCTGGAAACAAATTAGAGCAACTCAGAGAGCTCCCAAATGTCTGGTAAGAAAGCCCTAATTTATCAGCTAAAAACTGGTGAAAATGGACAATTCTGGGAAGCCAGCAGAAGAAACAGAGAAAGTGATGTCAGCCAGAGCTAGAGTCTGGGATGGTCAGGAAGATCTGATGAGGGACATGGGATAAGTAGCACAAGGACCTCCTACCCCTGAAGAGCAGTGAGTGGTGGGTAGGGGTACAGAGCTTCTGAAACTAAGTCCACTTTTACATATTGTCGTCCTAGCCTGGGACCCCTGTCCTAACCTCAGGACAGAGACAAAAGATCTGAGGATCTTGAAGGAATTGCTGGATTTTCAAAGAAAAACTTAAAGAGGGCAGAAGGTTGAAAAGCAAAAAACACAGTTAAAGTCAAAGCCCTTTTTTCCACATTCTTATGATAATAGGATATACAAAAGAGACAGGTAGGCTTCTATATTTGAGTTAACTTTCTTTTTAGGTTTGACAACTGGAAGGTTTATCTAAAGCTGTCTCAAAGAATTTTGAGCATCTGAAGACACAGAACCCTCCTGAGCTACATGGTTCCTCTTAAGTGACAATGGCAATCTTATGTCTTTGATTCCTAGACCAATCAGGTGGACAGATCCTGTGGGTTCCTGATCCTTCATGTTCACATTTGGCCACTGGTATTGAGGAAGGAGAGAGAGGACATTAAAAAGAGGACATGGGGTGTTTGTTGGAAACTTGCTATGTATTTCCCACCATGTGGCACGGGGGAAAGAAAAAATATAGCATGGTGCCTGTCTTCAGGAAATCTATAATGTATACATGGAGAGACAAGGGCATTCTTGCACAAGAGTAATCATATGACACATTATGATATCATACAACACGTTAGGATAGAATTATTCCTTAAACTGCAACTGCAAGTACTATAGGAATACTTGTAGGGAGAAATCAACAGGGAAGGTTTTGAGAAGGAGATAGAACTTCATCTCTGTCTGGATAAGAGGACAGAATGTAGATAGAAAGCATCTACTTCCGTCATCTTATTTCCTATCTCATTAGCTGTGCATACTTAACACAGACTACGATTCTACTGGATTCCCAATCACCTGCTACTGTGCAAAGCATCTTCCAAAGCACTGTGCAAGAGTCCAAGGAGAGAAGTCAGGGACTTAAAGTCTACCAAGGAGCTAAAAGTATTATTACCTAAATATCAGAAAGTACTTCCCAATGTTTTAATAATATCACAAAAAAGCCTAAATTAGTTCTAAAAGAACAACCACACAAAATGTTGACAGATGGGGACCAGGAACATTATAAAAGCATAAATTACAACCTTAAAAAAATTACCCTTGTTGTGCTGTTCTCTGTAGATGAGTTCACGCTACTGACAGGAACTCTGAGTTACTTTTCCACAGGCGATGGTGAGGGGGGATGCACTTGTACCAAATCATTCACACTTAGTCACCTAATTTCCTGGAACCAAAGCTTGTTGGAACTAAGGCTCAGGCAGTGGTCACAGAACAGACTCAAGATCACACCACCAATAGAATCCTGGCTGGATATCTACCACCCTCTCATGCACCGTTTGCCAGCCTTCTTCATATCAGATGCTCTGGCGTAAATGGAGGACTCAGCTTGTGACTGAGAGCTACTGGCCTAGAAACTCTGGCTCCCCAGGCCATGCCATCCCCACCCAGGGACCATTATCTCAGTGCATCTCCAAACCATTCCCCCGCACACAGGCTGGAAAACTTTGCTGACTACCCTGCTTCACAGGAGACCCAGGTCCCTATTGACTGTTGGTTATTTAAATAATTATAGTCATGTATCACTTAATGACAGGAATACATTCTGAGAAATGCATCATTAGCTGATTTCATCATTGTGTCAACATTACAGAGTGCACCTAAACCTAGATAGTATAGCCTACTATATACCTAGGCTAGCTGGTATAGTCTATTGTTCCTAGGCTACAAACCTGTACAACAAGTTACTATACTGAATACTGTAGGCAATTATAACATAATGGTAAATATTTGTGTATTTAAGCATATCTACACATAGAAATGGTGAGTAAAAATACAGCATTATGATATTATAGGACCACTGTTGTATCTGTAGTTCACTGTTGACCAAGATGTTCTTTTGTGGTATGGGGCTGTAGTTAAATTTTCCCAGGTCGCTGTTTTTGTTTGTTTGTTTTTTGAGACTAAATCTCTGTCACCCAGGCTGGAGTGCAGCGGTGCAATCACGGCTCACTGTAGTCTCAAACTCCTGGGCTCAAATGATCCTCCTGCCTCAGCAGCCTGAGGAGCTCAGGCTGAAGGTGCATGCCACCACACCTGACTAATTTTTAAAATATGTTTTTGTGGACACGGGGTCTCACTATGTTGCCAAGACTGGTCTCAACTCTAGGTTCCTGTTAAGGGTATCAATGCAAGTCTTGGAACTCAAAGACGCCACTGAAAAACTTTATCTGTTAGGCAGGCTTATCCTGGACTCACATTTAGACATGAGGCCAGAGCAATCCAGCTACCTGTAGGAAGGCTTCATAATGTAGAAGAGGTGCCTCTCAACACCTTAGTTAAGACTTTGGACCCTGGGGAAGCCTAGGCAAGGGAGTATATATGTGGGTGGGCCTGGCACAGCTACCCTGGGTACCCTCAGTAAGCACAGGCTCACCACTGCTTTGCCTGGGATAGGAATAGAACAGATCAGTTTCTTCAGGTAAGGGGTGGGCTACCAAGACCTCCACCCACTCCCACCTCCCTACTTACAGATGTCCCTCTGCAGGCCATTCCCAGCCAGCTGACCCATGACAGCTCTGCTTACCGTCTTCACAAAGTATAAGCTATCTTCACAGTCCAGCGGCACAATTCTATGAGAGGAAAGAGATGGAAAAGACTGTTAAAGAGTTTTTAAGTGTACTGAAATTTACAGTGTTGACTTTTTTCAACCTGGCAATGACAAGTCATAGACTCAGACCGTTCTCAGGGACTTTCAAAACATTGGGTTACATGTATGTAGAATTGGTATGTGGGCCACTAGGGTAAATATGTCCAGCCCTACCTCTGCCCATCAGCTCTGCAGTGGGAAGCACTAAGGGTACAGGGCCTCAGCTGAGCACAACCAACCCAACCCCAACCCTGGAGTGATATCACTGCCACGTATGGAACTGTGAGAAAACCACTCATGTCAGCAGCCTCCCCTCTCTTTATCTTCTTAAAACTTGCTCCATATGAGGATGTACCACAATCATATACGCACCTTCCCTGATTATTCACAGCATGTATGTGAAAAGCCATCTTGGAGCTGTAGACCAGAAAAAAACAAAACAAAAGAAAAATCAGTCTGCTCCTGCTCCCCAGATACTTGTGCAAGGTCCTACTTGGGACTCTCAAGGCCACAGAGTGAAGTGTGTGTCATCCTTGCTTTACACATATTTACCCTAGATATTTTAGATACTTTCCCCCACGGTCCCATGCCACCAGCAGGTGTGGGACCAGTATCTGACTCTAATCATGGCCCTGCCTCTGTGCAAGTCCTAAGGACTGTCTTGACTCTTGGACCACAACAGGAGAAAATGACATGAGAGGACTGCCGCTCACTGCAGACTGAGAGTGACCCTCCATCCCTGCTCTGAGCACAAGCAGAGGCCACATCTCTGCTACTCATAGTCAAATGCTGTGGAGCCATGGGCAGGGTCAGGCCTTCAGAGCTGAGAAATAACTACAAAACCCTTTGAGCTTACTCTAAATTGTGTAAGTGTAATTTCTTGCATTAACAAGTACTGGATAGTTACACACTAATTCCTGTCTGCATTCATGGCTCCCCATTCCTTTCTCTCTTGGGAGAAAGAGATCTGCTAATCTGAAGCAGTTCGAGGGTCCTTAGTGAAGTCATCTTTTTTATTTTTTTGAGACAGAGTCTTGTTCTGTCACCCAGGCTGGAGTGCAGTGGCACCATCTCGACTCACTGCAACCTCCGCCTCCTGGGTTCAAGTGATTCTCCTGCCTCAGCCTCCTGAGTAGTTGGGACTATATGCGCGTGCCACCACGGCTGGCTAATTTTTGTATTTTTAGTGAAGATGGGGAATTGCCATGTTGGCCAGTATGGTCTCAAACTCCTGACCTCAAGTGATTTGCGTGTCTTGGCCTCCCATAGTGCTGGGATTACAGGCGTGAGCCATTGCACCCTGCCCTCAGTGAACTAATCTATGTGGTGAGAAGGGAGTGGGGCTCTAGGTGGAAGACTGGCCTGGGAGACTCTTCTCCGATTGACTGGCATTTTCTCCTTGTGCCTTTCTCCAGCTAGGGCAGACACCCAGGCCTAGGAGGCCTTGGGAGTGAGAGGTGGCCTGCTCTGGGAAGGCTGAGTGGCTTAGGCAAGGGCCCGAGTAAAGGAGGAGCAGTATGACTATGCCAGCCATATTGATGGTAAAAGAGTATACCCCACTGTGATAGCAGCTAACATCTATGTGCCCAGTTGCTTTACAAGGTGGGTAGTTGAGGAAACAGATACAGAGAGTTCCCTATCTTGCCCAGGGTCACATTGATGGAAAGTGAAGGAGTGTTCTCAAACTCAGGTTGGCCAGAAACAGATAGTACAGGGCAGCACAAGGCCTTAAGGGAACAAACTTCCTTTATCCTTCCCCTTTCATGGCCAGAGAAGCAAGATCCAGAAGACCCAGGGGGAAAGAAGACCTGAAGCAAGTCTAAAGCCCTGCACCTCAGAGTTCTGGCTCTTTCTTCCACTCCTGGGGCTGCAGAAATAGAATTCTTCTTGTTAGACCAATTAATTGACTAATCTTTCAAATAGTCCCTCTTATTACCCAGGACTGTAGATGTAAGAAAAATGTGGGACATAAACCTGAGGCATCACAGGACACATCCTAGAAGTATTCTTAAATAAATTCCCTAATATTGGTGTCTTTTGTATCCTTTGTGTAAAAGTGCACACAATGGTCCTCACGTGAAACACTGGGTTAAGTGGATTGGGTTCATGAAGATTCAGCTATGGATAAAGACCACAAAGAGATCCACTGTGACATGCCAAGATATGATGGAAAAATCACTAGATTCTCAGACCATGCAGACCTAAGACATGGCTAGGCTCAGGGTTTCTGTCATTCTAGAGAGAAACGAGGTCCAGTGCAAGTCTCTTCTAAGCAGTGACTATCTTCCTGTGCCCAGGGACCCCTGCTCCTATAAACCTCACCGTTCAGGTCCCCAGCTTCATCTTTCTAGCCTTGGAACCCAGGCCTGTCAAGTCTCCTGTGATTCTGGTGTTAATCTACCTTGCATTCTAGCCTCAAAACATGTGTGTGACTTTCTCAAACAGTTCCTCCATCTTTGGCTCTTTGGCTTCTAAGTATAGGCTGAATTATGAATGATTCTCCTTCATACATACCATTATTTTACTGAAACATTTCTCAAAGGAAGATGAAATATAAATTACAAGGGACAAGAATCTTTCAAAAACAAAGACAAAAAAATTGCTTATAAAAAATATCAGCCATTGCTTACCGCAGAGCTGCCTTAAACGGAATCAACTCAAAGAAATCTAACCCAGATCCCAGAGTCTGCTCTGCTACCTCCTTGGCCTGTAAAATAATAACAAGACAGGGACAATTAGCTTTCACAGTAGGAAAAAGTACACATATCAGTGATGGAGGGGCCCTCCTAACACTTACCCAAGATCACACCATGCCCTACAGTGTGCCCTTCCTGTCTATGTGACTACTTAGTAGACATGAACAGATTAAAGTGAATGCATCATGTTAAGGGAAACAAGGGCCTGCTTTCTCCAACCTAGGTTCACAAGACAAAACTGCATTCAGGCAGGTGTGCACTGGAACCTGACCTGCTGGATCCAGAGAAGTGACCAGCTGTGATGACAGCAGTGGAATGCGAGGTCTGTAAAAGTGCTTTTTCCCCCGCTCTTGCCTGGCTCTTAGAAACGAACGTCTGCCCTCATAGTTTTAGCCAGATGCTAAGAATATCCAAATAGCTAGAGTTACAAAAGATAAGTTAAAAAACAAAGACGTGGGAGTTGATATTGAAGGACACCCCACTGCTTTGCCACGTAGTGGCTAAAGGGCTGAGAAATCCAGACGCAGTAACCAGGGATACAAGTTCAGTGAGGAGGGGAGATGGCAAGGAGCTGGTGACTACAGCTACAGACTCTCTGATATCTACATCATACACAACCTTTCCAATGTCAAATGGCTTCCTTCAGAAAAGGTCCTATTGGCATTTGGGAGGCATCAAGCCGACTCTTCTCATCTCCTTACTGGGTCAGATATAGGAATCCAACTCAGCAGGGCAGGTTAACCGCAAAACAGCAAGGCAGATAATGGTCAGAGAACGGGAACACATGTGTTTGTCTAGGAAAAGCAAGTCAGATTTTCTAATCTTTAGCTGTTTTTTTTTTAAAAAGCACTGAGTTATAGGAAATCAAACTTACCGAACTTTATCAGAATTCACAGAATAATCTACAGTTGTCTTTATGTTTTTTAGCTTTTAAAAAAGTTTTTTGTTTTAGCTATTCAATAAAACAATGTGCTACAGAATGATTTTTCCTTAACACAACTAGATGTCTACAAAGAAGCACTGATAAGTTGTCATCCATAAGACAACAGCAGCACGGTCACAGGCAGCAGGCGCTCAGTGCTTTAAAGCTCTCTCTCTGCCTCGTGTCAAAGAGGCACAAGCTCGCACAAGAGTGAGCACTACAAGGTGTCCAAAGAAGAAACACACGGATAGAATGTTTTACATTAAAATAATAACTACAGAAAGAGAAACATGGTATTTAAATTACCTTTGTTAGACTGGAAGTTTTAGCATAACATGCAATGCCAGCCAAAACAGCCTCAATAACAGCAGCATATATCTGGGACAACAGCCTACTTTAAAAAAAATAATAATGGTTAACATTACAGCATCATGAGGTTTTGTCAAAAGACGCATGCACACAAATGACAGCTCCCAAGAAACTGATTTTTAAACAGAATGGAAAAAGGCAAAAATAAAACCCATTGATTTCTAAACCTTTTAAAAGTCACAAGCCTGGGCTGGGCGTGGTGCCTCAGGCTTGTAATCCCAGCACTTTGGGAGGCTGAGACAGGCAGATTGCTAGAGCCCAGGACTTTGAGACCAGCCTGGGCAACACAGCAAAACTCTAGCTCGACAAAAAAATTTAAAAAAATAAAAATAAAATTATCCAGGTGTGGTGGCATATGTCTGTAGTCCCAGCTATTTGGGAGGCTGAGGCTGAATGGTAATTTGAGTCCGGGTGGCAGAGGAGGTTACAGTGAGCCAAGACTGTGTCACTATACTCCAGCCTGGGTGACAGAGTGGGACCCTGTCTTAAAAAAAAAAAAGAACCTGTAATCCCAGCACTTTGGGAGGCCGAGGCGGGCGGATCACGAGGTCAAGAGATCGAGACCGTCCTGGTCAACATGGTGAAACCCCGTCTCTACTAAAAATACAAAAAAATTAGCTGGGCGTGGTGGCGCGCGCCTGTAGTCCCAGCTACTCGGGAGGCTGAGGCAGGAGAATGCTTGAACCCGGGCAGCGGAGGTTGCAGTGAGCCAAGGTCGTGCCACTGCACTCCAGCCTGGCGCCTGGTGACTGAGTGAGACTCTGTCTCAAAAAAAAAAAAAAAAAAAAAAAAAAGAAAGAAAAAAAGTCATATGCCTGGTTTGATTTATACTTTGCTTTTTTTAAATTACCTTAAGGAAAATTGGCTCCTCTGAATTCTGCTAAGAGATTGCCCCTCCCTGTTTGTAACCAAACAGAATAAAACTATGAAGGCTCCTTGACCCCTCTATATGCAGGAGCAGCTACCCACAGACCAGGAATCCCTTCAGTGTTATCACACCCACTTGCTGCTTTTCCAGGGACCTAACCACACTGTAGTTTCATTTCATTTTTTCAGTAGACCTGCTGATGGCTGGCTACTACTGGAACCTCTGGGTGGGAGACCTCAGAGGGGAAGAGAGATGACTAGACTGAGGAGGGGGCTGGGTTTCATTTAAATTCAAGTTAATCTCTGAACAGCTGAGACGGAAAAAAAAAAAAAAGATAAATTCAAGTTAAACAGCGGCAGACCCCTTTCCAAGCAGCTTGCCTCATTTAGAGAACAGAGAATGCTTCTGAGGAGATGTCTCACCTTTCCCCCAGATAATGTTCTTTCTCTCTGACTTCTCACTTCCACAGTATAAAACTTCCCGGTTTTACTCGGCCGGGCGCAGTGGGACAAGCCTGTAATCCCAGCACTTTGGGAGGCCGAGGTGGGCGGATCACCTGAGGTCGGGAGTTCGAGACCAATCTGACCAACAAGGAGAAACTCCATCTCTACTAAAAATATAAAATTAGCTGGGCATGGTGGCACATACCTGTAATCCCAGCTACTCGGGAGACTGAGCCCGGAGAATCGCTTAAGCCCAGGAGGTGGAGGTTGCACTGAGCCAAGATCGCGCCACTGCACTCCAGCCTGGGCAACAAGAGCAAAACTCTGTCTAAAAAATAAAAAATAAAGAAAGAAAGAAGAAGGTTTTTCTCTGCCAGACTAGACTAACACGGAGGTCCCTAGAAAAACCAGTTTGGTTCCTTTTTGGGAAGGAAGGTTTTTCCACCTTGGCAATTAGGGCAGGAAAATTCTTCGCTGTGCAGTTTGTCCTGTGCATTGTAGGATGTTCAGCAGCACCCCTGGCTGCTAACCAGCATCCCTACCTGCTAGATGTTGGTAGCATCCCAGTTGTGATAATCAAAAATTTCTCTAGAATCTGCGAAATGTTCCTCTGAGTGGGGGACAGATAGGGGAGGGAGGTTCAATAGAATTGCCCTTGGTTGAGAACCACTGCCTCGGAGGAGGGAGGTGCAGGCTCTTCTTAAGACACTTACGAGGAGAAGGGGCTCAACCAAGAGGCCCTGAAAGGCAAAAAGAAGCACCTGGGAAGGAACTGACAAGGTCTCACCTAAGACTATGTCTATATTTAAGCCCACAAGAATCTTGTAACAGGTAAAGGAAGGTGATAGGAGTTTGAAAGTGGGAAAAAACACAGAAATGATTTGGTCTAATCCTCTCATCTTCTAGAAGAAGCAATAAGGGCCTCTGGAAGTAGAATAAGTTGTCTATTAAGTCACAGAAAATTCACAGCTGACCCAAACTCAGATCTGCTCTCAGCCTGGTGCTTTTCCACTGTGCCATATCACATTGCCACCTCCTTAAATTTCCTCCTTGGCTCCTGCACCACACCTCCACAATGTAGGTAAGAGATTAGGGTTGAGTTGAAGGGAAAAAACAAAAAAAACCAGGGAGAGCTCATATAACAAAATGACAGCTCCAAGTAACATATCCTGAAGACTTTTGGCCTGGCCAGGCCAGGGCAGAGGGTATACCCTGGAAGGGGCCTGACAGAGAGATGTGAATGAGCTTGGCCCCTTCCAGGTGAGACCAGAATCCTCTACACTTTGGCACTAAGGGTGCAGTTTTAAAGATGCCAAACCCAAAGACATGCAAAGATATCCCCCTCCTCGGCTGATTCAAGCATCACTCAGTACCAACATCGGTCAGGTCTTCCCCTTGCTTGGTCTTCTCCTATACAGATCCGTACACAAGAGCTCAATACACAAGCCACATGGCTGCTGACCCATAAAAAGGCCTTCGTGGTTCTGTTGTCACTTTATTTATTTTTTTTTGAGACAATCTTGCTCTGTTGCCCAGGCTAGAGTGCAGTGGTGCGATCTCAGCTCACTGCGACCTCAGCCTCCCGGGTTCAGGCGATTCTCCTGCCTCAGCTTCCTGAGTAGCTGGGATTACAGGCACCCACCACCCCGCCTGGCTAATTTTTGTATTTTTAGTGGAGACGGGGTTTCACCATCTTGGCCAAGCTGGTCTCAAACTCCTGATACTAGCCTTGGCCTCCCAAAGTGCTAAGATTACAGGCATGAGCCACTGTGTCCAGCCTCTGCTGTGACTTTCACTTGAATCCACATGTTCCCCTGGACCTGTGATTTGGCAAATCTCCCAATGTGCACCCGGTTACCACTCAATACCAGTCCCTGATGCAGGGCATCAATGGATTTGGTTTAGGCAAAATGTTTAAGGGTCTAGCATAAGGATCCAGGGCAGTGGCTAAGCAGCGCTGGCACAGAAGTACAAGCAGACACAAGGTAAGACTACACCCACCAACACGTGAGGAAGTGGCTGACTTGTTGCTAAAGAAAGGAAACCCACAAAAGAACTACATACACATTATGATTACAGCTTAAGTGAATAGTTTTTTTTGAAAGCCCAGAAAGTTATATACATATACAAACACACACACATGTATACACACACATTTTTTTTTTTTTTTTTTTTTTTGAGACAGAGTCTTGCTCTGTCACCCAGGCTAGAGTGCAGGCACACTATTTCAGCTCCCTGCAACCTCTGTACCCCGGGGTCCAAGCAATTTTCCTGTCTCAGCCTCCCGAGTAGCTGGGATTACAGGCATGTGCCACCACGCCTGACTTATTTTTGTATTTTTAGTAGAGATGGGGTTTTGCCATGCTGGCCAAGCTAGTCTACAACTCCTGACCTCAGGTGATCCACCTGCCGAGGCCTCCCAAAGTGCTGGATTACAGGTGTGAGCCACTGCACCTGGCCGCACACACATATTATTGAGACAGGAACTCACTCTGTTGTCCAGGATGCAATGTAGTGGTGTGATCTTAGCTCACTGCAGCCTTGACCTCCCCAGGCTCAAATGATCTTCCCACCTCATCCTCCCAAGTAGCTGGGAATTCAGGCATGTGCCACTACACCCAGCTAATTTTTCTATTTTTTGCAGAGACAGGATTCCACAAGGTTGCCCAGGTTAGTCTTGAATTCCTGGGCTCAAGCAATCTGCCTGCCTTGGCTCCCGAAAGTCCTGGGATTTCAGATGTGAGCCACTGTGCTCAGGCTCCAGAAATATATAAATTAAGATACTAATGGGTAGTGCCAGAGAAAAGGAATTATAGTTGATCTTAATTTCTTTTCTCTACTTGCATACTTTCTATTTTCTACTTGCAAATAGAATAACAATAGTGTGATTCTATTTCTTCTATCATATTTTTCCCAATACAACTTTGTGGGCCCTGCCCTAGAAATTCTGATTGTAATGCTGAGATTGGGCCTGGAGAACCTATATTTTAAAGAGATCCCTAGATAATCTTTTGTAGTCTGTCACTGCTGGCCATAGGGAAGCACTGATCTATACCCCACCAAATTATGCTGCAGTATTTAATTAGGTAATAATAAAATTCTATTATGTCCATACCGCTAAAGGAGAATGCTTTTTGAAATTCAATAGTTTCAGCACAAATGAGTTTACTTTCTGTCTTTGGCTTCTTGCTGTATGTGAAAGAAGAGAAGTCAACACTAGGCAGGACCTTTCTGAGGTTGCACAGCCAGTGTTCACACTCTCACTCTGTTCCATAGGCTTAAGTGTCAAATCCAGAGAAAAACATTCTTCAGACCAGTTGGGGTTTCACATGATTCTCCCGATGGATTTCAAGATGGTTTATTCTTAGAAAAGTCCTTAATTTAAAAATTCATTATGTAGAAAACATATCAAGGGAGTTACATCATATAATGCAAGGGTGTGCAGGTAGGAAGTCTCTGAGGTCTAGAGAGAAGAGCAGATGGCAAAGCTGGCAGGGTTCTCTGGCCTGAATTTCAAGCTGAGAGAAACTTGGGAAATGACACGGTAATGTTCAACTCATAAACCAGATGTCTTCTTTTTTTTGTTTTGAGACAGAGTCTCCCTCTGTTGCCAACAGTGCAGTGGTGCAATCATAGCTCACTGAAATCTTGACCTCCCAGGCTTAAGTGATCCTCCCACATCAGCCTCTCAAGCAGCTGGGACCACAGGCATGCACCACCATGCCTGGCTAATTTTTTATTTCCTGTAGAGACAGCGTCTGCTTATGTTGCCCAGGCTGGTCTTGAACTCCTGGTCTCAAGTGATCCTCCCACCTCAGCTTCCCAAAATGTTGGGATTATAGGCTCACACCACCACACTCAGCAAAACCAGATGTCTTAATCACTGCTGATCTTAAAAGGAAGTATACAGGACAGTCACAACTGAGTAACTCAACTCTGAGAAAGAAAAAATAAAATATGAAGACTTACATTTGTTCAGTTTTCTTGGGCAGCTGGCTATCACCACCTGTGAAAGAGGCCCACTAAGAATGTAACAAGAGCACAGAGTAGGCAAACACTTAACAAGGAAGCTAGAAATGCTTCATTTACCTGGAAGGCACTGTCAAGAACTATGTTTTGTTTTTGTTTTTGAGACAGAGTTTAGCTCTTTCACCCAGGCTGGAGTGCAGTGGTGCAATCTCCGCTCACTGCATCCTCTGCCTCTGGGGTTCAAGTGATTCTCTTGACTCAGCCTCCCAAGTAGCTGGGATTACAGGTGCATGCCACCATGCCCGGCTAATTTTTGTATTTTTAGTAGAGGTGGGGTTTCACCATGTTGGTCAGGCTTGTCTTGAACTCTTGACTTCAGGTGACCCAACTTGGCCTCCCAAAGTGCTAGGATTACAGGTGTGAGCCACCACGCCCGGCCCATTTTTTTCTTTTAAGTTAAATACAGTATAAACACCAATAACAGTAGAACCCGGCCACTCCCAATAGCCTCCTGGACCTTCACCCGCATTTCCCACTTTTATAACCCACTCAGCATCACCAGTAGATACCAGAGATGTGCGGAAATTTTAGGTTCTGGAATGTTTTTGCTTTTATTTTTAATTTTTTAAACTTTGAAGCATCAGTAAACGGGCTCAGTTCTACCGCTTGCTTTATCTCCTTAATTACCTGACCCAAGTTATGCTTCTTTCCAGAGTTTCCTGGCTTATTTAACATCATCCAGAATAAAATAGGGCTTCTGATGAACTTTCCTCTGTGTAACAATGCTGAGATCTGCGTTCATTCCAGAGGTTCTTTTCCATGTCTCTTTGGATGCCTGAAACTCCTTATTACCCCAGTAAGCAGGGCAGCCCCAGCCAGCCCAGCCTTTCTGGGTGGTACCACAGCATGCTCCTGGCTCCTAAGTACTCTTCCATTACGGCCTTTCTCACTTTCCTCACAACAACAGTCGAGTGGGTACCTGGCTGAGACATCGAAATTCCCATTGTGGACCTTACCTCCTGCTTTTTTTTTTTTTTTTTTTTTTTTTTAAGACAGTCTCGCTCTGTCACCCAGGCTGGAGTACAGTGGCTCAATCTTGGCTCACTGCAACCTCCACCTCCTGGGTTCAAGTGATTATGGTGCCTCAGCCTCCCAAGTAGCTGGAACTATAAGTATGCATCACCATGCCTGGTTAATTTTTGTATTTTTAGTAGAGATGGAGTTTCATCATGTTGACCAGGCTGGTCACAAACTCCTGATCTCAAGTGATCCACCTGCCTTGGCCTTCCAAAGTGCTGGGATTATAGGTGTGAGCCACCGAACCTAGCCCCTACCTCCTGCTATCTTAAACTAGGTCTTATTCATCTTGGCCTCCCCTGTGATACTAAGCCAAGGGCCATACACATGGTTAGACTTAATGTAGGTTACGTCAATCATCTTCCTCTTGAACCACATTCTGTGAGAAATGTGTTAGAAACATCAACTATCCAGAAGTAATCAGAGAGGGAGCTGGAGGCCCATGAATTGGGTATCATGAGCTTCCAAGCAAAGGAGTGAATCGTGTGTCAACTTTTAGTTCATGGGAGCAACTACTCATTAGAAAAGCTGATGAGATGACAATTTACAGGGACTTACCCAAGTAAGGAACATGAGTAGCTCCAAAAAAGTATGTTCTTGAACAAGCAAGAGGTCCCTTTGGTGAGACACACTGGGCTACCTGGATGTCAGAAAAAATAAAAATAAAAAAGGCACAATAATTTAGGCATGGACTAGTAGAGAAACGAAAGTATAGAGTTAATGGAAATAAATTTTCTTTCTTTTTTTTTTGAGATGGA
Organism: Ateles fusciceps; assembly: GCA_036589455.1. Classification (NCBI taxonomy): domain Eukaryota; kingdom Metazoa; phylum Chordata; class Mammalia; order Primates; family Atelidae; genus Ateles; species Ateles fusciceps. Next base: position 349,390 of record JAZHEH010002969.1, on the reverse strand, counting down.
TTCTCACTCTGTCGCCCAGGATGGAGTGCAGTGGTGCAGTCTCGGCTCACTGCAACATCCACCTTCCCGGTTCAAGTGATTCTACTGCCCCCCCCCAGTAGCTGGGACTACAGAGGCACACCACTGTATCCAGCTAATTTTTTTTTTTTTTTTTTTGTATTTTCAGTAGAGGCAGGGTTTCGCCATGTTGACCAGGCTGGTCTTGAACTCCTGACCTCAGGTGATCTGCCCACCTTGGCCTCCCAAAGTGCTGAGATTACAGGCATGGGCCACTGTGCCCAGCCAGAAATACATTTTCTTCTACAAAACTCATTTATTCCCCCCTTGTTAAAGACATAGGGGGAAAGATTACCTTTAACTGTTATTCCAAAGGTATCTTTTGTGCGTGTATGGTTTAAACCTTGGCTATATTGTGAGGGTGCAGCAGTTGGATACTCAGTCAGCCCAGGATACTAAGGAATTCACAACTCAGAAGGAAAAGGAAGCAATGTGTTTGGGTTTTGACTATCATTAATACGCAGTCCAGAGCTTTCACAGTGAAGACCCTGGCTGATATGACAGGAAGAGGTGTGGGGCAGTTCCAAATTCAGGAAAGGAGGGTGCTATCCACATCCCCCACCTTCATTTTTATTTCAACTCTGTGTCAGGCTGAATCAATTATGAGCTTTCCTGGAAGACTATAGCCCCTGCGGGAGAAAAATAAGTTCCTCTAGGTTTTCAAATTTCTTTTTTTTTTTTTTTGAGACGGAGTCTCGCTTTGTGCCCAGGCTGGAGTACAGTGGTATGATCTTGGCTCACTGCTAGAAGGGTATTTTCATTAGATATAGATTTCTAGGTTGACAATTCTCTTCTTTCAGCATTTAAAATATACGTGTCACTTCCTTCTGGCCTTCATGGTTTCTGATGAGAAAGAAATAAAACTTTCATTCAAAAATTGTCAGCTGGGAGTGATGGTTCATGTCTGTGATCCCAGCACTTTGGGAGGCCAAGGCGAGTGGATGACCTGAGGTCAGGAGTTGGAGACCAGCCTGGCCAACATGGTAAAACCTTATCTCTACTAAAAATATAAAAATCAGCCAAGCGTGGTATCAGGCACCTGTAATCCCAGCTAAAATTGTCTTCCCCCTATGAATAAGGTGCCACATCTCTCCGGCCGCTTTCAAGACTTTTTTGTCTGGGCTGGGTGTGGTGGCTCATGTCTGTAATCTCAGCACTCTGGGAGGCCAACACAGGCAAATCACTTGAGGTCAGGAGTTCGAGACCAGCCTGGTCAACATGGTGAAACCCTGTTTCTAACTAAAAATAAAAAAATTATTTACGAGACCTTCATGCAGAAAAAAGAAAAATAAAATAAACAAAAATAAATAAATAAAAATAAAAATAAAAAAAATAGCCACACATGGTGGTATGTGCCTGTATTCCCAGCAACTTGGGAGGCTGAGGCAGGAGAATTGCTTGAACCTGGCACTCTCAACAAACAATGATCATCAAGTGTGGTTTCTGTCCTTAAATGTAACAGTCAAGGCATAACAAACTTAGGCTTGGAATAACTATCTGCAAATTATTTTGAATTTTAAAAATTCTATTGATAATACTACTCTGACAACTTAAAAAGTGGTCTGTCAAACTGTGTTCTTAACCTTTTTCCTTCAAATATTTCAAAATTAAATGTGATGTTTCCAAATGATACCTAGTACCTATATAAAAGTACACACAGTTTCTAACCACTTCTTTTTATTCTAAAACAACTTCAAGTTCAGGGTTAAATCAACACACTAACTGGAAAAAGTTCCTTTTGTCTAGCTCCCCTGCCCAAGCAGTCCAGCCACTTACCATGTGCTTGGCAAAGCTCCCGCCAGGACCAGTGCTTCGTACCAGGTGTCCTTCAGAAGGGAAGTTAAAGTTGCCAGCATTTAGGTTTTCTCGTGTGGAGTGATTACCAAAGAGAACAAATGGCTGCCGATTAGGGCTAGAGAGCAGAGACAAAAACGTGTGATTAGAAAAGAGTTCCTGGCCAAGGCAACCTTCCATGACCTTAATAAGTCCTCAGGCTTTTCTGAGTGATGCCTGCAGTCTGAGCAAAGTGGTCAGTCAGTACAGTCCACTGAATGTCCTTGGCTGGTTGGGAAGGGATGCCAGCTGTCTCTGACTCTTCCTACCAAACCATAGGGATCAGTTAACATTTAGGGACATAACTAAACTCAAGCTAGGTTTGTATGTTCAGCATGTCCCACTTTTTGAGGAATATGTTCCATAGAATAAATTCTATGGAATAAGTGATAGAGCAAAACTCCAGTAGTGTAAAATAGAATTTTAATAGAAATACAAGCTTTAAAGGATGACAGTTATGATACTTGGACTAGACAGACAATAGGGCAGTCACCAATTCCTGAGTAACCTTCAACAGGGAAGGAGCACAGGAGGGTTGCAAATTTTCTCAATACCACAGCTACCTGCCTCTGTACCCACCCTCTTTCTCCCTGCCTTCTTGGCTGAACTTTTCCTCTCCCCCACTTTCTGCTCACTCCTCAGCCCTCTCTAATCAGCCTCCTCAGTCATTTCACCCAGAGAGTTCTTGCTGAAGTCACCAAGGGACTTTCATATAGCATAGAGTAAATCCCAACAGATGGTCTTCAGGTCTTCCTTCCTTTCTTGGTCTCTGAGAAGCACTTGACTCCTTCCACTCTCCACTGCAACAACTGTCTCCCCCTCAGTCTCCCCAGTCAGTCACCCTCCTCTTCCACCTGGCCTTGAATAGTCCCGGGTTTACCTGCATCTTGCTGCTCCCTCCTCTCCTCTGTGATGATCTATTCCCTACGTCTACTCCCCTTCCAGTTCTTGCAGGAAATAAATGGCATCACAATCCACCCAGGGACCCAGCCATTTGAAAGGCCTCCTTGACTTCTGCTTCCTTCCCCCTCTAAATCTAATCAACCTCCCCCAAATCATTCCTATTTAGCCATTTTCTTTCTTTGTTTATTTTTTGAGATGAAGTCTCGCTCTGTCACTCAGGCTGGAGTACACTGGCACGATCTCCGCTCACTGCAACCTCCGCCTCCAGGGTTCAAGCAATTCAGCAATTCTCCTGCCTCAGCCTCCTGAGTAGCTGGGACTACAAGGGTGTGCCACCACACCTGGTATTTAGCCATTTCCTTCCATGGTCATGGCCACAACCTTAGTCCATGCTACCATCATTGCTTCCCTGGACAACTGCAATACTTCCTCATTGTTTCCCTGCTTCCACTCTTGCCCTTCTATAATAGATTCTCTACATTGCAGTGATGAGAATCTTTTAAATGTGCAAAAAATTTACTGCCTTTATGTTATTTTCAGGAGAAGGGCCAAAATCTGGAACATGGCCAAAGAGAACTTGCAAGATCTAGTGAACTTTCTCAGCTCCATGTACGGCCACTCAACTCCAACTTCAATACTCCAGCTAAGCTCATTTTCTTCGATGTCCCTTGTGTCCTTCTCTCAGGGCCTCTGCTCTTCATCCTCCTCCCAGTTATCTCTGTTCACTGTTGAGCTCTCTCCTGGAGAGGGGCTGGGTTCCCCTGTGATGGGCTCCATAGTACTATGCTATCTTCTCCTTCATGGCATCGATCAGAGTTAGTAATAACAGATTTCTTTGTTAAGTTGTTGGATTAATGTCTTTTTCTCCACTACACTATAAACTTTATGAGGGCAATTACCATATTTGCCTCATTTTTTAAAACCATGAATCTCTCTTGCTTGGTATGTCATATGTTCTCAGTAAATATTTGACAACTCTATCCTCTATCCTCTTCCTAAATTGCCCTTAGTGTGTGCCATGTAAATAATTCTTTGCATTTCTTTTCATTACTCTTAAAAATAGTACCTTATGCTTCAGGCAAACAAGTGCTCTTAAAAGTAAACATGGCTGATTTTTCTTCTGAAGCTTAATTCAAGCTGAGTGACACTCTGGACAGAAAAAAGATGACTCTGAGTCCCAGCCAGGGTACTTTGTTTCACTATTAGATTGGATTGGAATTGGGGGAAGAAAAGACAGACGAGATATACTCTCTATCCATGAGAGGAAGTATCTCCTGCTCATCATGACAAAGAGATGTGGGAGGAAACACTTGCAAACCCTCATTGCTCCCATCTTCTTCGTGGGACTGGACCTTCACACCTGATCCCATTTACTCCCCTGCAAGCCACTGTTGCTCCCCTGCCCAGCCCTCGAACTACGCATATGTCATATGCTTATTTATTTATTTATTTTTGAGATGGAGTTTCACTCTTGTTGCCCAAGCTGGAGTGCAATGGCACAATCTCAGCTCACTGCAACCTCCGCCTCCCGGGTTCAAGCAATTCTCCTGTCTCAGCCTCCTTAGTAGCTGGGATTACAGGTGTATACCACCATGCCAGGCCAATTTTTGTATTTTTAGTAGAGGTGAGGTTTCATCATATTGGTCAAGCTGGTCTCGAACTCCTGACCTCAGGTCATCTGCCTGTCTTGGCCTCCCAAAGTGCTGGGATTACAGGTGTCAGTCACTGCGCCTGGCTGACAACAGTGTTTTAAAAGCTAGTTTACTATAAAATAATAAAAAATAAAAAGCAGTGCAACAGACAAATTTACACAGTATAGATTTCTTACCCTGTGATGACTAAAGTCAACCTGTATTTTCCTGACTCTAGCTTCTGAACTTGGATGCACCCCCACAGCTACCCCCACTTTGCCAACTCGAACTTGGATGCACCCCCACAGCCACCCCCACTTTGCCAACTCCATTTTCTCTATTACCATTCACCCTTTTCCCCAAAATAAACGTACCTGTTTTCAGTTATATGGCTAGAGATCATTCCATGACTGAAATAACTTCTGAATGGCTAAAAAGAAGCCAACATTGTACATATTAAGACCACCATCTGGTAAAACAATCACAAAACCCCTCACATAAGTATGTATGTACATGCACACTTCAGGAGAGTGCATAATGTGTGTGTGTGAGAGAGAGAGGGGTACAGAGAGAGATGCATGTCTGTAGATTATAAGAATACGGAAAGATGTGTATAGTGAATAGCATTATGAATTTTAGGAATAAGTGACAAACAAAATAATAGCAAAAAAGAAAAAAAGACAAAAACCTGCAAAAAAGAAAGTAAAGAAAGAAATTCTTTTAATTTACGGTGTTTAACTACTGAAAGGAAATTGGAGCAACCACCACCTATGTTGTAAGTTGCTAAGTGGAAATTTTTTCTTTAAATTTTCTTCAACATTTCCAATAAATTAATATATACAAATTCTATTGTGCTAATTTAAAATCAGTAATGAGGAGGAATCCAAGGAATTTAGAAGTATACTGACAGAAGTTTCCTGGGAAATCAGTGAAGTAATTCTCAGCTTTTGGATGCATAGTGTCAGGCTAAACACTGATAAAAACTTAACACGTATGGTCCCATGTCCAAAGGGTCTAAAAATTCAAATGGTAATTTAATCCCACTAAGTAACATTTACTGTATTTTTTCTGATTAATATATATTCATTGTAGAAGACAATAAAAACCACCTATAATTTCTAAAAACTATGAACATTTTAGTAAATTTTCTTCAAATCTTCTATGTACATCACAGACTATGTATGACTGTACTACACTTTATTAAATAGTCCTCTGTTCATGGAAATTTATAGTGTTAACTCTTCTATATCATAGAAAAAAGTTCACTCACACACCCCTCTCTCACGTAATAAACTTAATAAATTCCATCTGAAGCTCTGATGATTTCCTTAAGGCAGATCTGGAAATGAAATCATAGAATAAAAAGGCAGAACTATGTTGCCAAATTGTTTTTTAATAAAGCTCTATCCATGTACACTTCTACCTACAATATATGAGTGTGCCTATCTCATGGTCTCCTCGTAAGCACTGCCTATGGAATGGTTTCAATATTATTTGCCAAGTTGACAAATGAAAAATGGGATCTTACTGTTTGTTGTCTTCTTTTACACTCCTTGGCTTTTTAATAAAGTAGAATATTTTAGACATGTTCAATGACCATTTGGATTTTCCTTCATTAAGGGAAAGTTAATAGTTTATTTACATTAATTCCCTTCATTAAGAAAGTTAACAGTTTATTTACATTCTCTGGATATTTATCAATTGGAGTATTTATTTATTTATTTATTGAGATGGTGTTTTGCTCTTGTTGCCCAGGCTGGAGTGCAATGGCACAATCTTGGCTCACTGCAACCTCCGACTCCCAGGTTCAAGCAATTCTCCTGCCTCAGCCTCCCAAGTAGCTGGGATTATAGGCGCGTGCCACCACACCTGGCTAATTTTGTATTTTTAGTAGAGACAGGGTTTCACTATGTTGGTCAGGCTGGTCGAACTCCTGACCTCAGGTGATTCACCTGTCTTGGCCTCCAAAGTACTGGGATTACAGGTGTGAGCCACTGTGCCTGGCTCAAATGGAGTTCTGATGTTTATCTTACTGATTTGTAAAAACTACAGATTTACATAATACTTAAAATTTATTGTGCGCTTACCATGTGACTGTGATAGGCACTTATCACCTTAAGCAATCCTAATTACCTATGAACTTCATTCTATCATTATCTCCTCTCTAGAGATGAGCTGACAAAGATACAAAAGTTAATTTACTTGTCCAGGTCACAGAGCTAGTGAACTGCATAGCTGGGATTCTAACTGGGTAATCATTTGGGGGAAAAAAATAAAAGTAGATCCGTATCTCACAACATATTCCCACAAATTCCATTTGGATTAGGGAGCTAAATGTAAAAATTCAAGCCATACAAGTAGTAGAGGGTGACTTTAATTACACCCTTTCTCGATATAATGACTCAAAATCCAGAGGCAATGCAAGAAGAGGAAGCTCAATTTACATAAAAACAAAAATGTCTACATGGCAAAAATATCCCCATTATAAGCAAACCAACTGATAAATATGGAAAAAGTATTTGGAATATATACTAAGAGACAAAATGCTAATAGCCCAAATATATAACAAACTCTTAAAAACCAGGGGACAAAAAAACCTAAAACTTATGCTCCATAGTTCAGTTAATAATATTGTACTAGTATTAAAATGGGAAAACAACATTTAAACAGAATATAAAATGTCCATCAAACATATACAGGAATGTTCAAACTTACTCATTAGAGAAATGTAAATTAAAACAATACTGATATACTATTTTTCATCTGTGAAACTGAAAAATTTTTAAGTATTACATACACATTCTATTGGTGAAGCTGTGGACAACAGGCATTCAATATAGTGCTGGTGGGAATGCAAACTGGTACCTTCTGAAGGGGAATTTGACAATAACTAACAACATCACATATGCACTTACCTTTTGACCCAGCAATCCCATCACTAGGTATATACACCTCCAACAATAGGAACATACATAAGTGTAGAGTTATTTACTATGGCTCTGTTTGGAAAATATTAGAAACAACTCCAATATGTGCACATATAAGAGGGGCTGAATAAATTAAGACAAATCCACAAAATGGAGTACTATGAATCTAACAAGGAATGAGGAAGGTCTCAATGAACTGACTTGAGTATGTTTACATCAAGTAAACAAAGAAAAAAAAAACTGACTGGGAGAGAGTTCCAGGATATACTGTTAAGTGGAAATGACTGTATGCTACTCTTCGATGTTAGAAAGGTGAGAATATGAGAAAATACACATGTATTTGTTCATTAGTGAAACAGAAAAGATAAATCAGAAACTCAAGAGGTTTGATATCTACTGTTAATGGAGTGGGTGGAAAATGGGTGGAAAGAAGAAGGCAATAGGAACAGGGTAACAGGAAGCAACAGTGACACTTCTGAGTATACCTTTGGAATCTCTTTCACTCTTAAAATCATAGCAATAAAAGAAGAAAAAATAACCCCCAAAACTGAGAAGGGCATCAGTGATATGTGGAACAACTTTCAAGTGGTCTAATGTAGAAGCAACTGGAGTCCCTCAAGGAGAGAAGAGAGGTTTGGAACATAAAAAATAATTGAAGAATTAATAGTGAAACACTTTCCAAACTTAAGACATACCATAATCAAATTACTCAAAATCAGTAATAAAGAGAAAATCTTAAAAGCTGCCAGAGGGGAAAAAAAGGCCTGCTATATTCAGAGATTAGGAAGAAAGACTTCTCATCAGAAATAATGCAAGCAAGAAGATACTGAAGCAAGATCTTTCAAGTACAGAAAAGTAAAAACTGTCAATCTAGAATTTAGATATGGAAAAAATATATTTCAAAAATGAAGGCTAAATAAAGATTTTTTTCCAGACATTCAAAAGCTGAAAGAATTTATCATCAGAAGATTAATACCACAAAAAAAATATTAAGGAACATCCTTCAAGGAGAAGGATACCAAGGGGAAATCTGGGTCTACACAAAGGAATGAGGAGAACCAGAGACAGCAATGACTTGGGCAAATATACTACATTTGACCTTAGCCAAAAGGCTGAGATGTGACTCATGGGCAAATATATAAGACTTTTTCCTCATTATTTAAATCTTTAAGAAAGATAATTGACTGTTTAAAGAAAAATAAGAGCACTGTATTGTGGGGTTTATAAAATATGTGAAGGTGGCTGGGTGTGATGGCTCATGCCTATAATCCCAGCACATTGGGAGGCCGAGGCAGGCGATCACTTGAGACCAGGAGTTTGAGACCAGCCTGGCCAACATGGTGAAACCCTGCTTCTACTAAAAAAAAAAAAAATTAGCTGGGCACGGTGGTGTGTGCCAGTGATCCCAGCTACTTGGGAGGCTGAGGCAGGAGAACTGCTTGAATCCTGGAGGAAGAGGTTCCAGTGAGCTGAGATCATGCCATGCACTCCAGCCTGGGCGACAGAGTGAGACTCCATCTCAAAAAAAAAAAAAAAAAAATTAAAGGTAAAATGCATAACAACAAAGATCAATTACAGCTCCAAACTGTCAGCAGAAGGGCTTGCTCTGAGCCGAAAGGGAGCACAGGAGAGTTGAGGGTGCAGTGAGTGCCCAAGAAGGCTAGAATGCCTTAAAAGGGTTCCTCTGTTCCTTCCTGGTGATCAGTTTTTGAGGCTGTTCTGTGTCTTGGTTCTCAATCTAGATACTCAAGAGCCTGGTAACTGCTAACTAGCGTCATCTGCTTAGAAAGACATCTTGGCATTCATTATCTGGAGGTTAAACTGACAAAGGTGTGCTACTCACATGTGCAGAATTACTCCTACGTTTATTAACTAGTGCCCAGTATAATTCCTGGCACTACCACACTGCAAAGCAAAAATCCTAATGAAGAAGCTGGCACAAAAAAAGGACAGCTTTTTATATAGGGTTGGCATGGGGGGAAATTTCTTCATGGTATATAACACAGCTTAAAGAAATGAGAAATTAGAATTGATAGTGTCGTATTTTGGAAAAAATGTAATAAAAAATTAAAATAATAAATGAATTAACCGTTTTCTTCTTCCTCTTGACCCTTCCTTTACATACCTCACCCGCCTGAGATTCTGAAAGTTCCAGCAGGAAAGGAATTTCTGTGTCAAAATTAGCGAAGAAGCTAGTCCACTGATGTTCAAAAGCCACCAAATCCTGGGAAAAAAGGAAAAGATAATGTGTTTGGTCATATAAAGGAGGTATTTTAGAAAACAAAAATTATGAAACTGTAACTGATCTCAAAACACCAGACCATTTATATATGTTATTTTAAAAGGTAATGGCAAACTACTAGTACATGCTACTCATATGGATGAATCTCAAAAACATTACAAGTGAAAGAAAGAGCCGGATGTAAAAGACCACCTGATATGTAGTCCTTTCCTATGAAATATCCAGAAAAAACAAATCTGTACAGGCAAAAAGTAGACTAATGGCTGCCTGGGGTTGAGATGGAGACTGACTGCAAGTGGGCACAAGGGAACTTTCTGGGTTGATGAAAATGTTCTAAAATTCTGTTGTGGTGATGACCGTACAACTAAATTTACTAAAAATCATTGAGTTGTATGCTTAAAATGGATAAGTATTATGGCACATAAATTATACTCCAAATAAAGCCATTTAAAAGGACAGCTAGGAGAAGTGGTTCACGTCTGTAACTGCAGAACTTTGGGAGGCCAAGGTGAGAGAATCACTTGAGCCCAGCAGTTTCAGACCAGCCTGGGCAACAGGATGAGAGCTCATCTCCACAAAAAAAAAAAAAAAAAAAACCTCACAAAAAAGTGAGCTGAGCTTGGTGGTGCGCACCTATAATCTCAGCTACTCAGGAGGCTGGGGTGAGAGGATCGCTTGAGTCCAAGAGGTCCAAGTTGAAATGAACTAGGATTGTGCTGCTTCACTCCAGCCTGGGTGACAGAGTAAGACTTTGTCTGAACGAATGAATGAATGAATGGACAGTAATGATCCTTAAGCGCTTTACTTTAGCAACCCTGTTGTGAAAAACTTATTTATGGGGCACCTAAAGGATAGTACCATATCCAGTGCCAGAAGGGTCACATCTGTGCAGCTTTGTTCAAGGACTGGTTGACTTTAGTTAAAGTCCAGGGTGGCACAGAGCCCTCTCCTTCCTTATACCCTCTTTCTTTTTTTTTTTTTTTTTGTTTGGTATTTTCTCATAACCTTATACCCTTTCTAGTGGCCACGTGAGTACTGAGAAACTCTGCACCCTTCTTAGCTGACTCTCCTCTACATGCACCTCCATTCCCTACCCCAGATGCTTTTTAAGCATCCTCCCTGAACTCATTCTTATTCTCAAGCACTACAAATTATTTTTTGCTATTAACTTTTCTTGAAGGTATCATCAATGAACAAAAAACCACCAGTTAGGACTTGCTTAAGATGTTCAAGTATTATCTTTGTGCTTATTTTGAAGTTGCTAATAATTTGTACTAAAACTGGACAGTCATCTTCACTGTCCATTTTGCACCATGGAAGGATAAGTATGTCAGGCACCCACTCTAGTACCTTGCTCATAGCAGGCATTCTGTTTGCTGCACCAAAACTCGCTGGCCAGATCTATGCCCGCCTCCTCTCAAGGATACACAAGTACTCAGACCTCTGTGCTAGCCATGTACTGATTCTACTTCTGGCCCTAGACATAAAGAACAATGGACCACTGCTGGGAAGACAATGTAAACATTCTCTACTTGCTGCCCAGACTATCTAACTATATCTACATATACAGATGGGTATGTATCTGTGTATATATATGAACACATGCATATTATATGATACTTAGGCAGACACACACACACACACACATGTGCGCGCAAATTCTGACCAGGTATGGTGACACATGCCTGCATCCCAGCACTTTGGGAGGCGAGGGGGAGGATCATATGAGCCCAGGAGTTCGAGACCAGCCTGGACAACACAGTGACACCCCATCTCTACCAAAAAAAATTCTTTTTAGTCATCACGTAGGTGACAGTGCTGATAGTGTTTTCTGAATAAGTTTTATAGATAACGTAGGATAAAACAAAAAAGTCTACATGTGTGTTTACAGGTATCTATGTATGCATACATACACATATTAAGAGGAGGGAGACAGAGAGAGAGAGAGAGAGCAAATATTTCCTAGCTCTATCTACTGAACAGATCTAGAAACAATGGCCAAACCGCAGCAATGAGTACTCCTAGCACTCAGATTGTGGTGCTGAGATATCACTTCTCATTCAAAGAAACCAGAACTTTTTAGTGAACTGAATCTGGGTGTCAGAAAGGAAACGTACAAGATAAGCCTGGGATATGTTAATATAGTAGCTGGCAAGGAAGTAATCAAGGGCTATCAGTATTCTGCTAAAATAATTTGTGAACCAACTTGAAGGGAGTTCATTATCCAAAGATAGAACAATTTGAGCATCACTGAAGATGGTAATTGCAATGGATATAAAATACATCAAATATGTTTAAATCTATGAGTTCAAAATATATACAATATACATATATACAATATGTGCTATGGATATATATGCAATTGGAGTATCACCATTGTGCAATGAATTGAGGATCTAATTAATGAATTAAGGATAGGGATTACACATCAACTGCTGTTCACAAAACACAAAGAGAATCAATTAGACATTACGTGCTTCTTGATAAAGAATATAACACTCTGTAGGAAGTAGTCTTTCCTCCAAAAATCAACCCTGAAACTGATTAAACCTCTATATTCAATTACCAATGATCAGGAAATACAGAAAACAGGGGAAAATGTTAAACTACATCATGGGAATGCAATTAAGAAAATTTTAACTGTGCCAAGCGCAGTGACTCACACCTGTATTCCCAGCACTTTGGGAGGCTGAGGTGGGCAGATCTCTTTAGGTCAGGAGTTCAAGACCACCCTGACCAACATGGAGAAACTCCATCTCTATTAAAAATACAAAAATTAGCAGGGCATGGAGCAGCTGAGGCAGGAGAATCACTTGAACCTAGGAGGCTGAGGCTGAAGTAAGCCAAGATCACGCCACTGCCCTCCAGCCTGGGCAACAAGAGTGAGACTCTGTCTGAAGAAAAGACAAAAAAATTTTCAAATTATGGCAACTATAAGACAAATGATCTGGTTTTTTCAACAGACAGCAAGGGTAGGGGGGACAAAGAGACAGAGAAAACCTACAGATTAAAAGAAACCTACACATACACATGCACACAGGGCAGGCAAACAAAGCTTAACTATGTTTATAAAATCATATTTGGATGATAAAACTGCAAAGAAAAGTAAGAAGATGACTACCATAGAATTCATGAAAGTGTTATTCTTGCAGGAAGAGGAAGGAGATAATGGAGATACTGTTGCTTTGTTTTATAAGAAGTCATTAGATTGTACATTTTTTTTTTTTTGCTGTTTTGTGAGTCTGTGTTATTTTATTTATTTATTTTTTTGAGACAAACTCTTGCTCTGTCACCCAGGCTGGGGTGCAGTCATGTGATCTCTGCTATTTTTTTGTATTTTTAGTAGAGATGGGGTTTCACCATGTCGGCCAGGTTGGTCTCAAACTCCTGACCTCAAGTAATCCATCCTCCTTGGCCTCCCAAAGTGTTGAAATTACAGGCGTGAGCCACCATGCCCCGCTGTCTATGTTATTTTAATAATAAAAAGTCTTTTTTTTTTTTTAGACGGAGTCTCACTCTGTTGCCCAGGCTGGAGTGCACTGGTGTGATCTCGGCTCACTGCAACCTCTGCCTCCTGGGTTCAAGGAATTCTCTTGCCTCAGTCTCCCAAGTAGCTGGGATTACAGGTGCCTGCCACTATACCCAGCTAATTTTTTTATTTTTAGTAGAGACAGGGTTTCACCATATTAGTCAGGCTGGTCTCAAACTCCTGACTTCAGGTGGTCCCCTGGGCTTGGCTTCCCAAAGGGCTGGGATTACAGGTGTGAGCCACCGTGCCTGGCCATAATGAGAAGTCTTTGAAAGCAAATGCATAAATACTATTTGTTCGTTACAGAAAACAGAGTAAGAATCACTGTAAACACTTTGGCGAACATTCTCTCAGCTTATTTTTACTTAGTATTTTATATATACAAATGTGCATGTACTTGTAACTGGTAATCTGCAAGGTCCTGGGTTAGACTGCCTTGACATACCACCTCTGTGCCTTGGCCTGGTAAAACAATCCTTTTGGGTCTGGGTTTCTGACTCACTGCTGTCAAGTCCAATCAGTGCCCCTGTATCCTGGGCCCAGGACAATCTTTCCACTTTGGCACTGGGTTCTCCCCTTCTGGACTCTGGGGGAGAAAAATACTTCTAATGCTTCCAACTAACAGTCTAACCACAGATCTTCAATGTCTGTCTGACTTCTCTGATCCCAGATCTACTTTCCTTCTCAAGTTGGCTGTCACCCACAGCACTGAAAGAATGTTTCAATTCAGAAATACCTGTGCTTGAATCTCTGCCTCTTAGTGGCTGTGTGAACTTGGGCAAGGAACTTAATCTGAGCTTCAAATGCCTTACAAAATTGGGATGACTACTATCTACCTTGCAGAGATATTACAGGAATTAAGTGAGATAACCTGTATCAAGTGCTTATTATCAGACCTGGCACACTAGATATCCTTAGTACTGCCTCTACTGCAGGTCAGCCCAAGGCTGGCTGTGAGGAAGATGGTAACTGCAATGGATATAAATGCATCAAATATGTTTAAATCTATGAGTTCAAAATATTTATAACAGATATGTATAAATATATTTATATATATTTACATGGAAATAAAGACATACATCTGAGCCTTCCCCGCAACATCCTGATATTTGTCTGCTCTCTCTCTCGGATACTCATAAGGCACATCACTGGAATCAGGGAAGCTGTGCCCAAAGCCACCATCTCAGAGTGCATCTTTGCCTTGCTTACCTAGATCTGTCCAACCTCTTCAGCTTTACCAGAATGCTTCACTCTGTCAGACTTAAAAAAAACAAAAAGGGACTGGGTGTGGTGGCTCATGCCTTTAATTCCAGCACCTTGGGAGTGAGCAGATCACCTGAGCCCAGGAGTTTGAAACCAGCCCGGGCAACACAGCCAGGCCCTGTCTCTACAAAAAACACAAAAATTAGCTGGGTGTGGTGGCATGTGCGTGTATTCCCAGCCTCTTGGGAAGCTGAGGTGGGAGGATCACTTGAGACTGGGAGGCAGAAGTCGCAGTGAGCCGAGAGCACCACTGCACTCCAGCCTGAGCGATAGAGTGAGACCCTGTCTCAAAAAAAGGCTATTAATACAGAATACACTTTGTGTTCAATTCTATTAGAAACAGACTCAGGAGGTAGGTATATTGCCACTTAAATGGCCTACCTGGTGACACCCATTTTGGTTTAGGTCTATGACAGGAAGCAGTCACACAGTTGAGCAATACCCATTCTCTGCTAACTTGTAGGTGAAAAACACTGTGTGCTTTAGGGGTTACAGAGAAGACAGGTACTATTTTCACAAAAAAACCACCCCTGAGGGAGGTGGATATGTCAGTACTAATTATAGAATAAGGTAGAATGAATCATTAAGTACTGCTTTCAGCTCCATGCACATTCTGTTTTTCCAATGCAAGATGCAATGACTCATACTAAAAATCACCAGTATTCTATATAAAATGTTCTTTTATGTATGCTGTCCTTTTAAATCTTCCTGATATCTTTGTGTACTTCTCTATGCCCACTTTACAGAAGAGACCGACACCAAGCAATAAAGTGACTTGCCTGAGGATTCAATACTAACAAGCAGCAAAAGTGGAAAAACATCTAGACAAGAGATACCTAGAGCCTGTGTGCTTTCCACTAAACATGCTATTCTCCCAACTCTTCCCCAACATAAACACTGCATTTGTGGAAATGGATACTGTGGTAAGTAAGTGGAACTGGTCAGGTGGATGGAAAGTTTATCATTCAGATTCTTCAAGGCCAAATCCAAAAGACAAACCCAGATTAAGATGAGACAAGCAGCAGAGGTCAAGAACCATGCCACTGTGCCTTGGCCCTTGGCCAGAGGACAAAGATACTAAATTTCAAATAGAACTCTTGGCTGTAGGACTGGCTTAAACACCAGCAAGGGCAGAGCAGCCACATTTGAGCACCTTTTCTCTAAGTTCAGCAAAGGATGATGCTGGGGCTTTCAGACAGGTTCCTTCCCTCTTTGCCTAGAATGTTCTACCACCTTCTCTCCTTTCTGGAAAATCCCTGATTAATGCCAGGCGCAGTGGCTCACATCTATAATCCCAGCACTTTGGGAGGCTGAGGTGGGTGGATCCCCTGAGGTCAGGAGTTCGAGACCAGCCTGGACAACATGGTGAAACCCCATCTTTAAAAAAAAAAAAATCCCTGATTAACACACATGACTCCTCTGAGAAACAATCCTGTGCACTTCCAGGCAGAGTTATCACCTTACTTTATTATTTCCAAATACAATTAAATCTGGCTCTCAGCCTTTACTCTTCAGGATGTATGACAAGTCCACTACCACACATCAAAAGGGCTTCATTCTCCTTCTTCATATCACCTAAGAGTACCAAGCTCGAAGGAAGTCAGAAAACTCGAAAAGAGCCTGCTCTACAGCTCATGGTGATCGCCACATCTGCTGCTTTAGTTGCATGATGTCACTGCTGTTCCAGGTGCAATTAAAGATGCTTTCCTGAGTGGACCCTCCCCACTGATTCTAGGGATGCCAGCAATGTTCTTAAAACTACAGTGCTATTCTGGCCTCTATGTGTGACCTATAGGATCCTCAATTCAGGACACTGCATGCAGACACTACTAAATTACCTGCCTCTCTTCTTTATCTGTGGTTAAATGGTCTTCCTCATTCTTATATTCTCTGTGTATTTGCGCTTTTCACTTTTTTCCATAATTAGATTAGCTATGAGATTATGATTTTTTTTCAGAAATCAAAAATTTCAGATTTTTCTTTTACATTCTTCTTTAATTAGAAATGTTTAAACAGAGACTGAGTGCAATGGCTAATGCCTGGAATCCTAGCAACTTGGGAGGCTGAGGCAGGTGGATCACCAAGGTCATGAGTTCGAGACCAGCCTGGTCAACATGGCGAAACCCTGTCGCTACTAAAAATACAAAAAGTAGCCAGGCGTGGTGGCTCATGCTTGTAATCCCAGCTACTCAGGAGGCTGAGGTATGAGATCGCTTGAACCCAGGAGGGGCTCCAGTGAGCTGAGATCATGCCACTGCAGTCTGGGTGACAGTGAGACTCTGTCTCAAAAAAAAAAAGAAAGAAAGAAAAATAAATTTAAACAGAACAGATGTTCAATTTTATCAAATGCCTTTTTAGCATCTATGGAGTCATTATAAAAGGCTCCAAGAAAAATTAGCATAGTGATTACACTAATAGATTTCCAGCTATTGAACTGAATGTAGAACCTTAACAAACCCTACTTCATAGAATATTATTTTAATATGACACTAGGTTCTATCTGCTAATATTTAACTTAAAATACAGGTATCAATATTCATAAGACTGGTCTGTAGTTTCCATTTTCTTTAGTTTCTTTATATTGAGTTTTGATACTATAGCTAATTTCTCTTTTTTTTACAGATCCAGTGCTGTCTATGATTTTTTTTTCTTTAGCTAATTTCATCACACGTTTGCAAGATGTTCTTTTTCCATGCTGTCTGGTTTCATTTAGTTCATCACTACATTAAAATGTTTTAAGGGTAGGATCTGAACTTTTATTTTATTGTATTTATTTTTTTAGACAGAGTCTTGCTCTGTCACCCAGACTGGAGGTGTGATCTCGGCTCACTGAAACCTCTGTCTCTTGGGTTCAAGTGATTTTCCTGCTTCAGTCTCCCAAGTAGCTGGGATTACAGGCATGTGTCACCACACCTGGCTAATTATTGTATTTTTAGTAAAGATGGGGTTTCACCATGTTGGCCAGGCTGGTCTTGAACTCCTGACCTCAGGTGATCCACCTGCCTTTGCCTCCCAAAGTGCTGGGATTATAGGCATAAGCCACTGCACCCAGCTGGATCTGAACTTTTAAAGAGCTCTGAAACTGCGGTGGCTCACGCCTGTAATCCTAGCACTTTGGGAGGCTGAGGTGGGTGGATCACCTGAGGTCAGGAGTTCAAGACCAGCCTGGCCACCATGGTGAAACCCCATCTTTAAAAAAAAAAAAAAAAAAAAAAAGAGCTCTGAAACTGTATCTGAAGGTTTTAGGAGAATTCACCTATGAAATGTGTTCCTGGTAATTTCTCTGCATTTTTAAAATCAGTTATTTTAGATTTTCTATCTATCCTGGGGCCTATTTTAATTAACCTTTAACCAAATGTATTTGCACTGAAATGATACAATTACTTTCTTATGATTCTTAACCTCTTGTACTTATCGTTGCCCTCTTTTCCTTCTTTTAAAATTTTGCTTTCTCCCTTTTTTTCTTGTTAGATCAGTTTATTAGTCAGGTTATTGCTTACTGTAAGGTCTGATCTAACAAGAAAAAAAAGGGAGAGCTCAGCTTTCAGTCTGTTCTATGAATGTCAGCTGAGCTTTCAATCTGTTCTATGAATGTCATTTCGGGACCCACACATAAAGCAGCAACTACCCAGGAAGAGTTCTTATGGCAGGAGTTTAACAGGGCAAGAAAAATTACACAAGAACACTGAAGGCCTCTGGTCAGACATGTCATATTATGACCATTCACCTTCCATATGACCAGGGCCAACATTAGTGTAACAGGAAAGAATACTCTACCCACTGTCAATTATAGCAAGGGCATGAAGGGAAGAAGAGTTATGAAAAAATAGTATAACCTAACAAAATTAAGCTAATGGTTTCTCTATTTCATTATTCTCAGGTTCAAAGTACCAGTGCTGGGTTTATTTATGAGTTTTACCACTTTCCTATGTTCTATTTCATTATTTTCTGCTTTCCATGCAATAAATTCTTTCCTTACTCTTTTCCCCTAACTTCTTCACTTGGCTACTTACTTTCAATTAAAAATTTCTTATAAGTACTGCTTTAGCTGTTTTTCAAATACTCTGATATGTAGCATTTTCATGACTTAAATTATTACTGAGGCCAGGTGTGGTGGCTCACACCTGTAATCCTAGCACTTTGGGAGGCCAAGGCGGGTGGATCACTTGCAGTCAGGAGTTTGAGACCAGCTTGGCCAACGTGGCAAAACCCCATCTCTAGTAAAAATACAAAATTAGCCAGCCTTGGTAGCATGCTCCTGTAATTCCAGCTACTTGGCAGGCTGAGGCAGGAGAACAGCTTGAACCTTAGAGGTGGAGGTTGCAGTGAACCGAGATCACACCACTGCACTCCAGCCTAGGCAATAGGGTAAGGCTATGTCTCAAAAAGAAAAATTATTATTGAGTGCTAGTGTTTACTTTGTAACTAATGTACAAACCTTAATACTCAATTTCCTTAATCTCTGACCATGTCCAATAATAAAATAGTATACTTTTTCTTCCTACTCCCTCCTCCTTCCTCACCCAGCCAACTTTATCTTTTACTGTTCGTTTTGTACTGTTATTTATTTATATCTTTATTACTTGATTTTTTAGGGTTTTTTTTTTTTTTTTTTTGAGACAGAGTCTTGCTGTTGTCACCTGGGCTGGAGTGCAATGGCTTGATCTCAGCTTACTGCAACCTCCACCTCCTGGGTTCTAGCAATTCTCCCGCCTTGGCCTCCCAAGTAGCTAGGATTACAGATACCCACCACCAAGCCCAGCTGTTTCTTTTTATATTTTTAGTAAAGATCGGATTTCACCATGTTGGCCAGGCTGGTCTCAAACTCCGGACTTCAGGTGATCCACCCTCCTCAGCCTCCCAAAGTGGTGAGATTACAGGCGTGAACCACTGCACCCGGCCAATTTTTCAGGTTTTATATGACATCTTTTGGTACTCTACCTCCTGGGTATCAATATGAAGAAAACAATATTATTACATGAACTCTTCCTTCTCCACCAACTTTTGCCAGTTATGTTATTTATATTAACAAGCTTTTTTCTGAGACGAGGTCTTGCTCTGTTGCATATGCTAAAGTACAGGGGGACTCTCCATATAGGCCAGCCACAGTAACATTTACATTCTATTGTAACACCATAATTCTTATACATGATTTCATTTTAGTGTTATAAACAAAAGATCGAATGCCTACTGCCAATCCTTTTGCTACAGCTTTTCCAGTCATCGTGGGTGGAAGAAATCTGTTAGGTTTCTTCAGAAGTCATGAGCACCATATGCCCCAGTACTTATATGTTCAAAAATGTCTGCTGCCCTTATATTTGAACTATAAAGTCTGGGGCTGGGCACAGAGGCTCACATCTATAATCCCAGCACTTTGAAAGACTGAAGTGGCAGAATTGCTTGAGGCCAGGAGTTCAAGATCACCCTGGGCAACACAGCAAGACCCCATCTCTACAAAAAAATAAAAAATTAGCCAGGTGTGGGGATGCATGCCTTTAGTCCCAGCTACTCAGGAGGCTGAGGTGCAAAGATCACTTGAGCTAAGGAGTTCAAGGTTGTAGTGAGCTATGATCACCACTGTACTCTAGCTTGGGCAACAGAGCAAGACCCTGTCTCTAAAAACAAAAATAAATAAAATTTGGGTGTTATATTTTTGTTCTTGAGGATTTTATTATAGGTGTGTTGCTTCATTTTTTTTCTGCCATGGAGAAACTCAAGGCCACCCTGAATTCTTCTACTTTATCTGTACCTAGATGCCAAAGCATTTTGTTTTTTTTGGGGTGGCTGGAGCTTGGGGGGAAGTCAGTAACTTTATTAGAATATGTCTCAGCAATATTTTCTGGGGCATGGCATGCTGTTTTCTTTTCTTTTTTGAGATGCAGTCTTGCTCTGTTGCCCAGGCTGGAGTGCAAGGGCATGATCTTGGCTCATTGCAACCTGCACCTCCCGGGTTCAAGCAATTCTCCTGCCTCAGCCCCCTGGGTAGTTAAGATTACAGGTGCATGCCACTGCGCCTGGCTAATTTTTGTATTTTTAGTAGAAACAGGGTTTCATCATGTTGGCCAGACTAGTCTTGAACTCCTGAACTCAGATGATCTGCCCGTCTCAGACTCCCAAAGTGCTAAGATTATAGGCATCAGCCACTGTGACTGGTCTGCCCTTTTCAATATGTAGATTCAAAACCTTCTGTTCTTTCAAGGAAATATAACTTTTGAAACTGTATCTTTTCCTTTCATTATTCTTTTATTTTCTCAGTATGCCCACTCAAAGGGCCTAAAACCAATGTCCCCACAGAAGCAAGAAACATACTTAATGCCCAGATTTTGTTTGTTAAATATTGTTCCTAGATAATTGTACTGAATCTCCTTGGAGAAATGGCTAATTCTGTCATTCCATGACCATGCATATCTATCCATGGCCACAGAGAGACACTACTGACCTGCTTAACCAGAGTACAGAGGCCTAAAGCTTTAGTTCTGTTTGTTGCTCTTCATTGCAAATTTCCCCTCCCATCTTGATATAGGCAGGCCATGTATTTTTGTAAATAGTTTCCTTAGAACACAGACATACCCATTTATTTAAACACTGTCTAGGGCTGTTTTCATGCTACTATGGCATTGTCAAGTAGTTGCCACTGACATCATAACGCTAAAATATTACTAACTAGAGTTTCACAGAAAAAGTCTGCTATCTTTGCTCTAATCCTTGATTTCTTTAAGCCATAATCTCATCTTTTTATCTTTTCATGCCAGAGAAAGCCTTCTGCATTGTTTTTCTAAAGTCCAGTCCAACAGAAAGAATGCCTTTAGGTGAAAACCTAAACCTAGGGCCAGGAAGGAGGCCTTGGTTTTGCCTCCAGTGAAGTCACCTCAGAGTGGAAGAGGGAGCAGTGTCACTTTGCCAGGCTCCCTTATACCCCAAGGAATTCGAGATAATAATCAAGAAAGAAATTGCTCTATTTTTTGACTAAAGAAGACTAAAACATACTTTGCATTTCTTCAAATTAAAGATCATTAGCAGGTAACTGAGCTGGATATAATATTAATATTTAAAAGTTACTGTTTGGCTCCTTACTTCTGAAAGCAAACTTTCCAGAGACATAGGATCCATCTTGTTGTAGACATTCCATAGATTCAAACTCACATCCTGCAACTGCAACAGAGGGCAAAAACAATGAAATAATTAAGTCAATATCATTAGAACAATCAGCATTATTTTCTGATGTTCACAAATGACTCTTTTGGTATAAACTAGTGTGAACAGAATAATAAATCAAAATTTTATCAATTATATTAGCACCTATACATATTAATAAATGTTTTCCCATAAAAGGAATCTAGTTTTTCAGAACCTTTGGTACTAATTATTTTCAATAATGGGCACATATATATTTATACACACACACATGCACATACAGACTTGTATACTGTATATTTTTGCCATTGTTTTAAATAAAATTTTAATCAAAATAATCCATATCTATGGCTTTAAAAATCAAATGGCACAAAAGGCTTATAATAAAAAATGTTAATCCCAACTCCAACCTTTCACAAACCCCCACTAGTCTGACTCCTCATAAGCAAACACTTAGGTGCTCCCTTCAGCAGCACATACACTAAAATTGGAAGGATACAGAGATTAGCATGGCCCCTGTGCAAGGATGACATGCAAATTTGTGAAGTATTCCGCATTTTCAAAGAACATTTTTTTTAAAAAAGAAGCAACCAGTTAGAATTCATTTAACATTTTCTTTCTGGTATTTATCCCCAATTTTGATATAATATGCTTCTATCACTATTTATCAAATTAGAAATTAAATATTGATTTCTGTCAAAGATGTAGTTCTTCTACGCCCATTTCTATTTCCAAACTGTTTCTTTCTCGAACTCTTAGGCTCAAGCAATCCGCCCACCTCAGTCTCCCAAAGTGTTGGGATTACAGGCATGAGCCACCATGACCAGCCCCCAAACTGTTTACATACATATCCTAACATCATTTAATATCATAATATGACTTTCTTGGTCTATTAATACTTTTTTAACACAGTGAATTGTTTTTGTTTCAGTATGCATCCACATATCAGCATTTAGTGGTCCTAAACAGAAAGTAGAAAGATGCAGCAATTTGCCAGGAGGTCAATCCCGCCAATGTTGGGGATCTGCCGTGCACACCAGGTTCTTTCTTAATCCCTGATGAGGATCTTTTTATTTTTTTGAGACAAGTCTCTCTCTATCCCCCACAGGCTGGAGTACAGTGGCGCAATCTCGGCTCACTACAACCTCTGCCTCCTGGGTTCAGGCGATCTTCTGCCTCAGCCTCCTGAGTAGTTGGGATTACAGGCATGCACCACCATACCCAGCTAATTTTTGTATTTTTAGTAAAGATGGGGTTTCACCATGTTGGTTAGGCTGGTCTCAAACTCCTGACCTCATGCTTCGCCCTCCTTGGCCTTCCAAAGTCCTGAGATTATAGGCGGGAGCTACCACTCCTGGCCTGCTAAGGATTTTGAGAAGCAGCAGCAGCACCAAAACCAAGGTGTGCACTGGATTCAAGGTTATTTTGCTCTAGTCGAATTCCAAACTAGACCCCAATATACTGCAGCGACGACCAAATGAAAGCCCTGTTTAAAACTTCAATTTCTAAAAGGAAAGCAATTACAGAAAAGTAAAACAATTTAGAGGGATCATGTGTGCTTGCGAGTGTCTTTATGTGGTCTTTCTCCAAGTTTAACCACGAAGGACTCTGACAGCTGGCAGGTATGAGTAACCTGGTGACTATTCTTTTTACCTGAGCTAAAAACAATGCACAGCTGACAACAGCAGAGGATGGCAGGGCTGAGGACCCAATATTCATTTCCAAGGCTGATGGAGAGTGAATAAGTACGCTTCCAAAACTAAACAAGGAAGGTCAGAGACTCTATACAACCTAACCTGATGGCTTCTGGCCAAAGAAAGGAAATGTCATGGAAGGTGTCGGGTGGTGATGGTGCAAAAAGGAACTTAAGGAGGGAATAAAAAGCAGCACCGATGAAGGTGAAGGAGAGAAGATATGGGGAAAGCCCTGAATTCCTCATCAAAGGCCAATCTCAGAGGGAAGCAAAGGGTTACAGTCTATGCTTCAGCCAAGAGAAGGAGTGAAGGAGCGTGAGGACAGGATAATGGCTTAGAAGGGACATCAGTCTCCTGAGTAGCTGGGATTATAGGTGGGCACCACCACACCCAGCTAATTTTTGTATATTTAGTAGAGACGGGGTTTTGCCATGTTGGCCAGGCTGGTCTCAAACCCCTGATCTCAGGTGATCCACCTGCCTCAGCCTCCCAAAGTGCTGGGATTACAGGTGTGAGCCACCGAGCCTGGCCTTGATAGCTAGCATTTTACCCAAAGTAGAACTTCTTTCAAAATTGGAGTCAATCTTCTCAAACCATGCCACTGTTTTATTAACTAAGTTTGCAGAATATTCTAAGTCCTTTATTGACATTTCAACAATGTTCACAGCATCTTCACCAGGAGTAGATTCCATCTCAAGAAACAACTGTTTTTACTCATCCATAAGAAGTAACTCCCCCATCCATTAAAGTTTTTAACAAGGGATTGCAGCAAGTCAGTCACATCTTCAGGCTCCACTTCTAATTCTGTTGCAGGAATCAGAAGACCAGAGAGACTAATGGGTGGAACAGGAGGATTTTATCTAGGTGCACTGGCTTAGTGGATTAGCATCTAAAAAACTGAGCCTTGAACAAAAGACAGGGCTTGACTTTTATGCATGAAGCACAGTGGCATGAAAACAGACTTGCAGGTGCAGAACAAAAGCAGTTTATCAAGCAATGACAGGCACATAATTCAGGCTTACATACGTCTTTTGCTATGCGCCTAGTGGCCGTTCTAAGTTGCTCAAGGAGCCTTGCATATGCTTATCTTGTGCCCTCCACTATGGTACCCAGATGGCTGAAGTCCAGGCCTGCTTAGGTATTTCTCATGCCTTTTGTTGTGTTACTTAGATGAGAAACAGAAACTCATAGTTATCTGTTACAGAGAATAAGAATCCATAAACTCATAAAACTTACAGAACAGAGTAAAGGGTAAGGGCTCAGGGAAGTTTGCTTACACTAAAGGAAAGAAGGAAGATTTGTTTTTCTGTTCCTATCTCCTGCTTCAATTTTAGTTTTCTTGCTATTTCTACCAAATCTCCACCAACTCCCTCCATTGAAATCTTGAACCCCTCAAAGTCATTCATGAGAGCTGGAATCCATTTCTTGCAAGCTCCTGTTAATGTTGATATTCTGACGTCCTCCTATAAATCATGAATGTTCTTAATGTCATCTAGATTGGTGAATCTTTTCAAAAAGGCTTTCAGTTTTTTTTTGCCCAGATCCATGAGAAGAATCATTACCTATGGGAGCTATTGCCTAACAAAATGTATTTCTTAAGTAATAAGCCTTAAAAGTTGAAATTACTCCTTGATCCATGGGGTGCAGAATGGATGTTGTGTTAGCAGGCATGAAGACAACATTAAACCTCTTGTACACCTCCATTAGAGCTTCACCGGGTGTCTAGGTACACTGTCAATGAGCAGTAATATTTGAAAGTTATCTTTTTTTTCTGAGCAGGTCTCAACAGTGGGCTTAAAATATTTAGTAAGCATGCTGTAAACAGATGTGCTATCATCCAGGCTTTGGTGATCCATTTAAAGAGCACAGAGTAGATTCAGCACAATCCCTAAGGGCCCTAGGATTTCCAGAATGGTAAATAAGCATTGGCTTCAAATTAAAGTCACCAGCTGCATTGGCCCCCAAGAGAGTCAGGCTGTCCTCTAAAGCCAGGCACTTACTTCACCCTATTTATCACAGTCCCAGAGGCTGGACGCTGTGGATCACACATGTAATCCCAGCACTTTGGGAGGTCAAGGTGGGAAGATCACTTGAACCTAGGAGTTTAAGACCAGCCCTGACAACATGGTAAGACCCCATTTCTACAAAAAATATAAAAGTTGCAGGGCATGGTGCCTCACACCTGCAATCCCAGAACTTTGGGAGACTGAGGTGGGCGGATCACCTAACGTTGGGAGTTCGAGACCAGCCTAACTTGGAGAAACCCTATCTCTACTAAAAATACACACACACATACACACACACACACAGAAGCAGCTGGGCGTGGTGGTGCATGCCTGTAATCCCAGCTACTTGGGAGGCTGAGGCAAGAGAATTGCTTGAACCCGGGAGGTGCAGGTTGCAGTGAGCTGAGATCGTGCCATTGCACTCCAGCCTGGGCAACAAGAGTGAAACTGTCTCAAAAATAAATAAATAATTAAAAAGTTAGCTGGGCATGGTGGTATACCCCTGTAGTCCCAGCTAGTTGGGAGGCTGAGGTGGGAGGATGGCTTGAGTTTGGGAGGTCAAGCCTGCAGTGAGCAGCCTGGGCAACATGGTGAGACTCTGTCCCAAAAATAAAGAAAAAAAAAGTCCTAGATGGCATCATCTTATACAAGGCTGTTCTGTCAACACTGAAAATCTGTTGTTTAGTGTAGCCACCTTCATCAACTATCTTAAGCAGATCTTCTAAATAACTTGCTGCAGCTTCTATATCAGCATTTACTGCTTCATCTTGCACTTTTACGTTATAGAGACAGCTTTTTTCCTTAAACCTCCTAAACCAACCTCTGCTAGCTTTAAACTTTTCTTCTGCAGCTTCCTCACCATTCTCAGCCTTCATATTAAAGAGAGTTAAGGCTTTGCTCTGGATTAGGCTTTGGTTTAAGGGAATGTTATGCTTGGTTTGATCTTTTATCCAGACCATTCAAGCTTTCTCCGTATCAGCAATAAGGTTGTTTCACTTTCTTATAGTTTATGTTCACTGAATTAGTGCTTTCAATTTCCTTCAAGAACTTTTCCTTTGCGTTTACAACTTCGCTAACTGTTTGGTGCAAGAGGTCTAGCTTTCAGCTTGTCTTGGCTTTCAACATGCCTCCCTCACTAAGTTTAACCTTTTCCAGCCTTTGATTTAGAATGAGAGAATTGTGACTCTTCCTTTCACTTGAGCCATTGTCGGGTTATTAATTGGCCTAATTTCAATATTGTTGTGGTCAAGAATAGAGAAGTCAGAGGAGAAAGCAAAAAATGAGGGAACAGCCAGTCAGTGAAGCAGTCAGAACACATAAAACATTTAGCAAGTTCATCATCTCATATGGGTGCAGTCTGTGGTGCCCCAAAACAATTTCAGTGGTAACATCAAAGATCACTCATCATGGATGATCACAACAGATATAATAATAAAAAAGCTTGAAATATTATGAGAATTACCAAAATGTGACACAGAGACACAAAGTGAGCGCATGCTGTTGGAAAGTGGAGCCAGCAGGTTTGCTGGATGCAGGTTGCCACAAACCTTCAATTTGTTTAAAAAAAAAATTCAGTATCTACAAAGTGCAACAAACCAAAGCACAATGAAACAAGATAGGCCTGTATGTGTTTTTCCAGTTTAACTGGTGCAAACAGGCATTGTTCTTAGCCCTGAATACACATGAGGCACCATTCTCAAATCCTTTCAGATAGGTTTCTCTTGACCTTGAGTAGTTGTCACACACGTGACTGCACTGATCAATACTCTGCTGAATACTGACTGGGGAAAGAGGAATCTCTACAGTCTTTGGGAGTTTTCTTTGGATAGTTCTTTCCTCTTTAGTACTCTAACTGGTTTGGCCTCCCCCCGACTCCCAGCTGCATCTCCTAACTCAGGGAGTGCACTGGGCTCCACCTGGGTACTCTCTTCACGGGGCTCACCTTGATTGTTTCCACCTCTCAGGGATTCACAATTCCTCACTGCCTGATGCCTAGTTTCTTGAAGACCATTGTTTCATATATTTTGTTTGTGGTTGTGTTTTTGTTTTGGGGGCTTTTGTTAGTTGGGGGAACCAGTTCTTGTTTTGTGGTGGGTGACTTGTTTTTCTTCCTGGAATCTTTTTTTTTTTTTTTTGGCCAAACTTATTGACCAACTTCATGGAAGCTTTTAAAGATACTTTTTCATCCAGGCTGGTCAGGGGTGGCTCACGCCTGTAATCCCAGCCCGAGGCAGGTGGATCACCTGAGGTCAAGAGTTTGAGACCAGCCTGGTCAACACAGTGAAATCCCATCTCTACTAAAAATACAAAACTAGACAGCTGTGGTGGTACACACCTGCAGTCCCAGCTACTCGGGAGGCTGTGGCAGGAGAATCACTTGAACCTAGGAGGCAGAGGTTGCAGTGAGCCGCCTGGGCAATAGGAGTGAAACTCTGTCTCAAAAAAAGATACTATTTTACCCCCCTTAGTGTCTGAAATGTCACAGACAGAATAAGATTCTTTTTCCCGCTTCCCATTCATACTGAAGTGATTTAATTTAAAAGTTTTTGTTTCTCTTTATGATCGGAAATTTTTTTAAAAAAATTTCCTCCCTTATGGTATCCCTGCCTTCTCTTTCCAGAAATTCCACTCATTGGATATTAGACTTCTTAGATCAGTCTTTTAACATTTAAAGTTAACATTTTCTTTCTTTTTTTTTTTTTTACATGTTCAGATGGTCTTGCTCTGTCACCCAGGCTGGAGTATAGTGGTGTGATCTCAGCTCACTCTAACCTCCACTTCCTGGGTTTGAACGATTCTTCTGCCTCAGCCTCCCGGGTAGCTGGGACTACAGTTGTAGTCCCAATTTTTGTATTTTTAGTAGAGATAGGATCTCACTATGTTGGCCAGGCTGGTCTTTAATTCCTGACCTCAGGTGATCCACCCACCTCGGCCTCCCAAACTGC
Organism: Ateles fusciceps; assembly: GCA_036589455.1. NCBI lineage: Eukaryota > Metazoa > Chordata > Mammalia > Primates > Atelidae > Ateles > Ateles fusciceps. Next base: position 321,226 of record JAZHEH010002969.1, on the reverse strand, counting down.
TGAGATTACAGGCATGAGCTCCCATGTCCGGCCTAAAGTTAACTTTTAAGGTTAAAGTCTTAACTTTTTTCTCATATTTTCTATCTCTGTGACGTTTTTATTCTATCTTTCTAAAGAGTTTCCTAACTTTACCTTCTACCCCCTCTATTGATTTCATCAATTATGATTTCCTAGAGCTCTCATTTTCTATACATTGTTATTACAACATATACTTGTCCTATGGTTGCCAAATCTTACATTTTTCTGAGCATCCAAAAAGATTTTTAGGTCTTAAGTTTTCTTCTATACCTTAAATTATCTTTAGGTTTTAATGAATTGGTCTTTTTAAAAAAAACAAAAAAAAAAAACAACTTGATCTTTTTCTTTTGAGTTACTAGTATTTAATCAAATGTCTGGTGATCTTTGGCTTCCCATTCATATTTTGAAACGAGGCAATGAAAAGGCTAACTGGAAGCTGTATGTTCCTGATAGCTGATAAGCAGAGCTTCTATTCCTGGGTCTCCATCCCCTTATATTCTACATGCCAAAATGTGAACATCTTTACTCTCAGGAAACAAAAACTACACTAACTAATGAAACCTCTTTGTTTTGTCTTGCCTTGCCTTTTAGTTTCTTTATTTAAGTTTCATTTATTTTGAGACGGGGTTGCCCAAGCTGGAGTGCAGTGGTTCAACCAGCCCACTGCAGCCTGGAACTTCTGGGTTCAAGCTATCCTCCCGCCTCAGCCTTCCAAGTAGCTGGGACTGTAGGTGCACATCACTGTGCTCAGCTAATTTAAAAAAATTTTTTGTTGCCAGGCTGGTCTTGAACTCCTGGCCTCAAATGATCCTCCCGCCTTAGCCTCTCGAAGTGCTAGAGTTGAAAGTGTGAGCTACTCACCAGGGCTTTTTCAGTTTTTTTTTTACAGAACCTCCACTCAAACCTGTTCTTTGTTTTTCCTAGGGTGGAGGTGGCATCTGCAAATGCCTGGTTGCCGGTCACTTGAGAGGAGAGTGGTAGAAAGTGGCATATAACAACCTTCAATTAATTCTTTCCTTTCAATATCACCAATTTCCATTCTCTCTTCTCCACTTTATCATCTTCTCCCCACCCCCACTGATTTAATCTACTTGGCCCCTTCCTATGTATTCTGGAAAAGGTTTTCAAGTGTGTCAAGTGATTAGATTTTTAAAGGGTACTAAATTTGATATCTATTTTTTAATGCAAGTTTTTATTCTACTAATAAATTTTGAGACTTCCTACAATATTTTCTTATATGTCCTCCATCTCCCTTTTTAATTCTGATTGCTCACCTCATTGCTAGATCTCATTTCTCTTTTTATAAATTCTGTTCCTAAAAAGTACCCAAAAAGAGACATTTTCTCAATTATTTATTTTATTCCTTGGAGAAAACCTTTTTTTAAAGCACACTGGTCTATCCCAGCATCTAATATGCTGTGGTCTCTTTCTTACATTTTGTTGACCCTTTTCTTAATTCTTATTCCATCTTTCAATATGAAGATCTATTTGTCCATAAACAGATGAATGAATGCTCACTGGTTACTCATTATTTAGAAGTTTGCTATTAGGATCCTCCCCTTGTGGAGCTGGTTGATGTAAATTTACATGAGCAGATCACAGTTCCAGCAGCTGAAGAGTAAGGAGGAGGAAGTCAGAGGCAGAAAAAGCCCTAGCAGAGGAACTTCCCTGTACTTCTTCCCAGAAAGAAAAAATTATCTATATCCATGACTCAGTTTGGCCCAACATAAATGCCAAGTAGAAGCTTGTCATTTAATCGTTTAATCTCTCTCAAATAGGGATGTAAAATAGGCCCTACCTCAGAGAGTTACTATAAGAATAAAATGTCAAGTAAAAGCTATGGCTGGGCCTGGTTTTCTTTCTCATGCTGGCACCTACCACATGAGGACCAAAACACCATCTGGATTAATGACTTTCTTCTGGGTATGGTCATATAAGAAAACACAAGTTTTAAAAATTAAGTTATAAGTATCTATAGCTCTCCTTCTCTTAGCCTGCAAAGAGGCAAGAGCCTTTTTGGCTCAGGCAGTCATCAGGCCATCAATGGAGTAGAGAGTACTGGCAGAGCCCATCTGTAGGTCAAACTGCTCCACACCTCAAAGCACTGGAAAGGGCAGGGGAAAGCAGAAGACTGAGGTGGAGTAGAGTGAGATGGAGACAAAAGGAAAGTATCTGAGAATAAAAATGAGCAGCTACAGAAAAGGGCAGGATGTGGAGAGAGAGACCTCGAGAAGACCTACAGTAACTCCGCCTTTATGATGTGTGCCATTTCCTCTTCATGGCCCATCCCATTTCCTAAAAACACCATCCTAATGTAAACTGCATTACTTTTCAAAGGCTTTTTTTGAAGGAAATAACATTCTTTTTAAATGTGACTTCATAGTGTGATGCACCTAAAGGTCCTCATTTGGGTTATATCAGTATGTGGCCTCCCAGTGCACTTCTTCCAATGTGATTCTAGCTGCAGGCCAGGGGTTAGGAGCACAGGCTCTGAAGCCAGATCATCTGGACCTAGCCCCAGCTCTGCCTCTCACTAGCTCTGGGAATTTGGGAAATTCATTTAATCTCTCTTAAATAGGGATGTAAAATAGAATCTACCTCAGAGGGTTACTATAAGAATGAAATCAGTCAATTCCCATAAAGTGCTTAGAACATTACCTGGCATATAGTAGGCACTCAGATCTAGTTCATATAATTAACTGAAAATAAATATTACCATTATTAATATTACAAAAATGTTAAGTTTATTCTCTATCCCCTATAGCCTGCCTCCCTTCAAGCACCTACTCTTCTAAGTTAGACAGTGTTAATTCCCAATAGGGGCAGCTTCCACAGCCTTGTGGATGTTCTGCTACTTGTAGTCAATGTGAGAATACTGTGATTTTGGAAAAGGAAAAGTGAATTCCAAGCGGTATGCTTCCCTTCAGCCCCACAGCCCATGCTGCTCCATTTCAGAAGATGTGATGTGGTTGTCCCAGGCAAGCCTCCAGTCATCTGCTAGGGATGCCAGTGCTGCTCAGAGGGGCAGAAAGTGGCTCTGTGCCTTGCTTTTAAAGGCCCCACTTACTCTCTCCCTAATAAGATGTCCCCATCTCTAGCATGACAATGCTCCCCCTCCCTGGTTTCCTGTGCCGGGCAGGTCATTTCAGTGGGGATCCTATGGAGGCACATGGATGCTCATGGTCATGCTGCTAACCTATCATGCCATTCTGTACTCTGGACCACTCCCTGTCCCAGACTCACTTAAGAAATAATCACTTAAGAAATGGTTATCTTCTAGATGCAAGGAATGCTGAAATAAAAGGCACTGTTCTTATCACAAAAGCTAATCTTTTCATTTTTCTAGTACATTGTACTTATCCAAATTCTGCACTGTCCCTTTCATTGCTCTTGAATAGTTCTCAAATTATATAAATTTCTGAGGCACAAACAATAATAAAGTTCTGTTTTTGTACTTAAGGAGCTTCCAGTACAAAAACCATGGTGGGTGGACTGGTAGGCAAGTGGGTGAGCATGACAAATGTGTAATTACAAGATCATAAAAGCAGTAGGAGAAGTCAATCTAGGGTGCTACAGGAGTAGACAAGAAGAACAGTTAGCTCAGAATGGGGTAAGGAAGAGGAAGGAGGGCAGAGAACTCCAAGAACAAAGGACACAGGACCTCAGTCTGGGACTAGCCTTTAGCAGCAACTATTTTCCATTTCAAGTCTTCTAACTTGCTCCATGCCCTTGGGAGGTAACTGCCAGCTTTTCAGTGTTATAATAATGCACACCGACATCGGTTCTTCATAAAAACAGCCAAAACTAGGCATACTGCTTTTCATACATACCTCATATTTCATGGTAAAAAATCCATCCCCTCCAATACCCTCAAGTGCAAAGGCCTGTACAACTGGCCATTTCTCCACCACAAACATATCAAATATCTGCAAGTGACCTAGAAGAATCAAATACAAGAACACATATCAAATGCCATCCTGGATATAACAGTCTAAACCTGATCTAACATGCTTAGACAGGTATCATTTCTCACATGGTCACCAGGGCCTCACCTAGCAAAATAAAATTCAAACAGATCAAATGGTTAGATATTGCAACTAGAAATACAAAATGAAAGCCAAGGAAAATTCAAACCATAAACAAGTTACATTCAGATTTCTCTACAGTCTATTTTAACCTTCCAGTTTCCTGAGTAATTTAGTAAAATATTAGAGTAGTCTATTACATCTGACTTACATCATTCAGTGGGAATAATTATTAACAGACCCAAACTTGGCTCCTTTCCCTTAAGAAACACAGCCAATCAACTTCCTCAAGGGAAAACTACTAAATCAAATTTTTTCCTTTCTTGTAACAATAGCGTCAATGTGCAAGGTTTTTTTCTTTTTGTTGCTACAATACAAGCACTGTTAAACTTGATGGTTTTCCCTGCATTTTACACATCATTTTAAAATATGTCAGCATATCCTTTTAGAAGTTATCCAAATCACTCTTATTACCAAGCTGCCCCCACATCTATACTCTTTGTACAGTAAGTGATACAGACATGTCAACTGTGCTAAATTCTGTATCAGTTCTGATTTTAGGCAGCCTGCTGTGTTGCTGCAGAAACTGTGAAGTAATTAATACAAGCTTGCGTAGAAAAAGTCCCAATACTTAATTTTGCTTGACGGCTTTGGTAAAAATAGATGAAGGGGTTTCCCAGCTGAATGCCTCCAATGAAAAGAAAAGTAGTGACACTCAGTTCACACACGATCTAAGCAAGGTTCTAGAAGGCTTGCTGTCACATCTCACCTTGGGAGCTGTAAGGAATGCCAATTCTACTACAGTCTCGAACCATGTCCACAAAGCTGGCAATTTTAAATTCTTCTGCAGCTTCCTCATCTTCATACTAAAGAGAGAAATCAAAAGAAGAATAAGCTGTGATGAGGTATCACACAAAGTCCCATATTTTCTCTGCATTTTATCAATCGGAGTTGTCCCAAATGACATTTACAAAGGACTGCACCCAAGAAGGTGTTTCCAAAGCTAACCTTTTTTATTTGCTGGTCAGAAAGACTTGTCATTCCCTTATTTCATATTATACACAAAAAATCAACTGAAAATGGATCAGGAAAACTAAATTCAAGAGATAAAATTTTTTCCCCAAAAAAATCTCCCAAAAGCTCATATGAGAAGAAGTGTTCTTGACCAGTATCATGTCACAATTTTCATGAAATCCTAAATCTCAAATCCCAACTTGATTTCCAGTCAAACCCTTGAAAAGGGCCCAAAGGGAAAGAAAAACAGTTACCAAGACATTGAAACACAGTAATGTCACAAAGCTTAAAAAATTCTCCCCCGGGGGCTGGGCGCAGTGGCTCACGCCTGTAATCCCAGCACTTTGGGAGGCTGAGGTGAGCAGACCACCTGAGTTGAAGATCAGCCTCACCAATATGGTGAAATCCTGTCTTTACTAAAAACACAAAAATTAGCTGGGCGTGGTGGCAGGCACCGGTAGTCCCAGCTACTTGGGAGGCTGAGACAGGAGATTCGCTTGAACCTGGGAGGTGGAGGTTGCAGTGAGCAGAGATTGTGCCGCCTCATTCCAGCCTGGGCGACAGAGTGAGACTCCAGCTCAAAAACAAAGTCTCCTAGGGCAGTCCCTAGGCACTAATACCCTGAGATTAGTGCTGGTTCAGGCTGGTGGTGAAGAAGCACGAAAGAAGTAAGTTCATAAGCTTACTACTAGGTCCCAATTTGAATAGCCTTCTTTTGTCTCCACAGGCATATAATTTATACATGGTAGCCTCAAAATGAAATATGAAATTCTCCACTTCAAACAGATAACCTTTTTTGTATAATCACACTCCGCAATTTGATTGCCAATCCTATTTCACATCAACACTTTCCTTAAAGAGTATTCTTAGAGTGTCTCTGGGTGTCTGTTCTCTCTTTTCTTCTCACCTCATTTTCGGTCATGCAGTGGAAATGCAGATTTCTCCAATGTGCCACATAAGGTAAGAGATAGCGAAAGTTTACAGGATTACAGTACAGATGGACACTATCTGATTTAATCAATATAATTACATCTGTAAGAAAAACAAAATCAAAACACAAGATTGTCAAAGGCATTTCCTTTAGACATTTTCTGCCCACATAATTAGTGAAACCATTGAAACTACTTCATAGACAATGTAACAAAACTCTAAACTGAAAATTATTTAATTAAGTATTGTGCCTTGTAAACCAAAAAGTATCTGAGATGAGTATCAATCAATTTCGAAGTTTATTTTGCCAAGTTTAAGGACATGCCCATGACATAGCCTCCGGAGGTCCTGAGAACATGCACCCAAAGTGGTTGGGTCACAGCTTGATTTTAGACTTTTTAGGGGAAGTTGACTATGTGAACACTATGCCTCAGTAGATGGAGGCTGTTCTTTGACTTGTTCTGCAATTGCATTGCCAGACACAGAGGGTGGTGGAAATATTGCTTGGGGACTAGGAAATTCTTGCTGTCAACATTTGAAAGTTCTAAAGTCACTTTGAAGCTGTAAACCAAAAATAAAATGCTAAGCCCCCAACCAATTGAATGGACCCCCATGTTGGCCAAGGGCATTCCAGAAGTTACCGGCAGACATCAATCAACACATGTAAAGTGTACATTGGTTCGGTCCAGAAAGTCAGGGTCGGCAGTGAAGGACTCCTTTCAGGTCATAGGTGGGTTCAAAGATTTTCTGATTGGCAATTGGTTGAAAGAGTAAGTTTTATTATCTAAAGACCTGGAATTAACACACTGTTTGGGCTAAGATAAAAGGTTGTGGAGACCAAGGTTCTTATTATGCAGCTGAAGCCTCCAGGTAGTAGGCTTCAGAAACAATAGATGGAAATGTTTATCAGACTTAAAAAGGGACCACGCTCTTAGTTGATCTCCCCCTGGATCAGGAAAAGACCTGGAAAGGGAAGGGGATCTCTACAGAATGTAGATTTCCCCGATAAGAGACAGCTTTGCAATAGCATTTAAAAATGTGACAAAGGAATATATTTTGGGGTAAAATACTTAGATTTCTTTCAGGGTCTGCTGTTACGTGATATATCTTATTGCTATACATAGAGTCTGTCTGGTTGATCTTAAGATCTGTTTTGTTTTTCTTTTTGACAGGGTTTCACTCCGTCACCCAGGCTGGAGTGCAGAGGCATGATCTAGGTTCACTGCAACCTCTGCCTCCCAGGCTCAAGCAATCCTTCTGCCTCAGCCCCACAAGATGCTGGGGCTATAGGCAAGCACCACCACACCCAGCTAATTTTTGTATTTTTTTGTAGAGATGGAGTTTTGGCCATGTGGCCCAGGCTGGTCTCAAACTCCTGAGCTCAAATGATCCAGCCACCCTGGCCTCTCAAAGTGCCAGGATTACAGACATGAGCCACTGCACCTGGCCAAGATCTTTGTTTTAATGTTAATGTTGGTCAGTTGTGCCTGAATTCCAAAAGGAGGAGGACAAAATGAGGTACTGCCAATCCCCACTTCCCATCCTGGCTTGAACTCGTTTTTCAGGTTTACTTTGGAATGCCCTTGGCCAACATGGGGGTCCATTCAATTGGTTGGGGGCTTAGAATTTTACTTTTGGTTTACAGCTTCAAAGTGACTTTAGAACTTTCAAATGTTGACAGTAAGAATTTCCTAGTCCCCAAGCAATACTCCCACCACCATGGCCCTCTGCGTCTGGCAATGCAGTTGCAGAACAAGTCAAAGAATGGCCTCCATCTACTGAGGCATAGTGTTCACAAAGTCACATCTATGCAACCAGACATGGCTGTGTACTTCACTGCAGAGGTCAATACCATATGGAAACCCCACAGCTTAAGGCCACTGAAGCAGGGAAACAGCACCAAATATGGCCAGTGACTGGTTCTCCCTCAGACATCAGTGTCTAAAGCTCTCAGCTGTTGGCTCATCTGGCTCTAAGGCAACTGCAGGCCCAACGACACTGCTTGTCCCTTTAGAGGAAGAGTTACCATGTGTGATGGCAAGCTTTGTGCACAGGAAAGGCTCAGAGGAAGGAAGTAGAGGCCAGTGGAAGAGCTCCTATAAATAGATCAGCAGCTTACAGATTTAAGGAATAGTCATCAATGCTGGTGGGTCAATTAAATAAAGCAATCCCAAGAATGCAAGTAAACCCAGGTAAACAGAAGAGCCATGGGATGAGGTAGGATATTAAATCAGTTTGACCACTGGGGACAAAGGCAGTCGTACATCCAATAGAAAACCAGAAGCCCCATTCTACGGCTCCTCAGAAACCAGAGCCATTAGGTCTCTTAAGATGACATTAGGCTGGGCGCGGTGGCTCACACCTGTAATACCAGCACTTTGGGAGGCCAAGGAAGGTGGATCACCTGAGGTCGGCAGTTCGAGACCAGTCTGACCAACACAGAGAAACCCTGTCTCCACTAAAATTACAAAATTAGCCAGGTGTGGTGGTGCATGCCTACAGTCCTAGCTACTTGGGAGGCTGAGGCAGGAGAATCACTTGAACCCGGGAGGCGGAGGTTGCAGTGAGCCGAGATCAGGCCATTGCACTCCAGCCTGGGCAACAACGGTGACACTCTGTCTCGGAAAAAAAAAAAAAAAAAAGGAAGATGAAACTAGAAGTTGGCAGAGGAGGTGGCTAGAGGTGAGAAAGGCATATGGGTGGGGCAGAGAACGCCTAATGCACCAGGTGTAGGGTAATGCCAACAACAAAAACATCTTATAAGCCCAGTAAATACTGACCACATTTGACCACACAGCTGAGCAGCCTCCTGAAATAAAACTCCATGGGTCTAGCCTTTTAAGCCACTCTGATCTCCATGCCTGGTAAGACCCAGGGTGTTCCAGGGAACACAGCATGTAGCAGCCTTATCACTACTGACTCTTTAGGTAAGCACCAGAGTCAAAGGGTAGCAAAGGGTGGGATGGAGGCCTCTCTCATCTCTCAGAATACTGGTCTTTAATACACTCTCCCTCCAAAGAGCCCTGTCCTGAGTCATTTGTAGACCACCTGCAGAGGAATGAGAGTTGGATGTCACCTGGAGAGACTGAGGGCTTCTGGTGTGTATTACACTTTACAGTAAAATGTAACATGCCTCCAAGAATTAGGATCCAGTAAGAGGCATAACACAGTAATTACTAAACCTAATTAAGCATTCCCCAAATCTGTCAGAACTCTGGTGTCATCACTATGAACCAAGTTTACAGCCAGGGAAAAGAGGAAAGCGTATGAGAATGGGATGAATACGTAAACTATTTGAAAGTTGCTTTTAGGCTTGTGTGGTGGCTCATGCCTGTAATCCAAACACCCCGTGAGGCTGAGGCAGACGGATCACCTGAGGTTAGGAGTTTCAGACCAGCCTGGCCAACATGGTGAAATCCCATCCCTACTACAAATACAAAAATTAGGCAGGCATGGTGGCAGGTACCTGTAGTCCCAGCTACTTGGGAGGCTGAGGCAGAGAAAACCCCTTGCACCCAGGAGGAGGAGGTTGCAGTGAGCCAAGATCACAGCACTGCACTCCAGCATGGGTGACAGAGCAAGACTCATCTCAAAAAATAAATTAAATAAATAAATAAATAAATGTTGCTTTTAGAAATAAATTCATATTGGCTTTTCCCCCTCTCATGAGATCAAAATGTAAAAATCTGGTGATCTCTGCTTTCTACTTGTATAAACAAATTTATTAATTTATAGGATAACGATTATTTCCTAAGCACCCACTGTACCAGGTAAAAAATAAAAACAGGCCAGGCACGGTGGTTCAAGCCTATAATCTCAGCACTTTGGAAGGCCGAGGCGGGTAGATCTCGTGAATTCAGGAGTTCAAGACCAGCCTGGCCAACATGGAGAAACCCTAACTCTACTAAAAATTCAAAAATTAATCCCAGCACATTTGGAGTCTCAGGCGGGTTGATTATGAGATCAGAAGTTCGAGACCAGCCTGGCCAATATGGTGAAACCCCAACTCTACTAAAAATACAAAAATTCGCCGGGCGTGGTGGTGCATGCCTGTAGTCCAAGCTACTGAGGAGGCTGAGGCAGAAGAATTGCTTGAACCTGGAAGGTGGAGGTTGCACTGAGCCAAGATTGTGCCACTACTCTCCAGCCTGGGCGACAGAGAGAGAGTCCGTCTCAAAAAAAAAAAAAAAAAAAAAAAAAAAAAAAAAAAAATCAAAAATTAGCTCGGCATGGTGGCGCATACCTGTAATCCCAGCTACTCGGGAGGCTGAGGCAGGAGAATCTCTTGAACCCAGGAGGTGGAGGTTACAGAGAGCCAAGATCCCACCACTGCACTCCAGCCTGGGCAACAGAGTGAGACTCTGTCTCAAAAAAAAAAAAAAAAAAAAAAGACAAAAACAAAGATAAGCAAAAAAGCACACCTTTGAGGATTTAAACTATTTCCTTAATTTCAGTACTGTAATGTCCTTAGCAACCTTGACCGCAGTGAAATGTGTAACTGGTATCAGCTGCCAAGATTACTTTTTCTAAACCAGCAGATGCTGTACAACATAAGGAAAAAATACATATATATATTTTTTCCTAATCATGTATGACACCTGTTATTGAGGAAAAAATAATCAAAATCCGAAACCAAATTTGAATTTAAAAAAATTTAATGGAAGGAGTAATTTCAGTAAATTATTTTTGTACTTCCTAACAAAAAAGAAAGCTTTAATCAGTCTAGAAGAATAAACACTATTAGAGAAAAAATAAAATAAAATAAAATAAGAAGAATAAACACTATTAAGGACTTAACTAGAGAAGAATTTTCGTATACACTAGACCAGAATTTCTCAACCTCAGCACTACTGACAGTTTAGATCAGTGAATTCCTTGTTCTGGGTGACTGTCCTATGCACTGCAGATGTTTAGCAACATCTCTGGCCTCTACCCACTAGAGCCAGTGGCATACCCCACCCAGTTTTGATAATCAAAAAAGTCTTCAAACATTGCCAAATGTCCCCTGCAGGACAAAACTGCCCCCAGTTGAGAACTACTGCACTAGACACATAGCAATATTATTTCACATCAGATGTTTGTTTTCATGCCTTCCCCAGCTGCCTCACAAGAGCTGTCAGTCTCTCCTCCACTTTTGTCTATTCCAGTGTCTCCTGACCTATCTGGCATACAAGGCATGATTCTAAATACGTGATATCCGAGATAGCTCCTGGGCAACAGCCCCCATTAGCATCAACACAGGCAGAGTGTCTCAGTGCTAAGGAAAGGGGAATGTAAACAGAAATCCAGCATTACAGTCACAGGCATCTTCATGAATTAAAGTCACAGAGAAAACAATTCCCAAAGATAGCAGGACAAAGAGCCTTTGTTCCTTGGCTGGTAAGCCACAAGAAGTCTTCCTTGTAGGAGCTGCCTGCAGGCCCATCCTTATCTCACAACTGAAGGGGCTTTCACAGGACAACAGCATGTAATCTGAATCTTCAGCATGTAGAGGCAGTGGGCAATTAAGAGGAAAACCAGTACTTTGCCAAAATAAGATAAAGCCAAACACTGATGTTTACTTGTTTCTCTAAAGCTGAATTAGTAAATACATTCTGAAAAATACTTGTTGCTACTTAATATGTCAGCAAACAAAAAATGCTGTTTTTTTTCATTCTTTAAAAGGCAAACATTTACTAGGGTTTTGGACCATTTTAAATTTTTTTCCATAAAAAGACCATAAAATAAGCATCCAAAGAAATAAACCTCTTACTCTTCTATCACACAGAGTTTACCAATATATACTTACCATCTAGCACTTCTTCAGAAAATCCCGTTTTCTCAAAATCACTGGTATTCTGATTGTACAAACCAAATAGGAGATAATTTGCCAGCTCTCTGCAGCCTTCATTATACCTGCTATCGATTCCTGCAAGGCAAAGGAGGCTCTGATCAGCTGTACTGTACTATGGGGAACAAATGAGCCAATAATTAGGCCCTGCTCAGCAAAACCCCAATGATCAAGCTGAAGCACACAGCTCAGACCAGTTTTGTGCCAGAAACCAAACTAAGCAATTCTGTGAAAGAAACAGGCCTCAGCATCAAGTACCTTTACTTGAATTCCAACATCTTGTAATTAAGACAATCAAACAGCACAGATTATTGAGGCTGTTAATTTCTGAAAAGGATTCATCTTGAATACTTTCAGTTGGCTTAAGAATAGGGGTCAGAAAAATATTTACCTTTCAAAGAGATCTTTACCAAAACATGTGGGATCAAACAAAGGCAGATTAAGGTGGCTTGAAAAAGACCCAATAATGTGAAGATGAGGACAAGTCAGTGGAATTACAAACACTTATCACTTCACAAATATGAGGCTCAAGGTCTAGCACTATACTGGATGCTGGGGTATGGTGGTAAATATGCCTGAAAATGACCCTCATGAAGCTTACATTCTAGTGGGGCAGAATTAGAGACAAATAAAAAGGAAATTAAATAATACTGTCTTCACTATCATCTCTCAATGCTTCAGATATATATTTATTACCTGGTTCCTGATGTCTGTGAAGTCTCAGAGTATGGCTTTGGGCAAGAGGGACGTGTCATGGCAGGAGGGAGCTATATATGTGAGGCTAAAGGAAGGGCTTAAGGCAGAAGTAGCTCCAAAAATGGGCTTCCTATCTCACCGATAGCTCATCTAACCTCATTAAAACAGCAACAAATTTCAGGGGAACAAGAACTAGGAGGACACTAACTCACAGCTTTTTCACATTGGTACTGTTACTAATACCTTCCTGTGAACAAAAAAAGCCAAGTTGACCCAGCCATGAGTCCCACCTTGTTAAAAGCACTGACCTAGGATGCAGAGGATCCCATCTGGCCGAGACTTGCTGCTCTGGGTCAGGATGCTCTGAACCTGCCGAAGTCGGCTGCAGCTGCAACAAGAACAGAAAATGGTCCCCTGAGTTCCAGGACAGCCCCATGAGAAGAGCAGCATCCTGTGTCCCACAAGGTAGGCATGAGGAAGAGGAATGACTATGTTAGGAATGGCAATTGATTCTTGTCTGATTCTGGTATCAGAACCATAAAATGAATTGGGAAGGTTTCTTCTCTTTTATTTTCTGAAAGAGATTGTGCAGAATTGGTCTGAAGATTAAATCTGACCTGCTGATTACAAACTGGATGGTCAGTGGCTCTCTGGCCCAACAGAGGATGAAGCCAAAGTTCCTCTCTAATGGTCAATGGTGCAAAGGATTAAGCCTCAGCAGCTGACTCCAAGAACTTCCAATGACCTTTCATTTTTGAAGATTTTTCAAAGAAGAGTTTCTACACTGATCACCCCACCTGTGGTCCTCATCAGTCTGTCTCAAAAACAAATGCAAACTAAACCTCCAAATTGGCCTGAGGACCTAAACAAAGCTCTAATTCATTCTCACAGCTACCCATATATGGAGTGTCAGCAGAAAACACTTGCATCCATTTCCGTGCAGACCTATTATTTCTTCAGCCCTAGATGGATATCCCTTTGCTCAAGCAAAATGTGAGGCACTCCCAGACATTCATATTATTTCTAACGACCTCATTCTCTCCATATCCACCCCCTCCTTCCCAGAAGCTCCAGAGAGAGGCACCCAATTTCCTGTTCAAGACTGACCCTTGCATCTTGCAAGACTGACCCTCATCATCTCCAGGTCCAGGATCTGCCTCTACTATTCATTCTCTAACACTCTTTTTTTGTGTGTGAGACGAAGTCTCGCTCTGTGGCCCAGGCTGGAGTGCAGTGGAGTGATCTCGGCTCACTGCAACCTCTGCCTTCCAGTTCAAGTGATTCTCCCACCTCAGCCTCTCAAGTAGCTGGGATTACAGGCACATGCCACCATATCCAGCTAATTTTTGTATTTTAGTAGAGATGGAGTTTTGCCACGTTGGCCACGCTGGTCTCAAACTCCTGACCTCAGGTGATCCACCTGCCTCAGCCTCCCAAAGTGCTGGGATTACAGGCGTGAGCCACTGCACCTGGACTCCTAACACTCTTCTATTTAACATTGTCTCTATAGTCAATATAATCTCAGTCCTACCACATCATTATTAACTAAGAGCCTCTACCAACCAACCACACTAATTCTTCCACCCATGAAGCCAGGAGTCATCCCCCATTCCTTACTGAATCTCTTCCAGTACACTGCCTTACACTCACCTCAAAACAGTATTTACAGCCAAACCACACTATTTCTCTTTGATAATTCCTGATTTCTTTCTTTCTTTCTTTTTTGAGATGGACTCTTGCTCTGTCACCCAGGCTGGAGTGCAGTGGTGCAATCTCAGCTCAGGGCAACCTCCGCCTCCTAGGTTCAAGCAATTCTCATGCCTCAGTCTCCCAAGTAACTGGGATTATAGATGTGCACCACCATGCCTGGCTAATTTTTGTACTTTTTAGTAGAGAGAGGGTTTCACCATATTGGCCAGGCTGGTCTTAAACTCCTGACCTCAAGTGATCCACCCACCTCAGATTCAAAGTGCTGGGATTACAGCCATGCGCCACCACATCCAGCTACCCCACTGGATTCTTTTTGATGTTCCTATGCCCCAACTCATTCACTCCATGACTTAGTGGTCTTCATCACTATTTTCCATGAAGTTTCACAGTCTTCCATGTCATACCAAAACTAGACAAAGACAATACCAAAGACTATGCTTTCAGGAATTATTTCTATAGTTCGTTATTAGAGAAGTCTCTCTGAATGAGTAGAGCACTAGAAACCACAAGAAGGAGGCACAGTGTTCTCTCCTGAGCATAAAGTTGGCTTTTGATGTTGCTTTGCTGCAACTGCCATTTGCCACTGATGACTGTTTTCTTCCTCTGGGAGAGTAAGGAGAGGACGCAGTCTATCTAAGTGGTTTCTCTTTAATCAAACAAAAACAAAAAGTATGAAAAACAGAAAGAAACCTACAAACCAAAATCCATCATGAATATAGATGTAAACATCCTGCCCTTTTTTGTTTTCGAGACGGAGTTTCGCTCTTGTTGCCCAGGCTGGAGTGCAATGGTGCGATCTCAGCTCACCACGACCTCTGCCTTCGGGTTCAAGCAATTCTCCTGCCTCAGTCTCCCGCGTAGCTCAGATTACAGGAATGGCTAATTTCATATTTTTGGTAGAGACAGGGTTTCTCTATGTTGGTCAGGCTGGTCTCAAACTCTCGACATCAGGTGATTCACCCACCTTGGCCTCCCAAAGTGCTGGGATTACAGGTACAAGCCACCGAGCCCAGCTTCCTACCTTTTTTTTTTTTTTTAAGAGATGGGGTCTCATTAATGTTGCCTAGGCTGGACTTGAACTCCTGGGCTCAAGCAATCCTCCCTCCTGAGCCTCTCAAGTAGCTGGGATTACAGGTGTGCACTATCATGCCCGGCTGTTTTAAAAAAAATTAAATGCAAACTTAACAAAATATAGTAAATAAAATTCAGCAACCTATAAAACAACTATATACTAGGACCAAGTGGAATTTACCATAGCGATACTCGAGGCTGGTTCATTATTCATGAATCAATCAATGTAATCCCTCATATTAACAGGCTAAAGAAGAAAAAATCACACAACCAAAAAACGGATGCAGAAAAATCATTTAATAAAAGCACCCATTCATAATAAAAACACTCAGAATTGATGGATATCCCAATTTGATCTTTACAAATCATATGAATATACCCTGAAAATATGTATATCTATTATGCATCAAAAAAAAAGAAAGAAAGAAAAAAAACACTCAGAAAACTAGGAATAGTTTCCTCAACTTAATAAAGATAATCTAAAAAAACCCACCAAGCAAAGTTTGTAATTACACATAACGGTCAAAGTCTGAACGTTTTTCTTCTAAGGTGAGGAAGAAGATGAGCATGTCTACTCTCATTACCTCTATTTAACATAATACTGGAAGTTAGCTAACAGAACAAGGCAATAAAAGGAAGTAAAAGACACATAGATTGAAAAGAAAGAAAAAAAACTGTTCCTATTTGCAGATATGTCCTATTTGTAGATAACATGATGGTCTCTGTAGGAAATCTTACGGATTCTACCAAAATTCCTAGAACTAATGAGTGAGTTCAACAAGGTCTCAAGACACAAGATCAACATATAAAAATCTATTGCAATTTTTTTAGAGACAGGGTCTTGCTCTGATGTCCAGGTTGGAGTACAGTGGTGTGATCACAGCAGTCTCTAACTCCTGGACTCATGGGCAGTCTCTAACTGCAGTCTCTAACTGCAGTCTCTAACTCCTGGACTCATGGGCTCAAGCGATCATCCTACCTTAGGCTTCCAAGTAGCTGAAACTACAGGCACATGCCACCACACAAGCTAATTCTGAAAATAAATTTTGGAGAGACAGGGTTTCACTTTGTTGCCTCCCTAGGCTGGTCTTACATTCCTAGCTTCAAGTGATCCTCTTACCTTGGCCTTCCAAAGTGCTGGGACAATTGTAATTTTATAGGAAACCAAAATTTAAAATATAATACCATTTATAATCTCTTAAAAATTAAATACCTAGGTACAAACCTAACAAAACAGACATAGAAATTACATGCTAAAAACTACAAAACACTGATTAAAGAAATTAAAGAAGATCTAAATAAATAGAAAGACATATCTCATCATAGATGAGGAGCCTTAACATAGTACTGATATTCTCTCCAACGTGTTAAAAAGTTTAACGTATTCCTATAAAAATCCACTATTTTTTATATATGTAGAAGAGATTATTCTAAAATTTACATAAGCCAGGCACAGTGATACAGGTCTTAGTCCCAGCTACTAGGAGGCTAAGGTGGGAAGATCACTTGAGTCCAGGAGTTTGAGGCCCCCTGGGCAATATAGTGAGATCTCATCTCTTAAAAATAAAATAAACAAATAAAACTTACAAGGAAAGGTAAAGGAACTAGAATAGCTTAAAACTTTTTTGAAAAAAAAAAAAAGTGGGAGGAATCACTCTACTCAACGTCAAGACTTACTGCATAGCTAAAATAATCAAGACTGAGTGGTACTGGCTAAGGGATAGACACAGATCAATGGAACAGAATAGAGTAGCCAGAAACAGACCCCCACAAGTACAACTAACTAATTCTTAACAAATGTATACAAACAATTCAATGTTGGATGGATAGTCTTTTCAATAAGTAGGGCTAGTATAACTGGATATCCATAAGCAAAAACATAAACCTCAACCTTATACATTATATAAAAATTAAAGCACAATAAATTTAAATGTAAAATGTAAAATTATAAAATCTTTGGAAGAAAATATTCAGGACCTAGGACTTGGTGAAGAGTTCTTATATTTGACACCACAAAGTGTAATCCATAGGGGAAAAAAATGATAATGTGGACCTCATTAAAATTTTAAAGTGTTGCTCTATGAAAGACTCTGTTGGGAGAATGAAAAGACAAGCTACTCACTGGGAGAAAATATCTGCAAACCACATATCTGAAAAAGAACCATATGTGGAATACATAAAGCACTCTGAAAACTCAATGGTAAAAAATAACCCAATTAGAAAATGGGCAAAAGGTATGAAGAAACAATTTGTCAAAGAGGATGTAGAAATGGCAGAGAAGCCCCATGACTACCTGTTCGACATGTATTATCCATTATGGAAATGCAAATTAAAACCAGGAGATATTACTATACATCTATTAGAATAGATAAAATGAAAAATAGTGACTACCAAACAGTGAGAAATCAGAGAAACTGGATCACTCATATATTTCTGAAAGAAATTACACAATACAGCAATAAATAAAAAGATATCCTCTGTTCATGCACTGGTAGACAGTATCATAAAGCTGTCAATGCTACCCAAAGCAATCTACAAATTCAATGTAATCCTTCTCAAATCCCAGTGATGTTTTTTACAGAAGTAGAAAAATCCATTCTAAAATTTATATGTAATCTCAAGAGACTCTGAATATCCAAAACAATCTTGAAAAAGATCAAAGTTGTAGAACTCACACTTCCTGATTTTAAAACTTATACAAAGCTCAGTCATCAACAGTGGGGTACTGGCATAAGATGGACATACAGACCAATGAAACGGAATACAGAGACCAGAAACAAACCCTCATATACCTGGTCAAATAATTTTTGACAAGGATGCCAAGTCCACTCAATAAGAACAGTCTTTCAAACAAATGGTGCTGGGAAAACTAGATATCTACATCCAAAAGAATGAAGTTGGACCTTACTGTACACCATATACAAATATTAATTCAAAATGTATCAAAGACCTAACCATAAACCTAAAAGTATAAAACTTTGAGAAGAAAACACAAAGGAAAATCTTTGTGACACTGGATTTGGCAATGAATTCTTGAAAATGACACCAAAAACCCAGGCAACAAATAAAAAAAGATATAAACTGGACATTTAAAATTTAGAACTTCTGTGCATCAAATGACACAACCAAGAGAGTAAAAAGACAATCCATCTATATAACTCAACAACCACCACCAAAAAATTCCAATTCGAAAACGGGCAACGGGGCCGGGCGGGTGGTTCATGCCTGTAATCTCGGTACTGTGAGAGGCCAAGGTGGAGGATCGCTTGAGCCCATGAGTTTGAGACCAGCCTGGGCAACATAGGGAGACCTTGTCTCTACAAAAAGTTTAAAAAAAAAATGCAGCTGGATGTGGTGGCATGTGCCTGTGGTCCCAACTACTCACAGGGCTAAGGTGAGAGGATCACCTGAGCCCAAAAGGTTGAGGCTGCAGTGTAAGCTGTGTTCACGCCACTGCACTCCAGCCTGGGCAACAGAGCAAGACCCTGTTTCAAAAAAAAAAAAAAAAAAACGGGCAAAGGACATTTCTGCAAAGAGGCTATGCAAATGGCCAATAAGCATATGAAGAGAAACTCAACACCACTCATCACTAGAGAAATGCAAATCATAACCATAATGAAATATTACTTCATATCCATTAGTTTGGCTACTATCGAAAAACTAGAAAATAACAAGTACCATCAAGGATTTGGAGAAATTGGAACCCTTGTGCACTATTGGTGGGAATGTAAAATGCTGCAGCCACTATGGAAAACAGTACGGCAGTTTCTTGAAAAATTAAAAATAGAATTACCACATGATCTAGAAATTCCAGTTCTGGGTATAAACTCCAAAGAATTGAAAGCAGGGACTGAAGGAGATATTTGTATACCCATCTTCATAGCAGCACTATTTGCAACAGCCAAAAGGTGGAAGCAACCCAAAGTGATAAACAAAATGTGATATATACACACAATGGAATATTATTTAGCCTTAAAAAGGAAATTCTGACACATGCTACAATATAAACCTTGAGAATATTATGCTAAGTGAAATCCAGCCAAAAAAGTACAAATACTGTATGATTCTAATTTTTTATGAGGTGCCTAGAACAGTCAACTTCACAGAGACAGAAGATAGGTAGAATGGAGGGTGCCAGCTGCTGGATGGGAGAGGGAATAAGGAGTTATTGTTTAATAGGTACAGTTTCAGTTTTGCAAGATGAAGAGTTGTGTGGATGGATGGTGATGATTTTAGTTTAACAATGTGGGTGCTTTAGTCAGTTTCTCGCCATGTCTTCTCACAAGACTTTCAGGATTAAGCGATTCCTGGCCAAGAAACAAAAGCAAAATCGTCCCATCTCCCAGTGGATCGAATGAAAACTGGTAATAAAATCAGGTACAACTCCAAAAGGAGACATTGGAGAAGAACCAAGCTGGGTCTATAAGAAATTACACATGCGATGGCACACATATTTTATGCTGTCTGAAGGTCAAAATCGCGTTACCAAATCAAGCTGAAAAATGTCACCGCTATGTAGAGAAGTTTGAACAGTTTCCTCTCTGGATCTGTTATGAAGGCATTAATTAGTACAACCCACAGTGCTTCCATTATTCATGTTAAAAAAAAAAAAGAAAAGAAGGCTTTGGTTGCCTGGGTTCAGTAATAAATGTGAGACCTTTCAAAAAAAAAACAATGTGAATGTACTTGATGCCACTGAATTGTACGCTTAAAAATAGTTAAAATGGTAAAGTTTACGACATGTGTATTTTTTTTTTTTTGAGACAGAGTTTCATTCTTGTTGCCTAGGCTACAGAGCAATGGCGCGGTCTCAGCTCACTGCAACCTCTGTCTCCTGGGTTCAAGCGATTTTCCTGCCTCAGCCTCCCAAGTAGCTGAGATTACAGGTGCTCGCCATCACACCTGGCTAATTGGTTTGTATTTTTAGTAGAGATGGGGATTTCACCATGTCGGCAGGCTGGTCTCGAACTCCTGACCTCAGGTGATTCGCTCGCCTTGGCCTCCCAAAGTGCTGGGATTACAGGTGTAAGCTGTCTCGACCAGCCTTCTCTCACATTTATGGTTTGAACATTTTCATAATAAAAATATGGGAGAGGAAAGTAACAAAGTTTTAGAAGCAGCAGGGCTGAAACAGCAAGATGATCAAGAAGATTAAAGAAAAACTTTTTCTGGGCAATGAAGATTGCCTGCCTCTCCCCAGTTTTTCATGTTTAGCAGAAGGCTGATCTTGCAGTCATTCTCCGCACTAGAAACAGTTCATTGAGTTGGTCCTCTGGCCCACTTCCCAACCCATCAGACAGTAGGCTGCTTCACTGCCAAGGTTACCCAAAACTCTTTGGTTTTCAAAGTTACAACCAGCAAGTGACAAAAGCATGAAAAGGTCAGGTGACCAAGAAAAAACAGCTCCTCGACTACTGCTGTACAAAGCCAAGACAATACTGAAAACAGTTTCCTTTCCATGACTATACTAATCCAAATAAAGTGTAAGCATATAAAATGTAGAAAGACTTTCTTCTTCCCAGAGAAAAACAGTCCTAATTAGTGTTTATTTTATTAACACATGGCAAAACTAAATTCTTTTATTCCTTTGCATATTTTCTTGCTTCCCAAATTTAGTTATTAACTACAAGCTAGTCTTTTGTCACTGAAGCATAAAACATGTCAATTATTCACCTTTTAATTAAAAAAAAGAAAACCTAGTAAGTATTTTAAAACTCACAACGACTCACACTCCCAGCAGCCAGAATTAACCACTGTTAACATTTTGGCATATTTGCTTTCTTCTACATTACTGTTTTTTAAAATTAGGTCTATAGAATACTTATTGTATATTTTGAGGAAGAAAAAGGAATATTACATAAAGCCATCACTGATCCTCAGCCTCCAGAGGACCAATGAGGTAACCACTATGAGTTTATGTATCCAACCACCAGTCTTTTTTTTTTTGGAAACAGAGTTTCACTCTTGTTGCCCAGGCTGGAGAGCAATGGTGCTATCTCAGCTTGCCGCAACCTCTGCCTCCTGGGTTTAAGCAATTCTCCTGCCTCAGCCTCTCAAGTAGTTGGGATTACAGGCATGCGCCATGACTCCCAGCTAATTTTGTATTTTTGGTAGAGACAGGGTTTCTCCGTGTTGGTCAGGCTGGTCTTGAACTCCTAACCTCAGCTGATCCGCCCGCCTTGGCCTCCCAAAGTGTTGAGATTACAGGTGTGAGCCACCACGCCCAGCCATCTTTTTTCTTTTAATAGAAATATTCAAAGGTTGGGCATGTGGCTCACACCTGTTATCCCAACACTTTGGGAGGCCAGGCATTCAACACCAACCTTAGCAACACAGCAAGACCTCATCTCTACAAAAACTAAAAATAAAAAAATTACCAAGGCATGGTGGTGTGCGGCAGAAGTTCCAACTACTTAGGAGGCTGAGGTGGGGGATCACTTGAGCCCAGGAGTTCCAGGCTGCAGTGATTGTCTCCACCGCACTCTAGCCTGGACGACAGAGTGAGACTGTCTATAAAAAGAAAAAGAAAAAATTTTTCAAACATATACCACACCCAGCAATGACACTATCCTCTATCCCCCAGGTCTACCTGAGCATGGCTGGTATATCCTGGGTAGACAGCCTGTGGTCACCAATGACTTTACAAAGTTCCACTTTTAGAAGACACATAGACTCAGCAGACCCAATAATGCAGCTTATGTCAAAGATGCTGCTTTCATATTATAACTTACTTCTTGTGTTCTTTGGATTCAGACTCAGAATTTAGACATGATAGAGGACTGAGATGACAAGAAGAAGAGAACCAAGAGCTAAACAGATGCAGTTTGCCCAAGATCCCAAAGCTAAGAAAAGATTAACATGATCAGAACCTCAGTGACCAGGTACCCTGACTCAACTTTTTCTTTCTGCTAAACCCCACTGTTTTCCTGACAATAAAGCCAGTCATGGATACAATATATTTGAATTCTAAACAATCATCTCAGTTCTTCCCATCTCATATGTAAATAGTTAATTCATTGCTCACTGCTTTTGTAACAACTGCTGCATAAACAGCCAGGTATGTTTTTTTGTTTATATTTCATTATCTTGCTTCCCTGGAAATGAAGAAAAAAATTGGAAATTTTATTTTACCCATTTTTCATCCATGATTTATGCTTTTTTATATTGAAAATTAAACAATTAGAATACTAACATATTCTTCTTATATGCTGTATACTTTGTGTTTTGAATGTTTTATAAAATGAATCCTCACATACCAATCTGATTCATCTCATCATAGAAAACTGATATGAACAATTTGGTATGGAACTCTCAGTAATACATAGTTTGGGTGTTTTTTGTTGGGGAAGTATTTGTTTTTACATAAACAAAACAATAAAATACATCACTGCTCTGCAACATGTTTTTTTCACTTAACATTATACCTTGGAGATCTTTCCAGCTTAGTACATAGAACTGAATCTCATTTTTAAAACTGCTGGCCAGGTGCAGTGGCTCATACCTGATCACTAATGATGCTGAATATATTTTATTTATTTATTTTTGAGACAGAGTCTTGCTCTGTCGGCCAGGCTGGAGTGCAGTGGCACAATCTCAGCTCACTGCTGAGATCACTTGAACATCTCCTGGGTGAAAACAGACTAATACAGAGTCCATCACGTTTTTTCAAAGAACTTGCTAAACTCTAATTAGTTTAACAGTTTTGTCTATTGTCATAAGTTTTAGGGTAAATCAAAGCAGTTTTATCTCTTTAAGTTTTTATTTCAACTCATTAATTCATTTTTTTTTTTTTTTTTTAAATAGAGAAGAGGTTTCACCATGTTGGCCAGGATGGTCTCGATCTCTTGATCCGCCCATCGTGGCCTCCGAAAGTGCTAGGATTCCAGGCGTGAGCCACCGTGCCCGGCCTAATTCATCGTTTTGTTTTTTTTTATAGAGCACCTATTGTGTGTCAGGCACTGTTTAGAGCACTGGGGATTTAGCAATGAATGAAAGGACAAAAAATCCTTGAAACAAAACTCCCAGAACTTAATTTTAAGGGAGGGAGGTGTGAGGGAGGAGAGATAAACTAAATAAGTAAGTAAAATATACTTGTCATAGGGTGATAAGTGGGAGGTTGTGAGTCCTAAGAGAAGGGTAGAGTGCAATTTAAAAGCAAGATCAGGAAAAGCCTCACCAAGAATACATTTGCATAAAGACCTAAAGGATATGAGAGCACAAGCTATGCAGTAAAGGCAAAGGCCCTGAAGGGAGTGTCACTGAGCCTATGTGGCTGGAGCAGAGTAGGTGAGTTAGAGTGTAGAACAAGATGAAGGAAGAAAAAAAAAATTATGTGCGTGTTAACCTTAAGATTAGTTAAGGTCTTGCAGCCGATGATTTCAGCTTTTACTTGCAGAGTTTAGAGTGCCTGAAAAAGAGGTATGACATAAGAAATGACTTACATTTTAATAAGGTCACTCTATTTGCTGTGTTGAAAACAGACTGAAGGAAGATAAAACTCAACCTGAGAGACCAATTAAGACTCTACCACTGGACAGGAATGGTGGCTCATGCCTATAATCCCAGCACTGGGGGGGGAGATCGAGGCAGGCAATTGCTTGAGCTTAGGAGTTTCAGACCAGCCTGGGCAACATGGCAAAATCCTGTCTCTACAAAAAATACATAACTTAGCCAGGTGTGGTGGCACACACCTGCAGTCCCAACTACTCAGGAGGCTGAGCTGGGAGGATTGCTTGAACCTAGGAGGCAGAGGTTGCTGTGAATGGAGATCAGACCACTGCACTCCAGCCTGGGTGACAGAGTGAGACCCTGTCTCAAAAAAAAAAAAAAAAAAAAAAGAGTCTACTGCAATAATCCAGCCAATAGATAGATGATTATTTGTTTTGCTTATCTTATTACATTAGCTGCAACCTTATTATATTAGCGGTTTAAATCAGAAATGAGTGTTAAATTTTAAACAGTTTTTTTGGGGGGGGGGAGCATCTACTTTATTATCAGATTTTCTAATGATGAACAATTCTTGCATTTCTTGGACAAACCCAACCTGTGCATGAAGTAGTACTATTGTTTTACCGTACTTCTAGATTCAATATACTATTGTTTTACTTACGATTTTTGCATTTGTAGGTCTCCTTTGTGCTTTGCTAATCAAGTACCAGGATGATGCCAGCCTCAGAGAATGAGTGGGAAAGCTTTCTGAGTTCGATACTCCACTCAGAATACTTTCCATTTCTTTTTTTTTTTTTTTCTTTTTTGAGACGGAGTCTCACTCTGTCACCAGGCTGGAGTGCAGTGGCGCAATCTTGGCTCACTGCAACCTCCGCCTCCCTGGTTCAAGTCATTCTCTTGCCTCAGCTTCCCGAGTAGCTGGGACTACAGGCACGTGTCTCCACGCCCAGCTAATTTTATTTTTAGTAGAGATGGGGTTTCACCATGTTGGCCACGATGGTCTCAATCTCTTTACCTCGTGAGCGGCCCGCCTCAGCCTCCCAAAGTGCAGGGATTACAGGCATAAGCCACCAAGCCTGGCCCTCCATACGTTCTATTACTATTTCCCCCTGGTAATACATCCTGTGACCCTTCCAGGCCAGTGTCCCATCATGATTTATCCAGGTGCAAATCAGGTCAGTTGGAGTCCTTTCCAGGGCTCGCTCTCTAGAGCTAAAAGAGAAATGGCCTCTAGGATCACAGTGCAGGAAGAATGTGGTTTGGGGCTATGATAACCATCTTCCCTGCCTTGGGGAAGATATATTCATAGAAGAATGCACAGCCAGGTAGTGAGAAGCAGGTGAGAGAGCATGGACAGTTAACTGTTCTGATAGCAGAGTCTTGGCTCCAGTCCCTAAGGCACTTCCTGTAAGTGTATCTTCCCACTATCCTTTCCAGCCAAATAAGCTAATACATTCCATTTTTTGCATAAATCCTTGACTTGGATTTCTGTCACTTGCAACGGAAAGCATTCTTAATAAAAAATCAATCCCAGGAATTGTTTAGGGTTGAACCATACTGGTGTCTACAAGTTATTTTGAAAAGCATTAAAAAAAATTGGATGGGTCGAGAAAGGATTTGCCTTATAGGATAAGGCAAATATAGCAAATACATTAAGTATAGAATCTAGGTATGGTATATACAAATGTTCACTGAACAATTCTTGAAACTTTTCTGTACCTTTGAAATTTTTCACAATAAAATGTTGGTGTGGTTTGGGAATTAACAGGAGTAATAAAAGCCATATTAGCATTAATCCAGACTTTAGGTGCTGATTAAAAAGAGCTCACTGTAGTACTGCTACAGGTTTAAGAAACCTGGCCCTGCACTAGAACAGCAATCATTTACCTCCCTTTGTATAACTAGAGATATGGAGAAAAGGCAAAAAGGCAGGATGTGCAGCACGGCAGTAAATGACACTTCCCACTGATGTCTTTGCTAGAGGAACAACCTGCAATGGAAAAAAGCTAGCCAATGTTGCTGCTGTCATAGCTAATACATGGTTGACCAATGACCATAAGGTGACTCAAACTGAAGGGACAAACACGCACACATATGATATGCCTAAAGAATGTGCTGGCATCATTGAATTATTCAATGATTTACATTTTCTCCCCGTACTTTCATGTAGCTCAACAGAGTCATTAGTAATCCTAAGCAATGTAAACTTCATTCTACACAGCTACCTCCCTGGTAAAAATAAACAGTTGACTGATCAATATCCATTCGCCTCTTCTTTCTTAGTAGAGTACCACAACTTTATTTGGGGCAGCAATGGGTTCAGGTCCTTTGTTTCCACAGTTGATCAATGAGACATACACAGAAGTCATCAAGTAGAAGCTTCCAGGAAAGCTCTCTGAAGGGAACTGATTCAACAAGGAAGGAAACCCCTTCTGTTGCCCCTTCTTGTCTGACAGACATGATGGCTGGAGTTCCTGCAGCCATTCTGTGATCATGGAGCCATGGTGAATAAAAGCTACCTGCTAAAAGACAGCAGAATACAAACACAGAAGAGGCCTGGTTCCCTGATGACTCTGTAACAGGATGGCCCGCCTTCCTCTAAATAGACATCTTCTTAAAGTTAAGTCATTATTGTTAAGAATCTCGCCAGCTGCCAAACTTAATTCCTGACAGGCCACCTTATCTAAAATGGTTAAAACTCATGTCCAATGGCAATTCATGTCCACACATATTTCATGAATTGGTATGCACAAGACACTCTACAAACTAAATTCAGACAGAAAATGTTACCAGCCACAAATGGAAAATGTTACCTGGAAGTTTGTCCACTATATTCCAGTGTATACAACACTTTATTTTCCATTTTCTTCCTTTTCTCTGGCATTCTCTGAACATTTCCTCACACAATCTGCTCTTTGTAAAGTCAGTTTCACAAGTCTTTAATCACAAAGCATTCACAATTCAATTCCTTTCCTTCACTTCTCTGACCATTAAAAACACGCCAGATCTAAATGCAATGTGAAATCCTGAGCTGGATTCTGGAACACAAAAATAATGTGTGGGAAAACTGGGAAAATTCAAATAAAGGCTGGAGTAGTAAACGCCAAGTAAACAAAAGTTTACTAAGTAAATGAATCTATTATACCAATATTAATTTCTTACTTTTGATAAATGCACCACGGTTATATGTAAGATGCTAACATTAGGGGAAGCTGCGTGAAGAGTATATAGGAACACTCTGGGCCACACTTGAAATTCATCTATAAACCTAAAA
This sequence comes from Ateles fusciceps, assembly GCA_036589455.1. Lineage (NCBI taxonomy): Eukaryota > Metazoa > Chordata > Mammalia > Primates > Atelidae > Ateles > Ateles fusciceps. The sequence continues at coordinate 294,210 of JAZHEH010002969.1, read as the reverse complement.
TTATTTCAAAATTAGAAGTTAAAAACAAAAAGAATGCCAAATGAGCTGCCTTTTCTTCAGACTAGAGCTCAAAATCACAGATAATAATTTTAAATATCCAAGTTGCAAACACTGCTTTTCTTTCTTTTTTAAACATTTCACAACAAAAACAATAATTTAAGCTGTGTCACTTAAAGGGCATTTGTATCTCATTCACTCCCCTCTCCAAGATCAGAACCTCAGAGAAGACCCCACAAGCTGGGAAACATTGTTAAGATAATGTGTGCTATTAATGCCACACCACTTACTAAATAAGAGTCCTCAGTATACTGTCATCCCAGATACAAGTGAAAAGGCAGTTATGTAGGTCCCTACCCCTGGGCCAGAAATAAAGCCATAGAAGTTTAACTAAGCATACCCTTTTTTACTTCTACAGGCACCACACCAAGCCTTCCTGGCCAGCATCCAAGTAAATTGGAGACTGAGGCTTCACATTTTCAGGCATTCCAGGGCATTGGCTTGCTTTGCATTTTGAGCTTTCTTCAGGCTTTCATTAAAGTGTTTTCTGTAGAGCATCACTATTATGAACCACTTTATTTTTTTATTTTTATTTTTTTGAGATGGAGTCTTACTCTGCTGCTCAGGCTGGAGTGCAGTGGTACGATCTCAGCTCACTGCAACCTCTGCCTCTTGGGTTTAAGCAATTCTCCTGCCTCAGTCTCCCCAGTAGCTGAGATTACAGGCACCCACCACCACACCCAGCTAATTTTTGTATTTTTAGTAGATGGGGTTTCTCCACGGCCAGGCTAGTCTCAAACTCCTGACCTCAGGTGATCCACCCACCTCGGTCTCCCAAAGTGTAGGCATTACAGGCATGAGCCACAGCACCTGGCCAATGAACCACTTTCTTAACACCTAGTTTACAACAATGTCTCTTCATTCTTGAATACCCATGAAATTTAACATAGCCCACAGCTTCACCTGTAATTATTCTCTATTCATTCAATAAGTAATTACTGAAGCAGTGTTTCATAATAGCTAACAATAGCAGTTCATATTGATCAAGTCCTATGTGCCAGACACCAATCTAAGCAGCAAGGGGGGAAATGGCAATTAAAAATGGTCCCAGCCCCCTGATAGCATACAGGAGTGATAAAGAAGGTCCTTCCCTATGACCCTCTTGACAATAAAGAAATCCCACCTATGCATTGTAGAAGGGACCCCAGCACAGGAAATTCTTCATCAGATTGTTTTGCTAGAGCACATCCTCCACTAGCTTCTTCATAAAATGTGCATGGGAGGCCAAATTTTGAGAACTTACTTGTGTGAAATATCTTCATCCTTTCTCACACCTGTCTGAGAGTTTGGCTGGGTGTAGAATTCTGGGTGGGAATCTATTTTCCTTCAAAAGGCGCTCTGCTCCATTACTTCCTAGCTTCCAATCCTCCTAGAATCCTAGGATTCCTGATCCTAGGTATGTGATTTATAGTATATTATTTTGTGTTTATGGTGCCAGAAAATTTCATGATGCTATGCCCTGACATGGATATTTTTATTTTGAATTGACAGATAAAATTGTATATATGTATTTGTGTAAAACATGATGTTCTGAAATACATATACATTGTGGGAAAGTTAAATCTACCTAATTAACAAATATATCACCTCACATAGTTGTTTTTGTGATGAGAACATTTACCATCCACTCTGTTTGCATTTTTCAAGAATATATCATACCTATAGTTAACCATGTTGTATAACAGATCTCTTAAACTTACTTACTCCCCTATCCAACTATAATTATATATCCTTTGACCAACATCTCCTTTACCCTGCTACCCACTAACTACCCCAGCCTCTGGTAACCACTATTCTACTCTCCACTTCTATAAGATCAACTTTTTTTTTTCTTGACACAGGATCTCGCTCTATTGCCCAGGCTGGAGTGCAGTGGCATGAACACAGCTCCCTGTACCCTTGACTGCCTAGGCTCAAGCAATCCTCCCATCTCAGCCTCCAGAGTAGCTGGGATCACAGCCACATGCCACCACGCCTGGCTAATTTTTTGTTTGTTTGTTTGTTTGAGATGAAGTCTAGCTCTGTCACCCAGGCTGGAGTGCAGTGGCACACTCGAGGCTCACTGCAATCTCTGCCTCCCAGATCAAGTGATTCTCCTGTCTCAGACTCCCGAGTAGCTGGGATTACAAGCCCATGCCATCACATCCGGCTAATTTTTCTATTTTTAGTAGACACAGGGTTTCACCATGTTGGTCAGGCTGGTCCTGAACTCTTGACCTTGTGATCCGCCCGCCTTGGCCTCCCAAAGTGCTGGGATTACAGGTTTGAGCCACGGTGCCTGGCCAATTTTTTTTTTTTTATTTTGTAAAGATGGGGTCTTACCATGTTACACAAACAGGTCTCAAACTCCTGGGCTCAAGCAATCCTCCCACCAGGGCCAAGATCAACTTTTTTAGATTCTACCCACATATGAGTGAGATCATGTGGTACTGGCATGGATATTTTAAAATTCATTGTGCTAGATTCTTGGCAAGTGCTTTCAATCCAGAAATGTATGTCCTTTGGTTCTGGGAAATTTGCTTTTTTTTTTTTTTTTTTAATCATTTCTTCATGTCTTCAAACAATAATTGCCCACTATCTCTCCCTGTTACAGACATCTACAGATCCCTAAGTATTTCTGTTAATTCATGATAATCTCAATAGGCACCACAATCTTTACCTCTCAATGCCTTGATTCCCCCGCTTCCAATGATGGTGTCCTCTATCCTACTTTAGCTATTCCCTTCCACATTGCCCACATCCAAGCAGCTCAACACAGCTGCAGGAAAAGCATACAACTATGCTAACTAGGATCTCACCTAGGTTTATAACTACGAACATCAAATGGGCACTAGGTGCTGCCTGGCAATCCTAAAACTTTTCCTTATTTTCAACTCATTCTTCCCCATTCTCTTGGATGAATTTTACAAATATCCAACACCTCTCTTCATTTTTAGCTGAAGACCTTCCTTCTTATTTACATGAGAATACAGAAGTAATCAGAAGAGAACTTTCACTTTCTCCCACCAGCAAGCTATCAGTATTTGGGTTCACATAATCTGCCACCAATGAGTTCTCTGCATTGCTCCTATCTAACTGGAGGCCAACATTCCCATTTACCTATTAGATCCCATTTCATCTTACCTACTCAAGGACTTTAGCCCTGCAAGTGTCTCTTCTCTCTGATCATCAATTGTCCCTCCCTACTGCATCAACTCATCAATTTACAAACATGCTATAATGTCTGCCCATCTAAAAACAAAAACTCAACACCTCATGATCTTCCAACTACAGCCCCGTTACTCTGCTCTCCTTACAACCATCCTCAAAAGAACATCACTTTGACTGTCTATATTCAGTGTCTTCAATTCTCCTTATTTTCTCCTTTGTAAATTAATCAATTTTTTTTTTTAGAGATGAGGTCTTGCTATGTTGTCCGGACTAGACTTGAATTCCTGGACTCAAGGGATTCTCCCACCTCAGCCTTCCAAGACACTGACCTACAGGTGACTGGCTTCACTTTCTCTTTAACCCAATGCACCAAAACTGTTCTTGTCAAGGTCACTAATGACCTCCAAAGTATTGAATCTAATTGTCGATTATTAGCCCTTTTTTTTTCTTGAGACGGAGTTTTGCTCTTGTTGCCCAGGCTGAAGTGCAATGGTGTGATCTTGGCTCACTGCCACCTCTGCCTCCCCAGTTCAAGCGATTCTCCTGCCTCAGCCTCCCAAGTAGCTGGGATTACAGGTGCCGCCTCTATGCCCGGCCAATTTTTTTTTTTTTTCTATTTTTAGTAGAGATGGGGTTTCACCATGTTGGTCAGGCTGGTCTCAAACTCCTGACCTCAGGTGATCCACTCACCTTGGCCTCTAAAAGGCTGGGATTACAGGTGTGAGCTCAGGGCCTGATTGTTAGCTCTTATCATTCTATCAACAATCTCATTTGGCTTTCAATGTCTGTTCTCGATTATTCTCCTACCTCAGAGGTAGGAAACCATTTCTCTCAGAATCTGGAAGACACTGCTACACTCTTTTCTTCTTCTAGTGTTCCTAACACTAATAAATGGTAACTCCAGTCTTTCAACGGCGGAGGCCAAAACCAACTAGGCCTTCTTGTATTGTTGTTCCTTCAGCCCTATTTCTTCCTCAGTAGTTATGTCTCACCATTCTGTATTACGATTTTTACTGTTATTGTCTCTTCCCATTCACAAGAGTTTAATTTGAGGGCAGGGGACTACCTTAGTTATCTGAATCTACAGCACCTAACACAGTACATGTTGCATTATTTATATAAGGAACAGTGAAATTTAAACTGTTAAAGAAGTCCCAAGCAGGAGCAGATTCCTCTACAGAAAAAGATTTTGAAGTAGGAAAGTATATTTCAGCTAGATTTCCACTGGTTCCTTAGCATTGGTCCACATAAGTTAGTTTATATCTTGGTAATAATTCCAAAATCCCAGCGGTGTTTCACTTCTTGCTCAACCTACCTGTCAAGCATAGGTCACCTGGAAGCTTGCTCTGGGGCCCCAACTGATGGGTGGCTGCCATTTGTAGCCCGAACAGCTACCATGACAGAAGGAAAGAGAATGAAAAACTACACAACAGAAGCTTGTACCATGAAAGGTGACACAATACTCCCACACATTTCACTGACCAAAAGCAACTCTCAAGGCCATACCTAACTTCCAAGAAGCAAGTACAATTCTACTATGTGCTCAAGAGACAGAAACCGAAAATACCTGATAACACTGATGACTATCATATGCTTAAAGAGAAGCCTCTAATTCTGAGCAACAATATTTTACTTTTTGATCTCCATTCTCCATCTGTGAAAATGAACTACCGTGCTAGAACTATACACGTGCAGAGTACTATCTCTGAGTCAGGAATGTCACTTCACCAGTTAGGCTTGCCTCTTTCATCACTCAGGAGTCAGCAGCAAAGAGGCCATATATGGGTGACAGGGAAGTGCTAGAAACATTCAATGTCAAGAGTAAGGCAAAGGCTTGAATAGGCAAGAAAAGCACGTTCAATTATGCAGAAGTGGGGAAAGGAGGGAAGCCTTCAGCAAATCTCTGTCACCAAAGGTATCGGGCAGCTAGGCCTTCGGGTTCTTTGCACCATCCCCTGTTTGAAATCAAACAAGTTTCACTCAAACCACCTGACAGAAGATTTGGTGTTCAGGTATGATCAGTAGTGAGCCAGCATACTTCTTTTAACGTAGAATCACTACCTTTAAAAGAATAAAACAAGAAGGCAACAGTTAAGAGACGGATTCTAAGGTAGAGATGATTTTTTCCCCCTAAAAGTCTCAAAAGACTCAAATCCAAATTCCTAAGCTCAAGATGATCTGGGATAAACCTCAAGTCTACACAGAGCCTAGATTTAACGGATGGCTGTTCTAAAGTATCCTCTGCAATGTCTATACAAAGTTCAAATACTTTGTTTCAGACAGTGAAACTGGCAGAAATGTTGCAAAGGATTGGAGATGGTTACCAGAAGCAGTTAAACTTGGAAATGAAAAGCCCACAGGAATTACACTGAAGGGCAGAGCCGCAGTTCAAAAATGTCACCTGCCAAATCTGAAGCAATTCAGGACTCCTAAATGCAATGTTTCATTGGTATCTACCCCTCACCTTCCCTATCCTTTATGCGTTCAACAGACATATATTAGACTCTGGGATGTGGAAAGGAATGCAGGGAAGTAAAAAAGAAACAGGGTTCTAAGAATCAGTTTCTTTTCTGCAAGAATTTGGTCTAGTTAAAGCAAACAACCCCAAAATACAGATCAGCAAGCAAAGTTAAAACATATGCCTTAAGTACCATAACAAGAATATAGGAAAAGTTGTTCTAACATGTAGATTGAAAACTTCCTTTCAAGGGAACAATACTATATTTCCTTTGCTATGTGGCTAGAACACAGAAAAAGCAAACAACAAAACCCGCTCCTGGTTTAATGACAGTTTAGCCACACTAATAATCATAGTTCGAATTCTCTCTCCTCTCCCTCTCTCTCTAAGGTCTCTGCTGCAACCCCTCCATCATTCCAACCTCCACACTGCGCCGGCGCTCCACACCAGCTCCATCACAAACAATGCCCAGACTAACAAGGTCAGCACCAAAGGCACAGGGCACAGAAATCTGAAACGTATCTTCCTATATCGAAAGGGATGGGGAACCCTCCCCACAATCACCCCCTCCCCACGGCCACAGGGCTCCCACTTCTTAAGCTGCGAGGTAGCTTGGGACCGTGTCTCTAGGGTAAGGGGCCTGACGTCCGCCGCTTTGGGATCTAAAGGCTTTCCCCTATTCATCCAATTTTCTTCCTGCGCCCCTAATGCCTCTACTTCCTCCCTATTGTGAAGTGAGGGGGCGTCGCGATGCAGGCTGAGGCAGGGGGGAGCTGGGGAAAGGCGCAATAGGGGAGATGCTGTCATTAGGTACGTAGAGGACAGGGGACACTCTTTAAGGAAGCCCTTGTCAAGGGCAAAGGCTCTAGAGATACAGGGTAGGGGGCTTTCTAGGTAATACATTTGGGGGTTCTACACAAGGCAGCTACTGTGTGTCTGGAGGTGCGAGGTCTCTAGAGGTAGCAGTTTCTGGGGGAAACAGTGCATGGGAAAGGAGAGTGAGTTTTTCATAGGGAAGCCTCTGTGCGGTTCTATGTATTAGAATCTTTCCCGGGAGAAACGTTGTATGGGGGTGAGGACATCATAATAGGGTCTTCACAGGGAACCACTGTCCATAGGGAAGCCACTGTGGGGGAAACCGTTGCAGGGTTGTCTAGGGAAGCCATTGTCGGGAAACCGTTGCAGGGTTGTCTAGGGAAGCCATTGTAGGCAAACCGTTGCAGGGTTGTCTAGGGAAGCCATTGTCGGGAAACCGTTGCAGGGTTGTCTAGGGAAGCCATTGTGGGGGAAACCGTTGCAGGGTTGTCTATAGGGGAGCCATTGTGGGGCCTCTACAGAGGGCGCCGTTCCTGGGAAAACATTCCTCCCTGAGCCGTTCAGGAAAGAACCGTCCCGAGGAAGCCATGTCGGACCACGCCCTGCGGCGGGAGGCGTCGCCGGACCCCGAAAGCCCCCATCCCCCGCCCGGTCGCCCCTCGGCTGCCTCTGCCCCGCGTACCTGACGGAGGGTGACCCGCGGCTGGAGCTGCCAGGGGACCGAGTGCGGGGCAGCCCTAGCCGGCGCGGGGGATACACGTCCATGGCGGCGGGCGACGGAGGAGGACGGTGCCGCAGGAGGGTCTCAGTGGCCGGCGGGGCAGCTCCAGGACGGCTGCGGCTGGGTGGGGCGGCGGGGCGTGCCGGGTGGGAGGGGGCGCGGCGCGCGGGGTCCGACGGGGGCGGGGCAGGGCGCGCGCACCGAGCGCGGATGGGGGCGTTGGGAGAGGCTGGAGTTGGGGGTCGGTGCACGGCCACAGGCCCCCGCTTCTTAAGCTGCGAGACCGCCAGGCCGGATGTTGGGAGCGCGTGTCCGCAGGGTGAGGGTTGCCACGGCGCCGCCCTGCCTAGTCTTCAAGCCCGGCATCATGGAGCGGCGCTCTGCGCAGAGCCCCCCGGCCACGCACGCGGACGCGCCCGGGGGCGGAGCCTCGCCCAGCCGGGCCCCGCCCCACCGGCTCCGCCCGCCCAGCCCCACCCCGCCAGACTCGGTCTCCAGCGAAGTCTTCCGCTCCGGCGCCAGGGTTCAGCGCACCTCCCCGGTAGGCTCGCTTCCCGGCTCTCGCGAACGGGTGTCTTCTCGCCTCCTGCTCATCAATTGCACACCCATCCTTCAAACGTCCAGCCGATTCCTAGCCGTCCTCGGGTTAGCATAGAAGTGCGCACCCAGCCCTGCGCAGGGCATGGGCGTTAGAGGCGCACAGGATCCCAGAGGACCCCTAATCTTTACTATTCAGATCCTGGCTCTACCGGTTTCTGCAGGAAAATGTACAAGAAACTTGGGAAATACTTAACTGATAGTTGCCAGGCGTCCTGCATATACAGGACGTATTTATTTTTGTCCTGAGTCCTTTGTTGACATTGTCGGAATGCCCTAAATGTCCTGTATTCATCTTTTTACAATAAATTGCAATAATAGCTAGAGCTGTTTTTCTCCCACAGTATTTGGTGCTAGATCCCTTAAATTACAACACTGGCCGAAAATCCTTCCTACACTAATGAAGATTTGGACAATCCCTAAGGTGTCTCCTGCATGTTTGGCGGAGGAAACACCAGAAGAAGGGAGTAGGAATTTAAAGTACTTCTTTTTCATATTAAAGAAAGGAAAATACTTTTTTTAGCTCAAGTCCGGAGTCCTGAACAAATAACCACCATTATTTAGAGATAACTTCTCATTGGTGCAAAACCCTGAAAATCAGCCAATCAGCGACAGCCTCACTAGGGTAACTATGTTTCTTAGTAAATCAAAGACAACCCCCACGCTTCTTCTTCTTCTTTTTATTTTTTATTTTTTTTTATAGAGATGGGGTTTCACCATGTTGGCCAGGCCGGTCGCGAACTCCTGACCTCAGGTGATCTGCCCGCCTCGGCCTCCCAAAGCGCAGGGATTACAGAGGTTGCAGTGAGCGAAGAGTGCGCCACTGCACTCCAGCCTGGGCAACAGAGGGAGACTCTGTCTCAGAAAAAAAAATCTGTGGTGTATATACACAATGGAATATTATTCACCCTTCAAAAGGGAGATGATTCTGCCATTTGCCACAACATAGATGGACCTGGAGGACGTTATGCTAAGGAAAATAAACCAGACCAAAAAAAAAGAAAGAAAGAAAGAAAAGAGAACTATTAAACGATCTCATTCACTTATATACAGAATCTTTAAAAAAAAAAAGGGGGGATGCGGGGAGCCCAGCGTGGTGGCTCACGTGTGTAATCCCAAATCCCATCAATTTGGGAGGCTGAGGTGGGCAGATCATGAAGTCAGGAGTTCAAGACCAGCCTGACAAACATGGTGAAACCTTGTCTCTACTAAAAATACAAAAATTAGCTGGGCGTGGTGGCGGGCGCCTGTAATCCCAGCTACTTGGGAGACTGAGGCAGGAAAATTGCTTGAACCGGAGGCAGAGTTTAAGGTGAGCCAGCATCACACCATTGCACTCCAGCCTGGGCAACAAGAGAGAAAATCACTCTCGAAAAAAAGAAAGAAAGAGAAGGAAGGAGGGGAAGGAAGGAAGGAAAAGAAAGAAGGAAGAGAGAAAGAGAGGGAGAGAAAGACAGAAAGAAAGAAAAAGAAAGAAAGAGGAAAGAACAAAAAGATCAAATATACAGAGATAGAGAATAAAAGTGGCTACCAGGGGGATAGGGTAATGAGGAAGAAATTGAGAGATATGTCAAAGGATACAGAGTAGCAAATATGTAAAATGAACAAATTTCAAGATCTAATGTATGATTCCATAAGGAATATAGTTTTTTTGGTTTTGGGGCTTTTTTTTTTGAGACAGAGTCTCGCTTTGTCACCCAGGCTGGAGTGCAATGAAGCAATCTCAGCACTGCAGCCTCTGCCTCTAGGGTTCAAGCAATCCTCCTGCTTCAGCCTCCCAAGTAGCTGGGACCACAGGTGTGCACTATTATGCCCAGCTAATTTTTCTTTCTTTTTTTTTAATTTTTTTTTAAATTTTTTGAGTTGGAGTCTTGCTCTGTCGCCCAGGCTGGAGTGCGATGGCACGATCTCAGATCACTGCAACTTCTGCCTCCTGGGTTCAAGTGATTCTCCTGCCTCAGCCTCCCAAGTAGCTGGGACTACAGGCGCATGCGACCATGCCCGGCTAATTTTTTGTATTTTTAGTAGAGACAGGGTTTCACCATGCTAGCTAGGTTAGTCTTGATCTCCTGACCTCGTGATCCACCCGCCTTGGCTTCCCAAAGTGCTGGGATTACAGGTGTGAGCCACCTCGCCCAGCTAATTTTTCTATTTTTACTAGAGATGGGGTTTCACCATGTTGCCCCGCTGGTCTTGAACTCCTGTACTCAAGCGAGTCTCCTGCCTCGGCCTCCCAAAGTGCTAGGATTACAATAAGCCTTCATGCCTAGCTGAGGACTGTAGTTAATAGTTTATTGTATTGGGATTTTTGCTAAATGTGTAGAGCACCGTTGCTCCTTCCACTGGGGGAGAATGGGTAACTATGTGAGATGATGGCTATGTTAATTTGTTTCACCATGATAAATATTTTACTATATATATATAGATATACATGTATCCCATAACATCATGCTGTATATCTCAAATATCACTATAAAGTTTATTTTAAAAAGAATTAGACTAGGCAATTCCCAGATGAAGAAACAACCTATGTAAATATGCCCAGTATCATTAGCAATGGGGGAAAAGAAAAATTAAAACAATGAGATACCATTATACCCATTAATTGAGAAAAAAGTTTTAAGCTTGACACTATTTAATACTGCCAAGTGGGAAGTATAAATTAGTATAACTGCTTTAGACAGCAATTTTGTAATATCTACTGAAGTAGAAGACACATTTGCTGGGTGTGGTGGCTCATGGCTGTAATCTCAGCAATTTGGAAGGCTGAGGCAGGAGGATTGCTTGAGCCCAGAGTTAGAGATCAGCCCGGGCAATATAGTAAGACCTTGTGTCAAATAAAATAAAGAAGATACATATATGTCCCTAAAACCCAGAAATTCCACTCCAAAGAAACTCTCAGTTGGGCATGCTGGCTCATGGCTGTAACCCCAGCACTTTGGGAGGCCAAGGCAGGCAGATTGCTTGAGGTCAGGAGTTGGAGACCAGCCTGGGCAACATCATGAAACCTCATCTCTACAAAAAAAAATACAAAATTAGCTAAGCATGGTAGCATATGCCTGTGGTCCCAGGTCCTCAGGAGGCTGAGATAGGAGGATTATTGGAGCCCAGGAGGTCAAGGCTGCAGTGATCTGTGATCGTGCCACTGCACTCTAGCCTGGTCAACAGATCGAGACGCTGTCTCAAAAAGAGAATTAAAAAAGGGGCCGGGCGCAGTGGCTCACGCCTGTAATCCCAGCACTTTGGGATCCTGAGGTCAGGAGATTGAGACCATCCTGGCCAACATGATGAAACCCCATCTCTAAAGAAAAAAAAATTCAAAAAAAAAAAAGCTCTGGCATGTGGGAACATGTGAAGTAAAACCAAAGATGTTTATCCATGTTGTTTGTAATAGACAAACTAGGGGGGCGGATTTAGCATCCATCAAGAGGGGACCAAATGTGAAACATAAATCAAACATGGAAGAGTTACACAATGTAATATTATATAATTTAAATGAATGAATATGGATGAATCTTAGAAACACAGGGTTTAATGAGCTACAAAAGAATATTTACGGCCGGGCGCGGTGGCTCACGCCTGTAATCCAAGCACTTTGGAGGCCAAGGCGGGCAGATCACCTGAGGTCAGGAGTTCAAGACCAGCCTGACCAACATGGTGAAACCCCGTCTTTAAAAAAAAAAAAAAAGAATATTTACAATATGGCACCATTAATATAAATTAAAATAAATATAACCAAAACAATGCTATGTACATTGTAGCAAAGGTATAAGAAACATGAGTGGCTGTTCAGACTGGGAAGGTGAGCTGAATGAGTACATCTTCATCTGCAATTTTTTATTATTTAAATTTTATTTATTAATTTTTTTTAAGAGACAGGGTCTTGCTCTGTTGCCCCGGCTGGAGTGCAGTGGTATAATCATAGCTCACTGAAGCTGCAACCTCCTAGGCTCAAGCAATCCTCTCATCTCAGCTCAGACCGCCTTGGAACTGTGGCCCTATCTCCTGTTCTGGGTGCCAGATGAAGGCAGACCTATCACATGGAAGCTTCTGAGAATCTTCCCTAAGAGACAGCTGGTGTTACTCTTTGCCCCCTTCTTTGCCCTTTCCTCCATCCTGCCGGTTTGAAGTATGTGTGATGGCTGGAGCAGGTGAACTGTGAGGTGATCTGGAGAATGAAGACCAACAGGGCCACAGTTCAGGAACCTGCTGCATATATTTTACCAGGTGTGCACCACCATGCCCAGCTAATTTTTTTTTTTTTTTTGAGATGGAGTTTTGCTCTTGTTCCCCAGGCTGGAGGCTAAAAATGCACCTGCATGGCTTGGTTTGGCTCTTGTAATCCTGTCCTCTGTCATATAAAGAGCATGTCACAATTGCTGCTGGTCCCAGAATGAGGAGACCTGTGGAGCGGACTTGAGTCCCACTCACAGCGTGGAGCCAAGCCCAGCTGATTCTAGTTGAAGCCAGAGAGCAGCAGCTGAACCTGTAACTTATAAGTAGAGACTCAAAGCTTGTTCTAAGTCCTTTTGTTTCGAGGTTGTTATGCAGGAGAAGCATGACTAATAGTCTTTTAAAAATAAATACTCAGATCTTTGGGTTTTTGTACCTGTCCCAGTGTTACAGGGCATCCAAATGAACAAGGAGAGGTGCGTTTATGTGTCTAGCTCCCACCTGCTGACGTCTGTCACTGAGGAGATCCATTTTTTTTCTGTTTGAGCTGGGTCTAATGTTTTAGCCTCTTGTTGGCTCTCACTTGCCCTGTGGACATCTGAGTCCTGGTTCTGCCCGCTCTGTTCTCGCTCTGTTCCTGTCCATGCTAATCAGTCCACTCAGCACCCCCTGCAGCCCCGGACAGACCTACTCGGTCTCAGCATTTGCTCTACCAAGGATCATAGCAAGAATCCAATTGAGGCTGTGGCCCCGCTTAGCCACTCTGCACATTACTCCTAACTGGATTCAACATTCTACATAGTGAGCTCCTTCCTTCCAGAGTGCCAACTATGGAATAGAACAAATGCCTCCTGCCCTTGACACCCAGTTGAATTATCAAACTACCTCTGCTTCTTCATGATTCAGTTTAGAACAGAGGGACGAGGACCCATGTATTGCATATTCATTCTCTGCCACCTCTCCCTCCGTATCTTCTCCGTAACACCCTAAGGCCTAGGCCTACGTTTTGAAAGCACACTACGGAAGAAATGCTCCAACCTGAGAGTCTTCATACGTCAAATGAGAACTAAAGGAATTTAGACAACAATTTTCCTCTTGACAACATCTTGCTTTAGAACCTATTGACTAGCAGCAAAACTCCATTGTGAATGTGCCAAGTTGAAAAAACGTTCCTCTTTGCTTATCCCCTGCAATACATCAACTCCTCCCCCACCACCCTGATGGAATGGATCAATTGTGACAGACATAGAGATGTGTGGCCCAGGTCTCCCTTCAGGGGAAGAACTTGCTGCCCAGCTGCAGGGATTGTGGTCAGTCCCTCCAAAGGTAGTCTGTGTACAATGACTGAGTCAGGTGAAGGCATACAGGCCTCCCTCTTTGGGGTCAACATGGAACACTCTAATGGGCAATTCTCACTCAAAAACTCCCTGCCATGTTGCCTGAGGCTTTGTTAGGCCTGCATCACAGTTGAACTTCTTCCTCTCCCTAGTTTGGCTCTGCCCCCTTCTTCTCCATAATAAGCATGTTTTGCTTGTTTGCTTTTTGAGACAAAGTCTCGTTCTGTCACCCAGGCTGGAATGCAGTAGCATGATCATGGCTGATTGCAACCTCAAACTCCTGGGCTCAAGTGATCCACTCAAAGTGTTGGAATTGCAGGCATGAGTCACCACATCTAGCCTTTAAATTTTTAAAGATTTGAAGTATTCCAATGCAAGACACAAATATGTATATATATATATATACAAGATTTGAAGTATAGAATTGGAAAAGAGGAGACAAAATTATCTAGGTTTTCAGGTGATATCAACATATACTTGTAAACTCCAAGAAAACCTAGTGGTGGATAGAAAACACTCATTTCCATCCTCTCCAGAAACCTAACTAAAATGATGGTAAGGAGTTTTTTTTTAAGATGTAAAAGACAAAGACAGAGGATATGAACAAACTGTGCACATAAAAAAAAGTTGAGCTGAGTGTAGTGGCTCACATCTGTAATCCCAGTACTTTGGGAGGCCAAGGTGGGTGGGTTGCTTGAGCCTAGGAATTGGAGACCAGCCTCATCAACATAACAAGATCCCATCTCTACAAAAAATTTAAAAAAATAGCCTGGCATGGTGTTGCATGCCTATAGTGCCAGCTGCTTGGGAGGTCGAGGCAGGAGAATTGCTTGAGCCTGGGAGGTCAAGGCTACAGTGACCTGTGTTGGCACCATTGCACCCCAGCCTGGGCGACAGAGCAAGATCCTGTCTCAAAAAAAAAAAAAAAAAAAAAAAAAAAAAAATTATTGGCCGGGTGTGGTGGCTCACGCCTGTAATCCAAGCACTTTGGAGGCCAAGGCGGGAGATCACCTGAGGTCAGGAGTTCAAGACCAGCCTGACCAACATGGTGAAACCCCATCTTTATTTAAAAAAATATATATATATTAAATAAAAAAAGCAAGATGGAGAACACTGTACCTAGCATGCTATCAGTAGCATAAACAAAAGAGAGGTACAGTTTGGATAACTGAGGTGAGCAGGAGGTCCCCAGGAAGGCCTGTTTTCCAAGGAAATAGGAGAAGCTCCTGCTGGAGAAACAGAAAGGACAGTGAGGGTGAGGGCAGCTGCTTTTCCCTAAATCTGTCACCCCCCTCTTCTCTGCTTTGGCAGCCATTATGTCCATGAGTTTCTGGTTTGCCTTGTGCAATACTTCTTGTGTTAAACTCCAAGATATCAATGGGCTGATGAGAGTTCCAGCATGAGCTAGATGACTGGATCGGTGCCTGGAATAAGAAACCCATGTCCTAGAAAGCAAGACCAGCAAGACAATGCTGACTAAGCCACTTTCCTCTGCAAGCCACCCTGGACCCACTTCTCAGTCCTAAGGAGAGAGACTCATGACGGAAACTGGATGGTGGTCACGTAAAAGTCTTGGTGAGATGCTGGAAGTCTAAAGTGGTCCCTTTGGGAACATAATGTAAGAAAATGGCTTCAGGGCATATTTCGGCATACAGTCACCTTAGCATTGGAAGCACTTTGCAAAAAATATAGGAAATGGGGCAGAGACCATGCTAACCCTTTCATCCAACAGAGGCCTGGCAGGTGACATTTCCAGGTGGAGAATGGAAGGCTCTAAGAAGACTGCACAAGAGTCTCCCCTTAGACACTTCTAGAAAATATGGGAGGCTGTGGTAGAAGGGAACTGAAAGTTCAAAGTGTTGATCATGTGCACTGACTAAGCCTTTGTGTTTAAAATCAAGATGACATCATAACAACTTGATTTTCTTTCTTTCTTTTTTTTTTTTTTTGAGACAGAGTCTTGCTCTGTGACCCAGGCTGAAGTGCAATCTCAGCTCACTGCAACTTCTGCCTCCTGGTTCAAGCGATTCTCTTCCCTCAGCCTCCCAGTAACTGGGATTACAGGTGTGCACCACCATGCCTGGCTAATTTTTGTATTTTTAGTAGAGACGGGGTTTCACCATGTTGGCCAGGCTGATCTCAACCTCCTGACCTCAGGTGATCCATCAGCCTCAGCCTCTCAAAGTGCTGGGATTACAGGCGTGAGCCACCACACCCAGCCAACCTGATTTTCTTGAGAATAAATCTGGGTTCATATTTTTGATAGAAACATTAAGTGATGTTATGTCTTCTCAGTGCATTACACCAGTCCATTTGTCACATTGATGGTGATGGTAAATGTAATCCGATGGTCAAGGTGGTGACCTTCAGCTCTCTCCATGGTAAAGATATCTTTTCCAATTACTAAATAGTCTGTAGGGTGATACTTTCAAACTTTATAAATGTATTTTTTCCCAACCCCTTTCATCTTAATGGTTTTACATTCCATCGATGATGCCTGCCTGAGTCAATTATTAATAGACTTGTCATAAAATGATAATTTTTCCATTTCTATGATTTCATCTACATTGACAACTTTTATGGCATTCTTTTATGAAGAAGAGCTTTCCTTTCTTTTCTTTCTTTTTTTTTTTTTTTTTTGAGATGGAGTCTTGCTCTGTCGCCCAGTCTGGGGTACAGTGGTGCCAGTCTCCATTCACTGCAACCTCTGCCTTCTGGGTTTAAGCAATTCTTTTGCCTCAGCCTTCCAAGTAGCTGGGATTACAGATGGGCACCACAACACCAGGCTAATTTTTATATTTTTAGTAGAGATGGGGTTTTGCCATATTGGCCAGGCTGGTCTTGAACTCCTAAGCTCAAGTGATCCACCCACATCAGCCTCCCAAAGTGCTGGGATTACAGTCATGAACCACCACACCCAGCCCTCTTTTCTACCCTCCTTAAAATTTTTGGTGTTGGCCAGGTATAGTGGCTCACACTTGTAATCCCAACATTTTGGGAGGCTGAGGTGGGAGGATTACTTAAGCCCAAAAGTTTGAGACCAGCCTGGGCAACATAGCAGGACCTTGTCTCTATTAAGAAAAAATAAAATAAAATAAAATACCATTTTGTTTTATTTATTTATTCTGGTGGTGGTTGTTTTGAGATAGAGTCTCTCTCTGTTATCCAGGTTGAAGTACAGTGACATGATCATAGCTCACTGTAACCTCCAACTCTTGGGCTCAAATGATACTCCTGCTTTAGCCTCACAAAGTGCTGCAATTACAGGTGTGAGCCACCACACCTGGCCAAAATTTTTGGTGTTAATATCAATACAGACACATGGATTCCTTTTTATCCAATATCTTGTAATCCATTCCTGCATTATTCATGTGAGGCTGAGATTGTCTCAGATTTTGACATGAGGTCCTCTGTAAAATGTAGATTCCAAGCCACCTTCTCCCTTTCCTGCAGCGGGGCCTGGGATTCTGCATATATAACTGGCTCCCCCTAGTGCCACTTATATCCACTGAAATCTGAAAAGCTGAGGCAAAGCCCTTGCCAAGGACCAGCTGAGAGTTTTATGTTAAGAGTGGTTTCAGGCCAGGTGTGGCGGCTTAACGCCTGTAATACCAGAATTTTGGGAGGCCGAGGCGGGTGGATCACCTGAGTTCAGGAGTTTGAGACCAACGTGGCCAATATGGTGAAACCCTGTTTCTACTAAAAATACACAAATTAGGCCGGGCGTGGTGGCATGTGCCTGTAATTCCAGTTACTTGGGAGGCAGAGACGGGAGAATTGCTTGAAGCTGGGAGGCGGAGGTTGCAATGAGCTGAGATTGCACCACTGCACTCCAGCTTGGGCAACACAGCGAGACTCCGTTCAAAAAAAAAAAAAAGAAAAAAAGAGGGGTTTCACACCCGCCAGGCAATACAGCTAAAACTTGACAAGGGCATCCTCTGAGGCAACAAAGGCCAGAATGCCAGCAAAAGAAAGTTTGTCTTCTGAAGATGGAAGGAAGTGAGGAAGAAGTGGAGAGGTCAGGGCTAGAAAGGCAATACTTATGGTATTTTCCCCTTGGAAGGACTATAGCAGACAAGATACCTACTGATCCTTGCAACGTTACAGCACTGGTTTTTCTGAATAATAGGAACAGTTTGCTTCTATCCCCCAAAGGTGGAGAGCTCTTTGATATTTGGAAGCAAGCGTTGGTACAGTCAAGAGAAGACCTGGATCAAGGGAGTACGTAGAACACGCAAGTACACGCCATCGCTCCTGCTGAAAACTCCCAGTGAAATCCAGAAAAGACATGAAAGACGGAAAGTAATACATCTATAGCAGCATCAGGAAACTGAAAAGCCAACAGGCCAGGCATTTGAAGAAAGTCGTGGACAATAGAGAGCAGGAGGAAATGTGGAATCAAAAAAGCAGAACTGGGCCAGGCTTGGTGGCTCACACCTGTAATCCTAACACTTTGGGAGGCTGAGGCAGAAGGACTGCTTGAGGCTGGAAGTTTAAGACCAGCCTGGGCAACATAGCGAGACCCTGTCTCTACCAAAAAATAAAATAAAATAAAAATTTGTAAAAGCAGGGGGATTGAGTTCATGCATTTGGGCCTACATCCTCTCTAAACCTCACTAAAATAAGTTTTTTTTTAAAAAAGGACAAAACCCACAAGGACAAAAAGAACAAGCATTGAAACAAGATTGAGCTAGTGATGTCGAGAATAAATATTTCAGATGTTCTAGGCTGGGCGTGGTGGCTCAGGCCTGTAATCTCAGCACTTTGGGAGGCTGAGGCAGGTGGATTGCTTGAGCTTGGGAGTTCGAGACCAGCCTGGACAGCATGGCAAAACTCCATCTCTACAAAAATAAAATAAAATAAAAAAATAGCCAGATGGGGTGGCACACACCTGTGGTCCCAGCTACTCAAGAGGCTGAGGTAGGACAATGGCTTGTGCCCGAGAGGTCAAGGCTACAGTGAGCTGTGATCGTGCTGCTGCACTTCAGCCTGGGCAACAGGGTGAGAACCTGTCTCAAAAAAAAAAAAAAAAAAAAAAAAAATCTGCTTCTAAGCATGACTGGAGTACGGCAAAAAAAAAAAAAAAAAAAAGAGCACATATTTTAGACCTTCCCTGTCACAGGTATTAAAGAGAAAAGAAAATGATTTCACACTTGGGAAAATGGCAAAATTATGATTGCCTAATTCCTGAGATCTTAGGGGAACACTTTTCAAACCCTGTTTTAATAAAAGCAGAACCTATATCCTGAGAATTTACCCTCCTGGGGACACACTGGGGGAATGAAATTCCATTGCCACATTGTATCTAATTAATCCATAATGACTGAAGAAACAGACAGTTTTATGGGTCCACAAAGTTATAGTTTAACTTTAGAGAGGAATAGCTTCTGTGTTTTTATAGCCTGGCTGTGTGGTTAAATACAAGGATTTTATTGCCCTGTAGGAAATTAATCAGGCTTGA
Organism: Ateles fusciceps; assembly: GCA_036589455.1. Lineage (NCBI taxonomy): Eukaryota > Metazoa > Chordata > Mammalia > Primates > Atelidae > Ateles > Ateles fusciceps. The sequence continues at coordinate 275,440 of JAZHEH010002969.1, read as the reverse complement.
ATTTTACCTAGCAAATTGTCCTTGGAGTTCCTTTATCTCTAACTCTGTTTATGTGAGCGTGCCAGCGTAAACACACACACACATACACGAGTTTTTCAAGCTTGGGCAAGCCAACTTCTTTTGTCTACCTGATAGTTCCTTCCTTAATGAGTTAAATAAAATTTTGATAAATGCTCAGAATCTCTTGATTGCAGAATTTTGCTTTAATATTTCTTTAGGCCGGGCAAGGTGGCTACTGCCTGTAATCCCAGCTCTTTGGGAGGCTGAGGCGGGCAGATCACCTGAGGTAGGGAGTTCAAGACCAGCCTGACCAACATGGAGAAACTCTGTCTCTATTTATAAAAAAATGTCAAATATATGTATATATTTATTTCAGTTTTCTCAGTTCTGCCAACTAGACAAGGGTGGGAGTCTACAAAAGGAAAACCAGTTCATGCTGTGGTGCCCCAGAAAGGCTCAAAGACAGGCTTGGAGATACCACATAGCTCTGAGGTCAGGGGTGAGGGCTGGTGCTAGAACAGAAGAACATAATTGAAAGTCTTAGCCCTCTTCTACCAGGGCAGAAAATTAGAATTTGTCATCTGGAAAGGTTGGACCCCAGAATTCTAGGCTTAGGGAGATCAGACATGGCTAAGGGTGAAGATGCTGAAGCAGACACTGGGGGGCTGAGTGAAGTTTGCATTATGAACAGAGCCCCTGGGATGATCCCCTGCCAGAGCCAGGAAACTTCTATCATTGCCCACTTCCTACCCACTTCTACTTCTACTTAAACCCCCTCCCACCAGGCAGATGATAGGAGGAGCCTTACAGAGAAGTTTACCAGCCCAGAGAAAAGAGCTACGGAAAAATAGCTAACTGAAATCATGGTGGGGGGCTACCTAGCAGGAGACATATCCCCTGCCACAGACACCACCGAAAGCAGAAAGAAAAACCCTCCCCTCCACTCTTTCTGCCTTTCAGTCTCCTGCCAGTGCCTCCCAGAGGCCAAGAGAACCTGAGAAGCTTGAGTCAGACCCCTGTGAACACAAGAGGGGCAGGCAGCGTGTGGACTGTGAGGAAGCCCACACTTGACATGCCAGAGGTCAGACAGGAGGGAGGGAGGGAGACTGAGAGCGAGAGGGAGTGAGAGAGAGCGAGAGAGAGAGAGCGAGAGAGCAGAGAAAATGAGGGAGGAAATTACCAATAAGATAATCCCAATTTCCCAGAATCCTAGTGTTACCAGAAAAAGGAGTCTTGATCAAAGATGTCAACTCAAAAGCGGATTCTTGAATCTCACATAGTAAGGAACTCAAGGTGAGTTGCAGAGTGCACTGAGAAGAGAGAGTTTATTGACAGCTGCTCAGTTACAGGGTAGGGCATCCTCAGAAAGCAAGTGGAGGAACGTACCATGTTTGTTTTGAGTTTTTCTTATACAGGAGTCTTGTCTGTTTAAAGACTAAACTAAGCTGACTACATGCAGGTAGGCTGACAGCATGACAAAATTTATTATTCTGCTGAGTTAAAGAAAATTCTTCTTGACATTATATTTTATTTTATCCTTTTTTTAAACTTTTTTTTTAAGAGACAGGGTCTCACTATGTTGCCCAGGGTGGAGTGCAGTGGCTATTCACAGGTGCGATCCCACTACTGATCAGCACAGGAGTTTTGACCTGCTCCGTTTCCGACCTGGGCCAGTTCACCCTCCTTAGGCAACCTGGTGGTCCCCCACTCCCAGGAGGTCACCATATTGATGCCAAACTTAGTGTGGACACCTGATCGGCATAGCACACCACAGCCCAGAACTCCTGGGCTCAAGTGATCCTTCCCCCTCAGCCTCCTGAGTAGCTAGGACTACAGGCACGTGCCACCACACCCAGCTATATTTTATTTTATTGAGACAAAATCTTGCTGTCATCCAGGCTGGAGTGCAGTGGCGCAATCTTGGCTCACTGCAACCTCTGCCTCTCCGGTTCAAGTGATTCTCCTGCCTCAGCCTCTGAAGTAGCTGAGATTACAGGCTCCTGCCACCACATCCAACTAATTTTTCTATTTTTAGTAGAGACAGGGTTTCACCATGTTGGCCAGGCTGGTCTCAAACTCCTGACCTCAAGAGAACTGCCTGCCTCAGCCTCCCAAAGTGCTGGGATTATAGGCGTGAGCCACCGCGCCCAGCCTCCTTGACATTTTAGTGTGTGAGTCCATCAGAGCATAGCTGTTATTATCCTTCTTTTCTTTTCTTTGAGATGGAGTCCTGCTCTGTCACCCAGGCTGGAGTGCAGTGGTACAGCCTTGGCTCACTGCAACCTCCACTTCCCGGGTTCAAGCAATTCTCCTGCCTCAGCCTCCTGAGTAGCTAGGACTACAGACGTGCGCCACCATGCCGGCTAATTTTTGTATTTTTAGTAGAGATGGGGTTTCATGATGTTGGCCAGGCTGGTCTCAAACTCCTGACCTCAAGTGATCTGCCCGCGTCAGCCTCCCAAAGTGCTGAGATTACAAGTGTAAGCCACCACACCCCGCCATAACTGTTATTATCTTGAAGGCATGTATTTTTATGGGTACTGGGACATCTGAACTCTGACGTTGTAGGAGTCTGTCCTCGAACGTGTCTTTAGACTCTTTCCTCAACTATAAACATCTGTGATCATGGGTAGTGACTAGCCAGGAATATGCCCTGTTAGTCTCCAGATGGAGCTGAACTTTTTCTCTGGCTCTTCTGGGTTCCTGCTTCCCTAACACAAGGTCACAGGTTTCTGAATGGAAAGGTCTTACCAGGAACCCAGAACAATTAATTAATTAAAAAATATCCACACAGGCTGGGTGCAGTGGCTTATGCCTGTAATCCCAGTACTTTGGGAGGCTGAGGTGGGAGGATCCCCTGAGACCAGGAGTTTAAAACCAGCCTAGGCAACACAGAGAGACCTCGTCTCTACAAAAAATTTAAAACATTAGCTAGGTATTGTGGCATGCACCTGTAGTCCCAGCTACTTGGAAGGGTTAGGCAGGAGGATTGATTTAGCCCAGGAGTTTGAGGCTGCAGTGACCTATGATTTTGCCATTGCACTCCAGCCTGGTGACAGAGTGTGACCATCTCAAAATACATATATATACATACAGATATCAGTATGAACTCATGTTTATGTGTGAGTGTGTGTGTGTATATATATATATACACACACAGCCAAAAATGGGTGGATACAAAAAAACTGTAGAAATAAATGTGTGTCTAAATGGGTTAGTATAAACACACATATTATTTTAACTCTCTGTGCTAAGAGATCCTGGGAGCAGTGACACCCAATGAAATAAGAACATCCAGTGCTCAGATCTTGGTTTCTAAACCAAGAATGGTTTCTAAATATCATTCTCCTATTTTTAAAAACCAGGGCTTCTTGAAAAAATTACTGAAGTTATTTCAAGGCAAGGAAAATACAAGATGAGCCCAGAGCACCTTATAGTATAAGAAGTCAAGGAAGTGTTCAAGAAAGAAAAAAAATGTCAGAGGGATACCAGAGCCAACTTTGAGGAGTTCTCTGTGGCCAAAGCCAGACCAATTTGGGAATGAAATAAATCATATGGTATTGGATTATAACCCAAAGTGTAAATAAATATACATGAGGCCATGTTTATATAAAGAAAATGATTGAAAAATAAATGTCGGAAAAAGACAAATTTCCTTATAGAAGAATTTCAAATAATATAATTAGCCATGCTCTCCACCTTGCAAAGAGTAGTTTACTTGTTCTCCCCAGCCCCTTTGAGGGTAGGCTGGACTTTGGGGCTTACTTCCAAATAAAAGAATATGGAAGTAGCAAAAATGGTAACTGTACGATGGAGAAACCTGGCAAATACCACCTCAACCAAGTGATCACGGTTAACATGATCAGTAATAAGAGTATATTACTTGTGCTATTCTCAAAATCCCATAAGCCCAATCTAGTCCTGAGGAAAATACCAGACAAATGCAAACTGAGAAATATTCTACAAAATGCTTGACGGTACTCCTCAAAACCGTCAGGGCTATGAAAACCAAACAACACTGGTAAACTATCACAGACCAGAGGAGACAAAAGGGACACAATGAATAAATGCAATATGGTGTCCTGGATTGGATCTTTGAACAGAAAAAGGGCATTAGAACAAAAACTGTGAAATTTCAACATGGTCTGCAGTTTAGTGAATAGTAAAATACCAATATTGGTTTTTAAATTTTCACAAATGTACCATGGTAATCTTACATGTTAGCATTAGGGAAAATTAGGTGAGGGGTATACAGGAATTCTCTGTACTATCTTTGCAACTTCTCTGTAAATCTTTTTTTTTTTTTTCAATAGAGGCAGTATCTTACTCTGTCGCCCAGGCTGGAGTGCAATGGAGAGATCATAGTTCACTGCAGCCTCCATCACCTGGACTCACGTGATCCTCCTGCCTTAGCTTCCCAACTAGGTAGGACTATAGGCATATGCCACCACCCAGTTATTTATTTATTTTTTTTGTAGAGGCAGAGTCTCACTATGTTGCCCAGGCTGGTCTCGAATTCCTGAGCTCAACTAATCCTCTCATCTTGGCCTCCCAAAATGCAGGGATTATAGGTGTGAACCACTACATCCAGCTGTAAATTTAAGTTATTCCAAAATAAAATTTTTATTTACATAAACATTTAGTGGCACAACACATGAAATTTCAGAATATTAGAAACAAGGAATGTATTGTATGAGCTTCCAGAGAAGAAAAAAAAGTAGGTCACATAAAAACAGTCAGGAAACAAAATGGTATCAGATTGCCCATCAGAAACCCTGAAGCAATCCCCCTACAATCTGGGAGAAATCACAGTCACCTACATGCGTCAGCCTGGAACAGGGCAACCCTGTTACTGCATAGGTCACGTACTGCTTAGCCCCAGAGTTCACCCTGGACTTCTACATTAGGGCGGCCCTGGCTGTGAACTATGTTTGCATAATGATAATAACATAAATGCTAAATACCAGTATAATAAATACATATTATAACTATTATTTATTGGGAGTGTGATTGTAGGAGTAAAATTATGTGAGTGGGTATGCGTGACAGGGAACAAGATAGTGAAAATTAACTTTGTATGGTAGGGAGTCGGATAATATTTAAGAATGAAAAATTTCAAAATAGGACTTCCATATCTGGTAGAAAAGATAAGGTAATTGAATCAACTTCATAATGAAAGTATTTTAAAATGCTCAAGCATCTGTATCTATTTGTCTCTATTTCTCCATTTATCTATCAATCTATATTTATCTATTTATATCCCTAAAAATTTTGAGCTAAAAATGTAAGGGGAAAAACTGAGGTCAAATTTTTCTGTTTTGAGCGTAATATCAGAATACCAAAGCTGCTTCTGTCTTGCTAATACTGCACACTTGGGCTTTTGTTCAGTGGTGGTGGGAGGCAAGGCAAACCGATGAAAGCAGAGATGGGCTGGGCTCGGTGGCTCATGCCTGTAATTCCAGGACTTTGTGAGGTTGACGATGGTGGATCGCCTGAGGTCAGGAGTTCCAGACCAGGCTGGCCAACATGGTGAAACGCTGTTTCTATTAAAAACACAAAAATTAGCTGGGTGTGGTGACGGTCGCCTATAATCCCAGCTACTTGGAAGGCTGACGCAGGAAAATTGCTTGAACCCAGGAGGCAGAGGTTGCAGTGAACCGAGATTGAGTGACAAGAGCAAAACTCCATCTGAAAAAAAAAAAAAAAAAAAAAATTAGAGGCTTAGGGCTTGCCCATACAATCAGTTCTGACTTGTACCCAGAACAGTTTGTGCTACCTAGAGAGGACAGGTGTGAACTTGGTTTGAGGAAGTCATTGAGTGATAAAACAGAAGCAAATAGAAGGTCTCTTTGGAACTTGATATATCCATTCTGGGCCTCAGGGAACACCTAAAATAAATTTTCAAGGGTGATGACCAGTAGGAGGTCAAAAGATAATATACAAGAAAGTAAGATAACATGAGACAGAAACAGCAGAAACAACCAACTCTAGAAACAGATTCACACAGACTTAGGATATTAGAATTGTCAGACAGATTATAAGAAGTAATGCTTGGCTGGGCGTGGTGGCTCAGGCCTGTAATCCCAGCATTTTGGGAGGCGGGTGGATCACTAGGTCAGGAGTTCAAGACCAGCCTAGCCAACATGGTGAAAACCTGTCTCTACTAAAGACACAAAAAATTAGCTGGGCGTGGTGGCATGGGCCTGTAATCCCAGCTACTCAGGAGGCTGAGGCAGGAGAATTGCATGAACCTGGCAGGCAGAGGTTGCACTGAACCAAGATCGTGCCTCTGCCCTCCAGCCTGGGCAACAGGGGGAGACTCCATCTCAAAAGAAAAAAAAAAGTACACTTATAATATTTAAAGAAATAAATGAAAAGCCTGAAAAATATTTATAAGGGGTGGCAAATGTTGAAAGCTGACCAACAAGTTTTAGAAAAATATCAATTAAAGTTTCTAATAAAACTAGAATAATTGAAGTTATTAGAAGTTATTCTAATAAGTTATTCTAGTGAATATTAGAATTTACTAGAATAACTACTAAATATTATATTTACTAGTAATATAATAGCAATATAATAGTAATATTTATAGCATTCTATTAGTATATTAAACATTATATTTTAATATAATATATATTATATTTACTAGTAATACAGTAGTATTATATTTACTAGAATAATAATTTTCTAGTAAATATTAGTTTACTAGAATAACTGAAGTTATTCAGTTATTAGAGTTTCTAGTAAGTGAAAACTGGGAGGCCAAGGTGGGAGGATCCCTTCAGGCCAGGAGTTTGAGACCAGCCTGGGCGATATAACGAGACTCCATCTCAAAACAAAACAAAACAAAACAAAACAAAAAATTAGCCAGGTGTGGTGGCACATTCCTGTAGACTTAGCTACTTGGGAGGCTGAAGGGAGAATTGTTTCAGCCCAGGAGTTGGAGGCTGCAGTGAGCTATGATTGTGCCAATGGACTTCAGCTTGGGTGACAGAGCGAGATCTCCATCTCTAAAAAATAAAAAATAGAATTCAGAAACAGATACTTTGTCGCCTATAGACCATAACTAAATGAAAGTATAAGAGGTATGTTTCTGGTATAAAGAAAATGATCCTAATAAAGAAGGCCAGAAATGCAGAAAGAAAGCATGAGTAACAAAATGGAATATATGTGGGTAAATACAGTGTGAATTGTGGGTAAACATGAATGTACATTGGTCATATAAAATGATAGTCACGATGTTTTGTTGGATAAAAACTATTATGTATATGTGCGACAGTGGCCATACGTCAGGAGTGTGTAGAAGGACTTAAAGTGTTCTAAGTTCCTTGCATTGCCCAGGAGGAGGGTTAATGGATCAATTCATATTATACAATGAGTCAGTGATAAACATTTTAATTTTGAGGTTCACTGCTAAATTACTAGAAAAAGATTAACATTCAAATTAGCAGAAACCAAAAATGAGATCATGAACTATATTAATCATTTAGAAGGAAAGAGAGGAAAAGGTGTTGGAAAAGCTGAGAAAGGCCAGGTACAGTGACTTACACCTGTAATCCCAGCACTTTGGAAGGCTGAGGCAGGAGGATTACTTGAGGCCAGGAGTTTGAGACCAGCCTGGGCAACATTTTGAAACACCGTCTCTATATATTAAAAAAGAAAAAGAATTACTGAGACAAACATAAGACTCATAATTCACAATGATAAAATGTCATTTTGGCCAGGCATGGTGGCTCACACCTGTAATCCCAGCATTTTGGGAGGCAGGTGGATCTCTCGTGGCCAGAAGTTCGAGACCAGCTTGACCAACATGGCGAAACCCTGTCTCTGCTAAAAATACAAAAGTTAGCCGGGTGTGGTGATACACACCTGTAATCCCAGCTACTCAGGAGACTGAGGCATGATAATTGCTTGAACCCAGAAGACAGAGGTTGCAGTGAGCAGAGATCATGCCACTGCACTCCAGCCTGGGTGACAGTGAAAGACTCTGTCTCAGAAAAAAGGCAATTTGCCAGGAAGATGCAATAATTCTAAATTTGTAGGCACCTACTAATATCGTCCTCAAAATAAAATGCTAAATCAACAGAACTAGAAGAAGAAAGAGATATGTCTATGGTCATGGTGAGACATTTTAACGTATTTCTTGCAGAAACTGACAGAACAAGCAGACAAAGTAGATCTATAGGCTTGCTGTTTGCCTTTCCTTCTTTCTGCCTGTTCTTTTCCTATCTCCTTTCTCTTTTCTACTCTGAAATACAGGCAGCTGCCTGTCCTAGACTTTGGTTCAGCTGATAGGGGCATTATCAGAAAACTGGCAGGTAGAAAGTGGGGGAAGCCATTTCTCTCCACTTTGATTGGTGTGTGTGTTTTCTCCACAGTCCCAGTTTCCACCTGGAAAAAAATTAACTAACTAGAAAACAAACATACAAAAGAGAAGATTTTTTTTTTTTTTTTTTTTTTGAGGTGGAGTTTTGCTCTTGTTACACAGGCTGGAGTGCAGTGGCTTGATCTCAGCTCACCACAACCTCCGCCTCCTGGGTTCAAGCAATTCTCCTGCCTCAGCCTCACGAGTAGCTGGGACTACAGGCGCGCGCCACCATGCCCAGCTAATTTTTGTATTTTTAGTAGAGACGGGGTTTCACCATGTTGACCAGGATGGTCTGATCTCTTGACCTTGAGATCTACCCGCCTCGGCCTCCCAAAGTGCTGCAATTATAGGCTTGAGCTACGGTGCCTGGCCTAAAGAGAAGATTAACGAGTCACACCTTGGTTCTCTGAAAAGACTAATGAAATTGATAAAGCTTTTGAGATCCTGATCAAGAAAAAAAGAGAAAAGTCTCAAGAATATAAGAGGCATCACTTCTGATCCTACAAATTCTAAAAACTGAAAAAAGGACATGAACAAATTTATATCAATAAATTTAAAAATTAAGGTGAAAATCCTAGGGAAAATACAAAAATGATACAAGAAAATCTCCTATAACTTTTAAAGTACCTGAATTCATAATTTAAAACTTCTCTTCAAAGAACATTTAAGACTCACATGGCTTTACTAGCAAGTTATATTAGCATTTAAGGACTAAATAATTCCAGTCTTGCATAGACTCCTTCAGGTATAGAGAACAAATCATTCCCTTAATCACTACAGTAATGGAGTGTGATATTGGCTCAAGGTGGGAGGACTTGTTCTCCCAGATACTAAGACTTATTAAAAAGTTAGGACCCAGGTGTTGTGGCTAATGCCTATAATCCCAGCACCTTGGAAGGCCAAGGAGGAAGAATTGCTTGAGCCCAGGAATTTGCGGCCAGCCTGGGCAAAATAGCAAAACCCCATCTCTACAAAACAAAACAAAATAAAACAAACAAAAAACCACAAAAATTACCTGGCAAGGCGGTGAGTGCCTGTGGTCCCAGCTATTAGGAAGGTTGAGGTGGGAGGATTATGTGAGCTTGGGAGGCGGAGGCTGCAGTGAGCCGTGATCACACCACTCCATTCTAAGCTGGGTGACAGAGCAAGACCCTCTCTTAAAAAAATAATAGGGCCGGGCGTGATGGCTCATGCCTGTAATCCCAGCACTTTGGGAGGCCGAGGCAGGCAGATCATGAGATCAGGAGTTTGAGACCAGCCTGACCAACATAGTGAAACCCTGTCTCTACTAAAAATACAAAAATTAACTGGGTATGGTGGCATGCACCTGTAATCCCAGCTACTCAGGAGGCTGAGGCAGGAGAATCGCTCGAACCCAGGAGCTGGAGGTTGCAGTGAGCCAAGATCACGCCACTGCACTCCAGCCTGGGCAACAGAGCAAGACTCCATCTCAAAAAAAAAAAAGGAATAAAATAAATTTTAAAAAGTTAGTATTCAAGACAGTATGGTATTGGTGTCAAGACAGACAACTAGACCATATGTAAATGTTGTACCAGAGCGAGCATAGAAAGTCAACACCAAGACAAAAGGATGCCAAATTGCAGGGTCTTTATTGTCGGTGGCCACTGAGGACACATGTCTCTCCAACCCGTGTCCCCGAAAGGAGGGCGTTAAGACCTTTTATGCCCGTAAACCACCTCGGGGGCAGGGGTGAAGGTGAGGGGTAGGGGTGGGGGTGAGGGGCTTCAGACAGTCCAAGGGCCAGTGGACTTTGGACATTCCGATTGTTACTTAAGTGGTTCACAGAAGTCAAGATAAGCGTTAGTTTATACATTGTCTGGGTAGGGTGGAAATTACAGACCTTAGTTACTTATCACAAGTCACAGGGGCCAAGATGGGGTGGGTTTGGACTGCTTGCCTGTCACATCAGGGTTACAGAGAGCAGTTTCAACAGAAAGCCGAGGTATGGTTGTGGTATGCAGTTTTATGGGGTTTTTACCATGTCACATTAACACTTGATTTATGACAAAAAAAAAAGATGGTTCTGTAGAGCGGCAGGGAAAGGAGAGCCTTTTTGGTTAAATGGTGCTGAAACAATTAGTAAAGTTGATGTAGAGAAGCGGTTAGACAGGTGATGGAAATCTGAAAAATCAAAACGAACCTAAGGTAACACAGAGAAAAGCAATTCCAATTTATTCTAGGATTTAGGGAACAAAAGCAGGGGAGGTGGTGCCACCAGGCTCAGTGCAGAAAAAGGAGCTGGGCCCAGGGAGGAGGAGCATGTTGCCACAGCTTCAACTTTGAAGGAGGGGCCTCCACTTCAGAGGAAGAAAGAAAGAGAGAAGAAAGAGGAAAAAGAAGAAAGACTTCTTTCTGCTGTCTTCTGATCTCCTGCCAGCACATCTCTTCCTGGAGAGCCTGATGGGAAACAATCAATAAGGAAGCCTGAGCAATACAGTTCACAGGTGCCTGGTTCCAGCGTTCACAAGTAGAAAATGGAAAGTGTAAGGTCTTTTAGGTTGACTGATGGTGCCATGGATGCCATGTTAACCTCTGTGACCTGCAGGGACACTCCAGATGAGTGCCTGGAAAATCTAAAGTAACTGGAAGACCATGAAAACAGGAAGAAATGATAAACCCCTGTGGAGCTTACTTAACTTATTCCCGCCCTAAATTAATAAGGCCAATGGATCTTGGTCAACCTTGTGACCCCACACCCTACAACCTCCTCCCAGCTTGCAAAAAAACGCCCTACACTGTAACTTTCCTCTGCCCCCACCCCCCAGACCTATAAAACCAACTCGGTGTCAGCCTGCCTGCACCCAGGTGAATAAACAGCTATGTTGCTCACACAAAGCCTATTTGGGGGTCTCTTCATTCAGCGTGCGTTTTAACAGAAAGGTAAATTATCAGCATGAGTATCCATATGGATAAATGAAAATTGACTTCTAGCTCGTACCATGCACACCGTAACATCTAAATATTAAGGGCAAAACAATGAAATGTTCAGAGAAAAAAACATAGGAAAACTGTCTCATTATCAAAGAGTAGACAATTTTTTTTAAAGATGGAGTCTCTCTGTCACCCAGGCTAGAGTGCAGTGGCACAATCTCGGCTCACTGCAACCTCTGCCTCCGGGGTTCAAGCGATTCCCCCTGCCTCAGCCTCTGGAGTAGCTGGGATTACAGAGGTGCACCACCACGCCTGGCTAAATTTTGTATTTTTTTTTTAGATGGAGTCTTGCTCTTGTTGCCCAGGCTGGAGTACAATGGCACGATCTCAGCTCACTGCAACCTCTGCCTCCTGGGTTCATGCAATTCTCCTGCCTCAGCCTCCGGAGTAGCTGGGATTACAGGTGCCCACTACCACACCCAACTAATTTTTTGTAGTTTTAGTAAAGACAGAGTTTCACCACGTTGGCCAGGCTGGTCTAGAACTCCTGACCTCGTGATGTGCCCGCCTTGGCCTCCCAAAGTTCTGGGATTACATGCGTGAGCCACAGCACCTGGCTTGACAAGTATTTCTTAAACAGATCACAAAACCCACTAACTATAAAGGAAAAAATAAATTCAAGGACATAAAAATTAAGATTTTTTTTAAGACGGGGTTTTACCATGTTGGTCAGGCTGATCTTGAACTCCCGATCTCAGGTGATCCGCCCGCCTTGGCCTCCAAAGTGCTTGGATTACAGGCGTGAGCCCCCTCACCCAGCCAAGAATTTTTTTTTTTTTAAGAGATGGGGTTTCCTCATATTGCCCAGGCTGATCTCAAGCTCCTGGGCTCAAGCAATCTGCCTGCCTCGGCCTCTCAAAGTTCTAGGATTATGGCATGAGCCACTGCTCCTTGCACTGAAAATTAAAAACTTATGTTCATCAAAAGATGACATCGAATGGAGTTAAAATGTAGACTAGAGAGTGGAAGATATTTGCCATGCGTACATCTGAGAAAGTACTTGTATCCAGAATACCTACCCATTTTTCTATTGGGCTGTCTTTGTCTAATTGATTTGTTATTTATTTATTTTTTTTTATTTTTTGAGATGGAGTCTGGCTCTGTCACCCAGACTGGACTGCAGTGGCACGATCTTGGCTCAGTGCAACCTCTGTTTCCCAGGTTCAAACGATTCTTCTGCCTCAGCCTCCTGAGTAGCTGGGATTACAGGTGCATGCTACCATGCCAGGCTAATTTTTGTTTTTGTATTTGTATTTGTATTTTTTTTTAAATTTTATTTTGAGATGGGGTCTCACTGTTGCCCAGGCTGGAGTGCAGTGGCATGATCTTGGCTCACTGCAACCTCTGCCTTCCAGGTTCAAGCAATTCCCCTGCATCAGCCTCCCAAGTAGCTGGGATTACAGGCACTTGCCACCATGCCTGGCTAAGTTTTGTATTTTTAGTAGAGATGGGGTTTCACCATGTTGGTCAGGTTGGTCTCGAACTCCTAACCTTGTGATCCTCCCACTTGGCCTCCCAAAGTGCTGGGATTACAGACGTGAGCCACCGCACCCAGCCAATTTGTTAATGTATTTAAAAGTCAAGAATTGGCACTGTAGGCTGGGCACCCTCTGTCTCAAAAAAAAAAAAAAAAAGGAAGAATTGGCACTATAGGCATATTCCTTGGAACTATGGATGTAAATGCAAGGAGAAATAATTTTAGCACTCATTTGGGTGGGATTGGGAAAGGGAGTTCTTTTCTTCCCTACCCTCCTCTTCCCTCCCTTCCTCTTCCCTTCTTTCCTTTCTTTTCCTTTCTTTTTTTTTTTTTTTTTTTTTTTTGAGACAGGGTCTTGCTCTTGCCTCAGCCTCCCAAGTAGCCCAGGCTGGAGTGCAGTGGCATGATGAGGGTTCGCTGCAGCCTGGACCTCCTGGGCTCAAACACGCCTCCTGCCTCAGCCTGCTGAATAGCTGGGACCACAGGTGGGTGCCACCATGCCCTAATTCGTAACTCTCTTGTAGAGACAGTGTCTCCCTTTGTTGCCCAGGCTGGTTGCTTTTCATTTTGAGCTTCACAGCACTATTTTACTTTTTTTTTTTTTTTTTTTTTTGAGACGTAGTTTCGCTCTTGTTACCCAGGCTGGAGTGCAATGGCGCGATCTCGGCTCACTGCAACCTCCACTTCCTGGGTTCAAGCAACTCTCCTGCCTTAGCCTCCCAAGTAGCTGGGACTACAAGTGTGCACCATCATGCCCAGCTAATTTTTTGTATTTTTAGTAGAGATGGGGTTTCACCACGTTGGCCAGGATGGTCTCAATCTCCTGATCTCATGATTCATCCGCCTCTTGGCCTCCCAAAGTGTTGGGATTGTAGGCATGAGCCACTATGCCTGGCTGAAAATATAAAAAATTATGCAAGCAAAAATATGAGAGGATTAAAAAATATAATTCAGAAGGAGGTAAGTTTTTGTAAGTCAGACACAAAAGATTGAAATGAATATGGTAGCTGTTTTATACTTACAGGCTTTTCCTTCTTCCATTCTTCCATGACAAAACTCTTCTGTTCTCCTGTGGAGCAGCTTGAATAGTTTGAAATGACTGATCCAGACACAGGAGTAGATGTACAATACATATCAGACAGAGTGCCCACCCCCGGCTCGAAGACTTTTCTGGAATTCCTATGCCCAGTCTGTCATAAGAGTCTCTTTTTCTCTCCCTTTGAAATCATGAACTATAAGAATATGGGCCATGTTTCCAACAAGATGAAGGGAACTTCAACAGAAAAGAAGCCCAGAGAACCGATAGATTCAGAGAAAAATGGTTCTGTTTTTCACATTTTTTTATGTGTTGATTTTTTTAGAGACAGAGTCTTGCTCTGTTGCCCAGGCTGCAGTGCAGTGACCAATCATAGCTCACTGCAGCCTCAAACTCCCGGGCTCAAGCAATCTTCCTCCCAAGTTGCTGAGACCAGAGATAATACTCACCATGCCCAGATTTTTTTTTTTTTTTTTTTTTTTTTTTTTTTTTGTAGAGACAGGGTTTCTCTCCGTTGCTCAGGCTGGTCTCAAACTCCTGACCTCAAATGATCGTCCTGGCTCGGCCTCCCAAAGTGCTGTGATTACAGGTGTGAGCCATCATGCCCGGTGAGAAATAGCTCTAATGATATGGTTGGAATCACGATTCTAGTTGTGGCTTACTACTAAATAACTCCAGAATTCTTAATTTTGATACCAATAAATTGTCTTTTTATTTGAATCAAATTGAGTTGGGTTTCCAGCACCTTCAGCCCAAAGAACCATGTCTGATAATCCAGAAATGATGTTGGTTAGCTTGTCAATTTAGACTGAATAAAATCACAGCCTTCTCAACAGTGAGAAATAGCAATAAACAAAGTCAAGGTTATGAGCTGGAGTGAAAGAAATCACTGACAGCAAACAATGGACGCAAGATCAATGTCTGTCCCAGGCATAGTGGCTCACACCTGTAATTTCAGCACTTTGGGAGGCCAAGGTGGGAAGATCGCTTGAACCCAGGAGTTTGGGACCAGCCTGGGCAACACAGGGAGACCCAAACATAGGGAGACCTCCAGATAAATAAATATAAAAAACAGAACCAGTTCTCTCTGAATCTTTCAGTTCTACAAAAAAAAAAAAAATTAAAAATTAGCCAGGCATGGCGGCGTTGCTGTAGTTCCCACTACTCAAGAGGCTGAGACAGGAGGATTGCTTGAGCCTGAGAGATGGAGGCTGCAGTGAACCGTGTTCATGTCACTGCACTCCCGTCTGGGCGAAAGAGCAAGACCCTGTGTCAAAAAAAAGAAAAGAAAAAAAAAATCAGTGTCCAGAATATATAGAGTACCTCCAACTCAGCAGGGAAAAAATAAGATGACTCAAAGGAAAGATGAGAAAACAAAAAGGGTATTGTGTTTGTCAAAGCTCTTTCCTTTAGGAATGATAAAGCTTAACTCTTACCCTTTTAAAGTTAAAAAAAAAAACAGGTGGTGCAGGAGGGGTGGGGATTTGTTGGTTCAAATAATTGAGTGAGAACCCAAGGGAGCAGTATGCTTCAGAAACAGCAGGATCCTGGTTCTCAGACACTGCTCACAGCAATTGCTTGGTCTTTCTCCCTCTCTTGGTTAATTCTTTCTTTTTCATCAGCAGGTTTTATTGTCACCCAGAGTCTCTCCACATGGCAACAATGTATTTTCCACCAGGTTCAGGCTTGCCATCATTGCCGTCTATCAGAACTGTTTGGGTTGTGAGTGTCATAAAATTCATCCTAAATTAGCTTAAACAAAATAAGAGAACTTACTAGCCTGTATAATCAAAGAGGTGTAATCTAGGATAGGGTTGGCTTGTAGGGGAGCTTGAGCCAAGAGTTCCAGCAGTGTCAGCCAGGGCTCATTTCACTCCCTCCATAGGAGCCTGCCTGCTGCTGTGTTTGTTGGCTTCATTCTCCGGAACAGTCCCTCATGCTACCTTCCAGCAGCCCTAGGTTCTTTTCATCCCTGATGCTCTTAGTCCAGAGAAAAAGAGTTTTCTCTCTCTAACAATCCCATATTTCAATGACTGTCATTGAAATGCAAGGCTACGCCAAACAATCTCCGTGGCCACGGGAACATGATTAATCAGATGTGGGCTACATGCCCAACTATGGGCTCAAGAGAAGTCACCTCCACCTAAAGTTGAGGAACTAGAATGAGAGGAAGGTAGTTGCCTCCCCTTTCCTCTGCAATTGGTGTAGTGTTATCAGGAGTGAAATATATGTTAGGGAGTAAAATTAACATACACCTACCACAATTTTCTCACGTGTAGCTCATAACCTTAGAAAGAGACAGATGCTTCTTTCCAGGGTCCATATCAACGCCCCAGAAGGCTGTAGCTATGTTGGGTCAAGCCATTATTGTGTCCTACTGAAGGGGTCATGCCATCATTGTGTCCTACCTAAGGAGTGTCTTTGGTTGGGCATCTTAGAAGCAGAGCCTGAGACAGTAAATTCATTGCCCCTGATTAGCGGAGGGAGGTCTCTCAGGAAAAACCTATAATGGAGTGAGGAACGCAGGATAGGGCAGGGGAAGGAGTTAAATGTAGATGAAGTCTAGCTTCAGCCTGATCCCTAGGAGAGCTCTGAAGCATCAATTGCCCTAATCCTTGTCCCCTAGTGAGGTAAGGGGGCTGCCTTTGTGCCCCTTATCTTTGGATATGGAATGTCCTCCCTTGAGGGAGTAATCTCTGAAGCAAAGTGACCCTCTCCTGCTGAGGGCAGTTCTCTGAAGAAAGGTGCATCTGTGAGTCTCTGGCAGCACGAGGGGGCTGGGTGCTGGGGTCAGTAAAAGGCATCTGGCTGGGCCTCCAAGGGTGCCTACCACCACCAACTAGCAAGATCGATCTGCTGGGGACATCTGTTAGTCTTGTGACAGGGGACGTGGTTCTTTTTTATTTTTTATTTTAGAGACAGGGTCTCGCTATGTTGCCCAGGCTGGAGTGCAGTGGCTATTCACAGGCGTGATCCCACTACTGATCAGCACAGGAGTTTTGACCTGCTCCGTTTCCGACCGGGGCCAGTTCACCCTCCTTAGGCAACCTGGTGGTCCCCCGCTCCCAGGAGGTCACCATATTGACGCCGAACTTAGTGTGGACACCTGATCGGCATAGCGCACTACAGCCCAGAACTCCTGGGCTCGAGTGATCCTCCCACCTCAGCATCCCGAGCAGCTGGGACTACAGGCACGCGCCACCGCGCCCGGCGACGTGGTTCTTTTTGTTTTGTTTTATTGTATATATTTAAGATGTGCAACATGATGTTTTGACATACATGTAGATCAGGGGTGTCCAATCTTTTGGCTTTCCTGGGCCACATTAGAAGAAGAATTATCTTGAGCCACACGTAAAATACACGAACACTAACGACAGCTGATGAACTAAAAAAAAAAAAAATCGCAAAAAAAGCTCATAACGTTTTACAAAAGATTATGAATTTGTGTTGGGCTGCATTCAAAACTGTCCTGGGTCACATGCAGCCTGTGGGCTGCAGGTTGGACAAGCTTGATGTAGACGATAGAGGTTATCACAGTCAAGCAAATTAATATATTTATCATCTCACATAGTTACCCATTTTTTTGTGTGTGGCAAAAGCACCTCAAATCTATTCTTTTAGCAAAAATCTCAACTATGATACACTATTACTAACTGTAAACCTCATGTTCATCAGATCTCTGGACTACTTAGCCTTACACACCTACTCCATGTAATCTTACATCTCCTATTTCTTCTCTACAGCTCCCTATTTCCTTCTCCTCACCCCCATAACCACTATTTTACTGTTTTATTCTCTATGTAGTCAACTTTTTTTCCTCCAGAGAGGGTCTCTCTGTGTTGCCCAGGCTGGTGTACAGTGGTGCAATAAAGGCTCACTGCAGCCTCGACCTCTTGGGCTCAAGTGATCCTCCCACCTCAGCTTCCTGAGTAGCTGGGACTATAGGCTCGCACTGCCATACCGTTAATTTTAAAATTTGTTTCTAGAGACTGGGTTTCACTCCATGTTGCCTGGGCTGGTCTCGAGCTCCTAGACTTGAGTGAGCCTCTTGCTGCAGCCTCCCAAAGTGCTAGGATTACAGGTGTGAGCCACCACCCTGGCCTTGACATTTTCTTTAAAGATCCTGCATATAAGTGAGATAATGCAATATTTTTCTTTCTGTATCTGGTTTATTTTACTTAGCATAATGTCCTCCAGTTTCAACCATGCTATGGCAAATGGCAGGATCTACTTTTTATTTTTGTTTTTTGTAAAGATGGGGTTTGCTAGGTTGCCCAAGCTAATCTCGAACTCCTGGGCTCGAGCCTCCTCCCGCCTTGGCCTCCCAAAGTGCTGGGATCACACTGCGCCCTGCTGCATTTCACTTCTGTGACTGCCTGCTACTCTCACACTCACCAATTTAAAAAATGCTAAAAAGTCCCCATTTAAGATAATATAGCTAGTTCATAATTGAAGAAAATCGCTCCCACTTCTTACAATAAACACTGTTATTTCCCTGCTCATACCTTTGTTCTGGCCACTTTAGTGCATACTGGGCTGATTTCCAGCTGCCAGCACGAGCATTTCTTCACTGAAGCCTTTCTCTGACTGTTCCCTACTTTGCCACCTGCCCAGTAGGCCAGAAGTAGGAAGGAGGATTGTTTCTTCCTCCTTGGGAGCTACTCTTAACCAATGATTGATGGGATTTGATGTATAAATACCACAGCCCACTCACTCCTCGTAGTGGGATAACCCTGTGGTGCGTGTTCTATGCAGGCTCCCAGAGTTCCCCATGAGATTATGCTCCAATTGTACACAGTGGTAACTGGCTTGATAATGTGCCTTGTATTAGTTGTCTTACTTTCCCACTCTCTCTCCAGTGTTTTCCTTTACCTTCCAAATAAACTCCTTGGAATGGATTCCTTGTCTCAGAATATGCTTCTAGGGGCACTCAAACAAAAACATCCCCTCCCCAAACTGAAATAGCTCAAATGAGGCTCATGTCTGCTGTGGGAGGGAATGTGTATGTGTGAGGGGGTGGCTTCCATCACTTGTGTGTTAGCTGAATTCTTTTTATTTTTTTAAAACACATTTATTTTAAAATTTTACATAATCTTTGGGTAATTCAGAATTAGCTTAGGCAGTTTCAGAAGTTTCTGAAACTGGCATCTCAACTTTAAAGCAATAGCATACTCTAGTTTCTCTTCAGATCATGTTACTCTTTTACCTTTTACTAAAAATAAAGATCGAACACACCAATAGGCTGGGCGGGGTGGCTGATGTCTGTAATCCCAGCACTTTGGGAGGCCAAGGCAGGTGGATCACCTGAGGTCAGGAGTTCAAGACAAGCCTGGCCAACGTGGTGAAATCCCGTCTCTCCTAAAAAATACAAAAATTAGACGGGTGTGGTGGCGGGCGCCTGTAATCCCAGCTACTCGGGAGGCTGAGGCAGGAGAATCACTTGAACCCAGGAGGCTGAGGTTGCAGTCAGCTGAGATCGTACCACTGTACTCCAGCTTGGGCAACAGAGAGAGACTCCATTTCAAAAAAAGAAAGAAAGAAAAAAATACACCAATAGCAATAGCTTATCTGATTTGTGGAAGGATTAGAGAGGACCCCATAATCTAGTATGCATGGATGGCTATTGAAGAAGACAGAACCCCATAGACAAAGGAAGCATTAAGATGTAATTTTTAGGCTGGGCATGGTGGCTCATGCCTGTAATCCCAGCACTTTGGGAGGCTGAGGCAGGTAGATCACTTGAGGTCAGGAGTTGGAGACCAGCCTTGCCAACATGGAGAAACCCCATCTCTACTAAAAATACAAAATTACCTGGGCATGGTGGCACACTCCTGTAATCCCAGCTACTCAGGTGGCAGGAGAATTGCCTGAGCCCGGGAGGTGGAGGCTGCAGTGAGCCGAGATCACGACAGTGTACTCCAGCCTGGGTGACAGAGCAAGACACCGTCTCAAACAACAAAAAAAGAGGTAATTTTTAAATTATCTGTTACAGATATTAAACACCTCACCAGACAAACAGTAACACCCATATCTTATTTGTATTTTCCCAAAGTTTCCACATACAGATAGCACAGAACTTCCAGATCTAAAAATTCTATAGACTTCAGAATCATATTTAAATTAATTTGATCTCTTATATTAATAATAAAAATTAAAAACTAGCTTCCCCTCAGTGTAGTCTCAGTCTCCACACCAACATGTATTTCCTGCTGCCAGAATGCCACCTTCCTCTGCACTCAGTGATCATGAGGCAAAGATTACAATGAGTGTGTCAAATCAGAACAGAAAGCAAGCCAGGAATTCATGGGCCCTGAGAAGGGCAAAGAACTACTTAGCTCTACGCACCTACTCTTTGTAATCTTTGACCCACATCTCCCTGTTTCCTTCTCCTCACCCCCATAACCACTGTTTTACTGTTCTATTCTCTATGTATTCAACTTTTTTGAAAAGTTGAGGCAAAAGTAGGTAAGCAGCCCAAGTGCTCTGCCCATTCCCAAGCAGAATCAGACCCGAGCAGCAGGCAGTGAGGAGGAGAGCGCGTTCTTCCTTGTCCGCTGCCTTGGATGGTTTCTTGAGTGTCCCAAGTGGGGTAGTGGCTTCTCAATAGGAGAGTTAACGCTCTCTCTTTTTTTTTTTTTTTAGATGGAGTCTCACTCTGTCACCCAGGCTGGAGTGCAGTGGCACAATCTCAGCTTACTGCAACCTCTGCCTCCTGGGTTCAAACAATTCTCCTACCTCAGCAACCCGAGCAGCTGGGACTACGGGCATGCTCCACCACACCTGGCTAATTTTTTTTTTTTGTATTTTTTAGTAGAAACGGGGTTTCACCATATTGGACAGGCTGGTCTCAAACTCCTAACCTCGTGATCTGTCCGCCTCGGCCTCCCAAAAACACTGGGATTACAAGGGTGAGCCACCAGGAGAGTTAACTCTCCGAGGACAGGACCTCCTCCTGCCTCCCTCACAGCAGGGTCCAGCCCAGGTGTGAGCAGAGAGCAGGTTCTTATTAAAAGAAGGAAGGAAACCAGCATATACTGAGAACCTACCGTGTGCCAGGAACAGAGCCGGGACAGATGTGTTCATGTAATCCTCACAACAGCACTGTGAGGTAGGATCATCATCTCCTTTACAGACATGGAAACAGGCCAGGGAATTCGCCCAAAAGGGCATAGCTAGTAAGTAGGGGAGCATCAGTTTGAAAGCCCGGGTCTTCTCACTCCAGGGCTCTTTCTCCTGCCTGTATAAACTGACAGTCTGGCAGTCAGTGAGGATCCCAGCTCCAAGATGGTTGCCTTGGAGCTCAAACATTAGATCCCCTTGAACGCACGGGGCCACCCCTGAGAATCCAGAGGGCTGGGTCCACGAACCCTGGCTCTACAGCATGACTTCATGACCTTGAATGAGTCCTTTAACCTCTCTACACCACGGCCAGACTGGTGCAGTGGGGTTCCCTACCAGAGAGAGAGGATTCAGCAAAACCATCAGGACAGTATGTTTGCAAACCATAGGGAGCTAGCCTCTGCCCACGGACTCTGATAGTGTTCCCTTGCAGGGAGGAAGTAGGGTGCCATACTTCACTATCAGGTTGGCATGGCAATCTGATATCACACCCCTCACACCTAGTGACAATCAGTTATGATCTCCGAGGTTCTGACCTCCGAGAGTGACAGTCCTAGGGAAGCACACCCCCGACTCCCTGAGGCACCTTTTGCAGAAGGCCCACGAGGTCAAAGACACTGGGGTCAGAATACTTGAAAGGCAAAAATGCTTAAAAGTAATTTGGGAGGGGAAGATGGTTTAAAAGGGAAAAGAAAGGTGTTGGTTAGGAGGAGGTTTGGGAGTGAGTGTTAAAAAGGAAGGGTTGGAGTATGGTGTGCAAACCCAGCTGGTAGGATAGGGTGAGGCCAGGCCGAGCCTAGAGAAATCAGGTTTTAGGGATCTGGCTTGCCTGTTGCCTGCTGTGAGGTTGCACTTGCTGCCTCAGGCATGGGCAGGGGGCTTTGTCAAGAAAGTCTTGAGGCTGGGTGCAGTGGCTCATGCCTGTAAATCCCAGGACTTTGGGAGGCTGAGGTAAGGAGGATCACTTGAGCCCAGGAGTTGAAGACCAGCCTGGGCAATATAGGGAGATACCCTCTCTACAAATAACAACAACAACAACAACAGCAGCAACAAAATAGCCAGACTTGGTGGTGCCTGCCTGACTTTCCAGCTACTTGGGAGGCTGAGGCGGGAGGATCAGTTGAGCCCAGGAGGTCGAGGCTGCAGTGAGCTGTGACTGTGCCACTGCACTCTAACCTGGGTGACACAGTGACATCCTGTCTCAAAAAATTAAATATATATAAATACATAGGTATATCTATATACATACATATATCTCTCTTGAGCCTCTAACTTCAGGCAGGTCTTAGAGAATAAATTTGGGAAGAAAGAAAAACACAACTCACATTACTGGGATATAATCTGCTTGCCATGTTTCTCCTCTCCCTCTAAGACACACTCAAATGCCCCAGTGCTACAAAGCCTTGTCTGACCCACAGATGCAGTGAGTGTGTGGCCCTCCCGGGTGCACTGACAGCAAACCCATCTCTCTGCAAGCCCCTGTGCAATGAGCACATGGACTCCTAACTGCCTGTTCAGATGTCAGTCTCTCCCACTCGACTGTGAATAACTAGAAGGAAGGTGGGCCAATCAAATTCTTTTGCTTGCAAGCAAAAGACCAGGCTAAGGACCAGCCCAACCAGCCAGAGTGACAGGAATGTGTCCCAGGGGCATAGAACTCAGGAGCAATTTTGTTCTGGAGGAGTTGAGCAGGTTTCCAATGCCCTGTACTGTTTACTCACCGCCCTTCCCCCCCAGAGCCACCCTACATTGGGCATAATTGTAATTTGGGAGAGTTTCTTTAAAACATAAAATTATTTATTTATTTACTTACTTACTTATTTAGAGACAGAGTCTCACTCTGTCGCCCAGGCTGGAGTGCAGTGGCGTGATCTCGGCCCACTGCAACCTCCGCCTCCCAGGTTCAAGCAATTCTCCTGTCTCAGCCTCCCGAGCAGCTGGTATTACAGGCTCCCACCACCATGCCCAGCTAATTTTTATATTTTTAGTAGAGACGGGGTTTCACTACATTGGGCAGGCTGGTCTCGAACTCCTGGCCTCAAGTGATCCGCCCGCCTTGGCCTCTCAAAGTGCTAGGATTACAGGTATGAGCCACTGCGCCCAGTCTAAAACATAAAATCAATATCTAGGTGCAGTTTTCAAGCAATCTAGAGCATTGGCTTGTGAGAATGACATCATTCAGTTGGAAAAAATGAAGTCCAGCTTTGGCAGCCCTGGTGGGAAAGGTAGATCTTGCATCTATCTGTGTGAAAAGCGGGGAGAACACTGTCTGGAAAGAATGCTGGTGTATGTGTGTGTGTGGCAGGAGGCTCTCGGCTCATACGCTCTGTGACTACAGGGGAGACTGGGCCTGATTTCTTGTCCTCAGGCTCCGGAATCCCCAGAGATCTTGCTGACAGAGGCCCCTGGAGTGCAAGAGGAAACTGGGATTGTTCAGGAAAATGGGCTTCCCAGGCTGGGGTGGCCCAGATACCATCTATAAAATACCAGGGAGCCCGTGCTTAGCAGTGAGTGGCCCGGTAGCCAGGCAGTGTGGCTGTTCCAAGGTAAATGCCCTCATGAGGCACTTCACCTGATTCTTCTCATATAGCAGCGGGCGGCAGGCGCCCATCGTGCAGGCACTGTTGAAGAACTGCTGGTAGTAGCAGCACAAGTCTGTCTTGTGCTTGGATGAGAGGAACTCGTAAATATCCACCTGGTCACGTAGCATCATCATGATCACGACACCAAGTATCCCAGAGGATGGGGGCTTTGCTGAACCTCTTCTGGCGAGATTTCTTACAGATGTCCCACAGCTCCCGAGGCACCTGGGGCTTGACGATGTAAAAGGGCTGATTGGGGTGCAGCTTACGGTAGCTCTTGTAGTTATTAAAGAGATTGTAGTCTGGATTCTGGTACCACTTTGACATATCTGAATTGACATACAGATGTGTCCCATACAATTAGGATTCCTTCACTGTACAGACTGACTTTGAGGAAATGCCTTTTTGTGGTGACCAACTGAGAGTTCAGCAGGAGAACGGTAGTTTTTGTGGCCACATCTTGATGGAAGTTGGCTGTGGGTGCCTCATTAAACCTCAAGACTGCATCGTGATTGTCTATATCTCTGCCCAGCAGGGAGGACTTCAGAGATCCTGCTGATGAGAAAACAGCACATCTGCTCCAAGGCCCGGCCTCGGTCCTGATGCTGTCCTTGGGCAGGTAACCCTCCTACTCAGAGGCAGTGAAGGGAAAATCTGTGGGCTTTATGGTGGATACATTCACCTGGTCCCGGAGGTGACAGCGCGGGGCTGCTGCGCTGAACTTAACGGCAGGCCCTGGCCCGCGTCAAAGTGGTACCAGAATCCAGACTATAATTTCTTTCATAACTACAGTTATTTCATGCTTAAATATTTCTTCCAGATGGTTTACAGCCTGGGAATAAGGTTTTTGGAAGAGCTGCCCTTGTTCCACAGCTGGAAGGAGGCCTGTGTTTTGGCCTTGGCTGGGCCTCTGGGGCTCTGAGGGCCTGGCTGCCCCTGTGGGCGTCCTGGGTGCTGCTTGAGGATGCAGATTGGGAATAGCACCCCACGGCCACTCTCCCCAGACTCTTCAACATCTGGAATTTCTTGGTTTGAAATTTAAGTAATTCCCTTTCTTCCTTTTCTTCCACACACAGATGACCCCAAACAGGAGAAAGGCCAGGAGTTTTTCTGCAGGCTGATGTGAGCCAGGAGGAAGATGTGTTCAGGGAAGCCACTTGGTTCTGAGAAGCAAAGCAGGAAAACTTCTGGCTAGAACCCAGGGCTGTGGGCCCTCCAGGTCCTCAGGAACTAGCACCATTCTCTATGGGAGAAAGGTTCATTTTATTTGGCTTGGAGGCCAAGCCTTATTTTTCTCAAGGTGATCAAAAACATCTCAGCTCTGGGATAGAACTCTGGCACCAGGGATTGGGACAGGCTCACGGGGACCAGTTCATTTCAGCTGGGCTCCATGGCATTCACTGCTTTTCCCAGGACTGCTGGCTGCAGGGCTCTGCACAACCAGCTGCGCCCTTGCTCCCCCACACTCTCGCCTGCAGACGCTGCCATTGCTCCAGTCCACTTGGTTCTTGGTGGCTCCCGCTGTTAACACTGGGCAGTGCCCCAGACATCTTCCCCTGCCAGGCCTTGCCCAGGACTTCCCTTCCCCGTGTGCCTGTGGAATACGTGCTTGGCAGGGGTAGAAGAACCCGGAAGCTGGGCACCCCAAAAGGGAATCCCAGAGAAGGAGTCTGTTGGGGGAGGAGCTGGGACAGAAATTGCAGAGTGGAGAAGACCAGAAGACTGGGGAAGGAGGAGAGGCAGGAAGGAGGGAAGAAGAGCGAGGTGGAGGGGTGAGAAGTCAGCTGCATTTTTCTAATTTAGGTCCAGGTGTGGCTACCAATGATACAGCAGATAAACAATACTCTTGAAAAAAAAAATCCAGTTGTTGAAATAAGGCTGGAAGAACCTCAGTAAAAAATAACCTTTGGAACAGGAGAGAAAGAGAACATCAAAAGGTGGTCACCAGCGTGCAGCACACATTACCTCCCTGCAGCACAGGACAGCAAGCACTCTGAAGTGCTCTTGGCTTGGGCAGCAGACACCATTCTTCAGTTAGCCCATCTCATTGCCTCTGGGCCTCTCCCTTTGCCCATCTTCCTTGTCCATTGTCCTCCATGACCACATCTAAAGTGTTCCTGGATGGATTCCCCTTCTGACTTCTGCACAGCTTTAGCAGCTCATTTCCTGTTGATGCAAGATCTGAGGTCTGAGGATGCCTTAAGCTTATGTCAGCCATACTTGTCTGATCATAAGACTCATCTGGAGTGCTTATTAAGGCTTTAATTCCCAGCACTGCTTTTCACCCTAATGAAGGAGAAGATCCTGGGAAATTGTCTTCGCCTGGATTCCCTAGAGAACAGAGCAAGAGGCAAAAGTTTCATGGTAGAGCTTTAATGGGAGGCACAATCCTAGGGTATCAAAACTTAGGGACCAGGGGGAGGGAAGGCAGGCAAATGCAAGATGGTGTATTACTGAGCTGACCACAGCTGCACAAGAAAACATAGCTTGGTGCTTACAGAGGTGTCTTCTTAAAAAGTTATGTCTTGGAATGGTCCACTGAGGGGTGAAAGAGAAAGGAGATTATTTGCTGGTTACGTCCTGTTTCTTATCTTGCACTGGTCAAAGTTCACTCACGGAGTGTGAACTCCCTTGTGGCCTAGCATTCTTTTCACTCTTATAGAAAGGGAGGCCAAGTTCCCAACTGACAGGTTACAAAATCATGGATGGTAAGAGAATAGCAATTCCTCAACATAAAGGAATGCAGGCAGTAAACAATTAATTCACAGAAATTGAAGGTCATAGGATAAGGGGTAACATTGGAGATATTTAACAATGAATACATTACAGGCACAGGTCAGTAAAAAATTAGTATAGGTGCTGGGCGCGGTGGCTCACGCCTGTAATCCCAGCACTTTGGGAGGCCAAGGTAGGTGGATCACAAGGTCAGGAGATCGAGACCATCCTGGCCAACATGGTGAAACCCCGTCTCTACTAAAAATACAAAAATTAGCTGGGCGTGGTGGCATGTGCCTGTAATCCCAGCTACTCAGGAAGCTGAGGCAGGAGAATTACTTGAATCTGGGAGCCGGAGGTTGCAGTGAGCAGAGATCTCGCCACTGCATTCCAACCTGGTGACAGAGCGAGACTCTAAGAAAAAAAATTGTTACAGGTATGAAGGGCCCAGTGTGGTGGCTCATGCTTATAATCCCAGAACTTTGGGAGGCTGAAGTGGGAGGATTGCTTGAGGCCAGGGAATCGAGACCAGCCTGGGCAACGTGGGGTGTGGTGACTACACATGCTTGTAGTCCCAGCTACTCAGGAGGCTGAGGTGGGAAGGTTGCTCAATTTGAGGCTGTGAGTTCAAGGCTGCAGTGAGCATCACTGCACCACTCCACTCCAGCCTGAGCAGCAGAGGGAGACCCTGTCTCAAAAAATAAATAATGAATTAAAAATTTTTTCTAGCTTTGTATGTTAACACACAAAAACAAACAAATCTCAAAAACAATGACCAAGACAATAAAAATTATTACCCCTTAGCACCCAGATGTGGTCTCTGAATATCATTTTTCCCTAAGAGGAACCATAGCTACTTGAAGAGCTATCAGATTCCATGTCTGGGGCAGAAGACATACGAGATGAACCTGAAACATCCAGTTGTATTAGAACTTTAAAAAATTATACACTATAGCTGTAGAAGCCAACCTACAGTATGGGACAATTTGAACATCAAAAAGAATAGTAACTGCAGGCCAGGCACAGTGGCTCACGCCTGTAATTTCAGCACTTTGGGAGGCCGAGACGAGAGGATCTCTTGAGCCCAGGAGTTCAAGACCAGCCTGGGCAATATGATGAAACCATGAATACAAAAAATACAAAAATTAGCCAGGCTTGGTGGTGCACGCCTGTCATCCCAGGTACTTAGAAGGCTGAGGTGGGAGGACTGCTTGAGCCCAGGAGCTTGAGGCTGTAGTTAGCCGAGATTGTGTTACTGTACTCCAGCCTGGGCAACAGAGAGAAACCCTGTTTCGAAAAGGAAAAAAAAAAAAAAAAAAAAAAACAATAGTAAGTGCAGTTGACCAAAAGACATCAGATATGTTGTTCATGAGTTCACAAGGATATGCAAAACAATAAAAACAACAACTTTGGAGGATACCAAGGAATTGCCTCAGTGAGCACCTATCATGCTTTTCTTGTATGACCATATCTCAGAATAACTACAACAGTTGATGAGGGAATGTTATTCTTTAAGAATAATTCCAGGCCGGGCGTGGTGGCTCATGCCTGTCATCTCAGCACTTTGGAAGGCCGAGGTGGGTGGATCACCTGAGGTTGGGAGTTCAAGACCAGCCTGACCAACATGGAGAAACCCCGTCTCTACTAAAAATGTAAAAAAAATTAGCCAGGCGTGGTGGCACATGCCTGTAATCCCAGCTACTCAGGAGACTGAGGCAGGAGAATCACTTGAACCCAGGAGGCAGAGGTTGCGGTGAGCCGAGATCGTGCCATTGCGCTCCAGCCTGGGCAACAAGAGTGAAACTTCCTCCTCAAAAGAAAAAAAAGAATAATTCCAGCTAATAAATGTATGGAGGATGACAGATTTAGAATTAAATACTAGAAATTACAAATACTAGAACTGAAATGAAATGGTAGTTTTAGGCCAGCTCTAATAGACCAGTCGTGGTGATGGAAAGCTCTGTATTTGCACTGCTCACTACAGTAGCCACTGTAGCTACCGAGCACTTGAAATGTGGCTAGTGTGATTCAATAATTGAATTTTAAATTTTATTTAATCTTAATTAATTTAAATTTAAATAACATATGGACATGTAGCTAATTACTATTGTATTGGACTATGCAGTTCCAAGACATGATTATCTTTTTTGTTTGTTTTTTGTTTTTTTGAAACAGGGTCTCACTTGTTGCCCAGGCTGGAGTGCAGTGGTGTGATCACGGCTCACTGAGGCTGTGACCTCCTGGGCCCAGGTGATCCTCCCACCTCAGCCTCCCCTGTAGCTAGGACTACAGGTGTGACTCATCATGCTCGGCTAATTTTTTTTTTTTTTGGTAGAGATGGGGTTTCACCATGTTGCCTAGGCTAGTCTTGAATTCCTGGCCTCAAGCGATGAGCCTGCCTCAGCCTCCCAAAATAAAGACATATTATCTTTGACTGCTAAAACACTTAGGTGAAAGATTGATGGGAACGTTTATTTATTTATTTTAATTTTTAATTTTTATTTATTTTTTGAGACAGAGTCTGTCTTTGCCACCCAGGCTGGAGGACAGTGGCACAATCTTGGCTCACTGCAACCTCCTGGGTTCACGTGATTCTCCTGCCTCATCCTCCTGAGTAGCTAGGATTACACGCATGCCCCACCACAACCAGCTAATTTTTGTATTTTTAGCAGAGATGGGGTTTCACCGTGTTGGCCAGGCTGGTCTCAAACTCCTGACTTCAGGTGACTGGCCCACCTCAGCCTCCCAAAGTGCTGAGATTAGAGGCGTGAGCTACCATACCTGGCCAAGGGAACATTTATTTTATTTTATTTTATTTTATTTTATTTTGGAGACTTGAGTCTCACTCTGTCACCCAGACTGGAGTGCAGTGGCATGATCCCAGCTCACTGCAACCTCCTCCTCCTGGGTTCAAGCGATTCTCTTGCCTCAGCCTCTTGAGTAGCTGGATTAGAGGCACTCGCCACCATGCCCAGC
Source organism: Ateles fusciceps (assembly GCA_036589455.1). Taxonomy (NCBI): domain Eukaryota; kingdom Metazoa; phylum Chordata; class Mammalia; order Primates; family Atelidae; genus Ateles; species Ateles fusciceps. Next base: position 246,215 of record JAZHEH010002969.1, on the reverse strand, counting down.
TAATTTTGTATATTTAGTAGAGACGGGGTTTCACCATGTTAGCCAGGCTGATCTTGATTCCTGACCTCTGGTGATCCGCCTGCCTCGACCTCCCAACGTGCTGGGATTACAGGCGTGAGCCACCACACCTGACTGGGAATGTTTATTTTTAATGAATGGATCAAAGTAACTATCCCTGAATTTTCTTTTTCTTTTTTTTTTTTTTTTTTGAGACGGGGTCTCACTCTGTTGCCAGTCTGGAGTGCAATGGCATGATCTCGGCTCACTGCAACCTTCACCTCCTGGGTTCAAGCGATTCTCCTGCCTCAGCCTCCCGAGTAGCTGGGATTACAGGAGCACCACCACACCCAACTAATTTTTGTAGTTTTAGTAGAGACGGGGTTTCACCATGTCGACCAGGATGGTCTTGATCTCTCACCTTGTGATCCGCCCACCTCAGCCTCCCAAAGTGCTGGGATTACAGGCGTGAGCCACCGCGCCTGGCCTGAATTTTCTGATCTATTTTAAAATCACAGTAAGAGAGACAAACAGGCATTGTATCTCCTGATATGATACAATAGGAAGCACACAATACACCTATGAAATATTCTTGCCATAAAATGAAACCTGAATCTGACAGGCTTCTAGATCTAATTACCAGTTTAGGAAATAAAGGGAACAGAGAAACACGATAAACGACACCACAGAGAGATCAGCAAAACCAAGGATGTGATAGACTCCTCAAAACAAATGATAATGTTTATTCCTCAAATAATTGTGAGGAAGAAGGGAGGTGGCATCATGCTTTTCCTATATGAACTATATCTCAGAGTAACTAAATAGTTGACGAGGGAATATCATTCTTTATGGAATAATTCCAGCTAATAAATGTACAAATGATAATAGATTTAGAATTAAATCCTAGAAATGACAAATACTAGAATTAAAATGAAATGATTGTTTTAAGCCAGCTCTGATAGAACTGTCGCAGTGATGGAAATGCTCTGTATTTGCATTGCTCAAATGCAAAGGAAGCACCTTCTTCCTTCTTTTTCCTCACAATCTATAAGTCAGAGAGATCTAATAGGTTGGGCTGGTTCATGCCTATAATCCCAGCACTTTGGGAGGCTGAGGCAGGCAAATCACTTGAGGTCAGGAGTTCAAGACCAGCCGGGTCAACATGGTGAATCCCCATCTCTACCAAAAAATAAAAATAAAAAGATTAGCTGGGCATGGTGGCAGGGGCATGTAATCCCAGCTACTTTGGAGGCTGAGGCAGGAGTATCACTTGAACCTGGGAGGCAGAGGCTGCAGTGAGCCAAGATTGTACCACAAAAAAAAAAAAAAAAAAAAAAAAAATATATATATATATATATATATATATATATAATGAAAATAAAAATAAAAGACAGACCGAATCAAATTCAAAGTGTGGATCTTGTTTTTGTAACCAACTGTATCTTAACCTGGGTTCTCCAGAAAGCATAATTTGATACAAAGGCTATGTGCTAAGACTTGATGAAGGAGCTGTCAGGGAACAGGAGAGAAGGATGGTGATTTAAACAGGGCAGCGGGAAAGCCAATGCAAGGAAGCATGATGGTGTTGGCCACCACTATGAGTGATTCTTTAATCCCAAAGGACCTTCTGAGAAGCTGCATGTAGCGTGTTTTAGGACTGTTGATTTAGGAAGGAAAGGGGGAAGCAGTTAAGGAGGGTTCTTATTTCCCATTGGTCAAAGTTTGCCTCTAAGAATGCTAAGATCCTGGACGTGCCTGGGTACTGAGTTGATTTCCACTGTATCCCACACTGCAGCATTAAAGAGAAGTCCCTGGCTGGTCCGAGTGCAGTGGTGTTTACAACTAATTGATCACAACCAGTTACAGATTTCTTTGTTTCTTCTCCACTCCCACTGCTTCACTTGACTAAAAAAAATAAAATAAAAAAGAGAAGCCCCAAGGAAGTGTGAGCCTACACACGTGTGAAGCTGGTGGGAGCCTGTACAGAACTGAGGTAGCAGTGGCTGAATTACGAGACAAGTGAGCTCAAGAGGGTCTGGAGTTATGCACAGAAATTATACACTGATACAAACTGCCCCAAAATAAAGAGAGATTGACCATGTTATGTGCTGGTTTAAAAATGTTCACTAGCTCTTTGACATTCCTCTCTTTAAAAGGTAGAGCCTGGCCGGGAGCGGTAGTTCACACCTGTAATCCCAGCACTTTGGAAGTCAGAGTTGGCTGGATCACCTGAGGTCAGGAGTTTGAGACCAGCTTGGTCAACATGGTGAAACCCTGTCTCTAATAAAAATACAAAATTGGCCAGGCGTGGTGGTACATGCCTGTAATCCCAGCTGCTTGGGAGGCTGAGGTAGGAAGATTGCTTGAACCCGGGAGGTGGACGTTGCAGTGAGCCAAGATTGCGCCATTGCACTCCAGCCTGGGCAATAAGAGCAAAACTATCCTAAAAAAAAAAAAAAAAAGTGGGCCAGGCGTGGTGGCTCATGCCTGTAATCTTAGCGCTTTGGGAGGCCGAGGTGGGTGGATCACCTGAGGTTAGGAGTTCAAGACCAGCCTGGCCAACATGGTAAAACCCTGTCTTTAAAAAAAAAAAAATGTGGCGCATAATTCCCCCTCCTCTTGAATGTGGTAGGACTTAATGACTCACTTCTAATGAATACAGTATGGTGGAAGTGATGTTGTATGTGTCCCAAGACTAGGTCATAAGAGGCTTTGCAGCTTTCACCTTCCTGTTTTAGATCATTGGCGCTAGAAGGACATTTCAGCAGCTCTATGGAGAGGTTCATACCACCAGAAACTGGTGCCTCCTGCCAACAATTTAAGAGCCATAGGTGTGAGCCACCTTGGAACAGATCCTTTAGCCCCTATTAAGGTTTCAGATGACTGTAGCCCAAGCTGACAATTTGACTGAGAGGCCTCAGGCCAGAACAACCAGCTAAGCCACTCCTGAAGTTCTGACTCACAGAAACTGTGTGAGATAATACGTGTTTATTCGTGTTTTAATTTAATGAGATAAATTAACTGTTGAAGTTACCCAGGTATTGCATTCATTGTACTATTCTCTCTACTTTTGTGTACGTTTGGCATTTTCTATGATTAAAACTTAAATATTGGATTCCTATATTACATCATTATATAACAATGTTCAGGTGGACCAAAGACTATCTGTAAAAAGTAAAAGTTTAAAATGCCTAGTAAGTTATCATTTTTCTTAGCACAAGGTAAGGATTTCTTAAATAAGACACAAAAAGCAGAGGCCATAAAGAATAGATTGATAAATTCATCTATATTAAAAATGGAAATACTGGCTGGGTACGGTGGCTCACGCCTGTAATCCCAGCCCTTTGGGAGGCCGAGGCAGATCACTTGGGGTCATGAGTTCAAGACCAGCCTGACCAACATAGTGAAACCCTGTCTCTACCAAAAATACAAAAATTAGCTGGATGTGGTAGCGAGTGGCTGTAATCCCAGTTACTTAGGAGTCTGAGGTAGACAAATCACTTGAACCTGGAAGGGGAAGGTTGCAGTGAGCAAATGACATTGCACTCCAGTCTGGGTGACAGAGTGAGACTCTGTCTCAAAAACAAGGAAATATTAATTAAACACAGAGAAAGTTAAAAGGTGAACCACAACCTGGAAAAATAGCCACACATATAATGAAGAAAAGATTAGCAACTGGATATTGGATATATAAGTAACTCTTATAAATCAGTATGGAAAAGATAAACAACCCAATAGAAAAATGGGCAAAGACTATGAATGTATAAGTCACAGAAGAGAGGCTCAAATGGCCAATAAACACATAACAGATTGATCAACCAGGATCTGAATCTCTGTGTTGGCCATAGAGTAATTAACATCCTTTCCCCTAGTGGCCCTCAACAGTGGCTGACTGGCATTGGTGCATAAAAATCCCAAATATGCCAGTCCCCTTGCCTCTCTTATTCTCCAGAGTTTTTCCTTGAAATTGAGCTCTAATTGCTCATGATAATAACTAGTTTGACACTGCACCCTGTATTGACCATCTTTCCTGCTTCCCTGCCTCACTTCCTTCCACACCTATCTGCTTCCTCGGAAGATGTCCCACATTAACCTTGAATCCTTGCCTCAGAGCTTTCTTCTGGGTGAACCTAAACTAACATAAAATTGTTCAAGCTTCCTTGCCTGAATCAAACAGATTCTGAGCCCCTGGCAGCTCTGTGGGAACTTTCCACATGAAAAAAAAAGCCAAAAAAAAAAATGACAGCCTCCCTTGAAATGCATATGGGAGACAGGGCCGGATGGCTAGGGGCCCAGACTATGGCCACAGCCACAGACTTCAAAGCTGCCTCAAGCCTGGGACTCCAGCTAGTGGACATCCTGCAGGTCTGCTTTCTTTCTGTCCCCTTTGAACGTTGTCCACAATCAGTGCCCTTGGCCCTGCCTTGCTTGGGTTCATAGCTAACCTCTCCCTGTTCCCTGAGCCATTTTTGATATGCCAATCTGGCTGCAGCCTGTTTAACTTGGTAAACACTGTAATCTGGCCCACATCTCTAGTCACAGGTTTTTGGTCACTGGTTCTGCGCACAGGGTTATGTGCCATCCCTCCCCCATCTTGGGGCTCCTGCCACAGTCACAGCACAAGTGAATGCAAGAACCACTTCACCATACAAAAGGCTGCCTCACTGTCAGTGGCTTCTCAGATAATGGGAGTTGGTGCCAGTGGCTTTGGCAGCAACATGAGATGGGGACCTCTGTGCAGGCCTCAGAGGCCTCGATCATAACCTTGGCAGTGGTCTATATCAGGGCCTTGGGTAAGCACGAGAAACAGAGATGGTGCTTCTGGTGGTGCCACGACAATGTGCTTGGTTCTTTTTTTTGTTTTGTTTTTGAGATGGAATTTCACTCTTTTCACCCAGGCTGGAGTGCAGTGGTGTGATATTGGCTCACTGCAACCTTCGCCTCCCGGGTTCAAGCAATTCTCCTGCTTCAGCCTCCTCAGTAGCTGGGATTACAGGCACCCGCCACTAAGCCCGGCTAATTTTTTGTATTTTTAGTAGAGACAGGGTTTCACCATGTTGGGTAGGTTGGTCTTGAACTCCTCATCTCAGGTGGTCCACCTGCCTTGGCTTCCCAAAGTGCTGGAATTACAGGTGTGAGCCACTGCTCCTGGCCCTTTTTTTTTTTTTTTCTTTAGACAGGGAATCACTTTGTTGCCTAGCCTGGAGCAGCAATCACAGCTCACTGTAGCCTCAACCTCCTGGGCTCATTTGATCTGCCCACCTTAGCCTCTCTAGTAGCTAGGACTACAAGTGTGCACCACCATACCTGGCTAATTGTTTTATTTTGTATTTTTGTAGAGACTAGGTCTCACTATCTTGCCCAGGCTGGTCTTGAACTCCTGGGCCCAAGTGATCCTCCCACCTTGGGGCCTGCCAAAGTGCTAGGATTACAGCTGTGAGCCACTGTGGCTGACTGACGATGTGCTTTGATGGGAGTCAGCTTGGAGGGAAGATGGCTTCTCCATGAGCCAAATCAGGAAATGAGGAGATAGGGATTTGCCACATGGTCTCAGTGATCATCTCTGCTGCTATGGGGTTGGGTGCATGTATAGTGACTTCCAAATTCTATATTAGTTATCTTTTGCTACAAGACAACTCACCCAAAATTTAGTGGTTTAAAATGGCAATAATCTATTGGCCTTATAGTTTCTGTGGATCGTGAATCTGGGAAGAGTTTAGTTGGGTGGTTCTGGCTCCAGGACACTTGTGAGGTTGCAGTTAAGATGTTTACAAGAGCCAGGGACCATGGCTTGCACCTATAATCCCAGCACTTTGGGAGGCCAACGCAGGAGGATTCCTTGAGGTCAGGAGGTTGAGACCAGCCTGGGCAATATAGAGAGACCTTGACTATACTTAAAAAAAAAAAAAAGATGTTTGTGGGGGATACGGTCATCTGAAAGCTTGAGTGGGGTTGGAGGATCCACTTCCAAGTTGACTCACACACATACATGGCAAATTGCTTCTGCTCTTGGAAGGAGGCCTCAGTTTCTCCCTACCTAAGCCTCTCCACGGGATGCTTAAATGTCCTCAGGACATGGTGGCTTCCTTTCTCCAAAGAAAGTGATGTTGGGGGTATGATGGGGTGACAGGGAGAAAGAGTGATAAGCAGACGTCATCCTCATTATCCTTTGTCTGACCTTGCCTCAGAGGTCATATAGCATAATTTTACCACATTCTATTTTTTAGAAGTGAGTCAGTAAGTTTGGCTCATAGTCTAGGGGATGGGAATTAAACTCTAACTTTAAAGGGAATGTCGAGGCCGTGATGGCTCACTCCTATAATCTCAGCACTTTGGGAGGCTGAGGTGGGTGGATTGCCTGAGCTCAGGAGCTTGAGACCAGTCTGAGCAACATAGTGAAAACCCATCTCTACTAAAATACAAAAAATTTGCTAGGCATGGAGTCCCAGCTACGTGGGAGGCTGAGAAGAAGAATCTCTTGAACCTGGGAGGCAGAGGTTGCAGTGAGCCGAGATCGTGTCATTGCACTCCAGCCTGGGCAACAGAGTGAGACTCTGAATAAAAATAAAGGGAATGTCAAAGAATTTGTGAACATTAAAAAAAAAGCATCATAATGCTTTTAGTTCAATAGCTAAGGATAACTGGGGTTATGAGGTCTTTTTCAGCTTCTGTTTCTTTTCTTTTTTTTTTTTGAGACCAAGTCTCAACTCTGTCACCCAGATTGGAGTGGAGTGGCATGATCTCAGTTCACTGCACCCTCCACCTCCTGGGTTCAAGCAGTTCTTTTGCCTCAGCCTCTTGAGGAGCTGGGATTATAGGCGCATGCCACCACGCCTGGCTAAATTTTTTATCTTTCCACTGAATAAATCCAAGAAATCTGGGGCTTATTCAGATTAAACTGACTGTCTAAACAGTCAGTCCAGATTCTAAATAAGTCAGCCAAGCCAGGGTTGTGCATTAACTTATGAAAAGCAGGTCACCTGGAGGGGACACTGTCTGAGAGCCATCCCCCACATCTGCACGGAGATGGTGTAAAGGAATGTTGTAGGTTGCAGCAACCGTGAAAATTCATTGTTCAGCTCTCCTGCTGTGGGGAGCGGAGTTGACTGGCATCCCCAGCTGCTCCCTCTCCGGGTCCCGCACTGCATTTGTGCTAACACAGGCTGATTCCTGCAAGATGCTGCTGCTCTGACAGACACCTCTGGCTCCAGGACTCCCCCACTGGCCTGGGAGAGCCTTCATTGAAATTGCACTGAGATCTGACACTCTTCTTAACTAATCTTTTCTTCCCGCTTTCCTTCAGAACTGTCAGATTTTTATTCCTGTCTGAATCCTCTCTTGCCATTTCCTGTTTCCTTCCCCTTTATTCTTCACAGACATCTCCCCCAATAAATCCCTTGCATGTCTAATTTGGTTTTGGCATCTGTTTCTCAGTAGACCTCCCAGGCCTACATGGTGCTGGAGCTGGTTCCCACTGGCTTGGGAGGGCTGAGCCTATGTCTCTTTCCAGTTCTGCACTCAGTGACATCATGATGGGAGCTCAAAATAGGTCACGGTGGGAGAATTTACACCATAGAAATCAACTAATGCTACGCATGAAGGCTTTTCTCTCCAGTGAGCTGGTTGCTAAACATTTATTAGCAAACCTGTTATCTATCCAATAGAAATGTATGCATACACTCACCAGAATACCTGTATTTGATTTCCAGATGATTCATAGCATCATGATTCATAGCAGTCTCAAACTGGAAACTGCCCAAATGTTCATCAGCAGCAGAAGTAATCAATAAATTATCATGTCATGATGTGTGTATATAAGTTTTTATTTTATTTTTTTTAAACAGGGTTTCTCTCTGTCGCTCAGGCTAGATTGCAATGGTGTAATCAGAGCTCACTGCAGTCTTAAACTCCTGGTCTCAAGTGATCCTCCTGGCTCAGTCTGCCTACAGCTTGGACTACAGGTATATGCCACCATGCTCTGCTACTTTTTATTTTTATTTTTGAGACAGCTTCTTGCTCTGTTGCTCAGGCTAGAGTGCAGTGGTGCGATCATGGCTCACTGCAGCCTTGATCTCGTGGGCTTCAGAAATCCTCTTCTTCAGCTTTCTAAGTAGCTGGAACTACGTGTATGCACCATCAAGCCTGGCTAATTTAAAAAAGAATGTCCTTTGGCCGGGTGCAATGGCTCACGCCTGTAATCCTAGCACTTTGGGAGGCCGAGGTGGGTGGATCACCTGAGGTCAAGAGTTCAAGACCAGCCTGGCCATCATGGTGAAACCCCATCTTTAAAAAAAAAAAAAAAAGAATGCCTTTTGTAAAGACAGGAGTCCTGCTATTGTTGCCCAGGTTGGTCTCAAGCAATCCTCCTATCTTGGCCTATCAAGCATTAGGATTACAGCTATGAATCACCATGCTCGGCCCATAGTACTTTTTTTCTTTTGAGACGGGATCCTGCTCTGTCATCCAGGCTGGAGTGTAGTGGTGCAACTGGCTCACTGCAACCTCTGCAAGCAATTCTTCTGCCTCAGCCTCCTGAGTAGCTGAGATTATAGGTGCCCACCACCATGCCCAGCTAATTTTTGTATTTTTATTAGAGACAGAGTTTCGCCATGTTGGCCAGGCTGGTCTCGAACTCCTGACCTCAGGTGATCTGCCCGCTTCAGCCTTCCAAAGCGCTGGGATTACAGGCATGAGCCAGTGCACCCGGCCCCATTGCATGTTTATACCACATTTTGTTTACCCATATATCTGTCAACAGACACCTGAGTTGCTTCCACCTCCTGGCTCTTGTGAATAACGCTGCAATGAACATGGAAATACAAATATCTCTTCAAGATTCGGTTTTCAATAATTTGGGAAATACACCTGGAAGGGGTACAGCTGGATCATATGGTAATTCTATTTTTAACTTTTTGAGGAACCACCGTACTGTTTTTCATAGTGGCTGCACCATTTTATATTACCACTAACAGTGCACAAGAGTTCCAATTTCTCCACATCCTCACCAACACTTGTTATTGTCTGTTTGTCTGGCTTTTTTGCTTTTAGAGATGGGGTCTTGCTATGGTGTTGCCCAGGCTGGCCTCAAACTCCTAGGCTCAAGCAATCCTCCTATGTCCACCTCACGAGTAGCTGGGACTACAGGCACACACCACCATGCCAGCTATTGTCTGTTTTGTTGTTCCAAACCTTCAGGATAACTTCTTTCACAGGCAACGTAGTACCTTCCTTACGTTCTAGGTGAGATTTTAACATCTGTAATTAGAGAATTGCTTGATCACACATTGCCTAAAAGTATCAGGAGAACTTTGGCACAGTAAAATTTATCAATGTTTCAAACAGTGCAGAATGAGGTCTGGTAATGTTTGGGGAAAAGTCAGATGGCCCATCATATCTTACTAGAGCAGTATTCAATCTTTGCTATCTAGTAGGTATTCAATAAACAAATATTTGTTATATGTATTACACACACATGCAGCTATCTATTCGTATCTATTAATACCCATCCCAAATTTCCTTTATAGGATCCTTCTTACTGCTGTGAATGTTGTTTGCGGAAAGAGATGTGTGTACAAAATGCTGCTCCCTTACCTCAAAGTGGAATCAATTCTATGGTACAATTCATGCTCTAGGGGTCTCCACAGGATCAGGCTGAAGCTCAACTCTAGGTAAGACCAGACCACATCCTTTCTCAACCCCTTGCTTCCTTCACTGTGTTTCTTCTGAGAGCAATCTTCTAATAAATTATGCACTCAGATCCTGTTTCAGGGCTCTGCCTCTAGGGAAACTGACCTAAGACACTGCATGAGTAAAGACAAAAATAATAAAATCCATCTATGTCGATGACCTGGAGACAGTGCAAACAAAGATATAGGAAGGGATGAGATAAAATCAGAGAAAGGGTCAAGGTGAGTAAGATGCTTTACTTGAGTGAAAAGGAACAGGGACAGGCACCTTCAAACCATCCTGCTTTAACCAAGTGGATGCAAACCCTTTCGGTCATGCAGTCGGTGAGAACTCACATTATTTTAGAGTCTGGACTTAGAGCACTTTGTATCAAAGCCTGTGTATTCTTTGCCACTGGCATTAAAGTTTCTGGGACCTGGAAATGACCGCTGTGATAGGGACCAGTGGAGAAAAAGGGATTTCGGGCACAACAGCCGCAGAATCTTGGTGACAAGGCACGTGGAGTCCGACAGCGGCACTTCTGGAGCTACGGTGACTACAGTGACCTCCTCCATGAGGAGCAACTGGATAATGATATTAGTGTATTACGTATGGATGACTAGTTGTAGATTATATATTTATATACAATTATACTGTCATTCTTAATTCTTAATCAAGTCCACATTACCAGATTTACTCTTGTCCTTGGAGGAAGCAGGTTATAGAGCATTCTGGCAATTTATTGTTATGTAACAAACTGTCCCCAGTTGGCTCATGGCTTAAACAAGTACACCATTTATTTTGCTAATGTGTCTGCAGTTTGGGGTGGGTTCAGCAGGAACAACACCCTCGCTGCTTCATGATTGTCTGGGGCCCCAACTGGGAAGACTTGAAGGGCTGGGGGCTGGCTTCCTCACAGCATGGTGGTCTCAGAGTAGCTGGACATCTTTTCTGGCAGCTGGCTTTCCCGGAGCAAGTGTTCCAAGACACTTCAGGAGGAAGCTGCAAGACTTCTTATGACCTAGCATAAGGCCCCATTTCTGGGACCTCAGAAATCCCCAGTACATCACTTCCACCACAGTGTATCAGTCAAGCAAATCACCAAGGCCAGGCTAGATTCAAAGAGTGGGGTAGGGATGGGGGTGAGGGAGGGCAAGGATTAGGCCTAATCTCTCCATGGAAGGAGTGTAAGAGAATTTGCAGCCATTTTTAATCTATCACACAGACGTAGAATGTGTAGGGGACTCTTTGATAAACGCAGTAAAGGAAAAAGAAGATAGCAATACTACCCTTCCCAGTTAAGATTTTGTTTCATGGCCTGGCATGGTGGCTCATGCCTATAATCCCAGCACTTTGGGAGGCCGAGGCGGGCAAATCACCTGAGGTCAGGAGTTTGAGACCAGCCTGACCAACATGGTGAAACCCTGTCTCAAAAAACAAACAAACAAACAAAAATATTTTGTTTCTTTGTTTTTAGAGACAGGGTCTTGCTCTGTTGCCCAGGCTGGAGTGCAGTGGTCCAAACATAGCTTATTGCAGCCTCAAACTTCAGGACTCAAGTTATCCTCCTGTCTCAGCCTCCCAAGTAGCTAGGACTACATGTGCACACCACTATACCTGGCTAATTTTTTAAAAAAGTTTTTGTAGAGATAAGGTCTCACTATGTTGCCCAGCTGGTCTTAAACTCCTGGCCTCAGGTGATCCTCCCACCTTGGCCTTCCAAAGCACTGGGATTACAGGCATGAGCCACTGTACCCAGCGTGTTGTTTTTTTTTTTTTTTTTTTTTTTTAATAAAGATGGGGTTTCACCTTGATGGCCAGGCTGGTTTTGAACTCCTGACCTCAGGTGATCCACCCACCTCAGCCTCCCAAAGTGCTAGGATTACAGGCATGAGCCACCACGCCCGGCGCGTGTTTGTTTTTTAAGAACAAAATAATTTGAGCATGTTTGAAAGCTAAGGAAAAAGAACCAGAGAAGGGAGTAGATCAAGGAAGTAATACAGAGTGTTTGCTGCAGCAAGATTCTAAGGCTTCAGAGAGTAGCAATGTCTAGTTCAGGGATTGCTGTTCTTCAGATGCACATCTTTTCTGTTATTCCTGAGTGTTGGTAAAATCATGTGAAACTTCACAGTCTGGTTCAGTCTTGCTGTGGGGGAGGGAAGGGAAGGAAAGGGCTGGTTCACTTCTGGCCTGGAAGAGTAGGGGGGAGCAAGGTCTCCTACAGCTAGGGCATGGCCTATGCCAGCTTCCCCCATCTGATGGAGGCCTGCCAGAGGGTAGGGCCATGTCTTCAATTTCTCTGCGTCATCCTACACAGCAAAAACATTACCTGCAAACCAGAGTGTCAGTGCTAGGGCCTAGGCCAACCAATAGTTTTGCCGCAGTAATGGGGAGGATGTGTGGATGTTGAGCTGGGGTAAGGCTTTTGTGCAATTCAGCTTCACCAGGCTTGAAGAAGACGCAGTGAGGACAGTCAGGACCTGAGTATGAGAGTGAGACATGAGTGTGAGTGTGGGAGTCCATCTTAGAACCTTAGAATTCTGTGCTCTGAGGTAAAGCTGAGAGGCTCCACAGGTATATGAGGGTTTTTCTTTGTTTCCCAAGGACTGTAAGGTGCCCAAATTCTGAGGTAGGTGCCATAGGAATATTCCTCATGGCACAAGTGTTACATCAGACAATGTTCTGCTTATCTGAGTAATAAACCTCTTTAAAACTTAGAAGCTTAAAATAACATAAATCATAATTTATGAAAAATCATAATTCATTTAAGCATTAAATGATAAATTAGTTGATTATTTCTGAGGACTTTGGATAAGTCACAGTTAAGAAAGACCTGTTACTGTTGTGGGTAACATGGAACAGTCCAGATGGTTGGTAGCTTCTTCACTCAATGACTGACCCCTTAGCTAAGACAGCTCCACCAGCCCAGTGGCCCAGCTCTCCCTCTCCAAGTGGTCTCTGCATGTGGTTTCTCTCCATCAGGGTGGCTAAAGGGGAGCAGCTCATGACCCCCGACAGCTCAAAATCAAGGCTACCAGGTCTTTTTCAAGTTCAGAGCTGGAATGGAGACATTGCCACTCCTACCACCTTCTTCTATTGGTGAAACTGAGTCATGGCTCTGTCCAGATTCCAGGGTCAAGGACCATAAAAGGCTACACGGATGGAAGACATGTCTCATTGGGGGACACCAGAGTAACAACTACCAGACAAGAAGGGGCAGGCCTGTGTGAGCGCCAGTTCCCAATTCTATGTAGCCCTCTCTTCAGAGAAGATGGTTGGAGGGCAAATTGTGGGGGAGCAAGGTAACTTCAAACTTTTACAGAATTAAAGGTAGGGGATCTGGTTAGCCAGTCTGTCTGTTATCAAGAGGCCTAGCTGTGTGTGTCTTTTTTCAGTCTATCAGGCATTTATTGAGCACAGCCTACATGCCAGGTTCTTTATTTTCTGACACAGGATCTTGCTCCGTTGCCCAGGCTGGAGTGCAGTGCTGCGATCACGGCTCACTGCAGCCTCGACCTCCCCAGGCTCAAGGGATCCTCCTGCCTCAGCTTCTGGAGTAGCTGGGGCTATAGGCGCGCACCACCATGCTCCGCTAATTTTTGTTATTAGTAGGGACGAGGTCTCACCCTGTTGGCCAGGCTGGTCATGGATTCCAGAGCTCAAGTGATCTGCCCGCCTCGGTCTCCTAAAATGTTGGGATTACAAGCGTGAGCCTTCGAGCCCGGCATATGCCAGGTTCTACATGTGTTCTTTCTTTACTCCTGTGTTACAGAAGCTCGAATGAGGCCTTGCTTCTACAGTACCGAACCCAGCACGATGCCGCGACGCAGCCTCCTGCGCCCTTTCTGCCCTGCAGCTGGAGTTGGGGCAGACCGCGGGGTCTCTAGGAGGGCAACACTCAACGCGGTCGGCTCCTAGGCATCTAGTGGGGCTGCAACCCCACAGCCGGGGGCGAAAGGCGAAGGGGGAAAACTAGAGCTTTGACGGCGCAGCCAGGGTCCAGTCGTTCTAAGGTCCACGTCAGAAGACCGCCCCCGAGGCCGCGCGCGCCGGAGACCACAGTCTGCGCCCCCGCACGCACGCGCTCACGCACGCGCGCGCGCCAACCCCGCCCACCGCCCCGCTGTGGTCCCGCCGTCAGGATTGACCGCACGAGCCACCGTCCGCACAGCCCCCGCCCCGCACGGCCAGGCGAAGCGGAGCCGGCCGTGCGGTGTGTGTGTATGTGTTCGCGGGGCGCCGTCTCAGCCCCGGGAAGATGGTGGCTGCAGCGGCGGCGACTGAGGCGAGGCTGAGGAGGAGGACAGCGGCGACGGCAGCGCTCGCGGGCAGGAGCGGCGGGCCGCACCGGGACTGGGACGTGACCAGCGCTGGGAGGCCGGGGCTGGGGGCCGGGCTGCGCCTCCCGCGACTGCTGTCGCCGCCGCTGCGGCCGCGGCTACTGCTGCTGCTGTTGTTGCTCCCGCCGCCTCTGCTGCTGCTGCTGCCCTGCGAGGCAGAGGCCGCGGCGGCGGCGGCGGCAGTGTCGGGCTCAGCCGCAGCCGAGGCCAAGGAATGTGACCGGCCCTGTGTCAACGGCGGCCGCTGCAACCCTGGCACCGGCCAGTGCGTCTGCCCTGCCGGCTGGGTGGGCGAGCAATGCCAGCACTGCGGGGGACGCTTCAGGTGAGTGGGGGGTGGTGTCGGAGGGTCGGGCCCAGCCAGAGACTGGGGCTGAGGGGCGTTCGAGACGGCTCCAGGCCCAGAGGCAGATGCTGGATAGAAAGTGGAGAGGGTAGGGCCTCCCCATGGTATTTGAGGGCCATTTGGTTCCGGGGGAGATCATCGTCTCTGGCCTGGGGTCTTCCTCTGTTATAAGGTGAAAAGGTGTGGGGCAAGGGTGGGGGCACCCCGACAGTATTTGGGTGCTTGGGTTAGATTGGAAGAATGCTGAGGGACCCAAAGAGCATCAAAGTCAGTCACTGTAAAACTCGGGCTGTTTCAGCTAAACGAGATACCCACGGAAAGGTGAGCTAGCCAGGTTTGCTTAAACACTTCCTTTTAACATCCACATGTGCCCTAGGGCCCGACGAATTCCCCCTATGGACTGGAGATGTGGGATGCTCTGAAGAAACAGGGCCCTGGAAATGCTTTGTTGGCTGGAGATAAAAGGGAAAAGGTAGCACTGTAAGATATTAGAGATAGAAGGACCAGTGGTCCTTCTAAAGGAAAGTGAGGAAGCTAATTTTTTGGCAAAAGCTTACTGGAGGTGGCAGATTGGAACAGGGTCTGTGGTGAAGAGGGGATGGAAGAAGATTCCTGTTTGCCTTGGTTTCTGGACAACATGAAATTCTGAATTGGCCTGCTTTGGGGGAGTTCCTCTTGGAGAAATCATTAATAAATTAATTAGTAGTTGTCTGTTATTTGCTTCAGTTGTGCAAGGATTTTCCAGGTAATACAAACGAATAGATTAGCCAGACTTTGACCTGGTCCACAAGGAGTTTGGAATATAGCAAGAGAAAGATAATGTGCGCACATAACCCTAGACATAAGGGTTACAGAGTCATTCATGCCTTTGGCAGGTGTTTAGTTTACTGAACACGTGTCTGATGTGGGGGAGTAGGGAAATGTGAACAAGACAGGCAGGGTCCCTGCTCTCATCGGTCTTAACATTCTAGTGGGAGCAACAGGCACTTAACAAGTAAATAAATGAGAGAAATGAACATGGTAATTGCAAGTAATGGTAAATTCTATCAAGAAAATAAAAACAGAGTGGTCTGATAGAGAATTGTAACCAGTGGTGACTTTTGGGGAAGATTCTCATTTGAAATGACATTTGATCTGAGACCTGAAAGAGGCAATGGGGAACCTGTGGGGGATTCAGGGGTGGAGAGGTTGTGGCTACCTGGAGGGATGCAAGGACGACTTTGAGGAGGTGGTAACATTGGATTTAAGCATTGAAGGTTAAGTAGGATTTGGAAATGTGGAGCTGGGAAAAATACAGATGGAAAGAATGGTGCAAACAAAGTTGTGGAGGCTGGAAAGTAAAGTTTTGTTGCTGCCTATGTGGAAGAGAGTTGTGAGAGAGGAGTTTGGAGCAGCAAAATTGTAGACGAGGTGATGTTAGGTCTTCTAAGGAGCTCAGAGAACATTGAGCAGATGAGCTCTTTAGTTTTATGGATGGAGAAACCAAGTGACTTCAGGACCACTATGCAGTGAAGCTGCTTTTGTAACTTACTTAGAGTGTTCTGATTTATGAATTCCATTATGATTTATGAAATCTACATGTATTTGTTTGGGGGCTGCTCTGTTTTAGGTTGTGAGATACATTGGTATACAAGACAGGTACAGTCCTATTCTTACGGAGCTCACATTCTACCTTGGGAGTAAAAAAATCCAATTAAAATTTTATTGTAATTTTGTTTAAGGCTGTGGAGGTAAAGAAGAGGAGACAGAGGACTTGACTTAGTTTGGGGGTAAGGTTAGTCACTGAGGAAGCGATATGAAGTCTGAGGGGTGAGATGGTACTACCTACACGAGGGACGAGGTGCTGAGGGGCCAGCAGGTATAGAGGCTTGGGGATGAAGGGGGTGATGGCAGGCTGGATGGAAGGCCAGGTGACAGGAGCAGAGAGAGCGAGGGGGCGGTTGACAAGACTGGAGAGAAAGGCAGAAGCCAGGCCAAGTGGAGATCTGTGGGTTGGATTGAGAATTTTGACCTTTAGCCCAAGAGCAGTGAAATGGCGTAGTTCACTCTTGTTTTCATGACATTATAGGCTTTTCGATTGGAGCCAGAGTCCAAATGGCCTTGAAGGTGCATTTTGAATTTGAGAAGCTTCCAAGATCAGGTGACTGGATGGTTGGGTCAGATGAGGATCCTTCAGGTTCTGAAAATCTGGTACACTGTGGTAGGCAGTGGGGACCTACAGTGTGGGAAGGAGACTTCATAGCAAGATCAATCTGTAATGTTCAGAGTAGGTAGACTCACTTTGGGCATGAGAGATAGTGGGCAGCTAGGTGGGATCTGTTGGCATGGGTCAGGCCAGTGGTAATGAGAGCCTGTGGTGTTGTAGAGGTGAAATGAACAAGTCTTTCGTGTAAACTGGTTTGTTCTTGTGAAGTGGGGAATGGTGAGGGAAAGAAAACAAGATAATATCTTGGGTGACTGAGAGGACAGTGATACCATAAACAGACACAGGGACACAGGAGTAGGTGTTAGACATTTAATTGCACACATACTGAGCTTAGGGTGCTCTGAGTACACACCTGGCAGATGTACGTTTGGAGTCATCTACGTATGAGGGAGATTGCCAGGGAGCTCTCTCTGAGACTCCACATGGAAAGCCCAGAGGATTGGAGAGGAGCTACTTGGTGCAGGAACAGGCAGTCCTGACACTGGTTGTCTAAAATAGTGTCACGGGTATGTGAAGGGACTCCCCCTGCTTGTTGTGGACATTCCCTTTGAGCTGATTCTAGGTGATGTTGGTGCTGTTTCCTGGGTAGACAATTATGACTTTGGTCCTGATGATAGCATTGTATTTTGTGGGCTTTGGGATTTTGCATTTTAAAAAATGAAAGTAGGAGGAACTTATGACTCTGGTCTTTAAAAAAACTCAATAAAATTTTAGTTGAGCCTGGGCGTGGTAGCTTATGCCTGTAATCCCAGCACTTTGGGAGGCCGAGGCGGGCAGATAAGGAGATCAGGAGTTCAAGAACAGCCTGGCCAACATAGTGAAACCCCATCTCTACTAAAAATACAAAAAATTAGCCTGGCATGGTGGCAGATACCTGTAATCCCAGCTACTTGGGAGGCTGAGTCAGGAGAATTGCTTGAACCCGGGAGGTGGAGGTTGCAGTGAGCCAAGATTGTGCCATTGCACTTCAGCCCTGGAGACAGTGCAAGACTAAGTCTCAAAAAACACTTTTTTTTTTTTTTTTTTAGTTAAAGGATTCTTTTGGGGGGAAGAGTGAAATGTTGGTTTTAATTGCAGTGATTTGTTTCTTGATTTAACTTACAAACCTCTTTGTTATTAAATGACATTAAATGATACCTTTCTGATTTAGAATGGCATCAAGTTGGAGTGCTTTTTAAGCTTTTTAGCCCTGTAAATATTGTGTTATAATTGCCATTATAGGGTTTTTTCATTAATTGAAGGGAACATAGGCTAACGAGGATTGGATTTCCCTAAGGTTATCACTGAGTGCATACTGTGTCCCACAGAGCATTTTCAGGTACATTGTACTGTTTAATCTTCAGGACAACTCTGAGGGTGTTATATAAAATTTACATTATTGTATTATTGTAGTTAGTAACATTTTTTTCTTTTTTTTTTTTTTTTTTAAGATGGGGTTTCACCGTGTTGGTCAGGCAGGTCTTGAACTCCCGACCTCAGGTGATACGCCCGCCTTGGCCTCCGAAGTGCTTGGATTACAGGCGTGAGCCACTATGCCCGGCCAGTAACATTTTTTTCTGAGTAAAAGATGCCATAGAAATGATTAATTATAAAGGATAAGTTAAAGGATGTCAGTTTAATAAAAATACCTATAGAATCTTTGGTGTGTGATTAGGTAGTACCACTTTCATTCATTTTTATGTGAATCTTTTAATTCAGTGATTTTTTTTTCTTTCTTTCTTTTTTCTTTATTTTTTTTGAGACGTAGTCTCACTCTGTTGTGTGGTCTAGAGTGCAGTGGTGCAGTCTTGGCTCACTGCAACCTCCACCTCCTGGGTTCAATGATTCTCCTGCCTCAGCCTCCCGAGTAGCTGGGATTACAGGCACCTGCCACTAAGCCCAGCTAATTTTTTTTTTTTTTTTTTTGTGGAGACGGGGTTTCACCATGTTGGCCAGGCTGGTCTCAAACTCCTGACGTTGATTCACCCGCTTCAGCCTCCCAAAGTGCTGGGTTATAGGAGTGAGCCACTGCGCCTGGCTCAGTGATCTTTTTTTTTCTACTTATGATGTCACCACTGTAATTTTTCTTTGAAGGATAAATATGCCCATAGGGTAAGTTAAGCTTAGTTTTGAAATTAATATGCATTCAACTCTTTTAAAAGTTCCTGCTACAGAAAATGTTTGGGAGAATTGAATAGAATAATCTGGAGAATTGGATGGAGCCCAATAATGTTAAGCTGTACTGTCTATAATAAAAAAAGAAAGGAAATAAGTGTTTATTGAACATCTATTTTGTGCCTGGCACATACAGTAATAATAGTAGTGGCTGGGTGTGGTGGCTCACGCCTATAATCCTAGCACTTTGGGAGGCGGAGGTGGGTGGATCACCTGAGGTCAGGAGTTTAAGACCAGCCTAGCCAACGTGGTGAAACCCTGTCTCTACTAAAAATACAAAAAAAAATAACCGAGCATGGTGGAGGGGGGGGTACCTGTAATCCCAGCTACTTTGGGAGGCTGAGGCAGGAGAATTGCTTGAACCTGGGAGGCAGAGGTTGCAGTGAGCCAAGATTGTGCCATTGTACTCCAGCTTGGGTGGCAAGAGAGAAACTCTGTCTCAAAAAAAAAAAAAAAAAAGGAAAACTTAGCTGGGTGTATTGGCATGTGCCTGTGGTCCCAGTTACTACATGGGAGGCTGAGGCAGGAGGATTGCTTGAGCCCAGGAGTTTGAGGCTGCAGTGAGCCATAATCATGCCACTGTATTCCAGCCTGAGCAACTGAGCGAGACCCTGTCTCCCAAAAAAAAAAAGTGTGCGTGTGTGTATATACTAGTGGCCACAGCAGCATCCACCACTATCCACCGTTTCCCCATTTTTTTCCCCCAGGCATTGTGCCAACCGCCTATTAGAAATAACTTCCTGACGGGCGCAGTGGCTCACGTTTGTAATCCTAGCACTTTGGGAGGCCAGGGTGGGTGGATCAGGAGTTTGAGACCAGCCTGGCCAACATGGTGAAACCCCATCTCTAAAAAGAAAAACAAAAAAACAAACAAACAAAAGGAAATAACTTCTTTTTAGTCCTTAGAGTGAAATTATTACCATTTCACATATGAGTAAACTTGGAGGTACTGAGTAATTTGTCCAAGGTCATAGAAGTTGTGCAAAATTGGGATCTGAACTCAAGCTTGTCTAATGCCCAAACCTGTGGGGTTTTTTTTGGTGTTTTTTTTTTTTTTTGAGACAGGGTCTCGCTTTGTTGCCAGGCGCCAGGCTAGAGTGTAGTGACAGGATCTCGGCTCACTGCAACCTCCGCCTCCCGGGTTCAAGCAGTTCTCCTGCCTCAGTTGCCTGAGTAGCTGGGACTACAGGCGCACGCCACCACACCCAGCTAATATTTGTATTTTTAGTAGAGATGGGATTTCACCATCTTGGCTAGGATGCTGTTGATCTCTTGACCTCGTGATCTGTCTGTCTTGGCCTCCCAAAGTGCTGGGATTACAGGTGTGAGCCACCGCACCTGGCCACTTGTGTCCTTTTTATTGTACCATTTGGCCTCTCATTTTTTCTGAGTCCAGACACTCTTTATGGATATTCTTTGGAAGGACTGACCTAATTCCAACAAATACTTTGAGAAACGAAGGAAAATAGATTTTTACAATAGGAAAGGTAACATTAAAAAAATCTTAAATTTGCTTGAATCTCTCTGGCTGCCAATCTGAGGACATAAATACCTTTTTAGCTAGTGAAATAAAAATTCTTGCCTGGGCAGGGTAGTTCACGCCTGTATCCCAGCACTTTGGGAGGCTGAGGCCGGTGGACCGCCTGAGATCAGGAGGTCGAGACTAGCCTGGCCAGCATGGTGAAACCCCGTCTCTACTAAAAATTCAAAAAATTAGCCAGATGTGGTGGCGAGCACCTGTAATCCCAGCTACTCAGGAGGCTGAGGCAGGAGAATTGCTGGAATCTAGGAGGCGGAGGTTGCAGTGAGCCGAGATCGTGCCATTGCACTCTGGCCTGAGCAACAAGAGCGAAACTCCGTCTCAAAAAAAAAAAAAAAAAAGAAAGAAAGTTCTCGAAAATAAAATATGAAGAAATAAAAGGTCAATTCTTTTTTCTTGGCTGGGCGCTGTGGCTCACACCTGTAATCCCAGCACTTTGAGAGGATGAGGTGGGCGGATCATGAGGTCAAGAGATCGAGACCATCCTGGCCAAGATGGTGAAACCCTGTCTCTACTAAAAATACAAAAATTAGCTGGGCGTGGTGGTGGGCACCTGTAATCCCAGCTACTCAGGAAGCTGTGGCAGGCGAATCGCTTGATTCTGGGAGGTGAAGGTTGCAGTGAGCCGAGATTGTGCTACTGCACACCAGCCTGGCAACCAACTGAGACTCTGTCTCAGAAAAAAAATTTTTTTTTTCTTATAGTGATTACTAAGTGATGTTAACCTCAAGCCCTAAATTTATGTTCACGAGTCCAGTTTAATCTTGTCTATTTTCCCCAGTATAATATAAGTTCCCTGAGGGCAGGGGTCTGGAGCATAGTGAGCAGTAAATATCTGTTGAATGAAGGAATGAAATTCTGTAGTTTACTTCTTATGACTTTTTAAAAAGTCACCTTTACCGGCTGGGAATGGTGGCTCACACCTGTAATCCCAGCACTTTGGGAGGCCAAAGTGGTGGGTGGATCACCTGAGGTCAGGAGTTCGAGATCAGCCTGGCCAGCATGGTGAAACCCCGTCTCAAAAAAAAAAAAAAAAAAAAGTCATCTTTACCCACATGACTGCCATGTATGTCATCTGTCCTTGTATTACTCCTGAACTTCTCTGTCTTATGCTATTTGGTGGGCATCTTTGCTGGGATGTTTTATTGTCACTTCATATTGAGCCATGTATAACACCAATCTTCTTATCCTCATTGAAAAAAATAGTCTTTTTCTTTGTACTTCCTTATTTGGTTTAGCTATCAGAGAACTTACAGCTATGAAAGGAAGACAGCTATGTGCATAGCAATTAGAATTTCTTAACAAAAATACAGGAAATACATGGTGCTGGACTAAGATGTGATAGACTAATTTCTTTGGGGGTTCTGGTGGAAGACATCATAGAAGAGAGGACATTTGGGCAGGTTTGAGAGGTTTAGTGTGAGTAGACAATCTGGGGGAGAAAGACATTCCAGAAGGAATGAAGAGTTGATGTGCAAAGGCAAACAATCATGGATTATAATACTTAATGTATTAATTTCCTAGGGCTATTACAGTGAAGTACCACAAACTCATGACATAAAACCGCAGAAATTTATTCTCATAGTTCTGGAGGCTAGAAGCCTGAAATCAAGGTACTGGCAGGGACACGATCTCTCTGAAGACTCTCAGAGAGAGTCTGTTTCATGTCTTTCGCTTCGCTTCTGGAGTTGCCAGCAGTCCTTGGCATTTTGGCTTGTAGATGCATCACTTTAGTCTCCGCCTCCTCCCTTCAATCTCATGTGATACTCTCCATCCCTGTGTGTCTCTGTCTTTTCCCTTAAGGATACCAGTCATATTGAATGTACGAGTATGACATCATCATAACCCTATTGCATCTGCCAAGGCCCTGTTACCAAATAAGGTCACATTCACATTCACAGGGACCTGTGGTCACAGGGTTAGGAATTCCACATATCTTTTGGGGTACACAGCCCAACCCACAGCACCTGGAGAACTGAATGTAGATGTATGTTGTTGGAACATAGCTTGGAAGGGGTGTAATGGAAGGAACGGGGTGAGATTGTAAAGTTATAATGGCCTTTTTTCTTCCCTTCCCAACAAACTCCAGCTTCAGGGTGCTTCCTT
Organism: Ateles fusciceps; assembly: GCA_036589455.1. Taxonomy (NCBI): domain Eukaryota; kingdom Metazoa; phylum Chordata; class Mammalia; order Primates; family Atelidae; genus Ateles; species Ateles fusciceps. The sequence continues at coordinate 223,860 of JAZHEH010002969.1, read as the reverse complement.
GACTTAGGATAAGCCCTCAGGGCATTCTAGTTTCTGGTTGTGCGATTGTTTTGAAATGGGCATGTGATTTAAATGGACTCAGTCAGAGTGAATCTCAGGACTTTTGTCGGAGATCCCTTTCTTCTGTGGGCGTTTGCAAAGACATATGTTGCCTTCTTTTTTGTGTGGCGAGGCCATAAGGCCTAGAACTGTTACAGTTAGCATTGCTGTTGTAAGAGAAATTCACCTCAGGTCGGAGCAACTCCCAGAAGATGGAGGGTGGCAGAGAAACGGAGCTGGAGACTTGATAACTTTCTGAATCTCTGGATCAAGATTTGCCTGAAGGTGTAATTTTTGGTTCATGAAGTCCTGCAGTCCATGTTTTTCTTAAGCCAGTTAGAGTTGGATTTCCTGCCACTTACAGTAGAAAAATTCCTAACATACAGAGGGAGGGAAGTAGGGCCAGCTGACAAGGGTTAGTCAGCTAGGGCTTCTGTAACAAATTACCATAGACTTTACCTGTATGGAAGGTTCCCAAGATAGACAGATGCTTTTTATTTACCACAGTATAGAGGACAGGTGTATACATAGGAGAAAAAGGAGAGTATGTTTATAATCAAAACAGTTTTGATCATATAAATATGATTAAATGATTCAATGTATTTGTAGGATATTTTAATCTTAAGAAATATAGAAGTGAGTACCTACTGTTATGATTGAACATAAATTTTACATTGGTTTTTCTTTTTAATACAATCATATTTTCAAAACAGAAATGAAACTGTAGTTGTACTTTTTGAAATACTTGTGTCTGGAAATTTATCAGCCATTAACCTATTATGAAACTTGGTTCCCACTTAAATAATACTCTGCTATTTTCTGTGAATTTCCAAATGCATTTTGGCAAGTGACTTCCATCTATATACTATATACTCTACTCATCCTTCATTTTGTAACTTTGTTCCTTCCATTTTCCCTTTTCTTTCTATACTTTCAAACTGGTCCATTATTATTAACGTGACTTCCTTCTTATGATGGCTTTCTTATATTTGTCTTGCTTTTTTTCCACTTTTCATTTTCTTTATGTCCTGTCTCTTTAACTGCTTTTCTTTTATCACTGAGACCATGGTTTGATATCCTTCCAATTAAAATACTAATTTTTTTTTTCCTTTTTCTGCTAGTGCATTGATCTTCTAGTGTTTGAGACAGGGTCTTACCCTGTCACCCATGCTGAAATACAGTGGTGCAATCACTGCTCACTGCAGCCTTGACCACCTTGAGCCTCTGGGCTCAAGTGATCTTCCCACCTTTGCCTCCTGAGTAGCTAGAATTACAGGTGTGTGTCACCATGCCTAACTAATTCTTTTAATTTTGTAGAGACAAGGACTCACTATGTCGCCCAGGCTGATCTCAAACTCCTGGGCTCAAGCAATCCTCCCATCTTGGCCTGCCAAAGTGCTGGGATTACAGATGAGAACCACCATGTTTGGACCCTTTACATTTTTAATTCTTAAGTTTTCTGTTTTTTCAGTTTACATTTTGGGTGGACTTCAGTTCTAGCTGTTTATTTGCATGCCTACGTGTTTAGATATTTTCCATTTTTCACTTAAAGTCAATTTTAGTAATGGGTGAGTTTCCTTTTTTTTTTTTTTTTTTAAGAATTTGACATTAAAAGTATACAATTATTGACTGGTCTTGGTGACTCATGCCTGTAATCCCAGCACTTTGGGAAGCCGAGGTGGGTGGATCACCTCAGGTTGGGAGTTTGAGACCAGCCTGACCAACATGGAGAAACCCTGTCTCTACTAAAAATACAAAAAAATCAAAATAAAAATAAAAGTATACAATTATTAAATGAATGAATTTTCCAATTAATTTCTCTTGGTCCTTTCTGTATTCTAAGAATTTTCTGATTTGTTTACTAATATGCCAGTAAACATTAGGAGCTAGAATTCTGTTAGTTGCTGTTAAGGGTCACAGAAGTAACCTCTCTTGACCTGTGTTTTCTAAATTTTTAAATTCGCAGATCCTTTCACAAAAATGTATAATCTTGTGGACTCTCTAGGAATTAAAAAATAATAATCTTTAAAAAAATATATATCCAGTTTTTGATAATTTTAAATAAAGTAAAAGTAATTTGTTAATAAAGATTATAATGTATATTTTAAATATAATTTATAATGATATTCACAATATAAAAAGGAAAATTTGACCTTACTCTGTTTAAAATGTGGTGCTTATTGTTTTATGTACTTTAATTATGTAAGGAAAAGCATGAATTGTAGACAAAAAAAAGACATTAAGTTTTGGGGTAAAATGTATATCAAAATAGAGATTGAATTTGACTGTGTTGTGTGCTATTAAAATCAGTTTTCCTCTCCTAATGTTTGATATTCATGAATTTGTGCTTTCACAATTATTTTTTAGAATTTTTTTTTTGTGTGTTTTGATTCTAAATGATAAAATGATAACGATTTTCAGCTATTTGTAAGCATTTCTCTGCAAATAGCACATTTCTTGTTTGGATAGTTTTTCTCTAAATTGAATGAAAAGGTTAAGCCGGCTATAATTGTCACTTAATTTTCCCTTTTGAACATTGTTTTTGAAGTACCGGAGATATCTTATCAATCAATATAAGGATTTTGATCAGAAGGTTTGGCAAAGATGATCTGGAGACAGCTCTGCAGAATTAGATTCATTTTATTCCTTTCCATAACTTATATTTAAATATCACTGTGTCATGTTTCTTTTAGAATGGTTGCCATGACTGTCTTTTAATTGGAACAGTATTTGGACAACTCTTTGAGAAACACTGACCAGTACTGACAAAATGTATAACTCATTGCTTTAAAGTGATCATATGTTTAGTGCTGATTCAGTCTCTGAACTAACTTTAACTTCCTATTAATATGAAATATTTCAAGCCAATGGAAGAGATGCAAGGAATATCTTTGTACCTACAATCTTGTTTTTCTGAATTTTCTTCATATTAATGTTATTCTAAGTAATAAAATGTTACAGATCCGACCAAGGTCCCCATGTTACCCCATCTTAATCCTGTTCACCTTACCCTTTCCCCAGAGGTTAACTAGTATGGTGACGTTGACGTTTATTATTTCTTCTTGCATGTTTCTACTCTTATTACAGATTCGAGAGAGTAGAGAGAGATATTTCTGCAAACAATGTCTTTTTTCAAAAATATGTAGCATTTTTTAATCTTGAGATGAGATATACTGGAGATTTATCTGTTGATAAATGTAGTTCTAGTGGATTCATAGTTAATATTCATTACAGAAAGATTCCAGTTTACTTTCTCATTTTCCTGCTGATGGGCGTTTAGAGTTTTCCAATTTTTGCTGTTACAAATAGTGCTACAATTAGCATTCTTTTCTTTTTCTTCCCCCCTCCTTTTTTTTTTTTTAATGACAGGGTCTAACTCTTTCGCCCAGGCTAGAGTGCAGTGGTGCAATCACCGCTCACTGCAGCCCTGACCTTTGGGTTTAGGTGATCCTCCCACCTCAGCTTCTGGATTATCTGAGACTACAGGCATGCACCACCACACCCAGCTAATTTTTTGTATTTTTAGTAAAGGCCAGGCTTCACCTTGTTGCCCAGGTTGGTCTTTAACTCCTGGCCTCAAGCAATTTGCCTGCTTGGGCCTCTCAAAGTTGTGGGATTGTAGGTGTAAGCCGCTATGCCCTGCCTAATTAACATTCTTTACCTGTGTCTTTATGCATGTGTGTGATTTTTCTCTAGGGTAATGATCTTCAGTCTTTTGAAGCACCTCTAAAATAACTGAAATTCTTTTTACTTCCTTGTTTGCTTTTAGGTTGACATGCAGTTGATACATATTATTTTTCAAAAAAGAATTTACAGAGTTGCAGAGATAGGATTTCTGGTATATCATAAATAGAGCTGCTGAAAAAAATCCCCATTATATAGTATTACTTTAAAAATATATATTGAGTAGAATCCAGATTCCATAGCAGTTTAACAACCATTCTTATTCATTAAAAAAAATGAATGAGGCCAGGCATGATGACTCACACTGTAATCCCAGCACTTTGGGAGGCTGAGGTGAGAGGATTGCTTGAGCCCAGGAGTTTGAGACCAGTCTGGGCAACATAGTGAGACCCCATCTCTATAAAAAATTTTAAAAATTAGCAGGGCATGATAACACATAAACTGTAGTCTTAACTACTTGGGAAGCTGAGGTGGGAGGATCACTTGAGCCCAGCAGTTTGAGCTGCAGTGAGCTAGGATCACACTACTGTACTCTAGCCTGGATGACAGAGAAAGACCTTGTTGCTTAAAAAAAAAAACAACCAAAAACCAAAACCCATATGTAGTAAATATAATTCTTCTTTTTCCTTTAGGGCTTGTCCTTTTTGTGTTATATTTTAAAATTCCTTTCCTGTACTGACCTTGTGAAGATACTCTTCTATATTTTACTTCCTCAAAATTTTAAAATTTTGCTTTATTTCATTCTGATTTTTTATATACCTGTAACTTATTTCTGTGAATGATTTGTTATATTGACCTAATTTAATTATCTTTATGTGGTAAGCAGTTGTTGCAGTTTCATTTATAGAACAGTTTTGTCCCTGCTCCCCATTTGAATTGAATTGTACTATAGTCATTTAAAACTTCAGATTTGTTTTGATTATTCTTATCTCTTGACTCCTCTAATTTCAACAAAAATCCCTGTTGACATTTTGTTTGGAATTTCACCTGATGTTAAGATAAGCCTTGGAAAATCTGTCATCTGTATAATAGAGTGTCTTTCCATCCCTCCCATCTTTCTGGAAAGATGCTTTATATTTCCATTTATTTAGGTCTCTTCCATATCTTTCAGTAAATTCTTATAGCTTTTTTCTAATGATCTGACATACTTTTATTACATTTACTTCTAGATAGAGAATTTTATTATTACTAGAACCTCATTGATTACTGTAGTACCTTGGAATGGATTTTAAAATTATTATTGCACTAAGTATATTTAGCTCATGAGTATCTGTGTTTGTCTGGGCACCTCTCTGAGGTCTAGTAAACTTACTCACCTGTTGGATCTAGGCAGGAGGTTGACTGGGCTCAGCTGGTGGGGATGGAGGTGTCACAGCTGTTACATCCTCTTTGGACCAGAGGCTGGCAGAGCCTCACCATCATGGTGACGGCAGAAGTGCAAAAGCAGAATTGATTTCCTTGTATTTTGAATTTGTATCTATGAATCCTTCCTAAGCCCTTACGGTACTGATAGCTTGTGTTTGTTTTCTCCTGTTTCCCATGTTGATAATCTGCTGCCAATAAGTTGTGACAGTTTATTTCTAATCAGTGCATACCTTCTTTCTTTTTCTTGTCTAATTACTGAGCTAATTGATGTTGAATATTATCATTGTTGACTAGGGCATTGTTGAATAGTCTTGATCCTGACTTTATTTTTAGTTTTTTGATCCTGACTTTAAAAGGAATCTTACAGAATAGTTCCCTGCACATAGTAGGTGGCCTGTGATCAGATTGATTTTTGTCCTTTCATCTGTTACTGTGGTAAATGGCACTGATACACTTTTTAATTGTTAGGTTTTGTATTCCTGAGTTGAACCCATTTTGGCCATGATATGTTTTTTAATACGGGTTTTTAGATTTGATCTGCTAATACTTTATTTTGGATTTTTGAATTATGCTCATGAGCTTTTCTTTTGGCAAGCATATCAGATTTTGTCTTTCATTTTGTCTTCGTCCTTGAATGCTCATATAGTTGGGACTGGAATTTAAGATTTGAGCATTGTTTTCTTTGAGCAATTTGAGTATTTTTTCAGTGTCTTCTAATTTTTTTTTTTGAGCTTTTAGCAAATTTTTAGTAAAACTTACATAGTCTTCTAATTTTTATTACTAATGTTTCAAAGTAATTCTAACTCATTCATTCATAGGTAAATTTTTCCTTTCTCTCTTTTTTAGCTTCTTATTCTGCAAAATTTCAAATAAACAAAAATGGAAAATATGACAAGTCTGACATGTCTGTCACTAGCTTCAACATTTGCAACTCATAGCCAGTCTTCTTTTACTGCTGCCTCATTCCCATGCCCTCCCCCTCCTCCCACCAGCTAGCATAGATTATTTTGAAGCAAATCTCAGATGCCATTTTGTTTCCTTCTGGTTGTTTTTGTTTTTGTTTTCTTTTCCTTTCCTTTCTTTTTCCTTTTATTTTTTTTTTTGGAAAGAGAATCTTGCTCTTCACCCGCTCACCGCAACCGCCACTTCTCAGGTTCAAGGGATTCTGGCCCCTCAGCTTCCTGAGTAGCTGGGATTACAGGTGTGTGCCACCACGACCAGCCACTTTTTTTTAATTTTTTTTTTTTTTTTTTTTTTTTTTTAGCAGATATGGGGTTTTACTGTGTTGGCCAGGGTGGTCTTGAACTCCTGGTCTCAAGTGATCTGCCCGCCTTAGCATTCCAGAGTGCTGGGATTACAGGCATGAGCCATTGCACCTAACCATTCTGGTTTCTTTTAAGTGTTCTTGCTTTTACTCGTAGTCTCTCTGTCATTTTTTGCTTTCCCTTTCTATTTTGGTTGATTGTATTAATGTAGTATTACTATGATGTTCCCAAATGTTGATTATTTTTATTTATTTTGTTCAGTGTATGTGCATTCTTTATCTGAGGATTCAAGTCTGTCAACATTTCTGGGAAATTCTCAGTTACTATCTTTTTAAAGTTTCCTTTACGTTTTATTCATTATTTTCTCTCAGTATGACTTTTTATTCATTATTTTTATGTTTTATTCATTATTTTCTCTCAGTATGACTTTTAGACACGTGTTGCCTATTCTTTTTATTCTCTTAACTTCCTACTTCTCATAATTTTTATCTCTTTATTTCCCTCTGTTACATTCAGGATAATTTCCTCAGATCTGTTCTCTAGTTCACAAATTCTCACTTTAACTGTATCTAATTTGCAGTGTAACTTGTTAAATTTTCATTTTCATTGATTATATTTTTAATTTCTAGAGGTTTTGTCTTTTGTTAATAAAACTGGCTGCTCATTTGCATAGTGTTATTTTTTGATACTTTTGATCCTATTGTGCCTTTAAGCAATTTAAATTTACTTTATGTTCTTTATTGGATTGTTTTAGTAACTGAACTTTATAGGGTCTAATCCTGTTTTTAGTTTGCTGACTTTTGTTCATGGTGCATTGCTTCAATTATGTCTAAAATTTGAATTTCTCGGCTGGGCGCGGTGGCTCACACCTGTAATCCTAGCACTTTGGGAGGCCAAGGTGGGTGGATCACCTGAGGTCAGGAGTTCAAGACCAGCCTGGCCATCATGGTGAAACCCCATCTTTATCTTTAAAAAAAAAAAAAAAAAAAATTGAGTTTCTCTTCAGTGAGACTTAATCAATAAACATATGTCTCTAGAGAGAGTTTGTAATTCTACTAGAAAAGTTTGGGGGTATTCTGACCTGGGACTACTTTCTATGTTAATTTTATTTTCTTACAGGTACCTAAAACCCAAATGAGGGTAGTATATATTAGAACTCAAATGGATGTGAGACTCATGGCTATGAAGTTATTAGGAGGGATTTTCCTCTATCTTGACCTGTGCTGAAATTGCTTTCTTGTTTCTTTTCTGTGCCTAAGAGTTAGGTTTTTAAAAGCTCTTTAAGGGTTTCACCCTTCTTGAGGGATCTCAGTTCTAGCTCCCTGCCTTACATGGACCTAGGCCTCAGTGACTTCCTTTTGAGCATTTAGATCCAGATTCTTTTATAGAAGATGGTATGCTCTTGTATCATGGGGAATGACAGCCTCTCACAGGACAGTATGGAGTTGGCTAACATATTCCCTGCTCTGATTTTCAGGTCTCTATTTTTGGCCTTTAGTGATTTTTCTTTTTTTTTCAGGTTCCACTGGCAGTTAAAATGTTACATTGCCGGTTGCATTTACTGCTTGATGTAGTGAAATGTATTGATTTTTTTCCCTTTGGAGAATGCTTTTTGGCTTTTGTTGAGATCTTTCCCTACCCCAAGATCATGGAGATATTCTTCTGTATTGTTTTCTGGACATTTCATTGTTTTGTCTTTCACACTTAAATCTACAGTCCACGTAGAGAGAGAGAGGGATGGGGTGTGTGTGTGTGTGCGCGTGTTGTGAGGTTAGGTTCACATTTATTTTCTTTATGCATATTTACCTTTCCAGTCCCATTTTTTGAGAAGACCTTTCTTTTCCCAGTGCTCTGTGGTGTTGCCTTTGTTATCAATCAGCTGTTCATGTATATATGATCTGTTTCTGGACTTTCTATTCCTTTGGTCTGTTTGTCTATCCTTATGCCAATAATACTGCACTATCTTAATTTTATTCTTCTTGTTCTTTTTCACGTTTGTTTTGGCTATTCTTGGTCCATGGCATTTTCATGTAGATTTTAGAATCATTTTGTTCATTTTTGACAAGAATATCTTGAGAATATGATTAAGGTGGTACTGAACCTATAACTCAGTTTGAAGTGAATTGACAGCTTTTATAATGTTGAGTCTTCCCAACCACAAACATGGTGTATACCTTCATTTATTTAAATATTCTCTAGTTTGTCTTAATGCTTTGTAATTTTTCTATGCGGAGATCTTGTATATCTCTTTCCAGGATACTAGATTTTTTTGTTGTTGTTGTTTTTTGAGATGGAGTCTTGCTCGGTTGCCCAGGCTGGAGTGCAGTGGCATGATATTGGCTCACTGCAACCTCTGCCTCCTGGGTTCAAGCAATTCTCCTGCCTCAGCCTCCTGCATAGTTGAGATTACAGGTATGTGCCACCATGCCTGGCTAATTTTTGTATTTTTAGTAGAGATGGGGTTTCACCATGTTGGCCAGGTTGGTCTCAAACTCCTGACCTCAGGTGATCTGCTTGCCTCAGCCTCCCAAAGTGCTGGGATTACAGGTGTCAGCCACAGATATTTGATGTTTTTTATACTTTTGTAAATAGTATCTTTAAAAATTTTATAATTAGTTGTTTGCTGCTGGTTAAAGGAAATGATATATAATATATGATTTAATGACAAATTTTATGTATTTTATGTATTATATATAAAGTATATTATAAATAATAAAAATATATAAATTTGAAAAATTATACACACCTACGTATGTGTATATTTATTTATCTCAAATATAATCAAAAATATATAATTATATTATAAATATAATATGTTAGCGTATGATAATATAGGATGTATAATTTATAGTACATAATAGAATTTTAAATATATAATTATAATTTTATATTTAATAATATATAATATACACATGTAGGTATGTGTGTATAAATAAAATACATATTTATATAATATATAATTGAATATATTATATAAAATATATATGATTGAATATAATATATATAATATATAATAATGCATACACATATTTGGGGGGGGTGTGTGTGTTTGTATAATTACAAAAAATTTTTTTTTTTAGAGACAAGGTCGCAGTCTGCCACTAGGCTGGAATACAGTGGCATAATCATAGCTCACTGCAGCCTTGACTTCCTGGACTTAGGTGATCCTCCACCTCAGCCTCCTGAGTAGCTAGCACTGCAGGTATGTGCCACCACACCTGGATAGATTTTTTTTTTTTTTTTTTTGTAGAGAAGGGGTCTCATGATGTTGCCTAGGCTAGTCTTTAACTACTAGGCTCAAGTGAGTCATCTGCCACAGCCTCCCAAAGTGTTGGGATTACAGGTGTGAGTCACTGTGCCCGACCTATTTTTATTTTTTTGTAGAGATAGGTTCTCACTGTGTTGCCCAGCTGGTCTCGAACTCCTGGCTTCAAGCGATCCTCCCAGCTCAGCCTCCCAAAGTGCTGGGATTACAGGCATGAGCCAGTCTGGCCAGCCTGAGTTTTCATTTCTATTTAGAAAAACATAAACAACCTTTGTATGGCTACTGTAAACCATTGGATTTTCTTTGTTCTTGAACCAAACTAGGCATCCACATGGCACCCATTCATCTGAGGGGGATAGAGTAGAATCAGTGTTCAGATGTCTTTGAAAGAAGAGGTCCACCTACAGTTCTCTAACTTCTGAAACGCTTTCCTTCCCATACTATCATGGATATTCATGAGAGTTTGTTCTGGACTTTCTTTATAGTAAACTTTGCTCTTAATAAGAGCTTGAAAATTTTTGTTGTTGCAAAACTTTGTTAGAGTTGGCATTGTTATTCACTAGGCAACAAGTGTTACATGAATATCTATGATGTTTTAGGCACTGGCAATTAAGAGGTGAATGAGATATGTTCTTGAGAAAATCTTGGTAGTCTAGTGGGTAGTCTACTGTTCTCTATAACAGTAATAATCAAACCACATAAGTCTACCACAGGGAAGGCATTAATCAGCTCCGCACAGAAAACTTGAGGCACAGGTTCCCAGAGCTCCAAGGGACATTTGAACTGAGATTTGAAAGGTTGGTTAGGAGAAAAGAAGTTATTCTAGACAGAGGAGTCAGGCTGTGGTAAGCCATGAAGACAATGCAGGTGAATTGAAGAATTACATAGTCAATATTGCCACAATATAGTCTGCTCAGTTTGAGGAGCAGTGGCTAGTGATGGAGCAGGAGGGGTAAGTTGGGGGTTGGATTGCCATAGACCTTGCATTTTGTGCTAAGGCATGCAAAGATTTCCAGGCAGGTTTTGACATGATCAGATGGTCCTTTATAACATTATAAAGAAGATGACAGGTGGCTCTGCAAAGAACTGTCCAGACTGGGGAGCTGGGCTGAGCCACAGTAAGAGACTGTTGCAGGCTGGGTGTGGTGGCTCATGCCTATAATCCTAGCACTTTGGGATGTTGAGGTGGGTGGATCATGAGGTCAGGAAATGGAGACCATCCTGGCCAACATGGTGAAATCCTGTCTGTACTAAAAATACAAAAATTAGCCGGGTGTGGTGGTGTGTGCCGGTAATCCCAGCTACTAGGGGGGCTGAGGCAGGAGAATTGCTTGAACCAGGGAGTCGGAGATTGCAGTGAGCCAAGATTGCACTACAGCACTCCAACCTGGTGACAGTGTAAGACTCCATCTCAGAAAAAAAAAAAAAAAAAAAAAAAAGGAGAGGGAGAGACTGTTGCAGTAGACTAGACTAGGAGGAGGCAGGGGGATCGAAGAAGGAAAAAGATGAGATTGGTTTATAGGCTGAATAAATGGAGGTGAAGGTGAGAAAGTCAATAATATTTGAAAGGTAGGGTAGATGACAGAGTTGTTTAAAGAAAACATAAAAAAAAGGGATTTAATGACTTAAATTTTTGATACAGGGAATATAGGTCTGAAACATGGGTCTAGCCTTGAGCTGGAAATACAGCTTGGGCAGTTAGTAGCATAGAGGTGGTAGATGGAAGCCATGGATGCAGATGGGATTACCTGTAGGGGTATCATGGAGACCATGATCCAGCCTGGACAATTCCAGGGACAGCCCAGGATTTGAGCGAAGGACTTGTCCACTGGTTTTATTGAGTCTTTCAAGGTTGATGATTTATTATTATTTAAAAATACGAGGGTGCCATATTGTTATATGGTAGTTTTACTTTTAATTATCGTTGTGGATGGGTATAGTAGAATGTCCTAAATATTAAAACATATAGCATTCACTTAACAATGTTATATCATTTATAATGGTTGTAGCTTTATTATTATTTTTAATAATTAGGACAGATGCTTAATGTTTTACATTTTAGATCACTGGTATGAGTAAATATTCATGATGAGTCTTTTTCTTTGTATTTCTTTTGAATTTAAGAAATTAAATCAAAATTTTCTGATTAGAGATGAAACTTTGGAATGCAGAAATCTTTTTAGTATTGGTGCCAAAAATTTAAGCCACTTACTTTAACACTTAGAAATTACAAGATTATGTATGGAAAGTTTGTTCTTGATTTGGTGTATTAGAATCATTTGTGGAGCTTTTAAAAACACCAATGGAGTGCTGGGTTCTACCCAAGAGGGGTTTGTGTTAGGGCCACGTCATCTGGTTTTTTAAAGCTCTGTGGGTGTTTTGATGTTAAACCGAGAACCCTGTATTAGGGATTTGGGTAGGGGCTTTGTTATCCTATTTTGTGTCTTGCTTATATAGTTAACTTTTTTGTTTAAAGCTGTAACAGCAAAGGCCAGAGTACCAGCACATTAGTTGATTTGGTCATCACAGTGAGACCATTTGAATTTTCATGTGAATTTTAATTATAAAACAAAATTCAATAGCAGTTTAGTCTGGACTTGTATCATTAGAGGACTGGTTAGATAAAATATGACATATTCACAGAGCAGAGTACTATGTAGCTCTAAAGGGGAAGGAGGAATAGGTATATACTGCTGTGGGGGGATAATATATTGTTAAATGCAAAAAAAAAAAAAACAAACAAAACCCATTGTAGCAGAACAATGGTATTGTATGCTATCATTTTTTAAAGAAAGGGAACCTATAAATCTATAAATATATATTGTTGTGCATATATATAAACACACCAATGGAGTGATAAACCAAAAACTAATAAAAATGATTAAGGAGAGAGAGGGAATGGGGTGGATCAAACAGGGTTGGAGGCTAGACTTCTGGATATACTTTATTTTGTGGATTACATTTAGAACCATGCCAATGCTTCACTATATTATAAAATAAAAATAAATTAAAATGAGAGAAAAAGGCAGTCTCTACAAATCAAGTGCAAAATGAAATAAGTGAACCTAAATGTATATAAAGTTTGAAGCTGAAGCACATGGTATTTCAGATGACTTTGAAATATAGTAATTTGATGATACATTTCTAGAGGGATATATCCTCAAGGACAAAGAACTGCAAAGATATTGTAAACTGTTTTCAGTAATCATATAGCTGGTATTATTGGTATTGTTCTGGAAGTGTGTGGTAAGGTAAAACAAGTGGAATATTATATTGGATTGGAGCCCTGGTTTTGTGTGGAAAAGAGAGATATGAAGGTAGAAACACAGTTGTTGAGTAAGAAGCTTGGGATCATAAATTTGAGTTGAAGATGTCAGTGTGAACTCATGGTATTTTTTCTTTTTTGCGAATGTATTTTTTGGTTTTCTTTACTGGAAAATCCCAGAAACCAACCTAGGTAGCATTGAGCACTTCTAATGCCAGACTCTGTTCTGTAAATACTAATTCCCACTATAAGGAACTTAGGGTACCTTAGAAAAATGGCTTATTTCATGTTGGGGTCAAGAATGCTATAAGATGATCCTAGAACATCTTTTTATATCACAAAACAGGTTGCTAGGTAGATTTTCATTTCTATTAGTGGTAGAATAGCTTTTTCTAAGCCAGTGCTCCAATGGAGAACAACTGGAGAAGCTGGGAAATATTGTTTTAAAAATCTTCTTGAAGGCTTTGGAAAGTGAGCAAGGCAAAGAAAGGACTAGAGAGACCAAAATTTTGGAGAAAAGGTAAACTCAGGGATGAGGGCCAACTTTTGGCATAGATTTTCCCTTCGGGTGATTGGTCAGTTTGAGATGTGCAGCTAAGAGATTGAGCACAAAGTGATGGCAGAGTGACTGAGATTCTAAGTAGAGTTTTGGTTGTTATGCAGCATCTGGGGACACAGTTGGATTTCAGGGGCTGCAAAGAAAGAAGGGGCACTGGAAAATACCTCAGGCTTTTAGTTGGGAACCCTGAAGGATGGGCTACACCCTGTGCTTAAGGGTGAACTCAAAATAGATCAGCTCTTACAAAGGCTGAAGCCCAGCTTTCACATTACCTCAATCCCTGATTGGATTAAAGAGTCTGCTTCTAGCTTTATTGCTTGCTAGAAGCAAATGTAAATCTGTGGAGGAAGACAGCATCAAGCATTGCCTTAAGTTAGTATTATAATTACTATGTATAATATTTTCTATTATAATATATAATAAATATTTTACATATTTATAAAACTTAGTCTGGCATTCAATAAAAAATAAGATGTGAAAATTTAAAAAGTGACTGAAAATCAAGAGAGAAAACAGATAATTGAAACAGACTCATAGGGAGGCTTTCATTACAAATGAGATGATATAGACTCTTTTTTCCCTGCTCTTCCTGGCTAAGTACAACTCTAAATCTTGGAATTGGCATAAAAGACACCCAAAGAAGAATTCTTGAAGTTTATAAGAAGAAAGTGAACTGATTTGGGATCACAGGATTGGAAGAACAACATAGTCATACAGCATGTTGCATCTTCCCATCCATTACAAGGCCACCTAGACCTGGTGTTTCCTGACCCTCTGACCTAGCAACAGAATGCAGGCTAGGTAGGTAGGCTCATTTCTCCCCTGAATCAAATGGAAGTCCCCCCTAAAAACATCTGGCAAGCCTGACAGCATTGGCAAAGGGGATCAATTGGGAGCTCTAGTCCTAATCCTAACCCTATCCCCATGTACATAAGTGGTGAGAGGAAGCACATTCCTTTCTTATCTGTCCTGAGATGTCCATTTTCCACTGAGGCAGGTTGGCAGAACCAGTAAGAGAGACCCAGCTATAGCAAACAGTCCAGTTTGGGAAGACTCTTCTTCCCTGTGGATTTGAGATTTTCCTTTTCAGCTTGAAGACACCAGGGTGGGTACTACCTGCAAAAAGGACACAGCCACAACAGATGGCCTGGTCTGAGAAAAGTGGTCCATTACAGAAGACTCTTTGTCTCTGTGGGTTCAAAGCTTGCCTTTTTTACTCCAGCAATACTGGGGAAGTTAGGAGTAACCTAGGACTACCACACCCTCTTTCTCTAAGAGACACCTGGCAGCCTGGCCTGGGGAAACTTCTTTATCCTCTCAGGCAGTGCCAGCAGGGACCAGTGGGAGCTCAATGGCACTGGATAAACAAAGCAGGCTAAATAACACTGCAAAGGCTCTGAAAATTAATCTACCATTGGAATAATAGCCTAGAAAAGTAGACCAAGACACTTGTGCTAAAACTAAACAGGGTGGCTACCTGTTAAAATAAAAGATTTAAAAGAAGCCTATATTAGAGACTTCTAACATAATAGGCAAAATGTTCATGATATAATAATCACTTGTCATACCATCAACAAAGAAACCACAACTTGAATCAGAAAAGACAATCAGCAGACACTAAGACGAATCGATGTCGGAATTTTCTGACAAGAATTTTAAAGTATCCATCATAAAAATGCTTCAAAATCAATTAAAAATTATCCTGAAACAAAAAATATAAAAATCTCAGCAAAAAGCCATGTAAAATTAATTGAAACTAAATAAATGAAATAAAAAAGCACCAAAATGGAAAGGACTGAAAAACAACAGGAAAAAAACCCCACCTACTGGTCAGGCTCATTAGAGTGGCAGTAACAGAATCAGTAAACTTGAGAAAGGAACTGTAGAATTCACTTAACAGGAAGAAAGCAAACTGCAAAAAAAAAAAAAAAAAAAAAGAAAAGAAAATGACTTGTAGGTCAATAACAAAAGACTTAACATTCACCTAATTGGATTTCCAGAGGAAGGAAAGTGAGTAGGACTAAAAGAGTGTTTGAAAGAAATAATAGCAGAAATCTTACCACATTTGGCAAAAGAAACAAACCTAAGGACCTTAGAAGCTATGCAAACTTCACATAGGATAAACCCAGTGAAACACCAAGGTATATTATAATTAGACTCTTGAAACCTAAAGGCAAAGAGAGAGTCTTAAAAGCACTCAGAGAGAAATGATGCATTACCTATAGGGAACACCAATTCAAATGGCAGTAGATTTCTCATCTGAAAACATGGAGGCTATCTAAAATGTTTTCAGTACCTATAGGGAACACCAGTTCAAATGACAGTAGATTCTCTCATGAAAACACAGAGAAGGACGTGACATGATATTTTTCAAGTGCTGAAATAAAAGGATTGTCAGTTGTGAATTCTATATCTGGTGAAATTGTGCCTCAGGAACTAGAGGAAAATAGAAACATTCTCAGATAATGGATACCTAAAGAATTTGTTGCTAGCAGAACAACCCTTGAAAATTGGCTAAAGAAAGTTCTTTAAGCAGAAAGGAAATGATAGTAGAAGGAATCTTGGAACCTTAGGAAGGAAGAGGGAACAATGGAAAGACAGAAATATGGGTACATAAAATAATAGACTGTACCAGGCTGGGCGTGGTGTCTCACACCTGTAATCCCAGCACTTTGCAGGGCTGAGGCAGGTGGATCACCTGAGGTCAGGAGTTTGAGACCAGCCTGATGAACATGGTGAAACCTCATGTCTACTAAATACAAAAAAAGAGAAAAAATTAGCTGGGTGTGGTGACACACACCTGTAATCCCAGCTACTTGGGAGGCTGAGGCAGGAGAATCACTTGAAGCTGGGAGGAGGAATGCAGTGAGCCGAGATTGCACCATTGCACTCCAGCTGGGCAACGAGTGAAACTCTGTCTCAAAAAGAAAAAATCGTAATAATAGACTGTCCCTTTCCTCCCAAGTCTCATCAGTTCTGTTTGATGGTAGAATAAAACATATAAAACCATCTGGTACTAAAGATGATGACATTTAAATCAAGATAAAGGACTTAAATGGAAGTGAGGTTTCCACACTTCGTTCAAAGTGGTAAAATGTTGTTACTAATAAGCAGATTATTATAAGTCACATGTTCATATTGTAAATAATTGTAGTAATCACTTAAAAGCTATACAAAAAGATAAACTCAAAAACAATATAAACAAATCAAACTGGAATCCATGATGGTTAATTTTAGGTATCAGTCCATGATGGTTAATTTTAGGTATCAGTCCATGATGGTTAATTTTAGGTATCAACTTGACTAGGTTAAGGAGGCCCTAGGTAGCTGGTAAAGTATTCTTTCTGTGTGTGTCTGTGAGGATGTTTCCAGAAGAGGTTGGCACCTGAATCAGTGAACTGAGTAAAGAAGATTACACCTGCCTACTATGGGTGGCCACCATCCAATTGGTTGAGGGTGTAGATAGAACAAAAAGGCAAATCTCATTTCTCTTCTGGAGCTGGAAGACCTGTCTTCTCCTCTCCTTGGACATCAGAACTCTAGGCTCTCTGTTCCTCAGACCTCAGGACTAGCACAAGCAGTCTCCCAGGTTCTTGGGCCTTTGGCCTCAGACTGAGTTATACCACCAGCTCCCTTGGTTCTCAGGCTTTGGACTTGTCCTGCACTGTCCCTGCCTCTCCAGCTTGCAGACAGCCTATCGTGGGACTTCTCAGCTCCTGTAATTGTATGAGCCAATTTGCCTAATAAGTCCTCCCTCATATCCAGTTTGTTCTGTTTCTCTGGAGAACCCTAATGTAGGACTCTAAAAAATGTTCAAGTGACTTATAGGAAGGCAAGAAGAGAAGAACAAAAGAATAAGAACTTAAGCCTGAGTGTATTAATAATTACCTTAAATGTAAATGGACTATATACCAGTCAAAAGACAGAGACTGACAGAGTGGATGAAGAAACGTGACCCAACTATATATTGCTTATAGGAAAGTTACTTCAAATTGAATAATGTAGGTAAATAGAAAAGGATGGAAAAATTCTACCATGCAAACATTGATTTAATAAAAAATCAGAAATGGCTGTATTAATGTTTGATAAATTAGACTTCAGAGCAAAGATAATTACCAGAGACAAAGAAGGGCGTAATGATAAAATGCTACATTAAGGATTGCCAGGGCATAGAGATAGGAGGTATGCTGATTATAAAAGGCCAATGTGAAGAATCCTTATATAGTGTTGGAACTGTTCAGTGTCTTGACTGTGGAGGTAGATCCCCTGAATCTATCAGGTGACAGAAGTGTATAGACTTGACACACTCACACATACACATACACATACACTGGCACACACAAATGAGTACGAGTAAAACAGTAGAAACCAGAATGTGATTGACTTATCAATGTCAGTATTCTGGTTGTGATACTATACTGTAGTTTTTAAAAATGTTGCCATTTGGGGAAACTGGTCAAAGTGTACAAGGAATCTCTCCATATTGCTTCTTACTACATGTTAATCTACTGTTATCTCAATTAAAATTTCAGTTATTTAAAAAACAGAGTCAAGGAGACTAAGAAGACATTAAAAGTAAATGTGCTGCCCCTGTGTGGTGGCTTATGCCTATAGTCCCAGCACTTTGGGAGGCCAAGGCAGATGGATCACCTGAGGTCAGGAGTTCGAGACCACCCTGGCGAACATGGTGAAACCCTGTCTCTGTTAAAAATACAAAAGTTAGCCGGGTGTGGTGGTGGCTACCTATAATCCCAGCTAATTAGGAGGCCAAGACAAGAGAATAGTTTGTGACACTAGTTTGAATCTGGGAGGTGGAGGTTGCAGTGAGCTGAGATGGCACCACTGCACTCCTGACTGGGCGACAAAGTGAGACTATGTATCAGAAAAATAGTAAATGCACTGTGGAGTTCTGTGTTGGATTTTGGAACAGACCAAAAAAGGCCATTAACAGAAACACACACACACACACACACACACACACACACACACACACACACACACACGAGTCAGTTTTTAGAATGATCAAAAATACACTTCAAAATAAATGATTAATATCTTTAAGAATTTACATGAATTTACATAACAAGTTCAATAATTTTAGTAGAGAATTAGTATAAAAAGAATCACTGGAAACTAGAAATACAATGATTGATTTTAAGAGCCTTAGATGAAAAGAGAATTAAGATAAATAAGATATGTTAGGGAAAAATACCTGTATAGAAGCACAGAGACAAAGGAATGAAAAATATTAGGTTGGTGCAAAAGTAATTGTGGTTTTTGCCAGTTTTTTTTTTTTTTTTGAGACAGTCTCACTCCATCACCAGGTGCCAGGCTGGAATGCAGTGGCGCGACCTCAGCTCACTGCAACCTCCACTGCCCGGGTTCAAGTAATTCTTCTGCCTCAGCCTCCTGAGTAGCTGGGACTACAGGTGCGCGCCACCCACGCCCAGCTAAGTTTTTTGTATTTTTAGTAGAGACGGGGTTTCACCATGTTGACTAGGATGGTCTCGATCTCTTGACTTCGTGATCCGCCCGCCTTGGCCTCCCAAAGTGTTGGGATTACAGGTGTGAGCCACCGTGCCCGGCCTTTGCCAGTTTTTTTAATGGTAAAAACCACAATTACTTTTGCACCAACCTAATATTTAAACATTGGCATTCAAAAATGGCAAAAACTACAGTTACTTTTGCACATACCAAAAGGAATGTGAAGGATGTGGGACACAGTTGTAATTAGAACTCCAAAAGGAGAAAAAAAGAGTGGAGCAGAAGCAATACTCAAGGAGATAATGTCCTAGAATGTTCACAGAGTGATATGCTTAAAGCTGCCGATTTAGGAAATGCAGTAAACACCAAACAGGATAAGGAAAGAAAAGTAGATTGAGCATTTTTGCTAACAACCAAAGACAAAGTTTAAAATCTTAAAGCAACCAGTGGATTGAGACACATTTTTACACAAGCAAGAACAAGGCTGGGCATGATGGTCATACCTGTAATCCCAGTACTTTCGGAGGCTGAGGTGGGATGATTGCTTGAGCCCAGGAGTTTGAGACCAGCCTGGGTAACATAGTGAGACCCTGTCTGTGTTTAAAAAATTTATTTTCTTACTAAAAAAAAAAAAGCAAGGACAAGACTGAAAGCTACCTTCTTAATATAAACAATGGAAACTAAAACAATGGAATGACATTTTTAGTGCTGAATAGAAAATAAATGCCAACATAGAATTGTATGCCAAGAGTTGACAGACTTTCTTTTTTAAAGGACCAGGTAGTTCATATATTAGACTCCTGAACCATGTAAGATCTCTGCCACAACTATTCTGCCATTGTTGTGTGAAAGCAGTCATAAACAGTCCTAAGTGAATGGACATGGCTGTGTTCCAGTAAAACCTTACTTATAGAAACAGGCTGTTAGTCCACGGGCTATAACTCCCTACCCTTCTATATCCAGTAGAAAATATACTTCAAAAATGAGGAACTACAGATATTTTCATATGAACAAAAACAGAGGGGGTTAATCAGCAGCAGCCTTACAGTAAAAGGAATGATTACAGAAGGAAATACAGAGATTGTAAGAGGAATGAGGAACAGTGGAAAGAATGAAGTGTGGGTAAACTTAATTGAATGTTAATTGTTTTTTTTTTTTTTTTTTTAAGATGAGGTTTCACCATGATGGCCAGGCTGGTCTTGAACTCCTGACCTCAGGTGATCCACCCACCTCGGCCTCCCAAAGTGCTAGGATTACAGGCGTGAGCTACCGCGCCCGGCCGAAATGTTAATTGTAAGCAATAATAATATCCTGTGGGATTTAGAATATAGAATTAAAATACACACCAGAATAAAATACCTAGGAATACAACTTACAAGGGATGTGTAGAACCTCTTCAAGGAGAACTATAAACCACTGCTCAAGGAAATAAGAGAGGACATGAACAAATGGAAAAACATTCCATGCTTATGGATAGGAAGAATCAATATCATGAAAATGGCCATACTGCCCAAAGTAATTTATAGATTCAGTGCTATCCCCATCAAGCTACCAATGACTTTCTTCACAGAATTAGAAAAAAAATGACTTTAAATTTCATATGGAACCAAAAAAGAGCCCCGTATAGCTAAGACAATCCTAAGCAAAAAGAACAAAGCTGGAGGCATCATGCTACCTGACTTGAAACTATACAAGGCTACAGTTACCAAGACAGCACGGTACTGGTACCAAAACAGATATATAGACCAATGGAACAGCACAGAGGCCTCAGAAATAAGGCCACACATCTACAACCATCTGATTTTTGACAAAACTGACAAAAACAAGCAATGGGGAAAGGATTCCCTATTTAATAAATGGTGTTGGGAAAACTGGCTAGCCATATGCAGAAAACTGAAACTGGACCCTTCCTTACACATTATACAAAAATTAACTCAAGATGGATTAAAGACTTGAACACAAAACCTAAAACCATAGAAACCCTAGAAGAAAACCTAGGTAGTATCATTCAGGACATAGACATGGGCAAAGATTTCATGACTAAGACACCAATGGCAACAAAAGCCAAAATTGATAAATGGGATCTAATTGAAATAAAGAGCTTCTGCACACTAAAAAAAAAAAAAAAAAACTCATCAGAGTGATCAGGCAACCTACAAAATGGAAGAAAAGTTTTGCAATCTGTCCATCTGACAAAGGGCTAATATCCAGAATTTACAAAGAACTTAAGAGAAAACAACCCCATCAAAAAGTGGGTGAAGGATATGAACAGACACTTCTCAGAAGAAGGCATTTACGTGGCCAACAAACATAAGAAAAAAAGCTCATCATCACTGGTCATTAGAGAAATGCAAATCAAAACCACAATGAGATACCATCTCACGCCAGTTAGATTAGTGATCATTAAAAAGTCAGGAAACAAAAGATGCTGTAGAGGATGTGGAGAAACAGTAACTCCTTTACACTGTTGGCGGGAGTATAAATTAGTTCAACCATTGTGGGGAGGTAGTGTGGTGATTCTTCAAGGATCTAGAACCAGAAATAACTTTTGACCCAGCAATCCTATTACTGGGTATATAACCAAAGGATTATTCTACTATAAAGACACATGCACATGTATATTGTGGCACTATTCACAATTGCAAAGACTTGGAACCAACTCAGATGCCCTTCAGTGATAGACTAGATAAAGAAAATGTGGCACATATATACCATGGAATACTATGCAGCCATAAAAAGGGTGAGTTGATGTCCTTTGCAAGGACATGGATGAAGCTGGAAACCATCATTCTTAGGAAACTAACACAGGAACAGAAAACCAACCACTGCATGTTCTCACTCATAAGTGGGAGTTGAACAATGAGAACACATGGACCCAGGGAGGGGAACATCACACACTGGGGCCTGTCAGGGAATGGGGGACTAGGCAAGGGATAGCATTAGGAGAAATACCTAATGTAGATGACGGGTTGATAGGTGCAGCAAATCATCATGGCAAGTGTATACCTATGTAACAAACCTGCACGTTCTGCACATGTATCCCAGAACTTAAAGTATTAAAAAAAAAAAAAAAGCCAGGCCAGGCATGATCGCTCACACCTGTAATCCCAGCACTTTGGGAGGCTGAGGCCAGTGGATCACAAGGTCAGGAGTTCAAGACCAGCCTGGCCAGGATGGTGAAACCCTGTCTCTACTAAAAATACAAAAATTAGCCAGGCATGGTGGCGGACTCCTGTAATCCCAGCTACTCGGGAGGCTGAGGCAGAGAATTACTTGAACAAACCAGGAGGCGGAGGTTACAGTGAGCCAAGATTGTGCCACTGTACTCCAGCCTGGGCAACAGGAGCAAGACTCCATCTCAAAAAAAAAAAAAAAAAAAAAAAAAATAGCCAGCCAGTCACTTTATCAATCAATGTAACTGACCACATTAACAGAATAAAGAAGAGAAGTTATGTGATCATTTAAATGATGTGGAAAAAGCATCTGACAAAATGTTATCAGGCATACATGATAAAAATGCTCAGTAAACTAGGAGTAGAAGAAGGAAGGTTTCTTAAATTTTTTTGATAAGACACAGGATCTTGCTCCATCACACAGGCTGGAGTACAGTGACGTGATCATGGCCCACTGCAGCCTTGAACTCCTAAGCTCAAGCAATTCCCATACCTCAGCTTCCTGAGTAGCTAGGAGTACAGCCACATACCACCACACATGGCTAATTAAAAAGGTTTTTTTTTTTTTGGTAGAGACAGAGTCTGTGTTACCCAGACTGGTCTAAACTCCTGGCCTCAAGAGATCTTCCTGCTTTGCCCTCTCAAAGCGCTGGGATTACAGGCATGAGCCACCATGCCTTACCTAGAAGGGAGCATCTTCAATTTGATAAAAAACATCTACAAAAAATCTACAGCTAACATCATACTTAATGGTGAAAAATTTGAACTCTTTCTTTTCACCATTGGGAGCAAGGCAAGGATGCCCACTCTCATGACTTCTGTTAAACATTGTGTAGAGGTCCTAGCAAGTGCAATAAGGGAAGAAAAATAAAGTCATCCAGATTGGGAGGACAAAAGAAGTAAAACTCTTTGTAGATGACATGATTTGTTTGAGACCTCAGCTGAGTGTTACAACAACAACAACAACAACAAAAAGATGACATGTTTAGAAAGAGAATGATGAGTATAAAAAACACCTGCTAGAAGCATTGAACCTGTTTAGCAAGGTTGCAGGATACAAGGTAGTCTGTAATCAGTCATATATCTGTTATTAGCAAGAAACAATTGGAAAATAAAATCAAAGCACCATCATTCAAATAGCATTTAAAAAACCTAAAATACTTAGGAATAAATCTGACAAAAGATACGCCTGTCTTGTACACTGAAAACTATAAAACATTGTTGAGAGATACTAAAGTCCTGTATAAACGGGGGATATACCATATTTATGGATTGGAAGGATGTTTATTCTCCCCAAATTTATCTGTAGATTAAATGTAATCCCAGTCAAAATCCCAGAAAGTTTTTTCTTTGGTAATTTTTGGGAAACTGATTCTAAAATGTATATGGAATTGCCAAGAGCCTAGATTACCAAATCAACCTAAATAATCTTGAATAAGAAGAACAGATTTGGTGGTCGCTTATACCTGTAATCCCAGCACTTTGGGAGGCTGAGGTGGATGGATCACGAATTGCACTACTTTAAGACTTTCTGGATTTGAGACAGGGTCTTGCTCTGTCACCCAGGCTGGAGTGCGGTAGTGCAATCTCAGCTCACTGCAGCCTCCACCTCCTGGGTTCAAGTGATTCTCGTGCCTCAGCCTCCTGAGTAGCTGGAATTACAGGCACATGCCACCACGCCTGGCTAATTTTTGTATTTTTAGTAGAGATAGGCTTCCACCGTGTTGGCCAGGCTGGTCTCGACCTCCTGACCTCAAGTGATCTGCCTGCTTTGGCCTCCTATAGTGCTGGTATTCCAGGTGTGAGCCACCATGCCCAGCTAAGATTTTCTGTAAAGCTAGAGCAATCAAGATACTATGGTATTATAAAGATAGACATAGATATTGACAGAAGAGAATAGAGAGACCAGAAAGAGACCTACACATTCATGATTAATTGATTTCTTTTTCTTTCTCTTTCCCCTTCCTTCTTTCCTCCCTTCTTTCCTTCTGTCTTTCCTTCCTTCTCTCCTTCCTGCCTTCCTACCTTCCTTCCTGAAACAAGTGAATATTGACCCTTGCCTTATACCACACACAAAAACTAATACAGACAACTAAAGACTTAAACATAAAACCTGAAGCTATAGAACTTCTAGAAAAAAAGTGAGAGAAAATTTTTACATCCTTGGCATAGGCAGTTTTTTTTTAAGCATCAGTCATAAAGGAGAAAAATCAAAACCTCTCCTCTTCAAAAGACATTGTTAGGAAACAAAAAGATAAGCCATAGACTAGCAGAAAATATTTACAAAACATATATCTGATAAAGGGCTTGTAACCAGAATATAGGAAGAATCCTTATAACTCAATAATAGAAACAAAAAACCCACATAAAAATGGGCAGAAGTACAGGAAAATAATAAAATACCCAGGAATACAGCTAACCGGGGAGGTGAAAGATCTCTACAACTAGAATTACAAAACACTGCTGAATGAAATCAGAGACAACAGAAACAAATGGAAAAACATTCATGCTCACGGATAGGAAGAATCAATATTGTTAACATGTACATACTGCCCAAAGCAGTTTACAGATTCAGTGCTGTTTGTATCAAACTACCAACGACATTTTTCACAGAATTAGAAAAAACTGTTCTAAAATTCGTTTGGAACCAAAAAGCCCAAATAGTCAAAGCAGTCCTAAGCAAAAAGAACAAAGCTGGAGACATCACACAACCCAGTTTCAAACTATATTACAAGGCTACAGTAACTAAAATGGCATGGTGCTGGTATAAAAACAGACACATAGACCAAGGGAACAGATTAGAGAACTGAGAAATAAACCCATACAACTACAACCATCTAATCTTCAAAGTTAACAAAACAAGGAATGGGGAAATTACTTCCTATTCAATACATCGTGCTGGGCTAGTTGGCTAGCTATATGAAGAAGATTGAAGCTGGACCTCTACCTTTTACCATATAAGAAAATCAGCTCAAGGTATGTTAACAAATGTAAAACCTAAAACTATGAAAACCCTAGAAGAAAACTTAGGAAATACCATTCTGGACGTCGGCCCTGGCAAACACTTCATGATAGAGACTCCAAAAGCAATTATAACGAAAACAGAAATTGAAAAGTGAGACCTGATTAAACTAGAGAGCTTCTGCACAGCAACAACAACAACAACAACAACAAACAAAAAACTTATCAACAGAGTAAACAGACAACCTACAGAGTGGGAGAAAATATTTGTAAACTTATGCATCTAACAAAGGTCTAATATCCAGACTCTATAAGGAACTTAAGCATATCAAGAAGCAAAAACCTAGACAACTTCATTAAAAAATGGGCCAAAGACATGAACAGATACTTCTGAAAAAGAAGACACATGTGACCAACAAGCATATGAAACAATGCTCAGAATCACTAATCATTAGGGAAATGCAAATGAAAACCACAGTGAGATACCATCTCATACCACTCAGAATGGCTATTATTAAAAAGTCAAAAATAACAGATGCTGACAAGGTTGTGGAGAAAAGGGAACACTTTACGCTGCTAGTGGGAGTGTAGATTAGTTCAATAGTCTGGGAGTTTTCAGCAGTGCAGAAAGCAGTCTAGAGGTTTCTCAGATAACCTAAAGTAAAGGTTCATTCAACCTAGCAGTCCCATTACTGGGTATATACCCAAAGGAGTATAAATTTTTCTACAATAAAGACACATGCATGTGTATTTTCATTGCAGCGCTGTTTACTATAGCAGTGACGTGGAATCAGCCTGGATGCCCCATCAACAGTAGACTAAAGAAAATGTGGTACACGCATGGTGGCTCATGTCTGTAATCCCAGCACTTTGGGAGGCTGAGGCGGGTGGATCGCCTGAAGTCAGGAGTTTGAGACCAGCCTGGCTAACAGGGTGAAACTCTGTCCCTAATAAAAATACAAAAATTAGCTGGAAGTGGTGGCAGGTGCCTATAATCCCAGCTACTTGGGGGACTGAGGCAGGACAATCGCTTGAACCTGGAGGGCAGAGGTTGCTGTGAGCCGAGATTGCGCCACTGCACTCCAGCCTGGGTGACAGAGTGAAACTCCGTTAAAAAAAAAAAAAAAAAAAAAAAAAAAAAAGGAAAATGTGGTACATATATACCATGGAATACTACCACCTATAAAAATGGAGGCAGTCATGTCCTTTGCAGCAACCTGGATGCAGCTGGAGGCAGTTATCCTAAGTGAATTAATGCAGGAACGGAAAACACCAAATACCGCTTACTCTCACAAGTGGGAGCTAACCATTGAGTACACATGGACACAAAGGAAGGGAGCAAGAGACCCCAGGATCTGCTTGAGAGTGGAGGGTAGGAAGAGAGTGAGGATTGAAAAATTACCTTTCAGGTATTTTGCTGATTACTTGGGTGATGAAATTATCTGTACATCAAACCCCTGCAAAACCTGCACATATTCCCCTGGAACCTAAAATAAAAGTTGGAAAGAAAAAAAAGGGTAAACATAAGAACAAACACATCACAAAATTTTATGTGTAAATGAACAGTAAACACCAGAAATAAATCTTTTTTATTTTATTCTTTTGGGGGCAGTTTCTCCCTCTGTCATCCAAGCTGGAGTGCAGTGGTACCATCTTGGCTCACTGCAACCTGTGCTTCCTGGGCTCAAATGATCCTTCTACCTTAGCCTCCCAAGTAGTTGGGACTACAGGCATGTACCACCACACTCAGCTAAGTTTTTTGTATTTTTTGCAGCAACAGGGTTTCACTACGTTGTTTAGGCTGATCTCGAACTCCTGGGCTTAAATGATCCACCTGCCTTGGCCTCCTAAAGTGCTAAGATTATAGACATGAGCCACCGTGCCCAGCTGCGAAAATCTTTAAATATCAGAAAAATGCATATTTAAACCATAATGAGATAGAATAACATATATTCACTGGAATAACCAATAAAAGTCCTGATTATACCAAATGTGGGAACTGATGTGGAATAAGTAGAACTCTCATACCTTGAAGATGTGATTGTAAGATGGAATAGCCACTGAGGAAACAGTTTGGTAGCTTTTTAAAAATTTAAGTGCATATCTATACTTTGATCCAGTGATTTCATTTTGTATATTTATTCAAGAGAAAGACTTATACATGTCTTAGCTTCATTTATAAGAGCCTGTGGGACCAGGCGCCGTGGCTCACGCCTGTAATCCCAGCACTTTGGGAGGCCGAGGTGGGCGGATCACGAGGTCAAGAGATCAAGACCATCCTGGCCAATATGGTGAAACCCTGTCTCTACTAAAAATACAAAAAAATTAGCTGGGCATGGTGGTGTGCGCCTGTAGTCCCAGCTACTTGGGAGGCTGAGGCAGGATAATTGCTTGAACCCGGGAGGCGGAGGTTGCAGTGAGCCGAGGTTGCGCCACTGCACTCCAGTCTGGCACCTGGTGACGGAGTGAGACTCTGTCTCAAAAAAAAAAAAAAAAAGCCTGTAATTACATAATCCGTGTGTCCACCAATAAACAAGTTATGTATTTTCGTACAAGAGAATACTACTCAGCAGTGTGAAGGAGCAAACTATTGATACAATACTTAGAAAAGTTATGTTGCTCAAAAGAAGCAAGACACAAAATTGTCTCTGATTCCCTTAAACCAGATTCTGTGAAACTGATCTATAGTGGGAAAGGTAAGATCAATGTTTGAGGCAGAGGTTGGGAGGGATTACCTGAAGACGGATGTAAGAGAGCTTTTGGGGGTGAGGGAACTGTTTTATATCCTGTTTGAGGAAGTTACATGTTGTGTATACATTTGTCAAAACTTGTCAAATTGCACACTTAAGTAAGCTGCATTTTATTATATGTAAATTTTCACTAAGGTTGATTAAAAACTTAGAAGGAATCAAATCGGTATAGCAGTCATTAAACTAAATGCAAGTAGATTATATTGTGCCGGTAAAATACTGTTAGGTTTGTTTAAGAAACAAAACCTAACCAAGTCTTGTTTAGAAGAAATAAGCTATTGAAAACTTGATAAGTAAAGCTGAAAATAAAAGAGTTGAATAAAGATCTGAGATACAGGAAAATAACCAAAAGATCAGTAATTATAATAGTATTAGATAAGGTGAAATTTAAATATCAAACTAGGTAAGTGGATTGTTACCATTGTAAAAGGCAGATTTTATGAAAATCTAATAGCCATAATTTTGTGTGGCTAAAAAGCTTAACACATAAAAATAATGTGAGTAGTATGGTAGAGCAGCCATGGTATGGGATTTCAACATATTTTATTGGAGACAGAGTTTCGCTCTTTTGCCCAGGCTGGAGTAAAGTGGCATGATCTCGGCTCACTGCAATGTCTGCCCCACCGGGTTCAAGCTATTCTTCTGCCTCAGCCTCCTGAGTAGCTGGGATTAGGGTGCTTGCCACCATGCCCAGCAATTTTCTTTTTTTTTTTTGTAGAGACGAGGTTTTGCCTTGTTGGCCAGAGTGGTCTCGAACTCCTGACCTCGTGATCCACACTCGCCTCGGCCTCCCAAAGTGCTATGATTATACGTGTGAGCCACTGTGCCCAGCCAGGATTTCAATATATGTTTAGATCTAGTAGATGAAAATATGAATATAAGTAATTGAATAGTACATTCAATAAACTTAGTTATATATGTGTAGAAATAGTGTTTTAAATTCCTGCAATAGATCTTTTTTAATGTCCAAGGAACTGTGGTCAGTTTATTAATGTCCAAGGTACTTGACCATAAAGAAAATCTTAACAGATGAGAAAAGTTGAGATTTTATAGACTGCATTATCTGGTAATAATATAAGTAAAGTAGAAGGAGGTAACTATGAGATGACGCCTTTGAAACCTGCCTTCCTGTTCCCCTGTTCTCCCTGTATTTGTTTCTGCTGCAGAATTACCTCAGTATTCTTGAACTGAGAAATTGGTAGTGGCAAGGTCTTTATTCTTTATATTTCTAGCCTTGCATTATTGAAATGCCCTTCAGTTTGATGCCTTTGTGTAACTTCTGGTGAACCAGGTTTTTCTAGTGTACAGCTGGTGCCCATGCCCACACCTAGATTATCAACAATACTGTAAAACTTGACCTGAAATTTTGGGTTGATATTCCTAGCCTTTCTCTTTCAAATTTCTTTAAGCTTTCAGTAATCGCTTGTTGGCCATTTATTAGAACACAGGAAATTTTGAATTCAAAACTCACATAATTTATGTAATCCTAGCACTTTGGGAGGCTGAGGCGGGCGAATCACGACGTCAAGAGATCAAGACCATCCTGACCAACGTAGCGAAACCCCGTCTCTACTAAAATACAAAAATTAGCTGGATGTGGTGGCGTGCACCTGTAGTCCCAGCTATGTGGGAGGCTGAGGCAGGAGAATTGCTTGAACCCAGGAGGCAGAAGTTGCAGTGAGCCGAGATCGTGCCACTGTACTCCAGCCTTGTGCCTGGCGATAGAGCGAGACTCAAAAAATAAAATAAAATAAAATAAAAACTCACATAATTTGAAAGAAACAGGACCACCTAATGCTGAGAGTATGTGGAGAATAGCATATTCTCATATATTGCTGGTGCAAATGTGAATTGTTACAGCCTTTTGGAAAATAATTTGGCAGCTTGGTTAACAATTAAAATGCAGATTCCTTTTGGCCTAGTATACCTCCTCCTAAGATTTCTATTCTTAGAAATAAAAGCACAAGTAAGGCCATATGTACAGGGATATTTATTGCAGCAATGTGCATATTGTCAACCAACTGAAAACAAAATGAACATTAGTAGGGAAAGGCAGGAAAAATGATACATCCATAAGTGGGATATTATGCTACATAAAGAAAAAATAAATTAGACTAATACCTGATTAGTTTGAGAAATTTCCTTAAGGTTTTGTTGAGTGAGCAAAGAAAGATGCAGAAAAGTAATATAATAATTTGTGTAACCAAAAAATGATTTAAAAGAATTCTGCCTATATCATAGGCTCATGAGTATGAAGAAAAGTATTTAAGAATGCCTGCTAGGTGGTTAAATGTTTACTTTGGTCAAGGGTGGGTCGGAGTAACTAGGGAGGTAGGTTAAAAAAAAAAGGAGAATTGTTCTTTATTAAAAACAAAAAAAATTGTCTGTCATCCCATCTATGCGTTATCTGTAAAATTATATAAATATGTATGTTTAAAGATACTAAGTAAACATTTAAAATAAAACTGACCTATTTCCCAGCCTGGGCAACATAGCAAGACCCCATCTCTAAAAAAAAAAATGAATTAAAATAAATTAGCTAGATGTAATGGTGTGTGCCTATAGTCCGAGTTACTCCAGAGGCTGAGGTAGGAGGATCACCTGAGTCCAGGAGTCTGAGGCTGCAGTGAGCCAATGAGCTTGCCACTGCACTCCAACCTAGATGTCAGAGTGAGAGTCTGTCTGAAAAAAACAAACAATTATTTCTTTTCTGAAAGTGATGCTGATTTGCAAACCTAAGTGTTCATGTAAAGTCCATTGAAACTCTTAGGAGCAGAAGAAGCATAGTGGAGAGCCATAAAAACTTCTGTGTCAGACTCTAAAACAAAGAATCAAGGAAGTGTGTACATATACACATGCAATTAAACAACCAGTGGGAAATTGACCTAAGAAACTAGAAGGCTAGAGTAAGGTCGTTTTTGTGGGTGGTTGATACTGTTTTTCAGGGACTTTACATTCCTTTGATTTACTATTCTTGGTGTTGGCTTTGTGTTCAGGCATAACACAGGCTTTGTGTTCAGGCTGTAGTAGTTCCAGCTATAAAATCCAGCCATAGCAAAGTCCAGAGAGAGAAGGATGATCTCTTCTTGGATGTTTATCTTAGGTTGTTTTTTAAAAAGCATTTGCTAAGACTGAGTTTGGGTTACAAGTTTATTATAATATTGTAGAGGAAGATGTTACTGGAAGCAAAAGCAGAATTAGAAGAAGTTGAGCTCCAGTGCAGGCCTGACAAAAGGGAACTGTAGGGCAAGATTGCTTATTTGAGTTGTCCCATGTTGGATTGAAATACCTGGGCCTTTATTCTCTTTATGGTATGGGCTGCCATTGGTAGGGCATGACCTGTGACAAGTCAGCTCCTGAAGGAATTGATGTTCTGCTGACCTTGTTCTCTGCTGCTACTGCTTGCAACAAGTTCTTCCTTGAAGAGGAGATCTAGATGGCATGTCTCCCTGTCCACACAATGTCTTAAGAATAAGAAAATATTTCCTAGAAGTCATCCATCAGATGTGCCCTCACATCTAAGTATTAGATTACATGCTGCATCAGAGAGTCATGGTTACATATCATGGCCTTTTTCTACTTCTTTAGGAAGATAATTCTGATGTTTTGGTGGGTACATGGTCATCTGGGATAATGGCTACATTTTTCAGCCTCCCTGTACTTGTACACATGTCAGTAACTTCTGGCTAATGGAATGTAAGTTGAATTTTCATGTTTGACTTAACAGGGAGAGAGAGGGTGTACCCCTTGTTTTCTTTTCCTTCTTCCTGCTGAGTAGAATTTGAGTATAATATCTGGAGCTTGAGCCACTATCTTGGATTATGAGGTAGAAGCCACATGTTGGGGATGACAGAGCAATAGTATAGAGCAGCATTAGGTCCCTGATGATCATGGAAATACCTTACATGCTCTGGATTGCTTACCTTTGGATTTTGTTATCTTGGTGATTAACCCATTACTGTTTAGGTTTTTCTGTCAGTTGCATTAGAGCCTAATCATTCATACACACACACACACACACACACACACACACACACACACACGATATATATTTACATAAATGTATATATATATTTACATAAATGTATATATATTTACATAAATGTATATATTTACATAAATGTGTGTGTATATATATATATATATATATATATATATATATATTTTTTTTTTTTTTTTTTTTCCCCCCAGGATCATAGACAGAGGCTAACAAATCCTGCCTCAGGTTTATTTGTACAAATAGCAGAGGAGGACCCCAGCCCCATGCAGATGACAGCCCCGGGGGGTCGCACCAGTCCTTCTGCCCTCATGTTGGCAGACAGAAGTATCTACTCTGAAGCCTTGGTAGGGGCCTGGGCACCTTTAGGAGCCTGATCTGGAACTGAAGCTGGAGCTGCAGCCTGGGCCTTGGTTTGATCCTTGGCCTTGGCCTTGACCTTTGGCCGGCAGAGCCTAAGCCCCTTGGCAATGTGTGCACGAGCACACTTCCCAAGCTTGGGGTGGGCAATGTAGGCAAGTTGATCGAGCTTGCGGCTGACACCCTTTGGGATCTTGGGCTTAACCTCCTTGGGCTTTATGAGGGCCTTGATGGCCTCGGCACGCGCACTCATGACCTTGGCATTGTTGGCCTGCATCTTCTTTAGACCTTTCTTGTTGTGCTTCTTGGCAAAGCGCATGTTCCTCAGGAACTTGGGGTCCACCCCCTTAAGAGATTCGTATCTTTGTGATCGGGGTTTCTTGATACCATTTCTGTGCCATTTTCGGGACTGGTTGTGTGTGGTGTGGTTCTTGGACTTGGCCATGTCTGCACCTAAGCCGCAGTTTCCCTAAATATATATATTTTTAAAAATAGAGATGAGGGTGTTGCTGTGCTGGCCAGGCTGATCTTGAACTCCTGGCCTCAAGCAGTCCTCCTGCCTCAGCCTCCCAGACTGCTGTGATTACAGGCATGAGCCACCATGCCTGTCTCACAGTTAATTTTAATTGATACACATTTCTATTTTTTTTTCCCCTGCTCCACCCAACTCTAATTGATACACATTTCTAATCAGACAGTGGCAAGGGGCATGGGAAAACATGATTGGCTTAGACTAACGTTTTGGGGTGGAATGGATTTTGGGGGAGTAAGACATGGATACATCTCTATCAGGCAAGTACAGCAGAGGGAGAGAAAGGCAAGAAAATCAAGAGGTTTGCAGGGTATGAGTCTTGTGATGGACTATGGAGTCTTAACTAGGTAAGTGAGAAAGTGAAATGTGCGGATGCTAGGTGGTGAACAGTGAAGAAATGAATAGTTCAGTGGATTGGTGGTCCCCATGGAACCGAAGACCCATTGGAAAGGGGGAAATAGGATAAATGAGCCGGAGAGATGAGACAGTAACAGACAGAGGTTAGGGTGCATTTTTTTTTGTGGTAATGTTGTTACTGATAATAACAGGGGCCAGAGAAGGGGTGGCTAAAGAGGTGTGGAGGAAAGATTGTTAATGGTTCTGATAAGAATGGAGAGGCTGGGTTTGGATGGAACATCTTTGATGTTGATGCAGATGAGTGGAAAACAGTGAACAATTTGCTAATATCTTCAGTGCATTAGAAGGAGTAGCTGGGAGATGACTCAGAAAGTAAGAGAGGCAGATCCAGAAGCGAGCATGTGTTCAGAGAGGCTGGTGTTGTTGATGAAAGAGGGAAGAAAAATGATCTGGAAACAGCCATGAGGAAGGAAATAGCGTCCTTCTCAAATAAAACGGTTTTGTATAGCAACAGATACTTGCAGGTTGTAATGGGTCACGCCTGTAATCCCAGCATTTTGGGAGGCCAAGACCGGAGGATTGCTTGAGGCCAGAAGTTCAAGTTTTGTGAGACTCTGTCTCTACAAAAAATTTAAAAAAACATAAATTTAAGAAATTTATGGCTGGGTGTGAAGGCTCAAGCCTGTAATTCTAGTGTTTTGGGAAGCCAAGGTGGGAGGATCTCTTGAGGCCAGGAACTCGAGACCAGCCTGGACAACATAGTGAGACCCCATCTTTTCCAAAAGAAAAAAAGATGACATAAAATACAAAGAAGAAAAGTAAACTGGGAAGATATATTTATAGCATGTTTAACATAGACATGGGAGGTATCTTTAATACAAAAAGAGCTCCTAAACATTAATTTGAAAAAGCTGACTTAGTAGCAAAGTAAGAAAAGAATATGATGTCTTAATTCACAAAGGAGGAAGTAGCACAGATGGTTAAAATATATGAGAAGATCTTCAAACATCAGGGTTAGTGTTATAGCAGTTGAAACATTAGTGGGATCAGGATATTCCTATCATATTGTCAAGACCTAAAAGTATTAGTAAACTTCACTCTTGGCACAAGTATGGGAAGCTCATGGGAGGATGGTAGATAGCCCTTCAGAAGCAGCAGTGAGATAGCCATGATGGGTTTGTGGTCTGTTGTGGCTTCATGTGCTTGCTTGCCCGCACAGCTATGCTGTCCTCATCATTACTGTTTTAACTGCACTTTACTTATAACCATTTGATCTTATTTTATAAAAACAAATTTATATTTATAAGTAAGTTCTTGTGGCCATTTTCATCAAAAGTGTGATTTTCCCTTCTCAGCTAGAAAGATTTAGGTATGTTTTGTTCATTCCTATTGGTTTTAATATTTTTCTATCTTCTTTTTTTTCTGTATGTGATAAGTATTCATTTCATCTAAATTTATGCAATCTGAATATAACTAGCCATTTTCTACTGCTTATAGTATGGGTTAATGTACCCATTATGTTTAATTTGTATTGTATTAAGAATTAAGAAATATTAATATATGAAAATATATAAAATATGTAAATATATATATGGAATTAATATAGTAGACCTAAGTTTTCTTTTTTAATTTAAATTACAGACTAACTGGATCTTCTGGGTTTGTAACAGATGGACCTGGAAATTATAAATATAAAACGAAGTGCACATGGCTCATTGAAGGACAGTAAGTAGTAATGGCTGACTTAATTTTTGTTTTTTAGGTTAGAGGTCAGTGTGACATTATTTTTCCCACAAGTCAAATTAATAATCTGTAACATAAAGTACTTAAGACATTTATTTGATATTTTTTCATTTGACAAGTGAATTTTATTTTCTTAGTATTCATTAATTTAAAAGTTTAATGTTGATTTAATGCTGCAAATGAATTGAACACACCAGAAATTTGTGTATTTCCAACTGTAATAGTTTAGAAATGGTTACATATTTTTAATGGTTTGCTTAAAGCATTAGAAAATTACAATATTGTGTTATTTTTCTAAGTATCTATTTTTATTGTGGATAAGAAAATTGTAATAACTGTTACTGCCTAAATGATCCCTTCTCTGGACCCACTGTCCCTCTAGCTGTTCTCTTTTTTCTCCTTGTCTTTATGGCAGACTTTTAAAGCAGTATTTCTCAAATTTGGTCTGAGAACCTCTTTACACTCTTAAACTTTGAGGATTCCAAATAAGTTTATTTATTTATCTTTTCTGAGATGGAGTCTCACTCTGTGACCCAGGCTGAAGTGCAGTGGCGTGATCTAGGCTCACTGCAACCTGTGTCTCTTGGGTTCAAGCAATCCTCCTGCCTCAGCCTCTAGAGTAGCTGGAATTACAGGCACGTGCCACCATGCCCAGCTAACTTTTGTGTTTTGTGGTAGAGACAGAGTTTCACCATGTTGGACAGGCTGGTCTTGAACTGCTGACCTCAAGTGATCTGCCTGCCTCAGCTTCCCAAAGTGCTGGAATTGCAGGCATGAGTCACTGTCCAGCCCCAAATAAGTTTATGTTTAACTATCTGTATTCACCATATTGGAACTTACAACCATTAAGTATTATTTATTCATTTAAAAGCAACAATTATAAGCCCACTACATGTTAGTAAAAATGATATTTTAATGAAAAAAAAAATCCTATATTAGAAAAATTGTAGTGAAAAGAATGGCATTGTTTTACATTTTTGCAAATATCTTTAATGTCTAGCTTAATAAAAGACAGCTGGATTATCATATCTTCTTCTGCATTCACTTTGTTGCAGTATGTTATTGTGGTTGGAGTGTGTCAAGAAAATGAGGCCTCACTTGAATATGAGCTAGGAAAAAGAGATTTTAATAGTACAGTGTTTTAAAATAATTGTGTATAGTCTTCTTTGATACCATACCAAAACTTGACAGGTAGTAATTTCTTTTCTTTTTTTTTTTTTAAGAATTGTTGATCTCGAACTTTCCCAAAACAAAGTAGTAATTTCTTAAAAGTAAATTGCAGTATGGAATCTGAAACTGTGTGAAGGAACTTTTGGTACTTGTTAAAATCCATTGATTTTCTTGCACTGAATGGATCTTTTGCCCATCCATGATTTGGTAACATGATATATAGGGCATTTGGAAAAGAACAGTTCATTGAATTATGCTGATCTTTCAAGTGTTGATATATTTGTTCCATTACATAGTATTTTAAAAATCACATTGGTTAACATCACCATCAGAAAGTCTCTTCTGCTTGAAAGCTTGTATTTTATCTTTGTCAGCGAATACTGTCAGTTGTTTTCTTTGAAGTAACAGGCTTGCTTTGCTCATTTTTAAGAAAGTGTCTGCTAGAGATCCAACTCTGAATAACCATAGTTTGTTGATTGTTCTTTTAAGTAAACATGATAAATGATGTTCTGAGAAAAAAGTAGCTAGTTCAGCTTGCAACTTAAACAATTGCAAAAGTGGTTTTCGTTGAGAAGATCACTGTGCTTCTATTAGGTAAGAGAAGTGTTTTATACTTGCTTTCCATCTTGTCACACAGAATATTAAAGAGATGTGTACAAATTGGTCAGGATTTAATAAAATGAGCAGTTTTTAACTGCTTAATCAAGATATCCTTAAGTGAAACTGGCAGTTTTTCTTTTTTCTATGAGTGGTTGGTGGTGAAGAATAGCAGTGATCACTAGCACCATTTGCTGCTGCTATCTTGATTTGTTCTAAGATGCCCACAGTTTCACTCACCATTGCTTCTTGCACCATTAGTAAATGCCAGCATGGCGATAAAAGACATGATATCTTAGTTTTACTGCAAATATAGTTTTGACCTCCTGAGACCCCCCCCATAAGGCTCTCAGGGCCTGTAGCATTTTGTGGACCTCATTTTGAGAACTGCTGCTCTAAGGAACTCTGCTCTGTCCTGTCAGTTCATTGCCACCTGACACCCCCCTCCACTGTTTTTCTGAATGTGCTCTCAGTGGTTGCTCCTCCTCAGCGTAAGCGAAAAACTAAGCAAAAAACTTTCATTCCTCCTTTTCCTTATTCCCCCACATTGAGCCTGTCAGTAAGTTCTGTCAGTTTTCCCTCTAGAATGTCTCCCCAATCCATCACCAGACTCCTTTTCACCTCCATCTCTGCAACTGGGAGACCCACCATCCTCTCTCTCCTGGGCCACGTAATAGCCTTGAAATTGGCCTCCCGATTTCTGCTTGTGCCCCTTGCCCACCTGCCACTTCTCATCTCTTATGATTTTCTCTGTTTGCTGTGTTTCAGGCATGCTGATTTTCTCCATGCTGCTTGGACGCATCAACCTCTTTCTCCCTTAAGACCGTGCTGTTCCTTCCGTCTGAAATGTTTTTCCCAGGGCTTTTCACATGGCTTGTTTCTTGTCATTCTCATATCTCCAAAGCTTACCGGGCTATCTCTCTGCTACTTTTTGTGCTGCCACATCACCTTCTTTTAATTTCTTCACAGTACTCATCACTATCTGAGTTACTTGTTTATGTACTTACTTAGTTGTTAACCTAGAGATATTAGCTAAGTATAGGGTAGAGGAAAGGTCTAAACTGGAGAAATAGATTTAGGCATCAGCAGGATATAATAATGTTGATATTCTCAGAGCTTTCTGAGTGGAGTGTTGGGCTGAAGCCAGGCTAGAGAGTGAAGGGGTGAGTGAGTTAGAGGCACTGGAGAAAGCAAAGTCTTCTGTGAAGTTTTACCTTACTAGGAGGAGAAAGGATAGGGCAGGTATTTGGTAGAGAGAGAGTCGGGATTTGAGGCTTTTTGTTTTTATTTTTGTAAAATATGTGATACTTAAGCAGATTTAATTGTGGATGCAAACCTTCCAGATGAGAGGGAGATGCCAAATATTTGAGAAACAGAAGGAGAAGCAGATAGGTATAGAATTTTGGAAATCGTAATTTGAGGTTTTTTTTTTTTTTTGTCTGGGTGCCGAGCCTAAGCAGGGGTTTGGGACTGGGTGGTATGAAATAGTCATTGAGAGTAGCAGTTGTGGAGAGGGAGAGAGAATTGGTAGGACTGCTGGCAGCATCTAAGTTCCATTTGCAGTTGGTGAGCAGAGACCAGTGCCGGAACTAGTCTACCCAGTGGTGTGGTGTAGAGGTATGGCTTTCTCCAGTAGAGCTTAGTGTTTGTTTTTGTTTTTTCCCTCTGATTCAATCTTAGAGCAGGTAACTGGTTTCCTGTAGAACAGAGCTTTTGCCAGCCAGTGTCATGAAAAATCAGAGGGGCTGACAAATTTAGTGGATTAGCAGGCATGTTTATGAAATGATGTAGTGTGGAATCTGAAGTTGAGTAAGGAAGTGCAGAAATCGAGGGGCTAATGGATTGGTTCAGAAACTGTTAAAAAATAGCCAGTGAATGGACTGTAAGGCCCAGAGTCATGGACCACATCAATTTTGCTTCCCATTGCATGTTTAGTAGTCTCTTGCACATAGTACTAAATAAATCATTGACAAATGAAGGAATACGAGTTACATATTATTAATTAAAAATTCTGTATTTTTATATTCTCAAATGTCTGATAGTTGTGATGATAACTTTATTATAAATTACTTTTTTTATTCTTTTCAGGCCAAATAGAATAATGAGACTTCGTTTCAATCATTTTGCTACAGAGTGTAGTTGGGACCATTTATACGTTTATGATGGGGACTCAATTTATGCACCGCTAGTTGCTGCATTTAGGTAAGCTCAGTCATCTAAGCATTTTTCATCATTATTTGATTTCTAAATTTAAACATATTGCAGACCTATGTAATATGCAGTGACTCATGCACTTAGCTTTCTGGGGATGAGCATTTAGATGGTTTTCAGCATGTTGCCATCTGAAAGGTGCTGCGGTTAGGATGATTCTTATATATTGGTCATTGTGTACATGAGCAAGTATTTCTTGTACAAAGAAACAGAATTGCTAGGTCAGAGTGAAAGAGCATTTAACTTGTCATAGCCTTGAGTTGGTAGTGTGCTCTCTGAAAGCACAGAGGCTGGGTTAGTGAAGGGAAGAGTAATAGGAGATGGTTTGTTCATTGGGTAGGGCATGGCAAGATTGTGTAGGGCCTGGCAAGGATCTAGGCTTTTACTGAATGTGATGGTGGTGGTGAATCAATAATGGGGCAAAAGTCATGGCCATATGAAGAAATGAAGCAGGTAGGCAAAAGAAACGTGATTAATCTCAGAAGTAAAAAGAACTCAGAACCACAATTTTAAAAATTGCCTTTTACTTATTAAGTTAGCAAAATTCAAATAGAATTAGTAGTTTTTGTTGTTGGCAGAGTGAAGTGGGATGGACTGTTCATTCTGTGTTGATAGGATTTCAAGTCACATATCTCTTCCGGAAAGCAAGTTGATA
This sequence comes from Ateles fusciceps, assembly GCA_036589455.1. NCBI lineage: Eukaryota > Metazoa > Chordata > Mammalia > Primates > Atelidae > Ateles > Ateles fusciceps. The sequence goes on along the minus strand of JAZHEH010002969.1, from coordinate 184,428 downwards.
TTACGGTTCTAGAGTCTTAAAGGCATCATTTACACCCTTTTACTCAATAAGTGTCTTTTTTTTTTAAAACCGGTCACCCAACAAACACTTATTTAGAATCTGTTATGTGCTGGGTTGTGAGTGAGGCCCTAAGGAGAACCTAGGGAGCTTTTAATGACATAGAAAATGCATATGTTTTATTTGTAAAATAGAATATACAATGTAAATAATATCAATTAGGCAAGGAAATTCATCAGAATGCTAACAGTGTTGGGGTTATGGGTGTTTGTTATGTAGCTTCTTCATATTTTTATATGAATATTTTATATAAAATATCTCAGGCGCAATGGCTCATGCCTGTAATCCCTATACTTTGGGAGGCCGAGGCGGGTGGATCACCTGAGGTCAGGAGTTTGAGACCAGCCTGGCCTACATGATGAAACCCTGTCTCTACTAAAAATACAAAAAAATTAGTGTGGTGTGGTGGCAGGCGCCTGTTATCCCAGCTACTCAGAGGGCTAAGGCAGGAGAACCCCTTGAACCCATGAGTCAGAGGTTGTAGTGAGCTGAGATCGCGCCACTGCACTCCAGTTTGGGCAACAAGCGTGAAACTCTGTCTCACTTTTGTGTAAATTATGTAATGGAAAAGATTTTTAATCTTTGCCTTAATACTTTTTTGTTTTGTTTTGTTTTGAAAGATTAGCCTTTGTGGCTCCCCCTTTTTTGTCTCCCAACTTGAGATGTATGAAGGCTTTTGGTCTCTCTGGGAGTAGATGGAGGCAGCCAGGGCTTACCTGTACACTGACTTGAGACCAGTTGAATAAAAGTGCACACCTTAAAAAATCTCATGTCTTTCAGCATTATATATGTGGTATTCATAACTCATAAAATTTGTTACCTTATGTGATTGTAGAGGCTTATTTTTTCAAAGGGGCACTATAAAAGTTTCATAAGAATAGGACCATTGATTTCAGATCTCATGAGAAATACAACTCAGAATAAAGGAAGCCTAGCGAAAGATTCAGATCTGTTCCTCAGAGGATCCAGAACTAATAGGGTAGCACTATATATTTATCACAGGAATTTACTTCTCTTCCTGGATGTGGTTTTTAAATTAAAAGGTCGGATTTGTTTTTAATTTGTGTCTGCTACAATTTGACATATCTGTGCTTGTGCTTCCCTCTGTAAGAAGTGTGCTTTCATTTCAGTGGCCTCATTGTTCCTGAGAGAGATGGCAATGAGACTGTCCCTGAGGTTGTTGCCACATCAGGCTATGCCCTGCTGCATTTTTTTAGTGATGCTGCTTATAATTTGACTGGATTTAATATTACTTACAGGTAAGATACTTAAGTCTAGTATTTGTGATTTCATTCAGAAGATTATCCACTGTGTTTTAACAACAATAATGGCTAACATAGATCAAGGGCTTACAATGTGCCAGGCATAGCGTCAGGCAGTTTACATGAATTTTCTCACTTAAAGTTCTCCTGTAAATTCAGCGAGGTCTGGGCTCTGTTTTTTTACTCATTTATAATTGAGGAAACTGGCAAGAAAAGGTTAGGTAGATTGTCACAGTAAGTGGTGGGACCATAATTTTAACCCAGGTGTTGCTGCTGTTGAGCTTCTCCTAGAGGACAGGGACTTTTCTGCTAATGGATAAAAACATTGGAATTTTACAAAGTACAGTTCAACAAATAGTAGTAGTTGTCATGTATTGAATAGTAGAAGAAATCTATACTCATTAAAGTACCTTGATAGTCCATTATCACCCCCTTTTAAATTCTGAATTACATTTTTTCAAAGCACTGTCAGCATAGTTGTCTTAAGTTATGTTATTATGAGATGCATTATAGTTCAATTCTTTTTTTTTTTTTGAGACTGAGTCTCACTCTGTCACCTGGCCTGGAGTGCAGTGGCCTGATCTCAGTTCACTGCAACCTCCGCCTCCTGAGTTCAAGTGATTCTCCTTGCCTCAGCCTCTTCAGTAGCTGGGTTTACAGGTGCTCACCACTATACCCAGCTAATGTTTTGTATTTTTAATAGAGATGGGGTTTCACCATGTTGTCCAGGCTGATCTCAAACTCCTGACCTTGTGATTCGCCCACCTTGGCTTCCCAAAGTGGTGGGATTACAGGTGTCAGCCACCGTGCCTGACCGTAGTTCATTTCTTCCATTAAGTTAAACTAGCCCTCCTTCTTCCATCTGAAATGAGTAGATAAAATTACTAAGGAGTTTTAAATATACCAATCTGGGCAGTAACCTTAAATTTTATTAAATACAAATTTTCAGAGACTATACAGAGGAATATGTACCATGAGGATGGTAGTTTATTGTTGGCAGTTTGTTTTATTCTTTTCCTTCCCAAACTTCCAAGCATGAATTCAGCAATTCTGTAAAGCTAATCATTGGCAGGCTACTAAGAAGAATAGGATAGTCATCCCACCCTTGAGGAGCTAACAGTTCTGCACAAATCTCCTTCTTCCTTGTAATTTCTTTGACTTATTTATTATCCTCTTATTATGAGAATCCAGCAGGGTTGATTTGATTTCATTACTTGTACCTGAGGCTATAGCTATACAGTGTTGAGCAAGCCCATTTGGGCTAAATCCTTAAGTACTGCAGTTATGCTTGTGAATGAACTGAGACAGTGAGATTCTTAAACCTGTGTGGGAGGAAGTTCTGCTAAGTTAATCTGCCTTGTGTTAATGTAATTTTCCCTCCTATTTTTACAGTTATGACATGTGTCCAAATAATTGCTCAGGCCGAGGAGAGTGTAAGATCAATAATAGCAGCAACACTGTTGAATGTGAATGTTCTGAAAACTGGAAAGGTGAAGCATGTGACATTCCTCACTGTACAGACAACTGTGGTTTTCCTCATCGAGGCATCTGCAATTCAAGTGATGTCAGAGGATGCACCTGCTTCTCAGACTGGCAGGGTAGGAGCCTCTTTCATTTTTATTTTTCTTTAAATTTATAGAACATTCCCAGTTACATAAATTATAGGTTGACTTTATTCTTAGCACCCATATAATTTATGTTAATCAAGTACCAGGTAGCATTTATACTTGAAACATCCCTTTATCCAGCTGCTTATGAATTTCAATATCTTTTTTTTTTTTTTTTTTAATTTACTCACCTGGGTGCAGGTGGACTAAGGCTGAAAAGTGCGTTAGCCTGAATTTCAATTTCATACATGTGTGGTTGTGGTCTCTTTAGAGTTATGGAGGGTAGGACATTTTTTGCAACCTGTTTGTGAAAGTTGAAGAACTTGGTCTCACCCATGAAAGAATGTAGCAGAGAGCCAAGCTGGGAGATGGGACAAGAGCTGACAATAATGATATTGCCTCAGAAACACACTCTAAGTTCAGAGAAAATTGGAGTCAGTTATATATTGGAATCTTAAACAAGTTAGCTAATAGCATTATCTACATAAATAATTAAAGAAGCTGTTAGGGAATTTTTTTAAGGGGTGGGTGATAGTAACTGTTAGTGATTTTATTTAGTGATTTTCTTTGTAAACTTACTCATTCCTCAGACCCTCTTTATTTTGAAAGGAAATGTGCTTGTTTACATACCTTAGTGTTGGGTTTGGCTGACATTGTAGCATTAATAATTGAAGCATTTCAGTATCTATCATTATGCAAATATTGCAGCAGAAGCCAAACCTCCCAAGAATGGAGTCTGTCTTTACAATTTGTTTAAGTTTCTTGATTTACCAGAAGATGAATAGTTTGTATGATTACTCCCAGGTCTAGTTATCACGCTTATTCCTTCATCTCCACAGGTTCTGCATCTGCAGATTCAAACAACCAAGTGTAGAAAATATTCAGAAAAAACACAATAAAATATAATACAGGCTGGGCATGGTGGCTCACACCTATAATCCCAGCACTTGGAAGCCAAGGTGGGCAGCTCACCTGAGGTCAGGAATTCAAGACCAGCCTGGCCAACATGATGAAACCCCATCTCTACTAAAAATACAAAAATTAGCTGGGCATGGTGGCAGGCACCTGTAACCCCAGCTACTCGGGAGACTAGGCAGGAGAATGTCTTGAACACTGTAGGCAGAGGTTGCAGTGAGCTGAGATCATACCACTGCACTCCAGCCTGGGCCACAGAGTGCGACTCTGTCTCAGAAAAAAAAAAAAGATAATACAAATAAAAGATATACATATGAAAATAACCATTTACATAGCATTTACATTGTGTTAAGTATTATAAGTAATCTAAAGGTGAGTTAAAGTATATGATGGGATGTGTGTAGGTTATATGCAAGTACTACACCACTAGTTTGTATTAGGGACTTTGAGCATCTGTGGATTTTGGTACTGAGGGGGTCCTAGAACCAATCCCCTGTGGATATTGGGGAACAACTGTATATTTTATCCTTAAGATTTTTCACGTGCATTAATAATGTGTTTATCTGGGCTTTCTCCTGAGAGCTGCTTAAGCAAGTATTTCATTACCAAAAAAAAACCTAACCTGGATATAGTCAAGTTATCATTAGAAAGTATGTGATTTACCCTTGGTCAATACCCTGAATAAATTAAAATAAAAATTAAAGGGATTTGTCTGATATTTAAATGCTAAATGAAAGACTAAATATTATTTAACTGTTTGTTACATTTAGATGATTAAAACTTGAAATGCAGTAAGCTTTAAAGCTGTATTTTGTGAAACTAATTCATTATGTTTTTATTAGGTCCTGGATGTTCAATTCCTGTACCAGCTAACCAGTCATTTTGGACTTGAGAGGAATATTCTAACTTAAAGCTCCCCCAGAGCATCTCATAAAGCTGTGGTCAATGGAAACATTATGTGGGTTGTTGGAGGATATATGTTCAACCACTCAGATTATAACATGGTTCTAGCGTAAGTTGTTTTAAACATTTATGCCGGAAGCTTAGTTTTTTATTTTGAAAATTTATAAAGCACAGATAAGCAAAAATAATCACCAGTAATTCTGCTACCTAAGGATAATCCCTGTTAATATTTTGGTAGTAGTCTTTCAAATTATTTTGACATATGTTGAGTTTTTAAAATTGATGCTACAAAAAATTCATTGTCATGATAAACAATAATTCGTCTTTTTCAAATACTGTCTCTGATGTTTTGCTTTAAGGATATGTAGTAGTTTGTATATAAGTAGGGGATTATTTTATCTTTTAATTTAATTAATAGTTCCAAAGGTGAAATGGTTTTAATTTATAGTTTGCTAGTGGAAATTACACCATTGTCTAATATGTCCCAGGGTTCCAGATCTATTTGCTGATCCCGTGCTGTTCATTTGGAAGGGAGAATATGTGTTGTCATGGTGGAATTAGCTATGGAGATGGACTTGTAGAAAAAAATTTATAAACACTTAATCTTGCTGATTTTATGACTTGGAACTTTTTTCTAGGTATTTTCTATTAATGAAGGTTGTCAAAAAATTAGCATCTGTTCATTAAGGGATTCTGGAAATATATGGCAGTGTTGACCTAGTTTCTGCATCCTCCCCCAAACATAGTCATTAAAACACATCGCATAACTAGTCTAGGAAATTCATAGAAACATGAGCAACATCTATAAGAAAACTTGGTCAGGCGAGGCACAGTGGCTCATGTCTGTAATCTCAGCACTTTGGGAGGCCAAGGTGGGCAGATCACTTGAGGTCAGGAGTTTGAGACCAGCCTGGCCAACATGGTGAAACCCCATCTCTACTAAAAATACAAAAATTAACCAAGTGTGGTGGTGGGCACCTGTAGTCCCAGCTGCTTGGGAGGCTGAGGCAGGAGAATTGCTTGAACCTGGGAGACAGAGGTTGCAGTGAGCTGAGATCATGCTACTGCATTCCAGCCTGGGCAACAGAGTGAGACTCTGTCTCAAAAACAGAAAAACTTGGTCAGAAGGTAACTGTGTGAATGGGTGAGGGTAAATCATTGATAGCCGTAAGACTTGTGTGGTATCAGTATCTGTGCAGGAGTGAGCAGAGGGGAGCAATGGGGACACCAGTGGGATCCAGAAGATTCTCACTCAAAAGCTCAACAAACTGATTGAAAACAGCTGGAATTGGAAAGAGTTTTGTATATTCTAGTAACAAGGTGAACTCAAGGTATCCATAGTAGTATCTGAAGGGGCTGGAGCAGTTTGTACTTTACTTCTTCTCAGAATAAACCAGCCAAAGTATCTTTGAAGGACAAAGTTTCACACTGAGGAAGAACTGCTAGAAGTACAATTCAAATTGAGTATGACAGGGACAGTAGAGACAAAGTAAAAGTTGAAATAACAGTCAGAGGGAACAGAGCCAGGCAGTCTCAAGTATACTGCCCTGTGTTTGAACAGTATATTACAATGATGGAAGAGTGAGTTTGAGAGCTGAGAAGTTAGAAAACCTGTACTACACCTGGCCTCCTTGTAAAAGCTCAGAGAAAAATAGTTTCATTTAAAATTGAGCAACAGAAGAATATCAAGATCAATCTCACAGAAAGTTATTATTTAAAAAAAGAGAACACAGAGTAGAACAAACCTCTTCATACATGAAAGCATCAACAGTAGAAAATACACTCACAAAACTGATGAAAATTTTAACTCAGTATTCCAAAACAAGCTACAGTGCAATAAGAAAATGATGCAAGAGACAGGGTGCCATGGCTCATGCCTGTAATCCTAGCACTTTGGGAAGCCACACAGGTGGGTTGCTTGAGCCAGGAGTTTGCAACCAGCCTGGGCAACATGGTAAAATCCCATCTCTACCAAAAATACAAAAATTAGCCAGTCTCATAACTGGGTCTTAAAAATTAAATAAATAAATAAATAAATAAATAAATATTTTTAAAAAAGAAAATGATGTATGAAAGAACAATATAATCAGAACTTAAAATTTACAAGTGAGGTGATCGAAGTTCTGACAGAATTTAAAAATTTTAGAAATTCAGAATTAAAGAGAAACCTAGAAGGACACAGAGTAAATAAACACAGTAGTTACTACTTTAGAAATAGAATATGAAAGGAGGAAATTCTTTAAAATTATAAATGAAGGCAGGGCTCCATGGCTTATGCCTGTAATCTCAGTAGTTTGGGGAGTCTGAGGTAGGTGGATCACTTGAGTCTTGGAATTTGAGACCTGGGCTATGTGATGAAACCCCATCTCTACAAAACATAACAAAAATTAGCCAGGTATGGTGATATGTGCCTGTAGTCTCTTCTACTAGGGAGGATCTATTTAGCTTGAGAGGTTGAGGCTCCAGTGAGCCATGATTGCGCCACTGCACTCCAGCCAAGGCAACAGAGTGAAACCTTGTCTCAAAAATAGAAAGGAATGAAAGTCCCTTTTCCCACGTTTTGTGGTAAGTATAGTTAAAAATCCTGGACACTATATATAAAACAAGTGAGAGCTCTGAAAGTTAGAGAGAAGATGGCAGTCCAGCTAGGGACTTTAGAGTGCAAGGAGTGAACAGCAGTGAGTTCCAGGGATTTTCTTTTTGCCTCATATTTCTCACATGTGATTTGGGGGAGGCTGGCAGTCTGGAAATGCCACAAGACGCAAGCTGAAAAAGCCCCAAGAAAAGCATGTTTTCTCTAGCTTGAGGGCCAGGAAAGGGGCAGCATAGCAAGACAGAAAACTTTTGGACAATAACTGCTGTACTTCACCCACATACCACAGAAATATGGTTCCACCTCCATACACACCAGCACAGTCTGAGGAGAGAGCCTAAATTTCCACCCTTGCCAGAATGTAGTAAGGGATTCCAACACCTCTCCCAAGGTAGTGTCAGAGAAGACCGAGTAAGGGGCTAGGACTTTCCTTACTGGTGGAGACCAGGCCATACTGAGCCGTCCCTTACCTTTATAACATCAGCGAAGACCACATGGGGGAGCCTGGACTCTTCCCACCTGGCAGTAACTGCAGTAAGGAGTCAATCTTCCCCATCCCCCACTGGGGTGGTGTCAGAGGAGGACTGCTATAACAGAAGATTTAAATAAGATCCAGAGTCTCATGACATGATACCCAGAATGTATGTGTTTCAATTGAAAATCATTGGTAATGCCAAGAGCTAGGAAAATTGCAACTTGAGTGAGACAAGACAATCAGAAGAACCACTGACATAGAGATGACACAGATGTCAGGATTGTCTTGACAGAGATTTTAAAGCCACCATCATAAAAATGCTTTGATGAGCAGTTCTGGGCACACTGGAAACAAGTGAAAAATAGAAAAGTCTCACCAAAGAAATAGAAGATAAGAATCAAGTGGAAGTTTTTTGTATTTTTTATTTTTGAAATGGAAGTTTTAAAACTGAAAAATACCAGACAAAAACCAAGACAAATCTCAGTGAATGGGCTCTACAGCAGAATGGAGAGGATAGAGAAGACAATCAGTTAACTTGAAGACAGAACATTAGGAATTCCTCAGTCTCAGGAACAGACAGAAAATAGATTTTTTAAAAAATTAACAGAACCTCAGAGACCTGTGGGACTGTCACAAAAACCCCAACATTTCTGTCCCTGGAGGACTCTTGGAAAGAGAGGAGAGAGAGATGTGTCTGAAAAAGCACTTCAAGAAATAATGGCTGAAAAATTTCCAAATATGGCAAAAGACCTGAACCCACAGAATCAGGAATCCTTGTGAACTCCAAGTAGTATAAACCCAAAGAAATAGACACCAAGACTTATCAGAGCCCAACTTCTGAAAACTAAAGATAAAGAAAAACTCCAAAACATAAGTGAGAGAGAACTTACACTTACAGGAACAAATGAATTCAAATGACAGTGAATTTCTTGTCCAAAACCATGGATGTCAGAAGGAAGTGGGACAACATTGTTGAAGTGCTGAAAGAAAAGGATTGTCAGTGTAGAATTCTATATTCAGTGAACGTATCTTTCAGGAAAGAAGAGGAAATTGGGACATTCTCAGATGAAGAAAAACTAAGATAATTTGTTGCCAGCATACTTTTCCTAAAAGAATAATGAAGGAAGTTCTCTAAACAGAAAGCAAATGATAAAAGAAGGAATCTTGGAACATTAGGAAGAAGAAAGAATGAAAATAGCAAAACTGGTAAATACAATGGATTTTCTTTCCTTCTCTTGAGTTTTTAAAATTAGATTTAATGGTTGAAACAAGTAACATAACAAAATAACTTTTGGAAAATTAGAAGAACACACCAAAAATTTGTGAGTGGTATGTGCAAAATGCACTTACCTGTCTCTGTTTTTTTAACTGGGAGTTTTGTTCTACCACCGGGCAAGTGATAGTCTTGCGGATTCTTCCTACCCATGAAATGAGGAATGGTGAGATAGGGAGTGGGCTTCATAATGCCTAAAGTTTCTTTTATGACACAATTTTAGGAGTCTTGTACCAACAATATGATCTAAAACGTCTGAAAATTAGATGGAACGTGTATTACATCTCTTTAATATTCTCCATTTGAAAAGGATTTGAAAGCATACTTCAGGTTTTCTGTATATGTTCTTCTTGATATATCCATACAACCTCTCTCAAAATTCACACGTTAGAGGAAAACAAACTCCCTCTGGAAGACCATCATTTTAAAAATGTGTGTTTATTTTTAAACTTTTAGATTCAGGGGTATATGTGCAGGTTTGATATATAGGTAAACTGTGTCATGGCAGTTTTGTGTACAGATAGTTTTGTTGCCTGGGTAATAAGCATAGTATTTTTACCTGATAGATATTTTTCTACTCCTCTTCCTCCTCCCCACCCTCCACCCTCCACCCTCCACCCTCAAGTAGGCCCCAGTGTCTGTTGTTCCCTTCCTGGTATCCATGTGTAGACCATCGTTTTTAATACTAATAATTCTGTATCTCTAAACTGGATGCTCTGAAATTACCTTACATTTATTTTCCTGCTCTTAATCCTGATTTGTTTTCCCCAGGTGTTCCAGCTGAGATTGTGAAGTCCTTTTTCAATTCCCTTTTCCCTTCTTTTTTGTTTAGTCAGTAGGTCATCAAAATCAGTAGATTCACTTTCAAAATGTCTCTCAAGTAAAACTGGCACAGTCTCTTTTTAAAAAAATTTATTTATTTTAACTTTTATTTTAGGTTCAGTGTTACATGTGCAAGTTTGTTATGTAGGTAAACTCATGCCACAAGGGTTTGTTGTATAGATTATTTTGTCACCCAGGTACTAAACCTAGTACCCAATAGTTATTTTTTTCTACTCCTCTCCCTCCTTCCACCCTCTACCCTCCAATAGGCCCCAGTGTGTGTTGTTCCCTTCTTTGTGTCCATGAGTTCTTATCATTTAGCTCCCACTTGTAAGTGAGAACAGGCGGTATTTGGTTTTCTGTTCCTGTATTAGTTTGCTAAGGATAATAGCCTCCAGCTCTATCCATGTTCCCACAAAAGACATAATCTCATTCTTTTTATGGCTGCATAGTGTTCTTTTTATGCTGCATAGTACACATACACTGCATAGTGTTTGTGTACCACATTTTCTGTACCCATCTGTCATTGATGGGCATTAAGGTTGATTCCACATCTTCACTGTTACATAGAGTGCTGCAGTGAACATTTGTGTGCATGTGTCTTTATGGTAGAATGATTTATATTCCTCTAGGTATATACCCAATAATGGGATTGCTGGTTTGAATAGTAGTTCTGCTTTTAGCTCTTTGAGGAATCGCCACATTTATTTCCACAATGATTGAACTAATTTACACTCCCATCAACAGTGTATGTTTCCTTTGCTCTGCAGCCTTGCCAGCATCTGTTACTTTTTTAACGTTTTAGTAATAGCCATTCTGACTTGTATAAAATGGTCTCTCATTGTGATTTTGATTTGCATTTCTCTAATGATCGGTAATATTGAGCTTTTTTTCATATGTTTGTTGGCCTCATATATGTCTTCTTTTGAGAAGTGTCTGTTCGTGTCCATTGCCCACTTTTTAATGTTTAATTTTTCTGTTGTAAATTTGTTTAAGTTCCTTATAGATACTGGATATTAGACCTTTGTCAGATGGATAGATTGCAAAAATTTTCTCCCATTCTGTAGGTTGTCTGTGTACTCTGTTGATAGTTTCTTTTGCTGTGCAGAAACTCTTAAGTTTAGTTAGAGCCCACTTGTTAATTTTTGCTTTTGTTGGGATTGCTTTTGGTGTCTTTGTTATGAAATCTTTGCCCATTCCTACGTTAGGATGGTATTGCCGAGGTTATCTTCCAGAGGTTTAATAGTTTTGGGTTTTACATGTAAGTCTTTAATCCATCTTAAGTTATTTTTTGTATATGACATAACGAAGGGGTCCCAGTTTCTATCTTCTGCATGTGGCTAACCAGCTATCCAACACCATTTATTGACTAGAGAGTCCTTTCCCCATTGCTTGTTGAAGATCAGATGGTTGTAGGTGTGAGGCCTCATTTCTAGGCTCTCTGTTCTGTTCCATTGTTCTATGTCTGTTTTTGTACTAGCTCCATGCTGTTATTGTTACTGTAGCCCTGTAGTAACAGTGTGAAGTCAGTTAACCTGATGCCTCCAGCTTTGTTCTTTTTGCTTAGAATTGAACTGGCCCAATCTCTATTCCCATTGCTGCTGCCTTAGTTCAAGCCCTTTAATTTCTGATGAGACTGCGGCAGTGGTCAAGTCAGGTTAGTGTTCTCCGGATTCTTCTCTTTCCCCATACATAGATTCTAACTATTTTCTTTGCTTGGAACACAAACGCTTTCCTGAATATGAATTTAAAGTCATATCTTATTTCAGTTTTTAGTTACACAGATTTTAGGCATTTTCATGTTTTTCATCAGAAGAGCTTTTTGCCAGCACTGGGGGATGGCACAGGTGGTACCCAGAGATCTCTTAGGAGAGTGGGTCTCTACAGAGCTTTTCTTACATATCCCCCCTTCCCTTTGGGGCAAAGAGAGCTGTCAGTTTCTATTCTTTCTTGGCTGGACAACCCAGAGAAAGCCCCAGAGTTGTTCAGGGGGCTCATGTTGTCTTTCCAGACTCTACCCAGCAAGTCATTTGTGTGGGCACCTCCTAGACTGTGTCATTATCAGTAAGTGCAGCCCCTCCATAATCTCATTTCTAAACGTTCCACATTCCAACCACCTTCTTCTGTGGTGGACACTGTTGGTGCCTTGCCCAAATCTCTTTATCTTTGACTGGCTGGTACACCCAATCTGCTGTGCAGATTGGCTGTTGTCGGTTCATAGCTGACCCTTCTCTGAAGAATTCTCTCAGCAGATTGGGCTGTCTTACCCAGGAACACCTAGAATACTATGCTCTATCCCCAGGATAGCTCCTAGTATAGAGACCAACCAGTTTGCCTGAAACTCTCCCAGTTTCAGCACTGAGTCTTGTATCCCAAGAAACCTCTCAGTACTGGATGAAATGGGATGATTGGTCACCCTGGCCCCCAGCCATTGACTGGCTGGATAGAGGTACACGAGTCTGACCCTGCTTCTACATGGGAAATTCATGTTCCAGATCTCTCCTTGGGATCAGGCCAAAGCTACACTTCAGCTGAGACCACCTTTTTGCTTATCCCCTCCTTCTTCTGAGTACCTTGCTTGTCTCACTTCCTGATGTTTGTCAAGAGAGCATTCCCTCAGTAAGTCACTTGTATAGGAATCCCCATCTCCAACTCTGCTTGCAGGGGGATCTTACCTGAGCCACTTTCCGGTCTTTCAGATCTTTCTAATACCCTAACAGTCTTTGATCCCTACGGGCTCCATAATCCATTGATTCTTTGTCACTCCCTCTCCTGTTCTCCTTCTTAACTCTCATATCATCTTTTCATTTTTCAAATTCCTACCACCTTTTCTTCTGTTTTCATTCTCAGGTAATGGCCTTGCTTCCTGCTTCTCTTTTGAAAGATAAACGTCAGAAAACAACTTCCACAAACTCCTGCTACCACATTTCCCCTTCACCTACCACTGTGCCTCCTTATTGTCTTCTTTTCTGTAGCTCACTGCTGTCTCATGGAAGTTACAGGCATGACGCAAATGTTCTGTATTTACTCTGTCGTGTCACTGGCCATGTGTGGTTATTTCACACCTGAAATATGGCTAGTGTGACTTAGGAGCTGAATGTTTAATTTTCCATTCTTATTTCTCATCTTATTGATCTGGCACCAACAGTTGATACAGTTAATCCTTCCCTCCTCTTTTAAACACTTTCTTTAGTTGGCTTCCAGGATGCCACATCCCTTCAGATGCATACATGTGTGTATGTGTGTATATATATTTTTAACTCTGTATTCCTTCTTAGCCTCTTTAGTTGGTTCCTCTTCAACTGACTGACTTCTGCATAATGTCAGACCAGGGCTTAGCCCTTGGTCTCCCTGTCCGTTTATGTACTCTTAGTGATCTCATGTAGTATCTTGGCCTTTATACTTGGTGACTCCCAAATTTGTATTTGCAGCCTATACTTTTTACCTGAGCCCCTATCTCCAGCTCTTTAATTGACATCTCAACCTTCTGGCTGTGTACTAGGCATCTTATGCTCAGCATATTGCACACTCATCTTTTTCTCAAGGCTGCTCTTCCCCCCAGATGTCCCTATCTCAGTTAATGGCCACTTCATCCTTCTATTTATTTAAGGCAGAAATCTTGGGTCATCTGTGACTTCTTGTACTTCACACCCTGTATTGGTATATTTATTAGTTATCTCTTGCTACATAACAAATTACACAAACTTAGCAGCTTAAAACAATTTGCATTTATTATCACCCTTACTGTTGGTCAGGTAGTCCTCTATAGTCAAGGTGTCAGCTGGCCTGCATTCTCTTCTACAGGCCTGAGTGAGGAAGGATTTATTTCCAAGCTCATTCAGGTTGCTGGCAGAATCAATTTGTGGTTATAGAACTGAGAGTCCCAGCTTCTTGCTGGCTATTGATGGGAGGCTGTCCTCAATTTCCAGAGACTGCCTTCAGCTCCTAGAGCTTACCTCAGTTCCTAGAGGCCACCCAGTTTCTTGTCACTTGATCTTCACCAGTATAGCTGCTTGCTTTAACAGGCTATAAGGAGAGACTCGAGACTGAGTCTGCTAGCAGGATGATGTCACAGAAATGATATCCTATCATCTTTGCCACATTCTGTTGGTTAAAAGGAAGTCATAGATCCTGCTTACCTCCTAGGGGAGAGGATTGTACATGGGTATCAACACCAGGAGGTGGAGATCATGAGGACTACCCGAGTGTCTGCCTGACACAATATGTCAAATCTTGTTAGCTCTACTTTTAGAATCTGTCCCAAATCTGATCTCTAGTGCTGCCACCATGAGAAGAGAAGGTAAAATTAAAGGCATGAAAGTGATTGTGCCTTCCTGCTGTTATACTAGTAGATATTATGAAAGGTAGATATTTACCATTATGTGATTTTACCCTAACACCCTCCCTCTTTCTTGAAGCAAGAAATCTGGGAGTCTTTTAATATTTCCCCATCTTTTCCTCCTCATACCATAATTTCATATTAAGCGCCCTCAACTCTGTCACCAAATTTTTTTCATATTTTTTCTTTTATCTTTATATACAGCCTGCTGTTATCTCTTAATCTTCAGCAGTAGATTTCTATCAAATCTGTTCATTTTCATTTATTCCTATTAATCAGATTGCTAAACATGTATTGGGGGTGCCTTTAAATAATATAAATCATATTATTTCCAACTTCTTAAAACCCATTAGTGTCTTCCCTTTGAATTTAATGGCCCTGCGTGATGTGACCACTGTTTACCTTCCCAGACTCAGTCTTTTCCTCTCTTGCCATCATTCACAGCACTCCTGCCCCCACCAGCCTGCTTTCTTACCCAGAACATACAGTGTACATCATTACCTTAAGGGCCTGTGCACTTGCTGTTCCCTTGGTCTAGACTTTCCTGCTATTGGGCCTCAGGGCTGGTGTCTTCTCACCCTTTAGATTTCAGTGTGGTTGACCCACAGAGGGATCTTCTCTGACCATCCAATTCAGACATTTCTCCCTGTTGTTCTTTTCTGTGGTCTTTGTTTTCTTTATAGCAGTGTTTGTGATTTTTGGTTATATCTGTGCATGCTGTTGTACTTGCTCCTTGTCTGCCTTTGCCAAGTTCTCCAAGGTTAGGGACCGTGTTTACTCACTGCACTCAGAGCTTAGCTCATAGAAGGTACTCAGATAAGTATTTATCAGATAAATGTGGGAGTAAATGAATGGTTTATTTCCTTCACAAACATCTGTTCCTGGAAATACTAATGTCACCTATTACTTTTTTTGACTGATATACTTCATGAGGCACATTATTTTTTAGATCATAACTTTTTTTTTCTACTTGATCAAAACATAAATTTCTGTAGCTTTATTTGTTTCATGTAAATATTAGCATAGTTCCAAGTAATGAACTTTCATGAAAAGTTAATTTAGTGATTCTTTTTAGAAGTAGTGTTTCTGGAACTTAGATTACAGATTTTATAGTCATTTATACTCTTCCATAAAAGTATTTTAGGAATTGCTCTTTCTGTCTGTTTTCCTCATAGTCCTCTTAACCTAAAACTTTTCAGTTGCATTAAAAAGCAGTTCCCATTTTGTTACCCAATGGTCCTCTTGTGAAATAAGTGGTCTTGGTCCCCTGGGTTAAGATTGCTAGTTAAAACTTGATTACCAAATTTCCTTCTCTTGAGCAAAAGAGAGCTTTTTTTTTTAAAGTTTAAAAGAAAAACAGTAAGAAATTGATCAGCAGTCAACCAAATAAGGAAAGTAGCATCACCAAATCCAATAAATGTGTTTTTGTTGTTGTTGTTTGAGACAGAATTTCACTCTTGTTGGCCAGGCTGGAGTGCAGTGGCACAATCTCGGCTCACTGCAGCCTCCACCTCCACCTTCTCCTGCCTCAGCTTCCCAGGTAGCTGGGATTATAGCCACCACACCTGGCTAATTTTGTATTTTTAGTGGAGACGGAGTTTTTCCATGTTGGTCAGGCTGGTCTTGAACTCCTGACCTTAAGTGATCCACCTGCCTTGGCCTCCCAAAGTGCTAGGATTACAGGCATGAGCCACTGTGCCCGGCAAATCCAATAAATGTTTAAGCAGACTCAGAGAACATCAAGATGATCTGACCTGTTACATACCCCACAGAATCCACACCAGGGGGAGATTCTAATAATTCTCTGTGATAGCCCAAAATCTAGAAGGAAGCAAACTGAGTGAGCGTTACTGTTTTTGATGGTAGTTGAAGAGCAGGAGACATAATTGTGGGGGAGGATCAGGTAAAAAGGGGAGAAATTGACCAAGTGGCTGATTCCCTACCCAGAACTCAGGGCTTCTATTTAAATTAAAATATGATCTGAGCACTGTTGTAGACCTCAAGCAAAATCTCAGAGGAGAGGAGAGTCTGGGTATTTTATCCTAATAGACTGTACACCCTCTTATTTGAGCCACAACATTTCCTTAGATTTCAGAAGAATAGATAGAACATAAAATACCAGCCCTCACACTAAAGCTATGGAAGGGATGGAAATTTGATAAACTTGTCTTAGATACAGTGGGAACAGAATTAAGAAATCACCCACACTTTGCAAATAAAATGTCTGGAGAGCTATGTCTAACCTCAAACAAAATGCAAGAAGTGGCATTGTAGCTAGTGCAAATATTCTATGATGAAAAAATAAAGAGGAAGAAAGACTGCAGCCTGTAAAATCTTAACAAGAACCCATCATGGAAGAAAAGCAGCTTAAAGGAACAGAAGGAGATTCCTTCCAACTGCTTCCTGTTACAGATCAACTTAATGAGAATTTGAATTCAGAAAAAGAAGATGATAATAACAGTGAGAAGAATTGGGAGGTTGTAGGCCTAATGAAATATGAATAAATTAGATAGCAAAAATTAGAATGAAAATTGAATTACTGACAGGTTAATTGAGTTAATTGTAATGTAGTGGAAAAAACAGAAAATCAAAAACACATGAAGGACAGAAAGTGATCAAATATAAATATAATTGCTGTTACTGAAGAAAATAACCTAACACATGTAACAGATGGATTGAAACAGCACAAGGTGTTTCAGAAAAATTTTATAGTTTCTCAATGACAAAACCTGATTTCATCAAGTTATTGAATTTTTTGTACTTGGAGTCTATCCAAGAAAAATAAAGTCATTAAACTTTTGGGATAAAGGACAAATTATTATTTGAGAAGCTTCCGGTAGTTCTGTGTTACCTGCTGGCTGGGGTCATGTCTAGTCTCCATGGAGCCTTTGCCTTGGTCTTCAGGTGGCCAGATTGGGTTGGTTACCAGGCGATTATGGAGTTTGAAACCCGTACCCTGTGGTACATGATGGTCATTGGCTTGCCAGCCATCTTAAAGGGGTCAAGGGAGGTGCTATCACTCTATGGAAGATATCTTTTTCTGAATTCCTGAAATCTGTCTTTGCTTATTTGCTTGTTTAAGTCTTAGAATCAGTTGTTAACTACTCTATTATCTTGGATTCAGCTCCCAGAAGGAGTGTTTATCTGGTACTTAGAATTTATGTTTTATTTTATCAGTATTGTTGTCTTATGTTTGCTTCTCTGTGTTGAGGGATAATAAGCAGCATGTTGTTTAAGTGTCTTTTGGTAGTTCACCTTAGCCAGATTATGGGGACCTGCCAGTACCTAAGTGTCTCTGACAAGCTTTTGGTCTGACTTACTGACAGAAGAGGAGCAAAATACATTAAGAGACAGACTGGGCTTCCTCCGTGTCCTTTGACAGAAATGTGGAGACCTGTTTCTGTGCTTCCTCTGTTTCTTTCTTCTCTTTTAAACATACAGAAACAAGCCTCCGGATTGACCATAAGATGTATGTATATGTGTGGTCGGAAGCTATGTGGGTCCTTCTCAGAAAACACCTTTCATAGCCAGAATTCCACAAAAGCTTTGTGCAGTTGTATGCAGTCCATTTTATAAAATCATATTCCTGGATGGATTTATTTCTATTTGAAGGAAAATACAGTATCATGTCATAAAAAAATAGAGGTTGCGGGTAGGGAGAGAGGAAGAGAGAATGAGAATGATTCAGAATTCTTCAGGCTTCCAGGCAGAAAAGCAAACCATGAAAAAGAGAGAAACAAGCTGGCCACAGACTTCTCCGTAACATTTTCAGTACCAGCAATGTTCAAGGGAGCAACATCTGCCAGGTTCTGGAGGAAAGAAAGGATGGTCCAAGAGTAGTATACCCAGCTAAGGTGTCATTCTGCTGTAAAGCTAGCAGGCAGATATTCTCAAGCAGGAGTGAACTCAGGGAAAGAGTACTATGAACTCTACTTAAACAAAACAAAAACCCACTTGACAGCGAAATACAGGGGGAGAACTGAGAGCTCAAGAAAGAAGTGGTAAAAGGACTATGAGGAGATTGATTCAGCTAAAATTCAGGACTAAATAACTATGGAATTACTGTTACCAAATGTAGTGCGAATGTTAAGGACGTGGACGTTGTAAAAATTTTATAACAAAAATTGGAAGAAGAAACGAGAAGAAATGTGAGTGCTAAGATTTTTCAACTTTTAAAGCAAGAAGTTAGTGAATTCTTTACAAAAATAAATTGCATATAATTTTAAATTCAATCTCTGAATAATTTGTCATGTATTTTTAAGTGTGGAATATCCCAAAAATATGTAAAATAATAGCCAATGTCAATTTATGTGCTATTCATATTTAATAGTTGTCACCAAACAAATGGTGACA
Source organism: Ateles fusciceps (assembly GCA_036589455.1). Classification (NCBI taxonomy): domain Eukaryota; kingdom Metazoa; phylum Chordata; class Mammalia; order Primates; family Atelidae; genus Ateles; species Ateles fusciceps. The sequence continues at coordinate 165,829 of JAZHEH010002969.1, read as the reverse complement.
AAAATATAACAAAATATTTACTTCAGATCGTGTATAAAATATTTAAGATCAAAGGAAAGGCTCGGAGAAAATTAATGAATACCAATGCATTCACCACCGGGTTAGAAAATAAAACACTGCTAACACAGTTGAAGTCCCTTCCATGTTTCTCCAAGTCCCAGAAATAACCTGTATCCTGATTTTGGTGTCAGTTGTTCATACTTTCATATAGATGTTATACTTTACATATATATGAAAGTATAGTAGAATGAATAAATTTTCTGTTTTTAGTCTATAGAAACAATATTCTGCAGTATGCTCTTTTAGCTTAACATTGTTTTGAGATTTATGTTGACATGTTGCTGGAGTATATTTTTCATTCTGTATACTTATTCTATGTCTATCTTGATATATTACCATATATTCATTGATTTTCAATGGATGGACATTTGTTTCCCTTTTTGCTATTGTGATAAACTTTCTTATTTTTTTTGCTTGTATATGATAATATTTTTCAAAAATTTTAAAATACTTGGAATATACAGGTAAACTTTTATAGAAAAGCAGCAAACATTTACTTAAGGTAAATATAAATATAAATATCATTTGTTTATTTTTTTCTATTTTGTGAAAATTCAAGTTAACTCTATTAACAGTATCTTACATGCATAGAAAGATGTCTGGAATGATGTTTACTTAATGATACTCATTTCTAGATCATGGAATGTGGGATCGTTTTTAAAAAAACTTTTAACTCTTTATTCTTTGTATTGGTTACATTATTTATAATGAACATGTATAATTTTTATAAAAACAGTATAGTTTTTCTTAAAAGCAAAAACTCAAAGTGAGTATTTTAAGATAATGTGATTATTCAGTAATGCATGAATAAGTATAAATTGCATGGCAGGATTATAAATTATTTTCTTTTTGGCATTTTTGTATTTTAAGGTCTTTATATTCATAGTACAAGTGAAATGCTATAATGGTATTCTAGCATTTGAAAATATATTTTTAGTCAATTAGATAAAGAAAAGGAAAGATTAGTGATTTTCTTTTGCTTAATTATCATCCCTTTTTTGGTACCCATCTTGCTTTTCTCATGATAAAATGAAACAAAAGTTATTGTAATAAAATTTTAAGTCCCTTGAGTACAGTGCCACCTTTAAATGATTTAGACTGTGTATCCAAGAGGTTTTCAGGAAGTGTTAGAACCTTCCAGTAGATTTGTAGTCCTTTCTTTTCCCAGGACTTTGTAGTCCAGCTCCTCTTCCTGAGTTACCACTTGCCCAGTGGGCCTAGGTATCAGGTTTGTTTGCGAAGGTGACAAGTGCCCCCCTACATCCATGGTAGATTTAGTGAGCATCTCCAAACTGGATTGTGTCACAAATGAAATAATACGAGATGTTCTGTTTTATTAGTTGGGTGAAAATATGATTTGTTTGTTTTGTAGGTATGACCTTGCTTCTAGGGAGTGGCTTCCACTAAACCATTCTGTGAACAGTGTGGTTGTTAGATATGGTCATTCTTTGGCATTATACAAGGTAAAACATCTCCACTCTGTGCTAAGCAAGAAACTCAACTTTTCCTCAGTTACTTCATGTATTATGTAGTTGAAAAGCTACATACGTATTGGTTTTTAATTGGGGAAAACTTTTTATTGTGGGCATTATATAATTGGCTAAGTTATAAGTAGAAATTAAAATGGAAACTTTTTTAACTCAAGAGATTTTAATGGCTTTAAATTGTAATGGGGTATTATAATTATGGCACTAAATGGTTAAAGATATAGATTAAAAAGTGTAGATTAGCTTTTATTCTCGTAAGTGAGTTTAGCTAAGAATAGCCACATTGTAATGTGGCTGAATAATCATTTTCATTTCCTCATTTTTGTAGATAGATGGTAAGAAGAGGCAATTTTATTTTTCTAAGTCATTTTATACTGTAAAAGATTCAGATTCATGTGAGGAAGTCCAAGAAAAGTGGTGAAGTACTACAGATGTAGAATATGATTAGTTTTATTTCCCTTTTTCATCCGTTTCCTAGTAATTCACTGAAAGGTGCCTTTTGCTAACCTTTAAAATTTTTTAAATTTATTTTTTATTGAGGTAAAATATACATATACAGTGGTACCATCTTTACCGTTTTTAAGTTACAGTTTGGTGGTAATAAATACAGTTATATTCTTTTTCTCCTCCTTTATTCTCCCCCGCCAGCCTGCCAGCCTCTGGTAACCACCAATCTACTCTCCACCTTCATGAGATCCACTTTTTTAGCTCCCACATATGATTGATAATGTGATTTGTCTCTCTGTGCTTGGCTTATTTCACTTAACATAATGACCTCCAGTTCAGACCATGTTGCTACAAAATGACCAGGTGTCATTCTTTTTAACAGCTGAATACTCCATTGTGTGCGTGTGTGTGTGTGTATAATATATATGGATATATATACCACATTTTCTGTAATTATCCATTGGTGGACACTTAAGTTGATTCCATGTTTTGGCTGTTGTGAATTGTGCTGCAGTTAACATGGGAGTGCAGATATCTCTTTGTTGTGTTCATTTTCATTCTTTTGGATATATACCCAGTAGTGAAATTGTTGGATCATATGGTAGTTCTATTTTTAGTTTCTTGACTAACCTTTTTTAAGCTGAGAATAGTAATTGAGCTTTTGAACTGATGCTTCTCTGTTGTCAGATTTAATCTTTTCGATGTTTTAAAGAATTTTGTTTGCATTTTTTTCCTAGGATAAAATTTACATGTATGGAGGAAAAATTGATTCAACAGGGAATGTGACCAATGAGTTGAGAGTTTTTCACATTCATAATGAGTCATGGGTGTTGTTGACCCCTCAGGCAAAGGAGCAGTATGCAGTGGTTGGGCACTCTGCACACATTGTTACCCTGAAGAATGGCCAAGTGGTCATGCTGGTCATCTTTGGTCACTGCCCTCTCTATGGATATATAAGCAATGTGCAGGAATATGACTTGGGTAGGTATATCTTTTCTAGTAGATGTCTTTTGAACATCAGATTTAAAACCTCTAAGCTTATTATTTTGACTCTTTAGAAAGATTCAACCTAATCTTGATTTAGCACTTTATCCTGAAATGTAGTTAAACTTGGGCTAGGTGTGGTGGCTCCTGCCTGTAATCCTAGCACTTTGGGAGGCCGAGGTGGGTGGATTACCTGAGGTCGGGAGTTCAAGACCAGCCTGGCCAACATGGTGAAACCCCATCTCTACTAAAAATATAAAAATTAGCCCAACACAGTGATGGGCACCTGTAATCCCAGCTACTCAGGAGACTGAGGCAGGAGAATCGCTTGAACCTGGGAGGTGGAGGTTGCAGTGAGTCGAGATTGCACCACTGCACTCCAGCCAGGGGGGGACAGAGTGATAACTCATCTCAAAACAAACAAATAAAAAACCAAACAAACATAGTTAACATTGATATATTACCAGTGAAATGCAGATTATTGATGCTCGTATGTAATGTGTATTTGTCACTGTTGGTTTGGTAAGGAGCCAAAGATGACACAAAATGCTTTGGGTGTTTAAAATGAATAAATAAATAAAAATGGTTCAAAACAACAAGTATCGAAGAAAAGAAATACTTGCCTAGCCCTTCAGAGATTGGTTTAGTGGAATATGATTTGCCCTTTAGTATATAATCTTTTCTTTGGTTAAATTTCATTGTATCTGTTGTTGTGCAGTAAGAATACCAGCTATAATTAACATTTTGTGAAAGTAGGCCTATAAAGTATATCTATATATTGGTCACCAAAGGTTATAGGGAATTCAATGTTCATTTGAGTGGAATCTGAGTCTTTTTATTTTGTCTATTGAGACAGGATCTTGCTCTGTCACCCAGGTTGGAGTGCAGTAGCACACTCATAGCTCACTATAGCCTTGATGCCCTGTCCTTAAGTGATCCTGTCACCTTAGCCTCCCTAGTAGCTGGGACTACAGGCACGTGCCACCACTCCTGGCTAATTTTTAGTTTTTTTTTTTTTTTTTTTTTTTTTTAAAGACGGAGTTTCACCATGTCGGTCAGGCTGGTCTTGAACTCCCAACCTCAGGTGATCCGCCCGCCTTGGCCTCCCAAAGTGCTTGGATTACAGGCGTGAGCCACCACGCCCGGCCTAATTTTTAGTTTTAGTAGAGACGAGATCTTGCTATGTTGCCCAGGCTGGCCAACATAGCAGGCCTCAAGTGATCCTGCCACCTCAGCCTCCTAAAGTGCAGGGATTACACATGTGAGCCACCTCGCCTGGCCCTATAAGTCTTTAAATTTAGTTAATTCTTTTCCTACATGGCATATTAGAACATCAGAACATAGAACAGACTGGAATTAGGCCACATGGCTTTGTTATAAGTTTTAGGTGGCTTTCTTTTAAATATAAAGATAAAAAAGTTGTATGTATCAGGTCTCCTGAAATCCCTTTTCATGCTCTAAGCTCTTTGGGCATTTTCAGTAGTAGAGTGGAGGAGCCTGCCATGCTTGCCCTTAACTGTTTTTCTTTTTTCAGATAAGAACACGTGGAGTATATTACACACGCAGGGTGCCCTTGTGCAGGGGGGCTACGGCCACAGCAGTGTTTATGACCACAGAACCAGGGCCCTATACGTTCATGGTGGCTACAAGGCTTTCAGTGCCAATAAGTACCGGCTTGCAGATGATCTCTACAGATATGATGTGGATACCCAGATGTGGTGGGTACTTTTTCTTGAGCTTTCACTTTAAGGTATAAATTCTGTAGTGGCAATTGTTTAGAAAATATTGTGCTTTTTGTTTTCATGCCTGGCAGATAATTCTGTTCAGCATTGCATATAGAGAAATTGGGAAATAAACAGAGGGTAATAAAGTAGCTAGTATTTATTTTGTTGCATTATTCTGTATTCTGTATTAGGTTGGTTAGAAAATGCTTGGAGTTTTTAACAAATGTAAAGCTGATTTGAGTTATGAAATAATGTAATTATAAAGCAATAGTTTTTCTTCTTTTCCTCATATATTTGATACCCTGCTATGGATACGGTTTTACATTCTGTCTGTCATAAAAATAATCATTTTTAGTAGCTATGCAGTACTCTATTTTGTGGGTATGCTGAGATCGTGCAGGTGAAAGTTTTGGTTTCTTTCTAGTTTTTATCTTATTAAGAAAGCATTATGCATTAAGCTTCTGTTTATATTTCACATGATTTCTGCCCAGAAACTGGGTATTATATAGCCACAGGATATGAAGAATTTAAGGTTCTTAATATATTTTGCCAAAATTCTTAATGGTCTTTAAAATGTATTGTTGAAAAAGTTACTTATATGTAGGGAAACATCTGGAAGGATTTGTACATTTGGGTCTGAGGTTAATAAAATGGTTGTGCTTGCATTAGCAGATAGATAAATAGTCTTTAAAAACTAACCTTGTATTTATTATTTCTAAATAAACTCAAAAGGACCATTCTTAAGGACAGCCGATTTTTCCGTTACTTGCACACAGCTGTAATAGTGAGTGGAACCATGCTGGTGTTTGGAGGAAACACACACAATGACACATCTATGAGCCATGGCGCCAAATGCTTCTCTTCAGATTTCATGGCCTATGACATTGGTAAGTTTCCCAAAGCCATTTTAGCTTCAGGTGTCATTTTGTATATAAGCAACATTTAAAAGGAGACTGAAAATATTGCCAGTTCAAAATGGTCAGGCCATTTGAAAGAGGTCCAAATGATATTTTTTATATTCATTTGACTAATGTTACACATCTGATAAAAATTATTTCTACATTAAATTCTTTTTGAAATCACTCCTGTTAATTGCTTGAATGATAATTTTTGAGGCTGAGTTGAGGTGTCTAGTTTCTCTTTTGTAATGTTATGCCTACCTGGTAGTGTTACACAGTTGTAACCATCAGCACTGTGTTAAAATTGGTTCATGTATTAGCGTTATCTCATTCCCTGGAAAACTGGTTTCCTACATGGTCTTGGTGTGGTAATACACCAGACCAGAAGAGGGCAGTATTTGTTCATGCAAAGCCAATGCATACCAGATGGTATCTCATAAAAATCATCAGATGTTCATTTTAAACAAATTATTATTTTTCTGGTCATGGTAAAATAAAATACACTTAAAATTTACTATCCTAACTATATTTATATATCTAGTTTGGTGAAATTAAACACATTCATAATGTTATACATCTATCACCACCATCCATCTTCAGAACTTGATCTTCATCTTTTAAGACTGAAACTCTATACCTATTAAACAAATAATGTCCCATTTCTTCCTCCTCACAATGCCTGGAAACCACTATTCTACTGTCTGTCTCTATGATTTTGAGTATTCCAACTCAGACATTCGTTTTTAACAGACATTTGTATGCCAGCCACTGAGTTTGTACATTGAGAAGATCAGTGGAGTAACTTAAAGCCCTTAGCCTCAAAGTGGAAGAGGTAGAGAAATGAGCAGACAATAGAATTGTATTTCAGGGTGTTTCATGCTGAAAAGAATGTATGAGAGCACCTGAGTACCCGTTAAGTCATGGGAACACCTTCTTGAGGAGGAGCCATCCCCTCGGGATCCCTGGGGACACTAGGTGTCAGGTAGGTGAAGTTAGGCAGGACTCTCCAGGCAGAGGAAACCCATTTTGCAGAGACATATAGGTGGAAGAATCCGGCACATATTTAGGGCTCAGAGAGTGAGACACTGAGTGTGAGGTTGGCATAGTATAGCAGCACCCAGTTGGTATTAGATCCAGAAGAGAAGTTGCTAGTATGAGTCATGACAAAGGAAAATTAATCAATCTAGGGGATCTAGGAAAGGACTTTTTAAAAATTAGATAACATTTAAGATTCTTGCTATTTTATTTTTACCTGTATTTTTCCATTTTAGCTACTACATTTGAGCAAATCAATATAGAAAAAAGTGGAAAATAATTATGAAACCTGTATGTTTTGTTGACATAAGCTTTGTAGAATGTAAAATTTGCTTGCTTTAAAAAACATTTTGGTGGATCAAACTGATAGGCAGTCGGGTGAGTGATCAGATGTCACGGATTTTGGGTGTGTTTGCTAGTTACAATTGCAGTATGATCCCACCTTTCTTCCATGCGCTATTGCTCTGCTGCTGCTGCATTTTAACCCAGAAATATTGCTGTAACTGAGAAAATTGAGAGGCATGTTTTATGAAGTTCCCTTTGTTATAGTCTTCTTCCCAAAGAAAATGTCAGGTCCTGTTGATTAGAAATGGTAGTACCTTCTGAAATATGTTTTTCTTTCTCCTAGCCTGTGACCGCTGGTCAGTGCTTCCCAGACCTGATCTTCACCATGATGTCAACAGATTTGGCCACTCAGCAGTCTTACACAACAGGTAATTGGAGAAGTGCTTGCTCCTTTTCTTTTGTGTTTAAAATGAAAATGAAGTAAAGTGAATTGGACTTACATATTATTCCCAAGATTCCCTCATCCCAGTAGATTTTTTACAAGATTATGTGGGTATAAATTTTCTGATTTATGTTTAAAATATCTGATTTATGTTTAAAATATTTGATATGGATATGAATTACTTCAAATGGCATGTTTATTGACCCGGTTTTGTTCGCACACAGGAGTGTGGTTTGGTGTGGTCTGAGTGCCTGGGGCAACAAAAGTTACGTGCATGTCATTGTCTTATGCCCTCTGTTACTGTTTGTGGTACTTAGGTTGTCAAGTTTCTAGTAGTTGTATCTGAATCATAAGAAGTTTGGAAAAAGGAGAGAGGGCACTTCAGATGGTGGATAGGTGGGAGAACAGAGGTGGAGAGATTGTGAAGCTTAGTATAAATCAAGCCTTTAGGCTCTGGATAATCAGAAGTCTGCAGTTCATTACATTGTATCACTCAAAAATGCCTGGCCCAAACTACCAGAGCTCTTCAAAAAATTGGTGCTTGGAGAAGTCTCAGTTAAATAAGGGAGATTCAGAGTGGCCACTCTACTTGTTCCTTACAGTGTGCTTTAAAGATTTTTAAAAAGTTAAATAGCCTCATCACGTTATTAATTTTTCTCATTCAGTTTCTGCTATTATTACTGCTGTCTACTTTCCCTTTTAAAATTCTAAGCCATATAAATCCTAAGGATGTTTAAGTGTTATAATGCCTGTATCATGTTAGAATTCTTTCGGCTTTTGAGATTTCTGTTGTAATGATGAAAGACAGATAAGGTAATTTAACTTACATTAGGAAAGATGAAAGCCTGGGCACGGTGGCTCATGCCCGTAATCCTAGCATTTTGGGAGGCCCAGGCTGGCAAATCACTTGAGCCCAGGAGTTGGAGACCAGCCTGGCCAACATGGCAAAACCCCCATGTCTACTAAAAATACAAAAAAATTAGCCGGGCATGGTGGCAGGCACCTGTAGTCCCAGCTATTCAGGAGGCTGAGGCAGAAGAATCACTTGAACTCAGGAGGCGGAGATTGCAGTGAGCCGAGATTGTGCCACTGCATTCTAGCCTGGGTGACAGAGTGAGACTCCATCTCAAAAAAAAAAAAAAAAAAAGCAAAGGTGAGAAAGTGACATATTTTAGAGATGTTGTGAAGGAAGAGTTGACACAATTTAGGAACTAGCTACTAGGAAAAAGTGCTATCTTTATAAGGTAATTATTTAGTTTTTTAGCAATGTATATGGTTTTACTATGAGAACATTTGACAGAGACTAAAATGGAGGGATATCTGGCCACCTTGATCTTTTGAAGTATTATTGTAAATCATAATCTGGAACTTCCTCAGTACAGAAGACTGTTAAAGCTTTCTAGCAAGTGCCTCTTGAGATTTTCATCTGAAATGCAGTGGGACCATTTTGTCATTGTCTTGCCTGTGGGAGCCTGGCATCAGCTGTCTTCATTTTTGTGTTCCTCGTGTTCTCCTAGCACAGGATTTGGCACATAATAAACATTTGCTAAATGGGAGGTATTAGTACAGTAATAACTAGCAAACCAATGAATCTTTTATAAAACATTCTCAGGTTTTATTCGAACTCAGAGAAGAGAGAAATGGAGACTTTACCATAAAATGTAGTTTATCCGCGAGTCAGAATTGGGAATGCCTTGCCTGAGTTGTAATGTTTTTATTTTTATGTGATTCCAATGGTGTGTTTGAACCCTGATATGTGAGTATCTGTATGTGTGAGGCAGGGTTGGGTAGGCAGCAGGGGACCTTGAGGGAGGCCATGTACTAAAAGGCCATAGTTTCGGTTTAATTTTATGAAATAATTTACTGAAAATAAACTTTAAATCACATTGTTTCTTCAAATTTTAAGTCGATCAACGGCATTGGGTGAGCTGTGCCTTCCTTGTCACTGAGGTTTTGAGGGAGGCAGGAAGAAGGTGGAGAGATGGCTGTGACGCACCAGTGTGGCAGGAGATGCAGCTGTGCCTCTCCGTTGCCTGCTCCATGCGTCTCTGAGGGACTCTCCCTAACTTTGCAGAGCCCCTGTGCAACCAGATGTATTCACAATTGCTGAGAACACCAACTGTACTGGGAAGAGGAGGTTACTTATTTGGTTTAAGCAACAAATTAACTAGTTGAATCCAGCCTGTTTAATGTGGTAGTGAGTAAGCTGATAGCAAGGTTAAAAATGAAAACTGATATTCATTTTCTAGTTTTTGAAATCTACAGTAGGTATTTCAGATTAGGCCAGTCATGGCGGCTTATGCCTGTTATCCCAGCACTTTGGGAGTCCAAGGCAGGAGGATTGCTTGAGGCCAGGAGTTTGAGGCTGCAGTGAGCTATGATGGAACCACTACACTCCAGCCTGGGTGACAGAGTGAGACCCTGACTCAAAAAGATATATATTTCAGATTATAATTTATTTTCATTATTCACAGCTCTATAAAGTAACTAAAAACACTGAATTTGTGAATATTGAATTATTGCTCCTAGGGGAAATACAGGGTTATGTTTCTGTAAACCTCTGATGACAACATTTGCATCAATCAGTCAGTATATATAACTTTCTTTGATGTGTGTTTCTATTTAAAAACATCTTATTTAATATATATTCTTGATTTATTAACATTGAGCTCGCAGCCAACAGCACTTTAACTCATGCCTGAACAAAGCTTATGTAACACATGTATTTTCTCAGTAAGGCCCTTCACAGCCTTCTTACACTTCTTACACTAGACGGCACTTCACCACTGCATGGGGGGCCATTTTCAACAGTAAAAGCACTAACGTAAGGCACAAAATGCAAAAAACACGGCACTAGATACATCATGGAAGGGACATGCTTGTAGTATGACAGTTGAAACAAGAAGGAGAGCATCTCCTTGTTTGACTTTAGCTGGGAATATGCATGTTTGTCAGCTCAAATTTTTTGCCATTCTGTGCACACATGCTAGTAAATGACCATGAAACTACTGCAAGTATTGATTTTGGAGTTAGAAATGGATTTATAAGTAGATGAATTTGCAAATATGGAATCTATAAATATGGTCATGTGTCACTGAATGATAAGGATACGTTCTGAGAAATGCATCCTTAGGCAATTTCATCATTGTACAAACATCACAGAGTGTACTTACACAAACCTAGGCTACACATCTAGGCAATATGCTATGGCTTGTTGCTCCTAGCTGCAGGCCTGTGCAGCATGTTACTATACTGAATACTGTAGGTCATTATGAGGCAATGGTAAGTATTTGTGTGTCCAAACATATCTAAATGTAGAGAAGGTACAGTAAAAATACAGTATGAATGATAAAAAATTATACACCTGTACAGACCACTTACCATGAAGGGAGGGAGTATGCAGGACTGGAAGTTGTTCTGGGGAGGTCAGTGAGTGAGTGGTAAGTGCATGTGAAGGCCTAGGATATTGCTGTACACTACTGTAGACTTTGTAAACACTGTACACTTAAGCTACACTAAATTTATTTAAAACTTTTTCTTCAGTAATAACCTTAGCTTACTAGATGACAACCATCATATGTGCCATTCATCATTGACAGAAACATTGTTAGTGGCTCCACATAAATAGAATAAGGATTGGCTGTCTTTTAAAAATGAAGACTTAATTTTTAAAACACAACCCCTGTACAGTTATCACACGTTTAAAGTTAATAATTCTTTAAGCCAAGGGGTGGTGGCTCACGCCTGTAATCCCAGCACTTTGTAGGGGCCAAGGCAGGAGGATTGCTTGATTTACAGGAGTTCAACACCAGCCTGGGCAACACAGCAAGACCTCGTCTCTACTAGAAATACAAAGATTAGCTGGGCATGGCAGCGCGTGCCTGTTGTCCCAATTCCTCAGGAGGTTGAGGTGGGAGGATTGCTTGAGCCTAGGAATTTGAGGTTGCAGTGAACTATGATGGTGTCGTTACACTCCAGCCTGGGTAACAGAGCAAGACTCCATCTCAAAAAAAAAAAAGTTATTCTTTAGTATCTCTCAGTGTCCATTCAGTGTTTACATCTCCTAATTGTCTCAGGTTTTAAAAAAAAAGTTTAATTTGTTCAACTCAGAATCCAAATAAGATCCATATGTTACAACTGATTAAAATGTCTCTGAAGTTTCTCTTGATCTGTAGGGTCCCCATCCATCATTTCCCCCCTTATTTGTTAAAGAAACTGTGTTGTTTGTCCTGTAGAGCTCACTGTAGTCCAGATTTTGATGTTTTTTTCCCCTTTTTTCTTTTTTTTTGAGATGGAGTCTCGCTCTGTCACCCAGGCGGGAGTGCAATGGCGCAATCTCAGCTCACTGCAACCTCCCCTTCCTGAGTTCAAGTGATTCTTCTGCCTCAGCCTCCCAAGTAGCTGGGATTACAGGCACCCACCACTACACCCAGCTAATTTTTGTATTTTTAGTAGGGACGGGGTTTCACCACATTGGCAAGTCTTGTCTCAAACCACTGACCTCAGGTGAGCCGCCTGCCTTGGCCTCCCAAAGTGCTGGGATTATAGGTATGAGCCACCGCACCCGACCCAGATTTTGATTATTGTATTCTGGGCTTTCATGTAACATATTGGTCTCTCTCCTAAACTTGCTACAAATTAGCTTGGTCAGATTCACTTCACTGTTTTGGCAAGATCACTTCATAGGGTTGTTTCTTTTCCTTTATTTATCAATTTTCAAAAATAATGAACTGATTTCTTAGCATTGTCCAAAGGTGACAAATTAGGTTTCTTTTTAGGGGGTGGGAGACATATATCATTATGAACTCATGGATTGAAAAATATTTCATGTGTTTTGATCTATTATAGTTTGTATTCTTATTACATTTCAAACATTTTCCGTCTTTAGCCAGAGAGGGCATCTTTATGTTAGTTAGCTTTTGAGTTGTTCTGCTACTACCGCAGTCTTCCTTTCTTTTCACTATGACAAGATCTGCTAGACTCATTGTGAACGTTTCTTCATCCGGACATGAAATTTGTTTTGTCTCTAAAAAGTTCTAGTTTTTAAGGGGTGAAAGGAGGGGGGAAAGAATGGTATTTAGATACCCACACTCTAAGCACTAGTTGTATTCATTGCTACTGGGTGGGCCATTTGTTTCTAGGTCTTTTAAGAAGATAGGTTAAAGAGAAACTAGCATTCTTGTTTTTAAAAAGGAAAATGAATTACGTATGCACTTTTGTGTGTTTGACCTTCTTGTTCCCTCAATAGATAAACGGCTACATTCTTTGAATACTTTTCTCTGCGTTCCATTTTCCCCCCCCCATGTAACAGTATATACTGAAGATCACTTCATAGAAGTATGTAGAAATTTTCCTCATTCTTTTTACATCTGCCTAATATTTCATTATGAGGATGTACTATAGTTTATCGTATCCCCCAATTGATGGACATTTGGGGCTGTTTGAGTCTTTCACTATTATCATTAACACGTTTATGACTACTGTTCCATAATTGGAACACTAAGCTTGTGGGAGTTATTTATATTTTACTGCTCAAGGTCATCACCAAGATCTGAGGTTTCACAAAAAAATTTACCCTCCAGCATAAATGGGTTAATGCTGTAGTGAATAGCCTCATGTGCACTTCTTTTTATATTTTTGGTATTCTGTCTTTGTGATAGACTTCTAGAAATGTGATTTCAGGCTCAAAATGCAAGTGCATAGTTTTGTTAGGGCTTGCCAAATCCCCCCGTAGGCTGCACCATTTTACATGCCCAGCAGTTAGTATCTGAGAGTACCTGTTGCCCCACAGTGTCACCAATCCATATATTGTCAAATTTTTGTGCTTTTTTTTTTTTATTTGCTAGTCTTATAGGTGAGAAATGCTACCTTAGTATATTTTTAATTTGCATTTTTCTTACACTGAAATTAGAACATCTTATATGTTTAAGGTCATTTGCATTTTTTCCCTGCAAACTGGCTAAAGTCCCCCTCTATGTTAGGGATAGTTCTTTCTCTATGCTGTAAGTTGTAAATCTTTTTTTCAGAGCATATCATTTGTTTTTTTACTTCGCATATAGCATTATTTTCATGTAAAAAGTCTTTTTAATTCATATAACCAGATTTTTCAATCTTTTTTTCTCTACCTTTTGGATTTTAAGTCATTTTTTTTTCCATTCTCAGGTTATAGAGAAATTCACCCATTCTTCTAGTGCTTGTGTGGTTTCTTTTTTTCAAAAGGTGCTCTGATCCATGGGGACTTTATCCTGGTATATAGAGGAATAGATTCAGTTTTATCTTTTTCCATATGTTTAATAATCTTGATACCATTTAGTGAAAAGACCATCTTTTCCCACTCATTTAAGATGCCACTTTTACTGTGTACCCAAATGTACATGTGTGTGCTTTTATCTGTTTATGACTGGGCTCATTCATGAACCAGTACGACACAGCTTTCATTACAGAGGCTTTTAACTGTGCTTTAAATTGGTACATTTTTACTTTTAATATTTAAATAATGAAGATATAGAATTGCTGTTTAGCATTAGAAGATGTTAGCATATTCTGACACTAAAATTTTCCAGGAACTAATGGTTAAAAGTCACCAGTCTATCATGAGAACTTTTTAATACAGTAGCTGTGAAGAGTAGGCAGCTTATTGGAACTATTCTGGGTGATTATAGGCCAGGATGAAAGGATGGAATTTGGAAAGGAAGGGGGATAAGAATGGTTTTTAAGACCTTGAAAGATAATTTATGTAAGATTTGTTTGAAGATTGTCTGTAAAAAGTGTATCATGGTAGCTGGATGTGGTGGTGTGTTCCTGTAGTTCCAGCTACTTGGGAGGCTGAGGCGAGAGGATCTCTTGAGCCCAGGAGTTTGAGACCAGCCTGGGCGACAGAGTAAGACCCTGTCTCTTAAAAAAACAAAAAAGTATAGCATGCATTTGTTATCTAAGTCTCTGGTAAATTTCTTCTCTCCCTTTTTCCTCTTAGCACCATGTTTGTGTTTGGTGGTTTCAATAGTCTCCTCCTCAGTGACATCCTGGTATTCACCTTGGAACAGTGCGATGCACACCGGAGTGAAGCCGCTTGTTTAGCAGCAGGACCTGGTATCCGGTGTGTGTGGGACACAGGGTCGTCTCAGTGTATCTCATGGGAGCTGGCAACTGATGAACAAGAAGAAAAGTTAAAATCAGAATGTTTTTCCAAAAGAAGTATGTTTTTTTCCTCTACTTAGATTTTAATGAATTTGAGACCTCATTTTATCTGAATTATGAAGGAACTTAGCATTTGTACACTTTTTGTGTTCTCCTTATTATCCAAAATTATTCAGTAATAACTTATTCAGTAATAACTCTGGATATTTGAAAATTGGTTTGTAAACATCTCGGGTGGGAACATGCCATATGACTCCTAGAGGGTCTGTGAATGATGACGACATAACCTTCTTGGCATTGCATAGGCTTTGCCTACTGACTCCAGATCCTGGCTGCAGTTGCTCTGAGGCAGTGCCATCTGGCAGAACTTTATTTTTGATGATGAAAATGTTCTGTGTCTGGACTGTCCCAATATTGTAGCCACTATCCACATGGGGCTATCAAATGCTTGAAATGTAGCTAGTGTGACTGAGGAACTGAATTTTTAATTTAATTTAATTTTAATTTAAAAAACATTTGTAACTACTGGCTACTATATTGGATACAGATCTAACATTAAGGATGAAATTAGGAGAGTCAGCCCAGAAAAGCCATCTTGAAGTAAATTGTTTTGGTGGAGAGAAGGAGAGCTGCTGTCCTTGCAAAGTATTTTTGTCTAGCTTCTCAAGACAGACAGTTACTGAGGATGGGCAGTGATCCCTCTTTTAGAACCTCCCCTCATGGTTTCCAAGCTGGTTTCTTCCTTCTGCCTGCTTTGCTTCCTGTCCTATATTGCTGTGACGTAGAGAACACTACAATACAGTGAAGTGATGTATAAAAAAGTTCTATTTTATTTTATTTTATTTTGAGACAGAGTCTCACTCTGTTGCTCAGGCTGGAGTATAGCAGTGCAATCTCAGCTCACTACAACGTCTGCCTCCCAGGTTCAAGTGATTCTCGTGCCTCACCCTGTAATCCCTGAATAGCTGAGATTACAGTCACCTGCAACCAAACCCAGCTAATTTTTGTATTTTTAGTAGAGACGGGAGTTTCACCATGTTGGCCAGGCTGAGCTTGAACTCCTGACCTCAGGTGATCCACCCACCTCGGCCTCCCAAAGTGTTGGGATTACAGGCGTGAGCTTCTGTGCATGGCCAGAAAATTCTTTAAAAGTAAGAATGTTTTCTCTATAAGATATTTATTTACATCAATTAATTTAAAGTATGTTGGCTGAATTTCTTAGTAGAATTGGTGTTGCAGTTAACTTGAGCGTTATGATGGATAGAAGCAGCTTTCATTCCTGTGCCCAAATTAGCCTTGCATTTATAACTAGGAGGAATGACTTGGTCTCCTACAATATTTTGGCTCCTGGGCTGTTTTGATGTTCATTCTATTACTAGTTGATTTTTTTTTTTTGGAAAGAAAAGTATTCAAAGAACCAGAATTTACTTTCATTATATCTTATAGTTGTTAAATTAACCTGTTCTTGTTTTTACTTTCTGTGTACTTCTTTTTTGGGTACAAAACTATTTCTTCAGATTGTCTATTTCTAAATATTATTTTAACCAGAACACACCAAATATATTTTCCTGCCAATTTCACTCTTCATTTTACTTCTTAACGATTGTTACAATTTTTTTAACTTCAGTCTCTGATTGTGCTCAACTGAAGCTGTCCAAGTTGATGAGATTTTCTTTTCTTTATAGCTCTTGACCATGACAGATGTGACCAGCACACGGATTGTTACAGCTGCACAGCAAACACCAATGACTGCCACTGGTGCAATGACCATTGTCTCCCTAGGAACCACAGCTGCACGGAAGGCCAGGTCAGAGACTGTTTCTTAAAGATTTCAGAAAAATCCTAATTTGTCATAGGTTTAGCTTTTATAGTATATATGATATAAATAATAGCTCAGAGTTATTTTTCAAATAGGTTTAGATTTGGATTTTATTATCCCTGAGGTTTTCCTTTATGAAGAGATGCTCTATACATCTTAATTCCAAAGGTCCTACTAGCCCTGGCGATTTGTGTGTTATGTTTTAGAAGGTAAGACTGTTGTCCCTGGGCATGGCCATGACTAAGTACTGGATCCTTGGTTTGAGGCATCTAATAGTGACCTCACTTTACCAGTGCTAGGTTTTGGTAGCAATAGGGCTTGAGACTGAGAGTGAGTCAGAGATATAGCAGCCCATATTGCATTGTGGAAATGACAGACTGCAGAATCTCCTTGTCTTATATCTTGGTTTGGCATAACTTCACTGCTCATCCTATATAGATTTTTAAATTGAAGTTCTAAGATGACCCAGGCTTTTATAGTTTTTGACAGCTTTCAAGACTTTTTCTGTCAGTCTCATGCAGATCTTAAAATAGAAAACTTTCAGACTTTTGAAGGGAGCATTTGAAAATAGCAAGTTCAACATTCCCATTTTACAGATAACCAGGTTGAGGTATGGTATTTAAAAGAGTGGGCTGCTTCCTTGCCAGTTAAAAACATGTCCTTGAGCAGAACATTCCATTGCACCGTTCCCACTGCAGAGCTGCTGCATCTTATTTACTTACTTATTTATTTCTCTATCTCTCTATTTATTTGCGGTTTGCTTCCTGAATTAGATTTTGTTGTCTATAGTACCCTATTGGTCCTCACCATAAGTTCTCTCTGTGGATACAAGAGAAAAGCTTTT
The DNA here is from genome assembly GCA_036589455.1 of Ateles fusciceps. Classification (NCBI taxonomy): domain Eukaryota; kingdom Metazoa; phylum Chordata; class Mammalia; order Primates; family Atelidae; genus Ateles; species Ateles fusciceps. The sequence goes on along the minus strand of JAZHEH010002969.1, from coordinate 148,666 downwards.
GTCCACTGTGTTCTAGATCTCCATTTCCAGGTATGAGAATTGCCCCAAGGATAACCCCATGTACTACTGTAACAAGAAGACCAGCTGCAGGAGCTGTGCCCTGGACCAGAACTGCCAGTGGGAGCCCCGGAATCAGGAGTGCATTGCCCTTCCTGGTAGGCCTTGCAGGGTCATCTTGGTGTGTGTGGGTCCAAGACTTCACCCCACTTCCCCCAACACTGTGCAGCCTAGGTTGAACCTAGCAAAGGGGAAAAGCTAATTCTGTCCATTCATCACCCACACCAGTATGATGAGGTTTTTTGTTTTTAACTAAAATACAGTTCTTAAGTATTTGCTCCTGTTGTCCTTTGAAATAAAGTGAAACATCCTTCACTGCTCTGGAGAATGGAGTGACAGCTTGGTTTTGTATCACTGAGCCGGCTCCTTGCCTCTTCCCCCATCCACCTTGGATAACCTGGGACTAGAACACAATGTCTCAGCAGCCAGTCTGCTGAGCACTTTATGGAGAGTACTTATTAACCACTGGGATTTGGTTATTGGCACCTGCTTATGGGCCTCCTCTGAGAAGGACAGGATAGATACTTCTGTCAGCAGCACCTTCCTGGGGTGATTTCCAGCCCTGAAAACCTCAACATATGCTAATTCTGAGGTTCAGGATAAATGAGTTCAGGGCCTGAGACCAGGCAGCCGTGACCAAACCACTGTGATATATTTGTTCAACCGGGATGATCCAGGAAGGGCAGCCTCCTTGACTGCACAACATCTGAGCATGTTCAGGGAAGCTGGCTTGGACTAAGCCCTTTTTGAATGTCCCTTGGAAGTTTTTGATTCAGCTTGTAGAGTGGGACTCTTTTTCTTTATCTCAGTGTGTCTTAAACTTTAATGTATAGGAAAACACCTGGGAATCCTGCTATAAGGCATATTCTGTGCAAGCGTGGGGTGGGGCCGAGAGTGTGCATTTTATCTAGTCGACAGTGCTACACTGTGAGGAGCAAGTCTTTGTCTGTTCCTAAATAATCTCTTTCCCATGCTACCTTTCATTTATTTCAGTGACTAGTTACTGTTAATGAGCGTTGTTGATGTCTCCAAGGTACTTTGGTTCTGGTGAAGTTGCTTTGTTCTTTCACTGTCTTCCAGGGAGCATTCATAGCTTCTGTGCAGTACCTTGTGTGAGTTCAGGATGATCACAGGTGGCAGATTACAAGCTTGCCTTGTATGCTATAGCCATGTCACTTGGATTGCGTCCCAAAAAGGACCATCTTACCTCGCTTTTGAGATGCTTTGTACCTTGATTGTACCTTCCACCTGATGATATGGAAACAGTGCAGCTTTTGGAGACTGTAGATTTATTCATTCCTCAATTCATTTTCATTCTTGCAGTTTTTACCTGAGCCTTCCAGTATGCATATTCAATTGTCTGCTCTTCACTTAGGATTTTAGTTTTCTAATTTTTCTTCAGAAGGAGGTATAACAGTCTAATACTGGCACCAAACTGGTGTTTTCCTCTAAGATACAGGAGAAGTGACCTCAGTGCTTTTTAGGATCCAGGAGATATGACTAGTAAACATTTTTAGATTCTTGTATTCTGCATTTGGTTCTTAATAATGTGTCAGAGGCTCCCACATCCTAATGAAGTACCTGGAATTTAAATTAGAAAGACCATTTTGGTATTCAGTAATTTGAACTAATAATACAGTAGTTTTGTCTGATTTCTAAAACTTTCTTTTTTTCTCTTCTCCCCTTAATGAAAGAAAATATCTGTGGCATTGGCTGGCATTTGGTTGGAAACTCGTGTTTGAAAATTACTACTGCCAAGGAGAATTATGACAATGCTAAATTGTTCTGTAGGAACCACAATGCCTTTTTGGCTTCTCTTACAACCCAGAAGAAGGTAGAATTTGTTCTTAAACAGCTGCAAATAATGCAGTCATCTCAGAGCATGGTGAGTTAAAATCCTCAAATTTAAGTTTCTGATATCCACCTTTCTACCAAGAGCATGACTGCAGCTTGCATGTGGAAGGCTGTGGACATGTGTGATGTGCTCGGCAAGAGGAAGAGTGCTGGCAAATGCAGCCTGAGGGACTGTGGGGCTGCCCTGTCAGAGTCTCTTCCTCTAATGCCTTGTTTATCTGGAAGTTTTTAATACTTTGTATATCTAAGATCTGTGAATAATTGTATGGGGGATGAATTGTAACATGTATATGTGCACATACTCTGGTAACATCAGTAGATGATTTCATAGCTGTTTTACCTCGATTCTGCTAGGGGAGAAGGGAGAGGTCACTGCTAATTAGCTAGGTTGGATTAAGCCACCTGAGTTCCTTAGAGTTAAGGTATTGTAATAATGCATAATACTGTATAATTACCACTAAGAGGTGTGCATCTCCTTGGGTGTTTAATAGCTCAGCCATCTCAGAACAAGAGAGCACCTTCGTGTCAAGAGTTTCTGAGCTCAGAAAGGCTCAGGTTCTCTTCCTGTCCACCTGGTGCTCTCAGGAGGCTTATAGTCGATATTCCATGATCACATTTTGTCATTTTTAGTCTGGAGTCATAAACTGTGATCCTACCCTCAGTTAAGTAGACTCATAGAACAAAGCTCCTTTAGCAGTGTCAGCTGTGGTACAGAAATGTTTAGTGTAAATGTTCTTGTCAAGCAGGGAGGAGTTGAGGGCACACTTCCTTGGGTACTGCCTTCTTCATGTGAAGGTATGGAAATGTGGCCTGGGTCTTGGCTGCATTGGTCTCTGTGTGCTGCCTGTAGGGCCATTCTGAGACTGGTAGGAGGTACCCTGTATTTACTTTTCTCCAATTAGTCCCTTTCTTCAGTGTGACTTTGATAGGGTATGGAATAGGGTATGGACATTTAAACATTGATGATGCATTCTTAGTGTGTTTACCTCAGGCTACCGTGAGCACAATTGGTATTTCATAATATTTTGATAGCTTTTTCAGATTTCAGAATCTCCATTGGAGACTGTCTCTGTTGTTTCTCTTCCCACCTCCAAATGTGGGACTCTTTCAGCATACCATCCTTGGCTGGCAGCTGACCTTTCCTATAGTCATTCACTCTCTCAGAAAATGTTTGGCGTCCAGCTTTGCTCATTACCCTGGCATCTCTAACAGTGACTCTTGAGTCCACAGAAGTTCGAAAGGTTCAACCAGGTGGCCACAGATATACTTCTAGTACCTTTTTCTCTCTTCCTTAGGTTTTTCTAACTCTAAATGTTTCTGGCTATTCTAATCTGCTGTGGCCACATTTATGAAACAGAAATTCACAGTCTTAATGACAAGACTGACAGATGAGAGACAACTGAAGTGTAATGTCCTTCCACAGCTATACCACTAGATGTACCCAGTCAGTACAGCCCAGATTTTTATGGAAAAAAAGGCAAGGGCACCCAGCCTAGCCTTTAGGACAGTTACTGGCTGGTAGGAAGCTGTAAGAAGATGACCCCTGAAGGTGAGAAGGAGTGAATTAGGATGTCAAAGAGGGAACGGCTTCCTGTGCATTAATTAGTGCCCCAACATGTGAGATGTAGAGGGAGATGATTAAGGGAATGGCTCTTTGAGTGAGCTGCAGGTAAGTTTGCATGGCTGGCTGCAGGCTGGATGGGATGGGATTGTTATAGTTGGGCCTCAAGAAGGGACCAAGGCCAGACCCTGAGAGACTGTGGCTACAATAGTAATGGATTTGGATTTCATCACGAAGGCAAAAAAATTATTGAAGGGCCTTTAAAAAGTATTTTTAATTTTCTTTCTTTCTTTTGGAACTATTTTTTTTTTTTAAGGTCTTCTATTAGGCATGTGTATGTTTTTCTCTCAAAAATGGAAATAGGCCAGGTGTGGTGGCTTATGCCTATAATGCCAGTACTTTGGGAGGCCAAGGCAGGAGGATTGCTTGAGCCAAGGAGTTCAAGACTAGCCTGGGCAACATAGGGAGACCCCATCTCTACAAAAAGCTTTTTTAAAAAATTAGCTGGGCATGGTGGCATGTGCCTGTAGTTCCAGTTACTTGGGAGGCTGAGGCAAGAGGGTTGCTTGAGTCCAGGGGTTTGAGGCTGCAGTGAGCCACGAACATGTCATTACACTCCAGCACGGGCAACAGAGCAAGACCCTGTCTCAAAAGAAAACAGAGTGGGGGGAGATACAGTATATCTTTTGTTTTATAACTACCAAAATTAGGAATACTTATCATTTCTGGGCTAAACCTTATATTTTGATTTTTAAAACTTTTTAAAAATTGCAATGCGAAGGAAATTTCAGGAAAGCAGAAGACAGACTATCCCAGATGTCACTGTCCTATTATTCCCTATAAAATCCAGTGCCAGGGTGTTTGAATGGATAAAGCAAATGTGGTATAAGTTGAATATACCTTATCTAAAATGCTTGGGGCAAGGAGTGTTTTGAATTTTCAGATATTTTCATTACGTATAAACCACTTCAGCATCCCTAATCTGGAAATCCAAAGTGTTCTGATGAACACTTTCCTTCAGCATCATGTCAACACTCAAAAAGTTTTAGATTTTGGAGGGTTTTGGATTTCGGATTAGGGATCCTCAGCCTGCGTTTGGGGATAGCCTCATAGCATTTGTCATAGAATATCGACATTTCAGAACTTGATTATTGCTTTGCTATAATTTCTGTGAATTTTTTGATATATTATCTTCTCTGAGCTACATTTTTATCCTTTATAAAATGGCCATATTGAAGTGATGATCTATCCTAATCTACCACGGCTGAGTCAAGGGATAGAGAGGTTTTCCTGTGTCTGTGGGGTGTACTTGGTGGTTTTTATCTAGAAGCTTGTTTTGGTCAAAATGTTGGTTGTATTCAGGCCATGCATGGTGGCTCATGCCTGTAATCTCAACACTTTGGGAGGTCGAGGTGGGAGGATTGCTTGAACTCAGGAGTTTGAGACCAGCCAGGGCAACACGGCAAGACTCCATCTCCAGAATTAAATAAGTAAAAAAGATGTCAGTTGTATTCATAGTTGTGTCTCTTTTGCCTTTAGTCCAAGCTCACCTTAACCCCATGGGTTGGCCTTCGGAAGATCAATGTGTCCTACTGGTGCTGGGAAGATATGTCTCCATTTACAAATAGTTTACTACAGTGGATGCCATCTGAGCCCAGTGACGCTGGATTCTGTGGAATTTTATCAGAACCCAGTATTCGGGGGATTGAAGGCTGCAACCTGCATCAACCCACTCAATGGCAGCGTCTGTGAAAGGCCTGGTAAGTTCATGAGTGAATTAGGTGCTATTCAGAGTTTATCGTGAGAGAAACCATAGGAGGCATAGGTCATTGTTGAGATGTGTGAAAGTAGTCAGAAAACAGATGAAGTATTCATTTCAATCATGCAAAACAGAGTATAACCCAGATTTCAGAAGCAGAAGGAAATATTCTGGGACTCTGAATAGATTTAATTATAAACAAAACAAAAAATAACACTGCTCAAAGAAACTAATATTCTAATTAACAATGAGATTGATAGGTTTATTGACCAGAAAAAGTATTGAGAATTGCTCTGAAAGGCAAATTTATTGACGTTGGCAGAAAAATGCTGTGGAAGGAAAAACAAAAAAAGGAAAATAAAAAGAAAAGATTAGTAAAGCAAGCGATTCACTACAGGGACAGTGTTCAGAAAGATAGTGTCAACAGGGAGAAAAATGATGAGAGCAGTTCTGTGACCGAGGATGGAAGCAACCCAGAACTGCGTGAGAGCTGTGGGAGAGTACTGAGCAGACAGACACTTGGAGTAGTTTCACAGCATTCAGTCTCTCTGGGCTACATTTCGGCTAACTAGATAGAGGCAGGCCAGGGTAGCCGTTGCAGCATGTAAACAACCCAAAATGAGCCTCCTCCTCCTGCAGAGGGACTCACAAGCAGTTGGTGGAATTGTGGGTTATTTTGGGAGGCTTGACTCCATTTGCATTGTGTCCAGTTTTGGGAAGGTACTTTAATTTGTCTGAGGAATACAGAGCTGTAGAAGAGAATTCATACCATCGTAGAAGTCACCTTAAAATATGATTTCTAAACTTCTCTAGGGGAGCTGCCCAGCAGGCTGTCGGAATTCTGAATACTTTGGTCAATTTAATGAATGCCGGGATCCTTCTTCCCTCCAAAATTGCAAACATAAAATTTTACTATATTCAAGTGGTTTATAAAACCCCTAAAGTTCATCCTGCGCCCCCAAATTCTAAGGGGCTTACAGCCCTACTTTTATGGAAAGATTCACTGTTTCCTCATCTTTGTCTTTAATGCTCTAAGAAAATTCATTTTTCCGCAAGTGTATAAATGCACTTGACTAAACAGTACTGGATGACTTTTATTGTTTTCTATTTTCTTTCACTTAATTGATTTCATGGCATGCTAATGGATCATCACCCACATCTGAAAAGTCTTGGCTGGGTGCAGTGGCTCACACCTGTAATCCTAGCACTTTGGGAGGCTGAGGCGGGTGGATCACAAGGTCAGGAGATCGAGACTGTCCTGGCTAACACGGTGAAACCCTGTCTCTACTAAAAATACAAAAAAGTAGCCAGGCGTGGTAGCATGTGCCTGTAGTCTCAGCTACTCAAGAGGCTGAGGCAGGAGAATCACTTGAACCTGGGAGGCGGAGGTTACAGTGAGCTGAGATCACACCACTGCACTCTAGCCTGGGTGACAGAGCGAGACTCTGTCTCAAAAAAAGAAAAGTCTTTGACCTTAGCAGACATGTTGGGAGCTCTAAGTGTCTCTCTTGGGTTTCATTCCCAGCAAACCACAGTGCCAAGCAGTGCCGGACGCCATGTGCCTTGAGGACAGCGTGTGGAGAGTGCACCAGTGGCAGCTCTGAGTGCATGTGGTGCAGCAACATGAAGCAGTGTGTGGACTCCAATGCCTACGTGGCCTCCTTCCCTTCGGCCAGTGTATGGAGTGGTATACGATGAGCAGCTGCCCCCGTAAGTGAAAAAGGGAGCCCTCGGCACTCATACATGCCCTCTTTGTAGGCAACAACTCTGCCATGGGGCAATGCTCTCAGCCTCTGAACAAATTAGAAATAAAACTGGACATGACCTCTGCTCAAACCCCTCCAGAGATTGCCATCAAGACATTGCTGCCTGACAAGACCCTTCATACGGAATTGGGCACATTGCCACAGTAAATAAATGTAGGGTAGATCACAGAGTACAGAAATAACTTGCCTAACTTCAGTGTCATATTGCTCAGTCCATGTAATATCTCCATATCTGAATTTCCTAATTATTGTAAAATAAATGCTTTCCAGTAGATAACCTCTAAGGTCTCTTTTGCCTTCAGCATCCTGGTATTGAGAGAAGAGGAGGGGTAGTCTCTGTTACGTACTGGGCAAAGTACTGGGCTCCTTAAATTCATTCATTATCTCTTTTAAATAATCAAGACAGAATAGGATTTTTGACTCATGCCAGTTGAATAGTCTGTTAAAGAAAAATGTAATTTAAATACAGTGAATTCAGATCTACCTGTGATAGTCAATTGCAACTTTTTTTTTTAATAGCTGAAAATTGTTCAGGCTACTGTACCTGTAGTCATTGCTTGGAGCAACCAGGCTGTGGCTGGTGTACTGATCCTAGCAATACTGGCAAAGGAAAATGCATAGAAGGTTCCTATAAAGGACCAGTGAAGATGCCTTCGCAAGCCCCTACAGGAAATTTCTATCCACAGCCCCTGCTCAATTCCAGCATGTGTCTGGAGGACAGCAGATACAACTGGTCTTTCATTCACTGTCCAGGTAAGATGCCTTGCATATCCAAATTCAAGTGTTTCACTACCTAGTTATGAAGAATAAATCCTTGAAAGCTGCGTTGTATATATATAGCTCCCTCCCCTTGCCCTTTCTCTTCCTCTTAATGGTTGGTATAAGAAGGAATTGACCAGAAGCTGGTCCAAGGCCTGACCTCGACCTGCTGGGAGTGGTGGTGGGTTCCTAAGAAACCAATTCTGAGAAATTATCCTTTGATTTGGACTTGAAGTGACCACTCAGCAACATATTTGTGGGCTTCTAGAACAACTGGGAGAGGCTGGGCAGGTGGAAAGACTCCTCAGAGATAAGTGAGCAAGAACTTCTCTAAGAGCCTGTCAGACAGAGCCATTGACAACAGGGCTCTTTGTGAGCACTTTGTAAGGGAAAGGCCACTGTAAACAAAGGTAAAAGGCAAGAGACAGACTGGGAGAAAATACCTGCAGTGTGTGTAACAACTGATGATCATCCAAAATATGTAAATTCCCACTGTCCAGGGAAAAAATAAAAAGCTAAATGTCAACCCAACAGAAAAAGTGGTTACTGGAGATAAAGAAGCCATTCTCAGAAAAGGAAATAGAACAGGAAAATATAAAATAATACCAGAAACCAGTTTTTTGTCTACTAAAACAAAATTTTCCATGTTCCCTTTTTCTGTACTAAGATTTAGGGGATCTATGATTCTGTTTTTAATCTACTAGGAGTTAACTTTTTAATGAAATATTTAAATCTATGCTTTTCCGTTAATATCAAGAATACATCTGGTAAAATGACAACCCTAGACAATGGGAACAAATATTTACAAATTATATCTCTAGTAAGAATCTAATGTCCAGAACACATAACTCTTAAAACTCAACAGTAAAAAGACAACCCAATTAAGAAATGGGTAAAGGATTTAAATAGACGTATGTCCGGAGAAGAAATACAAATGGCCAATAAGCACATGAAAAGATATTCACTGTCATTCATCATTAGAGAAATACAAGCCAAAGCCACAATGAGATACCATTTTACACCCACAGAGATGGCTATAATAAAAAAAAAACAGGTCATAACAAGTATTGGCAAGGATATGTAGAAATTGGAACTCTCATGCATTGCTGCAAGTTGGCAGGTCCTCAAAAAGTTAAATATAGAGTTATCATATGCCTAGCAATTTTACTTCTAGGTACATACCCAAGAAAATTGAAAACATATGTCACCCAAAAACTTGTATATAAATGCTCATGCTCATAGCATCATTCTCATAGCATCATGCTGAAAGCAGCATTATTCATAATAAGCAGAAGTGAAAACAACCCAAATACCTATTAGCTGGCTAGTGGATGAACAAAATGTTGTATGTTCATACAATGTAGTATTATTTGGCAAAAAAAGGAATGAAGTACTGACATATTTTCTGACATGAGATTACCCTAAAAAAACATGCTGTGTAAAAGAAGCCAGGTGCAAAAGATTATGCATTGCATGATGCCATTTATATGAAATGTCCAAAGATAGAGGTAGATGTTTAGTGGTTTTGTAGGGCTAGCCATGGAAACAAAGAATAAAAGGTTTTCTAGAGTAGCTGCACCATTTTACGTTCTCACCAACATCGTATGAAGGTTCAGATTTTTCCATGTTCTTGGCAACACTTGTTATTGACTGTCTTTTTAATTAAAACTGTTTTGATGAGAAATGGCATCTCGTTGTTTTGATTTGTATTTTCTTGATAACTAATGAAACTGAACATCAACTTCATTAATTAGCGTTTTGTATATCTTCTTTGGAGAAATATTTATTCAAATTCTTTGCCCATTTTTCAGTTGTGTTGTCTTTTTGTTATTGAGTTGTAAGAATTCCTTATGAATTCTGAAGTCCTTTATTGGATATATTATTTGCAAATATTTTCTCCCGTTAGATGGGTTTCTTTTCACTTTCTTAATACACCTTTGAAATCAAAAGTTTTTGGTTTTGATTAAGTTCCATGTATCAGTGTTTTATTTTATCCCATGTGCTTTTTGGTATTGTATCTAGAAAATAAGTACCCAAGTAAACCAAGATCACATAGATTTGCTTCTAAGTTTTTGAAAAGTTTGCTTTTAAATCTTTGAAAAGTTTCATAGATTTATGTGTTACATTAGGTCCTTGATCCATTTTGAGTTAATTTTTGTGTATAATGTGAGGTAGGGATCCAAACTCTCTTTTTGCCTGTGGGTGTGGTTCCTGCACCATTTGTTGAAAAGACTTTTTTTTTTAATCATTGAATTTTCTTGGAACATTTGTTGCAAATGAGTTGACTGTGAATCTGAGAACTTATTTCCAAGCTTTCATTTCTGTGCTGTCGTCCTGTGTATCTCCTTTTGCCTGTATTACACTGTTCTGATAACTGTGGTTTGGTGTAAGTTTTGAAATTGTGAAGTCTAAGTCCTCCACCTTTGTTCTTATTTTACAAGACTGTAATAGCTATTCTGGGTTTCTTGCATGTCCATATTAATTTTAGGATGAGCTTGCCATTTTCTGTAACAACAAAAAGCCAGCTGGTTTGATAAGGTTTGCATTGAATCTGTTGACCAATTTGGGGTGTATTGCCTGTTTGTTTGTTTGTTGAGACGGTCTCACGCTGTCATCCAGGCTGGAGTGCAGTGGTGCTATCTTGGCTCACTGCAACTCCACTTTCCCAGGCTCAAGTGATTCGCCAGCCTTGGCCTCTCTAGTAGCTGGGACTATTGGTGTAGCCAACACACAGCTAATTTTTGTATTTTTTTAGAGACAGGGTTTCGTCATGTTGCCCAGGCTACTCTTGAACTCCTGAGCTCAAAGCAATCCTCCCGCCTCCACCTCCCAAAGTTCTGGGATTATAGGTGTGAGCCACCATGCCTGGCCCTTGCCATCTTAGCAAGTTAAATCTTCCAGCCTATGAACCTGGGATTTCTATTTACCTCTTTACTTTCTTTTAGCATTGTTTTATAGTTTTCAGTGTACGTCATTGTCTTGTTCCTTTTTTAGGGGAAAATAATTCAGGCTTTATTAAATATGATACTGGTTTAGATTTGTTTTAATACATGCCCTTTATTGGGTTGAGAAGGTTTCCTTCTATTCTAGTTTTTTGAGGGTTTGTATGATGAATGAGTACTGGATTTTGTCAAACACTTTTTCTGTGTCTATTTAGAGGATCATGCAGTTTTTGTTCTTTATTCTATTAATACTATGTATTGCGTTAATTAAGAATGTTAAGCCAGTTTTGCGTTCCTCAGATAAAGCCCATTTGGTCATGATGTATACTCCTTTTTAATCTACTGTTGGATTCTATTTGCTAGTTGGGGATTTTGTGTCTATATTCATGAGGGGGGATATAAGTTTGTGGTTTTCTTCTTTTGTAATTACTATCTGGCTTTCATAGCAGGGTACTACTGGCCTGCTAGAGTAAGTTGGAACATATTCCTCCTCCGCTATTTACTGGAAGAGTTTGTCAAGGATTATCATTAATTCTTTAGATGTTGATAGATTCGCCAGTGAAATCAAACGGGCCTGGGCTTTTTCTTTGTGGGAAAATTTTTAATGATTAATATGTTGTTACAGATCTATTTAGATTTTCTTTTTCTGAGTGAGTCAGTTTTATTAATCTGTGTTTTTCTAGAATTTGTCTATTTCATCTCAGTAATCAAATTTGTTAACATACAGTTCATAGTATTTTCTTGCAGGTCACTCTTAAGCAATATGTAGTCTCCTATTTAACCTGCTAAAGATTTTTCTGTCTTATTTGGTTTTATTTATTCTTTTACATTTTGCAAGGGCTCTAAATATTGTGAGATTTTTTTTTTTATTACTTGCTCTCTTATATTGTGTATGCAATAATTTAAGCCTTGTTGAATGTACTAAAATTCATATTTTTCATTCTCATATTTCTTGCATTAACCCCTCCTTCAGGATTTGTTGCTGTGCATGTTTATCCTGGTGGTATTTGGAGATTGAGAATTTTCTTGTACTGATTAATCCTCAAGGTTAATTTGTATTAATTGCTAAATGTGTAGATCTGTCAATATTGGCCAGTGGTTGGGTGTGCTGAGCTGTTGTGAAGGTATGGTATGATGTCCTGGAAGACTAGCATGCCACCTCAGGACGCTCGAGCTCTGGTCCACTCGGACTGTTGTTGACTGGTTTGTGCTCCTCCCTTATTGGAAGAAGGATGGAGCAATGGACCCGAGTGCCTGAGTGCATTTAGCATGTTCCTGGGTGTGCTAAGTGCCTCCCAGCCTTAGGTGGTAGGGCCACCTAAAGATAGCTGGCACATTGCCTTGAGTTTTCTTTCTTTCTCTTTTCTTTTCTTTCTTCGTTTTTCTTTTTTGAGATGGAGTTTCATTCTTGTTGCCCAGGCTAGAGTGCAATGGCGCTTCTCGGCTTACTGCAACCTCTGCCTCGCAGGTTCAGGGGGTTCTCCTGCCTCAGCCTCCCGAGCTGCTGGGATTACAGGCACCTGCCACCACCCATGGCTAATTTTTTGTATTTTTAGTAGAGATGGGGTTTCACCATGTTGGTCAGGCTGCTCTCGGACTCCTGACCTCAGGAGCACTTGGCCTCCCAAAGTGCTGGGATTACAGGCATGAGCCACCACACCCAGCCGAGTTTTCTTTCAAATACTCAAATACTAACAGATCTATAAACAGAACAAGTACAAGGCTATGGAAGGTTTCCAAGATGGTGAAAAACTACATCACATTGATCAACCAAGGCAGATCTGAAGAATTAGATTTTGCTTACAGTGGTACAGGTTGTGCACTATGTAAATGTCTCCCCCATCCCATTCCCCCTAGAGTTCTGTATTGCACAGCCTGTGCAGCTGTCCTGAGCAGTCCTCAGAGGTCCAAGCTTCACATACCTTTCTAGTTATAAAGTCCTATGTCCATTAGGAGTCTTAGTAATCCCACTTGTGGAAATGTTCGTCTGTAAAGATGGTTATTTTTCTAATAATGAAAAATGTAAAGCAAACTAAATGTTATAATATAAGGGAATGGTTAAATAACTGTTAAGATTCATCAAAATCATTCTGCCATTTAAAGTTTTGTTTATAATTAATGTGGTAAAATAATTGTCATCTAAGTTAAAAGAGAAAATTGAATATTAATATGCACATAATTGTGTAACACTATATAGAAAAATACCAGAAGAAAATATATCAAATGTGAACAGTGGTCTCTGGGGTGGTTGGATTGTATACAATCTTTCCCCATTCTTCTATTTTTAAAATATATTATCATGAGCATACGTTATTTTTTACAATAAATAACAACAAACATCTTTTAATATCACTATGGGCTTTCACCTTGCTGTGATACATTTCAGTTTTCCTGGACTAGCTCATTTGTGATATTTTTATCTTATTTCTCAAATTAGTTTTTAGTGGGCCAGTTTTGGTGATTTATCAAAGATAACTTAACTACAGAGATAGTTGCAGATAAATCTTAGTGAACTTATTCCGTACAGTTCTATGGGACAGACCCCTGGAAACTCTTTTTCTTCTAGCTTGCCAATGCAATGGCCACAGTAAATGCATCAATCAGAGCATCTGTGAGAAGTGTGAGAACCTGACTACGGGCAAGCACTGTGAGACCTGCATATCTGGCTTCTATGGTGATCCTACCAACGGAGGGAAATGTCAACGTAAGTCAAAAAGGTTTACTCATGGCAAATCAGTTGGAACACAGAACTTCTATTTTACTTGAATATCTATGAGGGGAAAAGCCACTTTATTTTGGATACCACATTTCTTATTAACTCATATTGGTGAGAAACTCAGCTGAGCTGGAAGAAGAACCAAGGTTTCAGAGTAGCTGGTTAAAGCAACAAGCCAAAAATATTAGAGTTAAGCCTTTGACCACATTCTGCAGTGGTATAAGCAAGGGGCCAAAGCCAGAGAAAGTGCCAACTTCCCCTGTTCCCTTTTCCCCCGTTGAACAGGGACAGGTCAATAATCAGGGATCAGCTCAGACATGGGGGTCTTGGGGCTCATCTCACTGAGGAGAGAGCCCCGGACAAAAGGTTCCAGCAGTATATGGAGCCTAAGGCTGTGGGGAGGGCAAGGCATAAGAGCTAGGAGTGGGAAAGTCCTGGGTTGGAGTGAGAGTTGGGAAAGTGTCTTCCAATTCCCCCTCCTCTCCCCCATAAAGAGGCCTTGGGGCCTGAAGAAGACCTCAGCCCAAGGCCTCAGCTAAGAAGCCTAGGAATAAAGGCTCCAGGGCTAGGAATATAAATATGTGAAGGAGCGTGACCCATCATGTGGGCCTGAATCCTTGACTGCAGCTCTCTCAGAGCCCCACACTCAGGCCCTGCCCCAGGTATGCTATGGGGAGGGCAGCCTTCCTGCGGGGCAGCCGGGTAAAGCCTGTGTCATTGCCTATGGTCAGGCCTGAAAAACCACACACAGGCTTTTTAACCAGGAGCCAGACTCCTCAATACTTCTAGTGTATTTTAAAGATTTAAGTAGTCCCATGTTCAAGGAGGAGGTTGCAGTGAGCCGAGATAGCGCCATTGCACTCCAGCCTGGGCGACACGGTGAGACTCCATCTCAAAAAAAGAAAATAATCCCATGTTGGTCGGGCACAGGGACTCACGCCTGTAATCCTAGCACTTTGGGAGGCCAAGGTGGGTGAATCACTTAGGTCAGGAGTTTGAGACGAACCTGGCCTATATGGTGAAAGCCCATCTCTACTAAAAATACAAAAGGTAGTGGGACATGGTGGCAGGCGCCTGTAATCCCTGAGACACGAGAATTACTTGAACCTGGGAGGCGGAGGTTGCAGTGAGCCAAGATCACACCACTGCACTCCAGCTTGGGCAACAGAGTGAGACTCAGTCTCAAAAAAAAAAAAAAAAAAAAAATAGTCCTGTGTTTCCCCAATTATGTCAAATAGAAGCCTGTAAGCAATAGAACAGTTTATTATGAGAACAAAAATTTTGACAAATGATACCAAGGAACTGCTTTTTAAATTCTAGTTTCCAACTAAAAAACATGATGAGTCCTGTAGTTGAAAGACCATTCAAAGTTCTGAGCAAGAAAAATAAATAACATAGGGAACTCTCTACCTACTCCCCCAGATCCCAACTCCAAACTCCTTGGCATGGTCCTTCAGAATCTGATCCAGGACCAGCCAGGAAGAGGCAGTATTCTAGCTGTATGTTTCTTACTCTCCCTGTGGTTCAGCTTCCTCATAATAATGGAGTGGTTGTTGAGATGAAAGCAGTCAGAGCAGTACATGACACATGTTCTGCAGGACACAGTAGATGTGGGCAATTCTTATTACCCTTCTAATGCCATTCCCACTACTCCTAAGTAAAAGTTCTTGCTCAAATTAAAAGATACTTGGTAAAAATATTTTCTCCACTCTTTGTGAATAGACTTTATCCATTAGACAGTTACCAGAGTACCTAACAAAGTGGTAAGAGTGTACAAGGCATTGTACAGGTATATCATTAAATATTTATGAAGCATCTGTAGAGTGCCAGGTGCTGGGTGTGGGGGACACAAACAGAGCTGCTGCCCCCAGAGAGGTGCTCTGGAAGTGACTATCCTCTGAGGGAGGGCTGGCCTTGGCTGAGGTGTCTTGTCCACAATGGCCACATTTGGAATCACTGCAGGGCTCAGAACCAGGATCCAGTGCCAAGGTCAGTGCTTTAGGGGCCCTCTAAAGATACAGGTGCTTTTATTATCCCCAAGATTAAGTAAACTGCCCAGTGAGATGTGGGCAAGCTGAGAACCATGTCCAGTCCATGCTGACCTTAACTACCGGGCTAGTTGTACTTCCAGATGCCATTATCTCCACATCTGCAGCTGCCAACTGGAAGCATCACATTTTCCTCTGTGAGATCTACAGGGCCTGAGTACAATTGTATAGAACTTAAAGTTTGCCTTATTTTTAAGAGTCCTAATCTACAATAGAAAGTGTGGTGTTTAGAATACTGTAAACGGCACCAAGTCTTTGATGTTTTTCTTCTTAAAATTCTGTAGTCTTTAGGTAAGGTTAGTAGCCATGATTTAAATGCTTACTGTGTTTGAGACACCATACACGTATCATCACAAAACCCCCTATGAGATAGGTACTGTTGTTGTCCCTCATCGTATACACAAGGAAGCTGAAACTCAGAAAGGTTAAGTACCATGCCCAGATTGACAGAAGAGCCAAGTAGAGGATGCTGGATTCAAACCCAGGCAGATGGACGTAAGGTCTTTGCTTTTCACTAATTCACTACGCACCTTCCCCCAGACTCAACAGAGCCAAGAGTCAAACACTCATGATTCTGACTTCAGCATCCATTCTGTTAATCTCTGCACTATTCTGTTTTAGAGTTTTCTTTGGGTAATTTTTTACCCGAAAGGATTTATTTTTAAAGTGTACTCTCCTAGCTCAATGCCTTTATTCACCAGCCAAATAGGGTATAAAATGAAAAGGTGTTGAGCAAAAAGGCTTTCACTTTATTCAACTGGAGGTATAATATTTGTCACAGCTTATATTATGTTGGATAATAAGAGATAGTGAGATGGCTGGAGGAGGGGAGATGGGAAGAGCTGTTTTCTGTAAAGGCAAAGGAGAAGGTGAAGCAAAGGTGGCACATCCTGAGGGCCCCTAAAGCGCTGACCTTGGCATTAGATCCTGGTTCTGAGCCCTGCGGTGATTCCAAATGGGACCATTGTGGAGAAGGCACCTCAGCCAAGACCAGCCCTCCCTCAGAGGACAGTCACCTCCAGAGCACCTTCCTGGGGGCAGCAGCTCTGTCTGTGTCCCCACACCCAGCACCTGGCACTCTAGAGATGCTTCACAAATATTATTGAATGAATGAAAGAATCATAGCAGTGAAGAAGTCTATTGAAGAGATCAAAATAGTGATTGCTTCAGAAAGCAGTGGGAACCAGCATTCACTTTCCTCCTGTCCTTTGACTTTGGTTCCTTTAATGTTACCTATACTTTATTATCATTAACTGAAAAGTCATGAATCTTACCCATTGAATGCTCTTACTTCAATCTGTCTTTCCTACTGAACTCACTTCAGAAAACATTGCTTGTTTTGGAAACAGTCTCCAATAGTTGGAATCCTTTAAGGCAGTTGTGACCTCTGTTCCTTTTCCTTCTCTGCAGCATGCAAGTGCAATGGTCACGCGTCACTGTGCAACACCAACACGGGCAAGTGCTTCTGCACCACCAAGGGCGTCAAGGGGGACGAGTGCCAGCTGTGAGTACCACACTCCCTTTACCACCAGGGAGGACCAAAAGGCTGTGCAGCTGCCTGAACCCCACCCTGAGAGCCACCCTCTTCCCTGTATCTTGTTGCTATGGTTTCTGAGGGATCCCTGGGTTGATTAGTTTGAAATCTTACCCATTCTACTTCAGACATGTCAGCCCCCATACTGAGGAGGTCATTGGGTTAGCAGCAGTTCCTTAATAGCTCTTAAATTCACATTTTTGTTTGAGTGATACTGACATTTCCTGGGTTGTTCATTTGGATTAGTCATTTTAACTTCAGCAACTGCTTGATTTTTGTCATGTCAAGAGATTATACCCTTTCCCAAAGAGTTGGAAGAGCTAGTGTTTCGATGATGGCATTTATTTGGCGTTTGGTTGTCTGATTGTGGAAATGATCCTCGTGAAGCGTGTCAGGCATCTTCCTGGAGAGAGTTTGGAGTCCCCATCCATTAGAATGCAGGTGTAGCACCATCAGACGTGTCTGAGGTTTCAGTCCTGGTGCTGCCTCCACTGAGCAAGGTGCTCTTAAGGCAAATCACATTTCTCCCCCATCTGTCAATAGTGGGACTAGCAATAATTGTTTTTGGTGCCCTTGTAAGTTGAAACAGGAAGGATAGTTCCTCAATCAATGTCTCACTGGGAAACCTGGCTGTCTCACTGGGAAACCTCATAAAACGCATGCATCCACATTTACTCATTCTCAAGAAAAGATTGAAAGTGTTTAGTATCAAAACACTGAGCTGATTAATCATTGCAAACATCATTATTTCTTAAAGAACAATAGTAATAATGCTACCAGTGATTGAGACATCATAGACAGTGCTACTCAGCAGGGATTGGTCTGTCTACTTTTATAGTTTACATATACGTTTACTAGTTGCATGTTGCCCTAAAGCCAATATGTGAAGAAAAGTCTAATCCAAGATTAAATTTAACCCTTAGGTCCACATTCCTTTAAACAGAAAAATGTGATAGAGAAAAATTAATCACTCTTGCCCTCAGCTGATACAACAAAGACGTGAGGGGACGTCGAAGTAAGACTTTCAAGATCACAGATGTAGGCAGGTGCTTATCATCACCCTGGCTGAAGGGACACAACATGCCCATCTTAGGCTGCCTGGGAAAGGCCGTCACCAGCTTCCCCCCTTTCCTCTTGGTGCATAGCTGTTGTGTTTACCTAAATGGCTTCATGAAGTGGGAGACTGGGTTTTGCTGATGTTTATAGATGATATCTATGGGGAAACTGTTTACTGAGTAGAACATATTTTTTTCTACAGACTGGTGAACACTTGTTCCAGGGTTTAAAAAAGCAGTGATTCTTGGTATTTAGTCTTCTCTCACTTGTGTTAAAGAACAGAATTAGTTTATCCATGGAACATAGGAAAGAACTGAGAAATGAGTTATTGAAGAATGTTTTGACTGTACTTTTAGAATATGTAGTCCACACAAAATTGAAAGTGTGTTTTTCATTATAATAAATAGGTTTATTACATTTAGATTTCTCTCATTGCTTTGGCAAATGGTTGTCAGTTGTCCTCATATAGTTGGCACGTGAAATGCTGAGCAGTTAGTATTGAAAATTCATGCATGCTCTTCCGAGACTACTTGAGCTGAGATATGATAAGGATGCAATTATAATGACTCCGGACTATCTGTACTTTATATAAAAGGATCTGCTTGTTTTTAAAATGAATTCAGTTTCTGTTTTACGTAGCAGTAAAAAATAGTCTTTGTTTTTTTCCCCCAGATGTGAAGTAGAAAATCGATATCAGGGAAACCCTCTCAAAGGAACATGTTATTGTAAGTGGTTTTGCAATTCTTATTTCTAGAAGCAAAGTAGTTCAGTAAAACTTCATTGTTTACTTTAACATGGTTTGAGAATGGTAAGTGCTGTAGGACTATAGCAACCACCCATGAAGTGTTCCCCTGATTTGATATGTTTACATTCTGTTAAGTTAACTACATATAGGAGAACTATTTTAAGCTGTTTTGATTGTGGTTGGGGTTCATGTTAATGTGTTCATAGCAGATAGCAGGAGAGAGTAGAGAGGCATGCATCTCTGCCTTTCTATGTTTATGCTCTCTTAATGACCTTTGGGGTCATCATATTTCATGTTTTAAGATATAGATAAAAAATTGAATTCTTACAATGTAGTTGAAGTTTTTGTCCTTCTGTCTGGAACTGATTTGTGTTAACCACCTTGGGGTGAAAGGTGAGCCTGGCAAGGTGACCAGGTTTTTATGGGTAAATGTGTTTTCTCTTGTGGGAGAATCCACATGGTAGACCAGAGTATGAGACCAGAAAAAAGGAGTTAATGTTATGGCATATCCATTGTAATTATATACCTGCTGTACTGGTTGAATAACATCGCCTCAAAATTCATGTCCACTTGGAACCTGTGAATGTGACTTTATATATATATATGTGTGTGTGTGTAATTTATTAAAGTCACCTGTGAATGTGACTTTATATATATATATACATACTTATATATATTTATTTTCATACATTATATATTATTTATATATAAGTATGTATATATATATATATAAAGTCACATTCACAGGTGACTTTAATAAATAATAAATATATATATTATATATATATAAAACTTCTAAAAGAAAACAAGAGAAAAACATCTTGACCTTGGGTAAGGAAAAGTTGTTAGATATGATTCTAAAAGCATAATTCATAAACAAAAAAGTAGATTAATGAAACTTTATAAAAATTTAAAAATTATAGAAAAAACCATCCAAAAAACAAAAAGCCCATACTAGAGAAAATATTGACAAATCATCATATATTTGATAAAGAGCTTGTAGCCAGAATACAGAAAGAACTCTTACAACTGAATAAGAAGACAATTCCAATTAAAAACAGGCAAAAATTTGAAAAGACATTTCATGAAAGAAGATATTACAATGGCCAACAAGCACATTAAAAACTACATTATTAGTTATTTGGAATGGAGATATTAAAACCACAGTCAGATACAGCCCTAGAATGATTAGATTCCAATGCTAGTACCATGGTTTTATAGAAGACAGTCATAATCTCATTTCTACTTCTGCATTCAGTCTGTTGCAATACATCTTCCTGGTTAAACACGTGAAAAAACCTGGCCTTACCAGACATGTAGTTGGAAAAGAGTATAGGAATACCCTTTTAATAGCCTTTGCAGATAATTATGGATGTTATTTGATATTATGCTGAAGCTGGACAACTGGTCATTTCTTTAAAACAGTTTGATGGGTTAACCCAAATAAAATGATACTGCCCACAGACTTGATTTTCTTTGAGGAACCTGGGTATAGGTGAGTTAAAGTGCTTTCCTTGTTACTTAATTTATAAGGACAGCAGTCTGTATCTCTAAAGACCTGTTCTGTTTTGTGTGTGTGTGTTTTTAGTTTTTAAATATGCATTTCTTTCTTTCCATAGATACTCTTCTTATTGACTATCAGTTCACCTTTAGTCTATCCCAGGAAGATGACCGCTATTACACAGCTATTAATTTTGTGGCTACTCCTGATGAAGTAAGATTTTTTTAAGTCTTCCTATTTTGTTTTGAATTTGTTTGGATCTTTTTCATGGTCATTATGGTTAGAAGTACTGCGTTAGCAGTGCTCTGTAGACTGGAGTACATGAGAATATCTCTAGAGGTATAGCAAAGAAATATTAGAATCTTCATTATCTCTTTTCCACATAAAAGGCAAGAGTGGTGTTAATAAGGTTTACCAGGATCTTAGACACAGACTGATGTTGAATCCACATATACTTACTCTGCCTGTCAGCCCATCATGGCCTCATACAGAAAGGGGACTCCACCATCAGAGGACAGACACCAGAGCCTGGATTTATTCTCTCAAGAGTGACGAGAGGCTTAAAGACACTGCTGATCGAAATGGCAGTGATGCAGGCCCAAGCAGACAGCAAAGGAGGGGACACTTCTCCTAGAGTGAGTTCTTAGCTTCATTAGGAGGCAAAACAGCAAAGGCTTAGTTGGGTCCAACAAGAAGTTAGCCAGGAATAATTTAAATTGTTAAAATATGTATGATTAATGGGATTTTTATCTGCTGTCATTAACGATGAAGCCCAACATGCCTTAAGGTATTACCTAGTGATAGAAGGAAGCCCACACCGTGTGACATTTAAAACTGAAGCATACGGAGCACGAAGATGCATCTGTACAGTTTCTTCAATGAAATATAAAGCCATGCAATACCCACTTCAGTACTTAAAGAAATTTTGCTAAACTTGATGGTAAATTATTTAGGAACTTCTTGGAGGTTTCTTATTTCTCATGAACATACACAAAGCCATTTACCATTACAAAATTCCATTAACAATAAATGTGGCAAATAATACATGGAAAACAGTAGGGCAGTAAGCCAAAGTGTATTGCTTTGTTAACAAGTGTTATCTATAAACATTGCTAAATTTAATTTTAAAAGTAGAACAAAGTCTATAGTGTGGCATGTTTACTGTACAATTAACTGAAAGTAGGATTTGTTTTTAATATTCTATTTCAATGATAAAATTAAGCAAAAGTGCTAGAAAGGATACATTCTCAAGAGTAAATTGCTTTTTAAGTAAAAATAATAAATGAAAATATTTTATGGAAAAACTGTAGGTATTAATATATCATTTGAGTAGCTATATTGACTGGAATTTTTTTCTTAAAGATTTTAGAATAAGATTATAACAAAAGTACCACTGCCTCATAAGCAAGTGTTTGAAGTGCTCAAAATCTTTCAGGATGTAATTGATGCTGTTAATTTGATTAAAAAATAAATACAGTAGAATCTTTGTAATACTTCTTAACCAGGCAGGAAGCAACCAGGAAAATATTTGGACCTTTCTGGATTTCGCTGTTTACCTTATGACAGAATACTTAGTAGTTAGCCACATGCATATGTTCTTTTATGAAAGCGCAAGGATTTCAAGTTTGTTGATTCTTTCTGTGGAAAGACGTATAGTTGACCCCTGAGCAACACAGGTTAAAACTGTGAGGATCCACTTATCTGTGGACTTTTTCAACGAAACGTGGAACGAAATAAAGTATTTGCGAGATGTGAAACCTAAGTATATGGAGGGTGGACTTTTCATATGCAAGAGTTCTATGGGGAGACTGCAGACTGGAGTATGTGTGGACTTGGGCATGCTTGGGGGTCCTGGAACCAATGACCCACGTATACCGAGGGATGCCTGTAATTGTTACTTATGTGCTGCCAGCAAATACTAAATACAAATAAGTAAACACTTGAGCTGTCCTTTCAAGATGAAGCTGAGGTCTTATCAGTAAATGAGAAGGTAATTGCTTTGTGAGAGAAACTTCTAGTTTAATGATCACATTTTAAAAATAGCTGTTTGGAAATGTTTCCATTGTTGTGATTTTGTGACTATTAAAATGATCAGAACAATACTCTTAAAAATCTTATTCTAACCTCTCTTAAGATCTTTTAAAAATTTCGGGGCTGGGGCAGTGACTCACACCTATCATCCCAACACTTTGGGAAGCCAAGGTGAGCGGATCACCTGAGGTCAGGAGTTTGAGACCAGCCTGGCCAACATGGTGAAACCCCTTCTCTACTGAAAATACAAAAATTAGTCAGGCATGTGTGCAGGCGTCTGTAATCCCAGCAGGCTGAGGCAGGAGAATCACTTGAACCCAGGAGGGAGTGGTTGCAGTGAGCCGAGATTGCGCCATTGCAATCCAGCCTGGGGGATAGGAGCGAGACTTTGTCTCAGAACAAACAAATAAAAAAGAATAATTTCAGCACAATTGGATTCATCTGTCAAAGATAAAAATATAACATCAATTAGTTTGCAAAAATAATTGTTTGACCCCAGTTAAGAGATTTACTAGTGAAATTTCAGTGAAAACTAAAAATTAATGTTATAGTTTACCTAACATCACCAACAGTTCACTTCCCCCATTGGCTTAACAGATTCCTCAGCAATATCTTTATTAAGCATTAAAACCAAGAATCAGCCCGGGCACGGTGGCTCACATCTGTAATCCCAGCACTTTGGGAGGCCAAGGCAGGTAGATCACGAGGTCAGGAGATGGAGACCGTCCTAACCAACATGGTGAAACCCCATCTCTACTAAAAATACAAAACTTAACTGTATGTGTTGGCATGTGCTTATAATCCCAGCTACTCAGGAGACTGAGGTGAAAGTATCTCTTGAACTCAGGAAGCGGAGGTTGCAGTGAGCCAAGATTGCATCACTGTACTCTAGCCTGGTGATAGAGCAAGACTCCGTCTCAAAAAAAAAAAAAAAAAAGAATCAAAATAAATTAAGTTAGATTAGCCCTGTGAACTGCTGTTTCTCTAAGTGGTAGACAAGGTTTTCAAAACTAAGAAACCATATTCAATCATATTTCTCTTGAAATAACATTTTTAGTAAGATAATTTTTCAAATCATGAATATAATAAAATTATTTTTTAAATTTAGTAAATTTCAGCTTTATATGCTTTTTAAAAGGCTGTTTCCAGTTTTTGAGAAGTTTTACACTGTATCTAATCTATGAGTTCAGAATTACAGGGGTTTCAGTTGTAAATAAATATAATTTAGGGCACTTGATCAAGTGTTTTATTAATAGGCATGAACTTCAGACATTTGAAAACAGCTACCCAGAGAATTCTTAGGAGGCTGATTCCCCAACACAGCTCAGAAGATGCATATCACTGTGCTCTGATAGGGGCCTTTTAAAAAGGCACTTTCTCATGCAGTTAGGTATTTGAGAAAGCATTAAATTACATATACTTTTATGGGAGGGGATGAAGTTTTATTGGGATATATTGCTTGTATTAAGGAAAATTGATTAAAAATTTTGCTGTGAGTTTCTCTAAAGACATCATAAAATATATGTGATTAAGAACCTTTAGAGTAGTAAAATTTAATTATTGCTTTATTTTAAAATCTAGAAACTGTTTATAATTAATTTTCTAATAATTTGTACCTCTCATCAGCAAAACAGGGGATTTGGACATGTTCATCAATGCCTCCAAAAATTTCAACCTCAACATCACCTGGGCTGCCAGCTTCTCAGGTAAAGACACACCTAGACAAGACACCGCCAAATGGAGGTATGATAGATTAGGAAATGTAATATAGGAACTGAGAGAGAGAGCTCAGGAGACAGATTGGTTTGAAACCCACCCTTGCCACTGACTAACTGTGAGACCTTCAGCAAGTGTCTAAATAACCTTAGGATTATTTTATTCACTGTAAAGTGAGGATAACAATACTTACCTCTTAGAATTGTTGTACAGATTAAATTAGGTTATACCTGCCAGAGCTTGCTGTGGTGTCAGGCTCAGTGTGTGGTTACTACCCTAGGCCACCACCACCATTTCTGTTCTTGCTGTGGCCACTGGCACTACCATCATTGTCTACATCCATGCTTCGGAAGTGAAAAATTGAAATGACTCATAGTTTCAATAAATGAAAACATTTTAAATAAAATTAGATTTTAATAGCTACAGAGAAATATACTTTGAGAATTAAATCAAGCTCTAAAAGCACAGCTCTTGCTGTCTGTCTTACTGTGATTCACTGAAGATCTACTATGCAGAAAATCTACTAATGGAATAAAGGATGAGAGGGCCAAGTGCTGTGGCTCACACCTGTAATCTCAGCACTTTGGGAGGCCGAGGCAGGCAGATCACCTGAGGTCAGGAGTTCAAGACCAGCCTGGCCAACATGTTGAAACCCTGTCTTTAAAAAAAAAAAAAGAAAATAGGCCGGGCGCGGTGGCTCACGCCTGTAATCCCAGCACTTTGGGAGGCCGAGGCGGGTGGATCACGAGGTCAAGAGATCGAGACCGTCTGGTCAACATGGTGAAACCCCGTCTCTACTAAAAATACAAAAAAAAATTAGCTGGGCGTGGTGGCGCGCGCCTGTAGTCCCACCTACTCGGGAGGCTGAGGCAGGAGAATGCTTGAACCCGGGCAGCGGAGGTTGCAGTGAGCCGAGGTCGCGCCACTGCACTCCAGCCTGGCGCCTGGTGACTGAGTGAGACGCTGTCTCAAAAAAAAAAAAAAAAAGAAAATAAAAAGAAAAAGTCTGAATTAGCAGAGTATTTTTCTAGAGAAAGGTGACATCTCTGAGCGTGTGAAAGATTTGCAATGAGCCGGACAGTGGCTTATGCCTGTAATCCCAGCACTTTGGGAGGCTGAGGCGGGTGGATTACCTGAGGTCAGAAGTTCAAGACCAGCCTAACCCATGCGGTGAAACCCTGTCTCTACTAAAAATACAAAATTAGTTGGGTATGGTGGCTCATGCCTGTAATCCCAGCTACTTGGGAGGCAGAGGCAGGAGGATTACTTGAACCTGGGAGACAGAGGTTGCAACAAGCTGAGATTGCACCATTGTACTCTAGCCTGGGCAACAAGAGTGAAACTCTGTCTTAAAAAAAAAAAAAAATTCGCAATGAGTTTCTCAATGAAGATGTGATAATCTTGGCTCTAGTCACAGGATCTGTGTCAGACATGGAAAAAAGTCCATTTTATTAATCTTTATCGGCACTTGAATTCCTGGCTGAGGGAGACTATGGAATGTTGAAGGACTGGGAATAGGATAGAGTTATACCAGATTAGAGAGACTTTAATACCGTGGTAGCTGGCAGTAGAAGGGAGGACTGAGTGACCCCTTGAGTCCCTCCTCCCTGCTGCTGCAGGTTAGGCAGTGAGTGCTACATCAGCATTCCTAGCATGAGTACCTGGCTCATTGCCCAAGAGGTGTAAAGGGGAAATGCAAAGGAATTGAGTACTATGGGCAAAGTAAATGCCAGTGCCTGTTAATAGGATTCTAGTGGTATTGGTATTTCCATGACTGTGTGTGTGGGTGGGGCAAGAGTAGAAGGGAATTACATGGGTTTCTGGTAAAACCATTTTGGTTAGGGACATAGGCTTATATATTATTAGCCTGCCCAGCTCTAAATCTTGTCTCCATTTCTTGCTGGCTGTGTGACTTGAGGGAAGTTACTTAATTTCTCTGAATCTCAATTTCCAATCTGTAAGTGAAGATAATAGTAGGGCAGCTGGGAGAATTAAATGAGATTGAGCTCTTACAGGCCGTTACTGGAACACAGGAAATGCTTGGTAAATGCTATTATCCTTATTGTTAATGAGGCCAGATTCTGTTCTCCCTGAAAACACCCCAAAAAAATGTCTCTTCTGTTTCATTTATTTTCTTCTAACAGCTGGAACCCAGGCTGGAGAAGAGATGCCTGTTGTTTCAAAAACCAACATTAAGGAGTACAAAGACAGTTTCTCTAATGAGAAGTTTGATTTTCGCAACCACCCAAATATCACTTTCTTTGTTTATGTCAGTAATTTCACCTGGCCCATCAAAATTCAGGTAAGAAGAACTTTTTGGTCTCATACCTGCAAAGATGGTGAAATCTCTAAAGACTAAATTTGCTAATTTAGAGCTTGTGGTAAATGAGGTGTGCAATGTGGCTTTGCCTTTGTAATGTCTATGGCAGAGGAGTGCTGAGCACATGCATGCTGCACAGAAGATTGGAGTGAGGATGGACTGTATCAGTCATGAAGGACATTTACAAAAGCTCTTTTGAAAGCAAGTTACCATGTAACAGCTTTGGTCGTTATAAACATAGTCACTTCTTCAGTGAGCGCTTGCCGTGTGAAAGCCTGTAGGGCTACACAAAGAGCTTCAATTCTAGAGTAAGGTGGATGTAAGTGAAACAAACCCACATATAGTAAGTGAAAGCCAGAGTGTGGAAAGTGACATCAAAAGATCCTAGAAATGCTATCAGAGTTTAAAGGAGGAGAAATGGGGAGGCTGTGTTGAAGAGCATCAGCCTTGTAGTTAGACAGAGGTGGTTTGATTCCTGGCTCTTACACAAATCATGTCGCCTTTCCACCAAGCCTCCAGTTCTCTGTGCGTGTCACCTGAAGGGTAGTTGTAAGAGGCTGTGCGGCTGTTGCAGTGTCTTATTGTCAGCCTGCTCCTTTTCTCTGTTCCCAGGGGGCCAGTGTACTCTCTCTTGTCCAAGATCCATGGCCTCATTTTGGCTTTTTATACTCATGTCCCCTGGGGCCTTGCCTCAATACCTTCTGCTTCTTACCTTCTTCATTTAGGTGAATGTGGAGCTTAGGGGTAGGTGGGGCTTTCAGGGACCGGTTCACCTTTAACCATGGAAGCTTGGTCACTGGACAGAGGCTGTTGCCATTTGCCAAAGTTCAGAAGCATAATCAACCTCAGAAGCAAGTCATCACAAACATATGAAAAAAGGTTCAACATCACTGATCATTAGAGAAATGCTAATGATCCACAGTGAGATACCATACAGTGAGACAGCATCTCACAACAGTCAGAATGTCTTTTATTAAAAAGTCAAAAAAAGAACAGATGCTGGCAAGGCTGTGGAGAAATAGAAATGCTTTTACTCTGTTGGTGGGAGTGTAAATTAGTTCAACCATTGTGGAAGACAGTGTGGCAATTCCTCAAAGACCTAGAGGCAGGAATACCATTTGACCCAGCAATTCCATTACTAAGTGTATATCCAAAAGAATACAAATCATTCTGTTACAAAGATACACGTACATGTATGTTCATTGCAGCAGTATTCACAATAGCAAAGACATGGAATCAACCTAAATGCCCATCAATGATCAACTGGATAAAGAAAATATAGTATGTATACACCATGGAGTACTATGCACTCATAAAAAGGAATGAGATCATGTCCTTTGCAGGGACATGGATGGAGCTGGAGGCCATTATCCTCAGCAAACTAATGCAGGAACAGAAAACCAGGTACCACATGTTCTCACTTATAAGTGGGAGCTGAATGATGAGAACATGTGGACACATGGTGGGGAACGGTACACACTGGGGCCTATTGGAGAGTTATGGGGAGGAGGGAGCACATCAGGAATAATAGCTAATGGATGCTGGGCTTAATACCTAGGTGATGAGATGATGTGTGTAGCAAACCACTATGGCACATGTTTACGTATGTAACAAACCTGCACATCCTGTACATGTACCCCTGAACTTAAAATAAAAAATTAACAACAAAAAAAGCAAGTCATCACTGACCAATTAGGATGCCTTGGGACTATGACTAAAGAAGAGTTTATCTTTCCATTTTGGAAATATGGAAGACAAAAACTATGTTGTACTTTTTCTCACCATCCCCTCTCCTTTTCGTGTCTCCATGGTCTAAGATTTGTTAATCCTCTCATCAGCATCTCCCTTTGCCCTTGCATAATTCCTGCGTCCCTCCTCAGTCAGTCTTGTAAGCATCAGCCACACTTCCTATTCCTGTTTCCTCTTGTCTATTACACATCTGCTCACAATGGTCTGGCCTCTTCCCTCACCACATCCTGAAACCATCCCATCATAGTGGGCCCCAGAGATGGAATTTTTCAGTCCCCTTCTCTCATTGCATGGCTTTGAGTCATCATCTTTCTTGTCTTCTGGATTTTTCTTTCCCTTGTTCTCTGGCCAGTGTTTTTAGGGAATCCTCTTCCTTAAACACTGGACTTATCTAGGATTTAGACCTGGTCCTTTTTTCTCTTCACTCCACAGTTTTCTGCATGTGGGACTTGTGGTACCACGTCTATTCTGTTGATTCTCAGTGCTGCCTCCAGACCAGCACTGGCAGTTGCTGCCTGGACAGCCCTATCTGGATAGTCAAAGCTCCCTGTACTCGGTGCATATTCCTTCTTGTGACCTTAGCCCCAGACTTCCATGCTTCCTCTTTGTGTGAACAGCACCACCATTCACCCTGTCACACAAGCCAGGACCTGAAGATCATTTGCATTCCTGGGATAAACCCAATTTGGGTATGATGTATTATTTCCTTACTTTACACATTGTTGGATTCAGTTTGCTAATATTTTGGTTAGAATTTTATATCTGTTTCATGAGTAAGAATGTCTGATAATTTTCCTTTTCCTTGTTATGGTTTTGATGTCATGTTAAACTAACCTTTAATAATTACAGTTTAAGGAGTTTTTTTCTCTTTCTCATCTCTGGAGAAGATGTAAGATTATAGTTAACTGAACCTCAAGTACTTGGTAGTTCTCTCCTGTAAAATCATTTGATCCTAGTGTCTTATTTGTGGAGATATTTTTAGCTGCTAATTCAGCTTCTTTAATAGTTACAAAATATTTTGAATTTCCTCTGTTTGAGTCACTTTTTAATAGTTTTTCTAGGTATAAATTTATATCATGTTTTTAATATATTTTTTAATTTTATTTTTAAAATTGATACATAATTGTGCGTATTTATGAGGTACATGAGATATTTTGATACATGCATAAAAGGTATCATGATCAAATAAGGGTAATTAGGATATCCATCACATCAAACATTTTTATTTCTTCGTGTTGAGTGCATTTCACATCTACTGTTTTGAAGTAGTGAATAAATTATTGCCAACTATAGTTATGATGACTATTGTGCCATTGAACACTAGAACGTATTCCTTCTAACTATAGTTTTATACCCATTAATTAATCTCTCTCTATCTCCCCTACTCCACAGCTGCTGGTAACCACCATTCTATGCTCTACCCCTACGAGATCAGTTTTTTTAGCTCTCACATATGAGTAAGAAAACATATTTGTCTTTCTGTGCCTGGCTTGTTTCGCTTAACATAATGACCTCCAGTTCCATTCATGTTGCTGCAAATGACAGGATTTCATTCTTTTTTTATGGCTGAATAATATTTCATTATATAATATATACCACATTTTATTTGTCCATTCATTTGTTGATGGACACATGGGTTGATTCCACGTCTTCACTGTTGTGAATAGTGCTGCAGTAAACATACAGAGCATGCAGTATCTCTTCAGTATACTGATTTTCATTCTTTTGAATATATATATACAACAGTGGGATTGCTGGATCACGTGGTGGATCTATTTTGAGGAACCTTCATACTGTCTTCCATAGTGGCCGTAGTAATTTACATTCCCACTAGCAGTGAACTAGCATCTTCTTCTCCATGTCCTCACCAGCATGTGTTATTGTGTCTGTTTAATAATAGCCATTTTAACTGGGATGAGATGATTTCTCATTATGGTTCTGATTTGCAGGTGCCTGATGATTACCAAAGTTGAGATTTTTTTCATATGCCTGTTGGCCATTTGTATGTCTTCTTTTGAGAAATGTCTATTCAGATCATTTGCCCATTTTTAAATCTGATTTTTTTTCTGTTGAGTTGCTTGAATTCCTGATGTATTCTGGTTATTAATCCCTTACTGGATGAATGGTTTCCAAATATTTTCTCCCATTCTATAAGCTGTCTCTTCACTCTCTTGTTTCCTTTGCTTCATAGAGCTTTTTGGCTTGATATAATCCCATTTGTCTATTTTTGCTTTTGTTGCCTATGCTTTTGAGAGCTTACACAAAACATCTTTGCTCAGACCAGTGTCGTGAAGGATTTTCCCAGTGTTTTCTTCTAGTAGTTTTATGGTTTTAGGTCTTACATGTAAGTCTTTAATCCATTTAAATTTGATTTTTGTATATGGTGAGAGAGAGGGGTCTAGTTTTATTTTTCTGCACATGGATATCCAGTTTTCCCAGCACCATTTATTGAAGAACCTATCCTTTCCCTGACTGAACATTCTTGACTCCATTATTGAAAACCAGTTGGCTATGAATATGTGGATTTATTTCTGGGTTCTTAATTTTGTTCCACTGGTCTGTGTATCTGTTTTTATGCCAGTATCATGCTGTTGTGGGTACTATAGCTTTATATTATATTTTGAAGTAAGGTGATATGATGCCTCCAGTTTTGTTCTTTTTGCTCAGAAATGCTTTGGTGGGCCGAGCATATTGGCTCACGCCTATAATCCCAGCACTTTGGGAGGCCAAGGCAGGTGGATCACCTGAGGTCAGGGGTTCGAGACCAGCCTGGCCAACATGGCGAAACCCCGTCTCTAATAAAAACACAAAAATTAGCTGGGTGCAGTGGTGGGTTCCTATAATCCCAGCTACTTGGGAGGAGAATCTCTTGAACCTGGAGGCAGAGGTTGCAGTGAGCCGAGATTGCACCACTACACTCCACCCTGGGCAAACAAAGCGAGACTCTGTCTCAAAAAGGGGGAAAAAAAAATGCTTTGGCTATTTGGGGTCTTCTCTGGTTCCATACAAATTTTAGGATTGTTTTTTCTGTTTCTGTGAAGAATGTCATTGGTGTAGAGATTACATTGAATCTGTAGATAGCTTTTGGTAGTATATTGTTTTCACAATATTAATTCCTTCAGTCCACAAACATGGTGTCTCTTCCCATTTTTTTTTTTTTTTTTGTGTGACTGCTTCAGTTTCCTACATCAGTGTTTTATAGTTTTCCTTGTAGAGAGGGCTTTCACTTCCTTGGTTAAATTTATTCCCAGGGTTGTTTTTAGAGGTTTTAAAAGAAAATCTATCGTGACTGGGATTGCTTTCTTCATTTCTTCTGCTAGTTCGTTGTTCTTATATAGAAACGCTTCTGATTTTTGTGTGTTGATTTTTTGTTCTGCAACTTTACTGAGTTTATCAGTTCTAAGTTTTTTGGTGGCGCTTTTAGGGTTTTCTATGTATAAGATTATATCATCTGCAAATAGGGACAACTTGACTTCCTCTTTTTCAATTTGGATGTCCTTTATTGCTTTCTTTTGCCTAGTTGCCCTGGTCAGATGTGTTGATAACTTGTTGATGCTGTCCACTAATCTTCGCAGCATCTGTGCTCATGCACCCCTTTTTGTATTCCAATGTTGATAACAGCATTATTCACAAAGCCAAAATGTGGAAACAACCCAAATACCTATTAGTGGATGAATAGTTAAACAAAATGTGGTGTGTATGTATATGTGTATGTATATATGTATGTGTGTGTGTAATATATATATATATATATATATATATAATAAAGTGTTATTCAGCCTTAAAAAGAAATGAAATTCTGATACATGCCACAACACAAGTGAACCTTGAAAACATGCAAAGTGAAATAAGCTAGTTGCAAAAGGACAAATTGAATGATTGCACTTACATGCAGTATCTAGAGTACACAAATTCTTAGACACAGAAAGTGGATTGGAGGTTACCAGCAGCTAAGGGGAGCAGGAAATGGAGAATTACTGCTTCATGGTTACTACAGAGTTTCCCTTTGGGGTGATGAAAAAGCTTTGGAAGTAGGTAGTGATACTGGTTGCACAAAATTGTGAATGTAATTATTGCTACTGATTTGTACACTTAAAAATGGTTAAAGTAATAAATTTATGTTATATCTTACTATAATAAAAGTATTTTAAAATCATAGCAAGATGTTTTTGTAGATATAAACAAGCTTACTCTAAAATTTATATGAAAATGCAAAAGTTCTAGCATAGCTATAACAATTTAGAAAAAGAAGAATAAAATGGGGTTGATCTATAGATAATCAGAAATAGAACTACATAAATATGTCCAACTGATTAGGATTTTGATTTTGTTTTTGGTGTTTTTTTTTTTTTTTTTGAGACAGGGTCTCACTATGATGTCCTGGCTGGTCTTGAACTCCTGGGCTCAAGTAACCCTCTCACCTTAGCCTCCTGAGTAGCTGGACTTACACCACCACACCAGTTCCAGCTGATTCTTTTTTTTTTTTTTTTTCTCCCTGGAGACAGGGTCTCACTTTGTCGCCCAGGCCAGAGTGCAGTGCTGTGATCACGGCACACTGCAGCCTCAATCTTCCTGGCTCAAGTGATCCTCCTGCCTCAGTCTCCCAAGTAGCTGCAACTATAGGCACATGCCACCATGCCTGACTAATTCTTTTATTTTATTTTATTTGGTAGAGATGGGGTCTCCCTATGTTGCCTAGACTGGTCTCAAACTCCTGGGCTCAAGTGATCCTCCCACTTTGGCTTCCAGGAGTGCTAAGATTGCAGACATGAGCCATTGTGCCCAGCCCCCCAGTTGATTTTTGACAAAGGCGCTGCAAAGACAATTCAATGAAGAAAGGACAGCCTTTTAACAAATAGTGCTAGATAAGTTGGGCAACTATAGGCAAACAAAGGAATCTCTAAACCTCACATCTTATACAAAAACTAACTCAATGTTGATCCTAGATTTAAATGTAAAATGTAAAACTATAAAACTTTTAGAAAAAAGTATAGGAGAAAATCTTTGAATCCCAGAACTAAGCAAAAGATTTTTAGACTTGATACTAAAAACATGATTCATAAAAGGAAAAATTGATAAGTTAGACCACATAAAAACCAAAAGTTTTCGCTCTGTGAAAAACCTTGTTATAAAGATGAAAAGGCAAGCTATGGACTGGGAGAAAATATTTGCAAACCATATTTCTGGGAAAGTACTTGAATCTAGAATATAAGAACTCTCAAAACTCAGTAGTAAACAAACAGTTCAATTAGAAAATGGGCAAAAGACATGAAGAGACATTTAACCAAAGAGGATATGCATATGGCAAATAATGACATAAAAGATGGTCAGCATCCATAACTATTAGAGAGGCCGGGTGCAGTGGCTCACGCCTATAATCCCAGCACTTTGGGAGGCCAAGGCAGGTGGATCACCACTTGAGGTCAGGAGTTTGAGACCAGCCTGGCCAACGTGGCAAAACTCCATCTCTACTAAAAATACAAAAATTAGCCAGGCATGGTGGCACATACCTGTAGTCCCAGCTACTCAGGAGGCTGAGGCAGGAGAATTGCTTGAACCCAGGAGGCAGAGGTTGCAGTGAGCTGAGATTGTATCATTGCACTCCAGCCTGGGCAACAGAACAAGATTCCATCTCAAAATAAAAATAAAATAACCATTAGAGAAATGCACATTGAAAGCACAATAAGATATCACTACACACCTATCAAAATGACTAAAATTAAAAATAGTAATAACACCAAATGTTGGAGAGAATGGGGAAAGATTGGCTCACTCATACATTGTTGGTGGGAATACAAGATGGTATAGTCACTCTGGAAAATAGTTTGTCCGATTCTTAAAAAACTAATGTTATACTTACGGTATAACCCAGCAATCGCATTCCTGGCCATTTATCCTAGAGATATGAAACCCAGTGTTTTGTCACAAATATCTGTACAACCGTGTTTATGGCCCTTAACAGCAGTATATAACAGCTTTGTTATAATAGCCCCAAACTGGAAATAAGCCAAATATTCCTCAACAAATGAATGGTTAAATAAATGAGGCTACATACACACCATGGCATAATACCCAGCAACAAAAAGAAATGAATTATTAATATACAGAAACACAACAATTTTGATAAATCTCAAGCAAATTTTGCTGATTGAAAAAGAAAATCTTAGAAATTTGTATACTGCATGATTGCATTTATATAGCACTTGAAATTTTTAGATCTTGTATACCTACACACATACTGAATATGTATTCTGAAGCTTCAAGTTTCTCTGACTTCTTAGGACTCTGATCTCTAGACCCTCTTTTAAAGGAGCTTATCTGATTAGGCCAGGCCCACCCACACACAGGAGGAGGGAAGATACAGGAGGTGGAAATCTTGGGGGTATTAGAATTCTCCCTGCCATAGGCTGCATTTGGAGTGGGGCTTGCAGGGGTTTCGGTTGTTTCTCCGATCCGAAAGAGGTTGAGCTCTAGGCTGTAGTCAGTATAATTTCAGTTTGGCAACATCTCCCCGACACTGTTAAGATGTAGATGATATATATTTGTTAGGTTATCTTCATGTAAAACACTTGATTAGGGTTTTACTAAATAAAATATATTGACTCATTTTAGGTTGAGATTGTTTTTGTACTGCCATACCTCTCCATATTCTGAATCTAACTGAACATCATGCTTTGTTGCTTATAGCTGACAAATGATTAGTACTTTTAAGATTCGTAGTGCAAATCTTGACTTACACTGTAGACACTTCCCAGTCTGTGCATATAAGCAGGCTTTTGTGCTGGAGACAGCTGTGCTTGTTGCCAATGCTAGTTTTTTTCCTCCTAGTTCTCTATTGCACCACCCTCTGAAAGTCACTGAAATGGTTTTAGAGCTTTCCTTCTAGAGGGAGCCCTTCCCCACACTCACTTCTAAGAAGTAATAATTTTAAGTTTCAGAATCAAGGAGATGTTGATTTTCTTCCTGGTTTTTTGGTGCTCCTTATCTGAGCTGGATCACTAACTTAAATTAAGATCCACTTATGAACACTGCATTTAGGAGCACTTGTGAAAATAAATGATGACATGCTCACAATTTAATTTGCCAAGCTCTCCTTGAAAATGCAGGTAAGTTCTGTTGCAAACATATCTTATTGCTGTTTGGTGCAAATGACTGCACTATTCACTGTGACTAGACCCATGTCATCATGTGTTCTCATTGTCCTCGCATGAGAGCCTGGTTGACACTGGTTCTCTCTGCTCTGGGGACCGTTTCTGGCTGTGCGCTATGTGTAGGGCTGAACTGGTGTCTTTCTGGGTAAATGCATGGTGTTCTCAACAAGGGCTGCGTGTTTCTTTATTGCTATTTTTTCCCCAGAGCCTTAGCTTTTCTAGGTGTGTAGCATGGCTCTTAAATACACGCATTTAGCAACTGTGCAAATTCAGTAAAAACGGAGAGACTTATTTAGAGTAGGGAAATGTCTAAATAGTGCAGTGTAGGCCATTCAGTTAAATTTCAGTATGGCTTGCATGCAGGCATTGAGTTTTGCCTTTGATTCTCATTTTTTAAAGCAAAGTAACTGAGGAAATCTAATACTCTACTCGGAAATTTGTGTAAGCATTGGGGCTTTAAAAATGGTGATACTAAACTCAAGTTTCTTCACTCCGAACCAGTCCCAGGATTCTTTTCCATAATTAGGAACAGATCAAAACCTATAACTGCTGAGGGAATTTGAAACTGACTATAAAAACCTTTGTAGATGCAGTTAAAAAAACAAATAATATACTCCAAGAATGTTAACTTAAAAAAAAAAGAGAACAAACAAAACCCACAGACTGAAAAGTCCTGTTTCTAGGAGGGTGGCGGGTGTGTTGGGGCTGGTTGTGCCTCTTTTCTGATCGGTTGTTCCTGTGGGTGAGCACCCTTCCCTCTGCCCCCTGCTTTCTGAAAGCTATCCTAGTTGTTCTCCCCAGTAAGCGGGGGCTCAGCTGTCTTCAGCTGTGTCCATAGTTGATAGGGGGGGTAGGTATTCAAGATAGAAGATGGATGAGCAGACGGTGTGTATTGTGAGGTGGGCAGGTGGGGTGGTGAGGCTCTGGCTTGTTCCTGACTCTGCAACAGAGGTTGTTACTGTAATATGGAACTAATATAGAAGTTGTCTGCATGCTGAGTGTTTCATCTACTGTTCTACATAAGAGGCCAGTGTTCACAAGTAGAGGCAACACAGAATTGGTATTGAGAACTGGGCATTCATTTAGATTTTAGAGTTCTGTTTATGGGTGCTAACAGGATTGCTGTACTGAGCGAGGGATGTGTGGAACTTTTGTTCACTTGGATATGCTTTTTTTCTTAAAACAGCTTTATTGAGACATAATTTACACACCATACAGCTCACGCATTTAAAGTACACAGTTCATTAGTTTTCAGTATATTCACAGAATTGCGCAGCCACCCATCATCACCACAGTCAATTTTAGAATATTTTCCTCACTTCCAGAAGAAGCCCCTTAGCAGTCACTCCCCATTCCTCCCTCTTCTGGCAACCCTCAGTCTGTATTTCCTGTCTCTGTGGATTTGCGTATTCTGGACATTTTATATAAATCGAGTCACGTGCTATGCTGTCACTTAGCATAATGTTTTCAAGGTTCACCCAAGTTTAGTATGTTTCAATCCTTATTCCTTGTTGTAGCTGAATAACATTCCTTATATGTGTATACCACATTTTGTTTATGCATTTTTCTATCGATGGATACTTGGATGGTTTTCATTCTTTGGCTGTTATGAATAGTATCAGATATACTTTTAATACTTATATTTATTGTATAATAATGTATATCCATAGCTGCTGGTGTTAGTTATCTGTATCTTAAGAGTTTTAAGAATTATAAAGTCATGCTGTAATTCTAGGACTTAGGGAGGCCGAGGCAGGCAGATCGCTTTAGCTCAGGAGTTTGAGACCAGCCTGGGCAACGTGGTAAAACCCTGTCTCTACTAAAATACAAAAAATTAGTTCAGTGTGGTGGTGTGTTCCTGTAGTCCCAGCTACTTGCAAGGCTGAGACATGAGAATCACTTGAACCCAGGTGGCGGATGTTGCAGTGAGCCAAGATTGCACCACTGTACTCCAGCCTGGGCAACAGAGCAAAACAGTCTCCAAAAAAAAAAAGGAGAGAGAGAGAGAGAATTAAACTGCACTTAAAGCACATGTCTTTCTTCATTTCAAACTACAGTTTTTGTACAGCCTTGTAGGTTTCATCATAAAGAAAAATGTGTTATTCCTTCTTTTCGAAAGTCCCCTCTCCTGCTTTTCAGCTTTGGCTTTGGTTGTCTCTCCTCAGCTCTTTAATGCTGTTGTTCCCTTGGGTTTCATCTGGACTCTTTTTCCCTGGGTAATCTCATCCACACCATCTGGGAACACTGCCTGTGGCTGGATGGATAAATCTTCGTTTCTAGCAGACCTCTCTCCTGTGATCTCCAGAGCCAGGAACCCACTAGACTTCCTTAAAACTCACTCAACCAGCAGACTTTCTGGCCCAGAGCAGCAGCTGTGAGTGGACAGCAGGCGCCTTTGTCAGAAGCTTGGTGTCAGAATTGTGCCCATGCATTCTTGGGAGCCATGAGAGGGGAGGGGGAGTGCCCTGTGTCACCTGAGTCCAAGTGAGGAGAGACCACACCAGAGCTGAGTCCTACGGAGCATGGAGAGGGGGAAAGGGGTGTTTGTGTTGGGGGAAAGGGAATGACCAGCCCTTTCAGGAGCTTCCAGGAGTTTAGTAGAGCTGGTGACAGTGCTGTGAGCAAGGAGCTGGAGAGCTGGGGAGGGCCTGGAGTCCTGATGTGACTGGGAGTCGTTGAGGTTTTTTAAGCTGAGAAGTAACCAAAGATCAATGTTTAGAAAGACCCCACTGGCAGCAGTTGGGAGTCTGGATTGGAAGGAGCCAGGCCTATCGGGAAGTCCAGGTGGAATTCTTATGTAGAAACCCAGGGGAAGGGGACCATCTGATGACACACGTCCCACAGCAACTTTCAACAGAAAAAAGGAGCCAACACCTTTTCTGATATTGTCAGAACAATTGCTGACCAGTGCTGTGGGCTGGCTGAGGCTGGCAATCAAGAATTTATTATCTCAGTCTACGCAGTGTGGAGTTAGAAGAGTGGATTGTTCTTGGTTGGAATTTTGTCCAGAGAGTTAGGAGGTAGAAGAAAAGAGAGGGCTGAGGACATAAACATCCAAATTTTACAAAGAAGAAAGTTCAGAGCTCCTGTCTATATTGAAATAGTTAAGAGGGAAATGATTGGAGGTCTGGGATTTGCTTCAAAATAATATGGTCGTGGGGGAAAGTAAGTGGAGTGCGGATGAAACAAGGTTGACCATGAGCTGGTCAATTTTCTAAAGCAGGATGATGAGCACGTGAGGTTCATTATAGTGCTGTTTCTACTTTATTAAAAATTTAAGATTTTCCAAAATGAAAAAGAGGCCAGACGTGGTGGCTCATGCCCTGCAATCCCAGCGCTTTGAGAGCCTGAGACACAAGGATCACTGGAACACAGAGATCAGCCTGGGCAATATAGTGAGATTCCATCTCTACTAAAAAAAGAAAAAATTACACTATGAAAAAAAATAATACAGGTGGTAGAAGAAGAAATAAAGGTATGAGTACATGGTTAGGCCTCCTAAAGACAGCTACAAGAGCATGCCTCTGCTGGGCAGTCCTGCAGCATAGTGCACCCTGGAGCTGAAGTTCTGTTCGCCTTTACGGGAAGCACACAACATTGTACGGGGGTTTTACCAGTTACTGGTGGGCAGTCTCTAGAACACTCAGGGGTCAGGGGCAGTTCTCCCTCAGCTCAGCTCACCCACCCACCTTGGTGAAAATGGAAAACAGAGCTTCCCAGCAAGCCTCCTGCCTTCACTCCAATGCACAGGTGCATCAGCGTCTGAAGGCTCCTCCCTGTGGGGCCTGGGAAGCTGCCCTTCAGTGGGCTATGGCTGCACCGTTTCCTGATCCTGCAGCTGTGTGTGGGTCACAGGCACATCGTGTCGCCATATCCCAGAGAGTTATGTCCATTTCCTGCCTGTGGTGGCATCTTTCCATCACTGTTGCCCTCAGGATAACGGCAGAGGAACTAACAGAGGCACTAAGACCAGTGATATATATGTACTGGACGGCGGGGTGGGTGTGATGACCAAAATCACCTTATGTTTCAGTAAGAAGTTGGTTAAAATGATGCCTGAAATGGATAGATCAGGAAATAACAATAAAAACACTGATGATAAAAAGGCAACTCCCAGAAGAACTGAAAAGTAACCTAGTTAAAGGTGGGGGCCCTTTAGAGAAGCCTTCAGAAGAGCAGAAGAGGAGCAGGGAACACTGCTTTTCATGACTAGCCTTTCAGTACCTTTTGATATTTCAGCTAAGTATGTAGTTCTCTAATGAATTCAAAATTGTTAATGAGTGTGATATAATAGAATAGGAATTCTGGAGAATGGCAAAAAGGAATCACTAGGAGAAAATTAGGTCAAGAAAGCACAGAGCCGTATTGAGGTGGGAGGTTGGGAGCGGACAGATGGTGAGTGTTCGTTTGCATGGCAGGAATGAGTGGCTTGATGGTATTAACTGGCCATGGGGGTCTGACCAGAGCTTGGGTATACAGTTTGTGTGCCAGTACAAACCGTTACGTGGGTGGTGTGGTCCAGAGCTGTGGTCTTGACATAGAGTTCCATATATGAACTTTGGTGTTTTTTTTTTTTTTTTTTTTTTAAAGAAAAAAGAAAGAGTTGTTTTATGTCACAGCAAAACTCAAGGAGGTGACAGCACAAGACCCAGGATAGAATATACTCAGCCAGGGCTCACAGATCTTCCATTCTCAGCAAAGCCAAGGCCTAAGTGGAAAGGCTGTTGGCTTACAGGCCTAAGCTCTTATGGGAGGAATCAGTCCTCTTCTGGCTTCCTCCTTCTGGCCACCATTTATAATCAGAAATACAAAGTCACATTGATTTCATACAGTAAACAGAAACCCACTTTCTTTTCTTTTCCTTCTTTTATCACAATAACCAGTCCCACCTCCTTGAGAGAAGGAAAGCTGCAGAATATGACCCATGGTCCTCACATAAAAGTTTTAAATAAGATTGGAGGACGATTATATAAACAAAGTCATCTTGGGGAATTAAGAATCCAAGTTATAACACATAGAGAGAAGGAAACAGATCAGAGTCCACCCCAACCCTGTCTGGATTTCAATCTTTTAAAACGTTGAGTGTGCCCTCAGTGTTTACACTTAAAGAATCTGTGAGATACTTTTACTCACTGCTAGATGCCAAAAACCATTGGATGCTAAGGGCACTGCCTGAGGACCTATCTGATGTTCATGTGCTCTGTGCCACATAGCACATAGCACTCCTCAGGGCAGCCCCTGCCTTCCCCCGACACTGGATGCCAACCATTAGCCTGACTTCTTGCTGAAGCAGGATCACTCTACGTTCATGTCCAAATTATAATCATAAAGAACCTTATATAAAACAGCTGCCAGTATGGCTGGTACCCAGGACTCTAAAGGGGTCCTCTTATGTTGAATCTTTATCATCTAAGTTTCCATAGTTACAAGACTGTCTGAGGAAGCCAAAGTCCTAACATGAAAATGTTTATGCATGCACTGACCACTTAGAAACATCTAACCCTGCTGAACACCTCCCCCACTGTTGTCAGTCTTTGTTGGTCAATCTTTGGCTGATAAGGTGTCAAACTTACTGTTCAAACTGAACACTTCTGAAAATGAAGGGGAGTACTGTTAAAAATTACCCAGTAATTTTAGTTACTGGGTAATTAAAAGTTACTCAATGTAAAAAGCATAACCTTGGTAAGAAGCATAAATTGGGCTGTCCCTATTCACAGACTCCCAGACAATGCAAACCAACTGTAAAATCAGTCTTGCAAAAGATAAGATTTTAGTGGAAGCACTGTTAGAGAACTGCTCATACAAAATCACTGACAAAGGAAGACTTAGCCGATTTAGCCCTTCAGTTATCAACTGAAGAAGGGATAAAGGATGAAGGCATAGGAAGTGCTTTGTAATACTCTGAATGGGATTAAGAGAGGACCTTGGGACTGCTGAGGTGTTTCCTGAGACTGCTGCTTTTTAAATCCTGCTGTGAAGTCAAGTCTCAAGTGACGGACTCCATGATGGAGCTATCAGGTCTCTGGGTACCATGTGCATGACTGAAGCCACACCCCCATCTCTTTATCTTGCTGTATTTAATTCATAGCCTGTATCTGTACACGTAGTTATGGAAATAAGATCTGTGGGGACTGAGGACAGAGATTTCCCCTATTCCCACTGACTATGCATCTCCAGTGCCTAAAGCAGCGACTAATACATTAATTGGCACTTAATAAAGATCTGCTGAATAAATGAGTATGTTAATAGGAAAAATAATGATCTCTCTCATAGAACTCAGTAAGATCCGACTGACTTTCTTTTTTCTTTTATGAACGTGGCTCACGAAGCAGGACCATACCTGCTTCATGATTGTAACTGTAATTTAAATTTTGTTAACTCTAAAAGTATTTTCCCATACTTTTTGGTTTCATTTTTAAAGATGATAATCTACTTGATTTTAATTAATTTAAACATGATTAAACTGATATTCAGTTCATTCACTGAAACACTTGTAAGTATGGTCAACACAACTTGGATATATGAATCTACTTGAAATGTTTTATAAAATTGAAAAACAGCAAATATTTTTGATGAAAATTTAGTGTTCCAACTAAGATAGCTTAGAAGTATAAAATACATACTAGATTTTGAAGACTTAGTAGAAAATAAGAGTGTAAAATGACTCAATAATTTGTATATTGGTCACATGCTGTTTGAAATGATGTTTTGCCTGTCTTGGGTTAAATAAAAATATATCATTAAAATTAATTTCATAATGTTTTGATATCATGTTCAGAAAAAGCTGTTTCTTTTTACTGCTTAATATGACTACTATGACACTTAAAATTACATATGTAGCCAGGCACAGTGGCTCATGTCTGTAATCCCAGCACTTTGGGAGGCCGAGGCGGGATGATCACAAGGTCAATAGATCGAGACCATCCTGGCCAACACGGTGAAACCCCGTCTCTACTAAAATACAAAAATTAGCTGGGTGTGGTGGTGCGCGCCTGTAGTCCCACCTATTTGGGAGGCTGAGGCAGGAGAATTGCTTGAACCTGGGAGGTGTGGAGGTTACAGTGAGCTGAGGTTGTGCCACTGCACTTCACAGCCTGGCACCTGGTGACAGAGTGAGACTCTGTCTCAAGGAAAAAAAAAAAAAAAAAAAGCAGGCAATGCACCACAGCGTCTGGCTAGTACTACGTATATTGTAGGTGATAGTAAGGACACAATTATCAGATTTAATCAGTTCGGAGGTATGCATTTTTTCATGTGCTAATATCCCTCAATCATGATGCATCTTATGATCAGTGACTTAAAAAGCATTTTGTTGTAGTTAAAGTGTTTTTCCTAAATAATACACAGAATAATGCCTTTTTCACCCAATGTTAATTTAGAGTTGATGAAATACGTTGTGTTTTTATATTCTTGGTATGAAAACTATTAATAATAAAATTATTTAAGTTGTAACTGATGACATATTGTCAGATGATGTTCAATGTGGCAAAACGTGAGGTACAATTTTTTGTTAAAAGGACAGTATCTTGCAGTCAGTACACACTGAGTGCCTAAATGTTGACAGAATGAAGAGCACAAAATGGGGCTGCCCACCTGGAGGCAGAGCCATGAATCAGTACTGAGGCAGACAAGAAGAGCTTTGTGTGTGGGTGGAGGTGCAGGGAGGGAGCGCCAGGCTTCATGGAGGCCTGCAAGGGTCTCTGGGGTCAGACGGAGAGAACCTCAGAGCTGATGTGAAGTATTGCCATGGGGCTGGCAACTAAACAAGAAAACTGAAGGGGTTTCATTAAGTTCTTTAAAATGTAAACTCTGTTTTCAGCTTAAGTCTTGAAATGAGAAGCCTGAATCCGTGGTGGTTTCATAACCTGCATAATCACACTACCTGTTTTTCTGTCACAGATTGCCTTCTCCCAGCACAGCAATTTTATGGACCTGGTACAGTTCTTCGTGACTTTCTTCAGGTAATTTTGCTTATACAGACTCTCTCTGTTCTTTTGATTTAGGAGCTAGACCCATTAATAGAGTATCAGCTCCTAAAAGATAAAAAGAATAATCCTGTGTTTCCACCACAGATCAAATTTACTTCATATGTGTTCCTGAAAAGTTAGGAACAATAATATAAACTCAGTTACAATAATATAAACTCAATCTAGAATGATAAAGTGAAAACATCTGTTTTGTATGTTCTGGCTTGCGGAGGGTTGTGGGAGCTTTGCATGTATCCTGTATTAATTTTTGCATGTATCCTATAGATAATTTGGCCCTTCATATGGGGAGAATTTGGAACTAAAACGACATTTAATTAATAATGCTTACTGATGTGAGCTACATAGATGCTTATTCTTGTTCAAGAGATGAGCCTGGTGATTATCCTGAGTTTTAAAGCTGAAATTGATTTGTTAGTTCCCTGGGATTTTCTCTTTTATTTCCATAGTTTTTTCTTAGTTTAATTTTTATCTTTATGAAAATACTATATACAAATAATTGAAAAAGACAGAAAAGTGCTACAGGTTTTAAAACCGAAAGCGAGCAATAGCCTGCCTTGCACCTTCCCACCGTCACGTCCCCCCTGTTTAAATTGTTTTAGTTTTTTACTTCTCTGTGTTTACACTTGGTTTTTCTTTTGTTCTTGAGTCCTCTTTTAAAGTCCTACTGTAGAAGATGAGGATATACTGTGTTACATGGCCTCCCCTAGCATCTGACTTCACACCACAAAAACATACAAAAGCCCCGTCTTCTCTTTCATTTAATACCGTTATATCACAATATAGGGCTAAATCAGTGATCCCTATTTACTATTTATGTTATAACCATAAAACTCTCTCTTTCTCTTTTTTTTTTTTTTTTTTTTTGAGACAGAGTTTTAC
This sequence comes from Ateles fusciceps, assembly GCA_036589455.1. Classification (NCBI taxonomy): domain Eukaryota; kingdom Metazoa; phylum Chordata; class Mammalia; order Primates; family Atelidae; genus Ateles; species Ateles fusciceps. Next base: position 104,534 of record JAZHEH010002969.1, on the reverse strand, counting down.
TCTTTCACCCAGGCTGGAGTGCAGTGATGTGATCTCGGCTCACTGCAACCTCTGCCTTCCGGTTTCAAGCGATTCTCCTGCCTCAGCCTCCCAAGTAGCTGGGATTACAGGCGCCCACCACCATGCCCAGCTAATTTTTGTATTTTTAGTAGAGACGGGGTATCACCATATTGGCCAGGCTGGTGTCAAGTCCTGACCTCATAATCTGCCTGCCTCAGCCCCCCAAAGTGCTGGGATTACAGGCGAGAACCACCACGCCTGGCCGGCCATAAAATTCTTATTCACAGCTGCATTGAACAGTGACTACACTACCAGATTTTTTGGGTAGAAGGATCATTCTTTGCTTATCCTAAATGTAGTATTTGCCATATTTGGTTTTTTAATTGTTTGATTTTTCTATGTGCCTACCCCTGATTTATCACTATACTCTTGCCGACGTACCTTTAGAACAGTAAAAAATAAAATAAAATACCACTGTACTGTGACCGAACTGAGAAATCTCACTGTAGTCACACACAAGCAGGTGCTCTCTTGGTTTGAGTTTCTCTTGGAGTTGTCCACCCTAGAACCCTCCCACCTCCTGTCCCCCCAGGCACACTTGTTGTTCTGAGGCCTTTGCCTTCTTCCTATATTGAAGTCTCTGTTTCCAGATTCCATGTCGTCTTCCTGTCTCTTCCCTCTTTTTACTGGAGCATGTTCTCCAGATTTATGAGAAAAGGTACCTGGGAGGTAACTTTTCTATGAGCTCTCCTGACTGAAAATATGTTTATTTTATCTTTATAATTTGATTAAATGTCTGGGGCCAAGGGCTGTGGCTCACACCTGTATTTCTAGCACTTTGGGAGGCCAAAGTGGGTGGATCACTTGAGCTCAGGAGTTTGAGCCAGCCTGGGCAACATGGCAAAACCCTGTCTCTACAAAAAAAAAAAAACAAAATAGCTCTATGCCTGTAGACCCAGCTAATCAGGAGGCTGAGGCAGGAGAATGGCTTGAGCCCAGGAGGCGGAGGTTGCAGTGAGCAGAGATTGCACCACTGCACTCCATCCTGGGTGATAGAGTGAGACCCTGTCTCAAAAAAAAAAAAAAAAAAAAAGTCTGACTAGAGAATTCTAGGTTCCAAATCATTTTCCATTAGAATTGAGAAAACATTGTACTATTTCTTCTGGCATCTACTATAGTATTGAGAAGACTAGTACTGTCATAATTTCCACTCTTAATATCAGATCTATTTTCTCTCTTAAAAAGAAAAGTATATTTAAATGTAATATAAAGTTACAGAAATATTTGCAAATCCTAAGTGTGTAGCCCAGTGAATTATCACAAATTGAACACTTCTAGAGTATTGGTAATATTAGCTCTTGTTCACCTGGAACATGTCAAGCTTCGTATTTCTTTTGTATCAGTTTTGGCAAGTTGTGTATAGTTTTCTTCTAATGGTCCCATTCCATCTGTTCCATTCTCTTGTTCACTCAGAACAAGAGTTAATATTACCAGTAATCTTTAGTCTTGTGTTTCCCCCTCACTCACAACCCTGCGTCTTCTCCAAACATACCATTTACCTGACTTCTCAAACCATACATTGCATTTGCTATTTTTGAAATGCATATAAATTATTATTATTATTATTATTATTATTTTGAGACCAAGTCTGTCGGTTGCCCAGGCTGAAGTGCAGTGATGTGATCTTGGTTCACTGCAGCCTCTGCCTCCTGGGTTCAAGCAATTCTCCTGCCTCAGCCTCCCAAGTAGCTGGGATTACAGGCACTCACCACCATGCCTGGCTAATTTTTATATTTTTAGTAGAGACCGGGATTCACCATGTTGGTCAGGCTGGTCTCAAACTCCTAACCTTGTGATCCGCCCACTTCAGCCTCCCAAAGTGCTGGAATTACAGGCATGAGCCACCACACCCAGCCAGAAAGGATCTTAAAAACTGTGAATTGGATCTTTGAAAAGAGTAAGAATAATATTGACAAACTCCTGGCAAGATTAACCAAGGAAAAAAGAGAGAAGGTATAAAAAGGGGGGCATTCTTCCAAATCTCGCAGATGTTTTTTTCCTCCACAAGGGTATTTTATGAACAACTTTATGTGAATGAATTTGAAAATGAAACAGATGGAATGAGACCATTAAAAGAAAACCACATACAACTTGCCAAAACCAACACAGAAGTAGTAAGAAGCCTGAATAGTTCTATATCCATTTTTAAAACAATACTAATTTAAGTTTTGTCATAGTGAAAACTCTAGGCCCCAGGTGGCTTAATTGGTAACATAACCTTTTTAACAGAGAAATAATACCAATCTTAACCAAATGTGGAGAACAGATAAAGAAGGAACACTCCTTGTTTCTTTTTTTTAACTTAGCACAACCTGACAAGAACATTATGAGAAAGGAATTTATAAGCCAGTCTCACTTATTAGTGAGGAAGCAATCAATAACCAATATTATCTGTCAATAATATTAAAAGGCTGCTATGTCATGACCCAGTTGGATTTATTTTAGAAATTGCTAGATTGATTTAGTGTCAGAAAAGCAATCAGTATAATTCAGTTTAATTGCATTAAAGAAAATACCGTGATCATCTTAATCAATGGAGGGGATAAAGCATTTGATAAAATTTAATATCCATTCATTTAAAAAACAACTTCTTAGAAAACTAGAAAGAGAAACTTCCTCAACACTGATAATGGAACAACATATAACGTCAATAGCAAACCACTTTCTTAATGGTAGAATGTTATAAGTTTGAGTTTGGGGAACAAGACAGATACCCACTCTCACTTCTACTCTGCTTTGTGCTCAAAGCTCTAACCAGTACAGTAACACAAGAAAAATAAAATATATGAGAATTGGAAAGGAAAAAACAGTTATTACTTGTGACATGATTGTATTTATAGAAATTCAAAAGTATCTAAAGTATTAGAAATAATAAATACAAAGTTGTTCGACTCAAGAGAAATATAAAAAATTACATTGTTCAGAGACATTCTTGCAGCTCTCATTAGTAAGGGCAGATGCTAGCATGAAAATCATGGGATTGTATTTCCTATAGGAAGCCATTAGGTGGCTTTCTCCCCTCTTTACCGTGAAAGAAGAAATTCTTTCCTGAGTGATGCTGGAAGCAGATGGCCTCCTGTCAAGATCCATCGACATTCTGATGGGCCCATGTTTGCCTCCTGTGGGTTGATGAGGTTGAGAAAGAGAGTTACTGACAAGTTCTTAACTTGCTGTTTTCAATATGAAGTTCACTTATAATTTTTTTTTAAATTTCATTTGCTTATGCATTTTGTTCTCCAGAGCATGAGAGATCCCTTCCTATATTGTCTTTAATTATTTTCTGGAGGCAGGAGAATGGCTTGAACCCGGGAAGCGGAGGTTGTGGTGAGCCGAGATCGTGCCACTGCACTCCATCCAGCCTGGGGCGACAGAGCGAGACTCCATCTCAAAGTAAAATAAAATAATATAAATAAAATAAAATTACATATGTGGCTCACATTAAATTTATATTGGATAGCAATTATGTAGAGAATACAAAGGGAAAGAATTTATAAGGACAACATAAAAAAGGCATAATAAATATGCTACACTAATCCAAATATTTTAAAGCAAAAAGATTAAATCTTAAGACTTTTTAAAGTAGAAAACCATCATGAAGACAAGAATTCTGGTATTACATACTACCAAAAGTAATTAATGTTCATTGTAAAACTTCAAGTAATATAAAAATAAAGTAAAAATTCAAACTTTTCCCAAGCCACTCTCTAGAAATTACCACTGTTAATATTTTGGTGTTTCTATTTCCAAAATTTTTTTTCTATGTGTATACACTACACATAAATTGTGTTTTTTCTGACTCTTTGATTTATAAAATGGGCTACCTCCTTACATGTAGTTCTATAACTTGCCTTTTTACTCAGTGTTACATGTTTTACTTTTCCCATGTGGAGATTCACCTCGTTTTTTTTTTTTTTAAAGCAACTTTTCCCATGGTATAATGTACCATATTTATTTAACCATTCCTCTTTCAACTGACTCTTACGTTGTCCTCAGTTTTGTTTTGTTTTTTTAATTGCATATGTCTTTGCATTTTCCCATGAATATCTTTCTGGGATAGTTTTTTATCCTATAACAGGTGTATCAACATGCATAAGCTCTGCCAAATGGCCCCTCATAACAGTTGCATGAATTTTCATTCCAATGGCAAGAATGAGCCTGCCTGTTTCTCCTACTCTTAGCAACATTGGAAGTTGTCATTGTTTTTAATTTTGCCAATCTGGAAGGTATCTGATACCTTGTTTTAATTTGATTTATTTAATTATTAGTGATATTTACTGGTATATTATAGTTCTTGTTCATATCCTTTGCTTGTATTTCTGTTGGGATGTTTGCCGTTTTTCTTACTGAAATTTAGGAACTCTATATTTTGTGCATGCCTGTGTGTACATGCGTAGGCATGTATGTTTGTATGTCTGTCTGTTCTTCTAATCAGTTGTTTGTTTTTTAATCCCATTTATGGTATTTTTTTACCAGGCATATCTTTCAGTCTTTCCTATATTTTCTTCACAGGTGTTTTATCTGTTACTTTTTTTTTTTTTTTTTTTTTTTTTTAATGTTTAGCTCCTCTTTATCCATCTTTAATTTATCTGGGTATAGTTTTACTGTTTTCTACATTTGAGGCAAATTTAGTCTATTTGCCTTTCCATTTGAGGCAAATGGAGTCTCTCCATTTTCGAAATGGATAGACTTCCAGAAACTTGTGGTGCGTCAAGGCAGGTTATCACTCCCCCAGCTCCAAGGCCGCACCATCCACTGAGCCAGGAACTCACCCTCTGTTGTAACCTTTTTCAGAGTATGTCCAGCTCAGCTTATTGGCGCTTTGAGGGTACTGCAGAACCTACCCCAGCTGACACACTGCCAGTAATATGGAATGCTGGAAACTTGGTGAAACTCCTCCTGTTCACAAAGAAGTCTGTTCTTTCCACAGAAATGTAGATTCCAAGAGGAAACCATTGTCTATCATGTTATCATAGAAAAATTAAAATCTTAAAATCTACCCCCACCACGTTTTTCTTCTGCTTAGTGCTAAGCAGCACAGACTCACTGACGCCAGCCATCTCCCATGGTTATTCCAGGGCCAAAGAATCATCTTACATTATTACAAATTCCGTATTTTATGAAGCTATGTCCTGTGACTTCCACCAAATTATGAGTCCCTTTGAAGTTGTAATTTCCTCCCTTTTTGGCCATGTGAACAGCAAGGCCTTTGAGGCAAATGGAGAGGAAAAGTGGATATAGGCACCTCCTGACCCACTGACCAGTCATATTAGTCCTTCACAACCCAACATAATTGTCTACTCTGTGAAGTCTTCTGGCACATTTACCCCAGAGACCATCCCTCTTGAACTCTACTCATGTTTGTATTATAGCACAAATTGCCCTGTAAAATTATTTAACAGTCCACATCTTAAGGGCAGTTGATGCATAGACTAACCTGCAGTATGACATGTAGGGATGAACAGGACCAATTAGAGGTCTCCTGGAAATTTAAACTGGATTCTGAGAGCTTGGAGCAATTATCTCATGACTCAGCCCTAGCTACACAGTAGAACCACTGGAGAAGCTTAAAAGAAGCAGCAGTCTGGGCCTTATCCCCCAGAGATTCTGGTCTAATTGTTCTGGTATAGGCCCTGGTTATTCTGATATTTTACAGGCTTTCCAGTGGTTCTGATGTTCAGCTGGAGAACGTTGACAAATCCTGAGTCAGCTGAAAGTTATATGGAGTCAGGGACTGGGATAGTAGCATATCCATCTATGTTCTGGCTAAAGCATAGGTGGCCAAGTGAGAAGGAAGACAGATATCCTGAGGCTGCTGAGGGGATGTGAGCCTGGCCCCCACTCTTGGCAGCTCCATGATCCCAGTTCCTACAAGGGCCAGCTGCTTTAGGGCTCTGAGAGATCCCCATCTTTATTCCCCCCACAATCATCTATGACCACCTAAATAGGAGTTACCTGGCATTTAAATTCTACATTGTAATTACAGTGTTTTACATCATGGAGGGACAGTTTTTATAAGCTTTACCATTTTGTTTTTATTTTTGTTTTTTTTCTCTCCCACAACTTTTATGTGTTTCATGTCTTCCTCTTTGGGTGTTTTTGTTTTGCAGAACTATGTCCTGGAGTAACTCTCTTAGAGAAGTTCTTAGAAAGAATACTTATGGGGAGCCCTTCAGTGTGAAGACTGGAGTCTTTCTGCAGTTTTGCAGGCTCATTACCTTGCATTTCTTTTATTGTTTCCTCTCCTTTAATTCGATTTGCTTGTTCTAGAATTTCCTGTTAGATGAATGAGGGAGATTCTGCATCTATCCTCCATATTTCTTAACTGGACTCTCACTTAACTTTCTCGTTTTCCTTTTGCTCTGCACTCTAGGTGAGCTCCTCAGCAGTACTTTCAAGCTCATTAATTTACTCCAAAGTTAGATCCATTTCTTGGAGCCCATGCAATGAGTCATATTATTTTACATTTTAATTCTAATCTCTTTTTTCTAACAACCTGTTTTGTTTTTATGATTGAAATTTCCTTTCATATTCCTTTGTAAGATTAGTAATTTCATTTGCTTTTGGAGTCTTTTTTTTTTTGCTATGAGTAACTTTTTCATATTTGTTTTTGAGTGGCACCTCTCTTGCATGATGTTGGTTTTTTCTCAAAATGTCTGATGTTTGGTTGTGTTGAGGATTCCATGTTTGCTCGTGTGTACTGTTTCTGTTTGCCTCAACTTGCAGTGAGTGTGGAGCAGGGGCAGCGTGTACTGCCAGGTGGGGTGTGCTGAATGAGAGCCCTGATCCTGCTTGGCCTCTTCGGCCCAGAGCCAGCGCTCACTGACTTAGCTGCACCCTTGTACACCTTAGGGAGGCAGTGAGCCTTGAGGGAGGCTTGAGGTCAGGGCAGTTCAGTCATCCTACCATCTTAGAGTGCCTTTCTCAAGCCAGCCTGGGAGGGCTGTGTTGCTATCAGCACTTGGGTGCACTGAGGTGCCATTCATGAAGCTGACCCCATCTTGCAAACACAGAGCTCAGCCAGCAAGAGAGTACCTTGATGACATTGGCAGAGAGCCTTATGTCTGTGTGTAGCCCACTGGAAAAATACCCTGTAGCTCACCCCTTTTACAAGTTAATGAGTAAAAATGCAGTTATAGCAGTTATCTATTTTTTTTACTGTTAAGCTTGTTCTTCAAACCATTCCACGCCTGGTTTATACATGAGAAAACGTTGAAATCCTCTGCAGCTATTAAGGCCACTGGGAGTTATTTTCTCTCAGTATTTTTAGGAAAGTTGTTGGCTTGGGTTTGATCATTTTAAATATGTTTTTAAAAAATATATTTGTAAAAATATTGAATATACATTAATAATTACACACAAATTTCTTCTGTTTACCTTTTATCAAAAGTTGATTGTTACTTTAATTAACTTTTTCACTTTCATAGTTTTATCAGTAAATGTTTGCTAACTTGGATCAACAGCGTGCCTAATATTTGTTATAATTATCTTAGAATTATTTTTCTTATTTGGGATAAGCCACTAGGGGCCATTCTGATAAAGGCCGATGGAAGGTCAGGACTCTCTCTGAGTACCACGTACGAACAATACAGTCTAGAGGCCTGGTTGGGAAGCCTGGCTTACCAATGTCGTCTCACTCGTTGCTTCCTGAGCTGGCACATGGTTGTGATGAAGCATCAGAAGGAAGCCCGGAGGTGGCATTTGGGAGCTGTTTTCACTGCCTGGCCTGAGGTGTGGGCGACAGTGGGTGCTGATTCTGGGGGCTGGGATAATAACTCAGTACTTTCCTTTCTCACAGTTGTTTCCTCTCTTTGCTCCTGGTGGCTGCTGTGGTTTGGAAGATCAAACAAAGTTGTTGGGCCTCCAGACGTAGAGAGGTAAGCCTCAGTGGGTAAAGATTAAAGAATCCCTGGAGGAGCTTTTTTCCTTTCTCTTTCTCTTAAGCAAGTGATATTTCTCTCAAGCAAGCTATTTAGTGATAATGGATAGACAGACATCTCCACAGTAGGAATAATGTGACCCTTTCTGCAGTCCATAGTTCCACAGCATATGGTCAGTAGACTTAGATGAGTGCTACATAAAGTGGAATTAGTTCTGTACCACAGGGTCTTACCTTACTAAAAGAAAACTCTGGTATTGACTTAGAAATGCCAGTTTTATCCTTCTGACCAGAACCTGAGTCCTGACTGAGGCCCGAGGTCCAAGGGCTTGTCAGAGCGGCCTAGCCACTGTGTGATTAGGCATGACCTTCACAAGAACTTTTCATGGGAGAGGGAAATCAGCCATTTAAGCATCTCAAACATTTTCCATTATTCAAGGAAAGATAAATGTCTGTCTAATTAAGTTTTTAACTTGAGTTTTATTTTTTAATGTCTTGATTTGTTTCCAGAGCTTCATTCCAAAAATAATGTCAAGCAAATATTTACAGTTGACAAATTTAAATAAACTTGGTTGAAAATTGTATCAAATGCCCATCATTCAATGAGTGGATAAAGAAAATGTGGTGTGTGTATATATACATACACACATGCACCATGTAATAGTACTCAGCCATGAAAAGGAATGAAATAGTGGCATTCACAGCAACCTGAACGGAACTGGAGACCATTATTCTAAGTGAAGCAATTCAGGAATGGAAAACCAAACATCATATATTCTCACTTCTAAATGGAAGTAAGCCCTGAGGTCGCAAAGGCATAAGAATGATACAGTGGACTTTGGGGACTTGGGGGGAGAGTGGGAGGGGGATGAGGGGGTAAAAGACTACACATTGGGTACAGTGTACACTGCTGGGATGATAGGTGCACCAGAATCTCAGAAATCACCACTAAGGAACTTATTCATGTAACCAAACACCACCTGTTCGCCAAAAACCTATTGAAATAGTAAATAAATAAATAAATAAATATTTTAAAAAATAACAATCACCATGAAAACAATTACAACATAAAAATGTTGTTTATTGCAACTTTCACTTGCATCATTACTTTGCCTTTCATGTGGTCATGCCTGTTGCATTGTTGCTAATGGAAATGCTCACATGTATATAAGATCTAGACAAGGAAGCTCTCTGGGGTTTTTTGTATCTACTCATGCGTTTTTCTATATAAAAATTTATAGATAAGATTTAGAAGAGAAGTATCTAAAATCACAATTCACAAGCATTCAGCACTGTTGATAGGACATTCATAACTGAATAGGGTTAAGACAGGCTCCCAGGATATGGGCCTCTTCTTGTGGGCCACAGTACCACCTTTTCTGACCCCCATAAAGATGATGTTATCATAGAGGGAATGTTGCATACTCTTTATTATTAGTTTTTAAATTCAGGGACAACATATTCAAATGACTTTTTAGATAGCTGTATTTCTGATATGCTTTAAAATCCTAACGAATTATGTGATGTTCTGAAAAAATCATTTTTCAATTTAATCTAAATGTATATTCATTCACAACGGAATAAGAAAGACCTAAGAAGCCACAATAAACCAGTAAACAGGAAAGGAGTTGAAAACTGTCTAAGTGCTGCTCTCTCCAAGGACATTAGACCAGGGAGTTTCAAAATTGAGATGAGCTTATGGAGATAATGGTAGCCTCTTCCTCCCTGCACGCTTAAGAGAATTAATAATTTCTAAAATCTGTAAAGCAAAGGAATAAATGGAAAGCTTGAAAAGTCCGAATTGATTTTATATACAGAAACCTTGGTACCAAAATCTGACAAAAGTAGAACCAAAATATAAAGGCCAGCTGCATAGTGAATGTATGTGCAGCAGTGTAATAAAAGAGTCACTTAATGTCAGAAAACCTACTAGAATATATCATGTCAAAAAAAGAATATATCATGTCAATGGGGGAAAAAAACACCTGAATTCTCCTTGAGGCCAAGTAATTATTTCATCATTTATTTTGTCATTTATTGAAACACAATACCCATTTCTAATTTGAAAACAAAACTCACAGTAGAATCAAAAATACCTTTTTAACACTATGAAGAATATCATCATAACCAGCATCACTCATGATAAACACCACAGGTTGTATGCAGCCAAGTTAGTTTTAACAAGAGCTGACATTTGAGCATTTTAAAATTCCAGGCACTGTTCTAAGTGGTTTTACATAGATTAATCCTCATCCCAACCCTATGAAATATCACTAGCTATGTTTTATAGATGAGGGGAACTGAGGCTCAGAAAGGTGTAGTAACTTAACACCACGTGGTTAACTAAGAGGCAGAACTAGGCTTTAACCAGGGACTTCTGTCTTCACAGCACAAGTTTCTAATCTTCATGTAATCCCCCACACTCACTCAGCTTTGTGCTGGATGGGCACTAAGTGAAAGGGCACTAAGAAGTGTTGTTACTTTTGGAAAGGAAACAAAATTATTATTTTCGTATAAAGTTATTGAAACAGTATAGTAGAGATTTGCCAGCATAAGAATGAAAGCTTAAGTATATCAAAAATAAATGAATAACACAGAAGCTAAACAATCAACTGGAAATTGTTTGCAACATATGTGAGAGAAAATAAGACGCACAGCCTATAGGAAAAAGGTTAAAAAATATATATTTTAGTATGCAGTTGGTCATCTAATAAACTATACTTTTACCCATGTGATTTGGAATTTCTTTTTAACTGTGAAGCTGATCATTCAGAATATATTTCATCATTTCTAAAATGTCAGTCATTATTTATTCCCTCTCAGAATTGTAGAAGCAATGATTTGATGTTATTTTTAACAACAGTAATGGTAGCAGCTAACACTGTTTAGTCCTTGGTACTTACCAGGCCCAGTTTTAAGTGTTTTTACACATGTTGTCTCCTGAACCCTCTCATTGCGACCCCAGCACTTAGAATAGCAGACCCCAGAGGAGCATTGCTGCATATATTAGTTGTGTAAATGGACCTACAGTTTTAGAAAATATAGGAATGTTATTATTGGTATTTTACAAAAATGTTTAACATAGAAATGCCCTTCTAGAACAGAGCCATGTCTTTCCAGGCCAAGAGTTTGTCTCCTACAGTAGTTCCAAGGAGGCAGTTTGAAGTAAGGCCTACTTGTCTCCCATGGCATAATCTCAAAGCTTCAGCAGCAAGCCCAAAAGATCTCCAGTATCCTTAATGATATGTGAACGGCTGTTCACCATGTGCTAGCTGCTGTGCTGTAGTATCTCATTTGATCCCAGTGACAACCTTATGGGATAGGAACAGATTTCAGAGGGAGGTAACGGAAGCCCAGAGACTTTAAACACCTTTCTAAGGTCACACAGCTGGAGAGTATTAGAGCAGGAGTTCACATCAAGCCTCCCTAAATCCAGAGCCCGTGTTTGTCTCTACTCTGCAAAATTTCACGTTTGTTTTCAGCTTATACCACCTCTCTGGAGGAAGGGTTCTCTCAGTTGCCATCTGCCGTATAATAAGGCATAGGTTTTTGTTGCTGTGTGAATCCAGGGTGCAAGTTTCAGTAGGAAGAAAGCAAGCCTGACTCTAGTAGTAGAAATACGAGGAGTTAGGGCCACATCATTTTATGTATTTGACAAGTCAACATCATAGCATTATATCCACAGTACTTTTTATTTTTTAATTTTTCTTTAAGTTCTGGGATACATGTGCATAGGTTTGTTACATAGGTAGATGTGTCATGGTGATTTGCTGCACCTATCAACCTTCTAGGTTTTAAGCCCTGCATGCATTTGGTATTTGTCCTAATGCTCTCTCTCCCCCTTGCCCCCCCACCTCCTGACAGGCCCCAGTGTGTGATGTTCCCCTACCTGTGTTCACGTGTTCTCGTGTTCTCATTTTTCAACTTCCACTTAAGAGTGAGAACATGTGGTGTTTGGTTTTCTGTTCCTATGTTAGTTTGCTGAGAATGATGGCTTCCAGCTTCATCCATGTCCCTGTGAAGGACATGAACTCATTCTTTTTTATGGCTGCATAGTATTCCATGGTGTGTATATGCCACATTTTCTTTGTTTGATGGGCATTGGGTTGGTTCTAAGTCTTTGCTATTGTAAATAGTGCTGCAATAAACAGCACAGTACTTATATATCTCTAATAGGGGCTTTTTAAAAATATAAGGACAATAGTGTTACCACATCCAAAAAAATTTAATAATCCCTAATATTATCTAATATCCAGTCTAAAAAGTATTGTTTTGGACTTGATTTGTTTGAATCAAGGAGGATGAAGTGTTTTTAACATGTAGCATTCACTAATAAAAACCCCTCAGTACTCATTGCATTAATGGCTTTGCCATATTATTTATCAGCAACTTCTTCGAGAGATGCAACAGATGGCCAGCCGTCCCTTTGCCTCCGTAAACGTCGCCTTGGAAACAGATGAGGAGCCTCCTGATCTTATTGGGGGGGAGTATAAAGGTGAGAATGTGACTCAGAAGTCCCTATAACTTGACTTTTTAAAACTTAGGCTCCTAAGTTTGGGAAACCAGAGAGAGCAAAAGCCTTATTCCATTACGTCCTTTTTTCCTCTCTCTCTTTTTTAACCATAAGCTAAAACACTGAAGTTGTCGGGTATTCTTTTGCTTTGGTTTTTCATTCTTTGTTTCATATCGCTGACCAGTCTTATGTTCAGGAGATTTTAAGATATAAATGATTTGTCTGATTTTCTTTTAAGTATTCTGTGGCATAATACTTCAAAACTTTTATTTGAAAATAGCTACATTGAGGCTAACGCCCTTTTCGACCTTAGCCCACCTGTACCCAGGTGAAAAAAAAAGAAAAAAAAAAAGAAAATAGCTACATTGAACATTGAAAATAGCTACATTGAATATTTTTTGAGACAGAGTCTTGCTCTGCTCCATCACCCAGGCTGGAGTGCAGTGGCATGATCTCGGCTCACTGCAACCTCCACCTACCAGGTTCGTGCACAACCATGCCTGGCTAATTTTTGTATTTTTAGTAGAGACAGGGTTTTAGGCCAGGCTGGTCTCGAACTCCTACTTCAAGCAATCCGCTCGCCTCAGCCTCTCAAAGTGCTGGGATTACAGGTGTGAGCCACTGCACCCGGCATGTTGTTCTTTATATTTTGGGGAATTTTTTAAGCAGCAAAATGATAATTCACTATGTATTAATACTCTATAGAAAATATTTATCACCCCCCCACCCCAAAATGATGAAGAAAATAGTAGGACTTTCTCCTTGGGCAAAATGATGGAATACTTGATATACACTAGAGAAATAGCTATATATCTTGAATAAAACATACTTATTTAAAATGTTACTGAGCTCACAGGAAGTAGGTAAAATCTCCAGGGGAATACTCTCCTTCCATACCCTAAAAAATACAAACCAAAACCAGAACATGATTTGTCCTAAGTGGTTCCAGATGGTAAATACCACGAGGCTCACCTGAATAGATGGAAATCCTCTCTGTAGAAAAGTGTCTCCAATTCAGTGCTGTTGGAGTCCCACAGATCAAGGTGAAGTAATTGAGGATCACCAGGGACAAGAAGAGGCAAGCCACCATAAATAAGAGTAGCAGAAACAACAGATGATTGATGTGGACAGGACTCCAAATGTTAGAATTGAAATCTAAAGAATATAATATAACCGTGTATGAAATGTTTAAAGAAATAAAAGATGAAATCATAAAGATGAGAGTCAGATAATGACCAAGCAGATCTGAAGAACCAAATGGAACTTCTAGAAACGAAAAATATACTCATTGAAATTTTTTAAATAAATAAACTTAATTTACATGTTAAATAGCATATCAGACATAAGAGAGAATTTACAAAGTGGAAGATTAATCTGAAAAAAATATACAGAATGCAGCTCAGAGAGACAAGGAGATAGAAAATGCAATAGATACTAAGAATATGGAGGACAGAATGAGAAGATCCAACTCATGTATTTCCAGAATCCCAGAACAAATGAATGAAGGAGAGGCAATATTCAGAGATGATGGCTTTCCAGAACTGATGGATCTAGCAATTCCACTTCTGGGTTTTTATCTAAAAGAACTGAAAGCAGAGTCTCAAAGACATATTTGAACATCAGTGTTCTTGGCAGCATTATTCCCAGTAGCCAAAAAGTAGAACTAGCCCAGGTGTCCATGAATGGATGAATAGATAAGCAAAGCATGGTCTGTACATCCAATGGAATGTTATCCAGCCTTCCAAATGAAGCAAATTCTGACCCATGCTACAATACGGATGAACCTTGAAGACATGCTAAGTGAAGTAAGCCAATAACAAAAAAATAAACATGTATGATTACACTTTTAAGAGATACACTTGTAGTCAAATTCATAAAGACAGGAAGTAGAAGAGTGGTTGCCAGGAGCTGGGAAAGGGGGGAAATGGGGAGTTTGTTTAATGGATACAAAGTTTGAGTTTTGCAAGATGAAAAGAGTTCTGGAGATGGATGGTAGTGATGGTTGCACAACACTGTGAATGTACTTAATACCACTGAACTGTACATTTTTAAATATTTAAATGGTCAAGATGGTAAATTTTATGTGTATTTTACCATAATTTTTGTTAAAAATGGGAGAAGAGGCCAGGTGCGGTGGCTCACGCCTGTAATTCCAACACTTTGGGAGGCCGAGGTGGGCGGATCACCTGAGGTCAGGAGTTCAAGACCAGCCTGGTCAACATGGTGAAACCCCATCTCTACTAACAATACAAAAATTAGCTGGGTGTGGTAGCATGCGCCTGTAATTCCAGCTACTAGGGAGGCTGAGGCATGAGAATCATTTGAACCTGGAAGGCAGAGGTCGCAGTGAGCTGAGATTGCACCACTGTACTCCAACCTGGGTGACAGAGCAAGACTCTATCTCAAAAAAAAAAAAAAAAAGAGAAAAGATCACCTACAAAGGAATGACAAGCTGACCTCTGACTTCTCAGAAGTCAGAAGGGAGTGGGAGAATGTCTTCAAAGTACTGAAAGAGAGCCGTCAACTTAGAATAGTGTGCCCAGTAAGTACCTTCCAAGAACAAAGATGAAATAAAGCTATCTTCAAATTAGAAGAAAAATTGATAATTTGCCACCAGCAGACCTGCACAAAAGAAGTGTCTAAAGGATGTGCTAAAATGAAGGAAAATTACCCACAGGAGGACAGACTAAGGGGTAAGAAAGAATAGCGAGTAAATAAAAGTATAATCATGTATATAAATCTAAAAAACATTGTCCTAGTAAAATAATATTTGTGGAATTGCAAAATAGACAAGTGTAAAGTATTGAACAACATGGTATATGTCAGCAGCATATGACATAGTTGACTCCTTAAAACACTTACTTGATTTTCTTCCAGGACACCACACACTTGCCTTCTATCTGTTCTTGCTCAGTGGTCTTTGCTCAGTCCTCTTCTCAGTGGTGTGCATCAGGCGCTGTCTTTGTCCCCTTCTTGTGTCTTTTACACCCACTCTTTCAGCGATCTTCACTATCACAGGTTTAAGCACCATGATCCTCTCACCCAGACTGCTTCCATGAGCCTCCAAACCAAACATCCAGTTGCCTACTCAGTGTCCCCACTTGGATATCTTAACAGGAGTCTCAAACTTAACATGGCCATGGCCAAACTGAGTTCTGGATGTTTATTTCTCAGACCTGCTCCTCTGACATATCTTCCGCCACTCAGAACATTACACCTCGATCACCTTAGTTGCTCAGACCAAAATCATGGAGTTGTCCTTGACTCATTCTTGATGTCATGTTCTCATTGGATATCCAGTGTATCAGCACATCTTGACTCTGTCTTCAAAAATGTTTCCCAGCCACTGTGTACCACGTCTGCCACCGTTACCACTTGATCTAGGCCACCTCTGTCTCTCACCTGGCTTCTTGCAGTTACTTCATAACTGACCTCCCTGCCTCTGCCATTTACCCATCTAGTCATTTCCTTGTGTCACAGCAGAGTGGTACTGGAAATTTTCTTCTTCAACCAAATTGAAGAAATTGATGACATATTTTTGGGTATAGTACGCAGTATTCTAAAGGTGGCCCCCAAGACTTCCATCCCATGTTTATTCAGTCACACACTACTCAAGGTACTGCTAGAGGGATTTTGCAGATGTAATGAAAGAAGGGAGTTGACTTTAAGATACAGAGAGAGTTTCTCTGGCTGGTAGCAGAAGAAGCCAGAGAAATTGGAAACATGAACAGGATTTGACACACCATCCCTGGTTTGGAGATGGAGGGGGCCACAGAAAGAATTGTGTTTTTTTGTTTTTGTGAGACAGAGTGGCTGTGTCACCCACACTGGAGTGCAGTGGCGTGATCATGGCTCACTGCAGCCTCAAACTCTTGGGCTCAAGGGCTCCTCCCTCCTGGGTCTCCCAAAGTGCTGGGATTACAGGCGTGAGCCACTGCATAAGCCCTGAATACATTTCAAAGCAGAATCTTCCCCAGAGTCTCCAGATAAGAGCCCCACAAGCTGACAACTTGATTTCAGCCTGGGAGACCTCATGAAATGGCTGATAATTCCCCAGAACTCACGGAAGACATAAACAGACCTGTCTCTCTCAGCAGAAAACCCTACAGAGCTTGCTGGGACTTCTGACCTATAAAGCTATGAAATAAGAGGGTGTTGTTTTAAGCAACTAAGTTTACGGAGTTTGTTACATTAATGTAAGCTGGGTGCAGTGGGCCACACCTTTAACCCCAACGCTTTGGGAAGCTGAGGTGGGAGGATCGCTTGAGTCCAGGAGTTCAAGACCTGCCTGGACAACATAGTGAGACCCCATTTCTATTCTTAAAAAAAGAAAAGAGAAGAAACTAATATAAGGGACAAATCCAATCTAAAGGCTGCAACAGAAAATGAAGACATATTTTCCAGAGCCAAATGCATCCAGAGAGTAGACAAAGAATCCACTTGGTCAGCCAACCAGCTTTTACAAGCTTTTACATCCAGCAGGCTTGTCTACTTAGTGTCTGAAGGACAGACAAAATAGTTAGAATTTTTTTAAGTCTCCATAATATCTGCATCTGTGTTTGAGCCAGGTATGCAGAACTGTCTGACAAATATATTAGGCACCCACCACTGCTATTCCTGTGACCTACAATTATGAGTTAGAATTTCAAATCGAGCGAAAGTACAGCATCCAGAAGAAACCCACTTGGTGTGGCCCCTTCCCTGCAGTTCAAGCCGCCCTTTGGAAGGGGGTTGTGAGACCTCAGTGGAAGGCAGCAAGCAGTACCACCCCTGTCACTGGTGCTCAGAGAGTGCTGTTAGCTCTCACCTGTCCTTTCTTGTTATCTTAAAAACTGCAGTGTACCTTTTTCTATATACTCAAATTGATGGTTCTTATAAGCACCCAGTGACTGTTAAGTTGACTGTGTACGTTAAAGCTTGAGTATCACTTTAGGTAATTTTCTTTTCTTCCGCCAGACTGTTCCCAAACCCATTGCACTGGAGCCGTGTTTTGGCAACAAAGCCGCTGTCCTCTCTGTGTTTGTGAGGCTCCCTCGAGGCCTGGGTGGCATCCCTCCTCCCGGGCAGTCAGGTGAGTAGATGTGGGCCAGCAACAGACACTTTCTAAGCATGCGAGGGAGCTAAGCATGGGATGCTTCCCTTTCCTAGAGAACAGGTTGTAAAGGTGATAACCAACAGTGCCACCCATGCCATGGCAAGGATTCAGTGAGATAATCCCATTGTCACCTATATTCCCAAAACTGTTTTCCCGAGGTCACTGTCCCTTCCTGAGGGGACGTCCCAGGACCTCCTCACCATCCCTGCCTCCCCCAGCCTCTCAGTGCTCGCAGATGCCTCTGGCCACACCTTCCTTTGCTGCTAAAGTTTCTGATCCCCCCTTTGCCTCTGCTATCTTTTCCTCTCCCCTTTTTCTTGTTCTGCCCCAAATCTGTGTGTGCTCCCCTTCACACTGCATGCTCTCCCTCAGCCGCCTTCTCCACTCTACAGCTTCCAGTCATCTCCCCCTGAACTGGCATTTCTTCAGTTGGTATTTCTAGCCTTCCTGCATTTCTTTTGCTTTTTTACTGTTTTAATATAAGGCGCAAACACAATGATAACATAAAGGAAACATCTGAAAATCCACAGTTTGCTATCCCATAACCCACCAGTTTTCATTGTTCTGTTTTCTTTACCGCCCTGGCCAGCAATGTAGTTGAAATGATTGTATAGATCTGATTTTTATTCTGCCTTTTTCATATAACTATCTTAAATATTCTTACAGCCTTCTACGTCATATTTTAGCAATGCGTGTGACACTTCTCAAATATATGAATCATAATGTATATAAACTCTTATTTTGAAGACAGAAAATATGGAATACAGTTTTGAAAGTATCTTGCTTAATCACAGAGTGCTTTGGAGGGTGCCTCAATGTAACCATTTTAGACAACTTTCAATTGAGATGACTCTGGGGTCAGGGTTACCTTAGCCAGAGAGAAGCTTGTGTCTGATTGAAACCCAGGATATGGATCCAGGCCCTGAGCTGCACTGTCCCTTTGATGCACCCTCAGACCCAGAAGAGCCTCCAGCCCAGCTTTAGAATGATATCTTCACAAGGGAGGTCTTTCGGCATGGCTCAGCCAGGATTCATTCAGTTGAGCCCCTAACTCGCCTTTGCCGGTGTTGAGGACAGGGCAACTCTGTGGTCTGTCACTCAAGTACAGTGTGTGTCTCCTGCCACTGCCCAACACAGCTAACATTGGCTGGTGCCCCTGAGAGCAGGGTGCTGGCTGGGGTGGCGAGGTGACAGGTGTGTAGCCCTGTAGCCTTTCGGCTCCAGCCTTTTGCTTAATGTGCCCCAACCACCCAGAATGCCTGATAAAGGTCTGCTCACTGCTTGAGAGCCACACTTTTCTGGACTCCCAGAGCATCCAGCTCTGACTTTGCCATAACAGATCACTGGAATGGTTTTCCCACTGTGTGCCAAGCACTTACAGCTGTCTTCTCTCACCCCCACTCCCCTTCACAGGCTCAGCAAAGTGAGTAACACGCTCCGCTAACACACCTCCTGGCAGGTCTCAGCAGGGCTCCAAGCCTGCGGTAGCCATTTCCCACGTGTGTTAGGAATCCAGCTCCCCGAGAACTGTGCCTTCCCTAGTGGATGTCAGATTAATCCGTTACCAATACAGGAAGGAAAATGGGATTGCAAGTCCCCAAAGCAAAGGGGGCGGGGGGGCAGTGATGAGCATAAAGGGGAATTGCTATTGATCATTGCTGCCTGCCGGGTACTAAGACTTTATGTCAGTTCACTCATTGACTCTTCACACTAGCTCTGTGCTATTATTATCCCCATTTTACAAATGAGGAAACAGGCACAGGGAGGTTAAAGAACCTTGCTTATTCAAAAGCCTGGCCCCAGAGCCTGCCCTGCTGTCTATCATGGTATAGAATGGAAGCGACTAATGCTGACTGAGTGATGTCGGATGAATCTGAATCTCATAATAAAGCGTGCTGCTTTTTCTTGGCTCCTTTTGGAGACAGTCAGGAGAAATTGGGCACTTAGCACATGTCTGCAGTCTCATTTATATGTTCCCACCACCAGGCAGAGCACTGCGCTTGGTTGATGTACTGAAAAGCAAACTATGCCTTTTGTGTAAAAAATGGGTAAGGGAGAAGGATACATATTTGTATTTGCATAAGTAAACCCTGAAAGAAAACATAAAAATTAGTGAAAGCATTTACCCAGATGGAGGAGCAGGTGGAGGGAGGGACAGGGTGGAAGGAAGACTTTTTCCTGTGTATGTGGACCTTTTGGGGAGTTTTTTGTTGTGTTTTTTTTTTTTTGCATCATGGGATTGAAAAATAAATGTTTAAGTTATTTTTAAAAACAAAATAAAAGCCAGCTGCTCCCAACATAAGTTCTCTCTGTGGGTTCTCCCAAGGTCTTGCTGTGGCCAGCGCCCTGGTGGACATTTCTCAGCAGATGCCGATAGTATACAAAGAGAAGTCAGGCGCCGTGAGAAACCGGAAGCAGCAGCCCCCTGCACAGCCTGGGACCTGCATCTGATGCTGGGGCCAGGGATCTCCCGCGCACAAGCGAGTGAGTGGCACACCAGAGCCGTCTGCAGGGAAGGGCGCGGCGGGGGAAATAGCTGTGCGGTGCGGGGCAGAAGACTGGAAACTCTTGAAGCATCTGACTCACCTGCATGATCACAAGCTTTCTTTGACGGTTTCTCCCATCTGTGTTCCGGCATCTAACCTTTTACTTTTGCATAGGAAATACTTGATATAATTACAGGTCCAGGGATGAGCTGATTGTTGCTGGAGGAGGCCAGTGGAGAGCCAGTGAGAGAACTAGGAAAGACACTCAGGTTCACTGTGGAAAACCGTTCTTGGGACTGTCTCAACTGTGCAAAAAACAAAAGATGGAGTGTTTACAAGTAGACTTTGTCATCACTTGTTCTTGAACATGGTCTTTTAAAAACTAATCAGATGAATTCAGTTGTTTTCATCTGAAGCCTGCTATCTTTTTTAAAAGATGTGCTATTTATTCTTGCACGATTTAGGCAGTTCTCTCTCTTCCAGGGAGTACCTTTTTTTCTAGTTGAGAATTAATAATGGTCCATCTCTTTTGATCATATCAAGCTAGGATAGAGGGGGCTATTTTAAATGTCAAGGTCAGCAATGTTACTTCGAATGTAAACTGGTGTAATAGGTAGTTTTCTATAGCAACTTGATTAATTTAGTCTTAATCCCTTTGAAACTCTCTCTGCCTGTCCCTCTCCTTCTCCATCTCCATCTCACCCTCCCTCTCTCACATACACACACACATCCACACAACACTAAGTGCCTAGACTTTAAATAGATCTAGCAATTGGAAAGTTAGTAAGCCTAAGTTTTTACATAATTGCATTCCTACATTCTTGTAAAATTTAAATAGCTACCATTGGCAATCTGCTTTTTTTCTAAAATCTGATTTGCAGCCAGGAAAGAATTTTCTCACCCCAAGGGACGTTTGACCTAGCAGCAGGGATGAGAGGAGAGCAGAAATGAATGAACTGTGAAAGCTCCTGTTTTTATTGTCAAAAAGGACACTGTCAAGAAGGCGCCCCCTGCCCCCACCCCCCGTGTCACCCTAGGCCTGATAAGTTATCAGCCCTCTGGCCACCTCCTGCCAGGGCACAGAGGAAAGGACTCATTCATGTCACATTTCCTTGAGCAGAAAAGAGCACTGAGAACACTTGGGACCCCTGGATCGGAGAGCAGCTGTGTGTCCTGCAGCCCCCTCTGAACTTGCGGTTCATTCTCAGGCTGGGTGAACTCAGATGCCAGGAGAGGGACAGCCTCCCACTGTCGGGCGGAAGCTGCCCAAAACCTGGAGAAGGACCTGTTTGCCCTCTTTTCCTCAGGAGGGGCTGGACCCACCCACCCTCCCTCTCAGACCGAGGTGGTGGCTGTGAGGAGGGCAGCAAATGCTGACAGGGATGAAAAGCACATGGAAAAAATGGACAAGGAGGGAAAACTCTATGCCAAATGGAAAATGACCAAATTTAAGAGGGTGGGACAGTCCCCTGCTCCTCTCCCCCAGAGGGCACTGCCTGGAAATTGTGTTTCCCCATTTATGGTGCTCTGTATTCTGGCATTATGCAGCAGCATCCCAGAAGCTCTCTTCTGCTTCAAAACCTGGGATTGCTGGCATTACCCTATTGGGATGGACCTCTGGACATCAAGTTTGTGAATTTGGAGAAATACTCAAAAGAGCTAAAACTGCAGCATTTCACCTTTAAATGCAGTGCCTAGAGAGAGAGTATTATCTCTTCCCCCAACACTAACCCCACTCCCATGAAGAATTGCCTGGAAAGATGTTTTCAAGGAATTTGAACCATAAAACACTATCTGATGCACAAAACACCTCTACTTCGAGACTCACCTCTCATAAAGCTTCTTTTTCACATTACTGTTAAAGAGCAGACGTTCTAAAAAAGACCCCTCCTCTCACGAGCGCCCCATCCCTGCTACAGAACACAGCACCCATGGAGCCTGCCGTGGACTGGCCCTCGATTCCTACAGTCCCCCCCGGTGAGGCAAAAGGGAGGCCCTGGGCATTGTCCTCCTGCAAGGAAGATCCTCTTCGTTTGTTCAGAGGACCAGTTTTCCTTGGCCAAAGAAGTCTCTTTCCTCGTGTTAGTCCTATGCCTTGAAATATCATGCACCATGACCTGCAGCCATCTGGTTGTGTCTTAATTTTTTTCCTAAAAGATAATGTTTATTTTTAAAAAGGAAGGAAGGAGCAAGTGAAGTTTCATTCTGCTCCAGCGGTGGGGAAACCACTGAATCCACCTGCTTCTCCTTTGCAACCAACAGCAAACAGCTTCCTCCAGCCTCAGGGCAGAAAAAAGGGAATGGCAGGGAGTAAGAGGCACTGGGCTGAGAGCCTGTTACTGAGAGGGAATGGGTTGTCATCTGGCAATGTTGCGTGTCACAAGAGAGCCTGTATATAAATTAAAATAGTCAAGAAAACACTGACCTTGCACTTGTACATAACTATACAGTAGTGTCCAGAATGTTCAGATATTTGGAATGTACATAAAAAGAAAAAAATCTTAATGTATTTTTATTAAATATAACAATGTCTGAGTTTCACCTAAGTTGTTTTTGTGCCATATGGATATCCAGGTTCCGAGAGTTCCTCTCGCCAGGCCCCGATACATGAATAACAAAGCCAAGAAACGCATCCCCCGTTGTGTTGATGTTTTCACATGCATCTGGCACCAATTAGGTAATTCTTAAAAGAGGACTCATCTGTTAGAGTGTATATGAAAAATCAGGCAGGGGGGCGGGCATGGTGCCTCACGCCTATAATCCCAGCACTTTGGGAGGCTGAGGTGGGCGGATCACCTGAGGTCAGGAGTTCGAGACTAGCCTGACCAACACGGTGAAACCCCGTCTGGGCGTGGTGACGCATCCCTGTAATCCCAGCTACTCCGGAGGCTGAGGCAGGAGAATCACTTGAACCTGGGAGGCGGAGGTTGTGGTGAGCCAAGATTGCACTATTGCACTCCAGCCTGGGAAACGAGCCAAACTACGTCTCAAAAAAAAGAAAAACCAGGCAAGGAATCCAAACGGCAGCGTTGAGGAGACTCAGGAAGCAGACGCATCTCCGCCACTGCCATTGGCCCTGCAAGCACATCATGACCCTTTCTGGCAGCCCCTTGGTACTCTGGGTAGTGAGGGATGACCAGCCTTGTCCTGAGAAATGTTTCTCTTAGTCTTTAAGTTTAAAGACTATAACCTGTGGCAATCAGACTTTCTAAAAGGGGGTTCTCCATTTTCGTAGTTTTGTCTAAATTTTTAATGACCATTTCCTGGAATCAGTTTATTATACTGAAAACTGGGGGGTGGCAGTAGGGAGCTAGTTTGTTGATAAATAGCTCCCATTTCCCCATGGAGAATTCGACACACCCTGGACTCCTGTGTGCCCCCTGCCGCCCCTGCACACAGCCTGGGGAGAAGCCTGCGCCTCCCTGTGTGGAGAGAAGGCAACCTCAGATCCCCTGAGCTAACCCAGAGGAAAGGCAGCCCTGGACAGAAGACTGTCAGCAGAAGGAAAGTACTGGAATACCTGTGGGTAAGGCCTGCCATTCAAGACTGGAGACACACCAGGAAATAAAAAGACCAGGTGGGGCACTGCCGGCGGGAAGAGGCATTTTACCTTCTGGTGCAAATCTTGCTCCTTTGATTTAATTGGGGGTATTGGGGCCAGGGGCTGATTCGCTTCCTTGGGAGATGGTGGTGTTTTCATGAACATCTTTGATCCTTCCATTTCATTTATTCATCCATCCATTCAACAAGTATTTGCTAAACACTAACCTAAGCTAATGCTAGGGTAGTGACTGAGATGTAAAAATAGATTTTAGAATTAAAATCCAACTCCTCACACTCACACCCCTGTCATCCCAGGAGATCTTTCCTTGTGGTGGTTTTTGTGAGAATTGGCCATCCTGAGGACAGAGCCAGGATGGCAGAGGCCTCCTGTCCTCGGGGCGTGCCCTGCCTACCTTCTGAAATGTTTACCCCATTGACCAAACTTGGCTGCAGCCACTGCGGTGGCTTCTAGATAGCCAGCCCACCAAGAGACATTGCCCCTTGAGGAGAAGTCAAACACCCTGCCTACCGGGAGATGTTTTGGAGTGGAGAGGAAGATTCGCGCCTTCTCTTTTAAAGGCAATAATGGAATCAACTTTCAGTAACTGAATTTGTGCACAAAACGTTCTAAACACTAGTGAAGCCTGTTTCGTTGAACTAATTCTGGCTCTGGAAATGTTTTTGTTTTATAGTTATTTACAGTTTTGTTTGTTTGGATTCAAGCTTAGTTTGTTAATATGTATAATTTAGCATCTATTACACATGTAAATATGGAGTAAGTATTGTAAACTATTTCATTGCTGGGGATTGTGGGTGTTATACATACATTTAGGACTGCAATTTTTTGGTATTTTTTGTATTGTAAAATAACAGCTAATTTAAGCAGGAACAAGAATACTAAGGGAGGTCTGTGCATTTTAAACACAAATGTGAAGAACTTGTATATAAACAAAAGTAAATACTATAATACAAACTTCCTTCTGAAATAAAAGTAGATCTGGTAAAAATGTGGCTCTTGTTTTGAGTGTTTCATTTTGATTTTGCATTGTTTTGCCTATATTTACATTTTGGTCATTAGATCCTTAAGGAAAAAAAAAGCTTCTACCAGTTTTTAGACTGCCTCTGAGGGAGCACTTGACAGTTACAGAGGTGAAAGCTAAAACCCCGGCAGGCACCTCAGACACCCCTCCAAGCAGCTTGTGAGCCACAGACTTTCCATGACAGCCTTTGTGTGCCTGCAGGGCAACTGTGCCCTGGTGTGGGGACCCTGCCTGTGGGGAGCAGGGACAGCTCTGAGCAGTGGGGTGTGGACAGCCGTCTCACTCCTCCACTAACCACACCACTGTCTCCAGTGGTGCCATTATCCTTGCGCTCCACGCTCTCCTCATGGGCCCTTGAATGTGCCTCTAGGTTCTCTCCAGACTGCTAAATCTCAGGTGTGCTGACAGGTCTCAACCATGGCCACGGTGTTGTCCTTGGCCTTGACTTTTTCATGAAGGTACTCCCATTGGCAAGGCCTTGCTTGGGGCCTCCTGTGCGTCCTGCCCCACTTTATTTGGCTCCTGCCCTCAGAATCGGTCACCGTCATGCATTTCAGGGCCTCAGAGCAGAGAGCAGATTCCCAGTGCAAGGGCTTCCTTCCAGGTGAATGAGGTCATTGACAGATGGAGGAAACACAAAGAAGACAGTCACTCCTATAGGGAAGGGTGGCCGGGTACTAGGGCCAGGAGCCTGGAGGAGGCCTGACCACCAGAGCTCGGGTCTGACTTGGGGGAGGGAAATGACTGGACTAGTAGCTGCAAACAAGTTGAGAAGGACCTTGAAACTCTTCCAGGAAGGGCTGTGGAAGGCAGCAAGAGTTTCTAACAGGATGGAAACCTGTGGTTTGGTGGTACTGTGTCAGAGATAACGCTGTGTTTACCAAACCTACTGGGCCCGCAGCTCATCATTTCCCAGCCTCCCTGTAGTTAGGTTGGGACCAAGCTAAGCCATGGCCAAGGAAAGGTTGGAAGAAGTGACGGGCACCAATTCCAAACTTGGCACACAAATGCTCCCACGGGGGACTCTCCTGGGGGCCACATGTTAAAGACACGAGGGACTGTGGGTCCCTGAGTCACCTCTTAGAGGTAGGCCACCTATCAGTCAGAGCTGTGTTGGCCCTTGCATCACTGGAAAGCAAACTCGCACTCTACTGATCCACTGAGATCTGGGGCTTTGTTACACCAGTTAGCTTTTCTTATTCTCGCTAATAAACAAATCAGCACTTTGAAGTACAGCGCACCTGTAACCAAAACCTAAAGTACATGGCACTGGCTCAGCGTGTGGCCAGGTGGCGAGCAGCGAGGAGACAGATGCAGCTGGCAGGACAACTGAGGTCTCTGCCAGGCGGAGCAAAACATCTGGTAAGACTGTTTTACTCGGTAATTCAGAAAGCAAACTCCATGCCTGCTGACTTTTTGGCTTGAGGGGGAAGAAATGAAAAAAAATTGTCCTTTGTGTTGATTGTTATTCACTGCTTTTGGCGAGGCATCATGAGAAAAAGTTTACTTCAAGAAAGAACTAGCCAGTTTACACGCAGAAGGGAAAAGGGGTGGAAGGACGTCAACCAGGGCCTTGGAATTCTGGAAAATCCAACTGCTTCTAGTCTCCAAGTAGTAAGAGGTGCAGGTGAGCAGCAAAGGCCCCGTGAGACTTAGTTGAACACAGTGACTGGGCCTTGTGGTGACCAGCCATTGAAGGGTGTGGTCTTCCCACTGGTGCCTGGAAACTGCAAAGCTACCAACTTGAGGGAGGGGCACCTGGTTAAGGAAGCAAAGAAAAAGCTGATGTGAGAACTGTTTCCAGGAACAAACCACGAGTGTAGTCACTGATCCTGGACCTGCCTGGAAATAAATAGGGATGTAGTCAAATTTAAGAAACCATTAGCAAGGCCTTAAAAAAAAAAACCAGTGGCCATTCAGGACGTCTTAAATCCACCCTCAGGCAGGAAGACGGTTGTGAAAGCTGTGTCCACTGAGAGCTGACAAGCTCAGATGTGGCCCAAAAGCAGAACTGGGCCTGAGCGAGGACTCGCCCCAGCCCAGGGCAGGGCCCAGCAGGATTGCAAAAACACCACAGAGCAGTGATTGCTGCATCTGCATCCGCTCCTTCCAGGGCAGGAGGGCTTGGGAGGGTGTTCTACCTGTTCTCATCACTACCTGCTGGGTGTGAGGTGGATTAAGTTGTCTTGTTAATTCAGGCTTGTGGGACTTCAAAGAGCCACCTGAGGGAGACTGCATCACCTAGAGGTCTGGGCGGGATGTGACCTTGTATTGTTCCCTAGGAGAGGGTGCCTGTGACCCATGTTGGAGAGGAAGCACAAAACTGGTTTTGGTGATCAGAACAGCAAGCTGGGCCAGAGACCGGCTAGATGCTTACCACTCAATTTCCTCTTCCTGTGTCCACAGCTTCAACTGCATGGCCTGGGCCCATGGCATCTGGGGGAGAGCCATGGGACCAGCCCTCACCAATGATGTGTCACTTCAAGGCCACTAAGAGTGAGTGTCTCTTCCGCTCTCTCCATCAACCTTGAAGGCTTATGTTGAAGGTGGTAATACAACAGGACTGAAGGAGCCTGGGTCCCTGAATGACTTTGTGAAACAGCACGATAGACCAAAGGTAGTAGAATTAGGTATCTTTTCTTACCCTGCTTAAATGAATTAATAATTCTCTAGATTTATTCACCTAGTTCTTCAACAAAATTTTATTGAGCACATCAGGGCTAGGCACTGCGTCAGGACCAGAGATTTTGCAGTGAACGAAACAGACAAAAATCTATGTCCTCCAGGAGTTCACAACCTAGCAGGGGAGATGATAATAAAATGTCAGATAAGCGCTATGAAGAAAGGTAAAAGTAGGGCTGGGGGTAGAAAGTCCTGGAGGGATGCTGCTTAACGTGGTGTGGCTGGGAAAGCTGTTCTGCTGACAGCTGAGCAGAAGGATGGGTGGAGGGAGCAGGAAGGAATGTGGAGGTCTGGGAGAAGAGCATTCCAAAGAGGGGGTGGCCGGTGCAGAGGCCCTGAGTGGGCAGCATGCCTGGTGGGCCTGCTGGATATTTGTGAGCATGAAAAAGTCTGTTCCCAGTTGTTTACATGCAGAACCTAACCTAGTTATAAACACAAAGTATTTGAGAGCTGGTTTAACATACAGCCAGTTTTCCAGCAATGCAACTATGTGTAATAAGGGAAAACTGAACTTTGTTTTCCTTCAAATTTATCACCAGCTGGTCATCATTTTGGCAAATTCCGTCAACAGCAGCAGTGTCATGCCTGGCATCCATATGGGTCAGGTTTGAACAGACATGCCCTGCAGCCCCCCACTGGCAAGAATTCCTTTTCACCCTGTGTCCCGGAAACAAGAAAGTGGTGAGCCCAGAAGATCCCAATGGCTGTCTCGGATGTGCTGCACGGAGTTGCCAGGGCCCACTGGCATGCCCTGTAAGCCTTTCCTTCCACATTTGGTTTCTGTCCCTTGAAGACTCCATTTCTGAGTTTGTGTTTTATTTTCTAGTGTGTGTCCTCATCTTCTTAATTTCTCTCTCTCTCTTCTGCCTTGAACTGAAGGTTCACTTGGGTGTGGGGGAGACTCGTCCCCAGCAGAGCAGCTTCCCCAGACATCTCCAACTCAGGCCTTCCTAGGCTTGCAGCCTGGCGAGGCAGGGCCATGCACTTCTGCTTCAGCTCACAAGCGTGCCAGACTCATGGGTAAGCTGCTGTCCAGTCGAAGGACTGCTTCTAAAGCCCTGCACAGCGCCTGTCCTTCTGGCCCTCTGGAAATTTCACCAACCTGTGTTCACATTTCATACAAAAATGCGCTGGTTCTGTGAGCCTGGGCCGGCCTGACTCACTTGGTGGGCGGTGAGTGGTTTCCACTTCAACCTTGCACCTAATCACTGGGCTCCACACCAGGATGGGCGTTCATGAGCCGTGAAGTTTCCAGCAATAAATCCACGGATGCATCCAGCACCTGCCTTTTTGCATCACCCCCACTCCCAGCCACCTGCCAGGCAGCAGGTAACAGCCAGCCAGTCACAGGAGGGTAGTCTGGGGGAAGGACTGCAGTCTCCCAAAGCCTGTGCATGAAAGTGACAGCTCCCAGGCAGGACAAGGAGGCTGACATTCAGATGTGGAGGAACAAGGCATGACTCATTCCTGGTTGTGGAAGCCACAGCTGGACTCAGCCTTAAAGCGTGGGCAGAATTAACACTGTATAAACCAGGACCTTTTAGGTAGAGGTAACAGAAGCCAAACTAACGATCTTAGACAGTGCTATTAGTCTCCTGGGGCTGCCGGAATAACTACAACTTCACTATCTTGAAACAAGAGAAACTGATTGTCACAGTTCTGGAGATCAGAAGTCTGAAATGCAGGTGTTGGCCGGGCTGTAGTCTCTCTGGAGGCTCGAGGGGAATCTGCCTGCCTCCTCCAGCTTCTGGTGGCTTGTGGCTGCATCACCCCAGTCCCTAGCTCTGTCCTCCTGTGGCCTTTTGCTCAATGTGTCTGTGTTTAGTTTCCCTCTAGACACCTCTGCATCACTCTTACAAGATGCAGAGGTGAGACATACAGGTGTTGACAACCCACTTGGATAATCCAGGATAAGCTCCGCTCAAGATCTGTAACTTGGTTGGGCGCAGTGGCTCACGCCTGTAATCCCAGCACTTTTGGAGGTCAAGGTGGGAGGTTCACTTGGGTGAGGAGTTGGAGACCAGCCTGGGCAACATGGCGAGACCCTGTCTCTACTAAAAATAGCCAGGTGTGGTGGCACACACCTGTGGTCCTAGCTACTCAGGAGGCTGAGGTGGGAGGACTGCTTGAGCCTGTGAGTTTGAGGCTGCAGTGGGCTAGAGTGTACCACTGAACTCCAGCTTGGGTGATAGTGAGACTCTGTCTCAAAAAAAAAAAAAAACCACAACTTAATCGCATCTTTTGCCACAGAAGGCAATACTCTTGTGTACATATAAGGTAATATTTCTGGGTTCCAGGGATTAGGATGTGGACGTATCTTTGGGACCACCTGCAGCCATGAAGCAATCTCATAATTTTCAAATAGATTCTGTCCTTTTTATTTTTCCAATCTTTTGGAAAGCATATGCCTATATTTTCATCCACAATTCTATTTTTATTTGAAGTCATTTCATTTCTGGTTTTTATTTTTTATTAAGACAGGGTCTCACTCTGTCACTCAGGCTGGAATACACTAGCACAATCATGGCTCACTGCAGGCAACTCCTGGGCTCAAGTGATCCTCTAGCCTCAGCCTCCTGAGTAGTTGGAACTACAGACACTTATCACTGCCTGGCTAATTTATTTTTTAACGTTTCCTAGCCCAGGCTGGTCTCAAACTCCTGGCTCCAAGCAAACCTCCAGCCTCAGCCTCCCAGCGTGCTGGGATTACAGGAGTAAGCCACCTTGCCCAGCCTCTAGTTTGTTTGTTTGTTTTTGAGACAGAGTAGTCCTCTGTCTCCCAGGCTGCAGTGCAGTGGCATGATCTTGGCTTATTGCAACCTCCACCTCCTGGGTTCAAGCAGTTCTCCTGCCTCAGCCTCCTGAATAGCTGGGATTACAGGCATGCACCACCACACCTGATAAAATTTTTGTATTTTTAGTAGAGATGGGGTTTCACCGTGTTGGCCAGGCTGTACTCAAACTCCTGGCCTCAAGTGGTCCACCCACCTTGGCCTCCCAAAGTGCACGAGCCACTGCACCCAGCTTCCTCCAGTTTTTTTTTTAATGCATATGTTTTACTCTAATTAACTGAGTCAAAAATGGAGAGGAGATGAACACACTTTCATGTAGAGTGAATCATTTAGCAGATATTTAATTCTGCATTTGGGCTACGATGCCATTGTGGTGATCAGGACGAGGTGATGAGCCCTCACTCAATGCACATACCCCACCTCTCCCCAACCCACCTACAGGTGTCCATTCTCACGCAGGTGTGGGTACCTGACAGTATTCCCTCTTCTTTGTAAAGTGAGAATGGGCTAGACTCAGCTTCACTGCCCAGCAACTCCTTTTTTTCCTTTAGGAAACTGTCCTTCCCATTCCATGTCACTATGGTGGGCTGAGAGCACTCAGCGTTCTACAGAAGAGGCCCATTACCCATGCTGGGCCTATCAGAGTTCTGCCTGGGACAGTTCACGAATGCTGGAAGAGAGGGGCATCTTTCCCTACTGAGGCTGCTAAAAGGAGACACTGTAAAGCTGGGCTGCTGGTGGAAGTCTTACCCTCTCGGTGAGAGCCTGCCTGACCACAGGGGAAGCCAACACACAGACCAGCACAGGCAACATCATTTGAATCCCTGGAGACAGCTGTGCTGAAGCCCGCATGGCTCAGGCACATGCTCAAGCCACTCTGATTTGTTTGTTATAGTCAAGAGAGTCCTTGGCTGGGCGCAGTGGCTCAGACTTGTAATCCCAGCACTTTAGGAGGCTGAGGCGGGTGGATCACCTGAGGTTAGGAGTTCAAGACCAGCCTGGCTAACATGGTGAAACCCAATTTCTACTAAAAATACAAAATTAGCCAGGCATGGTGGCATTCGCCTGTAATCCCAGCTACTCGTGAAGCTGAGGTGGGAGAATCGCTTGAACCTGGGAGGTGGAGGTTGCAGTGAGCCGACCGCACTGCAGGCTGGGTGACAGAGCGAGGCTCTGTCTCAAAAAAGAGAGCCCTGACTGAAGCTGAGAGGCTGGTGGGCAGCTGCCAGCAAGCCGTGTTTGTGGTTTGGTGGGAGCTGCTAAGTCCACACTTGGATCTCAGAGCTGGTGGCTCTTTTCCCCGACAGGACAGCTCCAGGCCTGAGTTTTTGTGTGGTGTGTACCTAACCCCTGTGACTTAGGTCAGGATCTCTAGAAGCCAAGCCCAAGACAGGAGTTCTCAAATGCCATGATTTATGGAGGGAATGCCTTCAGGGGAGCCTGCCAGTGAGGAGAGCAGGAGGAGGCGGGCAGGGCAGGAGCTGAGCCAGGCAGGGGTCCCAGCTGGAGCCTAGCCTCAGCTTGACCCCACAGGGGCTCTGGACCAGGAACAGCACACAACAATGCCATGTTCCTTGAGGCAGTCAGTCATCAGCTGCAGTTGCCTCTGGGAGCAGAGTAAAACCCAACAGGCATTTCTGGGAGTGCAGTTCCCTACAGAAGGGTGTGCTCTGAGCTGTGTTACCAGCCACATTCCCAGTGGCTGGGGGATGTGCTGTACTGGCCCAGAGAGGTCCCTGAGCAAGGCCCTGACAACCTCCACTTCAACCTCCTGCCAAACCTCAAGCAGACTGAGAAGGCGCAGCCAGAGACACAGGAACCCTTTTCTTATCAGGAGTTTCCAAGTTTTGGAGGAAGAAGGAGGCAGGCAGGAGGCAGGAAGATCGCTTCACCCCAGGTGTTGAAGGCTGCAGTGGACTATGATCATGCCACTGCACCCCCCACCTGGTGACAGAGTGAGACCCTATCTCAAAAACACAGACAACCCAAGGTCCTTGGCATCTGCCGGGTCCGCGTCGGGCAGTATGTGTGACATGGCCACCCCCAGCTGCAAGGGAGGCTAGGAAATGCAGTTTCATTATCTGAGTACTAGTAGAGAAGGAAAGAAGAGATGAAAGTAATGGCAATCCCTGCCATGAGTAGCTGACAGTTGATTCATCTCAGCTTCCTTAGGTGAGGTGATGGGGCCCAGACAGGTTCTGAGGCCATCTGAGGTCACGCAGGTCAACACGGGCACACCCTGCAGCAGACCCTGGTCTCCAGGCTCCCAGGACACAGATCACATAAAAGCAAGGTCAGTCTCAGTGCACATGGGTTTAATAAGCACTGTATGCCATTCCTATGGCTGTGGGAAACCAGGGGGAAGATGGCCACAAGGCCAATGCCAGGCAGAGCACAGTGTGGGGCCCATGCAGCAGCACATGGAGAACAGGAAGGACTGCCAGCATGCTCATGGTGCACAGGTGGCAATGGTGGTTAATGCCCAGTGGGAGGATGCAGTGTAGGAAGGGGTCTTGCTTGTTAAGTCTGCCCGATGCATTCCTTAGGGAGTTATCTGCTTGGCAGGCTGATACCATTTCCTAGAATTCTGGGAGTCTGGAAGGTCTCTGACCTTCCCTAGGTGATCTGGGGCTCCAGGGAGGCTTCAGCTACAAAAGTGACCCTCTCCTGATTCACCTTCTGAGAGACCCCAATTGTCTCAAGGTCTATGGATAAAGGGACCTACAACCAAGATGCCTCCTGACAGGGAGAGCGGGGGCTTTGCAGTCAGGCCCAGCCTACATCCCTCGCTCCAGGGGATGGCACACAGGATGTCCAGACCTACAAAGGGCAGCGGGGTGAGAGCACCAGGGCTGGTGTGGGAGGTAAGCCAGTCCCTTTTTAAGGGGCCAGTAGGCCACATAGGTGGCCCAGGCAGGCAGGGTGGGGTAGCTGGCTGTGCTGTCCGAGATCGATGTCCTAGTCAGAGCAGGGCCGGGAGAGCCAGGACAGGGAGTATGGAGAGCAGGGAGCGCCCCTCCAGGGCCCCGCCTGCAGAAGACACCTTGGGGGTGGGAGTCGAGTGCAGACTTGAGGCAGAAGACTGGCTCTGCCCTCTGCCTGCACCCCCACCCCCAGGCCCCTCATGCCTCCACCCAGGCCCACCTGGCATGGAAGGGTGTGAAGGGGATGGTGGGGGAGGTGCCAGCTCACCGTCCCCTCCCTGCACCTACCTGCAGGAGGCTGTGCTCAGGGTGCCCTTGGGGGTTCAGCTGGTCCAGCAGGACTGGGGGCCACCGGCTGGCAAAGGCCTGAATGGCACCATCTATGGAGGGAGGGGTTCAGGGTGCGCTTGGCTGGGAAACGCTAGCCCAGGGCCCAGCTCCGTGGGGACAAAGTGAGAGACCTCCTGCTGCAAAGACTGGCTCCTTGGGAGGGGAAGGTGCGTGGTGATGAATAATAAAATAATAAGGATAGTTGCTATAGAGTGACTTAACTGTACAGTCTTCCACTCTCCCCTCTTAAATGGCTCCTGGCCAGGTGGCTTGGAAGCGGGCAGTAAGCCGATCCAACTTTCCCCCTCCACCTCCGCCCGGGCCCCTCACCCAAGCAGGGGTTCCTGGTAAAGAGCCCCCGGAAGGCTTCGCAGTCCTCACGCCGGTTCCCGCTGGCTCCGCAGTGGCACCAGGGCGCCACGCGCGCGCTCGCGTTGTCCACGTAGTTGGGAGTGACAGCTGTGCCTGCGGGGACCCCGAGGGCGAGGTCATCGGCCCACCCAGGCGGAGGCATCCCCTGGAGAGCCCCCGCCCGCGCCCAGATCCCAGCCACGCGTACCCACGAGGCCCGCGTAGGCGCGTACGCAGCGGGCGCGCTGGTCCCGCAGGCAACCTTCGGGGACGCTGGGAGCCGGCGCGCAGGAGGCCCGAAAGGCCAGGAGGCGGGGCCTGCGCGGCGGGAGGGCGGTGAGCAGAGAGGCCCCGCCCCCACGACACCCTCGCCGCGGCCCCGCCCCCGCTCCACCCTCAACCCCACCCTCGCCGCGGCCCCGCCCCCGCTCCTCGCCTCCGCTCTACCCTCGCGGTGGCCGGGTCCCTGCTGCCCGCTCCCCGCCCCGCCCCCGCCCGCGCGCACCTGCAGACCCGGCTGCGCTCGCAAACCTCTAAGGACTCCAGGCAGGAGGGAGGCGCGGGGCCCGCCCGGAGAAGGCGCAGGAGGGCACGAAGGTCTGGCGTCGGCGCTCGGCGCACGCGGAGCCCCCGCACGGGCAGAAGAGCAGCGCGTAGGTGAGCGCAGGTGGCCCGCGGGCGAAGAAGCGGCGCAGGGCGCGGCGGCAGCGGGCGCGGGGACAGCCCCCCTGCGCGGCCCTGCCCAGGCACTGCGCCACGTACTCGGAGCGCAGCCGGTGGCACAGCGCGTTCGCCGTGCAGGCTTCGGCTGCGTCCACACATCGGTTCCCGCCGGCCGAGCTCACCGACCCTGGGGAAGGGGCGGGCCGGTTGCAGGTCTCGGTGCGGCGCCCTGCCTGCAAACTTCACCCAGCCCGTCCATGCCCCCGGAAGGTGGGGGACACTGAAAACACGAGGAGGCACAGTGTAGCCCAAAGACGGGGCCGACTGGCACAGACCGGCGCTCTGTCGTGGGGGTGGGCAGCGGCGGGCTCTCGAGGGCCTTGCAACACGTCAGGGACGGAGAGGGCGCAACGAGGCTGAGCCAGGCCTTCCCCAGAAGCTGAGGCCCCTCCTTCCTAGGCATCACTACCATTCCCAGAACTGCCACACAAGTGCAAAGACAGGTCCAGGGGCTCCTCCCACTCTCACGAGCCCTGTCTGACAGGGGGAACATTGAGGCTTTCTGGGGATCTGGCCAATGGAGGCTTGAAAACCAGAGACGAGCCGGGCGCGGTGGCTCATGCCTGTAATCCCAGCACTTTGGGAGGCCAGGTGGATCACCTGAGGTCAGGAGTTCGAGACCAGCATGGCCAATATGGTGAAACCCCTCTGTACTAAAAATACAAAAATTAGCCGAGCGTGGCGACGGGCGCCTGTAATCCCAGCTACTCAGGAGGCTGAGGCAGCAGAATTGCTTGAACTCGGGAGGCAGAGGTTGCAGTGAGCCAAGATCAGGCCACTGCACTTCAGCCTGGGTGACAGAGCGAAAGTCCATGTCCAAAAAACAAAAACAGAGATGTCATTGAAGACAGTGGCTGCTCCTAGTCTCTTAATGACAGGCTGGGACGCCATACCTTTTCTCCTCTGTGCACTCCACCTCGCCTCTTATCCCCCCACCACAGAGACCCTTTGGGTGGGTCTATTGGTTTCTGTTTCTCCCTCTTTCCTGACCTCCTGCTCCTCCGCCTGCCCCCTGCATCAGTGTCTTCCCTCCCTAGCCCTTCCTGATGCTCCCTTGAGTCGAGGTCATCCTGGCCCATCTGGACTGGCTTCCTCCAGCCCCTCCACCCTCCGCCAGCAGCGGGAGAGAGGATTCACTAAAGAGCTGAGTCCTGGCTGCCAGGGTGTGGATTCAGAGAGGTCCCTGATGACACATCGCAGAGCTTTATCCTGAGCCACAGGACCCAAGGGTTCATCAGTGGTTTTAGTGACTGGGCCCCATGATAAGTGGCACCCTGCTGGGGACAGAGAATGTGTCTGGCACCACAGAGTCACACACCAGGAGTTGGGTAGACAAAGGGTGAGCTCTGCTCAGATGCCCCACAGCCTATGTCTAAATTGAGCCAGGATAAGTCGAAGTTGGGACTTGGTAGCCCCTTTCTAGGACCTGAGTCACCAAAACCAGGCTAATCGAATCCCCCCCAGCCCCACAAGGCCTCCAGTCTGGAGCACCTCCTTGAGACTAGAAGCCTTTCTGGTGCCCAGCCTGGGTGAAGGCGCACAGCCCAGCCTCTCATGCCTCTCCCTGTGTGTGTGCACAGGGGCTAGGGGGTGGTCTCCTGCCCCAAGGCTGGGAGCAGGGTGCCTCTCTGGCAATGGCCGTGTCTTTCAGGCTGTGGATTGGACCACGTAGTGAGAGTGATTCCTGCTGTGACTTCAGCACCAGCCTCTGCAGGAAGGATGAGGGCTTAGAATTGTCCCTGAGTGGAGGGGATAGACGGCAGCGGGGCGAGTCCTCCCTTCCTCCCCCTCCCCAAAGGGCACACTTGGCTGTCCTCCCACAGCCTTACCAGGCACATCTCCGGGCCTCAGCCGCACACAGCAGCACCTGGTGTCACCTAAGGGCTTGAACCCACCTCTGCCTGTTGCTTACCTGCCACCCTTGCCCAGAACACCCTTACCCCATCTCCACTCTCACAGCAGCTCATCTTAGCTGCAAAATCTCCTCCGCCTTAAACCTTTATCAGATTCCACTTTCCACACCACACCTGGTAAAGCGACCCCTCCCTCTGAGTCGCCTGTGCGGGGGAAGGAGCAGCCCAAGAAGGTAGAACAACAGATACGAGACCCTGAAGATTCACAGCAAGAATCTGTGCAAAGGGTTGGAGGGCTGGGGCCGGGGGGAGGGTGAGAGAGTTGGGAGATGGCAGATAACAGGCAAAAGTTCCTGCGGCAGGGGTACTGAGACTGGATTCGGGAGGGGGGTGATAGCTTGGCTGGGCTGGGAGGCGAGCTGCTCAGCACATAGTGGGGTCGATTGCCAGGTGTCCCCAAGCCTTGCGCACAGGCCTCTCATGGCAACCCTTCCTGTGGTTCAGCTTTTCCTGGAATCTGTTGCCCTCTCACCTTGTCACTAAGGAGCAGGGGACAGAGAGGCCAGAGTTCGGGGTCCAGGGGAGCAGAGGGGTGCTCACCCTGTGGCAGCAGCAGGAGCAGCAGCGCAGGCCCCAGGCAGCGGACCATGGTGGACCTTGAACAGAGAAGGATGGCTGGCAGAGCCCTCGTCTGATAGGCGCCCCTTTCCTAGTGCCTCTGGAGCAGGAGCACAGTGAAAACCCCAGGTCTGTGCTCACGCCCCTGGGAGGAGCCTTTGCTGCAACAACTCCCCACCCTCATTAAGTCTCCACCCCCAGGCTGCACCTTCAGGTAAGCCTGGGAGCCGTGGGATTCGGCACCTGCATGTGCCTAGTGGACCCCAATGCACTAGCCCCGCCATGCACACCCAGCAACACACAGGCCCCTGGGAGACCTGGTCTCTTTCATGCTGAACTAGGAACGCTATGAAACCGGATTGTTCTTTTACTTTTTTATATAATTTTATTTTAAACTTAAAAACATTTTTTTTTGAATAGAGATGGGGGTCTCGCTTTGTTGCCCAGGCTGGTCTTAAACTCCTGGGCTCAAACGATCCTCCTACCTCGGCCTCTCAAAGTGCTAGGATGACAGGTGTGAGCCACCGTGCCCGGCCTATTTTAAACATTTTATTGTTGACTAATTTTAGACTAGCAAAAAAGTTGGAAAATGTAAGCGTTTTCCTTATATCCTTCACCCAGCTTTCCCTAATGGTACATCTACTAATCATGGCCCAGTCATTACAGCTAGGAAACTAACCTTGGTACAATCCTATTAACGAAACTGTAGACCATTTTGCATTTCCCGTTTTT
Organism: Ateles fusciceps; assembly: GCA_036589455.1. Taxonomy (NCBI): domain Eukaryota; kingdom Metazoa; phylum Chordata; class Mammalia; order Primates; family Atelidae; genus Ateles; species Ateles fusciceps. The sequence goes on along the minus strand of JAZHEH010002969.1, from coordinate 66,916 downwards.
TACACCAATTTCCTTTTTCGGTTCCAAGATCCATTCTAGGATCCCACAGCACATCCGTCTCCTTCGTCTCCTTAGTCTGGGAGTTCCTTCCTTATCTTTATCCTTGATACTTTTGAGTAATTCTGGCCAGTTCTTTTGTAAAATGTTTCTCTTGAGTTAGCTGATGTTTTCTTCTGATTAGAATGAGATACAGCCTTGTTTTGACTAACCAAAAAGTTACTCTATAAGTAAATATTAAAAATCTCATCCAGCCTGGGCAACAGAGGAAGGCCCTGTCTCAAAGTGCTCAACACTTAGATTTAAAAAGTGACCAAAAAAGCCCTACCATGATTTGTCTTGACTATTTTTTTTTTTTTGTGGGATGGAGTCTAGCCCTGTCACCCAGGCTAAAGTGCAGTGGTGCGATCTCAGCTCACTGCAATCTCCACCTCCCAGATTCAAGCGATTATCCTGCCTCAGCCTCCCCGAGTAGCTGGGATTACAGGCACACGCCACCATGCCTGGCTAGTGTTTTGTATTTTTAGTAGGGATGAGGTTTCACCTTGTCAGCCAGGCTCATCTCAAACTCCTGACCTCAGGTGATCTACCCACCCTGGCCTCCCAAAGTGCTGGGATTACAGGTGTGAGCCACCGCACCCAGCCTATTGCAACCTATTTTATCAGCAAGGTCTTTGTGACCTGTATCTTGTGCTGACCTCCTATCTCATCCTATGACTTAGAATGCCTTAACTGTCTGCAAACATAGCCCAGTAGGTCTCGACCTTATTTTACCCACCCCCTCTGCAAGATGGAGTTGCTCTGGTTCACATGCCTCCGACACATCCTCCTGTGTTCTGGCATGTGGGAGGAAAGAGGGATGAGGGAGAGGAAACTCAAAACCAAGCTCTGACCACGCAGGGCAGGCACACTCTCCCACCTGTCTGTGGGTGCCACAACTCAAGGGAGGGGGGAGGGAGGGAGAGGAAGGCTTGGCAGATGGCCCTGGGTCACAGGGTGTCAGGGCAGCCCAAGCAGCTGTTGTTGGATGGTCAAGAGGAGGGCATTACAGCTGAGCTGGGCTCGCTCACTGCTCCCAGCTGGATGTCCACTCTGCCCCTCAGCATCCCCTGCTCAGCCTCAGGGTCCATGACTGTCCTCCTGCATTCCAGTCACTTCTGTGTCCCTCCTGATGCTGCTGTTGGCCCCTTGCCAGCTCTGTTCTGCTGAGCTTCTCTTCCCCAGTTCTCCAGCACAGCCAGGTGATCCCGGCTCCAGACAGGCCTCTCCCCAAGACTGGGGCTCCCCCTCCCCACACCCTCTTTCCTTCCCATGTGGCCTTCCCAGGGGGAAGGGGTGGAGCACGTGCTGGGCAGTCTTAGGGAATAGCCAATAGGGCAGAGTTGGCCTCCCCTAGGGTCCCTTGTAGCTGGAGTCCCACAGGTCCAGACACCCCCTCCTGAAGGGTAAGAGAGGGGGAGGTATAGTAAATGTTTTTTTAGATTCTCCTTTTTTTTTTTTTTTTTTTTTTTGAGACGAGTCTTGCTCTTGTCACCCAGGCTGGAGTGCAGTGGCGCAATCTCAGCTCACTGCAACCTCCACATCCCGGGTTCAAGTAATTCTCCTGCCTCACCCTCCTGAGTAGCTGGGATTACAGGTGCCCACCACCATGCCCAGCTAATTTTTGTATTTTTAGTAGAGACAGGGTTTCACCACTTTGGCCAGGCTGGTCTCTAACTCCTGACCTCAGGTGATCCTCCCACCACCTGGCCTCAGATTCTCTATTTTATGACGGTTTAACATCTCAGGGTGGGGGCTTGTTGGCTGGGGAGAAACTGCTGATTCTTGGAGATCAGAAACAACTCACGCCTTTCATATGCAAACCAACCAATCTTGACTCCATACACCAACCACCCCCTTCAAGGAACTCTCATGTCCCAAGCCAGTGTCTCCCCCTGCCCTAAACCAGCCCAGGGCCAGGTACTGACCCAGACAACTACAGCCCAACCCCACACCCCAGAGCCCACCAGGATGTTTCAAAATGCCAGTCCTACCCTGTTCCCCCGGCCTGCCTTGCCTTTCCAGTGGAGACATCAATGAGGGCTGTGCCTGTGCCTTCCCCTCGCTCCTGATTCTATCCCTAGGACCAAACTTGGTGCATCCTGCCCCACTGTGGCCCCGTATGGTGGGAAACTGTAATAATGTCTTTCAGTGGCATTGGCCCCTCTGTGTCATCATTCAGTCACCTTCATAAATTAAAATGTTGCAGCTACAACTGAGGCAGGAGGGGGCTTTAGAGAGCACTCTCACCCAGGCCCTTGGGCTTGTGGAGTGGAGCCTGCACTGAGGCTGCCTCCCCGAAATCAGTTTGGGGATGGTTTTGTTATGTGGCAACAGCTGGCTGATACAGGCCACTCGGCAGCTCTTGCATGAAGCAAAGGGAGAATGTGACGCCCAAGGGAGGCTGGAGTGACGGGGCAAAGAGGGTGACCTCAAGAGTAGGCAACACCTTCCTGGGCCCAAACACACAGCTGGGGCCGTGGCTGCCATCTAGGCTCGGCCTGCCAGCCACCACCCCTTGTGGTCCTCAGGGCACCCAGTAGGGTTGAATTTACATACAGAAAAAAAACTAACTGAGGTCCAAGTGCAACATGTCTTTTTAAAATTTCTTTTCTTTTCTTTTTTTTTGAGACAGTCTCGCTCTGTTGCCCAGGCTGGAGTGCAATGGCCCGATCTCAGCTCTCCGCACCCTCCGCCTCCTGGATTCAAGCAATTCTCCTGCCTCAACCTTCCAAGTAGCTGGGATTACAGGTGCGTGCCACCACACCCAGCTGATGTTTTATATTTTCGGTAGAAATGGTGTTTCATCATGTTGGCCAAGATGTTTGTTGGTCATCATGACCTCAAACTCCTGACCTCATGATCCGCCCCTCCTCAGCCTCCCAAAGTGCTGGGATTACGGGTGTATGCCTGGCCTAAAGTTTCTCTTTCCTCCGTCACCCAGGCCGGAGTGCAGTGGTGCCATCATAGCTCCCTGCAGTGTTGAACTCTTGCACTCAGGTGATCCTCCTGCTTCAGCCTCTGAGCAGCTAGGCCTGCAGGCACACACTGCCATACCCAACTAAGTCTTAAATTTTTTGTAGATACGGGGTCTTGCTATGTTGTCTAGACTGGTGTTGACCTCCTGGCCTCTAGTGATCCTCCTATCCCTGCCTCCCAAAGTGCTGGGATTACAGGCATGAGCCACCACGCCTAGCCAACATGTCTTTCTTCTGACTTCTACTTTGGTATCTTTTCTTAAATGGTTCCCTCTGTCCCCTCCCACACACAGAATGGGGGAGAGGCTGTCAGACTCCAGGTTCCTCCAGAACCTCAGGTGCAGCACTGGGATTGGGGTTGGGGGCTGAGGAACCATCTAGGGAAGAAGACAGGGTGGGAAGGAACAGGAAGGAAGGTCCCCAAAATTGGGTTTGTTTGCAGGGGCCAGGCTCCAGGGGGAGTGTGGACTCAGTGGAACCATAGGGCCCCCAGAGTTCCAGCTTCTGGCCAGCAGTCATGCCCTCCACAGAGCTGGGTCTGTGGAAATTGCATGAAGGAGACACACCAGCCTTGCAGGACAGAGGCCTTTTCGGGGTGGCCAGCACTACTCAGCCTCCACTGGTGAGGAAGGTCAGGGGCTGTGTGACCTTTGCCTCTGGGACTGATGGATTATTGAGCTGGAGGGTGTGCCCAACAGTGTCCCCTACCCCTCCGGAGCGAGGTCTCCATTGGGCAGCTTCTAATGAGGCTCTAGGGTCCTGGAGTGGGTGGGTCGGAGCTCCAGTGGGGAATAAACTTCCAAGCTGCCTGAAGGTGCTGGAGGTCTGGTGATTCACTGGCTCTGCCCCTGGAGTTCAAGTTCCTGGAGTGGCTGTCAGTGGCCAGCTATCTTTAAATCTGTTCATTTCAGGAGCTACCTCTCCACCAGAGGCAGGATCTTGGCATCTGGACTTGATCTGCTTGGCATCTAGACAGAATGAGGAGGATATGTTGTCCCCTAAGGACTGGGGCTCCAGCCTGCAAGCTGTGTGGCAGGGAGTGTGTCCTCAGTGAGGCGTTTCACAGCTTCTCCCTCCCCAGCCCAGGGGCTTCCAGCATTCTGTTCTCCATGATAACAGCTTCTTCAAGAGGTCATAAACTCATTTCCATAATAACTCGTGCCCAGAAACCTGATTAGGGGGCATCGAACTGAGGGATGGGAGAGGTGGGAGAGTGGGCGATCGGAGGGGGGAGGCTTTGAATCCGGGTCCCCGCCTACCTTTGGGTCAGGCGAGGCTGCAGGCCACAGGCTTCTCGGGGTGGCTGCTGGGCTCAGGAGGGTTCTTAGGGCCTGGGAGCAATGGTGGAGGGTGAGTGCTGTGAATATGGTCAGTAGGAGTCCTGGGGGCTGGGGTGGGGCACAGGGGACTCCAGGTGACTGGGTGCTGCCCATCTGGAAGGAGGCAGGAGGCACCAAGCCCTTCCCTTCTCCTCCACTCCCCTGCCCTCCCCTCCCTCCCCTTCTCTCTCTGCCTCTCCCTAGTGCCTCACTCACCTAGGGGCCGGGGCTGTCCAGTGGCTGTGGGGCCCAACTCCATGGGGTGAATGCTGCCCAGGGGGGTGGTCCCTGTGTGGGCCATCCTTGGGCCTGAGCAGTGGGATAAGAGTCCAGGAGGTTGGCACATTGACCCTGAGTGGGTTATTGCCTCCCCGCAGCATGGTGTCCAGCCCGGGGAGTTCTGCATTTACTGAGTTTCTTGGGGCACCCGTCTGCTCCAAGTCACCCTCTCAGCTCCCTTCCAGCTCCCTCTTCAGGGGATCCCTGGGACCCAGGCTCCACTTGAGCCTCATGCCTTGCAGGACGGCTGGCAACTCCTCTCTCCAGTCCTAACATTTCCTCCAGGCTCTGGCACCACCCGGCAGCCTGGCACTTCCAGATGTTGGCATCACTCAGCTTCCAAAGAAACCTGGACGTCCCCCCGCTGCAGCAGCTGTGTCTGCTCACCTTGCCACTGGGTACCCTGCTGCCCTTGATGATTACAAGCCATCTTTGACTGTCCCCTCCCATCTCCCAGGGCCTTGCCACTTCCTGTGATGTTCCTTCAAAGCATTCTCTCCTACCCTAAACTCCTGCCTGGGGATGAGAAGCAGCCTCCGCCCTCTGCAGTGTCCCCTCCATGCTGACATGCCAGGCTCTGGCCACCTCCTCTGCCCACAGACCCTCAATCACTACTCACTGTGTCAGGGTCCTCTTAGCTGCCACCCCGGGCCCAGGTGGCACCCTGCCCCTGTCTGTTATGCCCTCTGCCCAAACACCGCCATCTCCCTCGGCTTACCCAGAGCACCCCGAAGACCTGGCTATGACAGACATGGCCACAGAGTGCCTGGGCAGCCATGCTTAGTATTATGTGACTCTCCCCCCCCACAGGTCACAGAGAACTGGGTTAGGGCAGGGCCCTGGCATAGGGGACAGCCAGCGCCATAGCTGGCCAGTGGTATGGAGTGAAAAGATCTGCTGGGCCCAGCATTTGGGAACTTGAAGGGGGTGACAGGTGATTTGGACAGAGGAAGTGGCAAAGGGCTGAAAAACTGAGACAGAGGCTGAAGAGGCCTCTAGGGGCAGCATGGTGCAGGGGCCGCGATCTGAGTGGGGAAATCAGGACGAAGTCAAGGGTGAGGCAGCCACCTGGTGGGAGAAGCAGGACAGAGGACGAGAAAGGCTGTAATGGGAGGTAGGGGCCACGCCTGGCGGTGCTGATGGGGGGCTGGGATCCACCCCCTGGCTTGACTGGGAGGCCACTGGAACCTCCTGTTCCAAGCTACTTCTTTGCACGGCCTCTGGGGCTGCTCTCTGCACCTGTGGGAAGGCTGAGGGCTGCCCCTGCTCCCGCAGCCCCAGCAGAGCTCTGAGGAGGGGGAACCCGGGAGTGGGCTCAGGAAGTAGGTGCTTGGAGCCTACCCACTGCACGGAGGGTCCCTCCTGCAGCCCCAGCTGCATCGCTGCAGATGGGCTCTTGGGGAGCCGGTAGTAACACCAGGCCAGGCCGGCCCCTGGGAGCAGAGGCAGCAGGGCGCTGAGGAGCATGGCCAACAGGAAGGTGTCACGGCCTGCAGGGACAGAGTAGTGGGGGAGGCTAAGTCCTGAGTGGGTGCAGCCCCCCTGCTCCTGCCCACCTGCCCCCCCCACTGGCATACTTTCAGGCTGCACAGGGCCACTGTCCACGCTGCCACCAAAGCCTGGCTTGTCACAGAAGGGTGGAGCCCAACCTGGAGCACAGTGGCAGTTATTGTTGCTATTGCAAACCTGCAGAAAGGGGAAAAGAAGGGAAAGAGGGTCACATGAGATTAGGAACCCCAAGGTCACCCCCGCCCCTTGGGCTCTCACCCCGTGGCTGTGGCAGGCAGTCAGGCAGCGCTGCAGCTCCTGGAAGGCAGTGTTCTCGCAGCGCCCGCTCTGGCACACCTATGGGCAGTGCATCAGGTAATGAGGGGGACGCTAACTGTGGGAGTCAAGTGGCAAGGAGGAGTTGGGTGGGCAAAGCTCACCATTCTAGGTCCACACTGAGTGCCTGACTCTACCAGGCCCAGGCCAAGCAGGTCCAACTTGGCACCAGGGAGTGCCAAGGCTCCCCGACAGGTCACTTCGTGGCCATCTAGGTGAACGGTGGAGTTCACTGGCACCATGTGTGGTGCGAGCGGACTGGGTTTTCCGCCCTGGCACTGCAGTTTTCCACACTGGGCATCCCTGGGGAGGACGCAGAGGGGGGTCAACAGTGGCAGTACCCCCTTTCCCAAGCCCACTTCATAGCTTCTGGTCCCTCCACTCAGCTCCACTCCCTACCTCTCAGCACAGGGCAGGAAGTGGCCCTTGCTGTCCTGGCCGCAGTTCCCATGGGTATCTCCTGCAGAGTTCACAACCTGGAAACAGGCCTCGGGGGGCTGGATGGGAGCCTGAGGAAGCATGGGCTAGGCTGGGTGCAGCCAGGATAGGTGCCACACTCAGCGTGCCCTGCCTATCTTCCCCCACAGCAGAAAACTGGGCCGACCAGAGGATGGGGGGGGCAGGGTGTAAGGGTGCTAGTGTCCTCTCACCAGGCCCCCAGAGCTGCTGGCACTGCTGCTCCAGCGTGGGACATGCGCCATCCCAGCAGTAGCCGCTGCCCCTGGCGCAGGGTGAGCCGTCCAGTAGGTAAATGTCCGGGGGGACAGTGGGGGGGAGGTACCCGTGCAGAACTCAGGGAGGTCACAGTCGCCCATGGCCTGGCGGCACAGTGCTCCAGCTGGCTTCAGCTGCGCAGGTGACAGGTGGTGGGGAGGGCAGAGAGAGGCCATGGGCAATGAGAGATCCACGCCTAGAGCCTGCTTGGAGCTGGAGGAGCTGGGCCAGAGGGCCAGGCCGACCCACGCCAGCACCCAACGGGGGAACCTGAGGGCACCAATTAGCTAAGGCCAACAGACCGGCTCCTAAACGCCCCAAAACCCTCACCCTGAACCTTCCATGCCCTCACCAGGCAGTGCGTGCAGCAGTCCCCATGGGCACATTGGGCCCCCGCGCGCAGGGAGCAGTTGTGAGCGAAGCAGCAGAGATCGCGGCATTCCTGGGACCAGAAAAGCAAGGGGGAACCAAGTGAGGGCGCAGCGCCCCAGACCTGGGCAGAGAAGCCGAGTGGGGGGGCGGGCGAGCCAACTTAACCTGGCCAGAGCCGCAGTCACACTCCTCACTCGCCTCCACGAAACTGTTCCCGCAGCGCGCTGATGGCACCGGGAGCCCAGAGTCCGGGGTATTGGAGAGGCACGCGCCGCCCCCCTTGCGGAAGAAGGCGCGCAGCTGGCGGCGGCTGCAGGCGCTGAACACGCGTGGGAACGGGTGCCTACCGGCGTGGGGAGGGGATTGGGCGTGGAGAGACAGCCCCACAACCCCCGCGCTTCTCCGATCACCACCCCTGGACTTGGCTACAGGCCCCAGATGCGCAGACACGCCTGAGAGATGGGAGGCTTAAATCCTCTAGAGGCAGAGCCCAGAGAGGGAAAGTGACCCCCGCAAAGTCACACAGCGAGCGGGACGGGGGAGGGTGTGGCCCCAAGAGTGGGCAGCCCGGGACCCAAGGTGGAATCGCGACCCGGCCGTGCTCCTCCCGGTGTGGGAGTAACCTCCCTAGGTTACTCGGAAAACAATCTTCATACGGTTGAGAATCCCTTTAAGCCTCATAAACCACCCTGAAGCGGACGCTATGATCATCATCCCATTTTACAGAAGAGGAAACTGAGGGACGACCAAAGAAACGCGGCGGAGGGAGCCCCCAGGACTAGCCGCCTCGCCGCAGCCCCGACCCCCCACGCATGTACCCAGTGGCAGCGGCCATGACGCAACCTCCGGGCTCGGCCTCCACGCAGCAGCCGTCGGGGTCGTGGCTGAGGCCGAGGCTGTGGCCGATCTCATGGGCCATGGTGGCTGCGGTGCCAATGGGGAGCTCTGAGTGGTCCTAGGGGTCCGTGCAGTGGGGCGGTCACTGCGGGCCGCGGGGGCCTCCATTCCCTCCCCCTCGCCCTCCTCTGCGGGGCTCACCATGCTCACGCCTCCCGAGCTCTCTGCCAGGCACATGCCCTCGACAGGCGCCAGGCCCACTGTGGAGCCCTGGAAGGCACGGCCCCTGGGGATGGAGCGCGGCGTTACCGGGCTGGGCCGGGAGGCCGTCCCGCCCGGGACCAGTGTCAGGCTCAGAGGCACCCACGTGAGCAGCTGTGCGGAGTCATGGGGCCGCTGCACCCACAGGCCCCGGCGCCACTGCAGAAAGGCCCAGAGCGTGGCATTGGCGTCCTGCGTGACGCGGCTGCGGTCCTGCTCGGTCCACACTTCCAGGCCAGTCAGCACCACCTGAATGTCCAGAGTCCTGAGAAGCTGAGGGCGGGGTGGGGCAGAGCAGCCTGAAGCCGGGACCAGGCGCCCCCACCGCGCCGCTGCTCCTCTGTGGGGGCGCCCCACCTCGTCCCCCGCACCCCACTAGCACCTGCCAGTCCTGCCGCTGCCATCCCCATCACCGCTCTCTCCCTGCCGCCCCCAACCTGGTCCACGTAGTTGGCGACTTCTAGGAGACGCTCTTTGGTGTGGTTCGAGTCCCGGTGCTGGGTCACGAACTGGGGAAGGCAGAAATCCCGGTGGCTTGAGGGGCTGAGCTGACCCCATCCCAGACTCTGTCAACCCCTGGGGTCTCCCCCTCACCAGGGTGTGGTCTGCCACTATGTACAGTTCCAGGTACCTCGGGGTCCTGCGTGCTCTCGCCTGTGCTGCGGAGGGGCGAATGGGGACCCTGAATGGAAGCTGCTGGGCTTGAGCCCTGACCACCAACCCCAGCTCCCAGAAAGAACAGTTTATCATGTGTCCTAGAAGATGTTTCCTCAGACTCCAATAAAAATATTGGGACATGCTGGGCGCGGAGGCTCACACCTGTAATCCCAGTACTTTGGGAGGCTGAGGCGGTCAGATCACCTCAGATCGGGAGTTCGAGACCAGCCTGACCAACATGAAGAAATCCCTCTACTAAAAATACAAAAAATTAGCCAGGCATGGTGGTGCATGCCTGTAATCCCAGCTACTCTGGCAGGAGACTCACTTGAACCGGGCAGGCAGAGGTTATGGTGAGCTGAGATCGAGCCATTGCACTCCAGCCTGGGCAACAAAAGTAAAACTCTGTCTCCAAAAAAAAAAAAAAAAAACTGGGACATAAGGCCCTAGCTTGAGGCCTGTGAATTCCTGTCTCTTCTGATTTGGAGGGCTATGGCTGTATCCACAGCCCTCCAAATCAAATTCCCACTCCCATCCCCTCCACGCCCTGACCCTGCTCTGGAGAGCACCAGGAAGGCTGGCCATGCCCGCTTTGTCCCCGGGATCCCTGTGGCCACAGGCTCCTTTCCAGGTGAGCAGCTGCTCCATCCGGAAGATCCTGTGGGTTGAGAAGTCCTTGGAGCTCTGAGGCGGCCAGGGATGCAGGTAATAGCTGGCATTGCTGCTGAGGGTGATCAGGCCACTAGGGTGCAGAGGGGTAGGAGCGGGTGTGAGGGAGCTCTTTCCTCATCCCAGGCCCAGCCCCCTCTTCGGAACTCACCTCATCCCAGAGCATGTGCAGAGGACTACCCAGGAGTCGGGGGAAGCCCTTCACTCGCCCTTGGTAGTGGCAATGATCCTAGGGAGAAAGGGACCAGCCCCAAATCTCAGCCAGGGCTGGAGCAAGAGGGGCAAGAGGGAGGGCAGGGTGGTGACTGGCTCCAACCTCCCCTTAGGAGTGCAAGGAGGAGCAGGGCAGGAATGGTGGAGGGTGCATGCCAGTGCCCATGGAAGCATCTCACCGTGTGGTTGGGGGCCAGCACCACTGGCTGCCCATCTGGGCGGTAGTGGGTTTCTGTGTATCCTGGGGCCAGCAGCCTGCTGGGAGGGGGTATTACAGGGAGCATTGAATTCGGCCTCCTTCTGCCTCCTCCAGGATGTCTCCCCAGCCTTCCTCCCTAAATGCTAATGGAGCAGCTTTATGAGTGAGGCACTCAGTGTGTCTTAGGGGAAGGGACAGGAGCAATGGTGGCTTGCTCAGGTCAGAAACACTCGGGGCTAGAGGAAGGAGCCTTGGTGATGGCTTAGCTATGGGAGCTGCGAGTATGGGAAGTGCCAGGGAGGACACTGGGAGGAGCGGGAATAGGGGAAGAGTTTGTGGTCCCCAGGGGACCTGCAGCGGGCAGCTGGATCTACAGGTCGGGAGGGGAGGACTCAGGAGACACTGCCAAGGAATGGGACTTGGAGTCAGGGAAACACGGCGAACTCCCCAGGTTCCCCTGCCTGCCGCCCTCCTTTGTCAACCCTCTCGCCCCTAGATCCTTGAAATATTTTCCTCAGACTTCTAGACCCCACAAGCCTCCCGCCTATCCTTCAGTGATTGATGCGCACCCCCTGCCTCCAGAGAGAACAGAATCTCCAACTGCCCATGCCTGCTCCTGCCCTCCCCGCCTTCTCCAGACCCCACTCGGGTAATGATTCCATTTTCAGGCTTCATCTCAACAGGATCCTTCCTACGTGGATGGATCAATCATAAGTCAGTTTCTCTTCTTTAAAGAAAATCCTTTACCCCAACCTCACCTTAGCCTCATTACCTCCAGACCACCCCCAAATGATGGCTGCTTCCACCTTCCAGGAATTCTCCCACCTGCCCCAACGCTGCTCCCCCACTCCTGCCCCCGCACACACTCGCCACCCTAGGAGGTAGGTGATGTGACTACCCTATTGAAAGGGTAGGGACGCTGGCCCCAGGGAAAATATGGCTGGGCACAGTGGAACTAGAATTTGTTCCCCGGTCCATCCGACTCCACGAGGGAGAATAAAATACACGCTGAGTGCTCAGAATATCACCTGAGGTCAAACAAACACTCAGTAGGTGATGCCTATTGATAACACAGTCTGGATGGTTTCAAGAGCCTGCACTCCATCTCGGACACCCACTCCACCCAGCTGAGGCACCATCCTGAGCACAGCCCTGACTGTTCCTTCCCGGCTCAAAATCTTTGGCTCTGGACACTGAGCACTAAAATGGCCTTCTGTGATCTGTCCTTCCTGGGACTCCCCAGATTCATTCCCCCCCTGCTCCCTGCCCTGCAGGTAGAGACCTTCCAGGCAGGTCAGACAAACTGCTGTCCCCAAGTGTAGCCACTGCAGCTTTTTCTTTTTCTTTTTCTTTTTTTTTTTTTTTTTGACACAGAATCTCACTCTGTTGCCCAGGCCGGAGTGGTGCAATGGTGGGATCTCGACTCACCACAACCTCTGCCTCCCGGATTCAAGTGATTCTCCTGTCTCAGCCCCCTGAGTAGCTGGGATTACAGGTGCGCGCCACCATGCCGGGCTAATTTTTTGTATTTTTAGTAGAGATGGGTTTTCACCATGTTGACCAGGCTGGTCTCAAACACCTGACCTCAGCTGGTCCACCTGCCTCGCCCTCCTAAAGCCACTGCATCTTTGTCTCTGCCGTTCCCTTGGCCTGGAGTGCCCACTCCTCTTTGAGATACATCTACGATTTTCTTTTGATTCAGCATATCTCGCAAATGTCCACTAGGTGGTGCTCACTCATCTCCAGCAGGGAGCTGACAAGCCGCTCCTGGGGTTGAGAGGACCCATGTGCCCCACAGAGAGGCTGACAGCCTCCACAGTTCTCTTCAGCCTCCAGGGGGCCAGCCACAGGCCTGCGTGACTCTCCCTGTCACCTGCACCCTCTCTGAGGGTGCCCATCCAGCCACCCGCACAGATCCACATCAGTCCCTGATCCATGCACTGATCCCCCTCCAGTGGGTCTGTTCTCAGCTCCCAGCCCTGCCCCAGCCTGGCACTCACTGGTTCTTCTCCAACTCAAGCAGGAGCTCCTGGCCTTCAGCCTCCAGGGCCACCAGTCCCACGTCTGGCCTCCAGACCTGGGCAAGAAGGAATGCGGGGCTGAGATGGTGGCCTGTGGAACTGTCTGGGGGAGGAAGTTCATGGGGGAGAACGTGGGCTGTCGGGGGAGCAGGATCCCCTACATACTATGGAGGGCAGGGAGGAGGTGAGAACATACAAAGATGTTCCCACACTCAGGATGTTTTCTGTCCTGACACATCCCCTTGGAAGGGCATGAGCACAGCCTGCCAGGTGCACCGACATCCACCCTAGAGATCAGAGGCCCCAGAAAGGCGCCCTTCCCCTGGCCCACCCTCTTCTTTCATACTCAGAAGGGGCATCAAAAGCAGGGGAAGACAGAGGGTGCTGAGGACATTGTGGGGCATCGGGGAGCGTGGCAGGGCCTCCTCACAGTCTCTGCTGCCTGAGGCTTGCTTCCGGCTCATTCCCTACAGAATTCAAACTTTACTCCTCCACTTCCAATGTTGGAAAACTGCCCCTCTTCTAAAGTTTTCCTGCGCCTCCAGCAGCCCCTGTCCCTCCCGCCCCGACACCTGCTTCACTGGACCCACAAAGTACATATGGACCCCATTCCAGCCAGAGAGCACATCAGTTCTCAGCTAGGTGTCAGGTGGCTGGCTTGGCCTGCCAACCCTCTCTCCTTCCCCGCACCCTCTTGGCCTCTCCCCCACCTGGTGGGAACACCCCACTTCCCCCTTGTCCACTCAGCCTGGCTGGGGGCCCAGGAGCTTCCTTGGAGGCTGCTGTGCTTTGGAATGTTTGACCCCCTGACTCCTTTTCTCAAAAAATGCACTGGGCTAGGGCCCTGTCCAGGGTCTCCAAGTCTTTAGGGGGAGTCCTTCCTTTGCAGGTGTGGAGCAGACCTCCCTTGCCCCCCCCTGGCCACAGGCCCCACAAGGCCTCCAACTGAGCTCATGTGGCTGGAATACCACTTGCTTTACTGGGGGAAAGATTTGCACTGGAAGAAGTGTGGCGGCCTAAATGGAAGGACATACTCGAGGTCCCGGCCCTCTGCAGCCCCTGCTGTCTTTACCATTGCCCTCCTGGTACCCTGCCCCTCGATATATACCCCCCCATCTTGAAGTGTGAGTGTTTTCTGGCTGTGGGAGGAGATACCCAGCCTCTACTCTGTCTCCTGTCCCATCTTGGCAGGCTTCCTTGGGGGAAAGGGCCCACAGTTGGGGGAAGGCAGGGCCCCTTTGGGGTTCCCCCTCTTGGTCACAGCCCAGGCAAGACAAGGAAGGAGGCCCAGAGGCAGAATGACCCAGTGTGCCCAGCCTTCCCCTCCCCGGGGCTGGGGAGGACAGTCTCAAAGCTCAGGCCAGTGCCTTGCTTGGCCAGTGGAATGGGGGCCTGTGGGCCTAAGGGATCCCAGTGAGGGCCCTAGGGTGGGAGCTGCTGCATCTCTGGGGGCCTCGCAGCCTTCGTGGCAATGCTCCCCTGCCTTCCCTCTTGCTCTTGGTGGGTTTGGACAGTAAGGCTGGAAACTACAAACAAAGAGGGCTCTCTAGGATGGGCAGGGGTGTAGCCAAGGGTTTAAAATCTTTCAGACCTTAGTGGGTCTCAGGCTCCCAGCCTAAAGAGCTGTGTGACCATGGGCAATTTCCCCAACCTCTCTTGGGCTTCCGTTTGCCCCTCTGTAAAATAGGCACATCAAGGCTACTGGCCTCTTTAGTTTGCAGCACAGATACTGTGGCACAAACATGGGCGTGGTTATTCTGGAAGCGTGTGAAGGGCGGGATTGGGAGGAGGCTGGGGCAGAGTGTCCTGCAGAAGCACATGGGGTGGTCTTACATCTGGGGGGGGACCAGGAGAGTGACCACTGCCCCCTGCCAGAAGTGGATTCCACAGGAGCCAGTGGCTGGAGGTTCAGGCCTTCAGTGGCAGGGCCCTGAGAGGGACAGCAGTGTGTCCACAGGGTCATGTGTTCTGGTCGACTTTTCAAAAGGTTTTCTTTTGGGTGTTTTTTTTTTTTTGGCTCCTGAAAAGCTTCAGGCCCCACAAACCCTGGACCCATTTCTGCCTGGCGGGGGGTGGAGTGAGCCGGATCATCCAGGGAGGGCGGGGAAGGGGGAGGTGGGGCCGAAGAAGATGAAATGACTTCCATGTGTGCGGGCTCACGAGATCTAGATACCAAAGCCTGATGCCCTCTTCTGCCCACTTCTTTAGGGGGTAGGGGCCTACAGGAGTAGTGATGAGGTGGTTCTGGGAACCCCAGCAAAACTGCCAAGCTGTAATGTGGGGGAGGGATAAAGGGCTGGGAGGCTCAGGACCCCTTCGGAGGATGGGGTGACATAGCACTGACCGGCTCCTCCAGGCTGGCGCTGCGCCAGGGTCGTCCATCCAGGACCCAGCGGGGGGTAACTGGCTGCCCAGGGGTAGGTCCTGGAGTGAAGACAGAGCACAGGGTGAGGGAGACCCAACAGAACACAGCAAAGGAAGAGGGTTAGAGGACACCCCCAGGGAGGCACGGGAGGCCTTTCGGAGCAGACTCCCTCTTTAACACTAGTAGGCTCAGCCTGGAGAAGGAGGGAGACCCGTGGGCGTCCTTGGATCTGAGGAGCTACCAAGGAGGAAGAAAAGAGAAGGCTGGGGAAGGGACAGCTCAGCTGGGGACACGGGAGTCCCCTGACCGTTGGGAGGGGCAGGCTTGGAGTTGTGGATCACAAGGAAGAGGCCAAGGCTACCAGTGCAGAGGGGAGGGGAAGAGGGAGGCAGCCGCGGGTATTTTTAGATGGGCAGCAGATGCTTTTAGGGTGAGAGCTCTATGAAGGGAGGACGCCTGCGTCTCCCACCATCCGAGAAAAACAGCCAGATGTTGCCTTGGGAGGTCCACCTTGCCTGGAGCTCCCTCCGGGCACCCCGTCCTGGTGGCAGGGGTTTGCTACTCTGGCCCAGAAGGCCCCCTCCTCATCTCTTCAAGGTGAGGGGAGGCTTCCGGACAGAGCCTCACTGCTCCCAGGCCGGGCGTGCGCAAGGGGGGTCTAGGAGGAATCCCAGAGCCAAACATTACTCAGAGGGCGCCTGGAATGCTCCCCTGGAATGCTCCCAGCCCCCCCACTAGCCCCAACCACTCTCACAGGACCGCCCTGCAGGAGCCAGGCCCCAGGCACCCAGAGCCTGCAGCGGCCCTTCTTCTCCCCTGGTACGCAGTCCTAGCTCCCGGCACAGACAGCCCCCACCCCCCACGCAGCCCTGGCCTCAGTCCTGCCGGGCTGACGGCTGCCTGTGGAAGTGACTCCGTTTCTGCTAGGCCAACCCAACTCCTTTTTTCTCCTCCATCTTCTCTCCCAGACTCCAAGCATCAAAGACCCTTCCTCCAAGAAGCCCTCTTTGATTGGATGAGTGAGTTACCATCAGGCAGATGGGGCTGAGAGGAGTCCACCACCTTGGAAAGGAGGCTTAGGGGGCCAGTGCGGGGAGGGGGTCTGAGTGGATCTAGGGGAGGGGAAGGAGGGGGAGGTCCCTCAGCCCAGAGAGCACTTGACTGAGAGTAGAGAACCAAGCTTTGCTGGTCCTAGGCCTCTAAGGGTTTCGGAAGGAGGTAGGGCGGGCCCAGGCACAGGTGTGGTGCGGCTGCTCTCCCCATAGCCTTGCATGCACATGGTGGCCACAGGCACCTGATCCCGATGAGGGAGAAGGAGGCAGAGCTGGAGATCCGGTGACCAGGTGGATGGGAGTGGAGGCCGAGAGAGCCAGGCTGGTATTGGGCACATAGAGGCCCTCTCTCCCAGGGGTCCCATGGCCTCCCCTGGCCCCAGGCTAGGGCTCAGAGGGGAGGGAGCAGTGGACCGCCTAGAACCTCTCCTGGGGCCAGAATAGAGCAGGCCCCTGTACCTGTTTGGTCTGCGTGCAGTGCTGTGGAAGCCACTGCCCAGGCTGCACCGCCTGGCCCTGCCCTGCACGCCTCCTCCACGGTTGCCCTCCCTGTCCCCGGGCCGGGCACTTGCTGTGCAGGACTGGTTAATCCTCCCACCCATTTGCAGAGGCTGTTACCAGCCCCATCTTAACATCTCTGTTTGGAGGGGTTGCCCCCGAGGAGACAGCGCTGCAGTCCTCCCAGGGAAGGCTAAACAGGCACCTACGGTCTGCAGAGGCCCTTCTCTATCTCACCAAACAAGGCAACACTATAAACAACACACATGCTGCCCTGCCGCCCAGGGAGGAGGGATGGGGGTGAGCAGGCGCAGGCCACAGCTAGTTCTGCAGCCTGAGAGCGAAGCAGGGACTCTGGGGACTCCTGGGCATGGGGGCTTTCTGGAGGATGGAGCCCCGCTGAGTCCTAAGGGGTGGAGGTGCAGGAGCAGGTCACAAGGTGGGGGTTGGGAGGTTGTGAGAGCGAGAATCCAGGCAGAGGGGGGCTGCGGGCCGGAGGCTGGGCTGCCCCCGAGGGGGAGGGGGCCATGCCCTCTGCTTTGCCGGCGGAGTGGCAGCCGGGCAGTGTGGGCAAGTCCGGGCCCCAGACCACCCCAAGCACACTTGAGCGTCCCTGGGCAGGTCCCACGGAGACCACCCCCCCAAACCATCCCCCACGCTCTGACCTCCTGTCCCTATGGTCCCGGGCCGTGAGACCCTCCAGGCGCTGACCCCGGCTCTGAGCAGAACCCACCCCTACCCCACCACCGCCCTCACCACCTTGCCTCTCTTGCCTCGCAGGGCGCACCCCGCCCACGTCCTCACCTGGGAGCACCCCGGTGCCCGGCACCGGCCAGAGCAGCAGCAGCAGCAGCAGCAGCATCGGGAACCCCCGAGCTCTCCGGAGCCTCCAGCCCAGAGCTGTGAGCGCCTCGGCCTCTAGGCTGCGGCTCGCAGCTGCCGGCTCCGCCCGGGATGGATCGCGGCCGACCCACGCCCCGTGCAGCCCGGGACCGCGGCCTTCGGACCTTCCAGCCTCCCGCCCCCGCTCCCTACCACCCCTCCCCCGCCAACCCCGCGCGGAGCCTGGCCTAGGGCCCCGACGGAGTGCGCCCTGGGGGAGCCGGGACGCCTCTCCCCGGCCGCCTCCCGTCGAGGGGTGGAGCCGGGCGGAGAAGGGGAATCCGTGCGGCCCCTCGGGGTGACCCGCCCCAGGCGTCCCGCCCATCGGTCTCAGAGGGCCTCTACTCCTGGAGGCAGAGTGGAGACGGAGCGGAACCGCTGGGAAGGTTCCTTGAGGACCGCGGCGTGCTGGGGTGGGGCGGAGGGCAAAGGCCGCCTGTTGCTGCTGAAGTCTGCGCGGGGAGCGCGCTCTTCCGTGGTCTCCTGGGGCCAACCTCGTCCTGCCCAGAGGCTCCCTGAGAACCTGGCGGAGGTTGAGTCGGGTCATCCACCTGCGCTGGGTGCCCCTAGGGGTAGGAAAGTCCAGGTCACCACCGGCTGCGCTTCAGGGTTGCTGTCTCTGAGCCACTGTGGCCGCCCAGCCGCTGGCCCCAGGGTCGCGAAGAGGAGGGAGCCAGTGAAGACGGAGGTCTTGAGGGCTTCATTGCTGGGCAAAGGGGATGCAGCTGACAGAGACAACCCTTTGTCCCTGGCGATGGCCAGAGGGCAGAATTGTATAAAGCTGTAGACTGCCAGACCTGGGAGACCCTTTTGGCCTCAGTAATAACTGTTTCATGTTTTAAAGGTTTGTTTTTCTACTTGGTGCAAATTTGTTTTTCGTTTTTTTATTATACTTTAAGTTCTGGGGTACATGTGCAGATCGTGCAGGTTTGTTACATAGCTATACACGTGCCATGGCGGTGGTTTGCTGCATCCATTGCCCCGTCACCTACATTAGGTATTTCTCCTAATGCTATCCCTCCCCAGTTCCCCCATCCCCCTGCTATTCCTCCCCCTAGCCCCCCACCCCCCCAGGCCCTGGTGCATGATGTTCCCCCTCTCTGTCATGTGTTCTCATTGTTCAACACCCACTTATGAGTGAGAACATGCGGTGTTTGGTTTTCTGTTCTTGTGTTAGTTTGCTGAGAATGATGGTTTCCGGTTTTATCCATGTCCCTGCAAAGGACATGAACTCATTCTTTTTTATGGCTGCATAGTATTCCATGGTGTATATGTGCCACATTTTCTTTATCCAGTCTATCATTGATGGGCATTTGGGTTGGTTACAAGTCTTTGCTATTGTGAACAGTGCAGGAATAAACATACGTGTGCATGTGTCTTTATAATAAAATGATTTATAATCCTTTGGGGTATATACCAAGTAAGGGGATTGCTGGGTCAAATGGTATTTTTATTTCTAGATCCTTGAAAAATCACCACACTGTCTTCTACAATGGTTGAACTAATTTACACTCCCACCAACAGTATAAAAGTATTCCCATTTCTCCACATCCTCTCCAGCATCTGTTGTCTCCTGATTTTTTAATGATCTCCATTCTAACTGGTGTGATGTGGTATCTCAATGTGGGTTTGATTTGTATTTCTCTAATGACCAGTGATGATGAGCTTTTTTTCATATGTTTGTTGGCTGCATGAATGTCTTCTTTTTGAAAAGTGTCTGTTCATATTCTTTGCCCACTTTGTGATGGGGTTGTTTTTTTCCCTGTAAATTTGTTTTAAGTTCTCTGGAGATTCTGGATAGTAGCCCTTTGTCAGATGGGTAGATTGCAAAAATTTTTTCCCATTCTGTTGGTTGCTGGTTCACTCTACTGATAGTTTCCTTTGCTGTGCAGAAGCTCTTTAATTTAATTAGATCCCATTGGTCAATTTTGGCTTTTGTTGCCATTGCTTTTGGTGTTTTAGTCATGAAGTCTTTGCCCGTGCCTATGTCCTGAATGATATTGCCTAGGTTTTCTTCTAGAGTTTTTATGGTGTTAGGCCTCATGTTTAAATCTTTAATCCATCTAGAATTAATTTTTGTATAAGGTGTAAGGAAGGAATCCAGTTTCAGCTTTTTGCACATGGTTAGCCAGCTTTCCCAACACCGTTTATTAAATAGGGAATCCTTTCCCCATTGCTTGTTTTTGTCTGATTTGTCAAAGGTCAGATGGTTGTAATTGTGTGGTATTCTTTCTGAGGCCTCTGTTCTGTTCCATTGGTCTATGCCTCTGTTTTGGTACCAGTACCGTGCTGTTTTGAGTCCAGGGCCTTGTAATAGTTTGAAATCAGGTAGCGTGATGCTCCAGCTTGTTTTTTTTTTTTTTTTTTTTTTTTCTTAGGATTGTCTTGGCTATGCGGGCTCTTTTTTGGTTTAAGGTGGTTTTTTTCCAATTCTGTGAAGAAAGTCATTGGTAGTTTGATGGGGATAGCATTGAATCTATAAATTACTTTGGGCAGTATGGCCATTTTCACGATATTGATTCTTCCTAACCATGAGCATGGAATGTTTTTTCATCTGTTTGTGTCCTCTCTTATTTCGTTGAGCAGTGGTTTGTAGTACTCCTTGAAGAGGTCCTTTACGTTCTTTGTTAGTTGTATTCCTAGGTATTTTATTCTCTTTGTAGCAACTGTGAATGGGATTCACTCATGACTTGGCTCTCTGTTTGTCTGTTATTGGTGTATAGGAATGCTTGCGATTTTTGCACATTGATTTTGTATCCTGAGACTTTGCTGAAGTTGTTTATCAGCTTAAGGAGATTTTGGCCGGAGACAATGGGGTGTTCTAAATATACAGTCATGTCATCTGCAAACAGGGACAATTTGACGTCCTCTCTTCCTATTCGAATATCCTTTATTTCTTTCTCTTGCCTGATGGCCCCAGCCAGAACTTCCGATACTATGTTGAATAGGAGTGGTGAGAGAGGGCATCCTTGTCTTGTACCAGTTTTTAAAGGAAATGCTTCCAGTTATTGCCCATTCAGTATGATGTTGGCTGTGGGTTTGTCATAAATAGCTCTTATTATTTGAGATACGATCCATCAATGCCTAGTTTATTGAGAGTTCAGTGCTTTACATGTTTACAGAAACTTCTCTAGTAACAAACTATAGAAATGATCCCTGAAGTATAGTCTTACTTGGTGCAAATTTGGATGGCAAGAGATGTTAACTTTTAAGCATTTTTTTTTTTTTTTTTTTTTTGAGACAGAGTTTCACTCTTGTCACCCAGGCTGGAGTGCAATGGCGCAATCTCAGCTCACTGCAACCTCCACCTCCCGGGTTCAAACGATTCTCCTGCCTCAGCCTCCTAAGGCAATTTTGTAAAGGAGGTGATTTTGTAAAACTACAAAAATTAGCCAGACATGGTGGTGTATGCCTGTAGTTCCAGCTACTGAGGAGGCTGAGGAAAGAGAATGGCTTGAACCTGGTAGGCAGAGGTTGCAGTAAGCAGAGATCATGCCACTGCACTCCAGTCTGAGCAACAGAGTAAGACTCCATCTCAAAAAATAAAAATAGAAAAGAACTCCTGGTCTTAAGTGATCTTCCTGCCTCAGCTTCTCAAATCAATGGAATTATAGGAGTGAGCCACCACACCTGGCAAGCCTGTTCTTATGAGATTATTACTTATTATCACTACTTTGGATTTTCAAATCAACTTTATTAAGGTATAATTTACACACAACAAAATGCACTTATTTTATTTTTATTTGTTTTATTTTGAGACAGAGTCCTTGAGTTGCATTTATAATGTGTGAACTTTTCTATATGTTATACTTCAATTAAAAGTACAAAAAGTCTTGGGAGGCCTCAGGCCACTGGAAGTGAACACAACTAACCCCTCTGAGGACCCTCCAGTCCAAGATGGACGTATGTCCCCTTGGAAGTACATGGAAGCAGAAGACTCCCAAGTTCCCAGATTCCCCCCATTAGCCACCCTTCAGCAGCTGCCTATGGTCCTCCCCTCACCCTCTCTTCCCCACACAGCCCCAAACATCTGGCTGCACTTGGCTTGCTCTCTCCCTGTCCCACCTCTGGATTTAGTCCATGTCCTCCGCCCTCCCCATTGTCAGCAATGTAGACAAGGCAAGTGCTGAGCTCGTGCCCACCTACTACATGCCACGCATGGTGCTGGTCATTGTGCGTGGCAGATGTGAGCAACACATGGAGCCTCGAGGAGCAGAAAGGGACACAAATCACTTCGTCACAAGGTAATTTGTGAGAAATACCATGTAACTTGCACCCCCTGGCTCCATCCTACAGATGGTGTCTGAGAATAAACCCCACTAACACGTGAGTCCTCTGTGCTCTAGCCCAGCTGTTTGGGTTGCCAGAAAGCGACTCATTCCAGTTGCGTCATAGGATAGAGGTTTATTGGAAGGACATTCTGGATGGGTTCCCAGCAAGAGTCTGGCAATGGAGCATGAAAAGGAATGGGGCTGGAATGAGGGAGAGTGCGGCCTCTGCTACACAAAGTTCACCTGGCCTCCAACTGCCTCCCAGCCCGTTAGCTCCTGTGCCAACTCCCCCACTTCTCTCTGGTTTTCAGCCCAAATCCTAGAGCAGAGGGCTCTTAGCTCCTCCCACCATCTGCACTAGGCTGCAAGGGGAGCCACTAGCCCACTCGAGAGCTCTCTCCTGTCGGTCCCTGATTCCCAGGGGCACGTCTTTCCTTCTTGGTAACTCATCTTCTTTAACAGCCCCTGACATAGGGTCCTGGAAAAGGGCAGGAGCTCACTCAGTCATGGACAGGGATGTATCTGGAGCAGGAACAAGGATGCTGATGACATCTGTGTCTGTCCTCACTCATGTAAGTGCCAGTAAGGCAGTACCCATCCCTGGGGGTGGGGTGGTGGTGGTGGGAATGAGGGCATCTCTTCTTCTAGGGGCCAAATCTGGCACAAGGATGTCTGCTGAGGCAACTTTACTGCCTGGCATGCTCTCTCCTTTGGAAAACACCAAACCTTTTTTATTTCCTCAGTCTTAAGTGTGAGAGTGATCACCTCTTCCAGGTAGTCCATGACCAGAATGGTCAGGGGCACACCTGGGCCCTCAGTAGATGGGCACTGAGACAAAACATGGCCTGCTGGTGGCATTTCCATCAATGTCAAAAGTCCCAGGGATGAGCCTACAGGTGGGGAGTCCTTTGGAAACCCAATTCCAAATGTCCTCTGGACTCAAAAGAAAAACTGCATTTCCCCAGCCTCCCTTGTAGCTCGGAGTGGCCATGTGACAATACTCCAGCCAATGGGAGGTGAGTGGAAAAGTCATGTGCAACTTCTGGGTTGCATCCACCATGGGCATGGGTGTGTTTCTGCCTCCCATTCTTCCCTCTTCTGGCTGGAAGGCATGTGGACAGAGCTGGGCCATGGTAAGCCTCACAATCAAAGGCAACATTTTAGGGATAGAGAAAAGGAAGATAAAAGGATCCTGAGCCCCAACACCTTAAACCATCATAACAGCCAGACTATCATGGGACAGAAAAATAAAATTTGATCATGTTGAAGTCACTGTATTTGGTCTCTTGTTACAGCACCCTAACTTATATTCTGCCGAATACAGAGTGCCTTGGCGAACCTCTGAGGATGCAGGATGCTCTAATCCAACCAAAGTCCAGGGTGGCTTTCGAGGAGAAAGATGTGAAAGGGCAGGGCTTCCTCTGAGGGAGAAATGGAGAGAAGGGAGGACATCCAGAGAAGAGAGAGCAAGAGAAGTGGTCAAGATGATCGACTCGGGGCTCCTCAGCATCCTCCCGGGTCAACACCCTCCTGGGTAGGCTGAGGTTTATCCCCACCTCTCACCACCCATTTCTGGGGGGCGGGGGCAAGAGGCTTGGAGCCAGGTCATAAAAAGTTAGATGTCACAGAGCTGTTTTCACAGAGGCAGGCAGGACCCAACGCTGCATTCACATTCACCGGCCGGAGTCATCACAGGCACTGGCCACCTCCTCCGGAGGGCAGGCAACACCACCAGTCAGCCCAGGGGCGGGTCACAGGATGAGGTCTCGCATGTGGCTACATCAGGATCAGTGAGCTTCCCACAGAGAAAACCCTGGTCACAGGAGGCCTCTGGGAGCCAGGATAGGCCCCAGGCCTCCAGCCTTAGGTAGGGTCCCAAGAGGATTGGTGGAAGTGTGCGTGGCTGGAAGTGTGACTTGGAACCCTGGCCCACCAGCTGAATCAGCTGCAGGACACACCACAGGGGAGGAGAACCTGACTTTCACTTCTGCCCAGGTGATGGGCAGGCTCAGCAGTGGGGAAGAGGGGCCTCAGAACAAAGGTGGGGGAGTCAGAAAGTGTGTCTTGGAAATGGAGGGGGATGCTGCTAAGTCCAGAAAGTCTCCCCTAGTCCTCTACGCCAGCCACCAGCAGACACAGGGGTTCTCTCTGCCCCAAGCAGGGCTCTCATCTCCTGAAGGGTTCCCTGTACTGGTTCCCTGTACAGTCTTCTCAACCTCCCCTTGGTCCCAGGCACCATCCCATAAATGGCATCAGCCTCCAGATGCCAGCCATCACTGTGGGTTAGCTGGCTGGCACACGTCTACCCGCGCATGTTGAATGGATACCTGCGTGGTCTCTTTCTGAGAAGCCATCTCCACCGAATTCTCACCCGTGTTCGGCTTATAAACACGCCTCTTCTGCAAGGCCCAGAGTGGACTCAGAGAGCCTCTCCCCTCCCCACCACCTGCCCCCATTCCTCTCCCACTCCCCCACAGGCTGGCTCCAGACCACCCACAGCACAGCTCGTGGGAGCCTCATGGAGAGTGGGTGCTTCCTCTCTCTTCCTCCCCAGCCCTTGCTTCAGCACAGCCAGGGCAGAGAGGAGGAAAGAACAAAACTACAGAAGGAGGATTTAGGGGCAATTCTAGAAGGGATTCCCAATTTGGAGGGGCAGGCTGGGAAGTAGGCAGCCTGTGAACTTGAGAGGAGGGAGGTTCCGAAAGGACCTGGGGAATCTGGGGGGAGGATGAGGTGTTCTTCCCCCACCCCAATCTTCTGGCCCATCCCCTGCTCCAGACCCACCTCCAGGTGTGGTAGGCCAACAGGCCCAACAGCAGGAGCAGGAGGACCACCAGCATTCCCAGGGCCCAGAGCAGCTGCTGGAACTGATGCAGGCGGTGTAGGGCTGGAACACAAAGCGGGGCTCAGGGCAGTCACAGCTGCAGGCCCTCAGTGCTCCCTTCCAAGGGGACCCACCCCGAGATGAAACCTTCTAACTTTTACTTTATCTCTGAAGCTCCCCTCCATGCAAGGAAGCCCCTAGCAATAAGTTTCAAGTCGACAGGCAAGCCATGCTGCAACAGAAGGGATACAAAGAAGGAACCCTTGGGTCTAAGAACTGGGTGTTTGTGCAGAGTGGCCTGGGAGATGGAGCCCCCTTCCCTCACCTCTGACCCCAAAGTAGGTGGAGGTAGAGGCAGAGCCCAGGGCATTTGAGGCAGAACACACGTATTCCCCTTGGTCACTGAGCCTCAGAGCCTCAATGTCCACCCTCAGGGCATTGGGGGAGGCCAGGACATGGATGTGTGGCTCTGCAGGAGCACCCCGGGGGCTGACTGGAGGCCACTAGTCGACTGCCAAGGTGGAGAGTCAGGCTGGCGAGGGGCTCACTCTCCACTCGGCAATCCAGGATGCCCTGGAGGCCATCCTCAGGTTCCACGAAGACCGTCATGGTGGGTGTGTTGGGAGGGTCTGCGGGGGAGGAAGGGAGTGTGCTGATTACAGAAAATGACCACAAATTCCTCCCTCCCTGTATCCATGCACAATGACTTTGCTCCTCCTTCCATTAGAGGCAGAACCTCTTTCCTCACTCCTTGAATCTGTGACTCCATTTGACCAACTGAAGAAAGAAGCGACATTGTATAACTTCAGAGCAAGTCCTTAAGAGGCTTTGTAGCTTCTGCTATCCTTCTTGGAACACAACAATGTGGGAAGCCTAGGCCAGCCTGCTGGGCACATGTGGCCCAACCGCCAGCTACGAGTGCACAGTCATCTGAGACCACTAGACAACTGCAGCCACATGAGCTGTGAACAACAGAAGAACTGCCCAGCTGAGTCCAGCCCACAGAATTGAGCAAATAACATGACTTTTGTTTGAAGCAGTCAGTTTTGGGGTGGCTTGTTATGTAGCAATAGCTGACTGATACAGTGTAGGCGCTGGTGAAAACTGGAGTGGGAGACCAAGACTGATGAGGGCCTACTGTGTGCCAGATACTCAGCATGCTTTATTTCTTTTCTTTTCTTTTCTTTTTTTTTTTAAAGAGTCTCACTCAGTCTGTTGCCCAGGCTGGAGTGCAGTGATCATGATCTTGGCTCACTACAACCTCCACCTCCCAGATTCAAGCGAATCTCCTGGCTCAGCCTCCTGAATTGCTGGGATTACATGTGTAATCCTCTGCCATCGTGCCATGTGCCATCATGCTGTGTTAATTTTTGTATCTTTAGTAGAGATGGGGTTTCACCACATTGGCCAGGCTAGTCTCGAACTCCTGGCCTCAAGTGATCTGCCCACCTCAACCTCTCAAAGTGCTGCGATTACAGGCATGAGCCACCACGCTCAGCCATTTATTTCTTATACTACTTGCAAGATGAGGTGAATGATGTATTCCCCATTTTACAGATGAAGAAACCCTGTCACAGATGTACAAGGTCACACAACCAGTCAGCGGGAGAGCCAGGATTCCAACCCAGGACTCAATATCTGTGAAATCCTCACTCTTTGCAGACAGAAGAGCAGGAAGAACTGAGGTGGGTGTGTGAGATGTAGGGAGACTAAGGAGGGGGAGGGGGCTCACACTCACAGAGCACACGAAGCATGACCGGAGTGGAGGCGGCAGCCCCAGCGGGGAGCTCAGCCAGGCAGTGGTACATCCCAGCTTGAGCACGAGCCACGTGGGTGAAGGTGAGCATGGGCACAGGCTCTGCGTGCAGCCGCCGGCCATTCCAGAACCATGCAAAGGTGGAGTTGCCCACAGGCCCAGGGCCACCTGGGAGGTGGCAGCTGAGGTTCAGGGCAGTGCCCTCAGGCACATCCAGGCCTGGCTCTGCCACCACTCGTGGCCCTGTTGGGGGAAGATAGACAGATGGTTGGGGATCTGTAGGTCTGTGGGGGGTGGAGCCTCTGCGTGGGACCTCTGAGGGGCCTCTGCACATTGTGGGAAGGTCTCAGTCTGACTTGGGATCTGGAGTCTCCAAGGTGGATCTGTGCCCCCACCAGTGGGGAGCTGTTCCTCCTCTATCACATCACGCCTCTCAAGGCAGGGCTTTCTCAGGCCAGACAGCCCCCTCTAATGGGGAGCTCCAGCCCCTCTCATGGACTTAGACCCTACAGCATCAGAGCCCCTCTTCCTCCCCTCTTTCCTGCTCACCTTCCACCTGCAGCCGACTGGTGGTACTAACTGAGCCCAGCAAGTTCCGAGCTGTGCAAACATAGATGTCATCGTCACCTGCGGGCACATCTTTCACCTGCAGCCGTAGGGCGTTCGGGGCCACCTGGACATGGCCTGTCCCCGATGCCAAGCTGTGGACCCCACTGCTCGTGGCCAGCACCTTGCCATCACGAGATAGGGCCAGCTCCGCAGGTGGCTCACTGTCCACGGTGCACTGTATCACAGCCATGGATCTGGTCCTGGAGTCCCGGAAGGAGGACAGCACGGCATCCCGAGGGGCATCTGCGGGCAGGCAGGGCACAGATAGGGGCCTTGCTTAGGCACCTGCTACTGCTCATTGCCCAACTGCCTGGGGTTGGTGAGGCTGAAGCCTCTGGACCAATGGCCACTTCCTAGAAGTGACACCTTCCCAGGAGGCCTGTGGGCACAGTGCCAGGCAGGGCTTGTAGAGCTGAGTCTCTTTTCCCAGCACCTACGTCCTCTTTCCCCAACTGCCCATTCCTGGGCCCACTGCAGTTCTGTGCCCACTCCCACAAGAGCCTAGAAGCACCCTCCACCACCCTCCTCCTGGGCAGCCCTGGCCAAGGACCCCTTGCTCACAGAGGACTTGCAGGGCAGCAGGACGGGAGCTGCGGGTGCCCTGGGCATCCTGGGCCTGGCAGGAATAGGCGCCTGCATGAGCCCGCATGGCCACCGGGAATGAAAGCGAAGCAGCTGGACCCTCCTGCAGCCAACGACCATTGTGGTACCAGGCATAGAGGGTGGGCGGGGAGGGGGCAGCAGGGTCCTCACAAGTCACTGTGATGGGGGTACCCTCGGGCACGGTAGCCTCTGGAGCCAGGATCACCTGCACGCCTGTACCAAGGAGGCCATGATCAGCTGGGCCCAGCCAGACACCACAGTGGGTTTCCATCTCAGTGGGCTTGGCCTGGGCCCTGCCTCACCCTCTAGCCGCAGCTCCAGGGATGTGTTGGCCTGGCCCAGAGGGCTGCGGGCAGAGCAGCTGTAGAAACCCTCGTCACTGGGCTGTGGCTCCCGCAGCTCCAGGCGCAGGGTGTTGGGGACAGAGGCTGCTGTCGAGGAGGCCAGGAGGTGGCCGGCGTGACTGAGGGCCAGCTGGGCAGGTGGGCGGCTATCCACAGTGCACAGTACCAGGGCCAGCTGCCCACCACGGCTCTCCAGGAGGTAGGTCAGGCGCAGGTCGCGGGGTGCGTCTGCAGGGCATGAGAGACTTACACAGAGTCACAGCCTGCAGAAGGCCAGTTTGTAGGTGGCATTTGAACTCAGAAGGGCCCTGGCTTCCCCACTCAAATGGCTCCCAACCACCCAATCTGGGGCACTGCTCCTCTGCCCAGACAGGACTCACCCCAGTGCCCCCTACTCTAATGCCCCTTGTCCGGTGCTCCACTAGCTAGCTAGGTACCGAGTTCCCCACCAGACACTTGTAGGGTTCCAGCCGTGCTCAGACCCCTGTGGGTTGCTGCCATTCCTACCAGCCCCACCCTGCATCCAGCCAGACTCACAGAGGACGTCCAAGGTGATAGGTCTGGAGAGGCGGGGTGCCTGAGCAGGGGGACCCACACCACAGTGGTAGGAGGCGGCATCCCTGACCGTGACATTGGGCAGGAGGATGGAGCGGGCACTCAGGCGCTGCTGCCCATCCTGGTACCACGTGTAGGTGAGCTGGGCCGGACGAGTGGTCCACACAAGGCAGGTCAGGTTCACCAGCTGCCCCTCCTGCACAGCGGCCCCAGGCCACACCTGCACATTCACAGCTGGGGAGAGGGAGGGCACATGACACGAGCCAGGGTCTTGAGGCTGTGCACAGCAAGCCACCTGTCTCCGTGTGGGTGAGCTGCCCCTACTGCTGGGGAGCCCCTTAGCCTCTGGGAGCCTCAGATGGCCCACCTATAAATGAGGCTCAGAGGTCACCCTTGGAACAGCCCACTGGCTCCTGAGTGGTCCCAAGTGGAGTTCCACAGAGCCCTGGAGGGCCCTGAGCCCCTCCCCTGACCCTAGTGGGGGGGCAAATGGAGAGACCACAGACCTCCCTCCCCTGCTGCACTTTCCCCTGAAATTCCCTGTTTAGTTTTATCCACTGGTCACTCGTGTAAAATCTGGTGTGTAAAAAAGGTTCTTGTGTGAAACTCAAGTCTGGAGTCCACCACCCTTAGGAAGGGTGGGAATGGGGACTATTCCTATGCTCCCAGGCTTCTAGAACCCTCTCGCTTCCTCTACTCTTTTAAAGGAGACACACACACACACGCGCGCGTGTGCGCACACACACACACACACACACACACACGGACCCTGAGCATCAAAGTTGGCGGAGGCTGAGGCCTGGCCCAGGGTGTTGGAGGCCTCACAGGTGTAGACGCCCTCATCTTCCAGCATCGCCTCGTGGATCTCCAGGCGCAGTGTGTTGGGGGCTGCAGCCACCTGCAGCCTGGGAGAGCCGCCTGCAGGTCCCCCCATGCCTTGTAAGGTGGAGGCCACGAGGTGGTCCCCATGGAGCAGCCGCAGCTGGGCCGGAGGGTCACTGTTCACACGGCACAGGATGAGGCCCAGCCGCCCAGGGCCTGTGTCCATCAGGGTAGTGAGTGTGACCTGGCGTGGGGCGTCTACACAGGGTGGAGAGTGTCAGGACCCAGCTGGGGGATCCCTCATCCAGGGCTCTGTCATGCGGCAGAGCCCAGGACCAGGGGAAGGCATTCCTTCCCCCACACCTGGATGGGATAAAAGTCCTTACAGGACACGTGGAGGCTGACAGGTGCGGCGAGGCTCGTGATGGCTGAGCCTGGGCCCTGGGCTTGGCAATGATAGGCCCCAGCTTGTGTCAAAGTTATGGCTGCAAATTGGAGCGTGGCTGAGGTCGGCTCCTGGAGGGGCTGGCCATCCTGATACCAGCGATAAGAGGTTCCCCTCTGGGACTCCTGTGGGTACCTGGCAGCTCAGGACCACAGCCTGGCCCTCTTGAAGCTCAGGTGATGGTGACACCTGGACCCAGGCTCCTGCAGAGGAAAACCAAGAGCAGATGAGGGCTATCCCCCAGTCCGGAACCACGTGCGTATCCACCCGGGACTACACACCCAGCCCCATGTGTTGGAGCCACAGCCCCCTTCCAGACCACCACAGGGCCCACTCAGCCCCATGCCTTGGCCCCTCCTGCTCCCCCACTCTCCTGCACAGGCTCCATCCTGGCATTTGCCTCCCCCCACCTGGTGGGATGGTTTTACTGTATCAGTCATATCTCACCTACCAGTGCGTAAGCCTCATGGGCACTGGACTTGTGTACTCTGTGTGACCTGTGACACCAGTTCCAGGCACTGCGCCTGCATGTGTTAGCTCCTGACAAATGTTGGTTCAACCCATAAAGCACTGACAAGGGAGGGATTTAGATAATCCCAGGCCACTGTCCTGACCAGGAGCTGGACTCAGCATGGGTGATGGAGGGCTTGGAAGGGAATGTTAGCAGCTATGTGATCTTGAGCGCCCTCGCCTGGCCGGCCCTGCATCCAGACTCCAGGCCACAAGAGCACAGGAACCAGGGATCAGGCAAAGGGCAGCTCCCTCCGTGGCCCCTGGGTCTGAAGCAGGAGAACCCCAGGGTGCTGGGTGAGATGGAGGGGCAGCTGGAATGCTCAGCAAGAGCATAGACCACGCCTGAGACCACAGCTAGCAGGATCATGTGGCTGGGGAAAAGCTCCTAAAACTCTAACCTTCAATTTCTCCCTGTGAAATGGAGGTGGTAAGAAAAGATACACAGAACTGAGGCTCAAAGTAAATGTCTCAAAATTGGCGCTGTTGGTCACTGTGGGAGAAGAAGCATACATTTTTCTTTCACCTTTGCATTATGGCTATTATCTTTCCTTTTTCCTGGTTTATTTGTTTAGGGAGATTTTT
This sequence comes from Ateles fusciceps, assembly GCA_036589455.1. Classification (NCBI taxonomy): domain Eukaryota; kingdom Metazoa; phylum Chordata; class Mammalia; order Primates; family Atelidae; genus Ateles; species Ateles fusciceps. The sequence continues at coordinate 36,416 of JAZHEH010002969.1, read as the reverse complement.
GTTTTTTGGTTTTTTTTTTTGAGATGGAGTCTCACTCTGTCATCCAGGCTAGAGTGAAATGGTGCAGTTTCGGCTTACTGAAACCTCTGCCTCCCAGGTTCAAATGATTCTCCTCCCTCAGCCTCCCGAGTAGCTGGGATTACAGGTGCCCACCACCACACCTGGCTAATTTTTGTATTTTTAGTAGAGTGTTGGCCAGGTTGGTCTTGAACTCCTGACCTCAAGTGATCTGCCTGCTTCGGCCTCCCAAAGTGCTGGGATTACAGGTGTGAGCCACGTGCCCAGCCTGAGGGAGGATTTTTATAGAGACTATACACACACACACACACACACACACACGTACACACACAAGTGTATATACATGAAGACTATGACTATATTATACATAAGCACATATATATTGTATATTTGTGTGTGTATACTCACACATAAACATATATGTATAATATACATATGTATTGTTTTGTATGAGAATGTTTACTCTGTAACAAAGTTATATGATCACAAAATAAGTTACATCAGAAAGTGCTCCCTCCAAGCCACCTTGTGAATTGCTATTGCCTCCTAGTGGCTGCTGCAGTTATTACAGGTGAAAATATCTAGCTGGAGGCAAAGGGAGGCCTTCTGCTATGCAGGCTGGAAACTGCCCTTACCAGAGCTGAAAAAAGACACATTTCTGCACAAAATTCACAGTATCCAGCCCAAAGTCTGACCAGAGTAGCCCCCAGGGCATCAGAGTCTACCATATCTTCAGAAGACTGACACTCACCTCGGACCTGGAAGAAAACTGAGGTGTTGGCTGATCCAAGAACATTTGTGGCCTCACAGCGGTAGCTGCCAGAGTCCCCAAGGCCCAATTCTCGGACCTCCAACTGGAGGGAGTTGGCCTCAGCCTTAGCCCGGAGCCGGCCTCGGGATGGGAGCTGGGGACCCAGGCTGGTGGTCAGGAGGTGCTCCCCGTGGAACAGGGCCAGCAGGGCCAGGGGGTGGCTGTCCACAGTGCAGACAAACACAGCCATATGGCCCTGGTCCACATCTAGGAGGGCCGACAGCTTCGGAGGGTCTGGGGGATCTGCAGGAACAGAGGGATCTGAGGCCACCCCAGCCCAGCTCACCACATTACAACTGCCATGCTATGTCCCCCACCCCCTGCCACACACACAGCCCAAGCCACGCTCTTTCCTTCCAAACCCCAGTCCAGCCCCTGCTTCTCCCCCAAACCACCCCTCCACCCTCCAAGTCCCCAGGCTGCCCTTGCCAGTCACCCACAGAGTACATTCAGGAGCACGGGAGTGGAGAGCTGGGTGCCAGCCTCGGTGAGGATGCGGCAGGTGTAAAGGGCAGCATCAGTTCTGGCCACGGGCAGCAGCGTCACGGTCTCCAGGGGACCCTGGGCCCATAGCACACCATTTCGGAACCAGGAGAAGTTGGCAGGGCTGCCGGCGGCTTCCCCGGCTCACGTTGCAAGTCAGGTTGGCCTCTGTGCCCTCCTGCAGCGTGTGTGATGGTGCAATGACCAGGACAGTGGCTGGAGAGCAGGCAGCACAGGCTCACTGACCACCCCCGGCCTGGAGGAGCCAGAGGTCCAGCCACCCAGCCTGGAAGGAACAGGAGAGGAGGCCCCCTGGGGTGCCCACAGGGTGGGGGGGAAAAGCAAGCCAGCTCACAGGGAGCCTAGGAGAAGTGGGTCCTGGGGACTGTGGAGGCCCTGGGCAGAGAAGGTGCAGCACAGGGAAGGAGGACAAGGCAGTCCAACTGTCCCAGCTCAGAAGCCCTTCCTCAGACACCAGCTGTGTCGCCTGACCCTGGCCTGAACAGCGAGCACAGGAAGGAACAGCTCTGCCCTTCCTGAATGTGGAGAGGGCAGTGAGGGGGCCCCACTGCTGCACAGAGTGCTTTTACCTGATTAGATCCTCCTCGGAGCAGAACAGTCCAGAGCTTCAGCCGTGCCCACAAGCGACCCATTCCCTGCCTGACTCACCCTGGCCATTGAAGGTGGCGGAGGCGGAGGCGTTGCCCAGGGCATTGCTGGCCTCACAGAGGTACAAGCCCTCCTCCTCCAGCAAAGGGTTGTGAATCTCCACGCGCAGCAAGTTGGGGCTTTGGTGATCTTCAATCGTGGGGAACAGCCCCCACAGGTGCTGCAGCCACCTCCTGACGGCAGGGAAGTGGCCACCACGCGGTCCTTGTGAAGCAGCTGCAGCCGGGCTGGGGGATCGCTGTCCACACGGCACAAAAGGAGGCCTCGCCGTTCAGCCCCGGCTCCAGCGGCATCGAGGTCCAGCCTGGTAGTGAATATTGGTTGGCGAGGTGGGTCTGCAGGGAGGAAGAACAGGGACACTCATCCCCACGGTCGCTGCCAGGCCCCACAAGCCTGGCTAGGCTCCCAGAATACACTGGACAAAGGTGAGTCCCTAGGGCTGCCCCAAACGGCTGTGCAGATTGTGCACTGCCCAACAGCAGCCAGACCAGGGTGGGTGGAACTCAGCTCATGCTCCTCAAGCTAGGCTGTGTCCTGATGCTGAGTCTTCCCAGAGGAAGGAGCACCATTTTCTAGCTCAGACAGAGGTGCTGTATGGGCTGGCTGCCACCTTGCGTGAGTCCCATCTGCTGCTGAGCAGGGTGTCCACCTAGCAATCCCTTGGGGTCATGCTCTCTGCTCCCACCCTGCACCCAATCCCTGACCACAGAGCCTCTCCTTAAGATCTGCCCTGCATCTTATCTCTGATCTCCAAGCCAGCTCCCTTGTTATTAGCTAATGCATAATGGCCTCTTCCTAAAGGCTTCCGGAGACAGGTGGCCAAAGAGAGGCACCAGGCAAGGCCCCCATGTGATTTCACGCAGACACCAGAAAAGCTTGCAGAGGCGGCTGCCCTCTGATAGTCCCAGGACATGGCTCCGGCACACACGTGTCAGAGGAAGCCTCTGGAATCAGGCCCTTGATCTCATAGGAGCCGCCCTACTTGGTGGATGCAGAGGGGCCATCTGTCCCTGTGCTGCGGGGTTCTGCCTTGGTGTCTGTGGGAGCCCAGCGCAGCCTGTGGGGCAGGAGCACAAACAGAAGAGTGTCATGTGCTGGGGCTCACCCATGAGGACAAAGTACGGACGTGGTGCCCATACTGGGTTTGAGGCTGGGACAGAGGAGCCTGCAGGGCTGGGATTGGAGGGTAAAGATGTGGGAAGGTAGAGAAGGCCCCAGCCTCATTCCCTAAACTTCAGCCCCACGGGAATAGGCGCATCACGGCCAGGCCTGTGACCCAGCCCTCCTGATACAGACCCTGGGGCAGGGCAGGGCAGGGCAGGGCAGGGTTGGGGGGCCTGGAGGAGGTGGGGTGGCTGGTGTGTCCTGGCATGAGGCTGCAGCTGGCGGTGGTTGCTCACAGAGCACAGTGAGGATGGCTGGCGAGGAGGGGCTGCTGGTACTGTGGCCGTCCTGGGCCCGGCAGTGGTATGAACCGGCATCAGTGCTGGAGGCCGCGGGGAGCAGGAGGTTGCTGCTGGGGCCTTCGTGAAGCAGGGCTCCGTTCAGGTACCAGAAGAAGCGGGCATCAGGCGTGGGGCGCAGGCCGCTTCTGCAGCTCAGTGTCACTGCCTGTCCTTCCACCACCTCTGCTGCTGGGCTGATGAGGAGGCGGGCGGCTGCGGGGGAGAGGGGAGAGGCTGGGAGGGGTCCCGCCTCCCGACCCTCCTCGCATGCCCTATGCAGAAAGCCCTCAGGGTTCTCCTCTCCTTGCACTACCCCGGTAGCTCCGGGCTTTGTGGTGGGTCAGGAGGGTTTGCCTTTGAATACCAAGTCAGATCTGTAGGTGGGAGCTGGCTGCAGCCTGGTTAAGGATTCAGAGCCTCTCAGATGTAATGTTTTCAAAAAAGAAAGAAAGAAGGAAGGAAGGAAGGAAAGAAAGAAAAAGGATCCAGAGCCAGAGCCCAGGCTTACGTCCAGCTCCTGGCTTGTGGGGCTGTGGTAGCTCAAGCCTGTAATCTTAGCACTTTGGGAGACTGAGTCGGAAGCATCATTTGAGGCCAGGAGTTCCAGACCAGCCTGGGCAACACAGTGAGACTCCATCTCAAATAATTTTTTTTTTTTTTTGGAGACCAAGTCTCATTCTCTTACTCAGGCTGGAGTGCAGTGGCACGATCCCGGCTCACTGCAACCTCTGCCTCCCAGGTTCAAGCCATTCTCCTGCCTCAGACTCCTGAGTACAGGCATGTGCCACCACGCCCAGCTAATTTTGTATATTTAGTAGAGACGGGGTTTTGCCACGTTAGCCAGTCTGATCTCGAACTCTCCACCTCTGGTGATCCACCTGCCTCGGCCTCCCAAAGTGCTGGGATTACAGGCATGAGCCACAGCACCCAGCCGGAAGACCCTACTTATCTGTTTGGCTTCCCACATCTGACTGCTAGCACAGAACCTGCCCCCAAAGTTTTCATAAATAAAAAATAATGAATACTTCTGAGGGACTCTCCAAGTTTAGAGTCAGGGTATCTGCAAAAGGACTGATGTGACCTGCCGTGTTTCCCTTTTCGCCTTGACTTTCAGGAAGTTCTGAGGTTGGGTGACTGCATAGCCCCAGTCTTTTATGTGACCTAGGCAGCTAGTTCAGCCCTGCCGTTGAGTCTACTAGACTTCTAGAAGGAAGGGGCAGGAGCAGGCTCCTCCTCAGGCTCCCTCCACTCTCCCCTGGCTGCCAGTGCCCGTCTTACCATTGGCATGGAAGTCCAGGGTGGAGGTTGCATTTCCAAGGGAGTTGGTGGCTGAGCACTTGTATTCCCCCACTGTCAGCTTCTTCCAGGTCTCGGATCTCCAGGCGCAGGGAGTTGGGACCAGAGGTGCCGCTGAAGCGTGGGCTGTGATCGCCGTCCCCAGAGGTGGAGGCCAGGATATGACCCCCATGTGACAGCACCAGTGTGGCCAGGGGCTCACTGACCACGGAGCAGTGAAGGATGCCCACAAGCCCTGCCTGGGTCTCCAGGAAGGCTGTTAGGACCGGGGTGAGAGGTGGGTCTGTGTAGAGATGAGAGGTGGGCCTGTCACCCTCTGACAAGGGCACTCCCTGGATACCCTGATACAGCCCATGACCTCTGCACCTCTTTGACCAACCATGCCCTGGGGAGAAGGGCGCGATCCCAAAGCGCCTGAGCACCTGCTGAATATGCTTTTGTCCTTGGGCTGCACACATCAGTCTGTTGTCCCAGTCAGTGCTCGAGGCCACCCTGCAAATGGGGATAGGAGCCCCACTTCGAAGATGAGAAAACTGATAGAGAGACCTGGCAAGGGACAGCACCTTAGCCAGGTGACCAAAGTGAGCATCATCAGCAGTGGGATAGGCTGACACTGAGTGCCTCCTGACAGGGCGTGGTCCCGGACCATTCAAATCCGGCAAATCCCGATTGAGGGACCTCCACAGAATAGCAGGCCTGAACGCTGCAAGTTTCAATGTCAAGAATGACAAGGAAAGACTGAGGAACGGTCCCAGACTAACGGAGAATGAAAAGGTGTGACGACCCATTGCGATGTGTGTTCTGGGATTGGATTCTGGACCAGAAAAAGGATGGCTACAAAAGACAGTATTAGGTACATTATAGAAGACTATTATCTAAGCTATAATCTGTATTCACATTTTACCAATGTAATCCCAGCACTTTGGGAGGCCGAGGCAGGCAGATCACCTGAAGTCAGGAGTTTCAGACCAGTCTGGCCAACACAGTGAAACCCTGTTTCTACAAAAACACAAAAATTAGCCAGGCATGATGGCAGGTTCCTGTAATCCCGGCTACTCGAGAGGCTGAGGCAGGAGAATTGCTTGAGCTCAGGAGGCAGAGGTTGCAGCGAGCCAAGATTACGCCATTGCACTCCCTCCCGGGTGACAGAACAAGACTCTGTCTCAAAAAAAATAAAACAGTCTTCTATCAATGCTAAATTTCCTGATCATGATCATTGCATTGTGGTTACATAAGAGAATGATATTAGGAATTTAGGGGTAAAGCAGGCTGGGCATGGTGGCTCACGCCTGTAATCCCAGCACTTTGGGAGGCTCAGGCAGGTGAATCACAAGGTCAGGAGTTTGAGACCAGCCTGACCAACATGGTGAAACCCCCATCTCTACAAAAAAAAAAAAAAAGGAATTTAGGGGTAAAGAGGCCTCATGGTTTGTAACTTCAGGAATATAAATATGTAAATAGATACACAGATAGATAACATATTCATATGTATATACAGAGAGCGTGCATATATATATGTGCATATGTCCACATAGAGCAGATGTGCATACACAAAAGTGCCATATATGTGCATATGTATATATGGAAGTCTATACCCTTACTTTATATGTATGTATGTACATGGATGTGTGTGTGTGTGTGTGTGTGTGTGTGTGTGTGTGTGGTAAGGCAAGAAAGATAAAGCAAATGTGCCAAAATGTTAATACATGGGAAACCTAGGTTAAAGGTATATAATCATTCTTTGTTTTTCTCTTGCTCATAAGTTTAAACTTCCAAAATAAAAAGTTTTTATAAAATAGGAGGGAACTAGGGAGGTCAAAGCCTTGCCCACGTGTGCAGAGCTGGGACCTGAGCTCAAGGCCACCTCCAGGTAACTGGCCCTGCTCTGACTGTGTCCAGTGCCACCCCACCCTGGCCACTTACGGTTGACTACCACGCTGACAGCGCCTGAACGCTCGCTGCCTTGGGCGTTCTGCACCTCGCAGAAGTAGAAGCCGGTATCAGCCCTGGTGGTCGAGTGCAGCCGGAGGGTATGGGAGTGGGCGTCCTCCAGTGGGACGTGGTTCTTGTACCAGCTGTATCGGAGATCGCTGGGTGCCTCGTTGGGTGTACTGCAGCCTAGTGTCACTGTCTGGTTCTCTAGGATGGGACCTGCTGGGCTCACCTGGACCTCAGCCACTGCAAGGGCAGCATAGGAGGTGCTGGGGGTCCCAGCTGACTTCCAGCCCCAGCCCCTCACAGTCCTTGAGTCTCAGCCAATCAGCCTCAATCTCTGCACATCCCACGCCACCCGCCGCTGCAGTGGAGCCTCTGGGAGTGTCCTGCATCTCTCCGTCCTGCTCACCAGGATCCCCCTGACACCCCACCCTTTGTGGGGGTATCATCACCTGTCTCATGGTAAGACAGGGCTGGAACTTCACACCTCCATCCAGGAAGCACTGAGTTATGCCAGCTGCTGGCTCTGCCCTTCCCCTGTCTCCCCTCTGCCCCTGAGGCCTGAGCCCCTCCCTATTCTCTGGCCAATACGAAATCTTCCCAAGGACTCACTGAAGATGTGGAGGCTGATGGGGGGTGAGACCGAAGAGCCCACGCCATTCCCAGCTTGGCAGGTGTAGACGCCAGCATCGCTCCAGGCTGCCTGGGACAGCTGCAGCACACCAGTCTTGCTCTGAAGGAGCACCCCATCCTTGAACCAGGTAATGGAGCTGACTGCAGGGTAGCTGCTGTTCACCTGGCAGGTGAGTGTGACCAGCTCACCTGGAAGGATATTCCTTCCTGAGGGGCTGAGGAGGATCTTCACACCCTTGGGGGCATCTGCAAGACACGGTGGGGGGCATTGGGTAAGGTGTCCGGGAGGGCAGGGGATGGCATACTTCTTGACACCCTTTCAAGGCTCTGCCCTAAGGAAGTTCACCCAGATAAAACAGCAGTCCCCTTCTATCCCCACTCAGAGCACGTGGGGTCTGCCCATGTCCGTCCCTTTCCCACCGCCCCCTGCGCCCGAGGCGTTCCTAGTCCACTGAGAGCTGATCATGTGACACTTGGTCCAGCGTCCAGCCTACTCCACCAGCTGTGGTTTTCTGCTTCCCAATGCTGTCCATTGCCCCTGCTGTATTTGGGGTAAGCTCCACACACTGGGCCATGGGTCCCCCACTGCTCGCTTTAGTGGCCTGCTAGAAGCTATTAGTAAGGGACCAACCACCTAGTGGGAGGGGGCCAAAGTCAGTGTCAAACTAGTTCTGAAAATAGTTACCCAGTTTGTAAGGAAGAGACCAACAATACAAAGAAACTGCCTTTCCTTAATCTTGTTCCAAAGCCTCTCTCTGTGTATTCAAGTGTTTTATTCTTATTTTTTTAGAAACAGCGTCTGGCTCAGTCACCCAGGCTGCTGCGCAGAGGCACAATCATAGCTCACTACAGCCTGAAACTCCTTGGCTCAAGCCATCCTCCTGCCTCAGCCTCCCAAGGAGCTGGGACTACAGGTGTAAGTCACTACATCCGGCTAATTTTTGTTTTTTAATTTTTTGTAGAGACAGGTTCTCACTATGTTGCCCAGACTGGTCTCGAACTCCTGGCCTCAAGCAATTCTCCCGCCTTGGCCTCCCAAAGCACTGGGGTTACAGGCATGAGCTACTGCATCCAGCCTCAATTGTTTAATATGTGCCAGGCTCTCTTCTAAATACCTTACCTCTCCTTTATTTGTTTTTGTTTGTTTGTTTATTTGCTTTTTTTGAGACGTAGTCTCACTCTGTCACCCAGGCTGGAGTGCGGTGGCACAATCACAGCTCACTGCAACTCCATCTCCTGGGTTCAAGCAATACTTGTGCCTCAGCCTCCCCAGTAACTGGGATTACAGGCCTGAGCCACCACACCAGGGTAATTTTTGTGTTTTTAGTAGAGATGGGTTTCACCATGTTGGCCAAGCTGGTTTCAAACCCCTGGCCTCAAGTGATCCACCCGCCTCAGCCTCCCAAAATGATGGGATTACAGGCGTGAGCCACCGTGCCCGGCCCATCTCCTTTAATTTTCCTCATAAATCGATGAGACAAGAACCATCTGTTGTCATCTTCACCACAGACATGAAAAAACAGAGGCTCTGGGAGACAAGGAACTTGCCCGAAGTTTTCACATCTGGTGGGTGGTGGAGCCAGCAGCCAGATGCCTGTGAGCAGCGTTTGTTCTAGAACAGGCTGCCCTGTTTGAGATGGAAGATACATAACCAATGGAAACCCGGGCTTTCTCCCCACTGACTCATAGCTGTGCCTGGGTGACAGCCTGATCACCATGGTCATGAGCAGTCTTAAGGTGGGGAAGAGATAAACTCTACCTCCCCAGCATCCTCCAGTGCGGGGTAAATACCAGGACACCTGCTGTCAACCCTGAGGCTGCATGGGAGTGCCTGTTCCCCAACCCTTTGTGTCTCCCTTTCTCTGCCCAGCCTGGCCTCAAGGACAAGTCCCTTCGAAGCAGTAGGAGGTGGAAGGGAAGCATTGAATGAAGCTCTTGGGACTCAGGAGTGTCTCTCCACGTCCCTACCCTGGAGGCCCAGGGGCGGCCTGTCTCTGCGTCAGGAGCAAGGGCTGTTTCTGTGGGCTGGAGAGGGGCTGGTTTCCGTAGGGAGCCACAGATGTGCTCAGTCACAAGGCTGTGTCCCCAGTCAACTCACACTTCACTTGGAGGTGAATCTCAGCCTGAGCACTGTGACTGGCCACTGAGAGCTGGCAGTGCAGGACCCGGCCATGGTCCTGCCAGGACACAGCCATGTGGAGGGTCTCCAGGTGGCTGACACCGGTGGGTTCAGACTTATGGCTGCTGAAGGTGACAGAGCGAGCAGCGTCCTGGCCTTGCCACTGCAGGCTGACCTGCTCCTGCAGGCACACGTACGGGGTGGAGCAGTTGAAGTCCACCTCTGTGCCCTCAAGAAGCTCGGCCGGGGAGGCAATGGTGGGTGCCCTGGGTTCCTCTGCGGGCAGAGACAGCAGTGTTCAGGACCCTTTTCACCACCCCTGAGACCCCTTGCCCTGGAAACCCCAGCTGAGGAGAGAGCCCTGGGGAGGGGCGTTTAGGGGAAGGAAAGGCTGCTTTCTACTCCCAGCCCCACTCGAGTGAATACCAGGGAGAACCAGGCCTGGGCCTAGGCCGGGGCTGGAACAGAGGCTGAGACTGGCTGGGATTCGAGTCAGGACAAGGGTTGGGGCTGAGAGCCCAAGGGTCCAGAAGCAGCTTGGGAATCCCTCCCGGGCGTAGCCAGGCCACCCCCCTTATCACCTGTCACTGTGACCAAGGTGCCTTTCACTTCTAACCAGCGGTTGCCCTCGCTGATCTCGAAGCGGAAGTTGTAGGAGCCGGAGTCCTCGGGCCGCAGGTCCTTCAGCAGCAGGTTGCACACCCTGTGCTCGGGGTGCCCCACGAACTCGGTGCGGCCGCGGAAGTGGGCCTCCACCCGCGTGGGGTCCGCCGAGTGGCTCACCACCCACTGCCGGCCCCAGTAGTCGTAGTACCAGATGGTCGTGATGCCGTCGGGCACCTCCACGTCGGCAGGGAAGCTGAAGACGCAGGGGATGAGCAGGCAAGACCCCTTCACCCCCTGCACGTTCTGGGGGCTGGAGACGCCCCATGAGGCCTGGCCTGGCAGAAGAATGGCAGGGGGGACAGAGACGGGGCTGATACCGGCCTCGGGGTGCCACAAAGCCCTGCAATCCCCCCCAGGGAAGGTGCTCAGATGGGCTCCCAGACTCCGCCCTGCCCCAAGAAATGCATGCTTAGAGCCACCCTTCTCAGTGCCCTGGAGACAGTCCACTGACCGAGGCCTCTCAGAGGTTTGGGAGGGTGGCTCCAAGACAGATGGCAGCTCCCTGCCCAGCTCCCCAGCCACTGCCCCCCCGGCCCTCCCCTGACCTCAGCAACCAAATCTGTGACCCAGGCATTGTCCAACCTGCCAAGGGCTGGACTTACGCAGGCTGGGCCTGGGAAGACAGGCAGTAGGCCCGCAAAGCTCACCTGGGGAGAAGAACGAGGCCAGGAGGAGAAGCTCCGTCAGAAAGCCCATAGCAGGTTCTTGTGCTGCTCCTGTTGCCTAAGAGGGTGGCACACACCACACTGCTGGGCACACAGGGGCCTCCAGGGACACCTCTGGGCACGTAGCCCCAGCACCTGCTGGGAGTCCAAGCCTATGTCCCCACCTCCGCTGCTGGCCAACCCAACAAGAGGGCAGGGCTCTTAAGGACCTCTGGGTCAGCCAGCAGGAGACAGTCAGGAGGCCACGTTCCCAGCTCAGGCTGTGCCTAGGAGTGCCCTCACTTGGTGGCCTGCCCCAGAAAAGCCTGTGCGTCCCTTGGCCCTATCCCAAGTTCTGCTTTCCCAGCCCCTCAAGGATGCCACCCTAGGGCAGATGAACAGCCGTTTCTTCCTCTTCCTCACTTCCCTGCCCCCTCCCCCACCACCCAAACCCACAAAAACTGGAGCCCAGAGATGCCCAGTGACTCACTCCAAGACACCCAGCTAGAATGATGGTTTCTTCCCAAAGCTTGTCTCTCACCACCTGCCTTACCAGCTATAGGCCTGTCTTTTATTTATTTATTTGTTTGTTTGTTTTGAGACAGAGTCTCGCTCTGTTGCCCAGGCTGGAGTGCAGTGGCGTGATCTTGGCTCACTGCAAATTCTGCCTCCCAGGTTCAAGCGATTCTCCTGCCTCGGCCTCCTGAGTAGCTGGGATTACAGGCTCGTGTTCACCATACCTGGCTAAATTTTGTATTTTTAGTAGGGATGGGGTTTCAACGTGTTGGCCAGGCTGGTCTCGAGGTCCTGACTTCATGATCCACCCACCTCGGCCTCCCATAGTGCTAGGATTACAGGCGTGAGCCACCGCGCCCAGCTAGTTCTGCCTTTAACAGTCACTCCCCTGCTCACAAACCTTCTGTGGCTCCCCATTGCCCGTGAGATGTGAAGGTCCTCATTTCCTGCCCCAGCTCTGTTCCCATTTCCTGCTCCCCCACAAACCCACTCTGGGGCCAGTTCTGTCTGCTCACAGGCTCCCTAGATGTCCAGCTCTATCTCTGCCTCAAATAATCTTTGCCTATTGAAACGTTATTCAACCTTCAGGGTGCAGCATGAATTCGGCTTCCAGCTGGAACTTCCCCTTTGAGGTTCCCGTAGCCACCCCAGAGCTATCTCTGTCCTTGCTTTGTTTTTTACAGCTTGTGGGAGCCCATTTCTCAGGACCCAGAACTGAAGATACGTGACCCATAGCAGCGCAGAGCCCGTCAGGCATTCAGCAAACCCCTTAGTGACTAAGAGAGGGCTGAGGTCTTTAGGGGTTCAGAGTTGAGGTTCAGAGTTGGGATGGGGGAGGTGGCTGGGCAAGTCTAGTTTTGACAGGTGGCGTGAGAGTCCTGTGGAACACATATCCCACAAACATGAGTTCAATGCCTATGTGTACCATATCCAAATAGGCCAGCCCTCAACCATGGAGTGCCCCAGTCAGGGAGTGTCTAGGGGTACCACAGACCTGAGTCCAAAGGAAGAGATGCCAGAAACACATATAACTAAAATTATAAAACTCTTAGAAGACAACATAGGTGAAAGTCTTTATGACCTTGGACTAGGCAATGCTTTCTTAAGTATGAAATTAAAAGCGCAGGAAAAAAAATAGGTAAGTTGGACTTCATCAAAATTTAAAACTTGGCCAGACACAGTGGCTCACGCCTGTGAACTCAGCACTTTGGGAGGCTGAGGCAGGAGGATCCCTGTAGCCCAGGAGTTTGAGACCAGCCTGGGCAACACTGCAAGACTGTCTCTACGAAAACTTTAAAAATTAGCCAGGCATGGTGGCACAGACCTGTGGTCCAAGCTACCCTGGAGGCTGAAGTGGAAACATTGCTTGAGCTCAGGGGCAGGGGTCGAGGCTGTAGTGAGCCATGATCACACAGCTGCACTCCAGCCTGGGCAACAGAGTGAGACCCTGTCCCAAAAAAACAAACAACAATGTATATGCATCAAAAGACACTATCTAGAGAGTGAATAAAAGGACAACCCACAGAATGGGAGAAAATATTTGTAAATCATTTAGCTGATAAGAGATTAGTATCCAGAATATATAAAGAATTCCAATTGACAACAACAACAAAAAAACAAGAAACCCAACTCCAGAAATAGGCAAAACACTTGAATAAACATTTCTCCAAAGAAGATCTACAGCTGGCTAATAAGGACATGAAAAGATGCTCAGCATCACTAGGCATTAGGAAATGCAAATCAGAACCGAAGCGAGATGCCACTTCACATCCATTAAATGGCTATTCACAAACAAACAAAGCAACACAGAAAACAATACATGTTGGTGAGGATGTGGAGGAACTGAAATTCTTGTGTATTGCTGGTGGGATATAAAATGGTTCAGTCATTGTGGAAAACAATTTGGCCATTCCTCAAAAAGTCAACATAGAATTACCACATGATCCAGCAATTCCACTCCTAGGTATATACCCAAGAGTACTGAAAACTCTAAAAAAGTACTCTAACAGAGTACACCAATGTTCACGGCAGCACTGTTGCACTAAAAGGTGGAAACAGGTCAAGTGTCCATCAATGAATGGACGTGGATAAACAAAATGTGCTATGTACATACAATCGGCCATAGAAGGAATGAATTCTAACACACGTGAACCTTGAAAACATGATGCTCAATGAAATCAGCCAGACACAAAAGGGCAAATATCGTAGGATTCCAATTACATGAAATATCGAGACTAGACACATCCATAGAGATAGAAAGTAGAATAGAGATAACCAGGGGCTGGGGGGAGGGAAAGTTAATGTTTAATGGTTGCTGAGTCTCTGTTTCAGATGATGAAAAAGTTCTGGAAATAGACAGTGGTGATGGTTACACAATATTGCAAATGTACTTAATGCCATGGGTTGTATCCGTAAAGAAGTTAAAACAGTAAATTTTAATATTTCACCACATAGACACCCATGTCACCAACTTTGCAGTCCTCCTGGTCCTAAATGCTGACTTGGCCAAGTGAACGGGAGGCTGGAAGTGGGGACAGGAAACTCATGACCTCCCAGCCCCCAGCCCATCTGCCTCAGGGGCTGGGCTCAGCAGATTCCGATGACTACCAGGGACCACACCTGGGAAGGGGCTGAGCCGAGGCCCAGGGTCGGCCGGGCTGACCAGGTGGGACTTAGCCCAGTGCAGAAAGCAGAAGGGGCACCCCAGCAGGGAACACAGCACAGGGCCGGATAGGGACAGGAAGGACACTGCTCCCCCAGGGGACCTAGCCCTCTTGCAGGGCTGCTGGAGTGGACCAGTCTGGCCATTTGTGGACTCCCAAGGGCTTGCCTTCAGTTCTCTGGGAAGTCTTAGGCTTCCTCTTCTTCGGGAAGATGCACCCACAATCTCCACACCAGGTTCTTGGCCACTGGAAAATGGTGTAGGTGGGGCCCTGGGACCCGGACACCTCACCGTGAAGAAAAGCAGCCTGCTGGGCACACTGGGGGTCAGATGTGTCCCTGGCCACGGGGGATGTCAGGGTCAGCTCCGCTATGGCCAGGGCAGCTATCTTGTCCCAGATCCCCTGTTCTTTCCATTTGGGGTCCCAAAAAGGGCAACCGTGAACCTGATGGAAGAATGGTGGGGTTCTGGATACACTGATCCCAGAACAGGGCACGGGGGGAGGACCCTTTCCAGGACCACTCCAATCACATCATGCAGAGGCCACCTATGTTTAGCCCAGCCCTAACCCCAAAGGGGTCAGCCCCACCAGAGTCCCCTCTATTGGCTCAGCCTGTCTCTACCACAAAAACCAGTGTCCGCCCAGATAACTGTTCTGGAAAGAGAAGAGCAGGGACAGCTCCAGAAAGAAGACCTGTCCCCTGTTTGAAAGCCTGGTGTTAGGCTGGGAGCAGTGGCTCACTCCTGTAATCCTAGCATTTGGGGAGGCCAACATGGTGAAACCCCGTCTCTACTAAAAATATAAAAATTAGCCAGGCATGGTGGCCCACCCCTGTAATCTCAGCTACTCATGAGACTGAGGCAGGAGAATCTCTTGAACCTGGGAGGCAATGAACTGAAAGTGCAGCAAGGCACTTCAAAAAAAAAAGAAAGAAAGAAAAGAAAAATAAAGCCTGGTGTTGAAGGGACAGTGCCCCCTGAGCTTGGGTTGGAGCTGTGGCCTAGGGTGCTCCCAGCGCCCCCTGGTGGTGGAGGACGATTGCAGGTCCCAGGGAAGGGAGCGGTGTAGCAGGAATAGGGAGCAGCTCTGCAGCCCTGAACCATCCCCTCCGTTGGGCAGTGACTCTTTGGACATCATTGTCCCTCAGAGAGGAATTTCCTGAGGTTCATCCTTGGGTCTCCAAGTCCTGGGGTGCTCTGAAGACAGGATTTTAAATCCCCACTCCTAGAATTGGTATGTGTTGCATCAGGGTGGCTTGGGCTGGCCTGGTATACGGTGGGCATTTGCTGCCTATTTGAGACCAAGTGCCTCAGGAGGGCTTGGGGGGTGGGCTTGGGCCCCAAGTCCCTGACTACTGATTCCAGAGGCCAAGTTCAACTGGGGAAGAACAGGCAGAGGCAGTTTCCCTGTAGACAGAAAGGCCTGGGCACAGGATTCAGTTTCTGTTTCCTGACACCAAGGCTTCTCCCCAACTTCCCCATTGGGCTGGAGAAGGAAGGACACAGGGTGGCATGGCCAGCTGGAGCTCACTGGCCCACAGATAGTGAGTCAGGGTATAGACGGACAATTCCTGGAGCAGATTATAGTCAAAATAGTGGAAATCCCCAATCATAGGCCAAATTTTTAATTCTCAGAGCCATAGAATCCATAACTAGTGTCTATTGGCTTTGCCATGGGTGGTAGAAATTTCACATTTCTTTCCTTAATCTGGCTCTAAAAGTTCCTGGCTGGAGTGGTCACTCCCCGAACTGTGCTGGACAGCACCGGAAGCCCTCCTGTGAACGGACAAGTGGCGATGGATGAAGTGGAACGGGGCTGGGGTTAGAGTAAGGAGAGATATCGCTGGGCTGGGCTGGGGCTGGGGTCAGGGAGATGGTCAGGTTGGAATTCTGGAAGCAAATTAAGGCTGGGATTGGGGTGGACATTGAGATTGAGTGATGGGTGAAGGTAAGGGTGAAGGTAGGAGTCTGTGCAGGTGATGGTGAAGATACGGTCGAGGCTGGGTTGAGATAAAGATGATAGAGTTGGAGCTGCAGTTTGGATGGTTGGGACTGGATGAGGTGAGTAATGGTTGGGGTTGGGGTGCAAGTGAGGTGAGGGTGAGGTAAGGGTGGAAGAGGGGCTGGAGCTGGGGCTGAGGCAGGGTCAGAGCAGGACAGTGCTCAGGACTGGGATTGGGATGCAGGTTGGAAGGATGTGGGGTGGTGGAAGGGTTGAGTTGAGTTCAGCTTTGATTAGTGCCTTGGACTTGGATTGGTTTGGGGTCCAGCACTCACACCTAGATGCACTCCCTCCACCCCCCGCCCGCAGCCCGCTCAGCCAGCTTCCGCCCAGCCCCGCTCCTAATGATCCATTCACCCTCCGGGCTAAGGGAGAGTACCTGCTCCACAGAAGGAAGTGGCTGCGGGGGTGCTGGACCTGCGAGAGGAGAACAGGAAGGACGGCCAGGAGCTCCTGGTGCAGCTGGCTCCCCAGTGCTCTGCCGGCTCCAGAGAGAAGGATCCCGTCTCGGGGGCTGCTTCCTCTTTCCCAAAGCCTCAGCTCTACTGTCCAGCCCAGAGGCTGGTGAGGGAGGCAGCTGCAGGCCTTGCGCAATACCAAGACAGGAAAGACCTCCATAGGGGAAGGCCCTCGGCAAGGCCAGGGACTTAGGGACTCAAGTAAGCAGAAGTGGGACTGAGGTGACGCTGGAGTTTCCTCAGGCAAAGTGAGAAATGAGGTGGGGGCTCCCCATTCACCAGCCAAGTCCACATCCCACTCTCTCTGCGTCCCTTAGGGAGGCTGAGGGAGGTGGAAGTTTGCTTCCCGCACACATCCCCTCCCTGACACCTGGGAGGGAGGCGAGCTCAGCCTGCGGTGGGGGCACATTACACGGGCCCAGAGCAAGGCAGCTGTTCTCCAAGCCATCAGGAGCCTCCCTGTACCACTGGGTACCCTAAGAGTCTCCCAAGAGGCAGGCCCTTACTGTGGGGACCAAGGGCCCCAGCGTCAGGACACTCCTCAGGCTTTCTCTTCCCCACATCACTCTCCTGTACATTTTTGGTTTTTGGTTTGTTTGTTTGTTTTTGACATGGAGTCTCACTCTGTCGCAAAGGCTGGAGTGCAGTGGCACAATCTCAGCTCATTGCAACCTCTGCCTCCTGGGTTCAAGCAATCCTCGTGCCTCAGTCTCCCAAGTAGCTGGAAATACAGGCATGCACCACCACACCCCGGCTAATTTTTGTATTTTTGGTAGAGATGGGGTTTCATCATGTTGGCAAGGTTGGTCTTGAACTCCCGACCTCAAGTAATCTACCTATCTTGGCCTCCCAAAGTGCTGGGATTACAGAGGTGAGCCACTGCACCCGGGCACTATCCTATGCCTTCATCCCCCACATTGGGATAGGAAGGAAAGACCCCGCCACAGCTAGTTACTGTTAGAATACTACAGCCCATCTTATTGAGGGCCTGTTTTGTGTAGGCACTTGACATGTGCGGCAGATGTTAATTGCTCCAAGCAATCCCAGATACAAGCAATAAGGCTTTTTTTTTTTTTTTTTTGAGACAGTGTCTTGCTCTGTCGCCCAGGCTGGGGTGTCACGGTGCAATCTTGGCTCACTGCAGCCTCAAACTTCCAGGCTTAAGCAATCCTCCTGCCTCAGCCTCCTGAGAAGCTGGTGCTACAGGCGCTTGCCACTATACCCAGCTAATTTTTTAGATTATTCTGTAGAGACATAGTCTCCCTATGTTCCCAGAGGTGGGTGAATCGCTTGAGGCCAGGAGTTCAAGATCAGCCCGGTCAACATGGCAAAACCCCGTCTCTACTAAAAATACAAAAATTAGCCAGGTGTGGTAGTGGGCGCCTGCTACTCAGGAGGCTGAGGCATGAGAATCGATTGAACCCAGGAGATGGAGGTTGCAGTGAGCCGAGATCACACCACTGCACTCCAGCCTGGATGACAGAGCGAGACTCTGCCTCAAAAAAAAAAAAAAAAAAAAATAGAGAAATTATACTATACATTCAGCTAATACTAATTATTCTCTCTCTCTCTTTTTTTTTTTTTTTTTGAGACAGGGTCTCGCTCTGTCACCCAGGCTGGAGTACAGTGGCACAATCTCTGTTCACTGCAACCTCGACTTTCCAGATTCAAGTGATCCTCCTGCCTCAGCCTCCCAAGTAGCTGGGGCTACAGGTGAGTACTACCAGACGCAGCTAATTTTTGCATTTTTTTGTAGAGATGGGGCTTCATCATGTTGCCCAGGTTGGTCTCAAACTCCTGAGAGTTCTGGTCAAGTCATCCACCCACCTCAGCCTCCCAAAGTGCTGACATTACAGTCATGAGCCACTGTACCCAGACAATTATTCTCATTCCAGACAGGAGAACCAAGGCATAGGGAGGTTAGAGAATTTGCAGAAGGCAAATTTTTTTGGTTGAAAAAATAACAAGTTTTGCTATGAGTATAGAAAACACCAAATCGCGGTGTTTTAAATAAAATAGAAGTGTATCGCTCTTTCCTTCAAGTAAGTGTTGGCATCCAAGATGATATGGCAGCTCCACAGTCATCACGAAACCTTTTTATTTTTGGCTCCGCCATCGTCAATGGGCTGTTTCCAGTCATGGTCCAGAGCGGCTGCTTGCACTCCAGCCACTGTATCTGCACTCCGAAAAGCAGGATGGAGGAAGGGACAAAGTAGGCCATGTCCTCTACTTTAAGATAATTCCTTAAATTGCTGGTGTGGTGGCTCACTCCTGCGATCTCAGCCACTCAGGAAGCTGAGGCAGAAGGATCACTTGAACCCAGGAGCGCAAAGGCTGCAGTGAACTATAATTGTGTCACTGCATTCCAGCCTGGGTGACAGAGCAAGATCTTGTCTCTTAACAACAAAAAGTAATTATGGCCAGGCGATGGCTCACGCCTGTAAACCCAGCACTTTGGGAGGCCAAGGCGGGCAGATCACCTGAGGTCAGGAGTTCGAGACCAGCCTGACCAACATAGTGAAATCCCGTCTCTACTAAAAATACAAAATTAGCCGGATGTGGTGGTGCATGGCTGTAACCCCAGCTACTCAGGCTGGCCACACTCCCTGCCAATTTCAGCCTGTTGAGAGGAGTCCCAGGGGTAGTTAGGACCTGGGGGATGTGTTAGCCAGATGGCCCTAGGAGGTCTCGGGTTGGCTTATCCCAGGAGGCAGAGCAGGTGGGCAGCCCTCAGCAACCCCCTCCACACACACACATTCTCCCCATCAGGCATCATTAGGCTGGAGCTGGAGCCAGATGGTGGGGGATGGGGTGGCTTGCAGCTTCTGCCCTGACAAAGGATCCTCTATTCTGTACCCCCACCCTGACCCTGACCCTGCCCAGCCTGGCTAGTCTGGTCTCTGGCTGCCCAATCGCTCTCAGCCCTGGCCTGTCCTGCCCCGGGGTGCCTTTCTACCGAGACCTTCTCTTCCCCCATCCTGTTAGTGGAGGAAATCTACAATGTTCCCGAAGAGCCTTGGACTTGGAAAATCACTTACCATCAACTTGAGAAGGCAAGTGTGGCCCTGTGGTTATAACAGGTCACAGATTCAAATGCAGTAATAGGATTACGTGCAATGGGCCAGGTGGCAAACTGTGCCTGGCTCTCAGTGAGCCCTCATCAACAGCCTCTGTGACTTCGATGAATGGGGAAACTGAGGCCTAGAGGGGAGGGCGTTTGCAGAAAAGCCTCATGGTCAGGAGGTTAGGCTTGGGAGTCAGGCCTACCTGCATTAATCCAGATCTGCTACTGAGAGCGAGTCCTTGGGCAGATCACCTAAGCTCTCAGTTTCCCTGGCTGAAATGCGGCCCCCTGAGACCTGTTCGTAGAGAACAGTCGTGAAGATGAGGAAGGATAATGCAGCGAAGGCAGCTGGTACATCGTAAGGACTCAGCGTGTGCGTCCTGAACCTCATCATCCTGGATTCCTTCTTCCTTCCTTCCTTCCTTCCTTCCTTCCTCTCCTTCCTTCCTTCCTTCTTTCCTTCCTTCTCTCTTTCACCATTTCTCAGAAGTGGGTGGTTAGAGGATTTTCCCTGACTTGGGAAGAACTCGTGAGAGCCCAGGCTGGCTGGGGAGGCGGGCAGGCCAGGACCAGCCGCAGGGCTGCAGCCGGGCCAGCACTCACGCAGGGCTGCCTCCAGGAACCCTCCCCACACACAGGGCCTGGGCACCTTTCAACTGGCTCCTTGCTGCAGAGCGAAGTCTATTAATATCAAAGTAATGAGGTAATTACTGTGATTTAGAAAAATTACTAGTGAAGGCTTTTGAGGGAATTTCAGAGCAGGGAAGAGGGTGAGTGCAGCATCTGTGAGGAAAGGGATGCAGGGCTGTCAGGGATGGATCCTGAGCGTGGGTGAGCTCTGGCCTGCATGGGGCAGGGTGCAGGTGCTGGAGGGGACCGTGACAGTGTCATGTATGTGCACGGGACTTTTGGAGTGAATCAGTGGGGAGGGGCATATGTGGGGTGTGTGTGTGTGTGTGTGTGTGTGTGTAATCAGGGGGAAGGATTTTCAGGACCTAGGAGCACCTTGACTTTGGCTGGTGCAAAACAGTAGATTCCAGGGTGAAGAACAAACCCTGGAGACAGAGGCCAGCCCCCTTCACAATCCCAGCCTCTGACTGTCCTTGACTCATCTCCACCCATAGAATCCCCCCAGCCCTGAGGCCACCAGCCTGGAGAAGGTTTAGATGAGAAAAGACCTCTCTGCATGAGGGAAATTGGGAAGAGCTCAGAAGCAGAGGTTGTCAAGCTGTGACTCTTGGACTGGCAGCATGGTCATGGTGGATACAATGAGCTCCAAATTTCTCTTCAAGGAATCAGGATGTCAGTATGTTCGGTTCTTTGTCCTCCATTTTAAAGTTTGACTTCCTTGTAGTTTCAGTAAACAACCATTTCCACCAGTTCTAATCACATCTGTTCCCCTGGTTCCCTGCTCCGTCCTAACTCATCCCAGTCACCTGCTTTGACCTTAGTCACCCCTGCTTACCTTCTCTGACCTGTCCTGTAACCATCCTTCCTGCCAAACTACCCACCCCACCACTCAGGCTTGTACCCCTGCTCTCTTTAAATAGCCAATCAGAATTAGCCTAGACTGTGCAGTCTAAGCCTAGCCGATAGGGGGAACGACACAGCAGTAGAGGCGACCTCCATCAGGAATAAAAACCCTTCCCCCTTCCTTGTCCAGGTGTGTGCTTGCCATTGTTCCATCTGTGAGCTGCATCCTTCTATAGAAGTAAATGGCCTTGCTGAGGAAATTTATATTCGAGTGCTACTTCTTTTGCAGCTCCGAAAATTTACACATAACAGTCATCACCTGGGAACTTGCTAACAATGCACATTCTCAGGCTGCTGCAGAGCCACTGAATCAGTAACTCTGGGGTGGGGACTGACGATCTGCTGTCATCATTGTTTTTGAGACAGTCTCACACCATTGCCCAGGCTGGAGTGCAATGGCGTGATCTCTGCTCACTGCAACCTCTGCCTCCCAGGTTCAAGCCTCTCCTGTCTCAGCCTCCTGAGTAGCTGGGATGACAGGCTCAGGCCACCACATCCAACCTGACAATCTGTTTTAAGGAGCCCCTAATAGAGGCATGAAATGATAGGAAAGTCCAGGCCTGGGAAATGGAGGCTGAAGACGGCTTTGAGAGGCTTTTAGGAGGTTGAATCTGTAGGAATTGGTGCCAGGGCGGGTGTGGAGAAAGTATGGCCATAGCAGTTGTAGTAATAACAGTAACAGTAATAGTAACTTGAACATGTATCATGCACCTTCTGTGCTCTTGTTTAATCCTCACAACAAGCCTAGGAGGCAGCTACTATTCTGATCCATGTTTTTCACATAGGAAACTGAAGAACAGAGAGGCTGAATGGCCAAGGACACACAGCTGGTAGCTGGTGGAGCTGGGATGCAGTTTCAGTCTTCAGATGCTGGGTTTTCGCCTCTTCTCTGACATCAGGCTGCTTTGGTAATCTGAAGACGGTGGTTGGTGACCTGAGTGAGCAGTCAGCACTGCCAGGGGAGAAGTAACTTCCAGGGGAGGCTAACACTGTTTTATTTTTTAATTTACTGAGCACTTACTATGTGCTAGGCATAATGCAAAGCATTTGCTGGTGCATGCAGTGTCACATTTATTTATTTTATTATTATTATTTTTTGAGATGGAGTCTCGCTCTGTCGCCCAGACTGGAGTACAGTGGCATGATCTCTGCTCACTGCAACCTCTGCCTCCTGGATTCAAAGTGATTTTCCTGCCTCAGCCTCCTGAGAAGCTGGGATTACAGGCATCCACTACCATACCTAGCTAATTTTATATTTCTAATAGAGACAGGGTTTTGCCATGTTGACCAGGCTGTCTCGAACTCCTGGCTTCAGGTGATCTGCCTGCCTTGGCATCTCAAAGTGCTGGAGTTACAGGAATTTGGAATTTCTTGGGCTTCCTGATTCTGAAGATGTATATCTTTCTTCTGTTCTGTTGACTGAAAGTGGCAGGCAAGTCTTTCTTCTTTTTATTTTTTAATTTTATCATTATTATTATAATTCTTTACTTATTTTATATTTTTATATATTTTTTGAGATGGAGTCTTTCTCTGTCGCCCAGGCTGGAGTGCAGAGCTCAATCTTGGCTCACTGCAACCTCTGTCTCCTGGGTTCAAGTGATTCTCCTGCCTCAGCCTCCTGAGTAGCTGGGATTACAGCTACCATGCAAGGTGAGCCACGGGGCCTGGCCTACTGTCACATTTAAATGTCACACTGATCCTCTAGGTACTGTAACGATTCCATCTTACAAATAAATGATCTAATTGAGGCTTAGAAAGAGAGAGTTGCTTGCCCAGGATCGCATAGTGTTTATTTATTTATTTATTTATCTGGACACAGGGTCACTGTTACCGAGGCTGGAGTGCAGTGGCACCATCACGGCTCACTGCACCCTAGATCTCCTGGGCTCAAGTGATCCTCTCACCTTGGCCTCCTGAGTAGCTGGGACTACAGGTGCATGCCACATGCCTGGCTAAGTTTTGATTTTTTGTAGCAGCAGGATCTCACTCATAAACCTGGGCCACCACGCCCAACGATCACATAGTGTTTCTTGTGTCAGGTGCAAATCAGCCTAGTCGTGCTAACTCTGATTGGGAGGTGGGGGTGGGAGGGATGACTCCGTGGCCAATTAAATGTTTACAAATTCATGGTTTATTGAGAGGCTTTCACACCAACAGGTAAGCAATAGTGAGAGAGGAGGAACAAGCCACAGGGAGTAGCTCCAGTACCTCCTGGATGACCGTGCTGTTTTCCCTCGGAATGCCAAGAAGGGTTGGGGGCGGAAGGGGTGGGGGCGAGCTCTTCTCCTAGCAGAGCTTCTGGTGGTTGCCTGATGAAAAAGAGGCCTCAGAGTTCTCACTGGTAAAGCTCCTACAGACATCTCTGCCATGGCCAGTTTCTTTTTCTTTTTTCTTTCTTTTTTTTTTTTTTTTTGAGACAGGGTGTTGCTCTGTCACCCAGGCTGGAGTACAGTGCTGCCATCATAGCTCACTGCAGCCTCAACCTCCCTGGCTCATGCTATCCTCACACCTCAGACTTAGGAGTAGCTGGGACTACAGGCGTACACCGCTATGCCCGGCTAACTTTTTTTTTTTTTTTTTTTTTTTTTGAGACAGAGTCTCACTCTGTGCCCAGTCTGGAGTGCAATAGCACAATAGCACAATTTTGGCTCACTGCAACCTCCACCTCCCAGGTTCAAGCGATTCCCTGCCTGAGTCTCCAGAGTAGCTGGGACTACAGGTGCGAGCCACCATGCCTGGCTAATTTTTTTTTTTTTTTTTTTAGTAGAGACAGGGTTTCACCATGTTGGCCAGGATGGTCTCGATCTCCTGACCTTGTGATCCGCCCACCTCGGCCTCCCAAAGTGTTGGGACCCACTGCACCCAGCCAACTTTTTAAATTTTTAGTAGAGATGACATCTCCCTATGTTGCCAGGCTGATCTTGAACTGCTGGGTTCAAGCAATTTCCTTACTTCATCCTTCCAAAATGTTGGGGTTATAGGCATGAGCCATGGCGCCCCGTGATGGTCAGTTTATCACGGTGTTCATAGCCCTCTGCAGGCGTCTCCATGACCATTATCTCAGCTACCTTTTGGCTTGTCTTTCTTGTTAGGTCTTGAGGGTGCCTGACCACAGCAGGTGTTATCACATCACCTCCGTCCACTGGACACTTTGGGGAGTCAGCAGCTTCACTGTAGGCTGAGTCAGTTGTCATAAGTGACTCTATTTTGACATGTTTAGAATCACAAAACATTATTATCTATCACATAGGGAGTGGCAAGGCATTTTGGAAGAGGGGCTTTTTTTTTTTTTTTTTTTTGAGATGGAGTTTCTCACTCTCTCCCAGGCTGCAGCACAGTGGTGTGATCTCCATTCACCACGACTTCCACCTCCTAGGTTCAAGTGATTCTTCTGCCTTAGCCTTCCCAGTAGCTGCAATTACAGGCGCATCACCACGCCCAGCTAATTTTTATATTTTTAGTAGAGACAGGGTTTCACCACGTTGGTCAGGCTGGTCTCGAACTCCTGAGTGATCTCCTTGTGATCTGCCTGCCTTGGCCTCTCAAAGTGCTAGGATTACAGGTGTGAGCCACTGTGCTCGGCCGGAATTGTGGGGTTTTTTTTTTTTCTGAATGAGGCAATTTATTAATCCAGCATGGTTTGTTCTAAATGCTTCTTGTTGGCAGCTGCCACCTGTCCGGTGATTCTGTCCAGATTGCTCTGTCCCTGAGGTGTCAGTTTGCGGCCCCCCATCTTGGTCCTTTTCCACCATTTTCAGCCCCTCCAGGGCTTGGAGGACCTGGCGGGCCACACTCTTGGAACCTCGGCTGAAGGGGCTGGGCATGACTCCGATTCTCTGACGTCCCCCGTAGATCTTGGTCATGGAGCCAACCCCAGTGCCACACCAGAGGTACAGGTGCCATGCCGTGGAAGCAGCTCGTGCATACAACCAGTTTTCATCATAGGGAGCAAACTCTTTGTGCTTGGCCAGCTTGACGGTGTCCACCCATTTAGGGACTTTCAGCTTCCCGGATTTTTGAGAAAGGCTGCCAGAGCTCTGACGAACTCCTGTTGGTTCATGTCTGTTACAGTAACTCCAGGCATCATGAAGCCTCCTCGCTACCAGCCAGGGGAAAGGGCAGAATTGTGGCTCTTAATCCAGATAGGCAGGCCCTAGTGTTGGTGGGGATCCCCCACTTGCTGGTCTCGAAGTCCTAAACTCAAGCGATCCTCCCACGTTGGCCTCCCAAAGTGCTGAGATTATAGGGGTGAGCAACTGTGCCTGGCCCCTTTCTTTCATTTCTTACTCCTTCCTTCTCTCTTTCACCGTTTCTCAGAAGTGGGTGGTTCAAGGATTTTCCCTGACTAGGGGGAGAGCACGCAAGAGCCCAGGTGGGATGGGGAGGCAGGGCAAGCCACAGAGCTGCAGCCGGGCCAGCACTCACGCAGGGCTGCCTCCAGGAATCATGTTGTGGCATGTGTTACAATTGAATGCCTTTCTACTGCTGAGTAGTCTTCTATGTTCTGTGGGTGTTTATCCACTCATCAAAGCTAATACACATTTGGGTTTCTTCCAGTATTTGGCTTTTGAGAATCATGCTGCTGCCTGGTGTGGTGGCTCATGCCTGTAATCCCAGCACTTTGGGAGGCTGAGATGGGATGATCATTTGAGGCCAGGAGTTTGAGACCAGCCTGGGCTACATAGCAAGACCTTGTCCCTAAAAATAAAATAAAATAAAATGACAAATAATACTGCTATAAAATTTTTTGTACACATTTGTACAGACATGTGTTTTTATTTCTCCTGGAGAAATACTTAGGAGTGAATTTGTTGGGTCAAATAGTAAGTGTATGTTAAATCTTATAACATTCTGGCTTTCTAGGTTCCAGAGCAGCTGTACCATTTTTCATTTCCACCAGCAATGAATGAAAGTGACACTCACATCTTCACCAACACTTAGTATTGCCAGTCTTTTTACATTTAGCCATGTTAGTGGGCACAATGATATCCCATTGTGGTTTTCATTTGCATTGTCTGATGGCTAGTGATTTAGAGCAGCAGGTCCCACCTTTTTTGACAGCAGAGACTGGCTTCCTGGAAGACAATTTTCCCACAGAGAATTGGTGATGAAGGCTGAGGGATGTTTTCAGGATCAGGGATTCAATTTTCATAAGGAGCACACAACCTAGATCCCTCAAATGTGCAGTTTACAATAGGGTTTGAGCTCCTCTGAGAATCTAATGCTGCTGCTTATCTGACAGGAGGCAGGGGTCAGGTGTGATGCTCTGTCGTCTGCTCACCTCCTTTTGTGCTGCCCAGTTCTTAATGGGGCCGGAGACGCCTGATGTAGAGCGTTTTTCATCTATTTCTTGGCCATTCATTTATCATTTTTGGTAAAGTGTGTACAAATCGTTGAACACTTTTGAGCTTTGGGTTCTTTTTATCCTTATTACTAAGACATCTGTGTGTGTGTGTTTACACACTTCCTTTTATATTCTGAATACAAACCACTTTGATTGTCATTGTCCACTCCACGTACTCACCCCCTCGCATCCCCTTCCTGCTTGGTGAATGCAAGCTCTCTGCATGAAACTCCCACGGGGAGTTTCATATATATTCAGTTTGCTGAAAATATGTTCTGCAAAATTTTCTTCCAGTCTGTGAACTGCCTTGCAATTTCCTTATTTATATTTTTCAAAAGGCAGAAGCTTTTCACCAGCCTTTCATGGGGTGTGCTATTGTGGGTGCACTTTTCCTGCTGGAGCCCTGGCTGCTGCAGGTTCCATGGAGACTCCAATGCAGTGGGAACAGCAGAAGTTTCCTCCTTTGTTGCAGAAATTATCCAGAAAGTGACACTGAGCATGCTCTGCTTCCAAAATGCCACACCACACACCCAGCTCTCTCTGCCAGCTGTCCTGGCCCCCACCAACCCCACCTCAGCCTCCCCGTGGGAGTTTCATGCAGAGAGCTTTCATTCACCAAGCAGAAAGGGGATGTGAGGGGGTCAGTACGTGGATTGGACAATGACAATCAAAGTGGTTAGCTCAGATTCAAGGATATCAAAGAAAGGCCTGACTACCTGAGATCTCATTTCAAATCATTTGGATGGTCACATTTCACCGAGGTTGGGAACACAAATAATCAAATCTACTGGAGTGTTTGCTGTAATTTAGTTGAAAACATTTCTATCAAGGACAGATGTACCACGAAGTTACTGAGGCTTGAGCTCTGGGGACCCTGATTCCAGGCCCGTCCTAAGGTCCTGAGGAGCACCTTGCAATGTGTTTATGTTCATTCTAAGCAAATATAAATGCTCATTCCTTATTTTCATTTGTAGTGTTATATGCTTATTTTAATAAAGACTCTCCCTCTCATGATATATTTAAGCTCCACAAGGAATGAAGGGGCAAGACGATGAATCTTATTTGAATATGGGAGCTTAGTTGTAAAGACGTCTTCCTCTGAATTATGAGAGAGGAACTGTGTGTGTCCAGGTGTGTGTATTAGGGTGTTGTGTGTGTATGTAAGGGAGTGGATGTGAATGTGCGTAAGGACAGGTGCATGTGTGTGAGGTAGGTGCTTGTGTGTGAGTGTGCAAGGCAGGTGCTTTTGTAAGGTAGGTGTGTGTGTGAGAGGTAGGTGCATTTGAGTAAGGCAGTGCGTGCTTGTGTTTAAGGCAGGTGCTTGTGTGAGTGTGTAATGTAGAAGCCTGTGTTTGTGTGTGCCCTCATAGACCATGGGGTAGAAGAGGAAGAACAACCATAGGGTTGATAAAATCTCTCAGGAAACAGGCTGTAACTTATTTGTCTGTCTTTTCTCTTTTTCATTTAAAAGGGCCATCAAACAAAAACTATGTTGTTTTTAAAACCCAGAGTTCCAGCAACAAAAAATTGGCACTGGGGTCTAAAGAAAAGCTGACACCACATTCTCGAGATCAGCAGAACCTAGTCATAGATCTGGCTCCTGACTGGGTATTGGGACTGGCGGCGGGGAGCGCCCACCTTCTCCTTCTTGGTGAACCCAGAAAGAGGCTTCATTGAGTGTAGCTGAGAAAGCCACTGCCAGTGCCCAGTAGCAATAGACAGCAGGCGGAAAAAATGAGTAATCTTAGAAGTAGATGGATGGCTGGGCGCGGTGGCTCACGCATATAATCCCAGCACTTTGGGAGGCTGAGGCGGGCAATGACTTGAGTTCAAGACCAGCCTGACCAACATAGTGAAACCCCATCTCTACTAAAAATACAAAAATTAGCTGAGCATACTGGTGGGCGCCTGTAATCCCAATTATTCAGGAAGCTGAGGGAGGAGAATCGCTTGAACCTGGGAGGCAGAGGTTGCAATGAGCCGAGATCATGCCATTGCACTCCAGCCTGGGTGACAAGAGTGAAACTCCATTTCAAAAAAAAAAATAGATGAATGGAGTAGGAAATTGCTAAAAAACATCATGACTGAGCACAAGCAGAGACACAGTTTAGAACTACTGATTTTATTATAAAATGGTACTTAGAATGATTGACCGTAGTCAACTACTTTTCTTTAACTCTCACCAAGGATAGCATTTTATTAAAGAATGAATATGTGAGAAGTTTGAAGAGAAACCTGGCACATCTCGGGAGCAGGTGTGCTGCTGCCTCTCACCTTTCTTGGTGCCTGAACCATTTCTTCTTATTTAAATAATTTCCATTAACCAAGTGGTGGCTGTGACCTACAGGATAGGTACAACGCCGCACACAAATCATTTAATCACCAAAACTTCCTTCATCAAATGCTAAGCAGGTTCCCAGATGTCGGCTGTAGTTGCTACTCTGGTCTGGACGTTTCCTTCCAGCCTCCACCTCTGCTTGTCCCTCTGGCCTCCATGCTGCGATCGGTCTTCCCCTGGGCCTGGGCCATGCACCTCTCCTCTTCCGAGACACCTCCCACCCTCCCCACCGCTCTCTGTCCTGAGCCTCTTTCCTTCTTGTGGTTTCACCATCACTGTTCATCTCATTCCACCCACATGTCCAAGATTTCCCTCCTCAGTAGCTTCAGCTCTTCCCTGCAACCTAGGAATTATGTTTCTTTACAGCCTCACACAAAATACAGCCTTTCAATTACTAAAACCTCCTAATTCTCAGTGAGTCCTTCCTGGAACCCCTAAATCACAGTCCGAAACCACAGTCCCCCTCGCCCTTTCATCTCTACCCCAACTTTGGGGTGCACACCCCAACTGTGCTCTGCTTGTTTGTTCTTAATATGTGTCTGCATGAAGATACCTGCCTCCATGTGAATTCTACGTAATTAGAGCTATGAGATTTTCCTCAAATATGTAAATCCTGTAATTATTTCAGAATTGACATGTGGGTGCACTCTCCCATATGTTTACCATATTGTTGATATTCGTGGGACTAAACATTTTCAGTCACCCCTTAGATGAAAAATTTCAAAATGCATCCAACAAAGACAAATTGTTCATAACCAATATGAGGCCACAGGTGTGTAATGAGGTTGAAGCGCCTGTGATTGGAGCCTCCAGCCCCAGTAATCACGCAGGCAGGTCATCCACATTTTGCCGAGGGCCTCTTCCTTCAGTCTTTATTTCAGCTCAGAGGAAATAACTCACTGGGGTAACTGCCTCCATTCAAGTGGAGGCTGGAGGCTGGAGGCTGGCAGACACTTTGTGTGTAGAGAGTGCATCTGCCTCAGGAGGCTGGTCAGGCTGGGAAGGCAGGATCCTTCAGAGGAGATGGCAGCTTCCAGAGAGGCCTCTGTGTGGATCTCCTGATGCGCAGAAAGAGGTCTCTGTAGCCATTCTGCCGATTCCCATTCCAAAGAAAAGCTGACACCGTCAAGATTCATCTTCATGGTACCAGAAGGGGTGGAAATTGGTGGCTATGCTCAAGGCCATTGGTGGCATGGAAGCATGGAGCCAGGGCAGGTGGCTTTTGGCATCAGTTGGTGCACTCTACCTTGGCCTGGGGGCAGCACAGATGTGGGCCACAAGTGTGCAGGTGCTGGAATTAGAGAACTACAGAAAGAGGGTGGGGGGTAGAGGACTGATTGAGAAATGTCTGCTCCCAGCTCAGCTTCTCTCACAGCCGCCTGGAGTTGGTGCTCCTGGGGGCATCCGGCTCAGTGGGGAAAGGGCTGTGACAAACCCCGAGCCTCTGCGGGGGCTCCTCGCTGGCTCCACAGCTGCCGCAGGGCCCCCTTCTAGTCCCTGAGAGGTTGGAGACCTCATGGGAATCTCTTCCTGTCTCTCTGCTCACAAGGCACCACTGGCAGCCACTAGGCTCACAGTGACTATTTTTAAAATCAATGAGCACAACCTCCACCCACGGCTTGATACAGGATGTTCCCCCACCCCAGAAGGCCCCCTCAGCCCCTCCCAGTCAACACCACCCAAAGGCTAACCCTGCTTCTGTGGCCAGCAAGGCAGTATCTGCCTGGGTTTGAACAACGTAGGAGTCACACCTGGTACGCCCTGGGGTGTGAGCCGGTCCTACAGGAAGCAGACGCCTAGGCAGATAGGACTGTGAATGTCTATTAAGGGAGACACTATGGAAATGACAGGGAGAGGAGGCAGCACCAGGCATGGAGCGTAAAACATGTTGGAAACTTTTCCAAGATGTCACAGCTCAGGAGAGTCTTCTAATTTCAAAATTGTCCTGTAAGGTAAAAAGATTTTGGTTTATTTCCATGTGATCCTTTTTTTTTTCCCCGATATACATTTTGTCTGCTATGAAATAACTATGCCCCTGCTGAATACTTCTGTGAGTGGCTGCATCTGTGTCTGCATGTCGTGGAGAATAATTACCTACAGATCGCAGATACAGATCTCAGAGGTTAACTGTGTATGCATTCCTCTAATTTCTTCATCTCATAAGGACCTGAATTTTAATCTTGGAGACATGTGCTTTCCCTTACCTTTTGTAACAGAGATTGGAAATCCCAGGCCTGAGCTGTTACACCCTAATGTTTATTTAATGAACTTCAGGAAATATCTTTTGCTGATCTTCTGAGCGGGAATATTTTCATTTAACCAGCCAGAAGAGTGAGGCTGTAACACCTGCCAGCTATTTTGCAAGATGCTTTCTTTATGGGCTTCATCTCTTAGTCCTCAAAATGACCTCATAAGCACATCATTCTTGGCTCATTTATTAGGAAGCTAGGGCTCTGAGTCCCACTGAGAGGTGGTGTCTGGGCTCAGGCAGCAGGGACAGGGAAGGGGGAAAAGTTTGCATGCCAAGCTTGGGAGATGCAAAGCTGGGAGTCACGGGTGGGAAGGAGAGGGTGCTGGGGATGAGATGATGCCAGAGCAGCTCAGGATGGGCCTTGATTTCCCCACCAGAGGTGGCCTCATTCTGAAGGCCAGGGCCACAGCTCCACTGAACCCGACCCATTCTCATTGTTAGTTTCCTTGGCCCCTAAAAACTCGGGGAGACATGGTCCCCTGACAGAACGAAGTTCAATTTCCCAGACCTCTAAGCATTCATTCACCCTGATCCAGAGTCTTCACACATCCAGGGAAAGATTCATCTTTCCTACAGATAATGGACTAAAGGCTGTAGGGAAACAAGGAAGTGCTGGGGGCATAATTCCCTGTGCACGCTGTGCCGTGTGAGCTGTCCCACGGCAGCTCTGTGTGGCACTCACGCAGACCCCATGCTCCTCCTTATGCTGCTTGCCTGGCCAAGAGCAGTCTTCCAGCTCCACCTGAGTTCAACAAACCCCCATGTGACACCTCCCTGCCTCATCCTTCTCTTCCACAGCCTCCTGTTTATTCCCTGGAGATGCCGTCTCCTCTGTCAGCATTCGGGGTCTCTCCCCCTGTGCTTCCATTAGGGGTGGTCAGAAGCTCAGTGCCCCTCAGTGGGGGATCTCTCTGCTGCAGGACCCGGGACACGCTGCAAGTCAGGGACGGGGCTCATCCCTCATAGAGCAGGCCATATGGCCCAGGTGCCATACACACCTGCAAAGTGCTATTTCTGGCTTCTATAAACAATTTCTGGCTGGGCACAGTGGCTCATGCCTGTAATCTCAGCACTTTAAGCGGGGGCAAAGCTAGGCAGATGCCATGAGTCCAGGAGTTTGAGACCAGCCTGAGCAACATAATGAAATACGGTCTTTAAAAAAATTTTAAGAAAATAGGCAAGCATGGTGGTGCATGCCTGTAGTCCCAGCTACTCCAGAAGCTTAGATGGAAGGATCACCTGAACACTGGGGGCGGGAGTTGCAGTGAGTCAGCATTGCGCCACTGCACTCCAGCCTAGGTGACAGAGCAAGACTCCGTCCTCCCCAAAAATAAAAAATACTATTTCCTCATCTACAGGAGATACCTCCTGCCAAGGTCATGATGAGGAAATAATGCAACCGACTGTGCACCCTCAGAAACTTGACAAATGTGACCATGTCCTCAGCCAGTGTTACCATTGTACTGCAAAGCCTGCAGTAACATCTGTGATAATATTTCAATTAACTCAAAAAAAATAAAAGGAAAGATAAATTCATTTCACAAGTCAATTTATATTGTTCAGAAAAACATACCAAGTGGTGCATGTGGAGGTGGTGGTCGAGGTCCCGGAGGACACATGGGTATAGGAGGTGGCTGAGGTCCCAGAGGACACTGAGGTGACGGACTTGGTTGAGATGGCAGAGGCCAGCCAAGTAGAGAAGGTGGCTGATATACTAGAGGAGCCCTGGGAGAAGGTGGCTGAAGTCCCAGAGGCCACGAGTGGAGACTATTGAAGTACCCGAGGTGACTCATGTAGAGGTGGTAGTTGAGGGGCCACAGGCCACCCAGGTAGAGGAGGTGGCTAAGGCTGAACAGGCTGCTAAGTGGAAGAGTAACTCTGTCCCACAGGCCACAGAGCAGGAGAAAATTGCTGAGGTCCCAGAGAGACACCTGCAGCAGGTAGACGAGGTCCCAGGGGACAAGAAGCTGCAGTAGATTGATGAGGTGTTGCAGGACAGTCACCTGCAGGAGGAAAATGAGGTCCTAGAGGACGGAAGACTGCAGGAGGTGCATGAGGTCCAGGAACACAGATGCCTGCAGGAGGTGGATGAGGTCCGGGAGGAGAGCCGCCTGCAGGTGGAAGATGAGGTCCTGGGGGACAAACAGCTGCAGTAGGCTGCTGAAGTGTTGCAGGACAGACACCTGCAGGAGGAGGATGAGGTCCCAGAAAGAGACAGCTTCAGGAGGTTGTTGAAATTCCAGAGGACACTCACGTTCAAGAGGTGGCTGAGGTCCCAGTGCGCACTCCTCTACAGGAAGTTGATAAAGTTCCAGAGGACACTCACATTCAGGAGGTGGTTGAGGTCCCTGTGGACACTGTAGTATAAGAGGTTGTTGAACTTCCAAAGGACATTGAGGTCCCAGTGGACACTGTAGTGTCGGAGGTTGTTGAAATTCCAGAGGACACTCAAGGTCAGGAGGTAATTGCGGCTCCAGGGGACACTCGACTGGAGTATGTTGCTGAGGTCCCTTAGGAAACTCACATGGCTGAGGTGTCTAGAGGTCTCAGGAAACCTTCAGCTGAGGAAGGTGTTTCCAGCTCCAGAGGTTGTCCCAGTGGAGGAGGTATCAGAGGTCCTAGAGAAGGTTCAGCTGCAGAGAGTGATTGAGGTCCCAGAGGACCGGGAGGTGGAGAAGGTGCCTGGCAGCCCATCAATGGTCTGGAGGGCCGGCCATGAGGTAGGGTAGGTTGGACCATTCTGACAGAGGACGAGGCTCCCGTTCAGCCATGTTGACCTGCAAGGCAGAGGAGAAAATGTTTTGAAATCTTTTAACACGAAAGAAAAAACACCAACACTCACACAAGCTGCACCTGATGCTGCAGGTGATGGTCCCTTGCCCCTTCCCCTTCTTCAGGTTTCTAAATGGCAGCATCAGTGCCATAAAGCAACCATTCCACAGAGTCCTGCTGACAGCAGGGGAGTGAAAACAAGCCATGGGGACAAACTGTTGTCCCCATGCCACTGTGTCTGTCTGCAAATGTAGGCAGGCTGGGGGCCTGTCCCAGGGAAGACAGAGTCACTACACAGTAATAAAGAAGCATGTTTCTGACACGGGGCTGTCTATGTCGATCCACATTCTTATGTAATCGGCATTGGCAATTTTTGACAGTCTCTACAGAGACTGAGTTTTAAATATATACTCAGTCTTCGTAGAGACTGTCAAAAATTGCCAATGCCGATTATATTGCAAGTCGTCACGGCGGGGTATTGGAAAAGTTTTAAATTAGCCATAATCGCACCTCGAATAAACCTCATTGGCTACAATGCTACTGCTACGCAAAGCTAAGTCACAGGTATTCTTAAGAGAATGTTCTCCAGGCTTTTAATGTTCTGTCTCTGATTCTCAGAACTCTGCAAGGTCAGTGTGACCACCCTGCTCCAAATCTAAGAAAATGGAGGCCCCCAAAGGAAGGAGAACAGTCACCCAGGGTCACACAGCTTGCAAGAGGCAGAGTGGAAGTCGATTCCAGCTCTGCCTGCAGGACCCTCTCATCCCCCCCTCTGCTTCACTTCTTGACAAAGGCTCTTCTCCACTCTGGAGGTGCCACCTGTGGGCACAAAGATCTCTGGGGAGATCTGGATTCCTGAAGACCTGCAGGGGAATTGGGAGAGGGTTTTCTGACAGAACAATCCTACGTACAGATGTTAGTTTGGCACAGCTATCATATTTCTTTTAACTTCCAGGTCATACCAACTTTTAAGTGCACTATGACATAAAAAAATAATTTTTTTTTCCATGGAAAAAATGAGGTGGGAATTCTAAACAACAGACGTTTTAAAAATGTGTTTGATTGTAGGTGTACAAGTCCCATCGTGTGTGATCAGAGGACTCAGCAGCTTTCAAAACTATAGAGGCCGACGAGAACCACCTTCACTGAGCATCGCTGAAGGTCGTCACTGGGAATTGTCCTTGTAGGTAATGAGTGATGTTCACTCTTCACTACCTCACAGCCAGGACACATTCTCTATTACAAATGCGGAACCTCTTACACCTAGAATGTGAGATCTAGGGAGCCACCGGGTGAGAGTGGGAGCAACTTTGCACAACACAGATGGGTCTATGATGAATTATGGCACTGGCTTTGTCCAAGAGTATTCAAAATGGCACACAGCACATACTAATTAATGTTGGATTAATGAGTTTTGACTTTTTTTCACTGCCGGGATTACAGCAGATATTCTGAATGCTAATCACCTACCTTATAGAAGAAGAGAAATAAAAAAAATAAATAAATAAAAAGAAGAGAAATAAAATCACAGCTCAAAACAAAACCCTACATATTTTGGAAACAGGACCCCACAATATTTGGAGTCAAATGGATCAGTCAGGGTTCCCTGGGCCATGAGACCTCCAGCAGTGGAGCTCAGCGGCATCGCCTCGTGTTCTTTCTGCAAACAGAACAGTGGAAGCCCTTCAGTCCTCGGCCCCCTAAGCATTCACGGCTTTTGGCGGTGCCAGCAAAGATGACCAGCTGGGAATGGAGAAGCCGGGAAGCTCGTGGGGAAGAGTTTGCTTTGAAAAAGGCCAGGCAGAAAAGGCACCCAGAACCCGCAGAGCAGAGGCCAAGCCAGGAGAGGGTGCTCTGGGAAAAGATAAAACTGTCCTGTAACAGGCAGAGTGAAAAGGACTCCGGCATTTACCTTTTCTTCATTTCTGATAAAACAGCACAAAGGTAAAAAACTTATTTTTGACCAAAAGCGCTGTTGACATCCTATTAAACAAACATGAACCTACTTAATTTTCATTCTGTAAATGGTAGATATTTTCGTTATTCTTAGGGTAATAAATCAGTTCATTGATTTGTTTCTTTGTAAAATTCAATATTCATAATAAAGTTCAGAACCTTGAATTGTTCTAAATACTTTCTTCTTATTTATGGTTACAAGTGAACCTCTACAGGAAGTTATATACTCACACCAAGGCTAGTTATCCACAGCAAAATGGCGAGGGAACAAATTCCCAGGGAAAAAGCAGTTATAATTAGCATCCAGGGAATTTCAGAAAAGCCAGGCCCGGGATGCAAACTTTCAAGCAGGACATCGATGACCTGGAATAATAATAAATGGAATAATGAGAGGCTCAATGACATTTACCATATTTCAGTCACAAGGAATCATCTTTAGAAACCCTCAACCTCCTCCAAGAGGTAACCGACATCCCTCAGCTATCACCAGGGGATCCCACTGCTTCAAGAAGGATTGGAAGTTAACCGTCTCATGGTTCTTGCATGGCTGGTAGTGTTTTTAAGCATTGTGAATGTGGGGTGTCTTTTCTCTAATGCAGGGATGTCCAATCTTTTGGCTTCCCTGGGCTATCTTAAAAGAAGGAGAATTATCTTGAGCCACACATAAAATACATTAACACTAAAAATAGCTGATGAGCTAAAAAAAAAAATCGTAATGTTTTGAGAAAGTTTACAAATTTATGTTGGGCCACATTCTAAGCTGTCCTGGGCTGCATGTGGCCTGTCACCTGTGGGTTGGAC